>CM038049.1:144975162-146367662 GCA_021397845.1 Areca catechu | reverse complement strand
CGCCACCGCCATTCCCTTCTCGGTGGTCTCAGTGGAGCGGTTGGCGGCGGTAGCCTTCTCCTCCGCCTCCGCGGCCTTCTTCTCCGCGGCCACTGCCCTCTTTTCAGCAAAGGCGGCCCTATCCCTCGTCGCATCCGACTCGGCCCAAAGCTCTTTCAGCCGGGTCCTCTTCGATTTGAGCTCTCCCTCGGGCTCCTTCTTGATCTGGGCGGCGTCGGCGACCTTGGCCTGGAGGCTCTTAACCTTCAGGTTAGCCTCCCGGGTCTCCTCATCCTTTCGACCCGCTTCGGCCCTCAAGGACTCGAGCTCCGCCTGTCACTTCTTGTCCCTTTTCTCCCAGTTGCGGCAGTAATCCCGGATGAGGATCCGCTCTCTGCCTTGCTGCATTAAAAGAAGCACGTTAGCCATGGTGCTGAAAAAGGTCAAAGGAAGTCAAGGCAAGCGAAAGAGAACTTACGGCGTACATATTGATGAAGGACGAGCTGACGACGTCGCCCAGAAGTCTCCCGCTCCCTTCCTGCCGGTCGCAGGACTGGACTGAGAAGTCCATCATCCACTCGACGAGGTTCGGGTCCTTCATCAGGGAGACGTTGGGTGCCAACTAGAAAGGGACTCGGCGATAGTCCCTATCTTGCTTTCCTGCTGGCTCGGATCCCTCGGCGGCGGGAGGCACCTTCATCGCTAGTTGCGAGCTCGGCGCCATTTTGGACCGCACTTGGAGCGCCGGCCTTGCTATTCTCGGCCCCCCATCCTCCTCGACGTTGACGACCTCTGGAGTGGGGGCTCCTACCCTGGAGGCAGCGGCGACCGACTTGGCACGGACGATCACCTCGAGCTCGGGCGCCTAGACCGGGCCGTGCTGCCCTGAAGGCTCGTGGACGGACTCGGCCACTCTCTTCCGCCTTCACTCTGGAATTGGTGCATCCGGCCCGCCCTGCACCGGCCTCGCACCATCGTCGGCACGAGCCCTCTTCGGAGTGGGCTCGCCGGCCTCAGCTGCTTGCTCTTGCTCCTCGGAAAATAAGAGTAGCTCATCCATGGAAAACTTCATCTCTGTATCAGAGAAGACGTGGTCAATCCCAAGTAAAAAAAAAAAGAAGAAGAAAAAAGAAAAAGAGAGAGAAGAAAAAATGATGAAGAAAGAAAACGAAAAGGGGGTGGCCAAGTCGAACTCACTTGACTCCTGCGCCTAGCCGACCCCGGCCTCACAGAGATTCCGCTCTGACAGCAAGACCTCAAGCGAGGGGATCTCGGCCGATCTGAGCATCTCGTACAGGTTGAGGTCGGCTGCTTCGATGGAGGAGTTCCTATTGGGAGACCGATCTGGGTCGCTCCAAACCCAGTCGATCCCCTCGACCGAGACGAAGAAGTATCTACTCTTTCATCCTTTGATGGAAGAGGGGAGCTCGAAACTAATCCCCCGAGGGTGAGAAGAAAGGGACCACCACCCATCCTCGGTAGGGTGGCATTTTAGGATGAAAAAGGCCTCGAACAGGGAGAAACGGGCGACGACCTCGTGGAGGTGACACAGAACGTTGAAACAAAAGATCGTTATGATAGCATTGGGGACCAACTGGGCAAGGACAAGTCGATAGTTGGTCAGAAAGGAAAGAAAGAAAGGATGGATAAGAAATCAGAGACCCCCGGTGAAGGCCTCCTCATAGAAAGCGATCCGCCGAGGGCCACTAGATGTGACCCGCTCCCCCGGACGAAGAGCAGAAAGATGAATGGACTCGGGAATGTTGTAAGCACCCTAGATGGTCACAAGATCCTTGGCGGTGATCACCGAAGCAATCCCTCCGGGACTTGTTGACCGAGAAGGCTCAGGTTTAGGAATGGGAGCAGGAGAAGGAGCAGGAAGGAGGGCCAAGCGAAGTGGAGGAGAAGACCCAGGTTCCCTAATGGCTACAGGACCTGGAAAGGTCTCCTACTGAACTCATAACATGCCGCCTCCATTTCCTCGTCGGAGGAAGGAGTCCTCGATCGGGAAGGTCCGGCCTCGGCTTGGCAGGAAGGACGGAAGTTCGGACCAAAGCGATCCATGGAAGAAGAAGGGAATGGCAAAGGAAGACCTACGATGACTCCTAGTTGACGAGAAGAGAGAAGAAGAAGAAGCTAAACTGCTAAGATTCTAGGAGAACGATAACGGCCCGAGAAGGAGAGGGAGAAGACCGCTGTACGACACCGGGCGTGAAATATTCGAAAGAAAGTAAGTTTCGAAAGACTTACCCTTCTTTTCGAGGCAACCTATGCCCGACCGTACCGTTACGGCTCCCCCAAGAGACACTTGCCACGTGTCGCCGATCGACGGGACCAACACCCTAATCCGACCATGGTCGCTCCGACTTCCATGCCCGCCATAACTGCTCCTTAGACGTGGCCGCATGGTGCCCCCGCACAGGCTCGAAGGACCGTCGATATCGGTCATTATTGCACCAGATTTCTCCACCTTTCCATGCAAGCACCGTAATTACTCTCTTCACCCCGAGCGCCGCGCGCCAACAGGCCTCGGGAGTTGGGGGCAAATGATGTGGCTGGATTGCTGACGTGGGACGGGGAGACTGATGTGGAGTCCCCATCAGACGCCACGATGGATTCCCATCATGAGCCCCTTCGCCGGGCTGGGCTCCCTTGGAGCAACCGGGCTACCCGCCGAAGCTGGGCTCCGTCCTCCGCCAGGTCGGTCCCCGCTGAGTCGGGATGCCTAGGCCGGAGCCGAGTACAAGCCCCACCAGAGGTGGACCCCTCGAGGTCGGGCCCCGTAGTCAGGAGTCGAGCTCAAGTCTCCTCCGCCACGAGGAGCCCCTCCGAGGTCGGGTCCCCTGGGCTGGGCAGCACCTCGCCCACCTCCGTCAGCTCGAGCTTGTTTAAAGCCGAGTTTCACTGATCCGGAGTAGAGCTCAGCCCTCCTCCGCCTTGCTGAGCTACCACGAGGCGAGTCCATCGAAGGCGGGCCCCACCTTTCCAGCTCGGTCCCCAACTCGAATCGAGGCACCAACCATCAAAGGAGCAGCACCTCCCCTCCGAGGACAATGGCGGGCCTCTCGAGGGTTGTACAACAGCACCCGCCACGCCGCCATTAATACCCACGGTCGTCACTCACATCAGAAAGAAAGGAAACTCACATCAAAGCGCCATGCCCTCGACCAACATGCCTACAACCAGGAAAAAGATCCAACCGAAGAGCGCGGGTCCCGAGAATGGCGGCCCGCCAACCGAGGCCTCGCCAGGCTTCCAGGAGAGGGGCAAGCAGAAGGAATGTCAGAAGCGTATAGAAGCTTCTCCAGCCATCTGACAGGAAAGGCGTCCTGTCTACGGCACGATATCTCGTTGCACACGTCTGACAACATGGGGAGATCCCGAGGCAAGCCAAAGTAAAAAGCCCAGCCAGGATAAGCCAAAAGTAAGCAAACATAGAAACAAGGGGGAGAGGCCAGACAAAGGGGACGACCACCTTGGCTACCATCTCTCCCAGTTCACTCTCATTTCCATACACACTACACTCACTCCTCCTAGCATGGAGCTCATCTAGAGGGGCTCGACCAGGAGAATCTATTCCCTTGGATCGTCACTGACTTGACCGTCGGAGCGCCCCCGCCGGAATCTCCGGCTCGGGTCACTGATGTTGTTTGTTGCAGGTCCCGAGGCATCGGAGATATCCTGAGCAGGTGGACGCGCGACCCTCGACGCCATCAGCAGCTATGGGCCACGACGATCTGGGTGGCAACAAAGGTCATGACATCTTCTTCACAAAGAAGTGTTATATGGAAAGTATATTTTTATTATTCAAAATTTTTAAGAAAAAATAAACTGCAAGCATTAAATATACTTTTGAATGATAAAAATATTCTTTTCTTATATTATTCATTTGCGAATAGAATGCCATGATCCTGTTTATAGGATGCCATAAAATTAAGGATATTTTAGTCATTGAAAAACTTTTAAACTTTTAAATGATGAAATTACTTTTGACTTTATGATATCTTGTGAACAGGTTATGATATCGTATTCATATGTATCATAAGGGAAGGACATTTTTATCATTCAAAATTTTCAATAAAAATAAATTATAAATATTAAATATATATTTGAATAATAAAAATATCTTTCCTATATATGATACTTATTTATGAAAACACTAGGAATATTTACATCATTGAAAATTTTTAAATTTTTTTTAATAATAAAAATATTTCTTGGTCTTATAGTATATGACTGTCATAATTTAAGTCAGGAGATATTTAATGAAGGAATATTTTTATTGTTTAATTTTTTTAGAAAAAATAAATTACAGTATTGAATGTGTGTTAAAAGACAGGACTTATATGATCCGATCAAATTATATGGTATATATTTTTTTCCATCCGAGGTGATGCACAAAAACTTTTTCGTGTTTCATAACATAGTTTCTATTTTCACTTCTTTTTTTTTTTCAAAAACTCCCATTGGGTTCCTAGAAATTACTGAAACTAAAAAAATTTAGCTTCCAAAGCTTTTCGAAAATGATAACCATCTATGATCATCGATTCTATTTCAATCGCCATCACCACCGCAACTTCATTGTCCCTTGTTACGGATTACGGGATACTGCCGGCTCATTAACCGACCACAGTTTCCGTAGACTGTTAGTCATTGCCAAGCAGCATCATGCCATCGCCATCACCTCCACAGCCATCATAAAATGCCATCAAAGTGACCATCAAACAAATATTTCAACCAAATGTACGATTTATCTCAACCAATAACCATCTTCCTCGTCTTCTTCTCCTTTCTTTTTTTATTTTTATTTTTTTTTCAACCAAATGTACGATTTATCTCAACCAATAACCATCTTCCTCGTCTTCTTCTCCTTTTTTTTTTTATTTTTATTTTTATTTTTTTAAATTTTTTTTTTTTTGGTTGTAGCAATCCTTACTGGACTCTCATCCTATTAGATCATTGGACTCTCATCCTGTCATATCACTAGATCCCATCATATCAGATCATGTTCGATTCGGACCGTAATTTTTTTTACAGATCATTAGATCCCATCATATCAGATCATGTTCGATTCGGACCGTAATTTTTTTTACATATCCGGATCCCATCTTTCATTCCCTGTTACGTATTTCAAAAAATTTTTAGATTTAATCAAATAAATCATAGATATCAAGTCTCGAATCCATAATTTAAAAAATAAAAATTAAAATATCCATCAACTGTGCTACTACCTTAGTGATAAAACCAACCAATCATCTTTGCTAAACTACTTACCCTCTTTGCTGACACATACGTGATTCTCTACGCAGAAGAAAGAGCCTGGCAAGCGAGGGATGGTGGGCCACCATATGTGGGACCAATTTCATGTTGCCCAATCAACACGCAGATGCCAGCCACGCTGTTCGATGACCAAGTCAACAACTTCCGTGCCGAGGAATGAGTGCGAGTAACAAACGAGGGCACCAACTAAAGGAAAAGCTACGATAGTCTCAGGAGTCCAAACGGCTGTAGCCCCTTTATAAAATGGCGCCAAATGGAACCACCTCGTGCCCAAAAGCAAGCTATCAACGAACTGCCTCGCCCTCGTGAGCTGTAATAACGCAAGGGCCTCGCCGTCGCAGTCCCCACGAACACAGCAAAAAAGAAATAAAAAGCACAAAATCCCAGTATCTCTTTACTCTATTTTAGTCTTTTAGATTGAGATCTGAAGTAAAAAAAAAAGGAAAGGAGCTCTTTTCCTTGCCCAAAAGAGTAAAATAGTTAAAAAAAAGGGGGGGGATTCCGTGTGGAAAGAATAGAAAGCGATCTCTTTCCGGGTGTTTTTTTCTTCAAATGGGTTCTACTACTAAAAGCTCGGCGCGTCGTGGGAACCCAGGGTTCCAAGCTGGAAACCCTAGTTCTCGTATTCACCTTCTGCTCCAATTCCTTATTATAGGTGAGCTTCTCCGTAGTGGAGTCTCTGAAGAGCGCTCCGTGCGAAATCAGAGCATCTCAAGGTGTTTTTTTTTTTTTTTAAATCCTTGTATTAGTAATCGCAGCAAGTTCAGATATTTTATCAAAAACTTTCAAGAATGTTGGGTTCTTTGCCGTTTAAACGACGTTGCCTTATTTGGCCTTTTTTTTTTTGGGTAAAAAGATTATCTGCTTTCCAACTATTTGATCACATCAAGAAATTTGGATGCTAACTCTGTTAATTGATTTCCTTATTTGCTTGCATTTTTCTTCTTTCTTTGAAAAAAAAAAAGTTGCTTTCGTTGGCCTTTTCTATTTTTGGGATGTCACGTTGACATGGAAAAATGTCTTCTTGGTCGGTGGTTTGGAAGTTTTGTGCTGTGCAATATGATTTGTCCTACATCAGTAGTCATTTAAGGGCAATTCACCAGTGTTATAATTTCTTATACCTGAGGTTCGGGAATTTGGGACTTTGGTTGTTGTTGAAAATTGTTGGATTAAAGATGAGAAGTGGTAATTTGCATTCAAATCGAGCACTTTCTGTTAAGCCAGGGCTGAATTCCCCATCTTTTATGTCCTGCTCTCGGTAACAGATGTTGATATTTGCATTGGCATTTCTAACCTGACATTGAAGATGAAGGCTAGGAAATTTTTTGGATCATAAATTTTGGTTTTAAACTTCTTTCTGTTTTCTTCTCCCCACTGTGGCTAGTTAAGTGGAGGAAAAGGATTCATGTAGCCCGACCCCAACTAGTTTGGGATTTAGGCTTAGTTGAGTTGAGAGAGTGAGTACTGGTAGCTAGTTAAGTACTACGATAAGCTAAGATAGAATTAATATAGATGTTTAATTTTGATGTCTTGCTGCTTTTATGTCAGATTAATGGTTTTCAGCTGATTTCAGAATTGTCATGGTGTGACAGGTTAGGGCTTACTTCTGCAATTATACTTATTTTGGGCACCAGAAAATTTGATCAATCTGCCAAGGAAAAGTGTTCACATCTAGAGGAATGATGGTGGGCTTATTGCAGTTTTTTGACTTCGGTCAATCTATCATGTCTCGGAGGTTTTTGATGCATAAGAAGAACAATGATGGTGAGAATAATCTCCAGTTGCATATTAAAAATTGTTTTGATGTACAAGCATAGGTTCCCATGAATGAAGATGGTAATGCTAATCCTGCTGTTATGGCTTCCACCAAAACCTTGAATATAAGGGGAAAAAAAAGACTATAGTTAATATTGTGTTTTTTTAATTCATGCTGCTTTTTCCATCTTCTTGTTAATGTTCATCATCTTGGCTTTGCTTCTTTGCCATTCCTTGACAGTGTTTTTACACTTTTTCAGGTTTTGAAGCACCTAGGAATAGTTTGGAGTTTCCCAAGGAAGCATCTCACGGTTATCATGACATTCCTGAAGACATTCCGGTGAGTTAGATATTTCATTCTCTTTTTTAACATCATTTATCAGATTTAATCATACAGATTCCTTGATACATGTGGAACATTTGTAAACTTTTCTTTACATTGCACCAATTCTGCTCACTATCGTATAGTTTCTTGATTTGGTCAACAACTATGCTCAAATTGATATAATTCGGTCATCCTTTTTTCTTGCATTTCAATCATGTCTAAGATCAGGCCTTTCTGAAGTCACAAGCTTCATTTTTGTTTTGTCTTTCATGGATATATTGGTCCAATAATTTGACTATTAGTATAACTGCATATGGTATGAAACAGCAAAACTTCCATGAAAAACTTCAGTTGTCAATAGGTAATTGTTCATATATGGAAACTAAAAGACATCATAATTGACGTTTTCTTCTGTGTGTTGGTTCTTTGTAAACTTCTCCAAACCCATTCTTGGTGGTTGATATTGCAGAGTTATTTCTTTTGTATTTCTTGTGGATTACCTTTAAGGTTGATTCTGCATATCCGTCTTTCTTCCATCAATCACTACATCAGTATTTCTTCGGTCAACAACCATGCCTAGCTTTTCTTGAGGAAAACTGTATTCACCTTTTTTCCTTGATATTGCCACAATGGCATTTTTTATTTTTATTTTTTGGGATAAGTTTCAGTTATCCACCAACCGGTCACTTTGATTCAACCTAGGGTAATAATAGTTATTTCTACCCGTCACATTTAACTGTTCCAATGTGGATGTTACTTGCATGGAGAATAAATGCTGATATGTACGTTGCATATGTTTCAGTATTCCTTCCAGGTAAAGCATCACTCTACAAAAATGAACTATTGTTCTAATGGAGCTCCTGTGGAGAAGATCATAGACCAGGAGATGTCTACCAGAAAAAATGACAGATGTAATAGACCTGGCATTGTTGCTCGTTTGATGGGCATGGATACATTGCCATCTGAAAATAAGCCTATGAGCCATGCTAGGGAAAGGAAGGATGAGAAACCAATGCCAAGACAGGAGCACATTGAAATTGTTCCAAGTCATAAAACCTCACTTATCTCAACATCCATCAAGCAAACAAAACAAGAAATACATCCCTATGACATTGAGCAAGATTTCACCCAATCCACCAAAAGCCTCAATTTGAGAAAACCACAATCGCGAGAACATCCTCAAGAAGAAGAACTGCAGAAATTCAAGAAAGAATTTGAGGCCTGGCAATCATCCAGAATATGGGAGCGTTCAAGAACCCTTGAATTGGGAAATGATCTTGAGCAGGGAAATATGCAAGTTCTTGTGCAGGGAAATCTCAGTAGAGAAAAAATGGCTAGTTTTATGGACTCTAAAAGAAAATTGTCCTTCAAGGAGACCGCAAAGCCCAAAGATTATGGGTCAACAACTGAACTGAAAAAAGATATGCTACATGGAGCTGTTCCAACCAATGAAGGAGTTATGACTAAACGGAGCCAAGCTATCTTAAGAAATGATTTTGCTTTGAGGAACAGTGCAAAAACAAATCTTGCACATATACCTCATGCTAATTTTGATAATAAAATGGATAGATCTTCTTCACCTGCAAAGATAGTGATTCTAAAACCATGTTCTGAAAGAAGTGATGATACCGAAGAGTCTTTGGTAAGCTCACCTGAGATAATAGAAAAGGAAAAAAATATGCAAGACTTTCTGGAAGAGGTAAAGAAAAGGCTCAATTTTGAAATCCGAGGAAGGTCTAGGCATGATACAACAGCCAGATGGACTAATGTTGATGCTTACTCTAGGGAGAGATTAATTGACCCAAAACAAATAGCAAGGGACATAGCAAAACAAATAAGAGAGACTGTTGCTAATGACTTTAGGACTTCATTGGTTTGGTCAGACTCAACAGGGTCATATAGAAGCAAAGCCCATTTCAACGGACCAAGTTCTCCAGCCTTCTTCAACAGAGACACAAGAAAATTGTCATCAGACAGACAGCAGAATGCCCTAAAAAATGATACAGATATTAAAACTCCTTTGACTGCTGATGGAAGGCCAGGAACTTCAGTCTCGAGGAAGGAAGCTATGAGATTGAGACCGACATATGATCTACCAAAGGACAAAAAGGAAATATGCTGGGAAGATAAGAATGCTCTCACTGAAACAAAAACTAGATGTTTTGGACATGAAAATGAGAAGAGTGTGGCATTTGACTCTGAGGCAGTGTCACCTAGGTACCTTGTCAGATCACGCTCTGCACCAGTATCTGGAACAGCTTTTCGGAAGCATCTTTTAGAGGACCAGCATTTATTGAGTGTGGCTCACAATTGTAGGAAGCATGAAGCATATGTACCTACTTCAGAAGAAGGGAGAAGAAATAAGAAAAACGGCTTTAACTTTAAAGGCAGAGTTTCAAATTTTAAAGGTAAGTTTTTTGGGAAGAAGATCCACTCCATGGATGAAATGGCTCAGGATGATATTGCTTGTATGAAGAGTGTTGTAACTGCACCATCTGTTTTCTTGAATATACGCATTGCACAGGCAAGTGTTATGCTTAAATAACTCAATCATTTAAATCTCATGCAAAGTAATGTGCTTTATGCAGCTTTTTTCTTTATTAATATAGATTTTGCATGCCCTCAGGAAAACTCTACCGAGGTGCCACCAAGCCCAGTATCTGTGTCCAGCAGCTCGCTTGATGAGATTTTTAGGCCAGGTTATCCAAGTCCAGTTTCCCCACTGGATGGTCCTTTTCCAGAAGACTGCTCATCCTCGCAAGTTTTTGGGGAGCCAAGCTCGGAACTTCCTGGTACATACAATTTAATTGTTCAATTTTCAGAAGACTCACAATTCTATTTATTTATGGTATATGTTGCTATATCTGTCTAGCTTGTATATCTTTGCTTAAATGTTCTCATCATGCAACTTTATTTATCCTCTAATGAACTAGATGCATTTAAAGAAACATTGCCATGCCTATGTAAATGTGACTGGGATACTGGGCCCATCTGTGCAATGATCTCACAATTAATAAAGCATCTAGTTCTGTTGAGGAGAAGATGAATTCTGAACATCTATTTTGCCACTATTTATCAGTGACTACCTTTCCTTGAAAAATAATTCTCAGTCACTAACTAATCCATGAAGTTGGTTCCCCATGAAATGATCAACATTAGCATCAAAACTGTTTACTAAATTTCTATATAACAAACGATCTGAAATTTTGTTAAGACTTAATAACTTATTTGGATTTAATCAATTTGATGGTAGAAAAACGAGATATGTTAATGGTAGTTAATCATTTTTGGATTTGTATGTGCTTGTGTCAAGTCTTTTAAAGATTAGATTCCTCAATATTAATCACCTCTTGATGTCAGTTGGATCTGCTTTATTCTTAATATGACCAATGAAAAGAGAGAGAAAAAAGCTTTTCACTGGATCCTGGTGCTCTAAAGTTCTGCATGAGGTTGATTTCAGCACCTTGGATGTGCTCAAGTGAATCCAAAATTTACTAGCAGAAAGCTGCTGGCGTGAATCTTAATTTTTTTAGGTGTTCTGCACTTGCAAGCAGTGGTTAACTTTTCCTCTCAGCGTCAGGTGATGCCGAACTGTGTTGATTAACCTTTCTTCTCAAAGGAAGGACTGTGCAATTGGCAAAACATATTGAGAAGACTGCTGACCAGATACAGTTCGAAACTATAAAGCAGATACTGACAAAGATTTGATAATATTTGGATTGTTTTTAACCCTTACTGTCAAGCAGTTATGGCAGGTGATAGACTCACTTATATATTGCTGACTTGTCAATGTTTCTTTCAGATTTTTCATTCAAGATAGCTTTATAAATATTATGCTTTAACTATGAATTTAACTTGTTAACCATGTAAACTTCTCATCACTTCTAGAGATGAAGAATCTGCTGGAACAAGGCGAGAATAATGCACCTGAGAAAGTAGCAACTGAGGGAAGGCCAGATGAGGATGAAGCAGTTGAGGCAGAAGACCCTGCAAAAGCTTACATAAGAGATGTCCTTGTCACCACTGGGATGTATGAGGGTCAGTGTTATGATCAAGTCTTCTCAAGGTGGACTCTTTTGACAAAGCCAATTTCTCAGTGGGTGTTTGAGAAAGTAGAGGAGTTATATGATAATGGGAAGGTGAATGATGGAGAATCTCTCCTGTATAATGGTAACACCAATGTAGGTCACAAGATGCTGTTTGATTTAATTAATGAAGCATTGCCCAGGGCTATTCAAACTACAATGACTGGTTCTACATTCAAGACATGGGTTCTTGGTCCCAAGAGATTGCCACACGGGAAAAAACTGCTGGATGACTTGTGGCGCCAGATTGAAAGACACACAAATTTCCAAAGGGATGCTTCCTATTCTCTGGATAACCTTGTGGCTGGGGATCTGATTACGGCTCCTTGGTCTGGTTTATTGCATGAGGATATTGATGTAATGGGAATGGAAATAGAATGCTTAATTCTTGGGGAGTTGATTGATGAATTTGTGTGGGATATGCTATCAGACATAGGTGTATGAGCAAGTTGCAAGCATGACACCATATTCAATTTTGCTAGTGATGGCTGTAAGTGTACATACCTTGAACCTTAAATCAACGCAGTGTTAATGATGGATAACACCTAGTTTGGACTTGTCAATGGTTGGTCAGTTCGTGTACTGATGATTGGTATGTAGAGATTAGTGTAAAAGAAGATTACAAGATTGAGAGGACATTTACTGGTACTCAATTGGTGCTAAATAATAAAATGATGTCTAATTCCTTTTATATTAATTTTTTGTTGATTGAGGATGACCATGCTTTGAAAACACTTTTGGCTGCATCATTATTTGTTGTTGTGCAGGTTGCATGTTGAATGGCCATTTCCATCAGACAAGGTATTGCACTATCAATTATCCATTCATTGACTTGTCCATACTAGGCTGTAAATTTGATCCTATATTTAGATCATGTTCATATTTTTCAATTAAGCACTAAAGTTTTATTCGAAACCTATGCAGCAATGACTGAATCCTGGATGGTGCTTATTTTAGTAGCATGGTTACCTATACAGATAAATTATCATCAATTCTTTCATGTTTTGCTGCTTACTCCCCATTTCTAAGTTTCACACATTAATTAGATGAAATTACTAAGGTTCATGTTAAGGGTGAGGTTGTGATCTTACATGAACAACTTGGCATTTATTTTTGGTAACCGAACCATTGTCTAATAATATTCAGCTGCTTTTGTTGCAGTCATTATTTTGAAGCTTCATATACATCACAACTAATGATGTGAAAGATGGTTTCCTAAATTTCCAATTCATGCATACATATTTTGATTTTGTTGTTTGCTTGTGGTAACAGGGCTGTCACTTTCTATCAGATAGATCCACTAAGTTCTGGTGCAATTATATGAGTTTGGTGGCATAGGACTTCTACAGTACCTTCAGTCTCTATTTCACCTTCACCTGAATGGTGTAAATCAATGGACATTGTAGTAATATATATATATAATGTGATCGATGGTCTTCGATTTTACTGTTCAGAGAGACATATCTGTTAAATGGTGATCATTTAGAGCAGAAGCAGCATTTCCAACATGTAGCAGGATCTTTAGGAACCTGACCGAAAAGCTAAGCATTATTTCCTAGTCCTGCACAACATAGAGCAGTAGCTCAATAAGAGATTCAAAATTTGTTATTTCGTTGGGACCAATTGGACAGTTGGTATTCTGATTGAGGAGTCCAAGCTGGATCAATTAAATCCTTTGAGATCTCCTTTGGATGACCTGAGAAATCCCCGGAGAAGGTTGTTGGCTTTTTCTAAGGAGTTTTGAAACTCCTTATGACATCCACGGCCAAATACCCGTGTGTGATTGGGGTGGTGAGAGAGCGCACTACTCCGGCATCTTAGTGGTGTCAGGTTAACATACTCATCAATGATGGTAGGAAGAGTATGCGGAAAAATTATGGCTCGAATCGAACATAGCTTGATGAGGTTGGGATCTGAAAGAGGGTAGCTATACCGGGATTTATCCCCCTTCCTTTTAGTTTATCAAAAAAAAAAAGCCCGCACGAGCATAGCGCGCTGCGCGGATGTTCGGTCATCTTTTTTTCAAAATTCATTATTTTTTTAAATATTAAAATGGCTAAATGATTTTTTTTCAATTTATCTTTTTTATGTATTAATGGATAATAAGAAATGTTTTAATAACTTTCTTTGAGATTTTTAGTCTATAAGTAGGTATCTATCCCTAACCCTACAATCCATTTAAAAACAAATTTCAAAATTTCTTTTCCACTCTTCCAAAATTTTTGAAAACTCTCTTTTTGAATTCTCAAATTTTTATATTTTATGCTTGAAACGGGTCTGTCCAGCATCCATTCGAAATCGTGTCATCGATAGACATTGGAGTGCTAGCTTCTAAGTTGTATCTTGGAAGAGAGCGAGAGGTTTAATCATTCTTTGTACAAGAAGATGGGCCAAATCTTTTGTAGAATAATAATTTTATCTATCTCTTAGACTAGACTTCCAAACTTTGTTTTTATATTAGTTTATAAATTATTTGACATATCAAGCACTTTATTTTACACACCTCACTATTATTATTATTATTATTTTATATTTTTAGTATACCAAAATATCTTATTACACACATCATGAAAATTACTTTTCAAATAGTTTCAAATTTTATCATTATAATTTTTAATTAACAATCTAAAGAAGAATTGTAAATATTTTATAGTACATGCATATAAATATATTAATATAATTATTTATACTTAATTATAATATATTTACCTTGCATATTTTATATTTATATATATAAATAAATTATTTATAATTATTTTTTGATTATCTATAGCATCATACCTATGCTTTTTGTATTATACAAAATTAATTGAAGATCCCTACTAAATTTACATTGCAGCATGTAAATTAATTTTTAAAAGACTATAAAAATAAATTAATCAATGCCTTTAGGATTTAGAGACAAATAACTTAAATAAAAATTTTAATAAATCACAAGTCTAATCACTTTGATGATCATTTTAATAAAATTTTAATTTCTAAAGAAAAAATAAATTAGAAGGCATTTTTAAAAACACATAAAAAAATTAATATATATATAAATATATAAAATAATTAAAAATAATTAAATTATTTAAACAAATTTTTAATATTTTTTTTATTTTCATGATTTTTTTAGAACTTGATCTAAATCTAATGATAACTCTTAAAGATAACATCATTAGCCTAAAACAAGAAAAGTTTGATGGATCTCATTTTGGAGGTGGCAAAGCCAAATAAAGTTTTGGCTAACCACCTTAGACTTTGATCAGAATCGATCAGTCCATCAATTCCTCTAATTCAACCATACCTACTCCAAAAGATGATTATCTTGTAAAGGTAGAATTCTTAGTATCCTTTCTGACATTCTATGATATTTACCTGTCAACTAAGAGTACAAAGGAATTGTAAGATATCTTAGAATCTGAATATGACTTTGATGATGCTGGGGTTGAACGATTTAACATTGCATCATTCTTTAATATAGTGATAGACAAAGCCATCAATGATTAGCTTCACTTATTCCAAGAGTATCTTAGAAAACTTCAAACCAATAGAGATAATTTCTTAGAAGGAATTAAGGTTTCTAGCCTTCTAGATAAAATGCCTCATTCTTAGAATGGTTTTGTCAAAGGTCAGCTCCAAAGCAAAGAGAGCTAACCCTAGTTCAACTTTTGAACTCAATCAGGATAGAAGACCAACGTAGATCTAAAACCCAGCAAACTAGAATTCCAAATATCCAAACAAATCTAACCCAACAATACCAGACTAATAACAATACTAAACCAAAATTAAAGCCTAGATTTCAACCAAACTACTAATACCAGTCAAACTAATATTATCGCCATAATCCAAATAAGTTCAAATCCAAGGATAAATCCTTCAAAGCCAATAGTACTAGATCCAGCAAGTCTGCCTAAGGTCCAAGTGAAAGGTTTTGTTTTATGTGCGAGAGGATAAAATATCTTGTGAGAGACTACTTTCATCGAAAGAATGAGCCTTCTGGCAAATCTTCTAGTTTCTCTAGACTTCAAGCTTATATTGTTGAAAGTCTAGAAGATACCACCTTTAGGTCAGTAAATTTAAATCCTGAAATTAATGTTACTTCTTCCAACCTTGATTGGTAGTTAGATTAAGGAGCCAATATATATTTATATTTATTTTGATCGCTCCTGGTTCTTTATTTTTCATGACTCAAGTGGAGGAGGTGTTATCCCAACAAATAACACAGTGCCAGGATCATGGGACAATGTCGAGTCAACTTGAAGATGATATCAGAAAAAGTTCTTATCCTGACGGATGTGCTATATATTCCAGATCTTAAGAAGAACTTTGTTAGTGGATATCAATTGGTTTAGAGGGGATATAAAATTATCCTTGATTATAATAAAGTTATAATAATTAAGAATAATGCCTTCAAAGAAAAAGGATATGTAAGTGAAGGCTTATTCAAATCGAATATAATAAATTCTTTTATTAATAAAGCTGATAATTAAATTTATTTTGTAAATGATTCTAAATAAAATATATGGCATGATAGGTTGGGTCATGTATACTTAAAAAAAGTTAAATATATGATGGAGTTAAAACTAATTTTCAAATCAAACTTAGATACATCTAAGTATGAAATGTATGCTGAATCTAAACAACCAAGAAAATCATTCAAATCAGTTAAAAGAAATTCCTCAATCTTGAAGTTAATATATAGTGATGTATGCAACTCTACCAAGATTGCAATCCATAATGGTAATAGGTATATAATGACCTTTATAGATGATCTTTTTGGATATTGCTATTGTTACTTAATTAAATCTAAAAATGAAACTTTCAATAAGTTTAAAATTTATAAGAATAAAGTAAAAAATCAGTAAGAAAAGAATATTAAAATTTTTAGGTCTGATAGAGGAGGGGAGTATATCTCGAATGAATTCTCTCACTTTTATCAAGAACATGGTATAAGTCATTAAGTGACCGTCCCTTTCCACAGTCCAATGGTGTAATTGAGCATAAAAACTATACCCTTATGAATATGATAAATACTATATTTATCAGTTCTAGCTTATTTGAGATGTTGTGAGAGGAAGCTCTTATATCTTTTTGCTTCATTCTAAATAGGATACTTACTAAGGATAGTGGTAAGACTTCTTATAAACTTTGAAAAGGGAGGACTCATAATCTAAATTATCTCAAAGTATGAGGGTGCTTATCTAAGGTTAATATTCCGAAATTCAAAAAGAAAAAACTAGGATCTAAGACTATAGATGCTGTATTTATAGGCTATATCCAAAATAACAATACCTATAAATTTTTAGTAATAAAATCAGAGGTTAGTGATATAGTAGATAACTTAATCTTATAAGCTAGAGATACCTCTTTATTTGAAAATATATTTTCTTTTAATACTAAAAATTTCAGATTCGTAGAAGTGAACCATCTTCTTCTAGAGCTATAAAACCAGAACTAAAAACTGAACTTGAATTAAGAAGAAGTAAAATAAAAAGAGTTAAAAAAAGATTCTATAAAAAACTTTTTGATATTCTTAGCAGAGGGTGAACCTTCTATGTATGATGAGACGATATTATCATCGAATCATCATATTGGAAGGAAGCCATAGTGAAATTCAATCAATCCTAGAAAATAAAACTTGATTTTTAACTAATTTATCTCTAGAAAACAAATCTATAGAAACAAAATAAATTTTCAAAAAAAATTAGACTAGATGGAATAATAGAAAGATATAAAACTATGTTAGTAGTAAAATGGTTTAATCAAAAGAAAGATATAGATTACTTTGACACCTATGCTCATGTAGCTAAGATAACTATCCTAAGAATTTTAGTAGCTTTAGCTTCTCATAAATTAATAGTCTATTAAATGAATATAAAAACTTCATTCTTAAATAAAAAATTAGAAGGAGAAATCTATATAAATCAATTTCAAAGATTTGAAGTAAAAGGACAAGAATATAAGGTATGTAGACTAATTAAATAACTTTATGGTTTAAAACAAGCTCCTATATACTGGTATATTAATTTTGATAAAATTATCTTAAAAATAATTTTAAAATAAATAAATATGATAAATATATATATTATAAAAGATAGGATATATATTTTATAATATTATGCTTGTATGTAGATGATATATTATTATTTAGAATATCAATAAAAGTAATTCAAGAAACTAAAAGCCATTTATCAAATAATTTTGATATGAAAGACTTAGGAGAAGTTCATGTAATTTTAGGAATGAAGATTAAAGGAGTAGATAGTGGAATAGCAATAAGCCTAGCACATTCAATTGAAAAATACTTAAAAAATTTGAATTTTGATTTAAATCTTATCTCTATCTCTTATGATCATAGTTCTTAATTAAAAATTTAGGAGAACCTGTTAATCAATTAGAATATTTCTATAGAATCTTTATTATATATTCAAATAGAATCTATCCAGATATAATTTATGCAGTAGACAAACTGAATAGGTATATTAGTAATCCTAGTAAAGAATATTGGAAAACTCTAAAAAATTTTTTAGATATCTGAAGGGAATCTTAGATTACTCTCTACTCTTCCAAACTTTGTTATTATATTAATTTATAAATTATTTGATACATTAAGCACTTTGTTTTATACACCTCACTATTTTTATTGTTATTATTATTATTATTTTATATTATTTGTCACATCAAAATATTCTATCACACATATATCATGAAATTTACTTTTCAAATAGTTTCAAATTTTATAATTATAATATTTAATTAACAAAGGAATCACGAAGATTAGAATCATGCAGAACCCTTAATTATTGGAAAATAAAGTTTATTTGTTCTTTTTAGAGGGGTGATTTTCTTTATACAGACTAATAGGAATCAAAGTTCTTGGTATGACTAAATACTTTCTCACGTTCCATGGTTTCTTCTCATACTCTTAATGCCCCCTCTTTTTTAAATTCCACTCCCGTAGAAAACCCTTGAATAAATACATCTACTTGCATCAGTCATCAAACTATTTTGAAGATAATCTAGTAAAATAGAGAAGGTATCCCAAAGCTTGGATGCATTATGATGAAGTCACTTAGCCAGCTGCCTTGTTAGCCTATTCGAAGCATGCTTAATAGCATATGAAGTGATGTGCAATTTGAGCCTCCAAATATCCATCATCAATGGATGATTAGGCCTCCTTTTTCATCTTTTCCGGTAAAAGATGACTTGGTTAAGATGATCCAGGAGAAGACTGTTATAGAGTTCCCTTTTAGTATGATATGATCTATCTATGAGACAATAATGGAATACACTATATCCATGTATGCATCCCTCAATTCAGCCAAAGGGACCATCGTATCAAAGAGGGAACAATGTGCTCCACCAACTAGACCCTTATTCTTCGTACTGCCGTCGAAGTTGATTTTAAAAAAAAATTAAAGAGCAAGGGTTCCTTCTTCTTCCCTGTTCTGACCAGCTGGGATCTTGATGGTGTCGGGTTGATGTACTCACTCTTGGATGGGGGCCTGTAGAGGTAGCTATGCCGGATTTATCCTCCCTATCCTTTTTGTTTACCAAAAAAAAGAAAGAAAGAAAGTCTCCAAATTTCTGAGGTTGGATGGATAGGGGTAGGCAACTAGAAGCATCCCTCCAAATTTGGGCTGCTAAAGATCACTCCAAGAGCACATGGTCAAAGGATTCTTTAGTCTCCATATATAGTTCACAATAAGGGGACATGGAAATACCTCTATGGTGGAGAGTCCTTCTGTAAGGTAATCGATCCCAAACCAACTTTCAACAAAAAAAGTACCACTCTCAATTGAACATTTGCCTTCTAGACCCATGCTGCATCCCTTTAAGGCTCTGAAGAATCTTTGAGAAGTATATAAAGTTTATTGACTCTCTCGTATAAGAGTTTTTTATTATTATGAACTACTATTAATTATTATTTTATTTTATTTTAGTTTGTTAAAAATGGGTTGATTTTATGATCCTTGTTGATAAACATGTATATAGCTCAATGTTATGTGTGATCCTTGTATTTAGGCTTGGAGTGCCTTATGTTGGTTGGTGTGGTTGAGATGATATAGTATAGGCATTGGTCCAACTGGCCTGTGATGGAAGGGTCTGTTAGGATTTGCTTATAAATATGCTAAGTCCCTTATTCACTCCTCGTATATTATTATTATTATTATTTACATGAGATTTATTCTCATGGCTTGTCCCATCGAATATCCACCTATTGAGAGAGGATACTAGAATGAAGGACATAGTTTTTGATATTCATGCGAGCATCTATGATTGTAGATTTGAAAATTAATAGTAAACGTAGGTATACATCCCAAATCTTTAGAATT
Organism: Areca catechu; assembly: GCA_021397845.1. NCBI lineage: Eukaryota > Viridiplantae > Streptophyta > Magnoliopsida > Arecales > Arecaceae > Areca > Areca catechu. Next base: position 146,347,917 of record CM038049.1, on the reverse strand, counting down.
ATTATTTGATCTATGGGGTTTATAGATATATTATTTGTTCAAATTAATTCTTGGAAACAATATCATTTTTGGTATTATAGAAATCTTGTATAGGATCTTAGGATAAAAAAAACTTTCTTATAATTGGTATCAGAGTGACTATGCATGATCTAGAATCTCTTTTATTTTTTTAAATTTGTTTCATGGAAAAGGTCCTGATTTCTTTCTGAATTTTGTTTTTAATTTATTTCTCCATTTTCTTCTCCCATCCAGAGATCACGCTTTTCTCTTCGATGATTCGTGAAGGAATCGGGAGATCTCTTCATGCCTATGACTTCGACACCCTTCATGGAGGGGAGATTCAGAGCTTGAACCACCATTAATGGCAATTTTGGAGGCTGCAGTTGGGATGAAGGAAAGGGAGAAAAAATAGGGTTTTTTTTTAATAGATTTTGGGTTAACAGATTTCAGATTTGAACCCATTTAAAACCCAACCCATTAATTAAGTTTGAGTCCAATTTATAAGCTGGTTGAACCTAATCACATTGCATCAATTTTAATTTTGGATTAAGAGGAATTTTTCAATTAAGCCCCTATGATATTTTAAATCACATATGGGTCCATATAAAATTACATATAGGTCTCTAAAGTTTTGAATATTACAAATCAGTCCTCAAAATTTTATATTTAGGTCCCTATCATTTTTTGAAAATATATTTTATAAAAATATTTCTATATTTCTATAATTTATGATTTAGTCTATTATTAATTTTTTGATAAAATTATTGTAACTCGCTTATTTTACATCTAATTTGAATGATTTTTGAATCATTGGACTGGTAATGATTTAAAAAATATTTTGGTTGAGTTTTTTATACATGATAAAAAAATTAAAAAAATTATAAGTAATTTAAATATAATTTCATTCGTTATTGTATAATTCAAGTATGTTTTTTGTGTAGCCCCAAAGGATATAGAGTATTCTATGAATTTTGAATAATCGGGTCATTAAGGACTAATTATTTTATTTTTTATTATATTTTAGAATTGTATATTAATGTATCTATTACAGTTGATCATAAAAATGACTGTAATTAGTTGCGATACTTATTATATGCTATAATTCTTCAAAAATATTTTATAGTTATGTAGTAATTATTATTGATAGAAGTGATAGTTAGAATGTAATATTACATGATGATCTGATTAGTGGGATGCATGTTGTTAAATATCCCATTCTGGACCGATCTTTGTGACATACATGTGGTTAAAGTATGTCATGTTATATTTTTTGGATATTTATTTTTCTGTATGAATAATTTTATAGATTGGCATAAATATTTATTATCAAAGTGATTTATTTATGTTGTCTATAAGATTTTTCATCATGAGATGGATATTTTCTAGTTATGACATACAACCGCCGGTCTAAAAAAAGTTGTATATTTTAACTAGAAAAGGTTGCATTAGATATTATGTTGCAAGAATGCTCTAGCTTTCATGGATTTACCTATCCAAAAGGGATAGGTTTGTGAAAGTTAGGATATTTTATTTGCTTGTAACTTCATGTGAAGAGTACTTATGCATATTACATAATCTATCCAAAAAAATATGTAATATTATATTTAAACTCTTGTATATCCTTTATGTAAATGCCCATTAACAAATATTTTGTATTCTTGCCATCTTTAATTATACAGTTATTTTTGGTGTTAACAATAATAATGTTATTATCGAGATCTTAATTGGTTAAATTATCAAAGATAAAGGTATATTGGGCTGAGAAAATTTATCTATCCAAAGGGGATAGATTTTCAAATGTCTTGTATCCTTATTATGTTAACCTTTATTTTCTTTAAAATGAGATATATTGGACCTAGAAAGTTTGTCTGTCCAAAGGGGACGATTTTTAAATACCTTATATTCTCATTATATTGATCTCTTGATTGGAGTTCAAAAGTATGTCATATTCTCTATCTAAAGAAGAATTTTATGATGATACACATGGCACTCTTATTGAAAATGGCTTGCTATATTTAAAATCCTTATTTATTTATTATTTGTACCTTTAAGATATTGCATCGTATATGATCTTGATTATCATTTATTTATCTTATGCTATCTTAGAGATCATGACTTGATGATTCTTGATTGGAAGGTTTGTGAATTTTGATGGATGGTGATCACCAAAGTAGCTCATTCACTGAAACTTACAAGATTCTTTTATACGATATTTAGAAGGGATTAAATAGTATTATATATTGAAGAAATATACCTTATATGGATCACTTTCTTTTAAAAAAATGTTTTATAGCATTGAACTAAGAGCTCTCATTATAATAATACTTATAAAGATTTTCTAGTATATATATTATCTATATCTCTTTATTGATTAACTATATAAAGATTATTTAGTAATTAGCATATTTGTATTCAATAGAGTTAATACTCTCATTATGGTAACTCTGATTGAAATAATTTAAAAATTTAGAAACTGAAATTATCTTAGCACTAAATATGATGGATTATGGATATTACATTGTATAATGATCCTCCATCTTGAATGATTTATAAGAGTACTCTAGAATAAATGCTGCCAATAAAAGTAGTAAAGAGTGAATCATTTTACTTATAATATATATAATTGATTTTATTCTTGATGTTGCATTTAAGAATAGTGATCTAATATAATTTTTTGACCTCATTTGTAAAAGATGTATAAAATTTGATAAAAGAGAGTCTGGATAGCTGATGGATAGATAAATCAATATAAGATATAATGACATGATGGTGTTAGGATTTATATCATGAACTAGAGAGTATTGCATCTAAACTAAGTATTATGAGATCTTTATCTTTAATATGTTGATTACTCATTATATTTTTAATTTATTGCTATGCAGTTTAGTGAACTTAAAATCATATAAATAGAATAATTAATAATTTTATCTTATTTTATTAAAAAATTTGATATTTTTTAAAAAAAGATAAGTATTGATATAGTGTATCAGTCATATTCTATGATCCCATACATAATAAACAAATAATATTATTAAATATTTGTATAAGTATGGGATAGTTGTTTAATATGTTATGCCTAAAAATCTTAAGCAAAATAGTGTGATTGAGAGGCAAAATCATATTCTGAAAGTTATAGTTTGAAGTATGATGAGTAGACATATTTTTTTTATGATATCTCTAGTATAAGACTCTAAGAATTGCCATTTATATTTTGGATAAAGTTTTTGGTAAGCTAGTTACACAAGATATCTTTTAAATTGAAGGTTGGTAGGAAATCTAATATTATCTAATTTTATGTTTGGGGCAATCTTGTAATACTTAATCATTAATACTCTATTAGTGAATAAATTTTAGATTTAAAATAACATGCTATTTAATTTGATTATCTAGATAAATCTAAATGAATACAAATTTTACTATCCTAATAAGGATATAAATAATGTTGAGTCAAATCAAGTCATGTTTATATATTCTAATTTGTATGATGTTAGATGCTTCAATACTAGAAATATAATATTAAAAAAAAAAGTTATTGCTTTTATTTTTTTTTTGTTTATGAAAATATTATATTTCATCATATTGGAGAACATTGGAAGAGTAACATCATATATACAAACTAAGTATAGTACCTTGATTACTAGTTGATGTAGCATTAGTAAATAAATCGTATAATAAGAAATAAAAATATATTATTTTTTATGATAATTTGATTTTTTAAGATGTGAATGGTTGGAGGATTTATTTTATAGAAAGGCATGAAAATAAAATATGGTAATATTTTTGAATATACAGGCAATGTTTGTGGCATGTTCAAAGTCACAATTCATATTACTTTTGATTATAGAACTTTATCTTAGATTTTATAATTATTGATTCTATCTTAAAGACTACTTAAGATTTTTTATAATAATAGCAGCTTTATTTTTTAAAGGAACAATAAAAATTTTTTATTATCTCTATCTGTGTGAAGATAGAATATTTGACAGTTAAAGGTTTTAGTTAAAAGGAAGATATTTTGTAAAGTATATTTGTACAGAGTGAATGTTTGTTAATCCCCTAATCAAATGAATAAGACTCATAGTTTTTATAAAACATGTCAAGATTACGGGTATTTTAGAATCTTTTGATTTTTTGGATTAGTAGGAGTTTGATGTATTTTGATATATTTATACATTAACTTGATTGACAAATTTTATTTATCATTGATTGCTTTATTGATGGAATGTAATCCAAGGATACATAATTATCGAGTGCATATATATATAAAGTCAATGTTGGTTGATCCTCTAACCAAGGTTTTAAGGTCTGTATGCTTTACAAAGTTTGTTGAGGATATGGTCATATTGAATTTTTTTTATGACTTTGTTAGTGGGAGTGATTTTGTATTTGTATTATATTTGATAGATCTTTATTTTATTTTATATTTCTATCATGAGTATTTATATACATTGTTGACATGATAGTTGATGAATTGCATTCCTATATAGTTTATTATATATATGAAATAAAATATAACATAGTATCTCAAGAATGTATTTTTGTTTTGAGAATGATAGTTGTATGGATATTTCTCATATGTTAATTAAGAGATCTCAATATATTTGCTTGGAGACATATAGGTTTCTACTAAAGTCGTGAAATTTTTTTAGCTTGTAATAAAGCATATGGTTAAAGAGAAATCATTATTACCGGTATATTTATATAATTTTATTATTATGATATATCTCCTATTTATGTATCTATTGTATGAAAATTGAGACCATGTATCGAGTATCAAAAATATTGTGCTATCTCATTGTTGATACCGTGTTGAGTATGTGAGATAGAATGGTCTGTTATTTTGATATCATTAAGATTTTTTCTTGACTATTTTATTTTTAAGTATGTTGAAGAAAAATTGGTAGACTGACAATGAAAATAGTATATTTTATTTTGGATCACTTTTAGATGTCATTTTCTTGCTACACTATCACACCAAGACTCTTGTCAATAGTATTTGTGATGTTTGTAATCATGGATAGGTCTTGTATCAAATAAAGGATGCAATTGTGAGCGGAAATCATCCCGATCAATGCTCCAGTGGAAGCAATTCAGCAATCCAGATGTGCAAATGACCATCTGCCAGTGATCCAAAGACGATCATGGTAGGATACAGGTCAAACAAAGATCAAACGATCCCTTGGAATGATCGAAAGGAGAAGGAGAAGAGAGAAAACAAAATTTGGAAGAAAAATGAGGGTTCTCTTTCTTGATTGGTTTTCCTGAACTGTTACAGAAATAACTTCTCTTTGATTAACCATCCCATATACATATATATACACACCACGATCAAGAAGAACCAAAACCCTCCAAAACTTCCCAGCATGGTAACACGTGATTCAAAGAATCCCATCATCTGAGCCAGCTCGAACTGCTTGAGTCGACTCCTTGCTACAGAGAGTACTCTGGAAGAGTCAGCTTGAACCCCTCAAGTTGGCTCTTCCAGACCGCAGATTATCTGTTCTGTGTATGGGAGTCGACTCCCAGACATCCGAGCCGGCTCCCAGCAGAATAGAGCCGACTCGCTTGAATCCAAGCCGACTCCTCTCAGAATCTAGCCGACTCGCATGAATCCGAGCTGACTCTTCTCACTGCAATCATGCCGTGCCAACCATTAGAGTCGACTCGAACCAGAACCGAGTTGACTCCAATGCCTAGACTGACTAAAACTCAATCTAACATCTAAGACTTTTCTCGGACACAATCCTAATCCTAGATACATCATGAGAGACCATGATAACCGAACCAACTTTAACCTTGGCCCAAACCCCTGGAATCTTGGATACACCACCTGAGACCCAACAACAATAACTTTCATAATTCAGCATGATTGATACTATTGGATCGAGTCATTTGTAGGTACTGTCTATGGATCATATTTTTTTAGCCATGTATTGTGTTCAAGCTGAGAGTTATTTTGAAATAAAATATTTTCAAAATCATAATTAATATTATCCAAGTAAAAGAATATAAGAATTTTTTTTAATTATGGGCTACCATTAATTATTATTTTATTTTATTTTGGTTTGTTAAAAATAGGTTAATTTTATGATTCATGTTAATAGATATGTGTATAGCCCAATATTATATATGATCATTGTGTTTGGGTTTGGAGCGCCTTATGTTGGTTAGTATGGTTAAGGCGGCATAATGTAGGCCTTGGTCTAACTGGTCCATGATGGGAGAGCCTGTAAGGATTTGCTTATAAATAGACTAGGTCCCCTCTCCACTCCTCTTATATTATTATTATTTTTTATGTAAGATTTGTTCTTATGGCTTGTCCCATATGTTGCTACCAAGATCGCTTCCTGCCTGTAGGCTCGGTGGTCCTGGGGGCCATGTTAGTTACTCCAGGCATCGTCGGTTGCCTTATCTCAGAATGCTCCTAGCTATCGGGTGGTCCTACAAAAAAGAGAGAACCTAGATCAGGGATCATGGAGGGAGAACTCCGACGGTCAAATTAGTATGGCAACCAAGGATAATAGGTCCTCAATCACGGAGGTCTAGATGACCACCATGAAATGGCCCATTGAAAGAAGGGATTTCTTTCTAAGTAATGAGGGTTGTTTGCCACTCATTTCTATTCTATTATTTACTTGCTTGCTTACCTTCATCGGAGGTCCTTTTTACCGATATATATGATAGTCGATGCTGGTGAGCAGGACTGGGTATCTTGGTAGCCCACCCTTCCTGAGAGGGGTGCAGGCTTTGCAGGACCCTATGGGATAGAAATCAGAGTCCCGACAAGGTCCCCCTATAGCGGGTGCAGGTGGCATGTTGTGGTGCATCATCCTAGGGAAGGGTGCAGGCTTAACAAGACCTCACAAGATAGAAATTGGAGTCTTGGTAGGGTCCTCCTATAGCAAGTGCAGGCAACATGCTGCAGGGCTTGCTTTCTTAAGAACGGTACAAATCCCATAGGGATCGGAGTCCCGGTAGAGTCTTCTGCATGGGAGATAGATGGCATGTCGCACGACTTTTTATCCCCATAGAGCATGCCTTTGTGGTGGGGGTACAGGACAGGCGAGGCACCGTTCCTCCCCCGCGGTGTGTCATGACAAGTCCAGCAGAGATGGCGACCCCGCTCTCCTTAGATGCCATCCGATATTGTTGGGACTAAGCGAGCCGCACATGACTACCTGGGATTGTTACATCCTTCAATCCTCCCTTCCTCCCTCGGTTTGCAGGGGCCACCTCCTCCCGTGATCAGGGTTTAGGTCTGTCAGGGGGCTTTACTTTATCGGGAGCTCTACTTCACCAGGAGTTCTATTCTATCAAGAGCTCTACTCTGCCAGGAGCTCTACTCTACCAGGAACTCCACTCTGCCAGGAGCTCTACTCGGCCAGCAGCTCTACTCTGTCGGGAGCTCTACTCGGCTAGAAGCTTTACTCAGCCAGCAGCTCTACTCTGCCAGGAGCTCTACTTAGCCAGGGGCTCTACTCAGCCATGGGCTCTTCTCGGCCAGGAGCTTTACTCGACCAGGAGATTTACTCGGCCAGGAGCTTTACTCGGCCAGGGACTCTACTCTGCCAGGAGCTCTACTCTGCCAGGAGCTCTACTCTACTAGGAGCTCTACTCGGCCAGGTGCTCTTTTGGATTGAGGCATGGATCGTGGGTGCCATGTCAGCAATCAGCCATGTCGGACGTTGGGTGCCACCTCAGTAGTCAGCCACATCAAATATGGGGTGCCACATTGGCAATCAGCCACGTAGGATGAAGGTGCCACATCGACCACCAGCCATGCCAAATGTGGCTGCCATGTTAGTGCCCAGCCATATTAGATACCCCCCACTTTCAAGCCTAGAGCACATTACGACTCTGTGGGTTCGGGGTGAAGGGAGTAATGATGTCGCTGAAGTGGAAGGTTGCCATGCTTGTGTCACTAAATGCCTTAACCTTCGATGATTTGCAGATCTCACTTGTGCCAATCGGGGGCCATCGTGTCAACAGGAGTGGCGATTCGAAATGATGCCTTCGCGCCTCCCAGTGTGATGCAGTTCTCGAGTTGAAGCATCCCAAATGGTGAAAATTGATATGCATCCGAATGTCATTAGCTGGCGAAGGGGAAGGGCCACATCCATTGGCTGGCATAGTTCGAAAAGGGGTTTTGCCATCTCTTTCAGATAAGTAGCTTGCCCCATTACACCCCTTCAAAATCTTTGAGCGAAGAAGGTGAAATAGAGAAGAAAGAGGGGATCACCTCACCTATTTTTAGAAACTTTGACCTAGGGCCTTTTGTAGGTTAGTCTTCCTTCCCCTCCTCTCCTTCTGATATATATAGAGGGAGCATCTTCTGTCTTTAGGTTTTCCTCATTTCTCTTTGCTTCTCCTTCACCCATGAGTTTCTCCAGAGGTGGATGTCACCCCCCGGAGTGTTCCTTGGGCCACCCAAGCACGGCGAAGCCACCCGGGCTAGGCCTCTTTCCTCGGATAGCGAGGGGGAAGACATTCCTTTTCGAGTCCCCCAGGGTCCCTGCCGAAAGGTGGACACCCTAATACCTTGTCTTACCTCCTCCTTCCCCCTCGTCTTCAAGCCAGGACCTGGTGGGCCTCGGGCGTCGCTTCGACGATGACCAGGATGGATGCCCTTCATCTTCAGAGCATTTACATGATCCTGGATTTCATCCAGATCATAGCCCCAGACCCGGAGGAGCAGGTCACCATAGGCGGGCCGGGCCGGATCGCCTTGTATGAGGACTTTTGTCTTAATGGCTTCTGGCTCCCCCTCCAACCTTTCATTTTGTCTTTCTTGGATCACTATAGGCTAGTTCCAGCCCAACTTATCCCAAATTTCTTTAGGGTCATCTCTTCCTTCAGTGTATTGTGTCACTTTCATAGTATAGTCACCCGATTTTTTCTCTTTAAGGTCCTTTTTACCTTGAAATGCTATCCCACAGATAGTGGGTGGTGGTTCGTAGTGCCCCATCCCGGGACACTTAGGTTTAACTTGTCCACTTCCATAAAGGGATGGAAGAATAGATTCCTCTTTGCTTCAATCGAGGGAATCAACTAGATTTGGAGTGACCCTGATCAGCCCCCAATCAGAATGCCATGGTTGAGCCTGCCGATCAGGAGGTGTACAATCAACTCATCATCTTGAAGGTTCCATATGGGTGGTACCTCCCCTCTGAGTAGAACCTGTTTGATACTAGGATCAGCTCGATCCGGTTATTAGGTAAGATTTGAGATCTGAATTCTTCGATGATTTCCAGTAACTAACTGAGCTCTTCCTGCCAATATAGATTTGAAGTTCTTCGTTGACAAAATCAAGTAGATGACCCACAAGCGATCATCATCGATGAGGCCTCGAGAGGAGCCGGTGAAGAAACCTTGCAGGGAGCCGGAATCGAGGCCCCGTGGGGAGCCATCAGATAGGCCCTGGGAGGAGAGGGTTTGAGACACTCTGGTGCCAATTACAGAGGCGGCCGAAGTCACGGCCCCGAGACCGAGTAGGAGTGTCGAATCAAGGAAGAGGACCCCTTAACCCTCTACGGTGGCTCCCGAGATCGTAGTCATTCCGCCATCTCCTAGGGTGGCTACCATCGTAGAACTAGAGGGCGGCCAGACTCTGCATGTGGCCACTGTGGTAGCAAAGACCCAGCCAGCGGACTCGATGCACTGGCCCTTCCTCATCCATGGCTCTAGCCCTTGGAGTGGAAAGGGTGTCCACAATGGTGCCACCTCTTGCGTCGATCACTCTTGACGTCGGTTTGGCCGAGAGGCTGTGGGATTCATCCTGTAGCCTCGGGACCACAGAGAGAGGGCTGATCATTCACTGGGGGACACTATCACCGGGATCTCTTCCTATCTCCTTATGGTAAGCCTTCTCCTTTTTTTGTTCTTTTTTTTAATGTCCTTGTCAGGCTTTGGATTTGTGTGGTGGAGGAGCTAATCCATAGCTTCTCCTTGGCTCTTTATCTTAGGTCATCCAGGATGCATTTCTGATCAAGGACATGTGCCAGGCATTACTTTGATGGGATGCAGAGTCTTGCAATCGGGCTGATGCCGTCAAAGCAAAAGCCAGGGTCCTGGCAGATCAATTCCGATCCTGGAGGCTCAGGTAAAGGAGCTGGAGGTCGAGCTTGAGCGCACTCAGGATTTTGTCATCGATTTTGAGCTACACATGGAGGATCGTAAAGTTGAGCTCATGGATAGGGTGAAGTATGTTGCCCACCTAGAGGAGAGTCTTGCTCTATCCACCTCTACATCGCTCCGCCAAGAGGGATAGCTGCGAAGTCTCCAGATGCTATTGGACTTGGCGAAGGACCAAGCCACAATGGCCGAGGAGAAGGCCACCGTTGCCATGGTAGTGATGGAGGAAGAGGTCCAGTTGATCGTGTGGTACGAGGCCTCCATAGAGTTTGAGGATGAGGTGAGGGAAGCCATCTACGATGCCTTCTTCAAGGATTTTGAAGAATGCAAAAAAAAGATGGCTTAGCTCTTCCAACTCTTGGATCTGCATGACATCATCCTCGATGAGTCTGAGGGTGCCACAGGGGGGACGGACCCGCCCACAAAGGTCAACCCAGTGGAAGCCGGTGGCCGACCTAGCTCCGTCCCAAGGGCCCTAGATAGTTGTGGCCGCTACAACGCCAACCTTGTCAAGCTCGATGAGGGAGATCGTCAAGCAGGTAATGGCCAAGATGGGGGCAATGATCAACACCGTTGTGGAGGCCATGAAGTCCGGTAGGACCCCGTCATCGACCTTGGGGCCATGAATAGTTTAAGATTATTTTTCCTTCTTCCTCTTTATACTTAGGACATTTTGATGAGCTCCCCAACCTATCAGAGGGCTCTCTCTCTTTGTAAAGCTTATTTTCAATAATGAGTCAACCTTTTTGTTGACCCGCTTTTCTTTCTTTTTTTTTTTTATTTGCTTTATTCTCTCCTTCAATGCCCGTTGTCTGGCTCGACGGTTGGGTGACAGGGCAGTTGGACTATCTATCTGAAGTGGCTATGCTGAACAGCATCTACTAGGCTTTGCCCGTTTCTGAGTCAATAAGAGTTGGCCCAGGACAGGAGAGGTAGGTGTGGGTGCCATAGAATAGGCCATTCGAAAGGATGGTGCTGTGGAGTACCTCATCCTTTTTTGCTGAACATAGGATCCGATGGATGAGTGCGGGGCTATGGAGCTTCCCGACTTCCTTCACCAGACCTGGAATCCGACGGATGAGTGTGGGGCTATGGAGCTTCCTGGCTTTCTTTATCAGACCTGGGATCTAATGGATGAGTGCGGGGCTATGGAGCTTCCTGGCTTTCCTCACTGTACCTGGGATCTGACGGATGAGTACGGGGTGATGGAGCTTCCAAGCTTTCCTCGTTGGACCTAGGGTCTGATAGATGAGTGCGGGGCTATGGAGCTTCCCGGTTTTCTTCATTGGACCTCGGGTTCAATGGATGAGTGCGGGGCTATGGAGCTTCCTGGTTTTCTTCACCGAACCTGGGGTCCAATGGATGAGTGCGGGGCTATGGAGCTTCCCAGCTTTCTTCGTTAGACCTAGGGTCCAATGGATGAGTGTTCTTCAGAAGGGTGAAGCCAAGTCATCCCTTCAAGGGGCATTGCATTTCATCTTTGAGTAAGGGGCATACATTATTGATAATACATCATCAAATTCTTCGCATTCCATGTCCACGGGATTTGGGTGTTGTTGAGCTAAACTATTCATTAGGCTCCTTGGTGCAAAGCTTCGACCACTCTATAAGAGCCTTCCCAATTGGGTGACAGCTTTCCTCCCTTGCCAGGCTACAACACTTCTGCCCATCTCAGGATAAGGTCCCCCGGTGAAAGGCTTTCAACTTCACTTGGGAGTTGTAATAGCGAGCCACCCGCTGGTGGTACGTAGCCATGTAGAGTTGGACTTTGTCCCTTATCTCATCTAACGAATCAAGGTTAAGTAGGAGACGTGCTGGGTTGCTTGACTCATCGAACTGCTCTACCCTTAGCATCGACAGGTCGATTTCCACTAGTAGTACTGCCTCGATGCTGAAGACTAGATTAAATGGCATCTGGTTTGTCATAGTTCGAGGGATAGTGTGGTAGGCCCACAGCATAGTAGGGAGATCTTTTGTCCATCGGTCCTTCACTTTGTCTAACCAGATGAAGCCCTTGGAGGATGGTGCGGTTCGTCACCTCGGCCTCCACGTTAGTCTGTAGGTGACCCATCATGTGAAGTAGTGATGGATATCCAGGTTAACACAAAACTTTTTGAACACCTAGTTGTTGAACTACCATCCATTGTCAGTGATGACAGTATGAGGGAGGCTGAAGCGGTAGATGATCGACTTCCAGAGGAAGTCTCTTATCTTGGCCTCGATGATCCATGCTAGGGGTTTTACCTCCATCCACTTGGTAAAGTAGTTGATGGCGATGATCAGATACCTTCGTTGCTCGGAGGCTGGAGGAAATGGCCCTAATATGTCCATCTCCTATTGGGCAAACAGTCAGGGAGAGAAAAGTTAGGACAGTGGTGAAGCCGGCTGTCGTTGGATGTGGGCTTGCCATTGGCAATGATCACACCTCCTTATGAACTTGACTTCATCCTCTTGTATGGTGTCTCAATAATAACTTTGCCTTAAGACTTTATAGGCTAGCGCTCTACCCCCCATATGATTTCTGTAGATGCCTTTGTGGATCTCCTGGAAGACATAGGTGGCTTTGGAAGGTCTTAGACACTTTAATAAGGGGTAGGAGTAGGACCTCCGGTATATTTGCTCATTCATTAGAACAAACTAGGCAACCTTTCACTTCAGGAGGCCGACTTCCATGTGACTTTCAGGCAAAATACCTTCGACTATGTACCTGATGTAGGGGTCCATCCAGCTCAGCTTGTGAGTGACTTGCTAGACCTCATCGATCATCCTAAGGCTAGGGATCTCTAAGTACTCAATGAAGGTGCACCCCAGTAAGGAATCAGGCAAGGTCGCTGTAGGATTTTGTATGGTGCTCCCAAGTCTTGGAGAGACTTGGGAGACCATGGCAGAAATACTGGAGGTGATCCCTGGAGCTTGGAGACATGTCCTAAGCTATTTTAGAGGTGTTCCAGAGATTTTGGACCCAGAGTCATGTTAGGTCAGAGGGCTTGATCCAGGATTGAGAGTTTTCTCACATTGATTTATTGGGGAGAGTTTTTTGAGAGATTGTAACATAACCCAATTGGGTTATGGGGTTGGGTCCAGGTGTGTTAAGTTGGTTAGGAGGTTAGCCAGTTGGTTGGTTAGTTTATTGGTTGTAACCAATTAGGAATCCCGACCATGTGAGATGTCCTAATCAGTTTGTTATTAGCCCAAGAAGACAAGTCCTAACCATCCATGTAATTGAGTCCTAACAAACCAAGAAATGGTTCAGCCCAAAATTCCAAGGAGTCAAGACACCCAAGATCAAGAGAATTTCACCGCCCACTCTATTTAAGAAGTGGGGCATGCGATGAGAAAGCTCTTTAACTCCGGTTGGCATGAAGAAAGAATGCTGTGGGGGAGCGCCCCCCCTTTGGGGTGTCCGTGGTTTTAGATAGGGTCGTGAGGCTTGGCTCACAGTCCTGGGCTGGGATGGCTTTTTCTTGATGTGGGAGGCCAACAGTTTAAGAGGTCAGAGCCTTGGGGCATGAGGAACTTCTTGAAGACCTACGTGAGGGAGTCTATAGGTGGAGAGCCTCCAAGGTTTCAGGGAGGCCACGATGTTGGGCTTGCAGAGAGGCACATGTGAGGGAGATATCACGTGGAGGGCTTGGTGCCGTGGGGTATTCCACGGGGCTTTGGAGAGGAGAACCTGCATTGAGGTATTGTCCACAGGTGGGGCTTCTTCTCTGGTTTGAGGAGGCCGATGTCTCGATTCTTATTTTGTAATAAGGTTCTTCTCCAAAGGAATCGCTTCAACAACTGGTATCAGAGCTTGGTTCGAGCGGAAGCGGAGTAGAGCCTGGTTTGAGCATTGGGAGATGAGTATTCAAGGAAGAAGGAGGTGCTACTCCCTGGTTTATCTCCAAGAAGGAAGGAAAAGCACCCTACCGCATGCAATCCAAGCATTGTAGGGTTTCTACCCCAGGATCCCTTTGGGGTATTTCTCAAATCCTGAGTTTGAGTTGGTTTTACGTGGCATGATCAACCACCGGCAACAAGGTGCAGTTTGAAAAATTTTAGGATAGAGAATTTGTTGGTGCAGAGTTTTCTTGACGTGGAAGAGTTTTCTTGATGTGGCTTTGGAGGAAAAGCCTGAGAGGATGGTGGTTCAGGAGTGGATATCTATGGAGAAGAGGTCTGACATTGGCATTAGGTTTGTACAGCTATTTGGGTGCATTGTGGAAGCACAAGTTGGTATTGTAGTCACGGGGACAGAGCATGAAGACATCAGTTCGAGGTTAGAAGTGTGGTGGAGCATGAGTCTTAGGAGCTATGGAGCATGAGTTGATATTCCAGCTGGGAAGGTGAGGTGGCTTCGATGGGAAGATGTCAGCACTGGAGATAGTAGGATGGGTGTAGACGGTCACGCGAAGCTTGTTAGGAATGGAGAAAGGAAAAGCCCAAATTTCTCAGGTTCACTAAAGTGAATCAGTAGAGATGATACCAGAGGCAGCTCAGGGAGACAAGGGATAGTCTCAGGGAGTGCTGGGGGTATAGGCTGTCAAGAGTGTCCTGGTATGGCGGGATTGGCCTAGGGATAAATACTGGAGCTGATGGAGATGGCAGCTTAGGGAGACCGTTGGGACAGGTCTCAAGGAGCACCAGGGGCATCATGCAGCCATGAATGTCCTGGTATGGCGGGATTGGCCTAGGGACAGGCTGGGACATAATGGAGTAGCCTATAAAAATGGTTGCTATGTTCAGTCATTGCATTAGAGGAGTTGGGATGAGCTTCTGAGTTTCAAAGGAGCCTACGAAATGTAGTGTATCCGAAATGATCTCGGAGAGGTTCATGGGATGCGAAGGGTCCAAGGAGATAGCGACGAGGTACGAGGTGTAGCGGTAGGCTTAGCAGGGTAGCATTGAGTGGCTGGTCTCGAGATTTCATTCTGTAACATCAGTGGGATTTCAGTTTTAGGTGGAGCACCAGGGAGAGATGGCTTCACGGGTGGAGTAGGATTAGAAACGAGTTCATAGTGGGAGGTGCAGGAATACTGGCCATATTTTAGCATGAGTGCCAGGGGTGCACTTAGCCATGTGGAGCAGAGTGTGCAGCGATTGGCATGGCTCTGAGGAGTTGGTGTTAGGTAGAGCTCCAATTATAACGAGTGCTGGCCCAGGTTCGCTGTGGTCTCTCTAGGAAAGTCCAAGAAAAAGTCTGATGTAGCTGCCAGGTAGAAGGAAGGCTACAATCATGGTGCCAAGGATACAAGAAAGGATCTTCAGCTGTGGAGTTGGTCATCCCAAAGGCCTTCAGGTGAGCTTAGCAGCTGAAGGGTGTTGTAGAGGCAAGGAGGTCCGTATAAGGAGTTGTTAGAACATGCAGTTACAGTGAGGTTGTGCAGGAGGAAATTGCTAGGTTTGCCAAGGCTTGGGGATACCAAGGTGGAGATTATAGGATTTTGTATGGTACTCTCAAACCTTGGAGAGACTTGGAAGACCATGACAGGGATGCTGGAGGCTATCCCTGGAGCTTGGGGGCATCTCCCAAGCTATCTGGAGGTATTCCAGAGATCCTGGAGGTATTTTAGGAGGGCCCCAGAGTCATGTTGGGTCAGAGGGCTTGACCCAGGGTTGAGAGTTTTCTCACATTAATTTGTTAGGGAGAGTTTTTTGAAAGATTTTAACATAACCCAATTGGGTTATGGGGTTCGGTCCAGGTTTGTTAAGTTGGTTAGGAGAGGTTAGCCAGTTGGTTGGTTAGTTGGTTAGTTGTAACAAATTAGGAATCCCAATTATGTGAGGTGTCATAATCAGTTTGTTATTGGTCCAAGAAGACAAGTCCTAATCGTCCATGTAATTGAGTCCTAACAAACCAAGAAATGGTTGAGCCCAAAATTCCAAGGAGTCAAGATGCCCAAGATTAAAAGGATTTCACCGCCCACTCTATTTAAGAAGTGGGGCGTGCGATGAGAAAGCTCTTTAACTTTGGTTGGCGTGAAGAAAGAATGTTGTGGGGGAGCACCCTGATTTGGGGCGTTCGTGGTTTCAGACAGGACCATAAGGCTTGGCTCACGGTCCTGGGCTGGGATGGCTTCTTCTTGATGTGGGAGGCCAACGGTTCAAGAGGTCAGAGCCTTGGGGTGTGAGGAACTTCTTGAAGACCTGCATGATGGAGTTTGTAGGAGGAGAGCCTCCTGGGTTTCAGGGAGGCCACGGTGTTGGGCTTGCAGAGAGGCGCACACGAGGGAGATATCACGTGGAGGGCTTGGTACCGTGGGATGTTCCATGGGGCTTTGGAGAGGAGAACCTGCATTAAGGTATTATCTGTAGGTGGGGCTTCTTCTCGGGTTTGAGGAGGCCAGTGTCCCGATTCTTGTTTTGTAACAAGATTTTTCTCCAAAGGAATACAATCTCTCTTTTTCTCCTACATCTATTCTCTATATCTCCTTTGTTGTATGATATTGAATCCAAGAACAGGTTGTTGCTGGTTCTTGAATCAAGAAGGTTGGTTCTTGATTTCTTCCTCGCTGTTTCTGCTGCGTAGGCGCTGATCCGGATTCTTCCAACAAGTGGGATCAGTGCCTAGGAATTCTTCAACAGTCGCAAGCCTAAAGAGAGCATCGACACGGGCATTCTCCCCTCGGGGAATGTGAGAAATGTTGAAGTGCTGAAGGTTTGCCATATGAGAGTGCACTTCGTCCAGGTACCTCGCCATGAGGGGATCGCGACCCTCAAACTCGTCCATGACTTGTCTAGCCATGAGTTGTGAATCAGTGAAGATCCTTAGGCTCATGATTTGTAGCTCACGAGACACCCTCAGCCGTGCAGGAGGGTCTCATACTTTGCTTGGTTATTTGTTGCTTTAAAGAGGAAGCGTAGGGCGTATTCGGCCACCACTCCTTCCTGGTTAGCTAGGATGAGGCCAGCTCCACTCCCCCTTGAGTTTGATATGCCTTCGACATGGAGGATCCATGTCATCGCTCCGTCAGGCGGTCATTGTGCTGGCTTAGAGTGCAGCTCCTCCGGGTCGTCATCCTCCCATGTGCATTCCACCAGGAAGTTGGCCAAGACCTAGGCCTTCTGGGATAGTCTTGGATGGTACGAGATATCAAACTTGCTAAGCTTTATCGTCTATTTGGCTAGGCATCCCAAAGTATCTGGTCGGCTCTAGATAGCTCTCAGAGGTTGGTCGGTGAGGACTGCAACCAGATAAGTTTGAAAATAGGGCATGAGATACCGAGCAGACATGATTAGCAAAAAAATAATTTTTTCAAATCAGGTATACCTAACTTCTGCATCGTGCAGTACCTTGCTGGTGTAGTAGACTGGCTTTTGGGTGCCATCCTTATTGGTGCAGACCAGCACCGAGCTGACTGCACCTGAGGATATGCTAGGTAGAGGACAAGCTCCTCTCCGACCTTCAATCTGGAATATCTAGGCCAAATTGGCCAATTATCTTTTCCAAGTTAAATTTGCCAAAGCATCATGGTAATCAATCACTGACCTCATTTCCACTGTAGCAAGCATAGATCCTCTAGGTGCATCGTATGGTGTAGTGCATTGTAGACATCATTCATCACATGATGGATGGTCCTGTGTGGATGCAGGTCTTGTGATGTACGCCATGCATAGTCTATGCAGCCATCTATTGATAGATGGTTACACGTGGCATGCATCGCGCAGCTTATGTTTATGCATATGGCCACATCCATCGCATGATTCACCGCATGGTGCACAAATTTTGTATTGCTGGAGTGGAAGTTGCAGGGATTATTGCCTTGCATTAACTAACGGACCAATAGTAGTTCCTAAAGCAAAGTCAGTAACTTCCATCCTATTGGATTGTCGACCAAGGGGTGGACCTTGTTACTGGTATTAGTGGGTTCAATGGATAGGGATCAGCAAATGACTTTTTATGAAGAACAAGGAGTCCATTATTATTGAAAAAATTTAAATTTTTTTTAAATAATTAATTTATTATTTTAATTATTAGATTTTTAATGATTTAATCATTGAATTTTTAATGATTTGATTATTAGATTTTTAATGATTTGATTATTAGATTTTTAATTTCTGACTGTTAGACTTCTTATTACAGGCTTTAATGCACCAATAAAAAAAAATGGTTAGATTTGGTGGCTATAAAAAAGGCCTTTTTGAATCCTTATCTTTGGAACCATTCTAAGCCATCAAAAGCTATTTCTAGTTTCTTTTAAATTTTTTTTATAATATTTTTTTTGATATTTTCAATTATAAAGCTTTCTTCTTTCTGGATGCTGAAAGAGTCTCCATCAATCTCTTCCATGATCATGCTCGCAGAGAAAGAAATTCCGGTCATATTTTGGGATAATATTTTTGATTATTCTTACACGATAGATGAAAATATATTTTAGGACAGTGTCTTATATACTTCCGGGTTTGATTTTTATTCTACGATTTTTTAATAGTATTTTATAATTTTTTTATAATTAAATCTTTTATTAATTTTTTTTAATCACATCCATAATTTTTAAAGGCTTGTATTAATAGTCTAAGGTATCTTTCCTGGACTGTGATGAAAGAAACTAACAGGGCGTTGATCCAAGATTAAAATAGAATCTGAATTGGAAGTATATCTACCGGTTCAAATACAATCTTTATGGACTTAACTTTTAGGACTCATTACTAGATTTTTTTTCTTGAATTTTTTGCCCCCCGAAACATCTTAGCATATTATGGTGTGCTGACTCATGGTTAGAAGGATAGCATGCTGTGTTATGACTGTGCCTTCCATTTTATCATTGGTATTTTGGCATCTTTAATTGTCATAAATATTCTCATATTCAGTTTTACATAGATATGATTGTTTCCGGTCAATGATAGTGAAGAAACCTTTGATCAGGTTATGAATTTATACTGCCTATTTTTTTTTTTTTTTCGTTTATAGTTTGTCTTTTAAAATCTGAGGCTTGCTTTAGAAATCAATGAGAAAAATCGATGATAAAAAGCATGTCTACTTTTAATTTTGCTGTGTGCACTCACAAGGGTCAGCTCTTTCAACAAACTTGCACTACAGTAAAAAGGGTAGACAGCGATGCTTTTTTTCCGACGCTTCTGGAAAGTATCGAAAAGATTTAGGAACTCACCGACATTTTTGGAAAGCATCGGCATACTGCGAAACCCGCCGATGCTTTTAAGCGTCGGCAATTACCGGACCTTTACCGATGCTTATAAGCGTCGCCACTCTGGAATCCGTCGACATTTTTGAAAAGCATCGGCATCGTCCTCAACCCGCCGACGCTTCAAAAACCCAACTTTACCGATGCTTAAAAGCGTCGCCGGATTTGTAAAAGCATCGAAAAAATTTCTTAACCCACAGCCGAGCCCTAGTTTCATTTTCATTCGATTCGGCTGCCGCCCCAACTCCCTCCTTTCTTCCTCCACCCTCTCCCGGCCTCCTCCTTCATCTCCGGTGCTTTGCCTTCGGTCCGTTCGTCGCCGCCGAAGCTCTCCGACACCTTCATCTCCATCGCATCCCCCAACTTTACTCGTCCGGTATTTTTTTTAATTTCCTCGTCTGATATTAAGCATGATTTAGTTTTTTTTAGTTGAACTTTCTAGCACTCTCTTTGTTTTGGAAGATTATTTATTTGAGAGTAGAGGCTTTTGGAAAATTATCTGTTTGTATCCGGGCTACTATCTTGCATCATATTTGTTGGCTTTGAGAGTTCCTTTGATTTAAGAAAGATATGTTATTAAAAAAAATATAATAACTGATCTCTATCATCCTTATTTCTGTTTAACGACAGATTTGTTATTAAAAAAATTATAATAACTCATCTCTATTCCATGAGCCATTCTGCATGGAGAAACACCAGGGGGCTGTTTGTTCCCTTATAGAGTTGGTGGAAGCAGGTTAATTTTTGAGTTTATTAATTATTGTATATCTTAATAACAAATTAATTACAAGAAGAAACAGACTTGAGGTTGCATTGATCCTAATTAAGTAATATAGAAAATTATTAAAAGAGGATAAAGATAAAAGAAATATTAAAAAAAAAACTCTCAAGCTTGTTTGATTAAATCAGAAAATTAATTAAGGAAAGACTAATTATTTCCTGAACATACTGTTTTGGTGGACCAATTTTTAATATTATATAAAAAAATATAATATGGAATTAGGTCCCATTTTTAATAAATGATTCAGCTAAAGAAGTCAGATTGATGAACCTTAATACAAAACCTTTTCTAGATGGCTTAATATTAAAAAACAAATTACAATCCATATTTCTTATTATTAATTAAAATAAGTGTCACCAGAAGCCAATGGGATTTATGAAATTTTAATAAGCAAGAGATGTTTAACTACGGCGTGGGCCAACAAATGAATAAGATCGATGGAGTGTAGCCCACAGGCCGGCCCATAATTGCAATAGACTTGTGACCAATGGGCCAATGCTGGCCCGCTATATGCCACTGGGCTACTTCAATTATTAGTTGCCAGTACGCTTTGGATGGGATCAGTTGAGTGAGCATCATGTTGCCCCTAGGAAAGATATATATATATATATATATATATATATATATATATATA
Organism: Areca catechu; assembly: GCA_021397845.1. NCBI lineage: Eukaryota > Viridiplantae > Streptophyta > Magnoliopsida > Arecales > Arecaceae > Areca > Areca catechu. The sequence goes on along the minus strand of CM038049.1, from coordinate 146,327,246 downwards.
TATATATATATATATATATATATAGTTTAAACAAATTATAATTGTTACTGGTTTTGAATTTTTATGGGCTGTGCCGTCGATACCTAGGGCATGAGAAGCATAATTAAAAATGCAAATACAAAGAGAACAATTAAAAATTACAATTGTTGGCTTTGAATTGTTGGCATTGAATTTTTATGGGCTGCCGTAGGTACCTAAGATTTGGAAAAAAATTATATTGAGTATTGGAAGCAAACTATATGTTAAGCCCTGTTTTCTTATCAGGTATTTGCTTGGAGAGTAAAGAAGCTATGTAACCAATGTCAAAATTGGTTTAAGGTTTATATATGGAGGCTATGATGATTATGCGATGTATGTTTAGCTGATTCAACTGTTTCTAATGGCAACAATCTTGGATGGCCTTCTTTTATAGGCAATCGATTGTAGTCATTTTGATTTAGTTACAGATTAAATAGTATATAACTGAGCCTCCTCCTTATTTTTTATTATTTATTGTTCTTTTTCTTAGTAGATGATTTATGTTTCTTTATAAATTTTTTAGTATATATCTGCATCTTACCGAACATGTTATGCTTTAAGATTAGTTTCATTATTGTAAATCTTTTATTTCAATACCATCTGTAGCTTTGTTACGATCAATTATGATTTTTTAAATATTTTTTAAAAAACTTATATTGCATAGAAACATAGATCCGTCGATTGATTAAAGTACATATTCTACAGGATCTGTATAATTATTTAATTTTTGTACGGATGGGAGAAATATGTACAGTGGTCAATTGAATATCCAGTTTGGACAGTTTGAGAATTGCAAATAATTTTATAGGTGCTTATAGTAATCAAACGGTACTGATAGAGTTGCAGATATATTTCGGATATCATTTTCCTTTAGTTCTCCTCATACATATTTATTTGTATGGGAAGAACTAAGGGGAAATGCTGCCAAAATTTTTCTGGAACTTCTATTGCGTATCCTTTGGTTACTGTAAATGACCTATATAATTAATGTAATTCTTGAATGGGATAGGACCTCTTTACCTATTAGTTGGTGATAGGGTGCATGTAATAATATTGTACTTGATGTATTGAATAAACTTATTTTAAATTTATTCTGTTCTTATCAATATTTATTTATTTCAGTTAGTTTTATCTTATAATGGATAAGAGTTGGATAACTAAACCGAGGAATAGTAAAGAATACTTGGATGGAGTACAGAATTTCATTAAATTTGGTATGGAGAGAAGTAGTATCAATGGGAAGATTTTATGTCCATGCCGAAAATGTGTAAATTCTAGTTCTCTATATCCAAATATTGTTGAAGAACATTTGGTATGGAATGATTTTTTAAGAGGTTATACTGAGTGGTTTTTTCATGGAGAGTCAAGGTTACAATCTATATGTAACCAAACCTCTAACATGGAACATATACCTGATTTTGGATTCAGTAACCAACAGAAAAATTTTGCAAGCGATGATGATATCAGGGGTTTGCTCAGAGATGCTTTTGAATATGGTGCTCAACATCCTGGAGATTGCAGTGGAGGACAAGTAGCAGCTGGGTTACCTGAGGATCCTATATTTACTGAATCTATACATGATGGAGAGCCGATAGCCCCAACTAATATTGGAACAGATCGTTATCAAAAGTTGATAAGAGATGCAGATCAAGAATTATATGCCAGTTGCAAGAATTTTTCAAAAATTTCTTTTCTTGTGCATTTGTTTCATATAAAATACTTGAATGGATGGTCTGGAAAGAGTTTTACTATGTTGCTCAAGTCGTTAAAGGATGCATTTCCTGAAGGTACTAGTTTACCAACATCTTGTTATGAAGCCAAAAAACTAGTAAAGGAATTGAATCTTGGATACGAAAAGATTCATAGCTGTCCAAATGATTGTATATTATATCGAGGAGAACATGCCGATCAAGACTCGTGCCATGTGTGTAGATGTTCACGATGGACGAAGCAAAAAGAAAACAAGAATGAGGGATTAGATGAATTGGATGCAACATAAATTAAATAAAAGCCGGCGAAGGTATTACGCTATTTTTCTCTTGTACCTAGATTGAAAAGGATCTATGCATCATCAAAGATGGCTTCGTCAATGAGATGGCATGATGAAAGCCGTACAAAAGATGGAATGCCGAGACACCCAGCGGATAGTTTAGCATGGAAAGCATTTGATGACAGACATCCTGATTTTGCATCTGATGCTCGTAATGTCAGGCTGGGTTTAGCCAGTGATGGGTTCAATCCATTTTGGACCTTAAGTTTTGTCTATAGCACCTGGCCAATTGTTCTAATTTCTTATAATTTGCCACCATGGATATGCATAAAACAGTCTTCACTTATTTTATCAATGGTCATTCCAGGTGATAAGGGTCCAGGCAATGACATTGATGTTTTCTTACAACCTTTAAAAGATGAATTGAAATAACTGTGGGAGGGTATCAGTGTAATTGATGCTTCGAATGGTCAAACATTCAATCTATGGGCATCTCTATTATGGACTGTTAATGATTTTCATGCATATGCTAATTTATCTGGTTGGAGCACTAAGGGACGAGTTGCATGTCCTTCTTGTAGTGAATCAACCCATTCAATTTGGTTAAAACATGGAGGAAAGTTCTGTTATATGGGACATCATCGATGGTTGGAGGCAAATCATCCATTTCGATTTCAGAAGGATTTATTTGATAGTACTATAGAGTTGGGATCTGCTCCAATTCTGCCTTCTGGTTCTGATATTCATAGACAAATGCTTGGTATCAGACACAGTTACGGCAAGATGACAAAGTCCTCTAAAAAGCGAAAAAGAGATGATGTTGAGACTTCGGTATAAGAAGAAGTATCGGAGAAAGTCAATACTTGCACTTTAGATCCGGCAGTATTTGAGGATCCGGATAATTTTTTTGAAGTTGAAAATGATGATGATATAATCATAGCATCTACCCATCAGCATACTAAACAATTATGGAAGAAAAGAAGCATATTCTTTGACTTACCTTATTGGGAGCATAATATACTCCAGCATAATCTTGATGTTATGCATATAGAAAAGAATGTTTGTGATAATTTGATTGGAACAATATTAAATCTTGATGGAAAGATTAAAGATAACATGAAGGCGCGTCTTGATTTAAAAGAAATGGGCATCCGACAGAACTTCATCCACAAGTGCGTGCAAATGATAGAACTTATATCCCTCATGTATGTTATACAATGTCTAGTCGAGAAAAAGATCTCTTCCTGACAATTTTAAAGAATATCAAAGTTCTTGATGGATATGCCTCAAATATTTCACGATGTGTAAATCTGAAAGAGCGCAAAATTTCAAATCTTAAAAGTCATGATGGATATATACTAATGCAAGATATTCTTCCGTTGGCTTTAAGGTCGTCAATGCCGAGACAAGTTATTACAGTTGTTTTTCAGTTATCATCATTCTTTAAGGCATTATGTTCTAAGGTTCTTGATCCTCAGGAGCTTGATCAGTTGCAGTCTCAAGTCATACTTACATTATGTCAGATGGAAAAGATTTTTTCTCTTGGATTTTTTACGATTATGGTTCATCTACTCATTCACCTAGCTTCAGAAGCTAAACTTGGTGGACCGGTACAGTACATATGGATGTACCCTATCGAGAGGTAATGCTGTACAACTTAAATTTTATAATTTATATATCTTTTTTATTATTTAATGTGATATTAGTATTAATAAATATCATACTTTTTGAAGGTATCTTATACGTTTGAAGGATTATGTACGAAACAAAGCTCATCCTGAGGGCTCAATAGCAGAGGGATATATTACTGAAGAGTGTTTAACATTTTGTTCAAGATATCTCGAAGGTGTAGAGACTGTATTCAATCAACCTCAACGTCATGGTGATACTATGGAGAATACAGATCTATACAAATTTGCATCATCCAGAAGATTTATAGGAAAAGCTGAAAGTATTGTTTTTGACCATAAATCCTTGTCATAAGCACACCGTTATGTATTGCTACATAGTGACATAATATCTGACTATCGCAGGTTAGTCTATCTACACATGGATAATACTAAATATTAGACATGTTGTTGTCAAACTTATATTTGATTGTCATGCAGTGAATTTTTAGCTGTACAAAGATAAGCCAATCATTCCACTCATCCTAATCCAAGGATTGAACAAAGATGGTTGGTTGAGTTATTCTCTAAATGGCTTGCCAATCAGGTTAGTATATATAAGTCATATAATAATTTTATATACATTTAACATCAAATAAGTGATCGATAATTGATATTATATTTTCTAGGTAACGGTATTGATGGAGAAAAATAGTTTAGCATAACTAATAGCACTTGCCAGAGGTCTAATTTATATTATGAATAAATATAATAGTTTTATTATAAATGGCTTTAAATTTCATACTAAGGAGCGCGAGAAACTTAGAAAAACTCAGAACAGTGATGTTATGGTAGAAGTAGATAGAAAATCTTATTATGGTATACTTAAAGATATTTTGGAGTTGGATTATTATGGAAATTTTAAAGTTGTATTATTTCGATGCAATTGGGTGGATATAAATACATCGAGAGGTTTGAAAAAGGACTTAAACGGATTCATACTTGTCAATTTTTCAAGATTGATACATACGGGTGTGTTATTGAAGGATGATCAATTTATTTTTTCATCTTAAACTTGACAAGTTTTTTATGTACAAGACTCAAAAGATAAAGAATGGGCTACTGTTATTAAGACAAAACCCAGAGACTTGTATGACATGGAAAAAAGGGTGGAAGCAGATGATGATGATACTTACACTCAGTGTATGCGTTATAATATTATGCCGGATGATCATATAAATGATACAACCATTTTGGTTAGGTTGGATTCCGAGAAAGGTACAACTGGTTGATTATGACAAGTAAGTAGTTTATAAGATGGTTTATATTTTTGCATGAATGATATTGTTATCTTTTAAATTGCAATTCATTTCCGTTATAATTTGATTATAATGTTGACTGACTTTTTTTAAAATAATGCATGTTAGGTACACCATGCCTCGAAGGAAACGATTATCAGATGTACAGTTTCAGTTTTCTTAGATCGAGGCTGGTACTTCTTCAGCACAGCAGCCCGTGGGCAATCAATCATCTTCATATCGGTCAGATGCCAGTCCCTCTATTCTGTACATACGGCCGATGCTAGTACCTCTCCATCACATGACAACGCCATTCCCTACGAGTCCGCACATCACGATCCTCCTATGGATCATTCTGATGACAAACCTATCGTCGATAACATACAGATACAGGGTAATTTAATAATTTCATCCCATTTCAATTCATACATATGCAATAGTTTAGATATATAACTTTCTATATTTTTTTGTAGATGGATCCGGGAGACTTAGGTAGAGGCGAGGACCCACACTAGTCCGTAATGTGTGGTAGTTACCTGAGGGTGAGAGGATAGTCATAGAGTGCAACAAGCTAGGACAGCCTATTAAGAAAGCTGCTAGCTTGTTGACTAGTTTTCTGGGGACAGTAGCATGCCGGGGTCAGCTATGTCCCTTGAATTATTCGAAGTGGAACGACATGTTTTCTGCATATAAAATAGAGATGCTACGAGTTATACAGGTAAAAAAATTAATATATTATTTTATATCTTAGGTTTTTAACAATTGAATTGCTTATTTCATTTAATATTTATTTATTGTTTATTTAAATTGTAGAGCAAGTTCGTTATTCCTTCAGATTCTTCTGATTTTATTCTTAAGTCTATCAATCACAAGTGGAAAGAATATAGGGTGAAGTTGAAGAAAGATACATGTGAGAGGGTAGGACAGAGGAGCAGGTTGCAGCTACCTGTCCTCCTGATGTTCACCCTCATCAGTGGATGGAGCTGGTGCACTATTGGTTCTCCGAGAGGGCACAGGTTATGTAGCATCATCAAACACTTCGAAATTTATTAATTTTCACTCGTCATAATTATATTTATATAATATATAACATAGTTTTAATTTTATTTTGTAGATATATTCTGCTATTGGTAGAGCTGCACGAGCAGCTCAGTCTGTTCCTCACACAGCGGGGTCCAAGAGTTATGCACGGCTCAGGCATGAGTTTGTATGTTTCTCATCCTATAATACTTTTAGTATACTTATAGTTTTAACATCATGTATCATCATGTATCATGCATGTACCATGTATCATGGTACGGGGGTATAAGATGTGTTATTTTAGATTTTTTATAATATTTATTCTTTATATAGGCTGATCAGCAAGGGAGGGAGCCTGGTGGGTGGAGTTATATCGGATGACTCACGTTCACCAAGATGGCAGTTTTATTCGGGAGGAGTCCAGAGATATATATGTATATTTTTTTATTTATATTATATTATGATTTATATTTTTATTTTTATTAAGTATTGATATATGTGTTTTTTATAAAATATAGAATATGGCTACCTCTATGATCTCTGAGCGTGCTGGCAAGGATTCATCATCTACTCAGAGCAGTCGCATCGAGGCCGAGGTATTCTCGGAGTAGATGGGACCAGAGCGTCCTGGACGAGTGAGGGGTTATGGGATTGGAGTTACCGCTACTCAGTTATCTGAGATGAGTAGATATACTTGGGATACTAGAGAGAGTCATGATCAGTTACATGTTTGTCAACTCTAGGTGGAGATAGCAGAGCTCCGACAGATACGTGATGTAGGCAGAACAGAGATGCAGACCATTAGGTCTAAGCTAGAGCATGTTACATATGTGCTGCATATGTTCATGTCATCTCAGGTAAGTAATTATTTATTAATTTTGTATGTATCTAATTTTTTTAAATATATATAATGTATGTATCATAATTCCTGATGTATATCTTGTAGGTTCCTGGTGCATCTACGAGTCGCAGACCTGACGACGACCAGCCTCCCACGGATCAGTGATGCCAGCTATTTTTTTATTATTTTTGTATGTCTTTTTGTTTATTTGAACTTGGATTGGTACTTATATATATATATATAATTTTTATGATTGGTTTGTGTTTGTGTTTCTGTATGTTGGGTGTGATATAGGTTTGAATGTTTTTATTTGCTTGTGTATGTTGGATGTGATACAGGTTTGAAGAATTTCATTTTGATGATGTATATAGGTTGTGTTGTATGTATATAGGTATAGCTATCTGCTTAATTTAAAAAAAAAAAATTTCTGCCGACGCTTTAAAGTATTGTCAGTATTAAGTCTAGCGACGCTTTAAAGCATCACTAGGTTTGGACCTGGCGATGCTTTAAAGCGTCGCTAGAGTTAAGTCTAGCGACGCTTTAAAGCATCGCTAGGTTTTGACCTGGTGACGCTTTAAAGCATTGCTAGAGTTAAGTCTAACGACGCTTTAAAGCGTCGCTAGGTTTTAACTTGGCGATGCTTTAAAGCATCACTAGAGTCTAGTCTAGCGATGCTTTAAAGCATCACTAGGTTTGGACCTAGCAACACTTTAAAGCATCGCTAGACATAAAAATGGCGATGCTTTAAAGCGTCGCTAGGTTTGACCTGGTGACGCTTTAAAGCGTCGCTAAATTTAAATCCTAGCGACGCTTTAAAGCATCGCCAGGTCCAAACCTAGCGACGTTTTAAAGCGTCGCTAGACTTAATTCTAGCGATGCTTTAAAGCGTCGGGAAATGCCGACACTTTTAAAAAGCGTCGACAGGTAGTGACCTCATGCTTGCATAGGCGATGCTTTGGCGATGCTTTAGGAAGCGTCGGGAGATTTCTTGGCGATGCTTAAAAGCGTCGGTAAAGGCCAAAAAAAGCGTCGCCAAAGCCCTGTTTCACTGTAGTGTTGTGTGAAATAAGAACATGTTAAACAAATTTGAACAAATATCATATAATTGGTTATGACAATCCTTCTTGTTCCTATAAATTCTACTTTATAATTTTTGATATTATCAGATACAATAGATATCATTTATTCATATGCCTTTTATAGCCTATCCTTTAGCCTCTCACTTTCCTAGTCATTAATTTTCAGTAGCATATTGCCATTATTATGTTTTTGTGACATTCACACTAATTTAAAATAGTAAGTAGATATAGTTTTGTGCATAAGACTTTGCACCTAGCCAAACTATCTAACCACTTTGTACTAATTTCAAGCATTAATAGCCAGTAGAGATAAATAAATGTTCTGGGAAAGCCATATATATGTGAATAATAAGCAAGTAGGAATTCATAAAGCCAACCCAGATGGACAGTTTCAACATTGCCTAAATTGTCATGATGTCATAGCTATGTTTGTATTACATGTTTTGATTACAATATAGATCGATTTTTTAAGATTTTTTTTGTTCTAGTTTCTAGATGCCTGGTCTTTTACATGGTGACACTAGAAGGTTATTCTTGAGAAAATAGTATTACTTGTGTATGATATCTAAGCTTTTATATAAGTATATCATTTTAGGCAACACAAGATAGAGATATCCCAATCTGTTGGGGCTATTGAATTTAAATTATACTCTTTTAAAGGAAAAGGATGGAGAGATTTAGGCAGGCTTAGGTAAAGTGATCTGTCATGATTTGAAGATGATCCAATCTGGAGGTAGTGCTTGGGTGGGAAAGACTAGCAAAGTATACTTTGTTGGTATAATCTTTTTCCTCAATCTTGGTGTCCATTAGAAAATGTGTTTTGGTTGTGATTGTGAAGTTCCAAAAATGCTAGAAGTTGCTAGGAATCTCTAAGAATAGATGTATGACGAATTTAAAAGGGAAGTCTGGTAGCATTTCTGTGCTGATGTTGGTGTTGGTGGATGTAAACTACTGATGTCATTTCCTTGTGGAAGCCATTGATGTTCTTGTTATTAACTTATATATAACATCCATCATTCTCTTATTCAAGTTTTAAAATTTTATATACTGATGATACTTTGGTTTTGAATATGATTCCTTTGCTAACCAGGAGTTAGTGTTTGACATCTTCAAGAAGCAAATTGCTTGAAGTCTTTTCCTGTCTAGACATTGCTATTGTTAATTTTATTTCTATGATTTGTGGTTGGTAGGATAATATGTTTAACTATAAAATTTTTTGATTAACCTGTTGTAGTTAATTTTAGTAAATTAAGTCAAGATTTGTTTTCTTGTGAATCTAGAAAATAATATATGCTATTGTTAAATATTTAATTTGCTGACGTTAATATTATTAGTGCTGTGAACATATAAGGTAACCTATTTTATAACTATGGAAACTAGCAATGCAAACCGAAAAGAAAATGATTTGTTTCTAGTTTTCTGTTTTTAGTATATTTCATGTTATTTGATTGCACCTTTATATATCTTAGAAGATATCTATTAGATATTTTTTTAGTAGCAATGTTAGAGATTTAGCTCATTAGCAATATGTTGGTAGATTCTCCAGTGTCCTATATTTTTTGTAGCTTAAAATTTTTTGTATTCTTATTATATTATAAAGTTCTAGTAACTTATATATAAACTGATTGTGTGGCTTAAAATTAAATAAGTATTTATTCATATAAATTGGATATGACCAATGCCATAAGTTCTGATATATCTCTTAACTTGTGAGAGAAGATTCTTTTATCAATTTACCTTATTAAAAGCTTAAATAGGATTAAGATCCTAGAGTCATTAAGTGGATAGGGTTTAGCTTATAAAGAACTTTCCAGTAGCGGAGACGCAACATCTATGATAGGAGATCTCTTAAAGAAAGTTCAATATGGTAATAACAAGCTAATTAGTTGGTCATAGAGCATATGTTATTTATTTGATATATGAGTCCTAGATTTCATCCCATTTCTATGGTGATTAGTGCTTTTATATAGTGATTAGAAAGAGTTTATCTCTAAATAAGACTCAAGAGGTATTTTTTGAGTTGTGACACTATACACATATTTGGAGGGGCTCATCTATATAAGAGTATCCATATATGATCATGGCTAGAGATATTGATAATCTTTAGAAGTTTTCATGAAAAATCAAGATACATGTGCAGGGCCATTAATATACAGACTTGTGATGGAGAATTATATACTGTATATATGGTAGTTGTAGTTTAGATTAAAGGAATGTAGTTTAAGACCTGGTTCACTCTGATTCATTTAAATGGAAACTATTCACACTAAGTAAGATTAAGTTCTGTAAGGATACTTTACCTACTATATAATATAAGCACCTAAAAATTTATATTTATATTTTATTATTGTTGATAATTTTGAGTTTTGAGAGATTATTGGAAAAATCCAAAATTTTCTCAAATAATTAATTTATAATTTTAACCATTGGATTTTTAATGATTTGATCATTAGGCTTTTAATGATTTGACTATTGAATTTTTAATTTCTAATCGTTGGACTTCTTATTATAGGCTTTAATGAGCTAATAAGAGAAAAACTATTAGTATTGATGGCTATAAAAAAAAGGCTCTCTTGGATCCTTGTTTTTGGGGCCATTCTAAGCCATCAAAAGCTATTTCTAGCTTCTTCTAATTTTTTTCTATAATATTTTTTAATCTTTTCAATTATAAAGCTTTTTTCTTTCTAGGTGCTGAAAAAGTTTTTATCAACCTTTTCTACGATCGTGCTCGCAAGCGAAAGAATCTCGATCATATCTTGGGATAGTATTTTTGACTATTCTCGCACGAGAGATAGAAATTATCTTAGAACAGTATCTTGTACGTTTTTAAATTTGATTTTGATTTTGCAATTTCCTATAAATATTTTATAATTAAATATTTTATTAATTTTCTTTAATCACATCATAATTTTTAAAGTTCTGTATTAATAATTATTATCCATATTTATTAAGAAGGCAATCAGGTTGCCAACTGCTTGGTTAATAATGCTTGCTCCACCCCCCCCCCCCAAAAAAAAAAAAAAGAAAAGAGAGAGAGAGAGAGAGAGAGAGAGAGAGAGAGAGAGAGAGAGAGAGAATGGGCTATGTTCAAATAGCAACATGTGGCTTATATTGAGAGTGCATGTATCAGCCTTGTGGGTCTCATGATTTTGTTCCTGGAGATGGATCGAATGAAATACTATGATTCTCGTACTTCATTTCAAAAGATATCTTGCATGAAAAATGAGGATTTTCAATATAAGTTAAAATTTTACTCGGTTCATAACTAATATATATTTATATATATGAAACTATAAAGGCCCCTCGTCTTTATATTCACGACACCTGCTAAAAGGAAAATTAATTGTAATAAACTATATAATATTTACAAGTTGGATCCAGTGACTTGGATTCAATTATGCCATCATCCTAATTTTAGCTAAACTTTGTTTTAGCCTATTTTTCAAAATGTTAACAATTAATAAGATATTACACCATTATTATGTTCTATTTTATATGCTAGCAAGTGGACACATGCAATAAACAAAAAGAAAAAAAAGTGAAGAAGTCCAATTTATTTAAGAGTTCAACGAAAAATCCCAAACCATCATTTTCTTTGTTGATTGTGAGAAAGTCCGTATATAATTAACATATGCTTTAAGATAATGAGGGGCATTCTTGGTATAAAAGTTTTCAGACGGAATTAAGGAGCATTCAAGACCACTATTGCTAAAAAAAATTTAACTAAAAGATTTTTCTACGAGGGCCGCGGTAGTTGGCGTGAATGAGAAATTAGGATCTTTTCCTTCATTTTCAATCTATTGACTGATATTTTAGTGATGTGAGGTTGACGTACTCATTATTAGATGAAAAAAGACTACACGAATCTGAGCGCCTCGTATCAAATATTATCTGATGGGACAGAGGCCTACGAGATAACTATACCAAAATTTATCTTTCCTATTCTTTTTTATTTAATAAAAAAAAGACTTTTCTATGCATTGCATGGGCTTTTGGCCCGTTTACCAATGATTTCCTGTAATTTGAAAGAAAAGTGTATTTCCTTTCTTATAAAAGACCTTTAATAAATTTCAAAAATTCTTCTACCAAAAAAAATTTAAAACTTACTCTTGTTTATTTTTATTTTAAAAATAAAATTATAAAAAATCAGATAAAAAATATTTGGTTCTATTATTTTTTTCTATTCTAAAGTTATTTTTATTATTTTATATAAAATTGAAAATAACAAACCGTCACTTTCAATATTTTTAAAATTAAAAATTTAGTTGTTTCTTCGCAGCCACTTTTATCGTCATTGCAACTATCATGCCAAATTCTTGCATTCATTGCCACTACCATCCTTGCCATATAACTGCATCCATCATCATTAGGCAACCACTTTCATCATTATTGCCTCGACCACCCATGTCATACTACCGCATCCATTATTAGCGGGCAATCACTTTTTTCATTGTTATATCTATTTAAGATTGTAAATGAATCAGATTGATACATAATTCCATCTGACATGATCTATTTAGACTTGATCTAATTTATTTTTAAAAATTTTAAATCTGGATTGAATTAAAAAATTAGACCTATTTCATTTTTCAGATAGAATCTGGATTTATAAAATTTAGACCCGATCCGATTCGACTTGAACATACTAATACTATTAGAATTATATCTATTTGAACCTTTAAATTATAATTTAAAACTTGTACGAAACTTATTTTTAATATATAGAGAGAATTATAATTATTTTTATACCTTAATTTATTTTAAAAATGATATTGTTTGTTATTTATTTTATGGTTAATAATAGTTAGCTATGTAATAATTAAAATATAGTTGTCTATATTTTATTCGGATCATATCTAGATTTAAATTTTTTAGATTAAAACTAGATTATTTATGGATTCAATCCAACTCGAATGATTCATTGGATTGAAAATTTTGATAGTAGATCCGACCCGACCTGATTCTATTTTCTAGTAGGTTAGGTCCGGATATAATATTAAGATCCAATCAAAAAATCAGATTAGATCGGGATCATTCATAATCCAATCTGATCTAACTTATTTACACCCCCGATCTCTATTATAGCCACATTTTTTACTTTCCTTGTTACCACTGTCCTTACTATAGCACCACATCTATCATCATTGCTTTTACCATATTGGAATCAAGCCCATCATGATTGACATTACTTGCTGTTATCTCAATCTCCATATTGCTACTATTTCTAGTATAATCATTTCTGTCACATAACTATTGACTTAACTACTATCACATCATCATTTTATATCATCATTGCCACCACTATATTGCACATAACCTTGGTGCCATTGTTTTGCCGGATTATGGCCATCCCTGTGAAACCCAAGTTTTTTTTTTAGGCTTTTTGGGCCGAAGTCGACAGGCCTAGCCGATTTCAGCCCAATCATAGGAAAAAAAAAATAGGGGGAAATCAGAATAGGGGAACTTGTCTTCCCTCCTTGTTGACCGGATTCTCCATCAGAAAGGATGGTGAAAGAGTCGTGGAGGAAAGGGACTTCATCGGTGTCGTGTTTGGGGTGGATTGGGATTCTCGATCGATAAAATTTTTGTTCCCCAAACTGCGAGGAAACTGTTGTATTTTTTCTTTAAATCATCCTCTCACCATCGCCAAATCGAGCCCATGAAGCTTCCTTCCATGCTGTTGTCCTCCTCTCCGGTGAGCGACGGAGAGTCCCTTCAATGCCGGTGAGTCTTCTCTTTTCATATTTGGATTTTAGGGAGGATTAATTAAGTTTTTTGTTGATTTATTTCCAGTTTTGTTTGCCTTGGACTATACCTCATCGGTGACTGCGTCGCTGTCCATCTCCAGTCCATCGAGCCCCCTTCCTGGTGATAATTTTTCTTGGCCGTCGGCAACCATGGGGAGTCTTGATTTGGTCGAGCTGAGGAGGAAATAGGGAGGGGTACGGGAGAAGAGAAGAAAGAAAGAAAGAAAAAAAGAGAAGAAATGAAAAACGAAAAAAAAAGAAAGGAAAGGAAAAAAAGGAAAAAGGAAAAAGAAAAGAAAAAAAAAGAAAAAAAGAGGAGAGAAGATGAGGAGAGAGAAAGAAGAGAGAGAAAGAGAAGAGAGAAAGAAGAGAGAGAAGATAAGGAGAGAGAAAGAGGAGAGTGAAGATGAGGAGAGAGAAATAAAAGAGAGGATCAAAAAATTTTCTTTCTCGAAATTCATGAAGTTAGGATTTTGGATTTGAATAAAATTTGTTATTATAGGGGGCAGCCTTCTGAGCAGAGGGGTATTGAGCAAGCTCTGAATACGGACTAATATCGGATATACTAGGATTAGCTTCTGAAAGGTAAGGATTCTGGACTTGATCACTAGTTGTATATATATATCTTACATGATATGATTTGATCCGTGCATATGAGCATTAAGATGCATGATTTATTTTTTTATGGTATAGTTTGATTTTGCATGATGAACAGTATGATTGTTATGGTTATTAGTTATATTCGTGTATACCATGTTTTTATCAAGTAAAAGTACTTTTGATGGTTTGGACCATGATGCCGGTCATTTAAAAATTTGAGATTCATGGTTTGACATCATGATATAAATTGATAAAGTGATAACCAAGAGAATGAGATAATTGGACTAGCCATGCTATGGGATCGTGGTTACTAAGATTGCCAGTTACAGGCTAAAGTGTGATAATAAGATTGCTAGTCACAGGTTGGAGTGTGACAATGAGATTGCTCGTCACAGGCTGGAGTGTGACAATGAGCTTGCTAGTCACAGGCTGAAGTATGATACTGAGATTGCCAGTCATGGGTTGAAGCATGACCATGATTAGTCCAGAATCCTAAAGAAGAAAAATAACTAATGGAAACACTAAAAAAAAATATAATGTTATCAAATGTTTTGTTATTCTTGACATTTGAGTTGTTTTGGTTGCATAGTCTATCAAACTATTATTTTTCAGTTATTTTCAAGTTATACTATTATTGGTGTGACTGATTAGAGATCTTACTAGGTTGTAAAGCTCACAATCCCCTATTTTCTTCCTTCTCAAAGTTGTGCAGGATATTCGAGCTTGGTAATAGATTGGATTTATGGTGAAATGATGCATAGTAAGGATTGGATTGGGCATGAGACTGAACAACAATTTTTAGATGGTTTAGTTAGTTTTGTTTAGTTAGATTTGTTATTAATTCTTATATAATAACTCAGTGGATCATTTAGTGGTTTTGACTTGAATAAATGGATTGTTTAGTTATTATTCAATTGCTTAAGTAATATTGGTTTATTGGAAGTGATTTTTGAATGAAGTGAATATTGTGTACCTAGGCCTTGCATGATCTCTAGAATGTATTTTAGGATTTGTGCGACCGGTCGCGTAGCCGATTCCGGTGCTGGATTCAGGGCGTGACAGAATGGTATTAGAGCTTAGGTTATGATCATTTGGGATGGTGATACAAGTCGTTAAAATAATAATAACACGATGGTTATTAGGATGTGACAGAGTGGTATCAGAGCTTAGGTTATGATGGCTTGGGACTGTGGTATAAGTGATTAGGATAGACATGAGTGACATCGGAATTCAGGTTATGATTGTTCGAGACTGAGACATAAGTGATTTGAAAATCACATGGTGGTTATTAGGACATGACTGAATGATATCAAAACTTAGGCTATGATTACTTAGGACTATGACGTAAGTGATTAAGACATAACATAAGTGATATTGAAGCTTAACTTATGATTACTTGGGAGTGTGATATATGTGGTTTGGACATGACACGAATTGTATCAAAGTTAAGAATATGATCACTTGGGACTGTGATATAAGGATTAGGATATGATTTGAATATCAAAATTTGGATAATGATCATTATGGATTATAACTTAGTATTATGATCAGTCGGGACATGATAAAAGTTATATGAATGAATTTAAAGTTTGGATTTCTAATATTTAAATATTATGCATAAGATCTGGTATATGATTAGTATCAAAGAGGATCATGATTTTTACCTGTAATAGAGTAACGGGATTGATCTAGGATGAATGTAAAGGGCTAGATGATTTGAACTATTTGATCATGATCAGTAAGCATATGATAATATTGAAGAGTTAGATAAGATGTATCTTTGCCTTTGATCAGTGGGTTTGACTCAAGCATCAAGAGTACTGGCCTGAAATTATAATATATTATGTTAACGTATCATGCTGAACAAGTAGGTTCAATTATCAATTGAATGATTTTGGAGTCCTGAACTTGATAGGAATGCAGATCATGATGACATGCTAGTTTTATTATTAATTTTAAATTATAAATTTCGGGACTATTGTAAAAATATGTTTAGAGTATAAGTTATGGAAGGGTTCAATAATATTAGAAATGATATATTTTTGATGAATCCGTATATGGATTATGATTGAAAATATATAAAGGAAAATGTATTTGGGATGATGTATAGCTTTGTAGCTCTTTATTGGTGGATTAGATTTTATTACGTTGACATGGCATACATAATTTGATAGAATCTTGATAGCCTATATTAGCAATTGTGGGTTGAATTACTGGATTTATTCTATAATTATTGGGAATTATTGGGTATGTTAAACTCCAAGTAAAATTAAGATCAATAAGAAGATTTAGGTTATCATACTACTGATATTGTATTGAGTGAAGAAATTGATATTGAAAGACTTATATGGGTGTAGCTTATGAGGGACAATATTTTAGGTAGTTTATTAATTGATGCTAAGAGTTATGGTAAGATAGTTCTATAAGCGATAATATGATTGATTCTATTCATAAGAGCATTGATTGAAAGTCATTTATCTTGTTAGAGTTAATGACAACTTTCTTAGAGGAGAGTTGATCTAGATTGTCTAGTTGAATTGTCAAAGAAAACATAATTAATTCAGACTTGTACTAGGGTTATGGGTGTCTTAAAAGGATGGTGAGATTTTGTAAGGACTTTCAATATGGAAACTGGGTCAGGATAGACCTTGATATGATATGATTGAGATATGGATAAGATAAAGAGATTCAACATCTTTACTTTAATAATTTTAGACCTCTCGGGTATAAATGTAAGAAAAATTCTTGGAGGGATTTATTTAGTAAACTTAGATGGTTTAGAAAATTTTATCAGAGTATGCAATGGAAGTGTAGTGGTTTGAGTTATTCTGAAATTAATCAAGAATATTAACTCTAACTTTAGAAGTGTTATGATGGGAGTACTGATTCTGGTAATAAATGCAAAAAAAGATGTTATTGATCCTTGGGCTAGTCTATGGGTGTGGCCATGCAATTTTTATCAATAAGTTCCCTAGTGTTGAGGACTCTAGTAAAAATTTTGGACATCTTTAAATCTATAATAATGAGATGATGGTCCTTTACCCGGTTAGGATCGGGGATAGTTTGACACCAAGCTTCTTTAGTTATGACATTAAGACTTTTCTATTTAAGGAGGGCTCGAGGTTTCCATAAGATAAAAGACTAATTATAAAGTCATGGAGAATGTTAAGAGAAGGAAGTATGCTAAAGGCCATGGTAAGTCTCTAATGCTCAAACCACTTTCAAATTTTTGGTTAAGAATAGATTGGACCGATTATGATTTCCATATGGGGGTTAATCAAGAGAAATAAATTTCATGGGCAAAGAATTTTGTATTTTAATTCGAGGTTAAGGTGCTAATGTTTATTTGAAATAAATTCAAGGGATTTACAATATAGATAGATGGTGATGATTAAAATAAAAATATTATATTATGTTGTTATGTAAAGGTCGTATGAGAAAAGCATTCTAAGAGGAGGATTATCTGAAAACTCGAGGATGATGTTAAGATTGGGTATTTCTAAATTGGACCATCATGATGTTCTAGTAAAGTTAATTAAGGATAATTAATCATATCAAAAGGTTAGTATTATTTTGGAAGAGCTCGAGAGAATTAGATATGTATTATAAATAGAAAGGATCAAGTTTTAAGTATTGTATAATTTTGTTACATTAAGACATGAGAAACAAGTGCCCTACAAGGAAGACTAATTGGGAGTTTGAGAATGACCTGAGGGTTGGTTACTTTCAAGGTTAAAATCTTAATTAAGCTAATTTCGAGGATAAAGGGAGAATGTGAAACCCAAGTTTTTTTTTTGGGCTTTTTGGGTTGAAGTTGGTAGGCCCAACCGACTTCAGCCCAATCGCAGGAAAAAAAGAAAGAGGGGGAAACTGGAACAGGGGAACTTGTCTTCCCTCCTTGTCGACCGGATTTTTCATTGAAAAGGATGGTGAGAGAGTCATGGAGGAAAGAAACTTTGTCGGCATCATGTTTGGGGTGGATTGGGACTCCGATCGATGGGGTTTTTCTTCCCAAAATGGTGAGGAAACTGTTGTATTTTTTCTTTAAATCGTCCCCTCACCATCGCCAAATCGAGCCCATGGAGCATCCTTCCATGCCATCGTCCTCCTTTCCAGCGAGCGACGGAGAGTCCCTTCAATGCTGATGAATCTTCTCTTTCCTTATTTGGATTTTAGGGAGGATTAATCGAGTTTTTTGTTGATTTATTTCTGATTTTTTTGCTTTGGACTGTACCTCATCGGTGGCTGCGTCGCCGTCCACTCCGGTCCACCGAGCCCCCTTCTCGATGACAATCTCCTTTGGCTGCCGGCAACTATGGGGATGATGGGGACATCAGGATCAGACCAATTTTTTTTTTTTGGGTTCCATTTGAATCTCAAAGTGATGTTCATTTGACTGAGTCTATGTAATCAAATCATGTCAAGTTGTTGAGTCCAATTGCTGAGTCCAATTAATCAATTGAGTCCATTGAAGTCCTATAATAAAATCCAGTTGAGTCAATGAGTCCATTTAATTGGTTAAGTTGAGTCATGTCAAGTCAAGTTGTCAAGAGGAAGACCAATTGAAGACCCAAGTCAAGACTTCAAGAAGGATCACTCATTCTTGCACCTCCACATGTCATGGCCCACAACATCCAGCAAATTTGGCAAGTGATAGGCGCCAACACTCTTAATCCTTATCTCTTGGCATTCTAGATGGAAGGAAGTTGCCACCCCACCAGCAAACAAGGAAGTTATATGGCGCCTAGGCTTGGAGTGGTCCCCCCTTTCCTTATTTCATGGAGCTGCCCAATGCAAGAATAGAAAGTCAAGATAGCGCCCCTTGTTTCTCTTCCCTTATTTCCATATACATCAAGCATAAAAGGAAGATATCTCTGGCGCCCAACAGAAAAGGAAGGAGAAGAGATCCCTACCTCCTAGTTTCATGCAACTGCCCACTACATTTATGGAATATTCTTGGTGCCTCCTCTTTTCTCTCCTTATTATGTGGCCCCAAATCTCACCAAATGGGGAAGTTTTCATGCAGCTCCATATCTGGCTAACCAAAGGAAGGAAAAAAATAGAAATGGCCCCACTCCATGCCCATCTTGTCCCCAAAGATCACTTGTGCCCATATTTGTTCATCTTATCATGTATGCCATAGGAGGTCCATAAAAAAAGGCCCCTCCTCTTGTATTTTTTTAAAAAAAATTAATGAATGGATGGAAAAAAAAAGAGAGGAGTTTGATGAATGAAAGTCTTTGAGAGCTTTTCTAATTGCCTTTGCTCATTGTGAGCACCGAGGGGTATGAGACCCTACCTTGCTTTTGCTTTCGAGCATCGAAAGATGTGAGGCCCTAGTTATCTTCCACCTTCTTCTAGCCGACCACCATCAACCTCCTTTTCCCAAGCATCTAAGTTCTTCAAGCTGATATCCAGAGTTCTTCTACAAGCCAGGAATCAAGCTACTACAACAACTACGATCTACATCAACTTGGCTTGATCACAAGCCATCTCCTCTTTCTTTTCTTATCTTTCTTTGCACTCTCTACATCTCTAGCTTAAGTCCTTATTCTTTCTTTGTGTTTGTAGATCCCTCAGGTACTAAGAACTACAAAGGAGGTCCTCTTTGCCATCAAGAACCATCAAGCAGGAGCCTAGCATCGGGACCTTAGCCTCTTCATCCGGGTGCCTTTCCTAGAGTGGAGAGATCCAAAGATTCCATGAAGAGCAATCATTATTCGGTAACAAAAACTCACTCTTCTCTTAATATCTGATTTCTTGAATGTTTAAAGCATGTCCTAACATGGGGTTTCTTAGCCCTAGCGATCCTTCAATCTTATTTACTTTAAAGATAAACTTTGCAGATTGTTTCTTATCCTCATATATATTCCCAATGCATGTTCTTGTTCCACTCTCGGGAAAGCCATAAATCTGAAAATTGGTCATCTTCAATCTATTACATCTTTAATTTAGATTCATCCCCATCATGCCCCGCATCAGGGGACTCTTGGTTCAGTCGAGCTGAGGAGGAAACATGGAGGGGTTCGGGAGAAGAGAAGAAAGAAAGAAAGAAAAAAAGAGAAGAAAGGTCAAAAAAAGAAAAAAGATGAAAGGAAAGGAAAAAAAAGGAAAAAGGAAAAAGAAAAGAAAAAAAAAGTGAAGAGGAGACAGAAATGAGGAGAGAGAAATGAGGAGAGAGAAATAAGACAGAGAAAGAGGAGAGAGAAAGAGGAGAGAGAAGATGAGGAGAGAGAAAGAGGAGAGAAGATGAGGAGAGAGAAAGAGGAGAGAAGATGAGGAGAGAGAAAT
Organism: Areca catechu; assembly: GCA_021397845.1. Classification (NCBI taxonomy): domain Eukaryota; kingdom Viridiplantae; phylum Streptophyta; class Magnoliopsida; order Arecales; family Arecaceae; genus Areca; species Areca catechu. Next base: position 146,306,755 of record CM038049.1, on the reverse strand, counting down.
AGGAGAGAGGATTGAAAAATTTTCTTTTTCAAAATTCATGAAGTTAGGATTTTAGATTTGAATAAAATTTGTTATTATAAGGGGCAGCCTTCTGAGCAGAGGGGTGTTGAGCGAGCTTCGAATACGGACTAATATCGGATATACTAGGATTTGCTTCTAAAAGGTAAGAATTCTGAATTTGATCACTAGTTGTATATATATATCTTACATGACATGATTTGATCCGTGCATATCAGTATTGACATGCATGATTTATTTTTGCATGGTATAGTTTGATTTTGCATGATGGACAGTATGATTATCGTGGTTATTAGTTATGTTCCTGCATACCATGTTTTTATCAAGTAAAAGTATTTTTGATGATTTGGACCGTGATGCCGGTTGATATGGCGAGAAGCTGACGTGTTGACGTGCATTCCCAGTCAGATGCCATGTCATAAGATCCACTATGGTGGACACCCCATCTCGGACTCCTTTGACCGGGTCGAGCTCTCCCGGATCAGCAAGGCGGCCCGTCAAAGTCGAGCTTCATCCTCCACCAGGTCGGCACCCGCGAGCTCGGGGTGCCTAGGCCAGAGCCGAGCGACCTCCTTCGCCAGATCGAGCCCCTCCGAGGCTGAGCCCCCTGAACCGGAGTCGAGCTCAGCCCTCCTCCGTCAGGTCGAGCCCCTCCGAGGTCGAGCCTCTGGGCTGGAGTCGCGTGTCGACCTCCTCCACCGGATTGAGCCCCTCTGAGACTGAGACCCCTGGACCGGAGTTGAGGTCAGCCCTTCTCCGCCAGGTCGAGCCCATCCGAGGCCGAGCCCTTCGGGTCGGAGTCGAGCCCTCCTCCGCCAGGTCGAGCCCCTTCGAGGTCGAGCCCCCTGAGCCGGAGTCGAGCCCAGCCTCATCTGCCAAGTCGAGCCCTTCGAAGGTCGAGCCCCTCAAGTCGGAGCCGAGTCCTAGCTCTCCAGTTCGGTAGCCAACTTGGACCGTGCCTTGGAACATCAAGGGGGCGGAGCCACCTCCCCGAGACACCAGTGATCGGCCCGAAGACCACCAGGAAGCGCCCGTCAGGTCACAATAACTGTCTGCGGCCATCGCTTATACCAGGAGATGAAGAAGCTCCCTGACCAACGTGCCACGCACTCCACCAACCACCTGCACCACCCGAAAGAGAAAGTCAACCAGAAGATTCGAATCCCAAGGGCGGCGGCCCCCCGATCGAGACACTGCCAGGCTTCTCGGAATGGGGCGACCAGAAGGAATGTCAGAGTACACGATAGTTTCCTTTATCACGAATCAGGAAAGACATCCCGTCCATGGCACGGAACACCGTCGCATGCACCTGACAGCCTGGGGGAGATCCCAAGGTAGGTGCTCAAAGTCACCTGGACTTAAAAGAACCTTCAACACCCTCGATGAGGGGAGAGGTATGCATGTACTAGCTTAACCAAAAAGCTCTCATCCAAGCGAGTAAGGCAGAAAAGTTGCACAAGAGGGCCAATCCAGCTCGACTATCATCTCTCCTAGCACACTCGCACCCCCACTCTCACACCACTCACTCCTCCTAGCATGGAGTCCATCAAGAGGGTTCGACCAGGAGGATTTGTTCTCCTGGATCGTCACTGACTTGACCGTCGGAGTGCCCTCGCCGGAATCCCCGGCCCGGGTGTCCGACCTTTTCTTTTCATAGGCTTCGAAGCATGGATCAATCCTGAGAAGACGAGAGGTGATCCGATGTTGACATCAGCTACGAGCCACGACGATCCTGGTGGCAACAGATTGGCGCGCCAGGAAGGGGAAACGACACGAGCAAGAGATCCCAAAAGCCAGTCCCTTTACAAGCAGTTCCATCAGGAGGATGGTGATGACGCGAGCGAGAGAAGCTTCCACCAGCCATGCGGGAGACTCTTCTTCTCGAGGAAACCCGCACGTCCCGGAAGTGGAACTGCCCATGTTACCTCAACCACCTCTGGCGGAATCTCAGCTGGCCACACTTGCCCAGCAAATGCAAATCCTTGCTACGGCAGTGCGCCAGCTCCAGCACCAGCAATGATCCTTGGCTACCCATTAGCAGCCAGGAACCCCCACGGCCCACACCACAGCACCCCGCGACAGCTTGCGTTCCTTCCAAGGAAGGCCTTCCCAGTCGCGGGCCACCATCGACCCCTAGGGTAGTCACCAGACTCCGGTGAAGAGACAACGAGCCAGGTCTGCCGACAGGGAGAGCCGCTCTCCGACCCTTGAGCAAGTAACAACCAAACCTTGCTGAGGTCGAAAAGGCAAGTCTGCCCTTCATGAGCACCATGCATCCATGTCACCTTCTGCGTCTCTTTCAGTAGAAGGTTCTACCGATGAGGCCATCAGGTGCATAGCCAAGAAGCACCTGGAGGAGCATGAGCGCAAGCTGGCGGAGTTATCCCATTGATTGGCGAATATGCAGGGCTCCGCTGACGAGCCAACGGGCTATGATGCCCGTCCCCCCTTCTCCCGAGAAATCCAAGAGGAACCGATTCCTAGCCGGTTCTGGATGCCGCAGGTGGATTCCTACGATGGGACCACCGACCCTCTGGATCACCCGGAAAGCTACAAGGCCCTCATGAGGGTCCACGGGGCCACTGACGCCCTTCTTTGCATCGCCTTCCCAGCAACCCTCCGGAAGGTAGCTCGAGTCTGGTTCACCCACCTTGAGCCCGAAAGTATTGGTTCTTTTGCTTAGCTGGAGCGAAAGTTCATCGCCCACTTTGATGCCTGTCAGAAAGTGCCACGAGTAGTGGATAGCCTCTTCTCCATCCGGCAACAGGACCGCGAGCCCCTACGGGACTATGTGGCCTGCTTCAAGGTTGCCGCATTGGAGATTTATAACCTTGAAGAGCCAGTCGCTATGTTGGCACTAAAGCGAGGGCTCAGGACCTCCTGCCTGACCTACTCGCTCGATAAGAAGTCCCCTAAGAGTTACTCCGAGCTCCTCCTCTGAGCTCAAAAGTACGTCTGTGCCAAGGAGGCAGACCGTACGAGAAGGGAGCTAGACGGGAGGCCATTCAAGAAGCCGGCTCCTGTCGAGACATCCGGGATGCGGAAGCCAGGGCCTCCGGCTCTAAACTTCCGCCCGGGGCCGAGACCGAGATGCACTCTGGTCCCAGAGGAGAGACTCACCCCCCTGCTTGCCTCGAGGATGAAAATCCTGATGGAGATCGAAGGTGAGCCCTACCTGAAGCGCCCACCTCCAATGAGGCCGTCCTCTAGCCATGACAAGATGAAGTACTATCGCTACCACTACGACCACGGCCACGACACCGAGGAATGCCACAACCTCAAGAAGGAAATCGAATAACTCATCAAGAGGGGCTACCTCAGATGGTTCGTGGGGGGCAGACCTCCAACGGAACCTCAAGCACTCGCCGTTCTCCCGTTAGTTCCTACAGTAGATAACCACCCTACTGAGAAGCCCGTGGGGATGATATGTTGGGGAGCCGAGCGCGCGATGAAGAAGGTCCGGGGGGCAGGGCAATTTGAGAATGTACTCCCCTTTATGAGGGAAGGGGGAGATTGGAGGAAAAATATAAATAACGATGCCGTGGTCGTCGAAATGATGATCACGAAGCATCTTGTAAAATATATCATGGTTGATAGTGGAAGCTCAACGGATATACTTTTTTATGATGCCTTCTCTAGAATGAACTTGTCTCCTGCACAGCTCAGACCTATGCATATACCCATTGTCGGTTTTATAGGAGACTCTGTGAGGGTTGAGGGAGAGATCACACTCCCAGTCACTACCAGAACCTCACCTCAGTAGAGCACTGTCATGATGACCTTCATAGTAGTTAGACTGCTTTGGCCTATAATGTGATCCTTGACCGACCCGGGCTTAATCTGCTCGACGCTATCGTCTCAACAAAACGACTACTGGTGCAGTTCCCAACTCCTTACGGAGTCGGTGAAATGAGAGGTGCACCCCAGCCGGTCTAACACTGTTTCCAGACTCTCCCGGGTACCGAAGTCCCCGAGGAAGATCCCAAGGCGGACGAGCTCGACCAAAGAGTGCAAGATCCCAGGGGTGGCCCGGTCGAGCATCTATTATCTTATCCACTCAGAGCCGACTAGGAGAAGACGATGTAGATTGGGGCCCAGCTACCAGAAGAGGAAAGGGCCCAACTCTTGGGGTTCCTATGGGCAAACACAGATGTGTTTGCCTGGACAGCGACCGATATGCTAGGTATCCCCTCTGACATCATCACCCACAAACTGAGCATTGACCCAAAGTACAGGCCAGTTCGGCAGAAGAAGAAAAGTTTCGCCCCCGAAAGGCAGGCGACGATCAAAGAGGAGGTCGACAAACTCCTCGTTGTCGGCTTTGTCCGGGAAGTATAATATCCAAGCTGGCTTGCGAATGTGGTGATGGTGAAGAAGAGCAACATTAAATGGAGGATCGGTGTGGACTACACCGACCTCAGCAAGGTATGCCCGAAGGATAGTTTTCCCTTGCCGAAGATTGACCAACTGGTGGATGCCACCTGGAGTTACCAACTGCTCTCCTTTATGGATGCATTCTCCGGGTACAATCAGATCTAGATGCACCCAGAGGACGAGGAGCACACCGCCTTCATCACAGACCAAGGGGCATACTGCTACAAGATGATGCCCTTCGATCTGAAGAATGCTGGAGCCACGTACCAGCATCTAATCAATAGGGTCTTCAAAGATCAGATTGGCCGGAACATGCAGGTATACATGGATGACATGCTTGTCATGAGCAAGCCGAGCTCGGACCACATCGCCAACCTCGTCGAAGCCTTCAACAACCTCCGCAAGCACCACATGAAACTGAACCCAGCAAAGTGCGCCTTCTGAGCGGCGGCGGGAAAGTTTCTTGGCTTCATGGTCACTCAGAGGGGCATTGAAGCGAACCCGGAGAAGGTTCAGGCGATCGTTGACATGAAGCACCTGACATCCAAGAAGCAAGTCCAGTGCCTGACGGGGCGTATTGCAACCCTGAGTTAGTTCATCTCGAGGTCGGCCGATCGTTGCCTTCCGTTCTTCAAGGCGCTGTGCAAGATACACAACTTCACCTGGACGGAGGAGTGCAGGGTAGCCTTTGAAGAACTGAAGGAGTTCCTAGCTTCTCCCCCTCTGCTCTCCATACCGGAGGAAGGGGAGGAGCTCCTGCTCTACCTGGCGGTTACTCTTGGAGCCGTCAGCTCGGTTCTCGTTCGTGTAGACAAGGATGGATCTCAGAAGTTGGTATACTACACTAGTAAAATCCTCCACGATGTAGAGATCAGGCATACCTGCTTCGAAAAACTTATTTTTGCTCTAATAATGTCCGCTAAGCGCCTCAGGCCCTACTTCCAAGTGCATCCCATTATAGTGGTGACGGACCAGCCGCTGAGGGCTATACTCAGCCACCCCGAAATATCCGGGCGGTTGGAAAAATGATCCATGATGCTGAGCGAGTTCGATATCGCATGTCGGCCGAGGTCATCACAGAAAGCCCAAGTCCTAGTCGACTTTCTAGTCGAATGCACAAGACTTGACGAGGAGCCGGAGCAGATTTCCATGGAGCATCAAGTTGAGCCCGACATGGAGGAGGAACCTTGGGTCCTCCACGTGGACAGTGCATCCAACTCTGGCGGGAGCGGAGCAGGACTCATCATCGCCAACAGCGACGGGGTTGCGGTAGAATGTGCCCTTCGTTTCAAATTTGCAGCGACAAATAACCAGGCAGAGTATTAGGTGCTTCTCGCGGCCTAAGGGTCTCACGTGAGCTAGGCATCCGGAACTTAAAGGTCTTTACCAACTCCCAACTGGTGGCTGGATAAGTTGCCGGAGAATATGAAGCTAGGGATCCCTAGATGATGAAGTACCTGGAGCGAGTCTGCTCATACACGACAGGCTTCCGATGCTTCAACATCTTTCATATCCCTCGTGGGGAGAACGCTCACACGGATGCACTGTCGAGACTCGCTATCCTGCCAGACTCGTCGCTGGGGCGTGCATATATTGAGTACCTCGAAAATCCTCACTACGAAGCCCCTAAGGAGGTGCAACAAGTCATCCCGGAGCCAAGCTGGATGGACAGGTACATCAGATACATCATTGATGGCACTTTGCCCGAGGACTGCACGGAGGCAGGCCTCGTCAAAAAGAAAGCCTCTCGATTTGTCCTGATGGAAGGACAGCTCTACCACGGATCCTACTCATACCCACTCCTGAAGGCCTATGCGGGAACCACGTGGGAGGAAGGACATTGGCATACAAAGCTCTCCGCCAGGGATATTTTTGGGAGACCATGAGGGGGGATGCCGCCGACTTCGTGAAGAGATGCGATAAATGCCAGCGCCACGCTCATAAACAGCGTCAATCGACGGTGCCGATCTCACAGCTCTTCGCCCCTTGGCCCTTCGTCCAATGGAGAATGGACATCTTAGGGCCATTTCCCCCTTGCACTGGGACAACGGAGGTTCTTGCTGGTGGCCATCGATTACTTCACCAAATGGGTGGAAGTGGAGCCACTAGCATGGATCACGGAAGCAAAGGTCCACCAATTCTTCTGGAAGTCGATAATATGTCGATTCGGACTCCCCTGCTACATCATCATCAACAATGGGTGGTAGTTCGACAATTGAGAGTTCGAAGCTTTTTGTGCCGAGCACGACATCCAGCATCGCTTTACCTCTGTCGCCCATCCTCAAATGAATGGAGAAGCCGAAGTGACCAACTGGACCATTCTCCAGGGACTTAGGATCACACTGGACCAGGCCAAGGGCAGGTAGGTAGAAGAACTTCTAAGTGTTCTCTGAGCCTACCACACAATGCCCAAGACAGCGACGGACGAGACACCCTTCAACCTTGTCTTCGGCACCAAGGCCGTTGTCCCAGTCAAGCTCAGCTTGCCTACGCTATGGGTGCAGCAATATGACGAAGTGCAGAACTTGGCGCACCATCTACTCAACTTGGACCTCCTCGAGGAGACCAGAGACAAAGCTCGACTCCGGATGGCAGCATATCGGCAACGAGTCGCCTGATACTATAACGCCCGAGTAAGACCCAAGGTCTTTCGAACTGGCGATCTGGTGCTCCGTCGAGCTGAAGCATCTCAACCCCGAGAGTGTGGCAAGCTCTCGCCAAACTGGGAAGGTCCCTATAAGGTGGTCGAAGCTCTTCCGCACGGAGCCTACTACCTCGCAGATCTGGGTGGTGACAGATTTTCGCGAACATGGAACTCCTGAAACATGAGAAAATATTATCAGTAATATAAGGCTCACCCTTTAAAATGATAATAAAGGCTCTCTTTTGCACAGATCGCCTTCCATCTTGTAGGAACATCGCCACCCAGCCTAAGGTCCAGCATGCCGACACTCGGAGGCCAACTCTCTGACATCAAAATATGGGGCTCGGTTCTTCGGTACGAATAGCGTAAGGTTATTTCTCATCAATAGTTAAGGTTCCCCTTGTGCAAATATTTCTTGCCTTGCAGGAGAACTTCTGCCAGACCCCACGTCCGGCGTCCAAGCCCGGAGCCAAGCTCTCCGGCTACCAAGTCTTCAAGCCCAGCTCCAGGACATCCAATCCCAGAGCCAAGCTCTCCGGCCACCAAGTCTTCAGGCCCAGCTCCAGGATATCAAAGCCCGGAACCAAGCTTTCCAGCCACTAAGTCTCAGAGCCCAGCACCGAGACCTCAAAGCCTAGAGCCAAGCTCTCCGGCCACCAAGTCTTCGAGCCCAGCTCCAGGACATCAAAGCCCTGGGCCAAGCTCTCTGGCTACCAAGTCTTCGAGCCCAGCTCCAGGACATCCAAGCCCGGAGCCAAGCTCTCCGGCCACCAAGTCTTCGAGCCCAATTTTAGGACATAAAAGCCGAGGCCAAGCTCTCCGGCCACCAAGTTTTCAAGCCCAGCTCCAAGACATCCAAGCCCAGAGCCAAGCTCTTCGGTCGCCAAGTCTTCGAGCCCAGCTCCAGGACATCCAAGTTCGGAGCCAAGCTCTCTGGCCACCAAGTCTTCGAGCCCAGCTCTAGGACATCAAAGCCCGGAGCTCAGATCTCCGATCACCAAGTCTTCGAGCCCAGCTTCAAGACATCAAAACCCGGAGCCAAGCTCTCCGGCCACTAAGTCTTCGAGCCTAGCTCCAGGACATCAAAGCCCGAAGCTCAGATCTCCGTCCGCCAAGTCGAGCCCAGCTCCAAGATATCAAAGCCCGGGGCCAAGCTCTTCTGCCACTAAGTCTTCGAGCCCAGCTCCAGGACATCAAAGCCCGGAACCAAGCTTTCCGACCACTAAGTCTCAGAGCCCAGCATCGAGACTTCAAAGCCCAGAGCCAAGCTCTCCGGCCACCAAGTCTTCGAGCCCAGCTCCAAGACATCAAAGCTCGGAACCAAGCTTTCTAGCCATTAAGTCTCAGATTCCAGCGCCGAGACCTCAAAGCCTAGAGCCAAGTTCTCTGGCCACCAAGTCTTCGAGCCCATCTCCAAGATATCAAAGCCCGGGGCCAAGCTCTCTGGCCACTAAGTCTCAGAGCCCAGCACCGAGATCTCAAAGCCCGAAGCCAAGCTCTTCGGCCACCAAGTTTTCGAGCCCAGCTCCAAGACATCAAATCCCGGAACCAAGCTTTCTAGCCACTAAGTCTTAGAGCCCAGAGCCGAGACCTCAATGCCCGGAGCCAAGCTCTCCGGCCACCAAGTCTTCGAGCCCAGCTCCAAGACATCAAAGCCCAGAGCCAAGTTTTCTGCCCACTAAGTCTTAGGGCCCAGCTCTGAGACACAAAGGCCCGGAGCTCAGATCTCCAGCCACTAAACCTTTGAGCCCAGCCCCGAGATGCCAAGACCTGGAGCTCAGACCTCCGGCCACTAAGTCTCTGAGCCCAGCTCCGAGACTCCGAAGCTCGGACTTCAGCTCTATAGCACTGAAGTTTGGGACATCCAGCAACAAGGCGAAAACCTCTCCTCTGATCCCATCACATGTAAAAAAAAAAAAGAAGAAAAAGAAGAAGTAAAGAGAAGAGAAGGGAGAAGAAGAGGGGGTTGAGGCCAGGAGTGCTCAAGTCTAGACAGTTGAGAAAAACCATTCCATTAAAAACTTGCTATTCATTTACAAATATTCTCGGGCCCCCAACATGCCGGGCGACCCGGGCCAATGCTGGAAAAGAAGGAAAATAGAAGTCTACTCTACTTAGGCATCGCCGTTGGTAGGGTTGTGCGACGGTAAAGTTTTTTTCCCCAGGGTCTCGGACTGCTCAGCTCCGGCCTCGGTGACCGGCACTAGTGGGAAAAGTTTGGGGGCGACGGCTGATCCCTCTACAACACCCGAATCCATGCCCGGAGCTCGAGGAAAGTGGAGCCGGCTGCGGCCCTCGTCAGGGATGAACCCCTCGACTCGATCGCGTAGGTACATAAAGCCCCTGTAGAAGGAGTCCGACGTCGTTTGATAGAACTCGACGGTGAACTCCTCCTAGGCCTTATACCTATCTATGGCACCTTCCGCCTCCTTCACCTCGGTGGCTTGTTCCCTTGCTGCCTCTGCCGACCTGGCCACCTCTGCTGCCTTCCTCTCTGCCATAGCCAGCTTCTCCTTCGCTGCGTCTAGCTCGACTTGGAGGGAATGCGCGATCCCCTTCTACGGGACTGCCTCGGTATTGAACGAGCTCGGCTCTTCTTGGTGGCCGCGAGCTCCTTGGCCTTGCTCTTCGATCGGCTTTGCTCCTGGTCAAGCTCCTCCTGGAGCTCCTTCGAGTGCCTCTCGATGCTTGCGAGCCCCTTCTGGAGCTCCTCATTCCTCAGACGGAGCTCTCGGGAGGCATCGGACTTCTCCTTCAGCTCGGTCTTCAGGGCCTCGACCTCGGCTGCACATTGCTGGTCATTCTTCAGCCAATTCCGGCAGCAATCCTTGATAAGGAGCATCTCGGCTCTGACCTGCACCAAACAAGATATCAAAGGGAAAGAAAAGGATAAGTGAAAAGGAAAGAGAGCTCTAAAAGGTTAAACCCACTTACCTTGAAGAGTAGGGGGAAGATGCTGCTGATCGCATCCCCCAGTACCTTCCCGGCCATCTCCCACCGATCACATAATTGAATGAAAAAATCCATCATGCACTCGACTAGCATCGGATCCCGAAGCAGTGAGACGTCGGGCCCCATTCTGAACAGGACCCAACGATAGTCTCTCTCCCTCTTGCCTGCCCCCGAGGAGGAATCACCCGCTCCGCCACCAGCATGATTCCGCCACCAGCAGAGGCCTCGGGGGTCAGTTGGGAGCTCGGCGCCCCCTCTAGTGGCACCCCCAGAGCCGGATCCGCTCCTTCCCGATCCTCCTCCTCAACGACAACAAGCTTGGGAGGAGGGGGCGACATGATGGCGATGGCCGTAGCGAGGACCGGGGACCGTCTCTCGTCGCCTCGATCGCTTCACTGTAGGCCCGGTCGCCCTCTGCCCCGACTCGGACACAGCAGCCACCGCGCCCCTTGCTTGCAAGGAAGAAGCCTCGGGCTCCCTCCTCCTCGGCTCGATCTGCTCAGCAGGGGCGACCGCCGATGCGCCCTCATCACAAGCCCTCTTCGGGGAGGACTCCCCAGTCAGACCTGATGGAGGCCTCTTCCGAGTAATCGACAGTAGGTCATCCACCGAGAACTTCATGCCTGCATGCAGAAAACATGATGTCAGTCCTAGTTCCGGAAAAACAGATTAAAAGGAGCAGGAAAGACTCAAGCCGAACTCATCCAACTCTCCCGTTGGACCGACTCCGGCCTCGGCGAGGTTCTGCTATGACAACAGAACCTCGAGAGAAGGAATCTAAGCAGTACGGAGCAGCTCGAAGACATCCTTGTCGGCTGCTTCGATCGTGGAGTTTCGATTGGGGGATTGATTTCGGTCACCCCACACCCAGTCAACCCCCTCGAATATAGCAAAGAATAATTTACTCTTCCATCCTTTGATGGAAGAGGGAAGTTCAAATTTGATCCCCCTTGGGCGAGAAGAGATGGACCACCATCCGTCTTCGGTGGGGTAGCGCTTCAGAGTGAAGAAGGCTCTGAACAAGGAAAAATGGGCGACGATCCCGTAGAAGTGGCAGAGCACGATGAAGTAGAAGATAGTCCTTATGGCATTGGGGACTAGCTGAGCAAGGACCAAGCGGTAGTTGCTCAGCATAGACAAAAAGAACGGATGGAAGGGGAAGCGAAGCTCTCCGGAGAAGGTCTCCTCATATAAAGCAATTCGGCCTGGGCTACTGGAAGTAACCCGGTCCCCTGGTTAGGGGATTAAAAGCCGGACAGAGTGCAGGATGCCATAGACATCCTGGAAGGTCCCTAGTTCCTCAGCAGAGATCGTCGAAGCGATCCTGCCGGGACCTGTTGACCGGACAGGTTCGGGGATGGGTTCAGTTGAAGGAAGAGGACGAGAAGGACAAGAGGGGTCAAGACTAGGCTTCCTAATGACTATACTACCAGGGTAACGCCTCCCTCTAAGCTCGAAGCGGGCCCCATCTCCCTCCTCATCAGAAGAAGAAGATGATGGCGACCTCGGCCTAGAGGGCCTGGCCTCACCCTGATTAGTCAAAGGACAGAAACTCGGCCCGAAGCAAGACATGATGAAGAAGATCAGGAGGCGAAAAAGAAGGCGGACGAAAGCCCGAAGATGAACCTAGCCCTGAGAAGAAGATCCTACTCGACTAAGGCGAGGAGAAAGGGGGCTAGAAGGGGGGACTAACCTGCTGGGAGCTCTGAAAGACAAGAATGACCGGATGGACGAAAAAAGAGCCTCGGTACAGTGGTGGGAAAGAAGGATTTGAAAGAAGATGTATTTCAGGAAAGGCCACCTTTCCTTTCAAAGTGACCGGCGCCCGACCGTACTGTTACAAACCCCCACCATCGGATTCGCGCCATGCATCATTCATCGGTAGGACTGACATCTGGGTTCGACTGTGGTCGCTTCGGATTCTGTGCCTGCAATAACTGCTCCTCGGACGTGTCCACATGGTTCCTCCGGGTAGGCTGAAGAAACCGCTTCCTCAGACGCCGCCGATCGCGACCATCATTATGTCGGATCCTTACCTTTCCACGTCAGCAGCGCATTTACTCCCTTCGCCCCGAGCACCCCACGCCAACGGGACTTGGGAGTGGGGGGCAAACAATATGGCGAGAAGCTGACATGTTAACGTGCATTCCCAGTCAGATGCCATGTCATAAGATCCGCCATGGTGGACACCCCATCTCGGACTCCTTTGATCGGGCCGAGCTTCCTTGGATCAACGAGGCGGCCCGTTAAAGCCGAGCTTTGTCCTTTGCCAGGTCAGCACTCACGAGCTCGGGGCACCTAGGCTGGAGCCAAGCGACCTCCTTCGCCAGATCGAGCCCCTTTGAGGCTGAGCCCCTTGAACCAGAGTCGAGCTCAGCCCTCCGCTGTCAAGTCGAGCCCCTCCGAGGTCGAGCCTTTTGGGCTGGAGTCGTGTGTCGACCTCCTCCGCCATATTGAGCCCCTCCGAGGCTAGACCCCTGAACCGGAGTCTAGGTCAGCCCTCCTCCGCCAGGTCGAGCCCCTCCGAGGCCGAGCCCTCCGGGCTAGAGTAGAGCCCTCCTCCACCAGGTCGAGGCCCTCTGAGGTCGAGCCCCTTGAGCCGGAGTCGAGCCCAGCCTCCTCCACCAGGTCGAGCCCTTCGGAGGTCGAGCCCCCCGAGTCAGAGCCGAGTCCCAACTCTCCAGTTCGGCAGCCAACTTGGACCGTGCCCCGAAACATCAAGGGGGTGGAGCCACCTCCCCGAGACACCAGCGAGCGACCCGAAGACCACCAGGAAGTGCCCGTCAGGTCACAATAACTGTCTGCGGCCATCACTTACATCAGGAAAGGAAGAAGCTCCTTGACCAAGGCGCCATGTTCTCCACCAACCACCTGCACCACTCGAAAGAGGAAGTTAACCAGAAGATTTAAATCCCAGGGACGGTGGCCCCCCGATCGAGACACTGCTAGGCTTCCCAGAAAGGGACGACCAGAAGGAACGTCAAAGCACACGACAGTTCCCTTATCACGAATCGAGAAAGACATCCTGTCCATGGCACGGAACATTGCCGCACGTGCCTGACAGCCTGGGGTAGATCCCAAGGTACGTACTCAAAGTCACATGGACTTAAAAGAACCTTCAACACCCCCAGTGAGGGAAGAGGTATGCAAATACTAGCTTAACCGAAAAGCTCTCATCCAAGCGAGTAAGGAAGAAAAGCCGCACAAGAGGGCCAATCCAGCTCGGCTATCATCCCCTGGATCGTCACTGACTTGACCATCGGAGTGCCCTCGCCGGAATTCCTGGCCCGAGTGTCTGACCTTTATTTTTTGCAAGCTCTGAAGCACGGGTCAATCCCAAGAAGACGAGAGGTGATCCGACGTCGACAGCAACTACGAGCCACGACGATCCTGGTGGCAACACCGGTCATTGAAAAATTTGAGATTTCATGGTTTGATATCATGATATAAATTGATAAAGTGATAACCAAGAGAATGAGATAATTGGACTAACCATGCCATGGGATCATGGTTACTGAGATTGTCAATCACAAGCTAAAGTGTGACAATGAGATTGCCAGTCACAGGCTGAAGTGTGACAATGAGATTGCCCGTCATAGGCTAAAGTGTGATAATGAGCTTGTCAGTCACAGGCTGAAGTGTGACACTGAGATTGCCAGTCATGGGCTGAAGCATGACCATAGTTAGTCTAGAATCCTAAAGAAGAAGGATAACTAATGTAAACACTAAAAGAAAACATAATGTTATCAAAGATTTTATTATTCTTGATATTTGAATTATTTTGGTTACATAATCTATCAAAGTATTATTTTCCAATTATTTTCAAGTTATACTATTATTGGTATGACTGATTAGAGATCTTACTAGGTTGTAAAGCTCACAACCCCCTATTTTCTTCCTTCTCAGAGTTGTGCAGGATATTCAAGCTTGGTAATAGATTGGATTCATGATGAAATGATGCATAGTAAGGATTGGATTGGGCATGAGACTGAACAACAATTTTTAGATGGTTTAGTTAGTTTTGTTTAGTTAGATTTGTTATTAATTCTTATATAATAACTCAGTGGATCATTTAGTGGTTTTGACTTGAATAAATGGATTGTTTAGTTATTATTCAATTGCTTAAGTAATATTGGTTTATTGGAAGTGATTTTTGAATGAAGTGAATATTGTGTACCTAGGCCTTGCATGATCTCTAGAATGTATTTTAGGATTTGTGCGACCGGTCGCGTAGCCGATTTCGATGCTGGATTCAGAATGTGACAATCTCAACCACCCCCTCACCCCCGCTACCACCACCGACCATAAAATATTACCATATTTATATTTTTTAAAAAATAATTGATTAGAAACTTATATTTTTAAAAACTTAGAAAAGTAAATTTTCTATTTTTAAAATAAAAAAATAAAATGAATCTAATTAAATTTGGTTTGAAAAATTCTGAACTTAATCTTTGAGATTAGCTTTTTGAGATCTGGTAAAAAAAAAAACAGACATTGAGATCATAACTTAAAATTCAATTTAAACTAAATTTCCAACCAAGCCGGTTAAAAATCTAATTAATGAGCTTTATACTCCCAAATTCAACTGAAATCAAATTAAGCTTGCTTCAAGCTTGAGTCGTCATAAAATTGGTCATAAGACTAAACAACAAAATTAAAACTTTAATCCAACTATTAATTGTCCATATATCATGTATTAAAATTTTTACAAGTCTAGCCTTATGGGGTTGGGTCAATTTGTTGGCTCAGCAAGAAACTCATTTCGAATAAGGGTACAAATGGATCGGATCGGACTGGATCATAAATGATCCCGATTTGATCCGGTACTTTATCGAGTCCTAATATTAGATTCAAATCCAATCCATTAGAAAATTGGATCGGATCGGGTCCACTATCAAAATTTTTAATTCAAAGAATTATTCAGATTGGATTGGATCTACAAATAATCCGGTTCTAATCTAAAAAATTTAGATTTAAATATGATTCGGATAAAATATAGATAACTATAATTTAATTATTACATAGCTAATTATTATTACTATAAAATAGATAACAAACAATATTATTTTTAAAATAAATTAAGATATAAAAATAATTATAATTCTATCTCTATGTTAAACATAAGTTTCATAAAAAATTTAAATTATAATTTAAAGATCCAAATAGATATTATTAAAATATTATTAATATGTTTAGATCGGATCGGATCCAAATTCAGTATACTCAGACCTGACTCATAAAATGAAATGGATATAATTTTAGGATCCGATCCGGATTCATGGATCTTTAAAAATTAGTTAGATCAGGTCTAAACGGATCGAATCGGATCACGAGTCAACCTAATCCATTTGCATCCTTAATTTCGAACTTACCTTGCTAAATCAAGCTGGGCTTGTTTTGCTTCAAAGAAGCCCAACTCAAAAAGCAGTCCAATGAAGATCTAGCGTAAAAAAATCAACCTTCACATCTAGCTTTCTCCTAATAACTTTGCGATGGAAAAACGGATTTAAAGTTTTCTATTGCCTATATATTTTTTTTTATCCTTTGCAAAATTATATTTTATGTCTCTTTGGATATTCTTGCAATAATATTTCACTCCGTCAGTCCATCTAGCTCGTAATGCTCTAAAAACCTAAATCTCGGCCTGTGAATCTCTTGATTTATAAAAAAAAAAAAAAAAATTTATGGAAATCGTTCTCTCTCTCCCACAAAATTAGATACGAATCATATCCAAATGGACTTCCCAATCAACGAATCCAGCAAAGATAAAACATTCTGTCAAACACTCTTTGGAGAAGAAAGAAAGAGTAAATTTACTAAGTCGTTTAACCCACCATAATAGCAAGATAAGCCTTAATTATTAGATTACATACAATATTACTACGGTCACTCGGGACCTTATTTAATTGCTGCAGTGGACCATAGCACTCCAAAGCTCCAACAAGCCGGGAAACAAGACGGCGGCCCCCTCTCAAGCCGCGGCACATGCAGCACACGTGCAACCGGTCCCACACGTGCAAGCTGACCTGCCGACCCCCATGCTGGACGCGTTACTGCCGCACGTGCAAGGGTTACAGCGGCAGTGTTGTCCGCACGAGCACAAGTTGTGTCTCACTTCCTCACCTCCCCTTATGGCGGTGGTGGTGCACCTGTTCATTTTCCATCACTTATTTAACCAATTATATCGAATAAAAGACGCATCCACAATTAATATGGTATGAACCGACGCTCAGGATCGCGTTAAGTGAAGATTGCAAGGAAAATGGAGGGTTTTGGATGGGGTTTGGACCTGCAAGTGGCGTCGCCGGGGCAAGGAATGACGCAGCCGCACGTGTCGTCGCAAGCCCTGACGGGCCCGATGTCGGCCATCTCCTTCCCTCGCTGCCGTTTTCTGGGCGGTGCGGGGGGCCGAGGACCGCTATTTAAGCTGGCCGGGTGGCGGATCGGACCGACGCGTGGCGTGCCACGTGACGGGCCATGCGGCTCATGCTCGCCCATCTCGCGCCACGTAACGAGAAAGCAACCGGGTCGCGTGGTGCGGTACTCCTCCCCTTGTTGGGCCCGGTTGGTGAAGAGTGGCCAGCTGGCAAAGGTAACATTTGAGCCCGTGAAGCATGGAAGCAGCCCAATAGGCTCCCTTGGTGATCAAACGGCCCGGGACTCCCGAGCCTCAGATTTTCAATTTAGATATAGAAAAAGTTTTTGTGCACCACATGCGGCACGGGAAATCCAGCATGGCCCATACCATACTTTTTTATTGATCCAAATATATTCACTGTAGTATAATGGGATGGGAGCTGAGCATGACTAGCATTAATTACTATTCAACTTTTATTTGAAATTTTTGTCCAGACCAAAATACCCTTCCCTCCGGTCCCTTTTCTGCAGGAATGTCGTAGGTTTTGAACTAGGATGTCGTAACTTTTGAACTAGGATATCGTAATACTGTTTCAGGTTTTATTTTATATTTTTCTGTAGGGGTGTTGTAGGTTTTGAACTGGGATGTCGTAACTTTTAAACTAGGGTGTCGTAATACTGTTTCAGGTTTTATTTTATATTTTTCTGCAAGGGTGTCGTAGGTTTTGAACTGAGGTGTCGTAGCTTTTGAACTAGGATGTCGTAATACTATTTCATATTTTATTTTATATTTTTCTGCAGGGGTGTCGTAGGTTTTGAACTGGAGTGTCGTAACTTTTGAACTAGGGTGTCGTACTGTTTCAGGTCTTATTTTTATATTTTTCTGCAGGGGTGTCGTAGGTTTTAAACAAGGATGTCGTAACTGTTGAACTAGCATGTCGTAATACTGTTTCTAGTTTTAATTTATATTTTTTGCAGGGGTGTCGTAGGTTTTGAACTAGGATGTCGTAACTTTTGAACTAGGATGTCGTAATACTGTTTCTAGTCATTTTTGAACCAGGGTGTCGTAGGTTTTGAACTAGGGTGTCGTAAGTTTTGAACTAGGATATCGTAGGTTTTGAACTAAAGTGTCGTAAGGGTATTTTGGTCTGGACAAAAATTTCAATTAATGCTAGTCATCTTAGCTTTTGTCCCATCATACTACAGTGAATATTTTTGGACCAATAGAAACGTGCGGTATAGGTCATGCTGGATTTGCTGTACTGTACGCGGTGCACAAAGAATTACTCTTTAGATATAATGAGACATGTACGTGGGCTAACAAGTTTATGGGCTAAGGGTTTTGCTTCTGGTTTATATGTCTGTATTTATTTTGTTAGGCGATTATTGCTATAAATTCCAAGCTGGTCAAAGAGATTGGATCGAATCTTAGATAATAGAGGATCTCAGATGAAAGGTGTGCCAAATTAGCTAAGTAATCAATTAGTTGATTCATCTCTCGATATTTATGTGAACTAGAAAAGAATGAAAGTAAGGATTCCTAGAGAGCTGTATCCTGTAAGGATTATTAGATTTATGAAAAATATTAACATATTTAACCATGAGACAACCATAGATAAATCACCTTCTAACAAAACATGAGTAGCATTCAAGTCAGAGATAGCTATATACAGGTCTAATCAAGTCGCAATCAATTCAACAAATGATGTTAAAGCATGAGTAATCAACTTATTTTCAACTTGTATAAAAGAAGCATGTTGATCCCTAATAACATAAGCAGTAGCTGCAGTAGAGACATCATAGATTCATCAAAATTAACTTTTATCATCCTAGAGGGAGGTGGTAGCCAAAAAACTAAAGGAGAAGGTAAATGATTACATCATAAAGAACTATCATGGTACCTTAACGGGGGGATAAGAAAAATTTGAAGAATACATTAGAGCTTTCCTACAAATCTGAGCTGAAAAAATATATGTGATGTTAAAATCTGATCATTATGCCTTGATATGGCCGTTACGCTGATGTGGCGTGTCTCAGATTTCGCCGGACGTGGTCCGAACCACGTGGATTTTTTTGGCGAGCGAGATCGGATACGGGTCCACCTCGGCCGAAGTCGAGCACTCCTCTACCGCTACGCCAGGTGTCCGCCCAGGAGGGGTCCACCTCGGCCGAAGCTGGCGGCCCCTTGCTCCCTCGCCGGGTGGCGCCCGGAGACGGTTCCACCTTGGCCGAGGTCGAGTCGGGCCCTCCTGCTCCTTTGCTAGATGGCACCCGGATATGGGTCCACCTCGGCAGAAGTCGAGCAATCCTCTGCCGCTCCATCAGCTGTTCGCCCAGGAGGGGTTCACCTCGGCCGAAGCTGGCGGCCCCTTGCACCCTCACCGGGTGGCGCCCGGAGACGGTTCCACCACGGCCGAGGTCGAGCCGGGCCCTCCTGCTCCTTCGCCAGATGGCGCCCGGATACGGGTCCACCTCGACCGAAGTCGAGCACTCCTTTGCCGCTCCGCCAGGTGTCCGCCCAGGAGGGGTCCACCTCGGCCGAAGCTGGCGGCCCCTTGCTCCCTCGCCGGGTGGCGCCCGGAGACGGTTCCACCTCGGCCGAGGTCGAGCCGGGCCCTCATGCTCCTTCGCCAGATGGTGCTCGGATACGGGTCCACCTCGACTGAAGTCGAGCACTCCTCTGCCGCTCCGCCAGGTGTCCGCCCAGGAGGGGTCCACCTCGACCGAAGCTGGCGGCCCCTTGCTCCCTCGTCGGGTGGCACCCGGAGACGGTTCCACCTTGGCCGAGGTCGAGCCGGGCCCTCCTGCTCCTTCGCCAGATGGTGCCCGGATACGAGTCCACCTCGGCCGAAGTCGAGCACTCCTCTACCGCTCCGCCAGGTGTCCGCCCAGGAGGGGTCCACCTCGGCCGAAGCTGGCGGCCCCTTACTCCCTCGCCGGGTGGCGCCCGGAGACGGTTCCACCTCGGCCGAGGTCGAGCCGGGCCCTCCTGCTCCTTCGCCAGATGGTGCCCGGATACGGGTCCACCTCGGCCGAAGTCGAGCACTCCTCTGCCACTCTGCCAGGTGTCCGCCCAGGAGGGGTCCACCTCGACCGAAGCTGGCGGCCCCTTGCTCCCTCGCCGGGTGGCGCCCGGAGATGGTTACCCCTCGGCCGAGGTCGAGCCGGGTCCTGCTCCTTCGTCAGATGGCGCCCGGATACGGGTCCACCTCGGCCGAAGTCGAGCACTCCTCTGCTGCTCCGCCAGGTGTCCGCCCAGGAGGGGTCCACCTCGGACGAAGCTGGCGGCCCCTTGCTCCCTCGCCGGGTGGCGCCCGGAGACGGTTCCACCTCGGCCGAGGTCGAGCTGGGCCCTCCTGCTCCTTCGCCAGATGGTGTACGGATACGGGTCCACCTCGGCCGAAGTTGAGCACTCCTCTGCTGCTCCGCCAGGTGTCGACCCAGGTGGGGTCCACCTCGGCCGAAGCTGGCGGCCCCTTGCTCCCTCGCCGGGTGGCGCCCGGAGACGGTTCCACCTCGGCTGAGGTCGAGCCGGGCCCTCCTGCTCCTTCGCCAGATGGCACCCAGATACGGGTCCACCTCGGCCGAAGCTGGCGGCCCCTTGCTCCCTCGCCGGGTGGCACCCGGAGACAGTTCCACCTTGGCTGAGGTCGAGCCGGGCTCTCCTGCTCCTTCGCTAGATGGAGCCCGGATACGGGTCCACCTCGGCCGAAGTCGAGCACTCCTCTGCCGCTCCGCCAGGTGTCCGCCCAGGAGGGGTTCACCTCGGCCGAAGCTGGCGGCCCCTTGCTCCCTCGTCGGGTGGCGTCCGAAAACGCTTCCACCACGGCCGAGGTCGAGCCGGGCCCTCCTGCTCCTTCGCCAGATGGCGCCCGGATACGGGTCCACCTCGGCCAAAGTGGAGCACTCCTCTGCCGCTTCGCCAGGTGTTCGCCCAAGAGGGGTCCACCTTGACCGAAGCTGGCGGCCCCTTGCTCCCTCGCCGGGTGGCGCCCGGAGACGGTTCCACCTCGGCCGAGTTCGAGCCGGGCCCTCCTGCTCCTTCGCCAGATGGCGCCCGGATACGGGTCCACCTCGACCGAAGTCAAGCATTTCTTTGTCGCTCCGCCAAGTGTCCGCCCAGGAGGGGTCCACCTTGGCCGAAGCTGGCCCTGCGTAGTGAGGCCTCCAAGAAGTGGGGGTGCGAGTTTCAAAATCGCCACTCGGGTAGCGCGCGCCGTGCCTTGTGAGGAGCACCGGTACGGTTCGCAATGACGCGTGGAACCTCGTTTACATCGGCCCGACGGGTTCCGCAACTTAGAAGCGGAGTCCTGGCAGGCAGGAGCCAGCGACGGACGTCGTCAATGCCTGGGAAGGAGAGCACTCGCGCTCGGCCCAAGGCCTCGCCTGTATCTTCCCTCTCCCCTTTTTCTCGCTGGGCTCGGCAAGCAAGACAAGGAGGTCACCGGGTTCCCGGACCCGAAAAGGAAAGGAAGGAAGAGAGAGAGAGAGGAAAAAGTAAAGGATGAGAGGGAGCCTCCCGGGGGGGGAGCCGGAGGCAATGTGATGGGATAAAAGGATGGGAAGAGCGGATAGCCAGGTAAGTGGAAAAAGGGCAGGGAAAAAGAAGGCATCGAGAGAAGGAACAAGGGACCCGAGGGGAGTCCTTCGGCGTGAGCTCGGTGAATGAGCTGGGCCCAGTTTCTACTCTTCCTAAGACCTCTTTTGTTAAGATCTTCTCTAAGTCTGGGGCTCCTTCGGGGACCCACCTTAGGTATTCTGTTCCATCTCGTCGTTCTCTAACTTGACCGTCGGAGCTCCCTCGCCGGGACCCCCGGCCAGGGTTTCTGACATTGTTTTGCAGGACCGGAAGCTCGGAGATCTCGAGGTGAGACGGTCTGAGATCGGTACTAGCTTTGAAGCTACAGGCCACGACGGTGAGATCGGCAATTGATTGGCACGCCCGGAAGGGGGGCAGGACAGCAACCCTAGTGCGAGCTAGCTCTCTGCGGGCCACAGCGCGCTCCGACCATGGTGGTGACATGCAGACATGAAGCGTCCACCAGTCGAGTAGGGGATGTCCCTTTTCCTCAGGGGCCGCGTAGCCCGGAGTGGGAGCTTTCTGATCCACCTCCTCTTCCCCCACATCCGTCTACGGTGGACGGATCTTTCGCAGCTGTCATCCAACAGCTACAAACCCTGACCACAGCAGTCCGGCAGCTACAACACCAGCAGCGGTCCCTGGCCACTCAGCCCCAGCTAGGGACTCCTGCGGCTCGGGCCACGGGGCCCCGTGGAAGCCTGCGCACCATCCAAGGCAGGCCCTCTCAACCGCGGGCAGTCTCCAACCCCTGTGGAAGCCTCCAAACTCCCGCGAAGAGGAATTACTCCGGTTTGGCAGATCATGAGAGTCGATCCCCGGCCAATGATGCCGAGACGGCGCGCCGCAGCAGGCGGCGTCGGGGCAAAGCCCCCCGCTGAGATCGATCGGCGCCCCCTTCGCCAGCAGCCTTGGTGGAAGATTCCACTGACGAGGCCATCAGGCGCTAGGCCGAGAGGCGCTTGGAGGAGCACGAGTGCAAGCTGGCGAAGTTCGCCCGCTGATTTGCCGACCTGTAGAACTCCTCGACGGACTCGGCAGGCTATGACGCCCGGCCACCCTTCTCCCGGGAAATCCAAGAGGAGCCAATTCTGAGTCGGTTCTGCATGCCACAAGTGGATCCCTACGATGGGACCACCGACCCTTGAATCATTTGGCGAGCTACAAGGTTCTCATAAGGGTCCAGGAGGCCATAGACGCCCTTTTGTACGTCGCCTTTCCTGCTACCCTCTGGAAGGCCGCTCGAGTGTGGTTCACCCGTCTCGAGCCCGAATCTATTTGCTCCTTCCATCAACTGGAAGGAAAGTTCATGGCACACTTCGACGCTTGCCGGAAGGTGCCAAGAGAGGTAGATAGCCTCTTCTCCATCCGCCAGCAGGACCAGGAGATGGTTCGGGACTATGTTACCCGCTTTAAGATCGCTGCCCTAGAAATCTACAGTCTGGACAAGCCCGTTGCTATGCTGGCATTGAAGCACGGGCTCAAGACATCCCGCTTGACCTATTCCCTAGATGAGAAGCCACCCAGGACATACTCCAAGCTCCTCCTCCGTGTCCACAAATACATCCGAGCGGAGGAGGCCGATCGCACCAGGCGGGAGCTGGACGTGAGGTCCTCGAAGAAGCCAGCCCCGAGGGATGTCCCCGGGACCCGGAGGCCCGGGCCACCTGCTGACCCCCGTCCAGGCCCGAAGCCGAAGGGCGGCGCTGCCCCGGAGCGAAGTTTCATCCCTCTCTTTGCTCCCAGAACGAAGATCCTCATGGAGATTGAGGGTGAGCACTACCTTCGCCGACCTCCTCCTCAGAATCCAAGGAGCATCCGTGACAAGACGAAATACTGCCAGTTCCATCGCGAGCACAGCCACGACATGGAGGAGTGCCGCAATCTGAAGCTGAAAATCGAGGAGCTGATTAAAAGAGGCTACCTCAAGAAGTTCGTGAGGAACGAAGCCCTGGCAGAGGGACAGCCGCTCGCAGCCCTTTCCCCGGTCCCTACGATTGATAACTGCCCAACGGAGAAGCCGGTGGGCATGATCTCTGGGGGGATCGGGCGTGCGGCGAAGAGAACCAGGGAGGCGGGTGACCCGAAGGATGTACCCCCCTTTGAGAAGGGGGATGAAAACAAGAATGTAAACAATGATGCAGTGGTGGTCGAGATGACTGTCGCAAAGCATCCCGTACATCGTATTATGGTAGATAGTTGGAGCTCTACTGACGTGCTTTTTTATGATGCTTTCTCCTGAATGAACCTGTCTCATGATCAATTAAGGCCAGTGCACACCCCTCTTGTGGGCTTTATCGAGGACTCGGTGGGGGTCGAAGGGGAGATCACTATCCCTGTCACCGCCGGATCCCCACCTCGGCAGACTACCGTCATGATGACGTTTACCGTTGTCAAGCTCCCCAGACCTTATAATGCAATCCTTGGTCGTCCGGGGCTCAACCAGCTGGATGCCGTGATTTCCACCAAACGGTTACTAGTACAGTTCCCCACAATCTCTGGGACTGGGGTGATGAGGGGGACGACCCAGCCCGTCCAGCATTGCCTTCAGACGGTCCCGGGAGCCCGAGGCGCCGAGCTCAGCCCCGACGTCAATGACCTCGACTTAAGGGAGAAGGAACCCAGGGGAGGACCCGTAGAACACCTGTTGACGTATCCCCTCGATTCGGACCCTCAGAAGACTGTGCATGTGGGGGCCCAGCTCCCAGAGGAAGAACGGATCCGCCTGTTGGATTTCCTCCACGTGAACGCGGATGTGTTTGCCTGGTCCGCAGCTGACATGCCGGGCATCCCCTCGGAAGTCATCACCCACAGGCTAAATGTTGACCCGAGGTGTCGCCCGGTCCGCCAGAAGAAGAGGAGTTTCGCTGCAGAAAGGCAGAAGGCCATCAATGAAGAAGTAGAGAAGCTCCTTACCGCCGACTTTATGCGGGAAGTACAATATCCCAGTTGGCTGGCGAATGTGGTCATGGTGAAGAAGAGTAATGGCAAGTGGAGGATCTGCGTGGACTACACCGACCTCAACCGAGCTTGTCCGAAGGACAGTTTCCCTCTTATGAAGATTGACCAGTTGGTGGATACCACTTCGGGGCATCGCCTCCTCTCTTTCATTGATGCCTTCTCCGGGTACAACCAGATTCGAATGCACCTGGAGGACGAAGAGCACACCGTTTTCGTCACCGATCGTGGAACTTATTGTTACAAGATGATGCCATTCAGCCTCAAGAACGCCGGGGCCACGTACCAGTGACTGGTCAACAAAATCTTCAAGGATCAGATCGACCTGGCATACGTGGACTACATGCTGGTAATGAGCAAGCCTCTTTCTGACCATGTCCGCGACCTGGCGGAGACCTTCGGCAACCTCCGACTTCACCAGATGAAGCTGAACCCGGCGAAGTGCACCTTCGGCGTGTCCGCCGGAAAGTTCTTGGGGTTCATGGTGACCCAAAGAGGGATAGAAGCCAACCCAAAAAAGGTCCAGGCCATTTTGGACATGGAGCAACCCACCTCCAAGAAGAAGGTGTAGCGACTCACCGGCCGGATAGTCGCCCTGAGTCGATTTATCTCGAGATCTGCCGACCGCTACCGGCCCTTCTTCAAATTGCTGAGGAAGATGAACAACTTCACCTGGACCGAGGAGTGCTAGGAGGCATTTGACGAGCTGAAGATGATACTTGCATCGCCGCCACTGCTCTCCAGGCCCGAAGAAGGAGAGGAGCTCATCTTGTACCTGGCGGTCACCTCGGAGGCCGTCAGTTCAGTCCTAGTTCGGACCGACGACCAGGGAATGCAGAGGCTGGTGTACTACACGAGCAAGCTCCTCCGCGATGTGGAGCTCAGGTATTCCCGGTCTGAAAAACTCATTTTTGCACTAATAGTGTCCGTCCAGCGTCTCAGGCCCTATTTCCAAGCACACCCCATTGCCGTCCTGACGGATCAGCCGCTGAAAGTGATCCTCAGCCGACCTAAAACATCTGGGCGATTGGCGAAGTGGGCACTCAAGCTTAGCGAGTTTGATATCACTTATCGACCGAGATAGGCCATGAAGGTGCAAGTGCTCGCTAACTTTTTGGTCGAGTGCGCAGGCCTGGGCAAGGGGATGGAAGAAGGCCCTCTGGACCGACAGCCGGAACCGGGACCCGAGGAGGACGTGTGGATCCTTCATGTGGATGGAGCCTCGAACTCTAGCGGGAACGGAGCCGGTCTCATCCTCGCCAACGGCGAGGGGGTTGTTGCCGAATGTGCACTCCGTTTCCAGTTCGCCGTAACTAATAATCAGGCGGAGTACGAGGCGCTCCTCATGGGGCTGAGAGTGTCCCGCGAGTTGGGCATGGCCAACCTCAAGGCCTTCACTGATTCGCAGCTGGTGGCCGGACAGATCTCTGGAGAGTACGGCGCGTGGGACCCTCAAATGGCGAAATACCTGGAGCTCGTGAGAATGAGCGCGACCGGATTTCGATGCTTCAGCATCTCCCATATACCCCGCGGGGAAAATGCTCCCATGGACGTGCTCTCCCGACTGGCAACCCTACCGGACTCGCTGTTGGGCCGCGCTTATGTTGAGCGTCTCAAGGCCCCGAGCTACGAGACCCCTGTCGAGGTCCAACAGGTCAGCCAAGAGCCCAGCTGGAAGGATAAGTACGCCGAGTACATTACCAGCGGCATCTTACTGGAGGACCGCGTAGCGGCTCACCTTATCAAGAGGAAGGCCGCGCGGTTCGTCTTAATGGATGGACAACTGTATCGGAGGTCCTATTCCTACCCCCTCCTCAAGTGCCTGAGACCCGCGGAGGCCGCACTCCTACTCCAAGAAATCCACGAGGGCATCTATGGGAACCATGTGGGGGGCAGAACGCTGGCGTACAAGGCCCTCCGCCAAGGTTATTTCTGGGAGACAATGAAGGAGGATGCGGCCGACTTCGTGAAGAGGTGTGACCGATGCCAGCGGCACGCCGTGGTGCAGCGGTAGCCCTCCACTTTGCTTTCCCAGCTCTCCGCTCCGTAGCCGTTCGCTCAGTGGGGAATGGATCTCTTAGGACCTTTTCCCCTGGCGTCCGGGCAGCGGAAGTTTTTGTTCGTGGCCATCGACTACTTCACGAAGTGGGTCGAGGCCGAACCCCTAGCCCGGATCACGGAGGCAAACGTCGCCAAGTTTCTTTGGAAGTCAATCATCTACCGTTTTGGCCTACCCCACACTATTATCATCGATAACGGTCGTCAATTCGACTGTCGGGAGTTTGAAGAATTCTGCAGCAACCTCGGCATCCACCATCACTTCACCTCGGTGGCACATCCACATACAAACGGAGAAGCCAAGCTAACGAATAGGACTATCTTGCAGGGCTTCCGGACAAGGCTAGACCAGGCCAAGGGCAGGTGGGCGGAAGAGCTCCCGAGCGTTCTGTGGGCATACCACACCACCCCGAGGATGGCCACCGATGAGACCCCGTTCAACCTCGTCTTCGGAGCCGAAGCGGTTATCCCGATAGAGCTCAGCCTACCCACCTTGCACGTGGAGCAGTATGATGAAGTGGAGAATCCCGCCAGGATGCTGCTGAACCTGGACCTCCTTGAGGAGATGAGGGACAAGGCTTGAGTCTGAATGGCGGCATACAGGCAGCGAGTGGCCAGGTACTACAACTCCAGGGTGCGACCAAAGTCCTTTCGCCCAGGAGATCTGGTGCTCCGGCGGGCTGAAGCTTCCCAGCCACGGGAGTGCGGGAAGCTCTCCCCGAACTGGGAAGGCCCTTATAGGGTTGTGGAAGTTCTCACTCACGGGGCCTACTGCCTGGAGGAGCTAGGAGGGTCCATATTCCCTCGGACCTGGAATGCCTCAAACTTGAGGATGTATTACCAATAATGTAAGGTCCCTTGAACCCCTGCAATGAAATCCTTTTGCTTCAAATGCTTCTTCTCACCTCGTAGGGAGAGAACCACTTAACTTTGAGTTCGGCGAACACGGGTGTGGCCGAAGACCCGAGAAGGCGACAGATCCTGGACTTCGATCTGGAAGGCGGGGCAGAAACAAACTCGCCCACGCAGTCCCGGAGAACAGCCCGGCAAGCCATCCAGGGCTCGGATAAAGCCTGCGGCCCCGGGGTTCAGTCCGGAGGTCCCGGGCTTCGGTCTGGAAGGTGGGGTAGAATCAAACTCGCCCACGCAGTCCCGGAGAACAGCCCGGCAAGCCACACAGGGCTCGGATAAAGCCTGCGGCCCCGGGGTTCAGTCCGGAGGTCCCGGACTTCGGTCTGGAAGGTGGGGCAGGGCCAAGCTCACCCACGCAGTCCCAGAGGACGAACTGGCAAGCCGTGCAGGGCTCGCACAAAGCCTGCTCCACCGGCGTCCAGTCCGGAAGTCCCGAACTTTGGTCTGAAAGGTGGGGCAGGACTCAGTCTGCCCATGAGCTTGGCTCGGAGTGCACCACAGGACTTAGTCCCGGTGCCCGAAACCAACATTCAGTTCAAAAAAAAAAAAAGAAAAAGAAAAGAGAGAACGAAGCCAAGATTTGCTGAACAAGAGGTTTCATTGATTTAGAAATGTGGATACAATGAAGGAGTCCCGACAGGTCGGGAGTCCTCAAAAGAAAAAAAAAAGAAGGAAATACACAAAAACAAAAGAAGAAGTCCGCGGGGCCAGGGAAGCTACTTCGGCGCGGTGGCATCCTCCTCGGGCTGAGGCGCGCACTCTCCACCTGCACCGTCGACGGGTGGCTGCTCGGGGGATTGCTCTGGAGTTGCAGCCTCATCACCTGCTGCTGCTAGAGCCTCTCCACTGGGCTCCTGCCTCCTGCCACCGAGGACTACCCCATTGAGGTCGAGCTTGGGGTAGAAGGAGCTCACCTTCTTCCGGCATACCTGGAACACCTTCAAAAAGGAGTCCACGGCAGCCTCCCGAACCTCCGCAATGTATTCCTCGGAGGCCCGGAACATTAAGACGGCTTCCTGCACTGCCCGCTTCGATGCCTCCAGCAGCCCGTTGATGTAGGAGCTTTTCTCCTTGGCCCCGTTCAGCTCCTTCCAGACCTCCTCCACCCGGCGCTCCAGCGACCGGGACTGAGCCCTGAGGCGGGTCTTCTCCACCGCGTCCTCCTCTGTGCGGTGCTAGCTCGAGATCTTCTCCTTGGACAGGGAGGTCTCCAGCTCCTTGATGCGCTCCTCGGTGCAGGCTAGGTCAGACCGGAGGACCTGGTTATTCCCCCGTAGCTCGACCCCTTTCTCCATGAGGTCTTTGACGTCGACTGCGAGCTTGCCAGGCTTCTCCTCCTTCTCGGCATCTTTCTTGGCGTACCCTGCGAGGAAGTTCCTCAGCAGTAGCACGTCGATCCCGATCTGCGCCAGAAGAAGAAATGTTAGGCATAACCCAACTGGAACTTTAAAAGGAAGGGCTCTGAGCTCGGGACTTACCGTGAAAAGCTGTGGAAGGATTTCGAGCATGGCGTCGCTATAGTCCCAGCCGCCCCTTAGACGACGGTCCCGGGAGGTGCAGGCGAACTCCATGACCTTCTTTGTGAGGCCCTGATTACGGATCATGGAGCATCGGCTGGTGAGGTTCGGCGGTGGGGCAGACGAGTCGGCAGCAGCAGAGGCGGTCATCCCCTCGCCGGGCAGAACAGCCATCGATGGAGCCGTCGCCGTGCTGGTGACCACCGTGGGTGCAGTTGGGGCGGCGACTGAAGTAGACGTTGCCCGGGAGGGGGCTGGCCCCCCCTCTTCCACGACCCTGTCGAGGTCGACGACAGGGACGTCAAGCGCCCGGGGTCGAGGCGGCCTGGATGCGGGAGCCACCGTCATGGGATCGGAGGTGGGGATCGGCATGGCCTCCCGGCTCGCCTCGGTACGAGCCCTCTTCGCCGCAGGCTCGGTTCCCTCGGTGACGTCCCTCTGTGCGGCACCCTCCAGCAAGTTCTCCAAGGAAAACTTCATACCTGAAAGGAAGTAGAGGTCAGTCGGGCCAGTTAAAAAGAAAAGAAGAGGGAGATGAGGGGAGTGCGAGGTAGAAGGGAAGCCCGAGCCTCACCCAGCTCCCGGATGGGACTGATTCCCGCCTCGAACAAGTTCTGCTCCGAGAGCAGGACATCGAGCATCGGGACCGCATCACTCAGCAGCTGAGAAAAGACCTCTTGGTCCGCTGGGTCGACTTGGGAGTTCCGGTTCGGAGACCGATCCAGCTCGCTCTAGGCCCAGTCGACATCCTCGACCGAGGCAAAAAAGAACCGGTTCTTCCAGCCCTTGATAGAAGAAGGGAGGTCGAACCTGAAGCACCTAGGCCGAGGTGAGATGTACCACCAGCCATCATCGGTGAATTGCACTTCAGGGTGAAAAGAGCCCTGAAGAGGGAGAAACGGGCAACAAACCTGTAGAAGTGACAGAAAACTATGAAGGCAAAAATGACCCGGATGGCGTTTGGAGCCAACTGGGCCGGGACCAAGCAGTAGTGGCTGAGAAAGGAAAGGAAGAAAGGGTGAAGGGGGAACCGAAGACCCCCAAGGAGGAAGTCCTCGTAGAAAGCTATTCGCTCGGGGCCGCTTAAGGTCACCCGATCTCCAGGCCATGGGAGAGAAAGATGGATCGACTCCGGGATGCCGTAGACCTCCCGGAGAAAAGAAAGGTCATCTTCGGTCATCGT
Organism: Areca catechu; assembly: GCA_021397845.1. Lineage (NCBI taxonomy): Eukaryota > Viridiplantae > Streptophyta > Magnoliopsida > Arecales > Arecaceae > Areca > Areca catechu. Next base: position 146,277,200 of record CM038049.1, on the reverse strand, counting down.
TGAGACATGACCGGAAGGACCAGTGGGACAGATGGCCGACGGAGGAAGAGATGAAATTGGACGGGCGAAAACTACAGGGGGAGACCTAGGACCCTTAGGGACGCCTATGGTTACACCCCTGGGTTGGAGCCGCCTACGGATCTCGTCCGGGATCACCTCCCCTTCCGAGGAAGAAGGCGATGGAGTCCTCGGCTGGGATGGACCGGCCTCGTCCGGATTGGAAGAGACATGACGACGACGCGCCATGGGGGAAGGAAGGGTGCAGGAAAGTTGCTAAGGCCGAGGGACAGAAAGAGGAAGAAGATGCGGGCACTCACCGAAATACTCTGTGTAAAAGGAGTGGCAACCCCGGAAGGTGAAGAAAGCCCACTGCAACCGCCGGCGGAGCGTGAGAAAGTGGGGGGACGTCGTTTTCGAAAAGTCCCCCTCCTTTTCAAATTTGATCGACAGCGACCGTACCCCTCATTCCATTCCGAACCACCTGATGGATGCCGCGTGGATGCACACCCGACATCGGCGCTTTGGTTCGATGGAAACGGCCTCCTTTTTGAAATGACGCATTAATAGCCGCCGGAAGTGCGACGCGTGGCAACCTCTCATAGGACCTCAGGCATAACGAGGAACGGCGACGAGGATCGTGGCAATTATAGCGCAAGATTTTTGCCTTCCCCATGTCATCTTCGCATTAAATCCCCATGTTCCGAGCCACGACGCCTTAGCGGAACGAGGGGATGGGGGGCAACTGATATGGCCATTACACTGACGTGGCGTGTCTCAGGTTCCACCGGATGTGGTCTGAACCACGTGAATTTTTTTGGCGAGCGAGATCGGATACGAGTCCACCTCGGTCGAAGTCGAGCACTCTTCTGCAGCTCTACCAAGTGTCCGCCCAGGAGGGATCCACCTCGGCCGAAGCTGGCGGCCCCTTGCTCCCTCGCCGGGTGGCGCCCGGAGATGGTTCCACCTCGGCCGAGGTCGAGCCGGGCCCTCCTGCTCCTTTGCCAGATGATGCCCGGATACGGGTCCACCTCGGTCGAAGTTGAGCACTCCTCTACCGCTTCGCCAGGTGTCCGCCCAGGAGGGGTCCACCTCGGCCGAAGCTGGCGGCCCCTTGCTCCCTCACCGGGTGGCGCCCGGAGATGGTTCCATCTCGGTCGAGGTCGAGCCAGGCCCTCCTGCTCCTTCGCCAGATGGTGCCCGGATACGGGTCCACCTCGGTCGAAGTCGAGCACTCCTCTACCGCTTCGCCAGGTGTCCGCCCAGGAGGGATCCACCTCGACCGAAGCTGGCGGCCCCTTGCTCCCTCGCCGGGTGGCGCCCGGAGATGGTTCCACCTCGGCCGAGGTTGAGCCGGGCCCTCCTGCTCCTTTGCCAGATGATGCCCGGATACGGGTCCACCTCAGCCAAAGTCGAGCACTCCTCTACCACTTCGCCAGGTGTCCGCCCAGGAGGGGTCCACCTCGGCCGAAGCTGGCGGCCCCTTGCTCCCTCACCGGGTGGCGCCCGGAGATGGTTCCACCTCGGCCGAGGTCGAGCCGGGCCCTCCTGCTCCTTCGCCAGATGGCGCCCGGATACGGGTCCACCTTGGCCGAAGTCGAGCACTCCTCTACTGCTCCGCCAGGTGTCCACCTCGGTCGAAGCTAGCGGCCCCTTGCTCCTTTGCCGGGTGGCACCCAGAGATTGTTCCACCTCGATCGAGGTCGAGCCGGGCCCTCCTACTCCTTTGCCAGATGGCGCCCGGATACGGGTCCACCTCGGTCGAAGTTGAGCACTCCTTTGCCGCTCCGCCAGGTGTCCTCCCAAGAGGGGTCCACCTCAGCCGAAGCTGGTGGCCCCTTGCTCCCTCGCCGGGTGGTGCTCGGAGACGGTTCCACCACGGCCGAGGTCGAGCCGGGCCCTCCTGCTCCTTCGCCAGATGGCGCCCGGATACGGGTCTACCTCGGCCGAAGTCGAGCACTCCTCTGCCGCTCCGCCAGGTGTCCGCCCAGGAGGGGTCCACCTTGGCCAAAGCAGGCGGCCCCATGCTCCCTCGCTGGGTGGTGCCCGGAGACAGTTCTACCTTGGCCGAGTTTGAGCCGGGCCCTCCTACTCCTTCGCTAGATGGCACCCGGATACGGGTCCACCTCGATCAAAGTCGAGCATTTCTCTGTCGCTCCGCCAAGTGTCCGCCCAGGAGGGGTCCACCTTGGCTGAAGCTGGCCCTGCGTAGTGAGGCCTCCAAGAAGTGGGGGCGCGAGTTTCAAAATTGCCACTCGGGTAGCGCGCACCGTGCCTCGCGAGGAGCACCGGTACGGTCTGCAGTGATGCGCGGAACCTCGTTTACATCGGCCCGACGGGTTCCGCAACCGAGAAACGGAGTCCTAGCAGGCAGGAGCTAGCGACGGACATCGTTAATGCCTGGGAAGGAGAGCACCCGCGCTCGGCCCAAGGCCTCGCTAGTATCTTCCCTCTCCCCATTTTCTCACTAGGCTCGGCAAGCAAGACAAGGAGGTCACTGGGTTCCCGGACCCGAAAAGGAAAGGAAGGAAGAGAGAGAGAGCAGAAAAAGTAAAGGCTGAGAGGGAGCCTCCCGGGGGGGGGAGCCAGAGGCAATTTGTTGGGATAAAAGGATGGGAAGAGCGGATAGCCAGGTAAGTGGAAAAAGGGCAAGGAAAAAGAAGGCATCGAGAGAAGGATCCAGGGACCCGAGGGGAGTCCTTCGGCGTGAGCTCGGTGAAGGAGCTGGGCCCAATTTCCACTCTTCCTAAGACCTCTTTTGTTAAGATCTTCTCTAAGTCTGGGGCTCCTTCGGGGACCCACCTTAGGGATTCTGTTCCATCTCGCCATTCTCTAACTTGACCGTCGGAGCTCCCTCGCCGGAACCCCCGGCCAGGATTTCTGACCTTGTTTTGCAGGACCGGAAGCTCGGAGACCTCGAGGTGAGACGGTCTGAGACCGGTACCAGCTTTGAAGCTACAGGCCGTGGCGGTGAGATCGGCAACATGCCTATTTCAGTGACTCCAAAATATAGTAGTAATTAACTTTTTAAGTTATTACTGAATAGAAGAGGATGTCATAGAGTTGAATAGATCATCCAATATAAATAAAGAAATTGAAAAATTGAAATAATTATTAACAAATTGCTAACATTCCTTTGCATAAGAGCAATTGATAAATACATAGGAAGTATCTTCTATTATACCATGATAGAAATCACAATCCTATATAATACTTGGTAGAATATTATGGACCACAAGAAATTATTTAGTAGGCACTTTAGACCAAGCCAATTACTACCAAAAAGTAGAAATATTGGATGGAAGTTTTAAAGACCAAATCTATTAAAAGGACAAAAATGGAGCTTCAAATATTATTGATTTAGTCAAATGAGCTATATCTTTAAGTGAGACAAAATGAAGTTTTTTTGACCCCAATCATTTGACCATTTGAAGCATAAACATGGATAGGAATAGCTAGAATTAAATGAATTATCAATAGAACAAAATTGAGCTAACTGACTAACATTCCAATCCCTTGACTCATTAATTAAATTTGAGATATAGAGATTAGGACAATAGTTGTTCATATTAATATAGAAGGAATAGAGAAATAAGATTATAAAAGTAAACATTGAAATTGCACTTTAAGATCAACATCGCAAATTCTGTGCCAAATAGTAGAGCTATGTCTTGGCTTACGGTATTTTATCCAAGAACCAGGAAATTGATACTTAGCTCTAATTAATTAAGATAAAAAAGAATTAGTATCAAGAAGGAGCAAGAGAAGCAAATTTATAAAGACATTGCTTTCTTCTTTCAAATAAAGATGCAAGACCTAAACTCCCATAAGTTTTTGGAATACATTTTTTATTTCAAGCTATACGATGAAGGCCCTGATGATTAATAGGATGGCCCCATAAGAATGCATCTAACTCTTTCTCAATTTGATAAACAAAAGGTTGGAAGATAAATAGAATATATGATATATAATGGAAGAGCAAGAAGCACATATTAGATTAAAGTGGTCCTACCTACAAAGGATAAAGCCCTCCACTACCAAGCAGCAATTTTATTTATAATCTTAGTGATCAAAGGTTGAAAATGATGCAAAGCCAATGGTGGTCCATAAATAGGCATCCCAAGATATTGCCAAGATAATTGCTTCATGGAAATACCAAAAATATTAAGATATTAATTTTAACATGGAAAGAAGTAGCATGACTGAAAGTTATATGAGATTTTGTAATATTAACATGTTGCCTAGAGCAAAAATTAATAGCATTTCATAAAGTAATCCAAGCAATAAGTAAACAATTATCAGCATAAAAAATATGAGAAATAGCAAGGCCTGAATGTGGATAATAAACTTTCAGTAGTTGATTACTAACAACTAATTTTAGCAAATGAGAGAAAATTTTAAAATAGATAATAAAAAGATAGAAAGAAAGAAGGCAACCTTGATGCAGATCACAAGTAGCAATAAACCAATTGGTAAGTGATCCATTAAACAATAAAGCATATTGAGGGTGAAGCACACACACATTGATCCAGTTGATAAACTGAGCATGAAAATCAAACTGAGTAAAAACAACAAACAAATATGGCCAATAGATACGATCATATACTTTTCTAATATCTAATTTTAATATTATTAAACTTTTTATCCATGAAGCATTAGCCATAGCATGCAGTAGTTCCTGAGCGATTAAAATATTGGTAGAAATTTGGCGTCCAAATACAAAAGCATATTGCTCTTGCAAAATAAACTAAGCAAAACAACTTTTAACTGGTTAACTAAAATTTTTGCTATTATCTTATAAATCATATTACATAAATTAATAGGATGATAATTAGCAAGGGTGCACAGATCAAACTTATTAGGTAATAAAATGATAAACGTATCTTTTCATTGTTGGGGCATATCAACAGTATGAAAAAAGTGATTGACAACATCATACACATCAGATTTAATAATTGGCCAAAAATATTGAAAAAAGAAAGGTGGGAACCCATCAGACCAATGAGCTTTATTAGGATGTAAGCTGTGAATAGCTTCATCAATCTCAGTGTATGATATAGATTTAATTATTTTTTATTTTAAGATGAAGAAATTTTTGATTGAACAAAGGGATATTCAATTATACCTAAGTTATTGGACTGAAATCATCCATGATTGAAATGATTAAGAAACACCTCCTTAACTCTAGGTATATCAAAAATGTAATCGTTATCTACATTATGAATTCCGAAAATCATATTTCTTCTACAACAAAGAATCATAGATTGATGAAAAAAGATTATATTACCATCCCCTTCTTTTAACCAAATTGCCCGAGATTTTTGACTCTACATAACTCTTTCCAAGACAAAACATGCTAATAGTTAGCTAACAAAGCTAACAAGGAATTATGCAAATACATATGTAACATATCTCATTGGGATTCTTGAAGTTGTGAAGCATAGATTCGATCATATAAATAATTACCCTTATGAACAAGATGACCAATCCGAGCCTTCCACCTTGTAATAGCCTGATGAACCCTATTCAGAAGAAGAGTTAATCGCATGCTAGGAGAGGTGGGTGATGTAGTAAACCATACCTTCCAAACCACTCTTTCTAATGAAGTATAAGATAACCAAAACTTTTTAAACCTAAATGACCGAGGTTCACCATTCCTCAATTTGAGACATTAATTAATAAAGGATAATGATATGATATGAAATGTGTAAGATGAGTGATAGTAGATGTAAAATAATAATCTAACTAGTTTTTAGTGGCGAAAGCATGATCAATACGCTTCCAGAACTTAGCGAGACCTAACCTATTATTGTGCAAAGTATAATGAGGTCCATGATAGCCTAATTCTATCATCCTAGATAGTTGAATAAAGGATCAAAATTCATGAATTAGACGATCAACCCGAAAAGGCTTACCTCCTTTTTTATCTTTAGATTGTAAAATATAATTAAAATCACCAACTTTAATCATCAAAAAATTTAAATGAAGTACATCCAAAATCTGAGCTCAAAGATCACGATGCTCATACACTGAAGTACTAGCACAAACAATACCTAAGATCCAAGAAGATAAGAAATCACACCAAAAATAATGTCATTTCTCATTTGTATGAAAAAAGTAAATTTGCCAATATTTTTAGGCCATGCAATGACAATGCCCAATACCACCCGATTGACCCATAGCCCGAATAATATAAGTCATTCAATGAGGACCTAAAAAATACTGAATCCTAGACAAAGCAGTATATTGAAGATAAGTTTCCAAAAAACAGACAATATCTGGAGAGTACTTATATAGCAAAGTCTTAAAATAATTAGAAAAGGAAGGCTTAACTACCCCTTACAATTCCAAACTAAAACTTTTATCAGGTATGGGAAGTATGATTAGAGGGCTTTTTACCTCCATGGTCTTCCAACTGAACATTTTCATTTTCAATATTAACGTTATGGACATTTAAGACATCTTTTAACTTATCCGCAATGAGCTCATGAGATTTTAAGGATTGTCCTTCAGTAGAGGAACTAGTATCAAGCCTAAGCTCATGCATAGGACAAGTTTGTTGAGTGACACTAACCTATTTCCAAACTTTTTTAACTTTACATTATTGTCTAGTTGCAAAACTTGCATGAACATCAGAAACATGAGTTTTAGTAGCTAAATCTTGATGATTTATCATGATCTTTGCATGAGATTGATAAACACTACTTGGAGATTGACTTGCTTGATGATTTTTACCAGGCAACCTCTTCCTTTTATCCTTAGGATCGAAACACTAGAATTGTGAATAGAAAAAACTATAGGATCAGAAATATCCATGAAACTTGAATTAGTATTCTCCTCGAAGGCTAAACTGATTAGTAGAGAAAAGATTAATTTATAAATTTGAATACTTGAATCAGGCAACTTAGATCCCTTTGGAGGAGATCGTTTAGTAGTTTGCTTAAATCATGTCCAACCAGACTGAGCCTGTCCACCAATAATTTTGGAGCTAGAAGATGGTTGAGTAGAAGTAGAAGTAATTGGAACCCTGGCTACATGAATACTGGGGCCAAATACCATAAAAGTATTCAAGCCATCAAGTTTTTCACAGATACAAGACTCCAAAGTTATCCCTATCTTCCTATGACTATAATATATGTCAGGTAATTCCTTATACAGAAAATGCTGCTAAGTACAGGAGTCTTGGATCTTGATTTTAACTCCTGGGCGGATAGGCTTAGTAAGGTCAAGAAGGAGACACACCCTAGCATATCCCATATAAGTAGAAGTAGATGTCCAACTATCTAGAAATAAAGGAACACCAGTTTGAGTTATAATTTTCTTTATGTTCTCACAATCCCACAATTCTAAGGTTGTGTTGGTGGATCACCAAAAAATCCTGAATGATAATCTGGATTACTTGCAAGATAGATTACTACTAGATAGATTGTCAGTAATGCTGATTACTATGTTTGGTATACATAGGTAATCTATCAGTAAGATTGATTACTGTGTTTGGTATGATAAATAGATTACCAGTAATCTAAGCTCAAAATTTCAAAATATCCCTAAGTCAAATTTATTAAAAATATATTATAATATAATATAGTAATGTAATATAATATTACATTGATATAATATATTATTTGATATTTTGTAATGTAATATAGTATTATATTATTTGATATTTTATAATGTAACTATTTATAAAATTATATAGTGAATAATGTATTATATAATAATATTATATATTATATTATATTAAATATATTATACTATATTTAATATAATATAATATATGTTATGTTATGTTATAAAATGTAATACATAATTTAAATTATATTATATTACACTCTATTGTTATATAATATATATTTTAAAATATTATATTTTCTAATATTACAAATAAAATAAAATAAAAGATTATATGTTATTTTAAATTTAATAATATGATATATATAAATTTAATATATTACTTAGTATATTAAAAAATTATATATAATTTTTTTTACATTTATTTAGTATAAAAATAATTTTCAATTTTTTAATTTTAATATAAACATATTAAATATTTTATATTTAATAATATAAAATATTTAAAAATTATATTTATAATAAATAGAGAAAATATAAAAATTATATTTTTATAAATAAAATATAGATTTAAGAAGATATTCCAACCAACACCTAGAGGACCTAGATGAGAGGGAGAAGAGAAATGTTTCGTTCACACCGAAGCGAAAGGGACGGGGCAATTTTGTAAAATTAAAAAATACCAGATTACCACATCTCCAGTAATCTGGATAACCACCTCTTCCTGAGGTAATCTAGATTGCCACATGAGTAATAATCCAGATTACTACTACAACATAGATTATCGGTTTAAAAAAATACAAAACAAGATTATCTGGTGGGCCCAGTTTAAAATTATCGATAATCTGGATACACTACCGTTTACCAAACATAACCTAAAGACAAATCATATAATTGAACCTAGATTTTAATACATATTAAAGTATCAGGGATAGATCGAAAACTAGGATGCAATGGTTTCAGAGTAAGGAGCTAGCCAGCCAATGACTAAGGCCCTTGGTTGAAAATCCTAAGTTTCTCTTCCTCAATTGAAATGACAAACAAGAAAACACCTTCAAGTAAAGTAGACATTGAAAAATTCCCAGTAATAGACCATTTTATACATAGTTCTCGCTCTACAAAATTTATCGATAAACTTCGACTAAGAAATTTACCTACAAGCATGCTAACATTTTTAAAAGAAAGCTTGAATCTCTGAATCAGAGAATACAACAATTTCATTGAACTTTTTTTCTAGCAACTCAATTTTGACATCCATAGCTTTAGATGTTTTCCACTAGTACCTGCATGGGCCTTAGACTACCTACGACCAGGTTCAGGACCTAGTCGACGGTCGAGCACCTAAAGCAGAAGCCAATTCTGCAGGGGCATCTCCATTGCCAGTGACCGAGCACTTGGAGGAGAGGAGCTCAGACTGTGACCCATGGGTTCTTTCTATGGTCCTTACATGGCCTTCTAACTGGTCAAACCTATTGGCAAGATGGTCAATTCTATTGTTGGTTTGGGTACTAGACTGAGTTAATTGGGCCATGGATTGGGTTAGTTGCTCAGTGAGTGCTTTTATTTGGGCTTGCAAATCTTCCATGGGTTTAGACATTTGTGAAGGAGGTGGGTGATATGAAACCCCTGATCTAGTGCTCATACAAGACTCGATCAGACCGATTACAGCTGACTAGACCTAGAGTCCAAACTAGATGCTCAATCAGGGTGGCAAACTAGCCTATAGTAACCCTGTACTCAGCCAGGCAGGTGTAAGGGGAGTGTTAGGTCCCTGATTGCCAATCCTAGACACCAATCAGAGATTGGCCAGGTAGGCAGACCAGCACACAAGCCCTTCGAGATTGAATCCCAGAACCACCATTCTAGACACTGAGCACAAGGCACACACAGGTTAACTTGACATGGTGATCTAACACTAGCTCAGATCCGACCAGTTGGTGTCCCTAGCCCACTAGGGCAAATTAAGTCTAATCGATTTTAGTTTAGGCTTGGGACCGAATGTAAAGGAGGTGTGGTTTTGGGCTAAGGAGAGGTGATCAAATCCTCCCCCCATCTGACATAGCAAGAGTGCCCTTAAAAGTAGATTATGCAATGATGGCAGGCAAATGATGTAAATTAGGGTTAGATGTTTTGGCAGCTTTTATATATGTGATTTTTTTTTAAAATTTTTTTTTTCCTTTGAAAAGATATGATTTGAAAAAATGACCTAATATGCTAGAAACATACTAAAAATAAAAGATATGCAAAAAAATGCTAAACAAAACCCTAAAACTTCCAAACTTGTTTTGCTAAAAAAAATAGAGCCAAAAATTTACAGGCTGTATTTCGGCTTGCAGAAACTACACAGACCGAAATAAAATATGCAAAAACTCCAGAAATTACATTGGATTATGTTGAATCTAACAAAACAAATCTCAGAATTCTTAGAGTTCTGAGCAGGGAGAAATGATTAAAATAACAGAGCATTTACAGACTGAAAAATTGCAGAAAACAAGCCCTAATCTAAGCTCTGATACCAAATGATGCGGGACTAATATGCATGCAATTCTTTTTGTATGTTTTATATGTGAGGTTAGGTGATTAATTCCTGAATTTCAAATCAAAATTAGTTGTAGGAAATCTTATATGAGTTTTTGAAGCCAAGCATGCAGATTAGAACCTAGAAAAGTACTAAAGAAGGATCGCCGGGGCTGAGAAGCCTCGGTTAGGACAAGTTCTCCTACAATATAAAGACTGGAGGTAGAGGGGGTGTACCTGACAACGTCTGAAGTGCCCGGTGAAGATCGTAGCAAAGGAATCTTTCGTTCCTCGATGGATGCGGCCTGAAAAATCGAGCCAAAGACCCGCGGATACCCGGCTTTCTGCTCGGTGGTCCGATTGAGGCATGGCTGGAGTCGTTGGATTCATAGGAACTTGGGGACCTGCAAACAACCTATCAGGGGTTAGAAAACTCAGAGAAAATCAAGAAAACAAAGGAAAATAGCAAAGGAAAGAAAGTTTGGAGGGGGCTGGAAGGATGGTTGGTGGCGGGAAGATGGTTGCAAACACCAGGAAGATGAACTCTCAAACCCCTTTATGCACACAACAGGGTAATCACACAAAGCAATTGAAGAACTCAAGGTTTATTTCATATCAAAAAATCTCCCTTCATACAAGAGGCTAGGGTCCTTTAAATAGACCCTTAACCTTGGGCTCCAAGTAAGGGCACATAAATCTTTACATAAGAATCCTTTTCCCTCTCAAACCCTAGCTAGAAAATAAGGAAACATTAGGTAGAGAAAATCCCTAAAAATTCTATTGACTTGGCCAACACTCCAAGGACACCTAGAGGGGTGTGTTGGGCTTCTAGGAGCAGCAAGAGGCTGGTCCAAAGGGGCTCGGGCATACGGGTTTGGGCCTCTGGAAGCTGGGGTGGCCTGGTAGCTAGGTAGCAGGAATATTCCTTGGTATCTTGCTTCTTAGGGGCTTGGGCTTGGCGCCTGGGCTTGATTTCTTTGGGCTAGGATGCAGATGGACCTCTAAAATCATGAGTGCCTTGGTATATGAATATATTTTGGCATTTGGAAGAGAATCTGGGCATCTGGAGGGCATCTGCAAGGAATCAGGATTTTCTAAATTTTCCTCCTGGGGTCTTCAAATCTTCAAGCAGGGTTGGACTTGGGCTATACTTCCATGTCTTCAATCTGGTTGGACTTGGTCTTCACTTGTATGATGTGGTCTTGAGTCTTCAATATGGTTGAATAGGATTCAAAAAAATAAAATTAGCTCGACATGAGCTGACTAAACTGGACTGAACTAGCTCAACATGAGCTGACTAGTACAGAACTGAAACTCAAAATACTCAAATAATAACTAAAATGGACTCAGATAGGCTAAGCCCTTATTACAGATGGACTCATAAATTATTGATCAATTCATAGAGGGTTGAAAAACCTCTGTCTTATTCTGGTGCCTCCGGTGTCCCCACCAATTCTTCCGGGATGGGAGGAACTCGACCCTGTCGAGTGAAGATCAAGCTGGCTCACATATCTCTCGAGGAGGTCTGGGTTGAGGTGCTGCAAGTCCTCTCGAGAAATTCACGAATCGTCCGACTCTGGTTGGCCTTGCCATCGGACCAGGAAGCGTTGATAACCGCGGCCCCGGGTCATAATGGCTTGATCATCCAGGATACGCTCGATCCGTTCTCGTCTCTCAGGCCAAATTTATTAGTGGATACTCTGGGTTAGGGTCACTCACAATGAAAAGGAATAGGTTCAAAGGCCTCATTAGGTATCGCTGCCGGTTCCCTGTATTCAACCAGGTCTATAATATTGAAGGTAGAACTAATGCCCAAATCCGAAGGCATGTCTAACACCTAGGCATTTGATCCAACCTTCTCTATCACTTTAAAAGGTCCGACTCTGCGAGCATGAAGCTTCTTTTAGGCCTAAGCCTAACCAAGATAGAATCCACTACATCAAATTCTTTGATCCATCTTCGGGAATTAGCCAGTTTGTTTAAAATTAGTGTAGGTGGTGAACATGCTAGGCACATGCAGTCTCCTAACAAGATGATGCAAAGGACTCAAACCTATACCTAACAGACTCGACTAAAGAGGTTTATTAGGTCTTAACTACCACTTGGGCATGGGGGCATGAGTCGTGGTTGATGGATGACATGCAGAAGAAAATTTGCTAGTAACTCCTAATAGGTGCCAGAGGGTTTGCCAAAAGTTGGTAGCAAATGGGATGGGCTCTATGGATCCTTGCAACCTAGTAACCTCAACAAAATGTAACCTAATAGTTCTAGACACATGAGAAGACTTAGGAAAGGGTAGGAAGTAGGAAGTGAGTTCAGAATTAGTCTGGTAGTGATGGGGCACGGGATAGGGATAGGATCGACGGCGAGCTAAGAAGTCGCCGAAGATTAGGGTATCCTATTTTTTTTTCTATTTTCTGATTTCTTTATGGTGGTGACGAAGGAAAAAATAGGGATGGAGGATAACGAGGATGGACTACCACGAACCCTGAAACCCACTCTCACAGAGAGACTTCACACCTCTAGGGCATTATACCTGCCACCCACCTCACTACATGCAGTCTAGGGTATCTCACCTACCACCCATCTCACTACACGCGGAGCCCAGGGTATTTCACCTGCCACCCAGGTCACTCCTGGAGCCATGAGGGGGATTTCAAAGAACGTGGAGGAAAACGAAATGGGGGGATAACTAGGGCATCACGCCCCTACGAAGTCCCGAAGGACAAAGACAATATCAACACCCGCAGGTGAAGACATAATGGGCCATAGCCCTGAACAACAACTGCCAAACCAACTGACAAACCAAATCCCAAAAATTCAATTTTTTTCTCCCCTTTTACAATAGGAATGAGGGGTTATTTATAAGCTCCATAACCCTCATTTGAATTTGAATACAGGATAGGGATAACTCAAATTTAAATACAAGATAGGATAAGATAAGCCTATCCATATCTCAATCATAACCAACAAAATCCTAATTTAAATTTCAAATAAAAGATAGGATAAGATAAGCCTATCCATATCTCAATCATAACCAACAAAATCCTAATTTAAATTTCAAATAAAAGATAAATCCTAAATTTATTTTTCAAATTTATTTGCTGCTCTGAAATTTGTGCCACTCCGAGATTCGTGCAGGATGATGTCCCCATCATTCTCCTGAGGTGGGGAGAACTCGACTCCGTCGGCGACAACTTCTGGATCGGCTGCAGGCGACGGAGACGGTCTTCACGAGCGATGGTAGCAGGGGGTGTCAACATAGAAAAGAGTTGGGAAGAAGAAACGTACCCTAATCCGTCTAGGCTCTGATACCAAGTTGATGGGGCACGGGATAGGGATAGGATCGACGGCGAGCTAAGAAGTCGCCGAAGATTAGGGTATCCTATTTTTTTTTCTATTTTCTGATTTCTTTATGGTGGTGACGAAGGAAAAAATAGGGATGGAGGATAACGAGGATGGACTACCACGAACCCTGAAACCCACTCTCACAGAGAGACTTCACACCTCTAGGGCATTATACCTGCCACCCACCTCACTACATGCAGTCTAGGGTATCTCACCTACCACCCATCTCACTACACGCGGAGCCCAGGGTATTTCACCTGCCACCCAGGTCACTCCTGGAGCCATGAGGGGGATTTCAAAGAACGTGGAGGAAAACGAAATGGGGGGATAACTAGGGCATCACGCCCCTACGAAGTCCCGAAGGACAAAGACAACATCAACACCCGCAGGTGAAGACATAATGGGCCATAGCCCTGAACAACAACTGCCAAACCAACTGACAAACCAAATCCCAAAAATTCAATTTTTTTCTCCCCTTTTACAATAGGAATGAGGGGTTATTTATAAGCTCCATAACCCTCATTTGAATTTGAATACAGGATAGGGATAACTCAAATTTAAATACAAGATAGGATAAGATAAGCCTATCCATATCTCAATCATAACCAACAAAATCCTAATTTAAATTTCAAATAAAAGATAGGATAAGATAAGCCTATCCATATCTCAATCATAACCAACAAAATCCTAATTTAAATTTCAAATAAAAGATAAATCCTAAATTTATTTTTCAAATTTATTTGCTGCTCTGAAATTTGTGCCACTCCGAGATTCGTGCAGGATGATGTCCCCATCAGGTAGGGTGGAGAAAAAGGTTTAGTTGGATAAAGTAGGATAAAAGACGGGGTGTCAGGAACTAATCCCATACTAATAAGGTTAACCTTACGAGGTTGAGCTATATCTACAGGGTTTGCATAATGGAAGGATGGGTTACTAATCTCAGGGAAGAGGTCCTTAATGGGAACTATAGGAGGAGGCTCATCCTGAGGGTACTTATTCAAAGAGATCAGGTCTTTAATAAATTCTTCAGGTTCTTGTATTTTAGGACTAGACTCTATAATTTGGCTCTCCTCTATGATTTTCTCAGGTAAGGCTCTAGCAGCAATACCTAGGTTCTCTTCCTCTAATTGTTCTTCTACTATAGCTTTAGGTTGGATGTGGTCAAGGTCAACTAGCTCTGGGTTGGTTTCTACCTGGGTATCTACTGGGTCAGCTAATTCGAGGTCTACTAAAGGTGTCTCCTCTTCTCCCTCATACTCATCCACTAGGCTCACATCAGCTTCATACACTTCTGCATTAATGTAAGCCTTGTGAATTTCAGGAATGGTTGGAGAAGGTCGGCTAGGAAAAAATTGGCTAGGTCCTGGTTTCTGATTATGTACACTAATCCTAGTAGGTTCATGTTGCCTAAGGGGTAGTGGCTCACTACTGGGCTCATATTTAGGGATACTAATCATATGGGGTTCAAGTTGACTAAGGGAAACCCGACTAGTACTAGATTGATACCTAGGGGTTATGGGCTCCCTAGGCTCATGGACAAGGGTGCAGATCTATGGGTCACGGGATTATAAGATCTGGGGTCATAGGATTTGGGTTTAGCTCTATGGGTCTTGGGTCTACTGGACTCATGGGATATGGGTTCGTAGATTCTAGAGTCAGAGGATTTGGAGTCATAAGATCTATAGGTTGTGGGTATACTAGGCTTATAGGGAGAGGGTAAATAGGATCTATCTTCCTGGTCTACAAAATCCTGATTGGGTCTTCTAGGACTAACCTTAGGGATTGGGTCAGGACGATAACCTCTCCTAGGTTCAGCCTCAAGGTATGGATCAGGGTTTGGGGTCCTCCTAGGCTCAGGATTATAGTATGGGTCAGGATGAGGGGCTCTCCTAGGTTCAGTATCATAATAAGGGTCATAGTAAGGGGTTCTTCTAGGTTCAGTATCATAATAAGGGTCATGGTAAGGGGTTCTTCTAGGTTCAATATCATGGAATGGATCAAGGTTTGGGGTCCTCCTAGGTTGAGGGGACTCAGGATCTGGCTCAGACTGTGACCCATGGGTTCTTTCTATGGTCCCTACATGGCCTTCTAACTGGTCAAACCTATTGGCAAGATGGTCAATTCTATTGTTGGTTTGGGTACTAGACTGAGTTAACTGGGCCATGGATTGGGTTAGTTGCTCAGTGAGTGCTTTTATTTGGGCTTGCAAATTTTCCATGGGTTCAGAATTTGTGAAGAAGGTGGGTGATATGAAACCCCTGATCTAGTGCTCATGCAAGACTCGATCAGACCGACTACAGCTGACTAGACCTAGAGTCTAAACAGATGCTCAATCAAGGTGGCAAACTAGCCTATAGTAATCCTGTACTCAGCCAAGCAGGTATAAGGGGAGTGTTAGGTCCCTGATTGCCAATCCTAGACACCAATCAGAGATTGGCCAGGTAGGCAGACCAACACACAAGCCCTTCGGGATTGAATCCCTGAACCACCGTTCTAGACACTGAGCACAAGGCACACACAGGTTAACTTGACACGGTGATCTAACACTAGCTCAAACCCGATCAGTTGGTGTCCCTAGCCCACTAGGGCAAATTAAGTCTAATCGATTTTAGTTTAGGCTTGGGACCGAATGCAAAGGAGGTGTGATTTTGGGCTAAGGAGAGGTGATCAAATCCTCCCCCCATCTGACATAGCAAGAGTGCCCTTAAAAGTAGATTATGCAATGATGGTAGGCAAATGATGCAAATTAGGGTTAGATGTTTTGGTAGCTTTTATATATGTGATTTTTTTTTTAATTTTCTTTTTTTTCTTTGAAAAGATATGATTTGAAAAAATGACCTAATATGCTAGAAACATACTAAAAATAAAAGATATGCAAAAAATTGCTAAACAAAACCCTAAAACTTCCATACTTGTTTTGCTGAAAAAATAGAGCCAAAAATTTGCAGGCCGTATTTTAGCTTGCAGAAATTGCACAGACCGAAATAAAATATGAAAAAATTCCAGAGATTACTTTGAATTATTTTGAATCTAACAAAATAAATCTAAGAACTCTTAGAGTTTTGAGCAGAGAGAAATAATTAAAATAACAAAGTATTTATAGACTAAAAAATTGCAGAAAACAAGCCCTAATCTAAGCTCTGATACCAAATGATGCAGGACTAATATGCATGCAATTCTTTTTGTATGTTTTATATATGAGGTTAGGTGATTAATCCCCAAATTTAAGATCAAAATTAGTTGTAGGGAATTTTGTATGAATTTTTGAAGCCAAGCATGCAGATTAGAACCTAGAAAAGTACTAAAGAAGGATCGCTGGGACTGAGAAGCCTCGGTTAGGGCAAGTTCTCCTACAATATAAAGACTGGAGATAGAGGGGGTGTACCTGACAATGTCTAAAGTACCCGGTGAAGATCGCAGCGAAGGGATCTTTCGTTCCTCGATGGATGCGGCCTGGAAAACCGAGCCAAAGACCCGTGGATACCCGGCTTTCTGCTCGGTGGTCCGATTGAGGCATGGCTGGAGTCGTTGGATTCGTAGGAACTCAGGGACCTGCAAACAACCTATCAGGGGTTAGAAAACTCAAAGAAAATCAAGAAAACAAAGGAAAACAGTAAAGGGAAGAAAGTTTGGAGGGGGCTGGAAGGATGGTTGGCGGCAGGAAGATGGTTGCAAACACCAGGAAGATGAACTCTCAAACCCCTTTATGCACACAGCAGGGTTATCACACAAAGCAATTGAAGAACTCAAGGTTTATTTCATATCAAAAAATCTCCCTTCATACAAGAGGCTAGGGTCCTTTAAATAGACCCTTAACCTTGGGCTCCTAGTAAGGGTACATAAGTCTTTACATAAGAATCCTTTTCCTTCTCAAACCCTAGCTAGAAAATAAAAAAACATTAGGTAGAAAAAATTCCTAAAAATTCTCTTGACTTGGCCAACACTCCAAGGATGCCTAGGGGGGCGTGTTGGGCTTCTAGGAGCAGCAAGAGGCTGGCCCAAAGGGGCTCGGGCGCATGGGTTTGGGCCTCTGGAAGCTGGGGTGGCCTGGTAGCCAGGTAGCAGGAATATTCCCTGGTATCTTGCTTCTTAGGGGCTTGGGCTTGGCGCCTGGGCTTGATTTCTTTGGGCTAGGATGCAGATGGA
The DNA here is from genome assembly GCA_021397845.1 of Areca catechu. Taxonomy (NCBI): domain Eukaryota; kingdom Viridiplantae; phylum Streptophyta; class Magnoliopsida; order Arecales; family Arecaceae; genus Areca; species Areca catechu. The sequence continues at coordinate 146,259,620 of CM038049.1, read as the reverse complement.
CCTCTAAAATCATGGATGCCTTGGTATATGAATATATTTTGGCATCTGGAAGGGAATCTGGGCATCTGGAGGGCATCTGCAAGGAATCAAGGTTTTCTGAATTTTCCTCCTGGGGTCTTCAAATCTTCAAGCTGGGTTGGACTTGGGCTATACTTTCATGTCTTCAATCTGGTTGGACTTGGTCTTCACTTATATGATGTGGTCTTGAGTATTCAATATGGTTGAATAGGACTTAAAAAAATAAAATTAGCTCGACATGAGCTGACTAACACTGGACTGAACTAGCTCAACATGAGCTGACTAGTACAGAACTGAAACTCAAAATACTCAAATAACAACTAAAATGGACTCAGATAGGCTAAGCCCTTATTATAGATGGACTCATAAATTATTGATTAATTCATAGAGGGTTGAAAAGCCTCTATCTTATTCTGATGCCTCCGGTGTCCCCACCAAGTTGCCTTTTTGGAACAGATTGTGGTCCAAGCTTCAGATTTCTCCTTGCATGGGCCGAAGACTTGGTATTTCCCTGAGGCCAGAGTTCGTGTCCATGATGGGGACTGAAGTACGTGCCTTCAGAAGTCGATGAGTAGTTCGGTCTTCGACCGGGGTTGAAGACGTTAACCGAAGGTCTAGCCTCCGGATGTTATGGTCCGGTATGAAGCCTTGGGTTGCCTGCAATTGGCTTGTCCCTTGCTTGGTCCGAAGTTCGTAGTCCGGAGAAACGGGCTTCGACCAGTCAAACCGGAGTTTGGTTTATAGATGAACCAGGATATCCCAACAGTTGCCCCCTACTCTCGATTTTCGAAGCGGAGATTTGCCTCGAGAAGTGAGAGTATTAATGCCTTGTCGTTTTCCTCCTGAGAGACGGTGCAGTGGATGATTACGGGATCCTTGATTGGACTGTCTATCGTGATCTGATAATCAGATGGTGGACAGGTGTCACTCCCGGATTGGGGAAGAAAGAAAAAGTGGGTGGCCCTGGGGCCATCTTTTCTTTTCCCGCTGCACGGTGGTTGAGGCAATCTTTTGGTTGGGATTTGGATGGGTGTAGTGGCTATCCTCCGTCCGTTGGATGAAGGGTATACCTTATCATGGTCAGTTGCAGGTGGGTTACCTCCCAGGGTAACCTTGAGTCAATTTAACCCCGGCGGGGCTCTAGAGATCCCTACTTTTCTTTTGTTTTATCAATGAACTTTGTATGACAGCTTTTCTATGTTTTGGGATGAATTTTTCTTCCTTTGCATACACCATGTTGTACTTCATGTGTGGCTCAAAACGGTTTTACCGTTCTTTCTTTTGATTAGCCAAACAGTCGTGTCCGAAGGCCGTTCAGTTAATAAGAACCAGTTTTACCGTTCTCTTTCCTGTTTAGTTGAGCAGTCGTAACCGAAGGCCGTTCAATCGATGAGGATGGACCCTAGAACGGATCAGAACTCCGTTGTCGAAGACTGTCACCTTCCTTCGGATGTTAAGTTTATCCGTTGGGGCAGACAAGAGTCATTTCCCCGCCAATCCATGATCAGGGAGATTATTGTTGCCCACATGGCACGTCGATATTTGTACAATCATGATTTCTTGCGACTTGCAAGCCGCCGGGTCTCCTTTTTCCAAAAAGGAGCCATTAATGATGCCATCGCACGATGAGAATTTTTCCGGATTCGAAGCGATGGCAGTTGTTGTCCTGGAGATGGCTCCGAGTGACTTTTCTGGTTCTCGAAGCGTCGCCCGGATACGTGGCGCTTTCTGATGCGGTTGGGAAGGACGTGGGGCATGCCTCCCCGTAGTCTGTCGTGGGTGAGGGTTTTTATAATTAGGACCCTGCCCTTCACTGTCAAAGGCCATCATTTCTGTAGGCTTCTTCCCTCCATTAACAATGAGGTTCAGCACTTCTGAGCTCCGTCGTGCGGCAAAGAGGAGGGCTATCGACCCGAAAAGAAAGCGAAGTCCGGAGTCACCTGGGCCAGAGGACAATGAAGAGGAGCCTCTCGTGGACCGTATCGAGAAGAAGGTCTGCCTGCTGGAGGCTCGGCTGAGGGAAGCTTGGGCCCAAGTCACGGTGGTGACCACGGCGGCGGAGAAAGCGAGGAGGGAGGCGGCGGACACCGTCTCAAACTTCAAAGCTTCTGCCGCCTTCAAGGATGAGCTTACCAGGGTGGCTCTAGACTCCTTCCACCAGGGGTTTTGGGAATGTCGGAGGAAGGCCTCCAAGTTTTATAACTTGAAGGGCCTGGACAACATCAAGCCTTCCGTTCCCTTTCCCGGCCACGAATTCGATTCCGACTCCGATGAGGGGTCGGATTCGGGTTCGGACGGGAATCCCGGGGGCCCTTTGTCGTCCCACCAAATCTCTCCCCGTCGGTACGGGAAAAACCCGGTGGGGAGTTATTGAAAATTTTTCATATTTCTCTGCTGCTGCTATTTTTTTTTTGTCTCTCCTTATAAGAGTTTCTTCCTTTCTTCTTTTTTTTTTGTAAAAATTTGAAAGGAATGAAAAATCTTTTCTGTTACCTCTTCCCGTGTACTCTTTGCGATGTGTTACATCATGATTTGTCTGTAGTGTAGACTCCGCGGACCGCTTTCGGTCTATAGGAAAGAAGTGAGGTCAATTGGATCGTTCTGAGAATGTCTATTGTTGACAGAAAGGACGACAGTGGTCCTTTTAGGCACGTGTTCAGGTTTTCCATAGGGTAAGGTGTTTACACCATCCTTATGCACTTTCTGTCGTGATTAAGGTCGACTGTTCAGGCTTGCCTCGGTGCATGTTCGGATTTACCGTAGGGTAGGTTACGAGAACCATCCATGTGCCTTTGATCTTTTTGGTGGCCTGGTTAGACCATCCATTGCGCTTGTCGGGCATACCGATAAGGTGAGTGGATTAGACTCTCCTTTGCGCAGTTGATTTATTTTTTAGATTGGGTCACTCAGGCTGTTGTGGTTCAGTCGATGCAACTAGTCGTTCCGAGTTGAGTAGGGTTGAGAAGCTTTATACAGGAATTTCAGGAACTCTTTTATTGATAGTATTTGTGAAGGTTCTGTACATTCCATGGCCGGGACAGGGCTTTTCCCTCCAGGGTTTTAAGTCGATATGTCCCTGGTTGAATGACTTCTTCGACTTGATATGGACCTTTCCAGTTGGGGTAGAGTTTTCCCTGTTCCGCTGGTCTCGATACCTCTGCCCTTCGCAATACCATGTCCCCCATGCGGAAAGTTTTCTCCTTCACCCTTGAGTTATAATACTTGGCGACCTTCTGCTGGTATGCCGCCATCCTTATCTGGGCCTGTAGCCTGGTGCTTGATAGTAAGTCTAGATCAATCCTTCTACGATCGAAATTCTCAGGCTCTTCATAGTTATCAATTCTCAGGGATTGTAGGGAGACTTCGATAGGTAGTACGGCTTCGGTACCGTAGGCCAGGTTGAATGGAGATTCGCCGGTGGCCGTTCTCGGGATAGTTCGGTATGCCCAAAGAATGGAGGTCAGTTCTTCGGCCCAAAGCCCTTTGGCGGCATTCAACCTTGTCTTCATACCATGGAGGATGGTCCGGTTGGTGACTTCGGCTTCTCCGTTGGACTGTGGATGAGCAACAGATATCAGTCGATGCTGGATATGGTACCGAGCACAGAAGTTCTTGAATTTTGGATTGTCGAACTGTCTTCCATTGTCCGTGATGATGACATGTGGGATGCCGAACCTGAATATGATGGAATTTTTTACAAAGCTTTCCACCTTACCTTCTGTGATCTGGGCCAATGGTTCGGCTTCTACCCACTTCGTGAAATAGTCGATGGCCACTAGGAGAAACTTCTTTTCTCCTGATGCTGGTGGGAATAGGCCAAGAATGTCCATCTCCCATTGGACAAAAGGCCATGGGGCTGCCAGTTGAGTCAGGTGACTCGCAGGTTATCTCTGTGCATTGGCATACCTCTGGCATTGGTCGCACTTCCGCGCGAAATCAGCTGAGTCCTTCTAGATGGAGGGCCAATAATATCCCTATCGAATGATCTTGTATGCCAGAGATCTGCCTCCCAAGTGATCACCGCATATGCCCTCGTGGACCTCTCTCAAAGCATAATCTGCATCGGTGGGTCCTAAGCATTTTAGCAGTGGCTGGGAGAACGGCTGGGAGAACGATCTCTTGTAGAGGGTTCCATTTAAGATGACGTACTGGGATGCCATCCAGTGGATCTTCTTGGCCTCTACCTTATCTTTCGGTAGTTCTCCTTCAATCAGGAATCTGATGATGGGATCCATCCAACTTGGCTCAGTGTTGATCTGGCACACCTCTGTAGCCTCTTCGGTTATGCTAGGAGTCTCAAGATGTTCAACAAAGGTGCATCCGAGGGACTCCGGTGCTGTAGTTGCCAGTCGAGACAGTGCATCTGCCCAGGAGTTCTCTGATCATGAAACATGAATAATCTCAAAATATTCCAGTTGGGAAGATAAAGCCCATACCTTCTCCAGGTATTGCACCATGGTTGGATCTTTGGCTGTATATTCTCTGTTGACTTGATTCACAACCAGTTGGAAATCTGAGAAGGCTTGAAGTTGCTGGACTCCCAGATCCTTGGCGATCCGAAGTCTGGCAAGTAGGGCTTCATATTCAGCCTGATTGTTGGAGGCGTGGAAGGAGAAACGGAGTGCGTACTCTATGGTATGGCCGTCAGGTTCGGCCAACATGAGTCCAGCCCCGCACCCAATAGCATTAGAAGCTCCGTCCACATGAAGCATCCAAACTGACTTCATCTCCTTTGGGGCTTCTTCTTCTACCGAATATGCTTTGTCTTCGGACTTCCAGGTGCACTCAACCAAAAAATCGGAGAGCACTTGGGCCTTCATAGCCGTACGGGGTTGGAAGCTGATGTCAAATTCACTTAGCTTCACAGCCCACTTGGCTATCCTTCCAGAGGTGTCTGAAGATTGGAGAACGGCCTTGAGAGGTTGATCAGTTAGCACCACGATGGTGTGGGCCTGAAAGTATGGCCGTAGTCACTTTGCCACAATCACTAAGGAGTAGATCAGCTTCTGCATCCTTGCATATCGCATTTCTGCATCATGCAGGACCTTGCTGATGCAGTAGATCAGCTTGTGGAACCCATCTTCTTCCTTCTGGACAAGAACCGAACTTACTGCTTCATCTGAAGCAGAGAGGTACAGGTAGAGGACCTCGCCTTCTTTTGGTTTAGAGAGCAATGGCGGGGTCTCTAGATACTTCTTCAGTTCCTCGAAGGCAGCACAACAGTCTTCGGACCATTCGAAGCCCTTTGATTGCCGGAGTACCTTGAAGAACAGAAGACATTTCTCGACTGACCGAGAGATAAATCTGCTTAGGGAGGCAATCCTCCCTGTCAACTGCTGGACTTCCTTTTTGCAGGAGGGATATCTCATATCTTTCAAGGCTTGAATCTTCTCAAGGTTCGCCTCAATCCCTCGTTTGGTGACAAGGAAGCCCAAGAATTTGCCCGAAGTGACTCTAAAGGCACATTTTGCCGGGTTTAGCTTCATATGGTAGCGCCGAAGAGTGCTGAATGATTCCTCTAAGTCGCGAATGCGATTTCTTCGATAGAGGCTCTTGACTATCATGTCGTCAACATAGACCTCCATATTTCTCTCCAGTTGCTTTTCGAACACCTTATTGATGAGTCTTTGAAATGTCGTTTCGGCGTTCTTAAGGCCAAACGGCATCATCTTGTAGCAGTAGAGGTCCTTATCAGTGATGAATGCCATCTTCTCCTCATCTTGTGGATCCATTCTAATTTAATTATAGCTAGAGAAGGCATCCATAAAGCTTAGCAACTGGTGGCCGCGGTAGCGTCGACCAGTTGATCAATTTTTGGAAGAGGGAAGCTATCTTTTGGGCAAGCTTTGTTAAGGTCTGTATAGTCGATGCAAATCCTCCACTTGCCACTAGCTTTCTTCACCATCACCATATTGGCCAACCACTCAGGGTATCGGGCCTCTCTGATGAACCATGCTTTGAGGAGCTTGCCAACCTCTTCGTCTACAGCTTGCTATCTTTTGGGGGCGAAGCTCCTATTCTTCTGCCGCACCGGCTTATACCTAGGGGTTACTTCCAACCGATGAGTAATCACTTCGGCAGGAATCCCGGGCATGTCCGAAGCCGACCAGGCGAAGACATCGGCGTTGTCCCTGAGGAAATGGATCAACTCCGTTCTGGTTTCCTTGTCAAGTGCGCTCCCGATCTGCACAACTCTGGAGGGATCTTCCTCTTTCAAAGATATCGGAATGGTCCTCTCCATGGGCTCACCAAGATTTGTAGTTGCATCCCTCGGATCCAGCTGATTCGGAGTTGTCGAATCCTTGAAATGCCAGTCTTCAATCATCAGACACTGTCGTGCCATCCTTTGGTTTCCTCTAACTTCTCCAACACCGTTCCTGGTGGGGAAGCGTACCAAGAGATAGTGAGAGAAGATCACGGTCCGAAACTTGTTCAAGGCAGGCCATCCCAGAATAATATTGTATGTTGAGGGGATCCGGACTACCGTGAAGTTGATCAGCAGTGTCTTTTGTCGAGGTTTGGTGCCGAGGGTTACAGGCAGTACTATTTCTCCCTCGGCATAAACTTGGTTGCCCCCAAAACCAGAGAACAGTATGGAGGACCTTTGCAGTTGATGCCTAGGCAAACACATTTTAGAGAATGCATCGTACATCAAGATATATGTCAAACTTCCATTATCTATAAGAATTCGCTGTACATCATAATTGGCCACTATGGCCGAAATTACAAGAGGATCATCATATGGGAGCCGAACTCCCACAAGGTCATCATCGGAGAAGAGGATGGCGTTGTTGTCTTTAAGTCGCTTTGGAGCATCGTCCTTATCCCTTCTCCAGTTGGTGGGTCGGTGTATCATCCCTACACCTCCGTTGGTGGGCCTTTGATTTGGCAATTCGGCCTCTTCAGGAGGTGGCTGGGGAACAGTTGCTTCCGACCGGGGGCCTTAGTGACCGATATACCGCCCCAGGTACCCTCTCTTGATGAGATCCTTAATTGCATCCTTCAGCTGGATGCATTTTTCTGTGTTGTGGCCGTGGTCCTGGTGGAATCGGCAGTATTTGTTCCTATTCCTGACGGAAGAGGAGGCCTTCATTGGACGGGGCTGTTGGAGATAGTTTTCATTTTCTATCTCTATGAGGATCTTCTCTCGAGGGAGGTTGAGGGGGGTGTAGAAGTCAAATCTTTCTTCCAATGCTCTGGGCTTGGGAGGACTTCTTCGACGGTCTGCATATTTGCCGCCATTGTTATTAGAAGTTTGGGGACCTTGTCCCCTGTTATTCTTCTTCTTTGAAGGGGGTTTCCCTTCAATCAACCGTCGATTCGCCGCCTGCTCTTCAGCATCGACGTATTTTTGAGCCCTTGACAGGAGCTCAACGTAGCTTTTAGGGAACTTTTTATCCAGGAAGAAAGTAAGCCTGGAGGTACGAAGCCCCTTCTTCAGTACTGACATGGTCACGTGTTCGTTGAGATCTGGGATCTCAAGCTTGGCCGCATTAAACCTGGAGATTTAATCTTGCAGGCTTTCTCCTTTGTTCTGGTGAAGGAGGAACAGTGTGTCCGTATTCCGAGGGGTCTTGCGGCAGGTCCTGAAATGTAAGACAAATAGTTTTTCTAACTCGGAAAAGAAATCGATGGTACCTGGGTGCAAGCTCGAGTACCACATCCGAGCGGATTTCTTCAAGGTAGCCGGGAACGCCAAGCAGTACATCGTGTCCGAAGCTCCTTGAATCATCATATGCACCTTGAAGCTGCCCAAATGATTGAGGGGGTCGGTGGTGCCATCGTAGGACTCCAATTGGGGAACCCTGAAGTGCCGAGGGATGACATCGGCCATGATGCGGTCGGTGTAGGGTGGGCGTAGGTCACCCATAATCAGGTCGTCGGGATACTTAAGATCCCGCATCCTGTACTCTCTCACCTTTGCCATCTCTGATTCGATGGCTTTGAACCTCCCGTCATAATCGGGAGTCTGCTTCGGCGCTCTCTCCACTGAAGTGGAGTCTCCGGAGGAGGGTGAGGGAGTTTGCCTAGGCCTTTTCCCTTTGTGTGGAAAATTGGCGGACTTGGGCAATCTCGAAGTTCGGCCTTCGGGAGAGGGCCGAGAATGGGGGGAGGGATGAATGGAGTCCTCCCGTGGAGCTCTCCTTCTTCGGGATCGAGAGCTATGTCTAGAAACAGCCGGTGGGTTTCCCACCGGAAAGGCTCTGTCTTAGAATTCTTAAACCATGGTCGTAAGGTTGGCGACCTGGTTCATAAGAGCTTCAAACTGCTGTACTCCCACAACAACTGTGGGAGGTGGAGCATCGTTCTCCTCCGAGGGTGCACCCCCCTGAGACGGAGAACAACTCCGGCTTGTAGAAGCGATTGGAGCTTTTTCTCTTGCCATCAAAAACTTTTTTTCTTCCCCTTGTCTGGGAGGGAGCTTAAAAAATGTTAATGCCTCCCTTCCTGGTTCGCCAATCTGTTGGCGTGGAGTCCTTGGACCGGCCGGTCGGAGCCGCTGCGTCGCAGGACCGCTCCCTGGTTCACCTACAAAACAGGTCCCTTGCCGGAGTTGTTCCGGCGGAGGACACTCCGATGCCTAAGTCAGTGGCGGATCCCAGCCACAGAATGGAGGTGTCGAGAGTGGAAGAGAAAAGGCTCTTGGAGATTGTAAGCATATGTGAGCGGGGATGTTCGCGTACCTCTCGAGCCATCCTTTTTACCCTTATTTAAAGAAGGCCTCCGGCCTGCATCCCGCTCTTTTTCCGGAGATCATGGGGAGCCAATCCCTCCCATGATCGGTGATCATGGGTTGTCATTGAGCGGTTCCGGCCAGATCGGAGGCGTGGCAGCAGGAGTTGCGCGCCATGATCATGGCATGATGTGTGTTGATTGTAACCGTTGATTACAGTTGCCTTTCTGGAACAGATTGTGGTCCAAGCTTCGAATTTCCCCTTGCGTGGGCCGAAGACTTGGTATTTTTCCGAGGCCGGAGTTTGTGTCCACGACGGGGACCGATGTATGTGCCTTCGGAAGTCGATGAGTAGTTCGGTCTTCGGCCGGGGCCGAAGACGTTAACTGAAGGTCCAGCATCCGGATGTTATGGTCCGGTATGAAGCCTTGGGTTGCCTGTAGTTGGCCTGTCCCTTGCTTGGTCCGAAATCCGTAGTCCAGAGAAATGGGTTTCGACCAGTCGAACCGGAGTTTGGTTTATAGTTGAACCAGGATATCCCAACACCATGGAATCCAAGCCAACATACCCCAAAAGCAAACTGGGACAAAAGAAGAGAGTAGGAGCAAAAGGAACAAAAAACCTATATGCGGTCAAGAAAAACCAAAAGGATCAAAATGGTGAAGAAATTAACCCTATTTGGGATAAAAAAGATCAAAAAATTCCCTAGACTCTCACTCTAAGAAAACCCAAGTCTCCATTAATTTGAAAGGAAGAGATGCTTAGGAACAAGGAGGAAATGAGAGCCTTTTGGTGGAGTTTGATTGAATTACTTGGGATTCCCCTTTTCATGGCTGTTGGCTGTTTTCGAAAAATACATGAGGATTGCTGCGAATAAATCGTATCATGTATGTGTGACATGGAATGGCCTGGCACTTGTCCCATTCGATTACAAAGCAAATTTGGGATATCTGCTCACCTGAGTTTGAAGGTCGAGAACGAGGCATGCGATGGATTTTCCGAGATAGAGGTCGGTCAACTTGATCAAATCCAAGGTGGAGGTCGGTGGGTCCAAGGTTCACGTTGGTCTCGGCAAGGGAGACCGTCCATAACAAGGGTGAACTAATTTATCAGGACATTGACACCGCACACGTGGGCATCAGTGATCCCAGAGCTAAATGAAACGAGGTTTTCTTCCTATTTGTTAAGGAGGGCAGTCACAGAAGAAATGCTGATTAGAGCTCTCTATTTATTTATTTGTTTCTTTATAAAAGTGGAAAAATCACATTATGAGAAACCCATTATAGTCCATATTAACATTCAAAATAAGCTCAAACATTGAGGGAATCATTGTGGACGATGAGAACCAGCAATCTCCCAGCAAAGCTTGTTTTGCAACCCAATTAGGTGGGAAAGTTAGCCAATAAATGAGTGTAGCAGTGTCACCTTCCAATCAGTATTTTTTTTCGCAGGCAATGAGTAAATTTTCTAAACTTTTAAACTCGTCGTATTACAACACAAGCCTTAATTATTACATTATATATATATATATATATATATATATATATAGTATCTCGGTACATATTGTTTATATAGTACGTAGCTATCTTACGACGTACAAAGCTCCATAACAAGCGAGAAAGATTGTGATCGCTCCTTCTCAAGCCGCGGCACATGCCGTGCACGTACAACCAGTCCCACATGTGCAAGCCAACCTACCACCTCCGGTGCTCGGCACCGTCCTTCCACACGTGCAAGGGTTGCTTCCCGTACGAGCACAAATTATGCCTCAACTCACCGTTCCCTGAAGTTAGGGTTAGAAATGGACCGGTTCAAAAGCTCATTATTTGGAACTGGACTGGACCAGCTCAATAAATTTCGGGCCGACCTGAAATTAATTCAGACTGCAGACAAAATTTTAAGCATATTCACTAGTTTTAGAGCTGTAAAATCGAGTTCATTTAATTTTTGGACCAAAAGAATGCTCGAATTCGATCCAAAAATTTTGTAAATATAATCTTTGGATCGGCCAAATGAACTTTGCGCCGATCCATTTCCAGCCCTATCTGGGTTGGTGGCGGTGCACCTGCCCATTTTCCACCGATTAGTTAATAAAACCTTTCAATGAAACAACTACAATATAATATAAATAAATGGTTACGATCATCCTAAGCTAAGATCACGATAAAGATGGAAGGTGGATTAGGACCTGCATGATGCGCCGCCGGGGCAGGGGACCGCGCAGCCGCATGCGTCGTCGCACCCCTTGACGGTCCTGGTCCGCCATCTCGCTCCCTGCCCGTTCTCCGGATTAAGCGCCCAGGATTGACCTTTTAAGATGGTCGGGTGGCGCACCATAACGACGCGTGGCGTGCCGCGTGACAGGCTACCTTACACGTGCGAGCAGGAGGAGTTGCCATGCAGTCCACGCGCATCGTTTATTCGAGGGGACGGTCCACGATTATCCATCTCGCACCGCGTGACGAGATCGCACCGCTCGGTGGCGCCGCGGCGGTGGGCATCGTGACCGTGTGAGGCTGCAACAAAGGGGTTTGTGTCTCGCGGCGTTCTTAAGTTGCTCCATTCTTGTTGGGGTCCAAAGCTCCTGTTGAAAACACATGGGGTATAAAACTGGTCTTCAGCAAGTCTAAGTTTAAATTTAATTTTGATATAAAAAAATTACCGGAATATCCCTTCGAAATTTTAAAAAGATAAATATATCAATTAACCAAGAAAACTGTAAATTTATTATAATATGATCTAATTAATTGATTTAGATTCTAACATAATCAAGGACTAAGAAAAAAGATAAAAATATTGTTACTTCGGAAAGGTTATTCTCTTCCATTTATCTATCTTTATAAATTTTAAAATACCCCATCATCTCTCTATATATAGACCATTAATGCAATAAATGAGAATGAAACTATAAGGAATCAACTCCTCTTGGGAGTTATTTAAAAATAGAGAGAAAAAAAAAAGTTACTGTGAAGAAAAAGAAAATAATCCAGATATTTTGCCACATCCTTGATCCAAAAATAGATCTATCTTCCGCAAAATTTTAGTTTTTTTCATATTATTTCTATAGGATATATCTATTTTATGTAAAAGAGTTTTACTATAACTAATTTAACTCAAAGTATATAAGGATGGACCTTGTAGTTATAAATAAAGTGTGTATTTTATTTTTTTAATCAATAAGAAATATAGATAAAAAAAAGGGACTTTAATTCATACTTTCAAAAAACTCTTCACTTCCTTTTTGTTTTTTGAAAAATTTGAGTAGAGAGGGTTAAAAAAAATCTTTCTTTTTCCTTATCGTATCATAATAATCGATATAAAAAATAGTATTTGTTAACAAGTGGCGATTCAAAAGTAGTTGTTAGTGCCAAAATTTGTCAAGCACCAGAAATGTTGGAGCTAGTGGTGCAGGCCAGTTTCTAGAAAGCAGAACTTACAAAAAAGTCATGGCTGGAAGGGGTTCTGGCACGGGGCTTCTGATGCTCAAGTTAATTTTCAGTACGATAATAGTATTGTTGCCGCCAAGACCGTCGTGGCCCGTAACTGTTGTCGGTGCCGGAGATGCGCTCGCCCCTGCCGCCCGGCTGTCCTGGGCTCCCGGACCTCCGTGCTGGGTACGAACGCCTCATTGCCCAGCGGTCCTCCGCTCCCGGACCTGCAAGATAGGGATTAGAGACCCGGGCCGGGGTTTTTGGCGGGGGCACTCCGACGATCAAGTCAGTGACGATCCAGGGGAACAGATCCTCCTGGTCGGGCCCCTCTTGATGGACTCCACATTAGGAGGAGTAAAAGATATGAGTGAAGGTGAAAACGTTGCAGGGGGAGAGTGATAGCGGAGAAAGAGGGGTGCCATGTTCCTCCGCCTCTCCTTGTATCCCTCGTTTCCCTTCAACTGTGGTGGTAGTGGCGCTTCGCCCCCTTTGGTTGGGCTTGTGCTTGTGTTCGTGGTGGTGGTGGTGGTGACATGCCTCTCTTGCTGGAGGGGGTTGCACACCTTCTCCTCTCTCTCTTTTTTTGCATGTGTGTTCTTTTTTTCTCTCTGTCCCTCTCTCTCTCCGGGGTTGTTGTGTGTTACCTCTGAGTTTTGTTGCAAACTAGGTTACCATTGGACGCTTGTCTCGGGATCCCTGCTGGGCTGTCAGGCACATGCGGCGGTGTCTCGAGGAGTCTTTCCTGATTCGTGATAAGGGGAGTTGTTAGGTGCTCCGGCACTCCTCTTGGTTGCCTCATTCCGGGAAACTTGGCAGTGCCTCGAATGGCGGGCTGCCACCTGCGGGATTCGAATCTCCCGGTTGGCTTCCTTTCTTGGACGATCTGAGTGGTTGGTGATGAGTGTGGCATCTCGATCAACGTGCTGCTTGCCTTTCTGGTATAACTGGCGGTCGCAGGTGGTCAATATGGTCTAGAAGGTGCTCCAATGCAGTCCTCGGGTGGCTCGCCGGTGTTCCGAGCTGGGGCCGAGCTGGAATGGCAGGGCTCGCTCCGACCTAAGCAGTCCTAGCTTGTGGAGGCATCTCGATGGAGGAGGGTAGAGAGTGGACCCGGTCCGGAGGGTGCACGCTCGGAGAGGCTCCATATCGGCGGGTGAGCGCTGAGCTTGACCTCGACTGTAGGGCACTAGCCTCCGAGGGTCTCGCTCCGGAGGGCAGGAGGTGGGCCCGGTCCAGAGGGCGCGCGCTCGGAGAGGCTCCACATCGGCGGGTGAGCGCTGAGCTCGACCTCGATAGTAGGGCACTAGCCTCCGAGGGTTTCGCTCTGGAGGGCAGAAGATGGACCCGGTCTAGAGGGCGTGCACTCGGAGAGGCTCCACATCGGCGGGTGAGTACTGAGCTCGACCTCGACCGCAGGGCACTAGCCTCTGAGGGTCTCGCTCTGGAGGGCAGAAGACGGACCCGGTCTAGAGGGCGCACGCTTGGAGAGGCTCCACATCGGCGGGTGAGCGCTGAGCTCTACTCGACTGCAGGGCGCTAGCCTCCGAGGGTCTCACTTTGGAGGGCGAAAGGTGGACCCGGTCCAGAGGGCGCGCGCTCGGAGAGGCTCCACATCGACGGGTGAGTGTTGTGCTCGACCTCGACCGTAGGGCACTAGCCTCCGAGGGTCTCGCTCTGGAGGGCAAAAGATGGCTCCGACCTAGGCTCCCGAGCTTGCAGGCATGACCTGGTGGAGGACTGAGCTCGGCTTGTTGTTCTAAGGGAGCTCAGCTCGGTAGTGGAATCCAGGCTGGAGAGTCGACGTGGTGTTTTTTCTTGACGTGGCGCCTGCCGGTTCCTCCATGTTAGCGATCCCTCCACATCATTTGCCCCCCACTCCCGAGGCCCGTTAGTGCACGGTGCTCAGGTCGAAGGGAGTAATTGTGGTGCTGACGTGGAAAGGAAAAAATCTGGCATGATGATGGCCATGATTGCTGGCGCTTCGGGAGCCGGCCCTGCAGACCAATACGGGGATGCCATGTGGTCATGTCCAAGGAGCAGTTAATGTGGGCGCAGAATTCAGAGCGGCCGGGATGCCATTCTCGCCGATGGGTGGCACGTGGCGTAGATCCGTTGGCGGAGGGGTTGGATTGGTACGAATCCCTCGGGTCATTTCGAAATATAAGGAGGGCCTTACCCGAACCATCTATTCATTTTGAATTCTCCGTGCCTGCTGCTGCCGCGCCCAAGCTTCTTCCTCCTTCCTCCCAGTTGCCCAGAGTTTTCCAAGGCACTAGGTCAGTTTCTTCTTCCTCTGGTGCGGACACCAAAGGCACCAGAATAAGGCAGAGGCTTCTCAACCCTCTATGAATTGATCAAAAATTTATGAGTCCATCTGTAATAAGGGCTTAGCCCATCTGAGTCCTTTTTTTAGTTGTTGTTTGAGTCTTTTGAGTTGTTATTTCAGTTCTGTACTAGTCAGCTTATGTTGAGCTAGTTCAGTCCAATGCTAGTCAGCTCATGTTGAGCTTATTTTATTTTTTTGAGTCCTGTCCAAGCATACTGAAGACTCAAGACTATATCATACAAGTGAAGACCAAGTCCAACTACATTGAAGACATGGAAGTATAGCACAAGTCTAACCCAGCTTGAAGATTTGAAGACCCCAGGAGGAAAATTCAGAAAATCCTGATTTCTTGCAGATGCCCTCCAGAAGCCTAGATTCCCTTTCAGATGCCAAAGTATATTCATAGATAAGGGCATCCATGATTCCAGAGGTCCATCTGCATCCTAGCCTAAAGAAATCAAGCCCAGGTGCCAAACCCAAGCTCCTAAGAGGCAAGATACCAGGGAATATTCCTGCTACCTGGCTACCAGGCCACCCCAGCTTCCAGAGGCCCAAACCTATGCACCCGAGCCCCTTTGGGCCGGCCTTTTGCTGCTCCTAGAAGCCCAACATGCCTCCCTAGGCATCCTTGGAGTCTTGACCAAGTCAAGAAAATTTTTAGGGATTTTTCTACCTAATATTTCCTTATTTTCTAGCTAGGGTTTGAGAGGGAAAAAGATTCTTATGTAAAGACTTATGTACCCTTACTTGGAGCCCAAGGTTAAGGATCTATTTAAGGGACCCCAGCCTCTTGTATGAAGGAGAATTTTGATGAATGAAAACCTTGAGTTCTTCTATTGAGTTGTGTGATACCCTGCTGTGTGCATAAAGGGGTTTGCGAGAGTTTTTCTTCCCAATGCTGCAATCATCTTCCTGCTGCCAACAAGCATCTCAGATCCCTGGACGCCCACTCCAAAAGAAGCCTTCCCTTGCTATTTTTCCTTTATTTTATTGTTCTTTTGTGAGTTTTCTAACCCCTGACAGGTTGTTTATAGGTCCCCGAGTTCCTACGAATCCAATGACTCCAGCCAAGCCTTAATCGGATCACCGAGCAGAAAGCCGGGTATCCGTGGGTCTTTAGCTCGATTTTCCAGGCCGCATCCGTCGAGGAACGAGAGACCCTTTGCTGCGATCTTCACAGATGTTGTCAGGTACACCCCCTCTACCTCCAGTAGTTTTATTGTAGGAGAACTTGCCCTAACCGAGGCTTCTCAGCCCCGGCGATCCTTCTTTTCTACTTTTCTAGGTCCTAATCTGCATGCTGATCTTCTAAAATTTATATAAAATTCTCTACAACTTATTTTAATCTAAAATTCGGGAATTAATCACTCAATCCCACATATAAAACATAAAAAAAGAATTGCATGCATATTAGTTCCCCATCATTTGGTATCAGAGCTTAGATTAGGGCTTGTTTTCTGCAATTTCTCAGTCTGTATATACTCTGTTTTTTAAATTATTTCTCCCTGTTAAAAATTTCAAATATTTTGAAATTTATTTTTATGGATTCACAATAATTCAAAGTATTTTTTGTAATATTTTCATATTTTATTATGGCCGGTGAATTTTCTGCAAGCCAAAATACAGCCTGCAAATTTTTGGCTCTATTTTTTTTTCAGCAAGACAAGTTTGGAAGTTTTAGGGTTTTGTTTAGCATCTTTTGCATATCTTTTAATTTTAGTATATTTCTTGCATATTAGGCCATGATTTGCAAGTTTTCTTCTATTTAAGAAAATACCAAAAAAAAAAAATTTACATATTCTTCAAAAATACCAAAAACATCTAAACCCTAATTTGCATCCTCATCTGCCTGCCATCATTACATAATTTACTTTAAGGGCACTCTCTTTATACCAGATAAGGGAAGGAGGTCATTACCTTTCCTTAGCCCAAAACCACCTTCCTTGCATTCGGTCCCAAGCCTAACTTAAAATCGATTAGACCTAATTTGCCCTAGTGGGCTAGGGACACCAACTGGTCGGGTCCGGGCTAAGTGTTAGATCATTGTGTCAAGACTAACCTGTGTGTTCCTTGTGCTTGGTGTCTAGAATGGTGGTTTAGGGATTCAATCCCGAAGGGCTTGTGTGCTGGTCCGCCTACCTGGCCAATCTCTGATTGGTGTCTAGGATTGGCAATCAGGGACCTAACACTCCCCTTACACCTGCCTGGCTGAGTACAGGGTTACTATAGGCTAGTTTGCCACCCTGATTGAGCATCTAGTTTAGACTCTAGATCTAGTCAGCTGTAGTCGGTCTGATCAAGTCTTGCATGAGCACTAGATCAGGAGTTTCATATCACCCACCTCCTTCACAAATGTCTGAACCCATGGAAAATTTACAAGCCCAAATAAAAGCCCTAGCTGATCAAATGGCCCAGATGGCTACCCAGATGACTACCCAAATGACCCAGTTAACTCAGTCTCGTATTCAAACCAATGATAGAATTGACCATCTTGCCAATAGGTTTGATCAGTTAAAAGTCCGGGTAGGGACCCCAAGAAAAACCCATGGGTCACAGTCTGAGCCAGATCCTGATTTCCCTCAACCTAGGAGGACCCCAAACCCTGATCTATACCATGAGGTCGAACCTAGGAGAGCCCCTTATCCTGACCCGTACTACAATCCTCAACCTATGAGGACCTCAAACCCTGATCCATACCTTGAGGCTGAACCTAGGAGAGCCCATCATCCTGACCCAATCCCTAAGGTTAGTCCTAGAAGACCCAATCAAGATTTTGTAGACTAGGAAGATAGATCCTATTTACCCACATCCTCTAAGCCTAGTATACCCACAACCTATAGATCTTATGACTCCAAATCCTATGAACCTAGAACCTATGAATCCAGAACCTATGAACCTAGATCCTATGACTCTAGATCCCATGATCATAAATCCTATGCACCCACACCCTATAAGCCTAGTAGGCCCAACACCCAATATTCTGACCCATATAGGGAGTCCAACCCTAGGAGAACCCAATATTCTGACCCATATAGGGAATCCAACCCTAGGAGAACCCAATATTCTGACCCATATAGGGAGTCCAACCCTAGGAGAACCCAATATCTTGACCCATATAGGGAGCCCAACCTTAGGAGGACTCCATACCATGATCTATCCTTAGAACCTGACCATAGAGCTGACCCAAAATCCTATGACCCTAGATCCTATAATCCCCTGACCCATAGATCTGCACCCTTGTCCTATGAGCCTAGGGAGCCCATAACCCCTAGGTATCAATCTAGTACTAGTCATGCTTCCCCTAGTCAACTTGAACCCCATAGGATTAGTACCCCTAAATATGAGCCCAGTAGTGAGCCACTACCCCTTAGGCAACCTGAACCTACTAGGATTAGTGTCCATAATCAGAAACCAGGACCTAGCCAATTTTTTCCTAGCCGACCTTCTCCAACTATTCCTGAGATTGATAAGGCTTACATTAACGCGGAAGTGTATGAAGCTGATGCGAGCCTAGTGGATGAGTATGAAGGAGAAGAGGAGACACCTTTAGTAGACCTAGAATTAGCTGACCTAGTAGATACCCAGGTAGAAACCAACCCAGAGCTAGTTGGCCTTGACCACATCAAACCTAAAGCTATAGTGGAAGAACAAATAGAGGAAGAGAACCTAGGTACTGCTACTAGAGCCTTACCTGAGGAAACCATAGAGGAGAGCCAAATTATAGAGTCTAGTCCTAAAATACAAGAACCAGAAGAATTTATTAAGGACTTGATCTCCTTGAATCAGTACCTTCAGGATGAGCCTCCTCCTATAGTTCCCATTAAGGACCTCTTCCCTGAGATTAGTAACCCATCCTTCCATTATGCAAACCCCATAGATATACCGCAACCTCGTAAGGTTAGCCTCATTAGTCTAGGATTAGTCCCTGACATGCCTTCTTTTATCGAACTTTATCCAACTAACCTTGAACCTTTTTCCCTACCCTACCAAACTACTTCTGAATCCACTTCCTATTTTCTGCCCTTTCCTGACACCTCCAGCATTTCTAGGATCATTAGATTGCATTTAGCTGAGATTAGCATACTGCATGCATTCATCATGCATGTTAGGTTTGCATCTTACTTCTGGCATACTCTTTGAAATTTGCTAGGAGTTCACTGTAAATTTTCATGTGCATGTCAAGCTAGGATCAAACCTAGAGAACCTATAATCTATTAGGTTTAGATCCAAAGAGTTCAATAAAACTTCCTTCGATAGGAATGCATAGTCGAGTCTTTAGGTGTCAGTATGAGTCCTTTGCATCATCTTGTTAGGAGTCTGCATGTGCCCAGCATGTTCACCACCTGCACTAATTTTGAAACAACTGGCTAATTCCCGAAGATGGATTAAAGAATTGGATGTAGTGGATTCTATCTTGGTTAGGCTTAGGCCTAAAAGAAGCTTCATGCTCGTAGAGTCGGACCTTTTAAAGTGATAGAGAAGGATTGGATCAAATGCCTATGTGTTAGACATGCCTTCGAATTTGGGCATTAGTTCAACCTTCAATATTACAGACCTGGTTGAGTATAGGGAACTGGCAGCGATACCTAGTAAGGCCTTTGGACCTATTCCTTTTCATTGTGAGTGACCCTAACCTAGAGTGTTCACTAACAAATTGGCCTGAGAGAGGAGAACGGATCGAGCGTATCCTAGACGATCAAGCCATCACGACCAGGGGTCGTGACTATCAATGCTTCCTGATTCGATGGCAAGGCCAGCCAGAGTCGGACGATTCGTGAATTTCTCGAGAGGACTTGTAGCACCTCAACCCAGACCTCCTCGAGAGATATGTGAGCCAGCTTGATCTTCACTCGACAGGATCGAGTTCCTCCCACCCCGGGAGAATTGGTGCGGACACCAAAGGCACCAGAATAAGGCAGAGGCTTCTCAACCCTCTATGAATTGATCAATAATTTATGAGTCCATCTGTAATAAGGGCTTAGCCCATCTGAGTCCTTTTTTTAGTTGTTGTTTGAGTCTTTTGAGTTGTTATTTTAGTTCTGTACTAGTCAGCTTATGTTGAGCTAGTTCAGTCCAATGCTAGTCAGCTCATGTTGAGCTTATTTTATTTTTTTGAGTCCTGTCCAAGCATACTGAAGACTCAAGACTATATTATACAAGTGAAAACCAAGTCCAACTATATTGAAGACATGGAAGTATATCACAAGTCCAACCCAGCTTGAAGATTTGAAGACCCCAAAAGGAAAATTCAGAAAATCCTGATTTCTTGCAGATGCCCTCCAGAAGCCCAGATTCCCTTCCAGATGCCAAAGTATATTCATAGATAAGGGCATCCATGATTCCAGAGGTCCATCTGCATCCTAGCCTAAAGAAATCAAGCCCAGGTGCCAAGCCCAAGCTCCTAAGAAGCAAGATACCAAGGAATATTCCTGCTACCTGGCTACCAGGCCACCCCAGCTTCCAGAGGCCCAAACCCATGCACCCGAGCCCCTTTGGGCCGGCCTTTTGCTGCTCCTAGAAGCCCAACACGCCCCCCTAGGCATCCTTGGAGTCTTGACCAAGTCAAGAAAATTTTTAGGGATTTTTCTACCTAATATTTCCTTATTTTCTAGCTAGGGTTTGAGAGGGAAAAGGATTCTTATGTAAAGACTTATGTACCCTTACTTGGAGCCCAAGTTTAAGGGTCTATTTAAGGGACCCTAGCCTCTTGTATGAAGGAGAATTTTGATGAATGAAAACCTTGAGTTCTTCTATTGAGTTGTGTGATACCCTGCTGTGTGCATAAAGGGGTTTGCGAGAGTTTTTCTTCCCAGTGCTGCAATCATCTTCCTGCTGCCAACAAGCATCTCAGATCCCTGGACGCCCACTCCAAAAGAAGCCTTCCCTTGCTATTTTTCCTTTGTTTTATTGTTCTTTTGTGAGTTTTCTAATCCCTGACAGGTCGTTTACAGGTCCCCGAGTTCCTACGAATCCAACGACTCTAGCCAAGCCTCAATCAGATCACCGAGCAGAAAGCCGAGTATCCGCGGGTCTTTGGCTCAGTTTTCCAGGCCGCATCCGTCGAGGAACGAGAGACCCTTTGCTGCGATCTTCACAGATGTTGTCAGGTACATCCCCTCTACCTCCAGTAGTTTTATTGTAGGAGAACTTGCCCTAACCGAGGCTTCTCAGCCCCGGCGATCCTTCTTTTCTACTTTTCTAGGTCCTAATCTGCATGCTGATCTTCTAAAATTCATATAAAATTCCCTACAACTTATTTTAATCTAAAATTCGAGAATTAATCACTCAACCCCACATTTAAAACATAAAAAATGAATCGCATGCATGTTAGTTCCCCATCATCCTCCTTCCTTGTTAGAATAGGGGTTTTTCCATCGGGCCTAGGGTCCTCTTCAGGTTGAGTCTCCTCTTCGGTCTTCTACTTTGTGTCCTTCCTTTCCTTTGTCCTTGAGGATGTCCCATTTTGGTCCGGGCTTTCGCCCCTCCACTGATCAGGATGAAGTCGGTCCTTTCGAGTGGAGGCCGGCATCTTCCTCTTCTTCCTTTGACGGGGAGGAAGATGCAGCTCGCTTTGACCTCAGTAGGAGGCATCCTCCCGGTCTGATTCTCATTAGGGAACCAGGTTCCGGTCCTTCTCTCCCTCCTCCTTCTTCTGCTCCTATTTTCGAGTCCATCCGGCCTGCAGGTCCTGGTGGGGTCGCCTCGACGATCACCGCCGGGGAACTCAGGACCGTCCAGGATGTCTATGGCATCCTCCTTTCTATCCGGCTTATGATCCCTCGTCCAGGGGAATGGGTCACTTCGAGTGGCCCGAGCCATCTTGCCTTCTACGAGGGGACCTTCTCTGAGGGTCTCCGGTTTCCTTTCCATCATTTTTTCCTATCTGTCTTGGGCAATTATCGTCTAGTTCCCGCACAGCCAGTGCCAAATGCTATTAGGGTTATTTTTTCCTTCATTGTGCTTTGTCACCTCCATGGGTTCGTTGCCTGATTTTTCTTGTTTAGGGCTTTCTTTGTCCTGAAGCATCACCCAACCGAGGATGGGTGGTGGTCCTTGTTCTCCCGCCCGAAGGGCATCAAATTCGAGCTTCCCTTTTCCATCAGGGGATGGAAGAGCAAGTTTTTCTTTGTTGAGGTCGAGGGAGTCGACCGGGTCTGGAGCGATCCGGACAAGTCTCCCAACCAAAATTCTATGGTCGATGCGGTTGACCAGGATGATTACGAGTAGCTCTGCACCACCCAGATTCCTCTTCTCGAGATCCTGTTGTCTGAGCAGAACCTTGCCGACTCCAGGGTCAACCCAATGAATGGGTTGGGTGAGTTTGACCTGAACTTTTCTTTTCCTTTACTCTTGTACTCCTTGCATTATTTTTCACAGGCTTTAACTGTTGTGTAATTTACATGCAGGCATGATCTTCTCCGAGAGTGACCTTCTAGCCATCACCAAGAAGAGGCCATCGACCGGGCTGGCTGGGGAGCCTGCACCGAGGTGGGCCTAGAGTGAGAGCGCTTCTGTGGCCACTCCCATGATAGTGATCTGTCTGAGCTCGACTGCCCCAGCTGGTCTGAGTTCGGAGGTGGCTCCGGTGGCTCCTGCACCGGTGGAGAGAGCAGCTTCTGCGGCCCCAAGGCCGGTCTAGCAGGTCCCTATGGCAGAGCTCGAGGTAGTCGTCCGGGCGAGGGCTGCGGCTGCTGCCACTGCACCATGCCATCCTCCGGGTCCGCCCATCGCTGATGTCAGGGGTGAGGAGACCCGAGCTGCAATCGGGGTCGTGATGGAGGTGCCGCCAGCATCGGCACCAGCTTCTTAGCTTCCCCCCGGGATCCTTCAGCCAGTGGGGCAAGGCCACCCGCCCACGGAGAGAGCAGGAGGGAGGAGACGCAGCGCCATCTCCTTTTCAGGATGGGGCCAGAGAGTTCATTTCTTCGGAGTCCCGAGCTAGCCGAACGCATGATGGATTTCTCCATCCAGGTATGCGACCGACAAGAGATGGCCAGGATGCGGCTAACCGATGTCATCAGCGCCATCTTTCCCCAGCTGTACTCGGTGAGCTATCCCACTCTTTCTTTTCTTCTTCTTCTTTTTTTTTCTTCTTTTTTTTTAAGGCTAACCTCGTTTCATGGTGCAGATCAGTGCCGAGGCCCTCTTAATCAAGGGCTGCTACCAAAGCTGGGAATGTCTCGAGCGGCAACAGGCCACCGAGATTGAGTCTTTGAAGGCTGACCAGAAGGAGAAGGTCGAGGCAAACGGGATCCTTGAGTCGAAGGTCAAGGACCTTGAGAAAGAGCTCGCCGATGCTGAGGGATGAGCGAAGGGACTCCTGACGGCTCGCGACCTGGAGAGGAGCCGCTCGAAGAAGGTGATCGACGACCTCTCCATTATCGAGAAAAAGCTTAACTGGTACAGTGCCGAGGTTGATCGGCACAAGGAGATCGCCCGAGCTGTCCAGGCGAAGCTGGCAGCTGGGAAGGAGAAACTTGCCATAGCTGAGAAGGCAGCAGAAACGGTAGCCAACTCAACGGAGGTAGCCAGGCTGGAGGCCACCGAGTTGAGGAGGGTGGCCGCTGAGGCCATGAAGGGTGTTGAGGATGCCATCGCCAGATTTAAGGCTTCGAAGGACTTCATCGCTGAAATTCAGCAGATGGCGTCGGACTCCTTCTATAAGGGTTTCATGTACCTGCATGGCCGAGTTGAGGCACTTATTCCTGACAAGGACCGTAGCTGCCTCAGGTACCCTTCGGCCTCGGAGGTTGAGGCTGACGAGGAGGTCGTTGTGGGAGCCGTGGGCCTAGGACCTTCGATGCCAGCTGCGGGTGACCCTTTCGGAGTTAGGGCAGCCCAGCCGGAAACTTCTCGGCCTCAGGATCCAGCAGAGAAGCCAGCCGGTGCGGAGTGACCCTTTTCTTCCTTGCTTCATTTTGTGCTTTTGTTTCTTGTATTCAGTCAGGGTCACCCGGCATGTCGGGATCCCAAAAAATACTTGTAACTTGTGTTTAATCAATGAAGCTTGAGCTTCTTTGTCATTTGTTCTCTTTGCCTGGTTCTTCTCCTTTTTTCTCTCTTTCTTTCATTCCCTTTCTTCTTTTCTCTTCTTCTTTTTTTTTGCATGGGGAGATCAGAGAGAGGGGCTTCACCTTGCTTGGGGTGGAGTTGTAACACTTGAGAGCCACTGGGCTAGAAGGTGTTGTTGACTGAGAGCCATGCGGCTCGGGGGTCCCTTGGTCGGGGATCTGAGCTCCGATCTTGGGTTGGCATCCTAGAGCTGGGCCCGGGGACGTTGATGACTGAGAGATGCGTGGCTCGAAGTTCTCTTGGCCGGAGATCTGAGCTCCGATCTTGAGTGGGCATCCTGGAGCTAGGCTCGAGGATGTTGATGACCGAGAGCTGCGTGGCTCGAAGTTTTCTTGGCCGGAGATCTGAGCTCTGGTCTTGAGTGGGCATCCTGGAGCTGGGCTCGGGGATGTTGATGACTGAGAGCTGCATGGCTCGAAGTTCTCTTGGCCAGAGATCTGAGCTCCGGTCTTGAGTGGACATCCTGGAGCTGGGTCGGGGACGTTGATGACTGAGAGCTGTGTGGCTCGAAGTTCTTTTGGCTAGAGATCTGAGCTCCGGTCTTGAGTGGGCACCTGGAGCTGGGCTCGGGAACGTTGACGACTGAGAGCTGCGTGGCTCGAAGTTCTCTTGGCCGGAGAAATGAGCTCCGGTCTTGAGTGGGCATCCTAGAGCTGGGCTCGGGGACGTTGATGACTGAGAGCTGCGTGGCTCGAAGTTCTCTTGGCTGGAGATCTGAGCTTCGATCTTGAGTTTGGAAGGTGGTAGCTTCGATGCTGTGCTTCCCTCTTGTTCTCTTTCTTTCCTTCCCCTCTCACCTTTTTGATGAGCAGGGAGATCAAAGGTGAGAGTGCTTACCATGTTCCTCTCTTATTCTCTTTCTTTCCTTCCCCTCTCTTCTCTCTCTCTTTTTTTTTTTTTAGAGTGGGGAGATCAAAGAAGAGGATGCTTGCAGTGCCCCCCCCTTTGTTCTCTTTCTTTCCTTCCCCTCTCGTCTTCTTTTCGAGTGGGGAGATCAGAGAAGGGGAGGTTGCCGGGCTCCCCCCTTTGTTCTCTTTCTTTCCTTCCCCTTTCATCTTCTTTTCGAGTGGGGAGATCAGAGAAGAGGGTTACCGATCTTGATTGCCTTGGAGCTAGGCTCGAGGCCTTCCTGGATGTGGAGCTAGGCTCGGGCCCAGGGGTTGCCTGAGATATTGGCTCAGGTCTTTGATGCCTTGGAGCTAGGCTCGAGGCGTTGATGGGAGCTACATGGCCCCATGATCTCTTGGCATCTCGGAGCTAGGCTCAGAGATGTTTGAGATGGAGAGTGGCTTGGCTCGAAGTTTTCTTGGCCGGAGATCTGAGCTCTGGTCTTGAGCCGGCATCCTGGAGCTGGGCTCGGGAACGTTATTGACTGGGAGCTGCCTGGCTCAAAGGTCTCTTGACTGGAGATCTGAGCTCCGGTCTTGAGTTGGTGTCCTGGAGCAGGGCTCGGGGACGTTATTGACTGGGAGCTGCCTGGCTCAAAGGTCTCTTGGCCGGAGATCTGAGCTTCGATCTTGAGTTGGTGTCTTAGAGCTGGGCTCAGGGATGTTGTTGACTGGGAACTGCCTGGCTCAAAGGTCTTCTGACATCCTTGAACTGGGCTCGGGGATGCTTGGAGTTGAGAGCTACGTGGCTCGGAGATCCTCTGACATCCTGGAGCTAGGCTCGGGGATGCTTTGAATTGGGAGCTACGTGGCTCGGAGATCCTCTGACGTCCTGGAGCTGGGCTTGGGGATGCTTGGAATTGGGAGCTACGTGGCTCAGAGATCCTCTGACGTCCTAGAGCTGGGCTCAAGGATGCTTGGAATTGGGAGCTACGTGGCTCGGAGATCCTCTGACATCTTGGAGCTGAGCTCGGGGATACTATCGATTCTTTCTTGCAAGACATGCGGATACCCGTGCAAGGGAGAAATCGTTATCATGATTGTGGGTAAGGGGACGTACCTTGCTGGGGGCGTCTTCGTAGGCTGCATGCCCTCCTCCTTCGGGGGAGCCTGATGCCGTTGAGTTCTTCGAGGCAATGGACCTTTCGTGATGGGGCTTCGGCCGCCTCATGGGGGCCTTCCCATGGTGGTTTGCGATTGTCGTCCCGACGACCGTGGCATCTTTGTTTGCCTTTCTCCTTCGCTTTCTTCTCCCCTCATGGTAGGGAGATGACTCTCAGGCCCCCCTGCCCCCTGAGCCTTCTTAGATGCTTGCGCGATTCTCCAGGTGATCACATCGGTTTCGCGATGGGGTAGCTATCGATGGTTAGAGCTGATGGGAGAGTGGCGAGCGCTTGGGGCCCCGCTTGAGGTCTGCCCCTCCCGCAAGCCTTTGGTGGTAGGCCTTCTTGATGAGCTTCTTGATCTCCTGCTTACGGTTGCGACATTTTTCGACGTCATGGCTGTGACCACGGAGGAAGCGGTGATACTCTGCCTCGCCATGACTGGTGAAGGGCTTCACCGGTGGTGGGCGCTGTAGTCTGGTGGCTCGCCAGCTGGGCCTCGCATGCTGACGAATCAGCGGGAGAACTCCGCTAGCTTATGCTCAAGCTTTTCCAGGCGCATTTTCGCTGTGTGCCTAAGGGCACCCATGTCGCCAATCTGTTGACCTTTCTAGCTTGTGTCGTCACCATTCTTCCGCGGTATGTTGACCTGTAAGGAGGTGGAGGACTTAGTCATGCCCGTCCTGCACCCCTACCTGGTGCGCAAATCTGTTGCCGCCAAGACCGTCATGACTCGTAGCTATTGTCGGTGTCGGAGATGTGCTCCCCCTGCTGCCCGGCCATCCTGGGCTCTCGGACCTCTGTGCTGGATGCGGATGCCTCGCTACCCGGCGGTCCTCTGCTCCCGGACCTGCAAGATAGGGGTCAGAGACCCGGGCCGGGATTTCCGGCAGGGGCACTCCGATGATCAAGTCAGTGACGATCCAGGAGAACAGATCCTCCTGGTCGGGCCCCTCTTGATGGACTTCGCACTAGGAGGAGTAAAAGATGTGAGTGAAGGTGAAAACGTTGCAGGGGGAGAGTGATAGCGGGGACAGAGGGGTGCCATGTTCCTCTGCCTCTCCTTGTATCCCTCGTTTCCCTTCAACTGTGGTGGTAGTGGCGCTTCGCCCCCTTTGGTCAGGCTTGCGCTTGTGCTCGTGGTGGTGGTGGTGGTGACATGCCCCTCTTGCTGGTGTGGGTTGCACACCTTCTCCTCTCTCTTTTTTTTTTGCCTGTGTGTTCTTTTTTTTCTCTCTGTCCTTCTCTCTCTCTCCGGGGTTGTTGTGTGTTACCTCCGAGTTTTGTTGCAAACTAGGTTACCGTTGGGCACTTATTTCGGGATTCCCATCAAGCTGTCAGGCGCATGCGGCGGTGTCTCGAGGAGTCTTTCCTGATTCGTGATAAGGAAAGTTGTTAGGCGCTCTGGCACTCCTCTTGGTTGCCTCATTTCGGGAAACTTGGCAGTATCTTGAATGGCGGGCTGCTGCCCGCGGGATTCGAATCTCCCAGTTAGCTTCTTTTCTTGGGCGATCTGAGTAGTTGGTGATGAGTGTGGCATTTCGATCAACGTGCTGCTTGCCTTTCTGGTATAACTGGCGGCCTCAGGTGGTCAATACGGTATGGAAGGTGCTCCAGTGCAGTCCTCGGGTGGCTCGTCGGTGTTCCAAGCTGGGGCCAAGCTAGAATGGCAGGGCTCGCTCTGACCTAAGCGGTCCTAGCTTGTGGGGGCGTCTCGGTGGAGGAGGGTAGAGAGTGGGCCCGGTCCGGAGGGCGTGCGCTCAGAGAGGCTCCACATCGGCGGGTGAGCGCTGAGCTCGACCTCGACCGCAGGGCACTAGCCTCCGAGGGTCTCGCTCTGGTGGGTAGGAGGCGGGCCTGGTCCAGAGGGCGCGCGCTTGGAGTGGCTCCACATCGGCGGGTAAGTGCTGAGCTCGACCTCGATCGCGGGGCACTAGCCTCCGAGGGTCTCGCTCTGGAGGGCAGAAGACGGACCTGGTCCAGAGGGCACGTGCTTGGAGAGGCTCCACATCGACGGGTGAGCGCTGAGCTTGACCTCGATCGCAGGGCACTAACCTTCGAGGGTCTCGCTCTGGAGGGCAGAAGACAGACCCGGTCCAGAGGGCGCACGCTCGGAGAGGCTCCACATCGGCGGGTGAGTGCTGAGCTTGACCTCGACCGCAGGGTGCTAGCCTTCGAGGGTCTCGCTCTGGAGGGCGGAAGGCGGACCCGGTCCAGAGGGCGCGCGCTCGGAGAGGCTCCACATCGGCGGGTGAGTGCTGCG
This sequence comes from Areca catechu, assembly GCA_021397845.1. Classification (NCBI taxonomy): domain Eukaryota; kingdom Viridiplantae; phylum Streptophyta; class Magnoliopsida; order Arecales; family Arecaceae; genus Areca; species Areca catechu. Next base: position 146,231,846 of record CM038049.1, on the reverse strand, counting down.
CTCGACCTCGACCGCAGGGCACTAGCCTCCGAGGGTCTCGCTCTGGAGGGAAAAAGATGGCTCCGACCTAGGCATCCCGAGCTTGCAGGCACGTCCTGGTGGAGGACTGAGCTCAGCTTGTTGTTCTGAGGGAGCTCAGCTTAGCTCGGTAGTGGAATCCGGGCTGAAGAGTCGACGCGGTGTCTTTTCTTGACGTGGTGCCTGCCGGTTCTTCCACGTCAGCGATCCCTCTACATCAAGTATGAAAAGCGTAAGACAGAGATTTTGTATACCTTGGGAGTTCCTAGGAAGCCTCCTTTTATAAATAAGTGACGAGGATATTTTTGAAATGCCAAAACTCTCAAAAGGGTTTGACAAGAATTGACAGGGAGTCAGATCCTATCAGAAGATCCGATAGCAAATCATTTCATTTGTCTAGAATGTCCTCTTTTCATTAATAGAAACTTTGTTTTATCCACTCTCTTTAATGGTGATAGGGACTGTGATGTGGAATGGGTCATGTCTCTCTTAAATGAGAGGATTTATCAGAGATTATGAGATATGATCTCCTAATCATGCCACTACATGCATGAAAATGAGCATCAGATGATTCCTCTTTAGGTTGCTTGGTAGTATGTTGTTATAGAATTTTAACTTTTCTTGGGTGCAAGGGTTTTGGATTAGACCTAGTCCTCCTATTGAGATCGAAGGTCGAGTAGGGATGAGGATTTTGGGATGCTATATTAGCACACCCAATGACTGCTAGAGCTTTGGTTGCTGAGGATAAGGTAAACCTTTACTAAGGTCGAAGGTTAGCTAGGCAAAGGGTCCAGGAAGCAAGAAGGATATGAGACATTTTTCTCCTTTAGGGGTCATACTATTGAAGTGAGCCACCTTGTACTAGTATTGTAGACTGGGGAGTTTTCCCTTTATGTCCAAGTGTTGAACCATGATCGAGGGTTAGTTAAGCTGATGATCGCCAAGGGAGGCTGCCAATGTTGGATGATCATTGGAAGCGGAGTGGTCCTTGTAAGGATCGAAGGATGATCAGACTGAAGGGGCTTATGGTGGGAAAGTTGGCCTTAGACATCAGGGATGAACCTTAGGTGTTGGACCTTTGTCATGCACCATTCCTATGCCTTATTGTTTGAAGAGCCATCATATATAGGGACATGGGCCATGTTATATATAGGTGTTTGGTTGATATTTTATTTGAGCAAATGCTTCACACATAAACATTCTAAAGGTGAAGGGTAGCATGGTGAGAATCAAGAAGGTAGAGGGGAACCTAAATACAGCTTTGCTTCATTCATAAGAGGGTGGGCAACTACCTATGCTGACACCCAAACTCGAGAACCTTCGAAATACCAAGGGTGGGGGGTTAATCCTCTCATTAGGCAGATTTAGTGAGGAGTGATAAGATTTATTATTAGGTTATCAAAGGATTTTCCATTTGTAAGGATGTCCATTCTATTTTAATTGATGCCTTATCCTTATGTACGTTTTGCCATGTTTCTTTAATGGTGATATAGACTATTGCATAACTCTAGGCATGCACTTTTTAAATGTAGAGATATGATGGAGATTAGTAATTATTAGGTGTGAGGTGACCTTTTGACCATGTGATTTAGTGTCCGGGGACGAGCACCGATAGTGTTGGCCTTTAGATAGTTTGATGAGTGATTAGCAAGCACGTGTGGATAGCTGGTCCACACATGATTTTCAACCATAACTCATTCGACCAGATTTCTTATAAAATTTAAAGAGAAATATCCATACAATATATTTCAAAATCTATCTCTATAGAATACTAAGAGCCAAGTTTATTTTTCAACATAGGCAGACATCCCGAGAATTTTGTGACATGTGAAATTCTTTATGCACCTCATGCGGTATAGGAAATCCAAGTTGGTCCACACCACCTCTCCTTATTGGTCCACATGGATCCCACCTGGCATGATAAGATCAGATGGGATGCTGTATCGATAGTTTTCAAAATCCATGCATCGCCACATCTACATCTCTCTTCAAACGAGGAAAAAAATATTTTTGCCCTCTTCTCTTCAAAAAGAAAATTGCCATACTAGAGCAGAAGGATGTTTCTTCTTCTTCAAATGGAAAAAAAAACTTATGCATCGAGCTCCACTTTACCTCCTAGAGTCCCCTCCAATATTTTTGCTCGCCCTCTTCTCTTTGGTGGTCCACATTTTCATCTCAATAGTTGGCAGCGACCATCTCCATCCCATCTTGAGTTATCAATGGACTTTTCCATTCCTGAGCGAATGATAAAAAGCTAGGGTTCCCAAATCTTTCTGTCAATGGATTTTAAAAGTTTTGTATTCAAATGCAGATGGCAAACATGATGGCAAAGCAAGGAGAAAGTGTAGTTAATAGAAGAAAGCATAATAATTATTATTTACATAGGAGAGGATGACACCTTTTTAAAATTTGGAAGACAAGAAGTTGGAGAACCATAAGAAGGTAAAGCAATTATACATTCTAATATAATAATTTAAAATTCATACCTAAAGAGGGATGTCATAATATTTTTTAAAAAAATTAAAATATTCATTCACAAAATTATAACTTTGTAGCATAAAATTATGGCACTATGCACAGTTTCAATGTAGGAAGCCTTAGAATTCTTCTAGTAGTAATATGATTTCCTAGACTTATGGCATTCTATGTCAAAATATGCTTTCTATAATTATTACACTATTTTTTTCAAAATTATGACATTCTAGTTCAAAAATTATGACATCTTAGTTCAAAAATTATGATATCCCGACATGAAACAGGAAACTGAATGCATTAATCCCTCATACTAGGACTTTCTTCTATTGTGGCATGAATTATGACTCCCAAAATGTTATAACATGCTACAGAAAAAAAAGACAATACAATTCAGGCCAAAATATAATTATGATATCTTAGTTTAAAACTTATAACATCCTAGTTCAAAAATTATGATATCTCAGTACAAAATAAGATAATGAATGTATTAACCAATCCTATCAAGACTTTCTTCTATCATGGCATAAATTATAACTCCCAGAATGTCATAACATGCCATGATAAAAAGGTCAATATAATTTAGACTGAAACATAATTATGACATCCTAGTTCATAAATTATAATATCTTATTCAAAAATTATAATATCCTGGCATGAAACAAAAAATTGAATGCATTAACCCTTCATACCAGAACTTTCTTCCATCCATAGCCTAAATTATGACTTTCAGAATGTCATCACATGCCACGATGAAAAAGCTAATATAATTCAAGCTAAAACAGAATTATGATATCCTAATTCAAAATTAATGATACATAGTTCAAAAATTATGATATCCCAGCATGAAATAATAAATTAAATGCATTAACCCCTCCTACCAAGATTTTTTTCTATTCATAGCCTGAATTATGACTTCCAGAATGTCATAATATGTCATAATGAAAAAGTCAATATAATTCAAGCCAAAATAGAATTATGATATTATAGTTAAAAAATTATGACATCCTAATTCAAAAATTATGACATCCTAGTTCAAAAATTATGATATCTCGATATGAAATAAGAAAATGAATGCATTAACCTCTCATACTAGAACTTTCTTCCATCCATGGCCTGAGTTATGAATCTTAGAATGTTATAATATGCCAAGGAAAAAAGGTCAATATAATTTAGGCCGAAACAGAATTATAATACTATAGTTAAAAAATTATGATATTTTAGTTTAAAAATTATAATATTTCGGTATGAAATAAGAAACTAAATATATTAACCCTTTATAGCAGGACTTTCTTCCATTCATGGTCTAAATTATAACTCCTAGAATATTATAACATATCATGATGAAAAAAAGCCAATATAATTTATGTAGAAATAGAATTATGATACATAGTTTAAAAATTATGATATCTTAGTTCAAAAATTATGACATCACAATATGAATCAAGAAACTGAATATATTAACCCCTCATACTAAGACTTTCTTTCATCTATGGTCTGGGTTATGAATTCCAAAATGTCATAACATGCCAAGATGAAAAAATAATATAATTCAGGCTGAAATAGAATTATGACATCCTAGTTCAAAAATTATAATATTTCAGTATAAAATAAAAAATTGAATGTATTAACCCCTCCTACCAGGACTTTATTCAATCCGTGGCTTGAGTTATGAATCCGAGAATACCATAACATGCTAAGGTAAAAAAAATAATATAATTCCGGTCAAAATAAAATTATGATATTCTAGTTCAAATATTATGATACCCTGATTCAAAATTATGACACCCGATACAAAATAAAAATTGAATGCATTAAACCCTCCTAATAGAACTTTCTTCCATCTACGACTTGAGTTTATGAATCTCAGAATGTCGTAACCCCTCCTAATTAGGAAGCCTTACAATTTTTATAACAATTATATCGAATTTACTGTTTCATAATCTAACATTCCTTTTTTTCCTATATTTTAGGTGATTTCATAATTATTCTAGAGCCTAGTGTGAAGCCCTTATAATTATTAAGAATTGTTACAAGTTGGCAGTTTATATTGAAAATATTTAGAAGATGGATTTTTCTTCTACTTATTGATATAATCTAAAAGATCCAATTTGGTGCCTTCATGGATATGCAGCCATTTGTTGTTGAAGGGTGACTCTTTGCAGATATAATCATATGTTATAAAGTATGTGATGAGTTCAGTTTTTGTGGTAAAGTAGTTACTTTTAGTATGGAGGAAGTGGCACTGATCGTGGGTCTTCCATGACATGGAAAGAAGATCTTTATCGCAGGTTAAAATAGAAAGGGTAGGTTACTCCAAAAATTTGGACCGTGATTGGATATTTGGTATAAGGATTTAAAAAAATTAATAGCCTAGCTTTAATCTTCTAAGATACAAGAGGACATTGAGGATACTATTAGACTTTGGATCACATACATGCTTGGAATGCTTTTGGCTTTAAAGTCAAATCAAACATATCCAAGATATCTCATCCCTTATTTGGATGAGTTATCTCAGTTAGAGCAATTGCCTAGGCTTCTACAATCAAGGACTTGATGGTTTTTCTTGAGATTACTGATTGCTTGAGATCCAAGAAGTCAATCCAAGCAAAGAGGTTTGACAAGGATAGGAGGCAGCTTGCCCTATTTGGCTATTTAGTAGCTTAAGTGGTAAGGATCATTCACATGTAGAAATGAGTATAATTATCTTTATTAGAATTCTTCCATATTTTTAATGTACAAAATGCTAATGTACAGGTGTGGTTCCTCGAGCATATTATAATGAGAGCCCCAGCATATCCTAACAAACTACTTAGGCTATTGAAATAATATGATAGCCAGTTGAAGCTATAGAACATTCAGGTTGATAACATGCAATCCCATGATTTAGTAAGATGATCTATGATATGATAAATCTTTTGAACAACAAATTATCATTATAATTGTTAATTTAATTTAATTTTCTTCTTTGTTTATAGGTGGAGAATTCTATTGTACCTATGCCATAGGAGTAGTGACTTATTACTCTAGAAGCAGGAGCATCCCCAGATCCAAAAATTAGTTGTGCAACCTATGGATAAATGGAGACTGAACTTGAAGATGTTAAGAAATGACTTGTTATTGTTGTAAACCTCTTGAGTTCATTGCTTGAAAAGAAAAGCAATGCAAATAAAGAAGAGGACAAAGGGGAGGAGGATGATGGAGAGGAGGAGGTGGAATTTATGTGGCAAGATGAACCGAGGACGAAGAAAAAATGAAGGATATCTCTGTGATGGAGGATGCTGAGGGGGATAAATAATTATCTTTGATCCTTTTAATTATCAAGAGGATAAAAAAACAACCTAGGCTATGGAAGGCCTTATAATTGAAAATGGATTCTAGTTTTGACACCAGCCGAGCTACCAAAAAGTCCAAGATAGTGGCCATATCACAAGCCAATCAATTAATTTTGCCTCTACAATTTGAAAAGGATGAAAATTTGATTAATAATTTTTTGAATGAAATCATCTTCTCGTAAGTGTTATATGGTTTTTTCTATTATGCATGCTAATCTCTCTTTCAATATCTTATTTTATGATATGCTTTATACTTATCCATTTTAGAGAGATCATGTATACCAATGAATATGAAGGCAGCATTATAAGGATATATATATATATATGTTCACGATCTTCTCACTAATAAAATGATTGTCGATGAGTAAGTATTGGAGTATAACTTTTTTTCTTATTATTCTTGTTGTATATATGATATCCATTTTCTTAATTTTTTTATCATGGTTTCAGATTTGTATGACATCATGTTATATTTTATTAATCATTTTATTTTACATTGATAAATAATTGATACTAGGCAAGAGTTTCTAAGAAAGAACTGGAGCGAGTACCCGGATAGGTACCATAAGTGCATCATTGCACCTATTATGATTGCTGGGATGTATATGACATCTCCATTATTCTTTCATGAACTTGCTGGAATGGCTATATATATGATTTTTTTTTATGGAGTTGGTGATGAAAAAAGTTTAGGTTTTTTTCACCATTATCAACTCAAAAAATTCAAACTGGCACCTGATTGCAATTGACATGGAAAGAAAGGTATTCATACACCTGAATTTCATAAAATACAATGTCATGTACAAATCCAATATGAAGAGTGGCAAAATATTATTGGTCCAATGTTTCATATCTACTATGATAATGAAGATGTGATGAAATGGACCATGGAGGAAAATGTTGAATACCCTTCTTAGCCAGCCGGTTGACTAGATTGTGGCCTCTATTATTTAAAATATATAGAATTTCTTGCTCGTAGGGATAAGCCAGACTATTGAAAATTCACACAAGATGATATCAGTCATACCGATGATAATTAGGAGCAAGAATATTGAAAGAGGGCCTTGATCAGAAGATAGATGGAGTTTTAAAAATTTGGGATCAAAAAGCTAAATATTTGTCATGGCTTCTTCTCTTTGATTCATTGACTTTTGTAAGATGATATCAAGAATTTATAATTCAATTGATGTTATCCTTTAAATATTAATAAAAAGATTAATTATGTATAATTATTTTAAATTGAAATATTATAAATATATTTTATTCGTTACATGTAGTTTTTAGGATGTAAGATGTTATGTTTAGTGCTAGAATTCAAATTTTTGAAGTGACGTCATAATGTTATTCTTAGATATCATATCGTCATCTATAATTTTTTCAAGATATTTTTTGCAAGGATGTCATGTTTCATGCCAGGATTTCATAATTTTTTAACTAGGATATCTTAATTTTTGAACTAGGATATCATAATTCTGTTTCAGCATATATTTTCATTTTTTTCTCAGTGATGTATCATGATATTTTAAGAGTCATAATTTAAGCTACAAGTAATAGGTAGTCCTAGTAGAAGGGGCTAATACCCTTAGTTTCATATTTTCTATAGGGGTATCATAATTTTTTAGCTAGGATATCATAATTTTTGAACTAGGATATTATAATCTTGTTACAGCATATATTTATCATCTTTTTCTATCTGTGATATGTTATAACATTCTGAAAGTTATAATTTAGATCACAAGTAATAGGTAGTCTTGGTAGGAGGGGTTAATGCCTTTAGTTTCATGTTTTTTTACAAGAGTGTCATAATTTTTAGCTAGGGTGTCATAATTTTTGAACTAGGATATTGTAACTTTATTTCAGCATATATATACTAACTTTTCCATCCATGGCATGTAATGACATTTTGGAAGTTATAATTCAAATAACAAGTGATAGGTAGTCCTGGTAGGAGGGGTTAATATCTTTAGTTTCATATTTTTTATAGGGATGTCATAATTTTTGAACTAGGATGTCATAATCCCATTTTGGCATATATTTATTATCTTTTTCCATCCGTGACATGTTATGATATTCTAGAAATTATGATTCAGGCCACAAGTTATAGGTAGTCCTGGTAGGAGGGGTTAATACCTTTAGTTTCATGTTTTTATAGGGATATCATAATTTTTGAACTAGGATGTTATAATTCTTGAACTATGGTGCTATAATCCTATTTTGGTATATATTTAAAATTTTTTCCATCCATAGCATGTTATGATATTTTGAGTCATAATTTAGGCCACAAGTGATAGGTAGTCCTAGTAGGAGGTGTTAATGTTTTTAGTTTCATATTTTTTGCAAGGATGTCATAATTTTTGAGGTAGAATGTTATAATTTTTGAACTAAGATGTCATAATTCTATTTTGGCATATGTTTAGCATCTTTTATCATCTGTGATATGTTATAATATTCTGAGAGTCATAACTCAAGCCATGGATGATATGAAGTCTTGTTAGGAGGGTTTAATATCTTTAGTTTCATATTTTTTGTAAGAGTATTATAATTTTTAAACTAGGATATCATAATTTTTAAACTAGGATGTCATAATTTTTAAACTAAGATATCATAATTTTATTTTGGCATATATTTATAATCTTTTACCATCCGTGGCATGTTATGATATTTTAGGAGTCATAATTTAGGTCACGGATGATAGAAAATCTTATTAGGAGTGGTTAATTCATTCAGTACCTTGTTTTATGATTGGGTCTCATAATTTTTATAAATAGATATTTGTTGCCCAGGTGGCTTCCCAAGAGGGGGGTGAATTGGGATTAAAAACTTTTCACAATAATGTGTACTTTCAAATTCTTTTAGTATTGTGGTGCAATATGCAATGCGGAAGTAATTAAGTAAAAGCAATAAAGCAATAAGAACACATTCACAAACACAAAGAAATTTAGAGTGGTTTGGAGCAACCGGCTTCTATGGCCACTACCCAAGCATCACTTAGGATTTTCACTATATCCCCTAACCAGAATACAGTCGAATTATTTTACCAGACTTACAATCCAAACCTTTACACTTTAGTTTTACCAGGATTACCAAAGAAATCCTAACTCCCTTTGATTTTAAATGGGATTACCAAAGAAAACCCTAACACTTGGTTTTATACCGGAATCACCAAGATCCCAACTTAGGTTTTATAAGGTTCACCTAAAAACCTTCAACCCTCTCTTAAGACACAGTCCCTTGCTGTTCTTAGAGAGAAAACAAAGATAGACAAATGATAAATAAGCAACTACAACAAACCGAGTTTGTTTAAGTGTTGCTGATGTAGATCAAGATAAAGCCTAGCTTTGAATGCTCTTTAATACTCTTCAAGCTGCTTCCTTGCTTCTTCAATGAGTGGATTCAATGATGGAGTAGAGTTGTTGAAGCTTTGAATCCTCACTTGAAAGCTCTTTGAAGTAGGTAGGTGAAAGACTTGAAAGCTCTTGAATATCTCAAGATAATTCTATAATAAAGCTCTAATTATTGTTTAATCCTTAAAAAACAATCCATTTTATAGTTTTCCAAGAGATATGACCATTGTAGGGCCTAGAGATTCGTGAAAGAGCTGTTGGAGATGAATTGGAGTTCAAAAATCAACTTCAGCAACTAGCCATTGGAGTGTAGAAAATGGCTCCACGAGATGGCTCGAGGTCCACGAGTTGGCTCGAGGTCCACGAGTTGGCTCGAGGTCCACGAGTCAGCTCGAAGTCTCAAATAGCCCAAAATGAAATTCTGTGAGAGTCGGCTCTTCAGACTGGAGTCGGCTCTTGCTTTCAGTCTATTCAAAATGATGAATACCTAGAGTCAGCTCTTCAATGCAGAGTCGGCTCGAGTTCTCAGACCTTCAAAATTCATAACTCTGGACGAGTCAGCTCGAGATCTCAGGCTTCAGAAAAATACATTCTTCCATGAGTCGGCTCTTGGGATAGGAGTCGGCTCTTGATGCTGAAACACTGAAACTTTCTCCGTGCCGTGCCACAATGAGTCGGCTCTTGTTCCATGAGTCAGCTCTTGCAAATCTTCAATTAATGCTTCAAGCTTCTTCAAAACTCTTCAACATTTGAATCAAATAGAAGATAATCTACACACTTTTTAATTATACAACTTTCAGCCCATTTTATAAGATTACAACATTTATAAAACTAGTACTTTTACATATACAAGTTCATAAAACTTAATACAAAATTGAATTATCCTCAAATCAGTTTGAAAACCATTTTAAACTAAAGGTAACCAATTTCCTGCAAAACCTCTTAAGTAATTTGAAAGAATTAGTATCAAATACATGCTCCAATGTTTTGTGATCATCAAAATCATTCCAGGGGTCAACAATCTCTCCCATTTTGATGATGACAAAATACTGGGTATGATTAAAAATTTAAAACACTTTACAATTGCAGTATATTCAAATTTATCAAATGATATTAGACATGATGTGTATCACACAGATTAAGTATCAATGTATCAACACAGTATGCCGCAACGTATCGTATGTTTCAAATGTATAAAACTGAACACTTTTAACATAAAGTATCATATGTATCGATACACCGTATTATCTGTATCATATAAGCAATAGGTATTGAAACATAATGTATCAACACATAATATATCAAGAGTATCATCTATACAATGCGTATCGAAACTTATAAAATTACCAAACATTTAAAGTAAATTTCATGATAATATTTAAGTAAAACTCCCCCTTACTATTTGTAATAGCATTGCTTCTAAGTTTCATCAAATTTTCATGAATCACATGAATCAACATTCATATTTTCATAATATAGCCTTTTCAAATTTTCAAATAAATTTGTAAGTTGAACATTCATATTATAGCTTTTTCATGAATTCATGCACAATCTCCATTCTCCCCCTTTTTGTCATCAACAAAAGGTATAAAGGAGAGCATTCATTCACAATAATTCAATCATAACAAAAATAGACATCTAGCATATAAAGGTGATATGTATATATATGAAAATGAGTACATAGGTGATACATTACAGATGTGCCTCGGCACGACAAAATTGTATCACAACAACCAAAATGAAACAAGCATAGAGTCCTAAAAACATCAAGATAAAAGCCTAAAAATATCAAAAAGATGGGCTAAGATCATCACTACCAGGTTCTTCCTCATCAGAGGAGGAACCAACTTCTAAGATTCCTGGACTAGGCTTAAACTTATGAAATCTAGGTCTAAGATCCCTAATCCTAGTCCTAGTAGGAGTGGTAGTTCTAGACACTTTAGTTTTGGCTTTGGCTTTCACTTTAGACTCTGAAGATATGATGATGGGAGTGGGTCTGATAGTCGGTGGATCAAAGGATAACGCCAAGGTAATGGTAGTAGAAAGTATCTGTGTAGCTGGAGTCTGTCCAACCTCAGATCCTGTAGCCTCAATACCAGCCTCGAGCTCAGCATCAGCAGGTATGGTATATGAATGTACATCACTGGAATGTGCCGCCTGTCCTTGCTCTTGATCAGTGCCAGTGCCAGTGCTAGTTGCTGTGGAAGTCGATGGTACATGCTGGCTGGCTGTAGTAAGCTGTCTCAGTATGGTCATAATATCATGAAATCCCTGCGCATCTCAGACTGTAGTAGAGTAATCCTGTTATCAGTGTCTGAGCTGAGACAAGATATCTCCTCCAAGACTCTTTAAAGTCTGTCATCTGCATCGGGTCCAACAGTTGCAGATCTCATGACTGGTGATTGAGATGTGGTAGGAGCTGGCTCTGACGGTCCAGCCTCATTAGCCTATGCATCTGCCTCCTCCCCAAGTCCATGTGTTGCCTGAGTGTCGTCCTCTGAATCATCCGAGTATGCAATCGAAACACCTGAAGTCTTCCGAATCCAATGGCCGTCTACTTTAATAAATCCCATTATGGTAAGGGATTTCAGAGTATACCTATCTGTGTGTAGCAGTAGTCGACTATCCTCACCTATCAGATCTACTAGGGCATCCTGAAATAACAGTGTGAAGACCATCCCATAAGGTAGACAGGTTCGTGCCCTATGAGCCGCATCTCGCATATGTGAAAGCATGATAAACGGTAAGTTGAGGGCCTCCCCCTTAATCAGACATCTCATAAACACAAGGTCACGCTCGCTGACCCAATCAAATCGCCCGGTCCGGGGCAAGAAAATCCTATTGATAATGTTGTGCAACAGCCTCATCTCCAATGACAACTGAATTGCACTCACATGCACAACACCCTTCACATTTGATCTTTCCGGTATAAGTCTAAGGATTTTCTGTTTTTCTTTTAAAACTAAATAGCATTCACCTTCCTTTGGAATATTCAGGATACTTGATAATTTTTGCTCACTAATCTTTATATGTTTCCCTTTAATAGTCCTTCCAAATGAAATGTGCCCAACGACATATTTTCAAAGAATTATCAGACTAAATTAGGATATGTAGGAACATTTAACAGACAAAAATTCTTCCAACCCTGTTTCTCTAACCAATCCCCAATACGCAACTATTCTTGCTCCAAGAAGCTAAAATCAATGCACCGACCAGGAGTTACCTGACGATTTCCTATAAGAATCACTTGTCTGGGTGCCTGAGGCTCTTGTTCTTGCTTAATCGGATGTTCCTCTTCTGGATTGAAGGTGTCCAAGTGCCATTTGGTTCTCCTTTCTTCCATGATGGTCCGAACCACCCATCTGGGTTTCTTGGCTATGGCTTTGCGGGGTGCCATCTAGCTAAGATTAAGAGATTGGAGGGGTTTGAGAGAGTTTTTGGAAGTTTTCCTAGGATGGAATGTGGAGTCGGCTACGTGGAAATGGCCAAAACCTAAAAACATAATGAAACCAAACCACAGAAACCCTACTTAAAAACGTTTGGCCTGACCTTCGAGTCGGCTCGCCAAGCACCCTGATGACTTGAGTCGGCTCGAGCCAAAAAGTAGCCTAAAAGTATAAAAATGTCAAAATCAGTTTCTATAAGTTTCTAGACACTAAAATAGGTTGTCCTATGCTCTAGAGAAAAATTTAAAATACCTAGATAATTTTTTCATATTTTTCAAAAATTAGGTCAAAAAAGTTTAGAATGGGTCATATAGCCCTAATTCGCCTCTAATCTTCTCAAATCTGTCTAGACTAAGTGGTTTAGTGAAAATGTCTGCAAGTTGATCTTCAGTGGGTACAAATTCTAGTTCAACAATATTGTTTAAAACATGATCACGAATAAAATGATATCGAATTTCAATGTACTTAGTTCGTGAGTGCTAAATTGGATTTTTGGATAAATTAATAGCACTAGTATTGTCACATTTAATTAAAATTTTAGATTGGACAACACCATAATCTTTTAGTTGTTGCTTGATCCACAACACTTGAGCACAACAGCTCCCAGTAGCCATATATTCTGCCTCAGCAGTAGATAGTGCTACAGAGTTCTGTTTGTGACAATGCCATGAAATCAAGTTAACACCTAGAAATTGACAGGTGCCACTCGTGCTTTTTTTATCAATTTTACAGTCTCCATAATCAGCATCAGAATAACTAATTAATTTCAAAGATATGTGCTTAGAATACTATAAACCTACATTGCTTGTGCCTTTCAGATATTTAATGATTCTTTTAACATCTATGATGTGTGATTCTTTTGGATTAGATTGAAAGTGTGCACATATACAAACACTAAATAATATATCAGGTCTACTAGCTGTCAAATAAAGTAATGAGCCAATTATACCTCGGTACAGCTTTTGATCAACATTTATGCCATTTTCATCTTTGTCAAGTCTACATGCAGGACTCATGGGTGTTCCATTTTCTTTGCTTGATTCCATGTCAAATTTTTTAATTATCTCTTTGATGTACTTGGCCTAGTTGATTAGGATACCTTCTTTAGTTTGTTTGATTTGAAATCCAAGAAAGTAACTCAGCTCACCCATCAAGCTCATTTCGAATTCTCCCTGCATTAGCTTGGCAAAATATTGACACAAAGATTCATCAGTAGATCCAAAAATAATATCATCAACATATATTTGAACAACTAAAATATCATTATTCTTCCTTTGAATAAACAGTGTGGTGTCTACACTTCCTCTTACAAAATCATTTGCAATTAAAAATTTACTTAGTCTATCATACTATGCTCTAGGTGCTTGTTTCAGACCATACAAAGCTTTATTTAGTTTGAAAACGTGATTTGAAAAAGTGTGATCAATGAAACCCAGTGGTTGTTCAACAAAAACTTCTTCAAATAAAAAATCATTCAAAAATGCACTCTTTATATCCATTTGAAATAATTTAAAGTTGATAAAGCATGCATAAGATAGTAGTAATGGCTTCTAATCTAGCCACTGGTGCATAAGTTTCATCAAAATCTATTCCCTCTTCTTGATTATATCCTTATACAACCAGTCTAGCCTTATTTCTAATTACATTTCCATCTTTATCTAGTTTATTTCTATAAACCCACTTAGTACCTATAACAAAATAGTTACTAGGTCTTTCTACTAAGGTCCAAACATTATTTCTCCTAAATTGGTTTAATTCATCATGCATTGCTAACATCCAATTAGGATCAGTTTCAGCTTCTTCTATATTGTGTGGTTCTACATGCGAAACAAAAGCATTTAAGTCATGTATATCTTTATGTACAGATCTAGTTTTAACACCTTGAGATGGGTCTCCTATAATTAATTCTTTAGGGTGTGATTGTACATACCTCCATTCCTTGGGTATATCATCATGATTTTTGCTTACCTCTTCTTCATATGGTTCACTTGATTGTTTGTCTTTAAGAGTCAAGTCTATCAGTCCATGTTCCAGAGTACCTATATCATCATCAACAAAATCTTCCTTTCTAGAAGATATAATATCAGTTTCATTGAAAACAACATATACAGATTCTTCAATAGTTAAAGTTCTTTTATTGAAAACATGATAGGTTTTAGTATTTAAAGAATATCCAAGAAAAATAGTCTCATCGAATTTACCAAGATTATCTTTTCCATTATTAAGAACAAAATATTTGCATCCGAAAATATGAAAATACTTAATATTTGGTTTTCTATTATTCCAAAGTTCATAGGGGGTTTTTATGATAATAGGTCTAGTTAAAACTCTGTTCAAAATATAGCATGCGGTATTCACAGCTTCTGCCCAAAAGTATTTTGGATGATTTTCTTCATAAAGCATTGTTCTGGACATCTCTTCCAAAGTACGATCCTTTCTTTCTATAACACCATTTTGCTGTGATATTCTAGGTACATAAAAGTTATGATCAATACCGTGCTTTGTGCAAAAGTGATCAAAATATTGATTTTCAAACTCGGTGCCATGATCACTACGAATTGAAATAACAGATAAATTTTTTAAATTTATAACTCTTTTATAAAACTTTTTGAATACATTGAAAGTTTCATCTTTATATACAATAAACAAAACCTATGTATATCTTGAAAAGTCATCTACAATCACAAGGCCATATTTTATACCATCTAGGCTGGTAGTCCTAGTAGGTCCAAATAAGTCCATGTGAAGTAGCTCTAAGGGTCTAGTAGTAGAAATAATGTTTTTAGATTTAAAACTCCCCCTCACTTGTTTTCCTAAATGACAAGCATCGCATACATAATCAAAATTAACTTTAAATTTTGGCAAACCTTTGACTAAATCTTTTGAAATAATTTTAGCTATAGTGTCCATACTAGCATGACCAAGTCGTCTATGCCATAGTAAACTTGATTCCTTGCTCTTGTCATTCATTGCTACAAGACTTGTATTGCTTGACATAGCTAGATCATTAAGATCTACTATATAAATGTTACCAAGTCTGTGTCCAATGAATTTAGTACTAGAGTCAAGCGGATTAACTACTATATACATTGATGACTTGAAGAAAACATTAAAATCCATGTCACATAGCTGACTAATACTCAAAAGATTATGCTTTGGCTTTTCTGCAAGTAACACATTTTCAATAAATGTAGGAGTAATTTTGAATTTACCAATACCGATTATCCTTCCTTTTCGATTATCACCAAATATTACTGATATGGCTGAAAGCTGACATGCTGATGTGTACTCTCTAGTGGATGCCATGTCAGAAGTCCGCCATGGTGGACACCCCATCTTGGGCTCCTTTGGCCGGGCCAAGCCCCTCCGGATCGACGAGGCGGCCCGTCGAAGCCGAGCTCCGTCCTCCGCCAGGTCGGCACCCGTAAGCTCGGGGTGCCTATGCCGGAGCCGAGCGACCTCTTTTGACCAGGCTGAGCTCCTCCGAATCAACGAGGTGGCCCACCGAAGCCAAGCTCCGCCCTCCGCCAGGTCGACACCCTCAAGCTTGGGGCACCTAGGCCGGAGTCGAGCGATCTCCTTTGGCCGGGCCTAGCTTCTCCGAGGCAGAGACCCCTAGGCCGGAGTCGAGCTTAGCCCTCCTCCGCCAGGTCGAGCCCCTCCGAGGTCGAGCCCTCCAAGCAGGAGTTGAGTCCCAGCTTCGCTAGGTCCGACCCCTCGAGGATCGAGCCCCCTGAGCTGGAGTCAAGCTCAGCCCTCCTCCGCCAGGTCGAGCCTCCCGAGTCAGAGCCGGGCCCCAGCTCTCCGGTTCGGTAACCAGCTCGGACAGCACCACCGGCCAACAGGGGGTGGAGCCGCCTCCCCAAGACACCGACGGGTAACCCGAAGTCCATGAGAAAGCACCTATCATGCCAAAGCACAATACAATAAGTTCATTACTTTGGCATTAAGCTCAGTTAATTTCATATCATTATCGTCCCAATCATCTTCTAGTTTGGGAACCTCTACATCATTAACTTTAATAGTGGGTGTGTGAGATCCTTTCAGGATAATCTTCCATAAATGAAAATCTACGGCTTGAATGTATATTTTCATTCTCGCCTTTCAATATGGATAATTGGTTCTGGTGAAAAGTGGAGGTCGATTTATGGATTGACCTTCGCCAATGAAGTGCTCATGGGATGTGCCATATATCTTTACTCTAAATAACTTTCAGAGACTCTGCTCTGATACCATTGTTGCCCAGGTGGCTTTCTAAGAGGGGGGTGAATTGGAATTAAAATTTTTCACAATAATATGCACTTTCAAATTCTTTTAGTGTTGTGGTGTAATATGCAATATGGAAGTAATTAAGTAAAAGCAATAAAGCAATAAGAACACAATCACAAACATAAAGAAATTTAGAGTGATTCGGAGCAACCGGCTCCTACGTCCACTATCCAAGCACCACTTAGAATTTTCACTATATCCTCTAACCGGAATATAGTCAGATTATTTTACCAGGCTCACAATCTAAACCTTTACACTTTGGTTTTACCGAGATCATCAAAGAAATCCTAACTCCTTTTGGTTTTAAACGGGATCACCAAAAAAAACCCTAACACTTGGTTTTATACCGAGATCACCAAGAACCCAACTTAGGTTTTATAAGGTTTATCTAAAAGCCTTCAACCCTCTCTTAAGACACAATCCCTTGCTGTTCTTAGAGAGAAAACAAAGATAGACAAATGATAAATAAGCAACTATAACAAATCGAGTTTGTTTAAGTGTTGCTGATGTAGATCAAGATGAAGCCTAGCTTTGAATGCTTTTTAATGCTCTTCAAGCTGCTTCCTTGCTTCTTCAATGAGTGGGTTCAATGATGGAGTAGAGTTATTGAAGCTTTGAATCCTCACTTGAAAGCTCTTTGAAGTAGGTAGGTGAAAGACTTGAAAGCTCTTAAATATCTCAAGATAATTCAATAATAAAGCTCTAATTATTGTTTAATCCTTCAAAAATAATCCCTTTTATAGTTTTCTAAGAGATATGACCGTTGAAGGGCCTAGGAATTTGTGAAAGAGCTGTTGAAGATGAATTGGAGTTCAATAATCAACTTTAGCAACTAGCCGTTGGAGTGCAGAAAATAGCTCCACGAGTCAGCTCGAAGTCTCAGACAGCCCAAAATAAAATTCTGTAAGAGTCAGCTCTTCAGACTGGAGTCGGCTCTTACTTTCAGTCAATTCAAAATAATGAATACCTAGAGTTGGCTCTTCAATGCAGAGTCGGCTCGAGTTCTCAGACCTTCAAAATTCATAACTCTAGACTAGTCGGCTCTTGGGGCTCGAGTCGGCTCGAGGTCTCAGGCTTCAAAAAATGCTTTCTTCTATGAATCGGCTCTTGGAGTAGGAGTCAGCTCTTGATGCTGAAACATTGAAACTTTCTCCGTGCCATGCCACAATGAGTCGGCTCTTGTTCCATGAGTCAGCTCTTGCAAATCTTCAATTAATGCTTCAAGCTTCTTCAAAACTCTTCAACATTTGAATCAAATAGAAACTAATCTACATTACTCTTTAATTATACAACTTTCAGCCCATTTTACAAGAGTACAACATTTATAAAACTAGGGCTTTTACACATTCAAGTTCATAAAACTTTATATAAAATTGAATTACCCTCAAATTAGTTTGAAAACCATTTTAAACTAAAGATAACCAATTTCCTGCAAAACCTCTTAAGTAATTTGAAAGAATTAGTATCAAATACATGCTCCAATATTTTACGATCATCAAAATCATTCCAGGGGTCAACAATATTATAATTCTATCAAGGAATGTCATAAATCTAATTTCCCTATTTTACTCTTTGATGCCATAAATTAATTCCTAAATTTATATGTTAAAACAACATATCATAATGTTACCACAGTATATCATATATCGAATATGTACTATTTAATTTCTACAGACATTATAAATTTATGTAAGACTATCGGGAAGTTAAGCATTTTATGCTTTCTTCTATGTTAGTTGACTATATACATAAGTATCAAATTTATCCAAAAAAGATCGAAAAATGGTATAGTGGTTTCAATTATTTGTTAGGATACTTTCACTACTTGATGAGAAGTGTTTCTCTATCTTTTAGTAGGTCTTTTTTAGAAGGAGTGTTAACAGAAGCCTTCTTCATATTTTTCCTGACTTCTTCTTGACTCCACTCTTAATTTTATTCTTTCTCGAGCGGCCTTTCATAGCGATTTGATTAGGATCTTGGATTACAAGTTGTATACTTGGTTGAGCTACAAATTGGCATCTATCACTCTTCTAAATAATAGTATTAGATTATCGATCACTAAATTAAATGTATCTTCGGACATAAAAATTATCTTTGTAAGCTTTATTATCCGATAACTCATCAAAGCATATGTACAATCAATAATATACCATATTTGTATTAGAATTTTATGACATATAATAAGTTTTTGTAAACATAAAATATGATATCTCAATCTAAGTAAAGTGACTGCATATCAAGATTCTCGAGTATTTTTATCATAAAATTGAATGTTACAGTTAAATTCATCAATTTAGTATTTCATGTCCTTGCATCATCTCTTCAAGAAGTACTTATCTAGAATATAAAATACTTAACTTTGACAAATGACCAATAAGGCATGCCTATATAAGTATCACTTGAAAAGAAAGGATTGGCACTAGCATTTGACTTCTTCTAAATGGTTATCATATGAAATGATATAATTTTTTTTATAATTTGCTTGTTTATTCCATCAACATCAATTCTTTCAAATGGCTTTATGAAATATACAGCATAGTTGTCAACTTCTTCAATTAATTTTATATTTGATGCAGCTATTTCAAGGATCTCATTCTAAAATTTTTTGAATATGCATCTTGTATATTTGGTTGCTGCTTGCCTCTCAAAAGGTGAGAGTGTTTTTTAAAAAAATATTCATTTGCAATGTTTTATTATTTTGCTCATTTTTTGTCTTATATATTTTCTCCAAGGCATCTTTAAACTTATCAATGAATTTTTTGAGTATAGTTTTTAAATTTATAAATCCGTTAAAGAAGTGATTGATGCTCCACTCCTCTCCTTTGTGAAGATGACATGGCTATACATGATTATGAAAAATAAAAGAAGTATTAAATATCCAAAAGGCATTAGAAATTTGTAAACAATTCCATAAATCAAACATAAGGTTTTAGAAACGTGTGAAGAATGTATCCTTAAGGTAAATTAGAATCCATTTATCTTGACATTTATAAAGGTAATTTAACCAATCTATAGCTTTGCATTCTTTATATTTCTCCATGAGTTATACTCACCTTTCCTCGAAAGCCTGTATCGTAACTATATCATATATCGTCTTATCAAACTTAACTATAAATTTAGAATTGGTTATGCATATGTGGCCAATTTTTCAGGGATCTTCTTCAATATATGCTAAAGGCAAAATCTATGTTGTGCATTAGGAAAAACCTCCCTAACAACAACTTCGATTTTATTATCTTGGTTAGTTATGATGGCATTGATTGCTTGATCACCATTTATATCCAATTATGATTGAAATATCCATTTAAATATTTCAGTCATCTCATCTAATAACAATGCACAACCAAGCAACATGGACTGTTCATGATGCTTGACTTCAATAAATGGGCAAAATGATATTTGGATTATATTTATCAGATAGGTCGAGTCAAAGATCAGTATACCACTAAAGTAAGTGCTTGCCAATCTTGATCTTGGATGAATCCAGAAGATAATCTTGAACTATCCATTATAGAAATTATAGAAATTATACACATTATTTATTGAATTAAACTCCATTCTGATACGAGGAACAATAAAATTATTCTTTATATCCGGGATAATAGGAGAAGGTGTATTCTTTCGAGCAACACCAGTAACCTCATCCAACTGATCATGTTAGATATTTTTTAGATCTATAATTTCAACATCATCTATAGAAATCTCTGTGTAAGATAAAAAATGGCAATGTTAATAGTTTGAGGTGACATTTTATCTAAGGCATAATGATAATTGCACTATTCATTGGCTTAAATATGACTCTTAGAGTGTGATAATATGGCCAGGAGATAAAAAATTTTTGAAAATATGAGATTTGAACTTATGACATCCCTTCATAAAAATTATGATACACAAGTTCAAAAATTATGACATCCCAGTATAAAATTATAAACTGAATATTTTGATCCTTCGTACCAGGATTTTTTTACTATCTATTGCCTAAATATGACACCTAGAGTATATTAATATGCTCATGAGATAACTTAAATATAAAAATATGAGAAATATGACTACCTTGGTATAAAATAAAAAATGAAAACTTTAATCATCCATGCTATAACTTTTCAACTATGCATTGGCTTGAATATGACTCATAGAGTATGATAAAATGGTCAAGAGATAAAAAATTTCTAAAAAAATGAGATTTGAACTTATGACACTCTACAAAAATTAAAACATCCTATTTGAAAAATTATAATATCTTGGTATAAAACTATAAACTGGATATTTTGATCCTCTAAACTAGGACTTTTTCACTATTTATTATTTAAATATGATATCTAGAATATAATAATATGGCTCTAAGATAACTTGAACATAAAAAATGTGAGAAATATGACCACCTTAGTACAAAATAGAAAATGAAAGTTTTAGTCCTTCATGCTAGGACTTTTCAACCATGCATTGGCTTGAATATGACTTATAGAGTATGCTAATATAGCGAGTAAATTTTTTTTTTAAAATATGAGATTTAAACTTATGACATCCCTTCATAAAAATATGACATCCTAGTTTAAAAATTATGATACTCCAGTATAAAATCATAAATTGGATATTTTGGTCCTTCGTACCAAAACTTTTGTACCATCCATTATCTAAATATGATATCAAGAGTATAATAATATGGTTCCGAAATAACTCGAACATAAAAATATGAGAAATATGATTACCTTGGTATAAAGCAAAAAATGAAGGCTTTAGTCCTTTGTGCCAGGACTTTCTAACCATGTATTGGCTTGAATATAACTTCTAAAGTGTGATAATATAGCTAGGATATAATTTTTTTTGAAAATATGAGATTTAAAATTATGATATCTTTTCATAAAAAATTATGACATCCTAATTTAAAAATTATGACATTCTGTATAAAATCATAAACCGGATATTTTGATCCTTCATATCAGGACTTTTTCACTATCCATTATCTAAATATGATACCTAGAGTATAATAATATGGTTGTGAGACAACTTAAACATGAAAATGTAAAAAGTATAACTACCTTCGTACAAAATGGAAAATAAAGCTTTAGTCCTTCATGCCAGTACTTTTCAACTGTGCATTGGCTTGAATATAACTCTTAAAGTATGATAATATGATTATGAGATAAAAAGTATTTAAAAATACGAGATTTAAATAATATACCTTCATAAAAATTATGATATCATAGTTTAAAAATTATGATGCCACTTCTCTGTTATTTGATGCTCGTACTGTCCCATCCTATTATGCCAGGTAAGATCCATATACACCAATAAGAAAAGATGGTGCATGAATATTTTGTACTGTACGCGATGTGCAAAGAATTTCGCTTTGTGACTCAATAGAGATGAAGGGAGAGAGAGAGAGAGAGAGAATTCAAAGCAGGCCTCGGCTGCTTGCTTGACCCCTCACCAAAAGTATTCCTTGGGAAGTCGTATTTTCTTAGAATCAGTCCCCCGAATCTGGATATGCAAGAATGGTGGGTCCGACGTCATTAAGGATGACTAAATCATGAACGATGCTATGATGCTCCATTTTGCATCCAACATGGCAGGAGGGGATAAGTGCAAGTTACGTTGCCTCGCTATCATATCACTGCCATGTCAAGATGGAGAAGGGAATGGTGACTGTAGTGTTACTGCATAGCTTGTTTCATCGTGGATGGCCTCCTAATTATATCGCAAGCAAAAGCTTTCCGATTTAAATTTAATATTTTTTTGAAATCCTTGATAATCGGCATGAATAAAGATCAAAGTCTCTCTTTGTTCCCGATCAACTGGCCGACATCTTAATGAGATCATGTTGACGTATTCATCATTAGATGGGAAGAGACTGCGAATCTGAGTATCTTGTATCGAACATTACCTGATAAAATGGGATACAGGAATGATTACACCGAAATTTATTCTCCGATCTTTTTATTCTATAAAATAAAAAATAAAAAAAAAAAGAAAAAGAAAAGAAAAGAAAAAAAAGACTTTCTGGTCATCCTTTGGTGCTCGGTCTACTTTCCGTTCCTCTCCTCGCTTTCCATGCGCCAGCGAATACCACATTGGCAGTGATTGGTGTATATCAGAGAGACTTCTAGTCATCGCCTGGGTCAGTCATCTCCTTCTTTTCCACTCCCAACTTTCCGAGCATTTATGATACATGATGGGGATAGGCATAGGAAACCAATGGCACTTCCATTTTATTAAAATATCATAACCAGAGAAGGAATTGCTCGTATTGTCAAGGCGAGTAAAGTTAAACCCAAGCCATGTCTCAAAAGTATATGCTCTTCTTTCTCATCCTCGCACTCACCATAGCATCAGCAGAAGATGACAATTTTACTTACAACGGATTCCCTGCTGACAAACTGCGGCTGGATGGCATTGCAGAGATCACACCCGATGGCCTCCTAATTCTCACCGACAATAGACAGCCAGCCAAGGCCCACGCCTTTCTCCCATATCCACTTCGTTTTAAGAACTCGACAACTGGTAAAGCTCTCTCCTTCTCGACTTCTTTCGTCTTTGCAATCGTCCCCAAGTACCAAGACTTGTTTGGCCATGGAATTGTCTTCGTTCTTGCGCAGTCGGCAAATCTGTCTTATGCCTTGCCGAGTCTGTTCCTGGGACTCTTCAATTCAAGCAATCCATATCCTTCAAACCAAATTGTGGCCATCGAGTTGGATACAAACATGAACCCTGAATTTGATGATATTGATAATAATCATGTTGGAATTGATGTTAACGGTCCAAAGTCTTTTAGATCCAAGCATGCAGCTTATTTCACTAATGACAGTGGAGGTGGGTTCAGGAGCCTGAGCCTTGGGAGTGGCAACCCAATACAGGCCTGGATAGAATATAGTCACTTGGACGAATATCTTAATGTAACGTTAGCACCTGTTGATGTAGCCAAACCAGGTGTTCCATGCTTGTCTTCAAAGGTGAATCTCTCTTCTTGGATCTCAGACCACATGTGTTGGAGATAATCCTGATCTCTCCGAGTCGCACGGAGAGTCGCACGGAGAGTTGCACGGAGAAAGCGCGGAGAGAAAACGCGGAGAGAGGAAACGCGTTAACTGCGCGGGTGTTACGTGATTTGATGGCTTATCACATCACGCGGGGATTAGTTTTTATTGTTTTTTCTATTTCATCTTGATAAACCGATTTCTAAAAAGTCGGAGTTGTAAAAAATCTTATTTATTCTCGAATGAAGCGCAGCAAAAACTAGTAGTATTTTTTTCCGGTCTTCTCTTTCTCATCCTCGTTTTTTTTCCCCTTCACCTGGTATCAGAGCCTCAGGTTAGCACACCAAGGCGCTTTCGTCTCAAGCAAATGGCGATCATCCCTCAAGCTGCGACAACAAGAGTCGGTGGCGGCGTATCTCTCAACTACCCGCAACTAACGACGACGAACTACACCACCTGGGCGATTAAGGTGGAAGCACTGATGCAGGCCCAAGACATTTGGGATGCAGTGGAAGCAACGGACGGTGCAGACGTGGACGAGAGGAAGGATAAGACGGCGAGGGCGTTTCTCTTCCAAGCACTCCCGGAAGACATCCTGTTGCAGGTGGCGAAGAAGACGACTGCAAAGGAGGTCTGGGACAGCCTCAAAACAAGGTTTGTCGGGGCAGATCGTGTCAAGACCGCTCGGTTGCAGACGTTGAAGAGTGACTTCGACGTCATGCGAATGAAGGAAGGGGAGACGCTGGACGACTACGCCGGCAGACTCAGTGGGATGTCCGCGAAGTATGCAAATCTGGGGGAGACGCTCGACGATGCAACGCTGGTAAAGAAGCTCCTCAACACAGTACCCGATAGGTACTACCAGGTGGTCGCCGGTATTGAGCAGTTCTGCAACCTCGACACAATGCTATTCGAGGAAGCAGTCGGGCGTTTGACGGCATACGGGGAGCGCGCACGTTTGCGCAACCCCAGCAGCAACGACGATGGGCAGCTCCTGCTCACCCAAACCGAATGGCAGGCGCGGCAGGACAAAGTCGGCAGGGACTCATCCTTGAGCAACAGGGGTAAGTACATCGCCCCTGCAGAAGGTAGCAGCCGGAGCCGGGGTGGACGCAGTCGCGGCAGGGGTCGCGGCAGAGGCAGACGCAGCGGATCGCCGCGCAAGGCTAGTTCAGGTGGCTCTGGCGGCAGTAGATGCGACAAGAGCCACATCAAGTGCTACAATTGTAGCAAAATGGGCCATTATGCATCTGAATGCTGGAGTAAACCGTGCAAAGAAGAAGCAAACCTCTCATGCACGGAGGAGGAGAAACCGGCGTTACTGCTGTCTGCGAGTGTTGAATCAAGGGATCTTGCTTTGTTGAATGAGGAGACGATGGATCCGCAGCTGCAAGCTGGAAGCGAGGAAGTCTCCAGCACCTGGTATTTTGACAATGGTGCAAGCAACCATATGTCGGGTGAAAGGAAGAAGTTCCACGAGCTGGACGAGACAGTCCAGGGGTATGTGAGATTCGGCAACGGCTCCACTGTGCAGATCAAGGGAAAGGGATCGGTGTTCTTCCAGTTCAAGAATGGGGAACAACGACTTCTCACCGAGGTATACTACATCCCAACCTTACAAAGCAATATCATTAGCTGTGGACAGTTGGCCAAGAAAGGAAACAAGTTTGTTATGCTAGGAGAATTTCTATGGATGTATGATCCCAGTGGCAGATTGCTCATCAAAATCAGAAGTTCCTCCAATCATCTTTACAAGGCCGAGATGAAGACCAACGATCCGGTGTGTTTGCTCACCAACATATTGGACGAGGCTTGGCTATGGCACGCCCGACTTGGGCATGTCAACTTCCACTCCTTGAAGATGCTGGCAGAGAAGAATATGGTGGCAGGTGTGCCGCTCATTAAGCACCCCGACAAGCTGTGCCAAGGGTGTACAATAGCAAAGCATGCAAGACACCCTTTCCCAGAGGCAGCCACCTATCGAGCGGAGGAGCCACTCGAGCTGCTGCATGCCGATCTCTGCGGACCGATCACCCCTTCGACTATCGCCGGAAATAGCTACTTCATGTTGATCGTCGACGACTACACTCGATGGATGTGGGTGTACGTGATCAAGACGAAGGATGAAGCCTGCTCGGTGTTCAAAAAGTTTAAGCAACAGGTGGAGAATACCACCGGACACCGAGTGAAGACCTTGAGGACGGACCGGGGTGGAGAGTTCCTCTCCACTGAGTTTAACAAACTCTGCGAAGAGGCAGGCATCGTGAGGCACCTGACTGCACCCTACACTCCGCAGCAGAATGGCGTGGTGGAACGAAGAAACCGGACGGTGATGTCGATGGCGAGATCACTTCTCAAGAGCATGCACGTTCCCAACATATTCTGGGGGGAGGCCGTAAGGCATGCAGTACATCTGCTGAACCGCTTGCCAACGAAGGTGCTAGGAGAGCGCACCCCATTCGAAGCTTGGACTGGGAGGAAGCCACACCTCGGCCATTTGAGGGTGTTCGGCTGCACTGCCCATGCGAAGGTGGTGTTGCCGCACCAGAAGAAGCTTGATGACAGAAGTCAGGCAATGGTGTACCTCGGCGTCGAGCAGGGCTGCAAGGCGCACCGACTCTACGACCCTCGGCGCGGTAAACTTCATGTAAGTAGAGACGTGAAGTTCGAAGAACACCTAGAATGGAGTTGGAACGCAGGTGAAAACGTTGTAGATGCGTCAGTCCTGGTTGTGAGGGAGAACTACCCTCCCGAGACGGACTCGAGTGACTCCGGGACTCCTTCGGCCCACCATGTTGGAGTCCCGTCTGTAGCAGCAACGGCGTCATCACCAATGGAGGATACCGCATCGGCCACAGAGTCTCCCACAGCGGATTCATTGGCAGGTGCGCCGGCTGTACCTGCAATGGCCTCTCCGACTTCAAGCAGCAGCAGCACCAATGATGGAATGGTTCGTTACAGGCACATCGACGATATTATGCGAGATGCGGTGCGAGTGGACTTACATCAGGAAGAGCTCGAAGAAGAGGCGCTGCTAGTCGAGATGGAGGAGCCATCTTGCTACCGAGAAGCTGTCGGAGAAAACGCTTGGGAAAAAGCGATGCAGCAGGAGATCGAGTCCATTGAAAGAAATTCAACGTGGGAGCTCACCAACCTACCGCCAGGACAAAGACCCATAGGTCTGAAATGGGTGTACAAGGTGAAGAAAAACTCAGCCGGAGATGTGATCAAGCATAAGGCGAGGCTAGTTGCAAAGGGATATGTTCAGCGGCAGGGTGTCGACTTCGAAGAAGCGTTTGCTCCGGTAGCCAGACTTGACACTATCCGTGTCATTCTTGCAATCGCAGCCAATCGCAGCTGGGAGGTACATCATCTTGATGTGAAGTCGGCGTTCTTGAATGGCGAACTCGAGGAGGAGGTCTATGTAACTCAGCCGGAGGGCTTTGTTGTGAAGAACAAGGAGCACTGTGTGTATAAGCTGAGCAAGGCACTATATGGGTTGCGGCAAGCTCCACGGGCATGGAACAATCGACTGGACAAAAGTTTGAGGCGTCTCGGGTTCATCAAGTGCACACAAGAACAAGCAGTGTACACACGAGGAGAAGGAAACGCAGGTATCATTGTTGGTATTTACGTCGATGATTTAATTGTTACAGGGGAAAATTCAGAGGAGATCTCAGCTTTCAAGCAGCAGATGATGACCGAGTTCGAGATGAGTGACCTCGGGCTTCTCACCTTCTACCTCGGCATCGAAGTGGCGCAAGAAGAAGATCGGGTGATACTAAAGCAATCGGCCTACGCCAAGAAGGTGTTAGCTCAGTTTGGCATGACTGAGTGCAACTCAACAAAGTCCCCTATGGAGCAGAAGGCGCAGCTCCACAAAGATCCTAAAGGAGAACCAATAGATGCGACGGAGTACCGGCGCATGATTGGTTGTTTGAGGTATTTACTCCACACAAGACCAGATCTTTCCTATGCAGTTGGAGTAGCTAGCAGATTTATGGAAAGGCCCACGGTAATGCATCACAAGGCGGTGAAGCAAATCCTGAGGTACCTGAAAGGTACAATCCATTGTGGACTTGTATATGGGAAGAAAAAGGTAGAAGAAGAGATCATTGGCTACAGCGATAGTGACTTGGCTGGTGATGTTGATGATCGGAAAAGCACCGGGGGTATGGCATTCTATGTCAATGATAATTTGGTATCATGGAATTCACAAAAGCAGAAGTCGGTTGCATTGTCATCATGCGAGGCCGAGTTCATGGCAGCAACGGCGGCGGCAAGCCAGGCATTATGGCTGAGAAGCTTGTTGGGGGAGCTAACGAAGCAAGAACTCAAGCCAGTGAAGCTGTTTGTTGATAACAAGTCTGCAATTGCCTTAATGAAAAATCCCGTATTTCATGGCCGCAGCAAGCACATTGACACGAGATTTCATTTCATCCGAGAATGTGTTGAAGGTGGTCAGATCGTGGTCAAGTTCGTCCGCACGGAAGAGCAGCGAGCCGATCCACTCACAAAAGCTTTGTCAGGCGTGAAGTTTGCAGCAAAGAAATTATTACTGGGCGTTTATGATTTTGACCCACATCAGGATTAAGGGGGAGTATGTTGGAGATAATCCTGATCTCTCCGAGTCGCACGGAGAGTCGCACGGAGAGTTGCACGGAGAAAGCGCGGAGAGAAAATGCGGAGAGAGGAAACGCGTTAACTGCGCGGGTGTTACGTGATTTGATGGCTTATCACATCACGCGGGGATTAGTTTTTATTGTTTTTTCTATTTCATCTTGATAAACCGATTTCTAAAAAGTCGGAGTTGTAAAAAATCTTATTTATTCTCGAATGAAGCGCAGCAAAAACTAGTAGTATTTTTTTCCGGTCTTCTCTTTCTCATCCTCGTTTTTTTTCCCCTTCAACATGTACGTCGGGTTTTCTTCTGCGGTAGGACCATTTATAACATCTCATTACATTCTGGGCTGGAGCTTTCAGTTGAATGGAAAGGCTCGAGCACTCGATCTCTCACTTCTTCCATCCCTCTCTCACACAGGGTCTAAATCGAGGTTAGAGCCTTGGAAGATTGGGTTGCCGATAATTTTGGCAATACTTTTCTTGTTAATAAAAATAATTGGCATTATCTTTCTTGTGAAGAGGAAGATTAAATTCAGAGAGGTGTTCGAAGATTGGGAGCTAGAATATGGACCCCAGAGGTTCTGCTACAAGGACCTATTCTTGGCCACCAAGGGCTTTGGAGACCAACAACTCCTGGGAGCTGGAGGTTTTGGTAGGGTCTACAAAGGTGTGCTGCCAAACACTGACATCCAAGTTGCAGTTAAGCAGGTCTCGCATGAATCAAGACAAGGTATGAGAGAGTTCATCGCAGAGATTGTTAGCATTGGCCGCTTGCGTCACCGGAACTTGGTACAGCTCCTTGGTTATTGTAGGAGAAAAGGGGAGCTCTTATTGGTCTATGAATTCATGCCCAATTGTAGTTTGGACAAGTTGCTATTTAACCAACCTAAGTTGATGCTTAGTTGGGGACAAAGATTCCAAATAATCAAAGGCGTGGCTTCCGCGCTTTATTATTTGCATGAAGGATGGGAGAAGGTGGTTGTTCACAGGGACATCAAGGCTAGCAACATCCTGCTAGATGATCAGATGAATGGAAAACTAAGTGATTTTGGGCTGGCCAGACTACATGATCATGGAACCGATCCCCAGACTTCACACGTAGTTGGGACTTTGGGTTACCTTGCACCAGAGCTCGCCAAGAGTGGCAGGGCAACCACAAAAACAGATGTGTTTGCCTTTGGTGGACTTTTGCTTGAGGTGGCTTGTGGAAGAAGGCCAATAGAGATGAGAGCATCAGCAGAAGACATAGTGCTGGTAGATAAAGTTTTGGAGTGCTGGAAGGCAGGGACTATTTTGGAGGCAAGGGATCCTAACTTGGGGAATAAATATGTTGTCGAAGAGTTGGAGAGGGTGCTAAAGCTTGGCCTACTTTGCTCACACCCCAACCCCAGTTCTAGGCCTCCTATAAGGCTGGTGAAACGAATACTGGAATGCGATGCTCCCCTTCCCGAGATGTCTGAAGATGGTTGGAATGCCGAGATGTCAGCTATGGGGAACGAAGGCTTTGATGATATTTGCATGTCAGATTGTTCTCTGTTGAACATATTTGCCCGCTCCGCATCAACAATGGAATCAGCTCTCTTGACAGGCCATTGATAGTGCTGAATGTCGTAAAATTAACACTTGAATTATGCCTAGATTCATGTTGTGAATGGTTCAAATGCTTTGTATTGCAGTGTGGTTGTTTCTGTACATCAAAATTAAAACTCCAGGGCAACTAAACGTGATGTAGTTTGTGTTGGAGATGTGATTCAAACATCAACACCAAAATTCAGATCCTAGTTCAATTTCAGCAATGTGTTATATGGTTAGGAAGTTACTGAATAGTAGTTATGTTCAGATTAGTTACTAAACAGTTATTAGATGAAAGTCGTGTGTAGTTGTGGTAGTTATTGAATGACCAACATCAGCCCTTATCTACGCACGATTGAACGAAGAGTTTATCTTTGTTTGGTCTCTTGGTTTGTTTATTTTGTTTGAACAATGTATCTTTAGTTTTATCATTAGTTAGTTTCAAGAGTCCAGTTTTAGTTAAAGTTCTAGTATTTTTATCATGTACGCTAGAGAAGGCTTTGATATAAGAAATTGAAAAGCATCAACGTTGGTGTCATTGCATCAACGTTTTTATTTTCTAATTTTTCCCGTCTTCCTCTCCGTGTGGTTGCGTTTTTGTTCTACAAACTTGGTATCAGAGCCAGGTTCTCTCATCGCTCGTCACGGTCTCGAGGTAGATTGCAAGAAGCGCGAGGAAGAGGCTTAGAAGCGGGCCGAGCTTGATCGCTGCTGTGAGGAGGAGCGCCAGCGCATCCTCTGCAACGCCGAGGCCGCCAAGAAGTGCCAGAGACTTGGAACACGAGGAATCGGAGAGGGAGGAACAGGGGCTTGCGGGCGCGCGGTGAAGACTTGGAACAGGACCAATCTCTGATCCTCTCGTCATCGCATCTCCCGTCCGAGTTTGGTGCCATCCTCGAAGAGTTGAGAAGATCCTCTACAGTCGAGGCCGAGAACGGTCGGTGGGAACTCGTCCATGGTGAAGATGCTCTGGTAGGTGGAGCCAACAGAGGGCCGGCCGTCGGAAGTCTCCTCGCCTCGTGAGAAGAAGCAAGGTGCGAGCGAGAGAGGAAGAAACAGAGTGTTCTCTGTGAAGGGTTTGGTTAGTCTTGAATGCTGACCGTGTGAAGGAGAGAGCAGTTCCTTGAATAATAAAGTTCTCCACTTGATCATCGTCTCTTTGTGTATTCATCGTCTCACACGTGCCAGGTTCAAGGGAGCTCCATAACCAGCAATCATGGGTGATCTTCATGTTGTTGGCAGCATCAAGAAGCTTAACAATCAGAACTACAACTCCTGGTCAACCTGCATGATTTCGTATATGCAAGGTCAGGATTTGTGGAAGGTTGTAAATGGCAACGAAACATGGCAACCTGATGAAGACACGAACGGGATACTGCGGAAGTGGAAGATCAAGATGGGCAAGGCGATGTTTGTCCTGAAGACGATGGTCGAAGAAGACGTGTTGGACTATATCCGTGAGTTGAAGACCCCCAATGAAGCATGGAATACTCTTGCTGCATTGTTCTCCAAGAAGAATGATACCAGGCTTCAACTTCTGGAGAGCGAACTACTGTCAGTGGTGCAGCGAGATCAGACGATCGCCTAGTATTTCCACAAGATGAAATCCTTGTGTCGAGAGATTTCCGAGTTGGATCCAGAAGCTCCAATCGGCGATACCAGGATGAAGCGAATCATTATCCATGGTTTGAAGCCTGAATTTAGGAGCTTTGTTGCTGCTATACAGGGATGGCAAAATCAGCCATCGCTTGTGGAGTTTGAAAATCTGTTAGCCGGACAAGAAGCCTTAGCCAAGCAGATGGGAGGAGTCTCGTTAAAAGGTGAAGAAGAGGCACTCTATGCCAATAGAAGCAAGAAGAACTCTAAGCAGCATGTTGCTAAAGGATCTAAGAAGAAAGATGATGCGGTGGAGAATCATCAGGGTGAAGGGAACTCTCGTGCAGGGGGTAGATCAAGGAACTCTGGCAATGGTAAAAGGTTTGAAGGAAAATGCTATAATTGCAAGAAGAAGGGTCATATGGCAAAGGATTGCTGGTTCAAGAAGAAGGAGGTAGAAAGCAATGTTGCAACCTCAAAAGTCAAGGATGAATGGGATACTGAGGCACTTTTCGCTATAGCCGAGATTGAGCAAGCCTTCACGGTAACAATTGTCACCGAAGTTGATTATGAAAATGACTGTATTGTTGATTCAGGGTGTTCAAATCACATGACTGGTGACAAGGAGAAGCTGTAGAATTTGTCTGAATATAAGGGAAGCCGGGTGGTGGTGACAGCAAATAATTCAAAGCTGCCGATTGCTCACACTGGAAATACAGCAGTTGCTCTTCCTTGCAATAATAGAGAGGTGCTGCTCCATAATGTCTACCATGTTCCAGGGATGAAGAAGAATCTCCTCTCCGTGGCACAATTGACATCTTCTGGCCATGTTGTTGTGTTTGGCTCACAAGATGTCAAGGTGTATCGGGATCTTCAGATTGCCCAAGAACCAGTGATGAAGGGGCGGAAACTGGGTTCAGTTTATGTGATGTCTGTCCAAACCGCCTATGTAGACAAAACCCAAAAAAATGAAACAGCTGATCTTTGGCATATGCGGCTAGGACATGTCAGCTACTCCAAGCTCGATGTGATGATGAAGAAGGTGATGCTAAGGGGCCTTCCACAGCTTGAAGTAATGACTGAAACGGTTTGTGCAGGATGCCAATATGGAAAAGCACATCAGCTGCCTTATGAGGTGTCCAATTTTCAAGCAAAGGAGCCCCTTCAACTGATTCATTCAGATGTGTTTGGACCAGTCAAGCAGGCTTCCATCAGTGGAATGAAATACCTGGTGACCTTCATTGATGTCTTCTCGAGGTATGTTTGGATTTATTGCATGAAGGAGAAGTCTGAAACCTTCTCAAAATTTTGGGAGTTCAAGAAAATTGCAGAAGCGGAAACTGGAAGAACTGTCCACTATTTACAGATAGATAACGGGGGAGAGTACACTTCAAAAGAGTTCCTGGATTTTCTTCAGAAGTGCAGAATTCACCATCAGTTCACTTGCGCCAATACTCCACAACAAAATGGCGTGTCAGAAAGGAAGAACAGGCATCTAGTTAAAATATGTCGGAGCTTGCTTCATGCGAAGAATGTACCGGGTCGATTTTGGGCTAAAGCAATGAAGACTGCAGTCTTTGTGATCAACCGGTTGCCTCAAAAAAGGTTATCCTTTCTGTCACCCTTTGAAAAATTATGAAATTCAAAACCTGCAGTTGGACATTTTCGCATTTTTGGATCTGTGTGCTATGTGTTTGTACTTGACCATCTATGCAGCAAAATAGAGAAGAAAGCTGTCAGATGTATTTTTGTAGGTTATGATAGTCAAAGAAAAGGGTGGCGGTGCTGTGATCCAGTTATAGGAAGATGCTACACATCGCGAAACATGGTATTTGATGAGGCATCTTCATGATGGTCGGCGGACAAGAAGGAACTGCCAAGTTCAGATGTCTTCAAAGAAGATCTGGAACCCTCACGTGTTCAGCTTAGTTCACAGCAATTTGAAGTTGCAGAAAGTAGCGGTAATGGCGAGGAAAGAGCTGTTCAACATCCGTGGCAGACAGGTATTTATCAGAGAGTAGAAGAGGAGGACGAGCCATTACAATAAAACATGCCGACTGCACTTAGAAGATCAACCAGGATTAGAAAAACAAATCCTAAATATGCTAATGCTGTAATAGTGGAGATCTGGATACAAGGGAACCAGAGACATTTGAAGAGGCTTCACAGCACCCAGAATGGTTCAACGCAATGAAGGAAGAGATTGCTGCACTTGACCGAAATTAGACCTGGGAGCTGACGGCCAAGCCAAAGGATGTGATGTCCATCTCGTGCAAGTGGGTGTACAAAATCAAGCACCCTGAATATGTGTGCATACTTCAGAAGGCACTCTATGGTTTAAAGCAGGCACCGATGGCCTGGTACGGGAAGATTGCTGAATTTCTTATTCACTCTGGATACCAGGTAACTTCTGCAGACTCAAGCTTGTTTGTCAAAGCTAGTGAAGGGAAAATAGCTGCCGTATTAGTATATGTGGATGATCTAATTATCACCGGAGATTTTGAGGAGGAGATTATTCGAACTAAGGAAAACTTGTCGATCCATTTTCAGATAAAAGAACTCGGACGACTAAAGCGTTTCTTGGGTTTAGAAGTTGATCACTCTAATGAAGGGCTATTTTTACATCAAAGGAAGTACTCCGAGGATTTGTTGAAAAGATGTGGGACAAACTGAGCACAATACCAATGGAACCTAATACGAAAGTCTGCTTTCAGGAAGGCAAAAGTTTGACAGATATCACTATGTATCGGCAACTGATGAGCAGACTTATTTACCTCAGTGTTACTAGGCCGAATATTTCATTTGCTATTGGGGTGATGAGCCGATTCATGCACAACCCAACGAACCTTCATCTGGAAGCAGCTCGGCGAATCTTGAGGTATGTGAAAGGGATGCTTGGTCATGGCATCATGTACACAAAGAACAGTAGCTGCAAATTGGAAAGTTATTGTGACGCTGACTATGCAGGTGATCTTGATACTCGGTGGTCGACTACTGGGTATGTGTTTAAGCTTGGATCTGGAGCAGTTTCATGGTGCAGTAAGAGACAGCCCACTGTCTCTTTGTCAACCACAGAAGCTGAATATCGAGCTGCTGCAATGGCATCTCAAGAAATTGCCTGGCTAAGGCAATTGCTAGAAGATCTGTATCAGTTGGAAGAAGGTGGAGTTCTCTTACAATGTGATAATCTGTCTACAATAAAGCTGGCAAAAAATCCAGTTTTTCATGCTAGGACAAAGCATGTGGAGGTTCATTTTCACTTTATAAGAGAAAAGGTGCTGCAGGGAGAGGTTGAGCTGAAATATGTTCGAACGGAAAACCAAGCTGTAGACCTGTTTACCAAGAGCTTGTGCAACAACAAAGTTGAAGATCATTCACGTCAGCTCGGTGTAATAAAGAGATTAACTGTTGGCGTTGAGGGGGAGTATTGAATGACCAACACCAGCCCTTATCTTTGCACGATTGAGCGAAGATTTTATCTTTGTTTAGTCTCTTGGTTTGTTTATTTTGTTTGAACAATGAGTCTTTAGTTTTATCATTAGTTAGTTTCAAGAGTCCAGTTTTAGTTAAAGTTCTAGTGTTTTTATCATGTACGCTAGAGAAGGCTTTGATATAAGAAATTGAAAAGCATCCACATTGGTGTCATTGCAGCAACGTTTTTATTTTCTGATTTTTCCCGTCTTCCTCTCCATGTGGTTGCGTTTTTGTTCTACAGTAGTATGATTTCATTTTTTTAGGATGTGTTTTTTCTTCTTCTTCCTTGTAAAAAAAAAAACTGAGAGAGAAACAGATGGAGTGTTTGTCTGTATGTTGTATCAAAATCTGGGTGTTGAATGAATTAAGTTACAAAAGTTTCTCTCACTGAAACTTGTGTGTGCCATTTTCCTCTCTAAAACTTTTCCAGGCTAAGTTGCTCTGGTTTTAAACCTAGTTTTCAAAGCAACATAAAAACGTCTTTTCTAGACATTGTGTGCCCAATTTTTTCACAAGAGGTCACTTGTTTGGTATTTCGATCATTTAGTTTGCTGCCAAAAAGAAATCTAGCAGATTAAAAAACGGAATGTGAAGTTAGAAATTAGTTTGCTCCACCGTTGCACAAGCTTGCCCAGAAGAGGTCAAGGTTCCTGCGACTGTAGGTAGATGCATGGGATAATTCAAATATGGATACTTATTTAGATTCCACTTACTTGCTCCGATGCATGCCCTTATTCTTTTACTTAAATGAACATGAAGTCGACACTTAGGACTGAAACGGGCAAATTATAAAACGCATAGCTCAAACTCGAAGTTCAACAGGGTTAGTCTCGCAGCCTCGAACCCTTTATTTCTAGTGAAAGATACTGGATTCCGTGAATCCCGACAAGTTTGGGCTAGGAATCAGCCCATTTCCAAAAAGAAAGTAGGCCTAGAGGCCATGTCCCGAATTAAGAAATTTGGGACATTGGAGGAGGAAGAGTCCTCTTCCATTATGAGTCCAACCCTAGCCTCCATCTCTATTTAGAACTATAGATCCCACTTCTCCCTCAATGTGAACTCGCCATAGCCATCGCCTCTTCTCTCATTTCCACCTCTTGATTACATATCATGTGAGTGAACGTGTGTAAAAGTAAACAGGCGGGTCTCGCATATCCTATATGATTAAACCTTAGGATTATATGGCTATCTAGCCCATGCCTAGCTCGGGCCTCAGATGGGGTTGTGATAAATTCTCTCTTTATCTCTTTTTGTTTTTAAGCCTATTATTGCCAGTATTGTTGAGGGAAGAGGAAGGTTAGAAGCCCACCTAATTTGTTTCTCAAGAAATACAAATAAAGGGATATCAGAAGAAAAGAGTGAGCAACTACTTAGAGAGACTCAAAATATTAATAACCTATTTAGTGTTCTGTGTTTGTTTGGTGTTTACCAGAATTTTCCAATAATTAAGGAGTCTGAACATCTTTTGAAAGACCACCTCTGCACAACAACACTTGAAGAAGTCATGCCAGTCCCTCGCATTGAAACAATATCTTATCCTAAACTAGCTGAAGCTCACTAGGAATTCATCATGGAGTTTGTAGAAAATGGTAACTATGTAGACATGATTACCCCTAATTAAGTATAGATTGGGACTCCATAAACTTGCAAAGTCTAATATCAAGTGTAAGGTTTTGCATGGTGCTCCCAATTCTTGGAGAGATTTAGAAGGCCATGGTAGGAATGCTGGAGACAATCCTTAGAGCTTGGGGACGTGTCCCAAGCAGAATCCTAGAAGTATTCTATTGATGCTTTAAGTTTGAGTGTTATCTCATATGACTTAGGGGGAAGTTTTTTTGAGAGATTGTAACATAACCCAATTGGGTTATGGGGTTGGGTCCAGGCTTGTTGAATTGGTTAGGAGGTTAGCTTAGTTGGTTAGATGGTTAGTTGGTTGGTTGGTTAGTCCAACCACCCAGGTTTCTAATCGAATTGGTTGGTTGTAACCAATTGGAAACCTAATTACCTACAGAGTTTTAACCAGTTTGTTATTGGCCCAAGAATCCAAGTCCTAACCGTCCATGTGATTGAGTCCTAACAAGATTCAAGAAGTTGTTGCAGTCCAACAAGAAGTCCAAGATTAGACGCCCTGTGTGCTATTTAATGTAAGGAGGGGGCGTGTGGTTTGGATATCTCACGGTGTGGAGTCCATGAGGACTTCTCACGATCCTGGTCTTGGACCGTGAGGGCTTGAGGATGCCCTTGGAGGCGTGGACCTTGGGAGACTTTCTTGGTTTTAGAGAAGGCCACGGTGATGGACTGCAGAGAGGTTCACATGGAGGAGTTTCTACGTAGAGAGCTTAGTGTCGTAGGGTGTTCCACAAGGCTTTGGAGAAAGGATGCATGTTAAGGTATTGTCCGTGCATGACGTACATGGGTTCTTGAGGTGGTGAGGCCTGCAAGAGAGAAGACATATGGGATGGCAAGAAGCTTCTGGGGTTGCAGAAGGGGTGCCATGGATTATCTTGTTTGTTGTAACAAGATTTTTCTTCAAAGGAATAAAGTAATATCTTTTTTTTATCCTACATTTATTTCTCCATTGTTGCATTATATTGAATCCAAGAATAGGTTGTTGAAGTGTGTTCTTCCACGTTATTTTCGCTGCATCCGCTGCATATAAGTACTGGTCCGAATCTTCCAATAAGTGGGATCAGTGTCCTGAAATTTTTCCAACATCAAGTCACATGCAGAATGTCCTTATCTCATCAAAGTTAAACAAAATTATTGGTAAAAATTAAGATAATGCATAATGCCATGATTTGATATGTGTACAATGATTAGTTAAATTAATGGTTCTCTACTTTTTTAGACACAGCATTATCCTTGGTGCTATCATTCTTTCTTTTGTAGCTACTAGTAATCGATATGGAAAGCAGCATTTGTTGATAAGTGGCTATTCAAAAGCAGTCTTTTTTTTTTTTTGATAGAAAGAGGAGTATTAACTCCTTATATTGAAACTGAAGTAGAATTTTACAAGATCCTGGATGTTCAAAGAAAGCTAAGTACTTTACATCTTCCAAAAAAGAAATTAAGCGGATGAAGTTTACAAAACCAATTACAGCAGTGATTACATATAGGAAAGTTCCATATATTCAAAAGCAGCCTTTACAAGTGAGTTGTCCTGCACTTCTTATATGGTGTAGCTTTATATGATGTAGCTTTTTATATGTTTCGCGAGCAGAAACTTAGTGGCCACCTAGGTTTACATCCTTGGATTATTGTTACATATTTATCTCATGTTGCAATTGCTATTGCTGTTTTCCAAATCTACCCTATTGGTCAAAGAAATTTCTTTAATGGTATGGCTTTGAGGAATATTTGATATTTTCAACTTCATGATTGTATTTGAGATAGAACACAATAGCCTTATGTAGAACAAACAAATGCTCACAAGCTCTCACACACCCAGCGATTTTTGGAAGACAAAATTCAGACGAAGAAAACAAAACAACTAGAAAACATAGCAGACAGTGTTTTTTGAGTTTCTGGAACAAAATGCTGCTGCGATCACCGCAACCCTCACGTTCTTCCATTTTTATTCCAAGACTTTAAACAACGTACATGGTAAAAATTCCAAGATAGACTCCTAACTAAACTTGAATACCAGAATCTAGTTAAAGACAAACACTAACAAACTCATAGTTTAAATAAAACACACAAATTGAACTCCAAATAAAGATAAACTCTGTTTTGTTTAGAAATAGAAATAGATTGACAACGCTCAATCCTGCGTGGGGTGGGGCTGGTGTTGTTGTTCAATACTCCCCCTCAATGCCAGCACCTAATCCCTTTACCACATCGAGCTGACGACAATGATCTTCGACTTTGTTCCCGCACAAGCTCTTGGTAAACAGGTCTGTAGCTTGATCTTCCGTTCGAATATACTTCAGCTCAACCTTCCCCTGCAGCACTTTTTCTCTTATGAAATGATAATGAACCTCCACATGCTTTGTCCTAGCATGAAAAACTGGATTTTCTACCAGCTTTATTGTAGACAAATTATCACATTATAAGAGAACTCCACCCTCTTCCAACTGATACAGATCTTCTAGCAATTGCCTTAGCCATTCAATTTCTTGAGATGCCATTGCAGCAGCTCGGTATAGCTTCTGTTGTTGACAAAGAGACAATGGGCTATCTCTTACTGCACCATGAAATTGCTCCATATCTAAGCTTAAACACATACCCAGTAGTCGACTCCCGAGTATCAAGATCACCTGCATAGTCGGCGTCACAGTAACCTTCCAATCTGCAGCTGCTGTTCTTTTTGTACAGGATGCCATGACCAAGCATCCCTTTCACGTACCTCAAGATTCGCCGAGCTGCTTCTAGATGAAGGTTCGTTGGGTTGTGCATGAATCGGCTCATCACCCCAACAGCAAATGAAATATCCGGCCTAGTGACACTGAGGTAAATAAGGCTGCCCATCAGTTGCCGATACATAGTGATATTTGTCAGACTTCTGCCTTCCTGAAAGCAGATTTTGGCATTAGGTTTCATTGGTGTTGTGCTCGGTTTGTAATTGAGCATCCCAAATCTCTTCAACAAATCCTTGGAGTACTTCCTTTGATGTAGAAACAGCCCCTCATCTGAATGATCAACTTCTAAATCCAAGAAACGCTTCAGCCATCCGAGTTCCTTCATCTGAAAACGGATCGACAGGTTTTCCTTGGTTAGAATTATCTCCTCCTCAAAATCTTCGGTTATAATTAGATCATCCACATATACTAATATGGCAGCTATTTTCCCTTCACTAGCTTTGACAAACAAGCTTGAGTCTGCAGAAGTTACCTGGTATCCAGAGTGAATAAGAAATTCAGCAATCTTCCCGTACCAGGCCCTCGGTGCCTGCTTTAAACCATAGAGTGCCTTCTGAAGTATGCACATATATTCAGGGTGCTCAACACTCTGAAATCCCAGCGGCTGTTCCATGTAAATTTCCCGGTCTAGCTCTCCATGTAAGAAAGCATTCCTTACATCCATTTGCCATAAATCCCACCCTCTGCTTGCTGTTAAAGCCAGGAGAACTCTCACTGTTGTGAGCTTTGCAACAGGACTAAAGGTCTCATCATAGTCTAACCCGTACTGTTGGGAGAACCCTCGAACTACAAGACGAGCTTTATATCTCTCAATTGATTCATCAGCATGGTGCTTGACTTTGTACACCCACTTGCACGAGATGGACATCACATCCTTTGGCTTGGCCGTCAGCTCCCAGGTCTGATTTCGGTCAAGTGCAGCAATCTCTTCCTTCATTGCGTTGAACCATTCTGGGTGCTGTGAAGCCTCTTCAAATGTCTCTGGTTCCCTTGTATCCAGATCTCCACTATTACAGTATTAGCATATTTAGGATTTATTTTTCTAATCCTGGTTGATCTTCTAAGTGCAGTCGGCATATTTTGCAGTAATGGCTCATCCTCCCCTTCTACTCTCTGATAAACACCTGTCTGCCACGGGTGTTGAACAGCTCTTTCCTCGCCATTACAGCTGCTTTCTGCAACTTCAAATTGCTGTGAATTGAGCTGAACACATGAGGTTCCAGATCTTCTTTGAAGGCATTCAGACTTGGCAGTTCCTTCTTGTTTGCCGACCACCATGAAGACGCCTCATCAAACACCACGTTCCGCGATGTGTGGCATCTTCCTGTAACTGGATCACAGCACCGCCACCCTTTTCTTTGACTATCATAACCTACAAAAATACATCTGACAGCCTTCTTCTCCATTTTGCTATGTAGATGGTCAGGTACAAACACATAGCACACAGATCCAAAAACACGAAAATGTCCAACTGCAGGTTTTGAATTCCATAATTTTTCAAAGGGTGAAAGAAAGGATAACCTTTTTTGAGGCAACCGGTTGATCACAAAGACTGATATCTTCATTGCTTCAACCCAAAATCGACCCGGTACATTCTTCGCATGAAGCAAGCTCTGACAGATTTCAGCTAGATGCTTGCTCTTCCTTTCTGACACGCCGTTTTGTAGTGGAGTATTGGCGTAAGTGAATAGATGGCGAATTCTGCACTTCTAAAGAAAATCCAGGAACTCCTTTGATGTGTACTCTCCCCCATTATTTCTCCGTAAACAGTGGACATCTCTTCCAGTTTCCTCTTCTGCGGTTTCCTTGAACTCCCGAAATTTTGAGAAGGTTTCAAACTTCTCCTTCATGCAATAAATCCAAACATACCTCGAGAAGTCATCAATGAAGGTCACCAGGTATTTCATTCCACTGATGGAAGCTTGCTTGATTGGTTCAAATACATCCGAATGAATTAGTTGTAGGGGCTCCTTTGCTTGAAAGTTGGACACCTCATAAGGCAGCTGATATACTTTCCCATATTGGCATCCTGCACAAACCGATCAGTCCTTACTTCAAGCTGTGGAAGGCCCCTCAGCATTGCCTTCTTCATCGTCACATTAAGCTTGGAGTGGCTGACATGTCCTAGCCGCATATGCCATAGATCAGCTGTTTCATTTTTCTGGGTTTTGTCTACATAAGCGGTTTGGGCAGACATCACATAAACTAAATCCAGTTTCCGCCCCTTCATCACTGGTTCTTGGACAATCTGAAGATCCCGATACACCTTGACATCTTGTGGGCCAAACACAACAACATGGTCAGAGGATGTCAACTGTGCCACAGAGAGGAGATTCTTCTTCATCCCTGGAACATGGTAAACATTATGGAGCGGCACCT
This sequence comes from Areca catechu, assembly GCA_021397845.1. Taxonomy (NCBI): domain Eukaryota; kingdom Viridiplantae; phylum Streptophyta; class Magnoliopsida; order Arecales; family Arecaceae; genus Areca; species Areca catechu. The sequence continues at coordinate 146,189,986 of CM038049.1, read as the reverse complement.
CACTGTTATTGCAAGGAAGAGCAACTGTTGTATTGCCAGTGTGAGCAATCGGTAGCTTTGAATTATTTGCTGTCACCACCACCCGCTTCCCTTATATTCAGATAGATTCTGCAGCTTCTCCTTGTCACCGGTCATGTAATTTGAACACCCTGAATCAATAATCCAGTCATTTTCATAATCAACTTCGGTGACTGTTGTTACCGTGAAGGCTTGCTCAACCTCGGCTATAGCAAAAAGTGCCTCAGCATCCCATTCATCCTCGATTTTTGAGGTTGCAACATTGCTTTCTACCTCCTTCTTGAACCAGCAATCCTTTACCATATGACCATTCTTCTTGCAATTGTAGCATTTTCCTTCAAACCTTTGACCATTACCAGAGTTCCTTGATTCGCCCCCTGCACGAGAGTTCCCTTCGCCCTGATGATTTTCCACCTCATCATCCTTCTTCTTAGTTCCTTTGGTAACATGCTGCTTAGAGTTCTTCTTGCCTTTATTGGCATAGAGTGCCTCTTCTTCACCTTTTAACGAGACTCCTCCCATCGTTTGGCTAGGGCTTCTTGGCTGGCTAACAGATTTTCAACTCCACAAGCGATGGCTGATTTTGCCATCCCTGTATAGCAGCAATAAAGCTCCTAAATTCAGGCTTCAAACCGTGGATGATGATTCGCTTCATCCTGGTATCACCGATTGGAGCTTCTGGATCCAACTCGGAAATCTCTCGACACAAGGACTTCACCTTGTGGAAATACTGGGCGATCGTCTGATCTCGCTACGCCATCGACAGCAGTTCGCTCTCCAGAAGTTGAAGCCTGGTATCATTCTTCTTGGAGAACAACGCAGCCAGGGTATTCCATGCTTCGTTGGGGGTCTTCAACTCACGGATATGGTCCAGCACGTCTTCTTCGACCATCGTCTTCAGGACAAACATCGCCTTGCCTGCCTTGATCTTCAACTTTCGCAGCGTCCCGTTTGTGTCTTCATCAAGTTGCCGTGTTTCGTTGCCGTTTACAACCTCCCACAAATCCTGGCCTTGCATATACGAGATCATGCAGGTTAATCAAGAGTTGTAGTTCTGATTGTTGAGCTTCTTGATGCCGCCAACAACTTGAAGATCACCCATGGCAGATTGATATAGAATGCCCTTAATCGCTGGTTATGGAGCTCCCTTGAATGCTGGCTCTGATACCAAGATTGTAGAACAAACAAACGCTCACAATCTCTCACACACCCAGCGATTTTTGGAAGACAAAATTCAGATGAAGAAAACAAAACAACCAGAAAACAGAGCATACGGTGTTTTTTGAATTTCTGGAACAAAACGCTGCTGCGATCACCGCAACCCTCACGTTCTTCTATTTTTATTCCAAGACTTTAAACAATGTACACGATTGAAATTCCAAGATAGACTCCTAACTAAACTTGAATACTAGAATCTAGATAAAGATAAACACTAACAAACTTATAGTTTAAATAAAACACACAAACTGAACACCAAATAAATATAAACTCTGTTTCGTTTATAAACAGAAATAGATTGACAATGCTCAATCCTGCGTGGGGTGGGGCTGGTGTTGTCGTTCAATATCTTATGCATCCATGTTAAATGTTAGATGTAGTTCACATTTCCTATGGCTCCCTATTCCGTACTATGCATGGTTCTCTAATAACCTTTAATTTAATTAGGAAAAATATTGAAAACTACTTTGCTAATGAAGGCTACGGATGTAACAAAAAAATTTAGTTTGGTAGGCTCAAAATACTATAATCCTATATTTCTTGATTTGTATCACCTCGTATATCCGGGACAAAGAGGGTCAACTTTTTTTCTTCTTACGATCTTTATCTTCTTTGTTTTATTTTTCTTATTGTGTACAAGAGAAGCAAACATCTGGAGACGCACATCCTGGAAATTCTGTGACACATCATAAAGATGATAGCTGCAAGGAAGAAAGAGAGAGGGGAAAATTCAAAGCAGGCTTGGGTTGTCTGCTTATCCCCTGACCAAAAGGGAGGCTATATTTTCTTAAGGGCTTATCGTTTGGAGGGTAAATAATTTATCTCAGAAACTCTATTTTCTTAAATAAATATTTTTTTAATAATATTTAAATATAAAAATAATTTATTTATATATTAAAAAATAGTTTCGTTATTTATTATTCATGTTCTTTTGTATTAATATTTTTTAGATAAGTTGCTAAGATCTAATATCTTTTATTATATATATATATATATTATATTATCATTTATATAATGTTATATATTATTGAATAGATCATAATATAGTATGTTATTATACAATATATTATAATAGTACAATAATATATTATATTAGTATAATGATATATTATATTAGTATAATAATATATTATATATTATTATATTAGATTATATTAAACATAATATAATATATGTTATGAAATGGATGATAGTTGAATTAACTACCGGTATGCAGGAAAGTACTCAGCCAAGAGCCGATTACTTATTCCAGACATACGATGCCAGATGACTAGGAGTCAATCACTTATTCTAAGCATTGGATGCCAGATGGCCGATAGCCGATCATTTATTCTAGACACAGGATATTAGATAGCCAGTATCGATCACTTATTTCAAGCACATGATGCTCAACGACCAGGAGTCGAACATTTATTCTAGAAATAAGATACCGGATAGCTATTAGTCGATTACTTTTCCAGGCACATGATGCCAAATGGCCAATAGCAATCACTTATTTCAGGCACAGAGTACTAGATGGCCAAGAGTCGATCACTTATTTCAGGTACATGAACTAAAAGGCTAAGAACTGATCATTTATTTCAAGCACAGGATACCAGATGGCCAAGAGCTGATTACTTGTTGTAGGCACAAGATACTAGATGGCTACGAGCCGGTCACTTATCAGAAGCACAAGTTGCTTAACAACTTATTGGATAGGTATCGACTACTTAATTCATTGAATAAGTATCGATCACTTACTTGAGCCAAGTATGAAGTTTCATAAATTTGCTTAATATAAAATACATGTCTTAAAGTCATCAGAGTCATTACGATAATGATGATAAAGTAGTTATCAAGAAGTGTAACAGACCATTTAACAAACCACATCACAAATAGATCTTTTAACAGTCTAACCAACTCAATCACTTTTTTAACAATGTAACTACTTTACAAACGGTTATAATGGTCTAACTAAGCCTTTTACTTGTATAAATATGGAGTTGAGAGGATCTCCAAGGATAACTTGGGAATATACACTCTCTCCATTTTTTTTACTGTTCTCCTTCTTAAAACTAACTTAAATATCGGAGGGTCCTCTGTTGGAGAAATCCCATCAATTTCTTCAATATTGAGGACTGCCTTCTTTTGCAGGTCAAGGAGTCAATGGAGCTAACTCCAAAACTTATCAGCCAATCTCTTGAAAATCCTTAGAAGCCCAAAGACATTCCAATAGAATCAGCTTATTCAACTTAAAGAGGTGCAGCAACAATATATAATAATACATAATATAGTATAGTATATATTATATATATATATATATATTATTATTATTATATCATTATGATTATATGGTTAAAGATATATTGAAAATAAAATAAAAAATTTATTTTCTTAGCTCATAAAAAAATTGATTTATCCATTTTCTAGATGGGTAAGACCTTCTTTTCTTTTGGTAGGTAAATGCTATCCATTTATTTATGAAAAATTATTTATTACTTAGAAAAGCATACAAACATGGATATGCTGGTCAATGAGAAAGTTAATCAATTTTTTCAAGATATTTAGCCACCAAAGAATGGATCCTAAAATCAATGGTCCAAATGTGAAATGCAAGAATGGTGGGTCCAATATCATCAAGGATGACTAAATAATGAACAATGCTATGCTGCACCATTAATTGCTCCATTTTTGCATCCAACATGGCAAGAGGGGATTAGTGCAAGTTACGTTGCTTGGCTATTATATTAGCACCATGTCAGATGAGGATGGGAGTGGTGAATATAGTGGTGCTGCATAGCTTGTTTCATCGTGGATGTGGCATACTATATTGCAAGCGAAGTCTTCAAGTCATCGCGTGTCCTTGTTCTACTTTCCGTTTCTCTCCTCGCATTCCAAGCGCCAACCCATACCACATGGCAAGCAAAGAGTTCTATTGATTGGTGTATAAGAAAAGACTTCTAGTCATCGCCTGGGCTCTTCGTGACTTTCTGTTCCACTCCCAAGTTTCCAAGAATTTATGATACAAGATGGGGATAGACATAAGAAACCAATTAATGGCACTTCCATGTTATTAATATCAAGAGAAGGAATCGCTCAGGCGACTGAAGTTAGACCCAAGCCATGACTCAAAAGGACACGTACATCTTTCTCATCCTCACACCGATCACCAGAGCATCAACAGAAGATGACAATTTTACTTTCAATGGATTCCCTGCTGACAAACTGCGGGTGGATGGCATTGCAGAGATCACACCCGATGGCCTCCTAATTCTCACTGACAATAGACAGCCAGCCAAGGACCACGCCTTTTTTCCAACTCCACTCCGTTTTGAGAACTACTCGACAACTGGCAAAGCTCTCTCCTTCACAACTTCTTTCATCTTTGCAATCATCCATAAGTACCAAGACTTGCTTGGCCACGGAATTGCCTTCTTTCTTGCTTTTTATGCCTTGCCGAGTCAATTCACGGGACTCTTCAATTCAAGCAATTCAAATTCTTCAAAACAAATTGTGGCCATCGTGTTGGATACGAACATGAACCCTGCATTTCATGATATTGACAATGATCATGTAGGAATTGATGTTAATAGCCCAAAGTCTATTAGATTCTCGCATACAGCTTGTTACAAGATAGATAATCTGTTATAAATAACTGTTGGTATATAAAAATGTATTTAGCAACGAGCCGATCACTTCCTTGCTGATTACTTATTTAAGGCATGCGCTATCAAATGACCGGGAGCTGAGTACTTATTCAAGGTACAGGATTATCAAGTACTGATTACTTATTCAAGGTACGGAATACCAGATGGTCAGAAGTCAATTATTTATTAAAAGCACAGATTGCTCAACTACTCATTGAACATGCACTAATTGCTTATCTAAGTTAGGTATAAAGTTTCATAACTTCATTTAATATGAAGCATATATCTTAAAATCGTTAGAGCTATTATGACAATGTTGGTAAAGTGGTTATTAAGAAGTATAACAAACCACTCAATTTATCCATCTCACAAACTGACCACTTAACCGCCTAACTAACTTAATAATTTTTTTAATGGTATAACCATTTCACAAATAGTTATAACCACCTAACCAACTTAGTTCAAAATCTCCATAAATAAGGGGTCGAGAAAAATTCCAAGAAACTTTTCATGTATACTCACACTCCTTTTTTTTACCATACCTCCCTCTCTAAGTTGACTTGAGCATTAGAGGATCCCTGGTTGTCCCATCAATTTCTTCAATGTCGAGGACTTTTTTTTGCAAGTCAAGGAGCTAATTGAGTCTATTTCTGAAGTTATCAGCTAGCTTATTGGAGATCCTTAGGAGCCCGAAAGCCACTCCAGCACAACTACTTTACTAAGCTTGGAAAGGTGTAGCAACAGATTACACTAGAGGAAGATCTGTGTCCAAATCATTCAAGAAAATGGTGAGATGAAAACCTCTATTCGACCCTCCTTCTTAATGACGATCTTCTCGAAATGCTCTTTGTACAACAGAAGTTGAGGTATGAAATCCTCAACCTATTCCTGCTATCAACCCAAGGTTGGACATTCTGATTAAGCAGGTGTAATCGTTGACAAGTGCCGTTTATCTTCTTCAACAATCTCCTATCTAGTCTCTTACTTCGCTGGCTGAGTCATCTTAGTAGAACCACTAGTATCAATCTGGTGGAGGTGATAGAAGTCATCAACCTCCCTGCAGAGAGGAAGAAATTCGGTGATTAATTCTTCTTTAAGAAGGAAGAAACTACTATCAATATACTCTAGAAGATTTCCAAGAGGATTCAATTTCAATGCATCCTTTGAATCATCGATCTCAGTAAGGGGATGATATCAAAAAGAAGGTCCAGGAGCTGGAGGGTAAACTTGGAGAAATCTACATGGGAGATTGCCACTGGAATAATTTCCATGACTTTAATTCTCAGTCCCCTTTCTTTGAGGAAATCATAAATGAGCCAATTTTCAACCGATTTAAGATGCCATCGTCAAATTCTATGATGGCTCTACCAATCATGTTGACCATCTGGAGGGATATAAAGTCCTTATAAGGCTCCAAGGTGCATCTAACTCCTTATTGTGCTTGGCCTTTTCGACAACTTTAAAGAAGTTGCTAGGATATGGTTTTCAAGCCTATTGCCTGGATCTATCTATTCTTTCTAGTAGCTAGGCAGTTAGTTAGTGATCCATTTCGATAGTCATCGACCATCTTTAAAGAATAATGATAGTCTCATCTCAATCAAGCAAGAAGGAGAGACACTTCAAAGTTATGTGCCATGCTTCAATGCAGCTACATTGGAGGTCAAAGATCTCAACGAGTCTGTCGTTGTATTAGCCTTGAAGCGAGGATTCCAGAATGGTCACTTGAGTTTCACCTCGGATAAAAATTTTTCAAGGAGTTATACTGAACTTCTTGAGCAAGCACAAGGTATGCTCAAGCCAAAGAAGGATAGTTCCTTCGCCAGAAGGAGGAAGGAAAGTGGGAAGAAGCAGCTTTGCGAGGAAGAAACTCACACTCAGTCAGAAGCTACTAAACCCATAAAAAGTTCAAAGTCAAACCATCCTGCCCGGCAATTTGCTAGTTATATCCCTTTGACTACCCTCGATCTCAGATCCTGATGGAGATCAAGAATGCGAATTTCTTACATCGACCACTATCCATGAGAGGTCTTCCAGAGAAAAGGGACAGAAATAAAAACTATTATTACCCTAGAGATCAAGAACAAGATATAAAACACTATTGGTAATTAAAGTAAAAAAATTAAGAACCTGATCTGATGGGGCTATTTCAATAAGTACATTAATAGACAACAGAAAGAAGATGCCATCCAATACTTCCCAAGCATAGACCCGAGTTAGATAACCTACCGAGGGGATAGTTGGCATGATCTCAAGCCTCTCCAAGGACTGGGGGCCAGGGAAGCATAAGGAGGAGCAAACAAATAAGAAGTATTGAGCATAGTCAACCAGTTCTCAAAATGAGAACGTTATCACCTTCTCTAAGAATGATATAAAGGAAATTTAAACCCTACATAATGATGTGATTGTCATCTCAATGACAGTGGCTAAATATGATGTGAAAAGAATTTTAGTTGATAATAAAAGCTTTGCTGATATCTTATTCTATGATGCTTTTCAAAAAATGAAACTACTACTAGAAAGGTTGAAGAGGGTATATACTCCACTCACTGAGTTCTCCCGAAACTCTATCATCATAGAAGGAGAAATCCTTATATTGGTAACTACAAGCTAGCCACCAAGACAAGCAACGGTCTAATTGAATTTCCTGTAGTTAGAATACGTACCATCAGTCTATAATACCATTTTTGGATGACTCGGTTTAAATGCATTGAAGGTGGTAGTCTCCACCTACCACCTACTCGTTCGCTTCCCAACCAAATATGGAGTTAAAAAAATCAAAAGATATTGGATGTTAGAAAGATAATATTTTCTTGAGACTGTTAAAATCTTGAAATAGATCAGGGCCTTGTAGGTAGATGAGTTGGATGTTAGAGAAGGTACCACTATAAATAGAGAGTAACCTATAGAGCAGTTGATAAGTATTCTCTTGGAAGATGACCCAAAGAAAGCTATAGAGATCAGGTCTTTTTTGGCTCCTAAAGTCAAAGAATGATCGGTCCTCTTCTTTTAAGCTAATGGTGATATCTTCACTTGGATAGTTGCTAATATGTCTAGCATTTTTTGCTAATGCTATTATCCACAAATTGAGTGTGGACCCTCACTATCCCCTTATTAAGTCAAAAAAGAGAAGTTTTGTACTAGAAAGGCAAAAGGCTATTGAAAAGAATGTGGACAAGCTTCTAAAGGTAGGTTTAATTAGAAAAACTTATTATACAAACTAAATAACCAATATGATTATGGTCAAGAAGATAAATGATAAATGAAGAATCTGCATAGATTATATTGATCTTAATAAAGCATGCCCAAAGGATAGCTATTTTTTACTAAGAATTGATTAACTGGTGGATGCTACATCCGAGCATGAATTACTCACCTTTATGGATGCTTTCTTAGAATATAACCAGATTTAGATGATGGAAGAAGATAAATAGAAAATAGCCCTTGTTGCCACTCGAATCATCATGGCCTATAGCTCTAGCACGTCGCCGCTGCATTGGGTGCCTCCTTCCGCTGGGAGTGCTTCCTCCTCTGTTGGGTTTGTCCTTGATTTTGATGATTAACAAAATGTTGAGTACTCATTTTGTACTAATGTTTCAAATATAGTTATGAGTTTCAGGATACAGGCATCTTAAATTCTCAAAATAAAAGTATCTTGAAGCTGGGTGAAATTTTTATTTTAGGAAGTCTTCTCACCATGAAAAATGGCTAAAAAATGTTCAATTATTGTTTACATAAGTGCATTTAAAGTTTGATTATATATCCTTATGTTTTTGGGTCATTTGGCACTCATTTTGGTAATTTCAGACTCAAGTGTCGACTCAAGCAGTTCCAAGTGTCGACACTTCAGTGAATGGCATGCAAAAATCCCTGACGGGCATGTCAAGTATCGATACCTGAGTTCCAAGTATCGACACCTAAGACACAAGTGTCGACACCTGGAATTCAAGTATCGACTCAAGGTCTGAGACCTTTTGAAAATCCAGAACATGCCATTTGAAGGGTTTTTGGGTCAAGTGTCGACACCTGTGCTCCAAGTGTCGACACCTGAAATTCAAGTATCGATACTTGCAGGACCAAGTGTTGATACTTGCAGGACCAAGTGTCGGCACTTGAGAGCCAAGTGTTGACTCACGAGTTCTGACAACCCCAATGGATCTATTTTTTTGAGTTACAGATTTATATTTTCAAGCTCCCAATGGCTAGTTTCGATCCTCCAACGGTCTCAAACCATTTTTTGGAAGTTTTTGTAGTATTTAAGCTTCACCAAACTCATTCATGAAGCATTGAACTCCATTGAACACTCAAAAGTTAATATTTTCTCAAGAACTTCACTTCAAAAGCCATAAAAGGAGAGATTCCCTAAAAAAGCTTACAAGCCTATCCTTTCATCCTTCCAAAAAGAGAGCTTGAAGAAAATTTTAAAGAGAAGACAAGACAAGCATCTACTTGAAGGAAAGTTATTGCTTTCAAGTCCACCACTAAAGAAAAGTCAAGTGATGAGTCCGAAGAAGAAGATGAAGAAGATGAGACGGCTCTTCTGGCTAGAAAGTTTAGAAGGTTTATGAGAAAGAAGAAATATAACTTCAAGAAGAAACCTCAAAAAGGAGAGCCTAGCAAAGAAAAGGACAAATAGAAAGAAAAGAAGCAGCCCACATGTTTTGAATGTAAAAAACCAGGCTACTTCAAGATGGATTGCCCCCTACCTAAGAAAAGTAGAAGAAGATTGAGAAAGAAAGTCATGATGGCAACCTGGAGCGATAGCGAGGATTCAAGCTCCGAAGAAGAGCAACAAGAGGTTGCAAACTTTTATCTCATGGCCAACAATGACGAGGTAATATCTGAATCAGAATAATAATTTATATTTGATGAGTTGCATGAAGTTTTTGATGAACTTATTATCGAATTTCAAAAACTTAAATCAAAGCATAAAGAACTAAAAAGACAAAACTTGGACTTAGTTAAAGCAAATGATAAGTTTTCAACTAAAAAAGATTGTTTACTTCTTCAAAACAAAAAGCTAAATGATAAAATTATTCTTCTTGAAAAAGAAAAGAAAGTTTTAAAAAAGAAAAACTCTTCTGCATCTAATGAAAACTTTTCAAAACAAAATAAATAATTTTGGAAGAAAACAAGAGATATAAAGATGAACTTGAAAAATTAAAACTATTTGTTGAAAAATTTATTTACAGTTCTGAAAAACTAAATATGCTTTTAAACAACCAAAGAGCTATTTTCAACAAAGCCGGTTTGGGTTTCAAAACTCAAAAGAAACAAAAATTTTTCAAGAATTTTTTTGTGCATGCTTCCTCTTCAATTACTTGTTATTCATGTGGTAAGGTAGGACATAAATCTCATTTATGCAATAAAAGAAAAATTAGCAAAGTTAAAAAGGTTTGGGTTCCAAAAGGAACCATCACCACTAACCTTAAAGGATCCAAGATGACTTGGGTACCTAAAATCTTCACTTGATTTTATTGTAGGTGTGTCTTGCAACCAACAAAAGAAGATTGTGGTACCTCGACAGTGGTTGCTCAAGGCACATGACTGGAGATGTGGAGTATTTCTCCTCACTTGAGTATCAAAGTGGTAGTAATGTTACTTTTGGTGACAATAGAAAAGACAAGATTGTCGGAATTGGTAAAGTCCATATCACCCATTCTACTTTCATAGATAATGTTTTATATGTTGATGGTTTAAAGCATAATTTACTTAGCATAAGTCAGTTTTGTGATAAGGATTTTAAAGTTATTTTCGAATCTTCCATGTGCATTATTTCTAGTCTTGATGACAATGGCATCAAGTTTATTGGTCATAGGCATGGCAACATTTATATGATAAATCTAGATGATCTACATGTTCAAAATGATCAATGTCTAGTGACAATGGAAGCCAAGATCAATGAAACTAGTTAGCTTTTGCATCGTAGACTAGGACATGCTAGCATGCTTTTGATTTCAAAACTTTGTAAAATGGATTTGATAATAGATTTGCCAAAACTCAACTTTGAAAAAGATAAGATTTGCACAGCTTATTAACTTGGAAAACAAACCAAATCATCTTTTAAACCAAAAGGAGTAGTCTCTACATCTAGACCCTTAGAATTTCTTCATATGGACCTCTTTGGGCCAACTAGATTATCTAATTTGGGAGGTAAAAAGTATGGTCTAGTCATTATAGACGATTTCTCTCATTTTACTTGGATGATGTTTTTAGCTCATAAAGTTGAAACCTTTTTTGCATTCATTAGATTTCATAAAAGAGTTTCAAATGAAAAAGGTGTTTCAATTGTTTCTTTAAGAAGTGATCATGGTACTGAATTTGAAAACAATGAATTTGAAAAATTTTGTAGTGAAAATGGCTTTTATCATAATTTTTCTACACTTAGGACTCCTCAACAAAATGGAGTAGTAGAAAGAAAAAATAAAACTCTTGAAGAAATGGCATACACCATGCTTTGCGAAAATGATTTACCTAGATATTTTTGGGTGGAAGCCATAAATACAATATGTTATGTTTTAAATCGTGTTTTAATCCGACCTATTTTAAAGAAAACACCTTATGAACTTTGGAAGGATAGAAAACCTTCAATCAAGTATTTTCGGATTTTTGGATGCCGTTGTTTCATCTTTAACAATGGTAAGGATAATCTAAGCAAACTTGATGCTAAGTCAGATGAGGGTGTCTTTTTAGGCTACTCTACATCTAGCATGGCATGCATATAGGGTCTTTGTTGGCTCCATCTAGTGATTTTGATAAAAAACAAAATGTTGAGTACATATTATATAGTAATGTATATTTCTAGCTATGAGTTTTCAGGAAGCAAGCATCTCAGATTCTCAAAAGTTTAAGTATCATGGCACGCATGGCACGGAGCATTTTTCGCAATTTAGGACATCCTTTTCATGCAAAAAGGACTTTTACATGTTCAATTTTTGATTGTTTATGTTCCATTTAAATTTCAAAATTAATGTTTACGTTTTTGGCTTAATTTGCAATTGATTATAAATTTTTCAAAGTCAAGTGTCGACACCTGGGAAGTCAAGTGTCGACACTTCAGCATTTGGCATGCAGAAAAATCCCTTGGTATGCCAAGTGTCGACATCCAGAACTCAAGTATCGACACCTGCAATTCAAGTGTCGATACTTAGGTTTCCAAGTGTCGACTCAAGGCTTGAGATTTTTGAAAATATAGAACTTTATCAATGGAGGGTTTTTTGTGTCAAGTGTCGACACCTATGCATCAAGTATCGACACTTGAAAGTTCAAGTGTCGACACCTAGAAATCAAGTGTCGACACCTGACAGCCAAGTGTCGACACTTGAAGTCTGACAGCCCTAACATATCTATTTTTTCGACTTGCAAAAATCACTTTTCAAGCTCCCAATGGCTAGATTCGAGGCTTCAATAGTCACAAACCATTTTTTGGAAGTCTCTAATTATATTTAACCTCCACCTACTTCATTCTTGAGGTATTGAAGTCTATTGAAAGCCAAAAAGCCAAGATTCTCTCGAGAACTTCACATCAAGAGCCATTTAAAGTTTGATTTCCTGAAAAAGCTTACAAGCCCATCCTTACTTCATTCCAAAAGAGGAGTTTGAAGAATATTCCAAGGAGGAGACAAGAGAAAGCATCATCTTGAGCTTCAAAGCTTCTATTCTACTCTTGAAGAGAGTTTGTCTTAATTTTTGAAATTGTATATTTACTTTTATCTTGTGATTTGACCTTGCTTTCAAGGGTGTCTTGAAAGAAGATTATTGTGGTTTGTTGGTAAGCCAAAGGGACAAAACCAACTAGGGTTAACTTGTGAGCCTGAAGACAAAACAAGTGTTGAGGTTTGTTGGTAAGCCTAGGTGACAAAACCAACATAGGTTTTGACTTGTAAGCCTTTCGAAAAATAAGTTGGCTGTAATCTTGATTGGATTATAGTGAAATTTTCAAGGATGGCTTAGGGAATGGATGTAGGTGCTAGGTTTGTACCGAACAACTATAAACTTTGTGTTTGTGTGTGATTGCCCTCTTTCTTTCTTGCTCTTTGTTTATTGCAATTCATTTATCACTTTCCACTACATTCAATCTAGTGCATTGAATTTATCACTCACAAAACACCACTAGACCTTCATATTATTATTTTAAATTTTAAAAAGATCCAATTCACCCCCCCTCTTGGGCTCCATTTCTGGGCAACAAGTGGTATCAGAGCACCGGTACTCTCTTGTAGGTCCAAGGATCTTGAGTAAAAGATCATGGCAGCCCCAATAGGAATGGGTGTTGTTGAAGGTCAAGCTTCAAATCGTCCCCCACTCTTCAATGTCACAAATTACACGTATTGGAAAACACGCATGCACATTTTTATTCAAACTATTGATTATAATCTATGGAGGACAATTGTAAAAGGTCCTCATCAGCCTACTATGTTGGTTAATGGCATTCTCACTCCAAAAATGAAAGATGATTGGGATGAGAATGACATTAAGCAAATAGAACTTAATGCTAAGGCTATGAACTTGTTGTTTTGCTCTCTTGATCCAAGTGAATTCAATAGAATATCTAATTGTCTCTCTGCCAAGGAGATTTGGGACACACTTTAGGTTACCCATGAGGGCACACACCAAGTGAAAATAACTAAGGTCAACATGCTCATTCATACTTACGAAATATATATAATGGAACCTACTGAATCTATTAGTGAAATGTATACTAGGTTCATAAATATTGTGAATGGCATGAGAAGCCTAGGAAAAGTTGTTTCTAATGGTGAACTTGTAAACAAACTTCTCAGGTCTCTACCGGTTTCTTGGGATACAAAGGTGACTGCTATTGAAGAAGCCAAGGATGTCAACACTCTTCGACTTGAACAATTATCGGGCTCACTGATGACTTATGAGCTCTCCCTCAAACAAAAGAATGTGGAAGTCGATAAAAAGAAGAAAGTAATCACTTTCAAATCTACTGTAAGAGAAGAATCAAGCGATGACTCTGAAGAAGATAATGAAGAAGATGAGACGACTCTAATGGCAAGAAAATTCAGAAGGTTTATGAGGAAGAAAAAGATCAACTTCAAGAAGAAACCCCTGAAAGGTGAGCAAAATAAAGAGAAAGACAAGGAGAAAGATAAGGAGCAGCCCACATGCTTCGAATGCAAAAAACCTGGTCATTTCAAGGTAGACTGCCCCTTACTTAAGAAAAGTAGAAGAAAATTAAGAAAGAAGGCCATGATGGCAACCTGGAGTGATAGTGAGGACTCCAGCTCTGAAGAAGAATAGCAGGAAGTTGCAAACTTCTGTCTGATGGCGGATCATGATAAGGTATAATCTGAAACTGAGAATGAATTTACATTTGATGAACTTCATAAAGTTTTTGATGAGCTAGTTATATAATTTCAAAAACTAAAGTCAAAACATAAAGATTTGAAAAAGCAAAATTTGGATTTGGCCAAAGTAAATGATAAGTTTTCAAATGAAAATGATTGTCTACTTCTTCAAAATAAAAAATTAAATGATAAGATTTATGTTCTTGAAAAGGAAAAAGAAGTTTTGAAAAAGAAAAACCTTTCAGTTTCAAATGAAAATCTTTCAAAACAAAACAAAGAAATTTTGAATGAAAACAAAAAATATAAAGAAGAAGTTGAAAAGTTAAAACCTTTTGTAGATAAATTTACTTACAGTTCTGAAAAAGTTAAATATGCTTTTAAATAACCAAAGAGCTATTTTTGATAGAGCAGGTCTAGGGTTTAGAACTCATATGAAACAAAAACATTTCAAAAAATTTTTTGTGTCTGCATCTTCATCCATTACTTGTTATGCATGTGGTACTATAGGGCATAAATCTTATATGTGCAATAAAAGAAGATTAAGTAACATTAAGAAAGTTTGGATTTCAAAAGGAACCAATGCCACTAACCTAAAAGAACCCAAGATGACTTGGGTATCTAAAATCTCCACTTGATCTTTATTACAGGTATGCCTTGCAACCAATAAGAAAAGAATGTGGTACCTTGATAGCGGTTGCTCAAGGCATATGACAGGAGATGTGGAGCAGTTCTCATCACTCGAATATCAAAATGGTGGCAATGTGACTTTTGGTAATAATGGAAAGGGCAAAATTGTTGGTATTGGTAAAGTCTATATCACCCCCTCTTCTTACATTGATAATGTTTTATATATTGATGGTTTGAAACATAACTTGCTTAGTATTAATCAATTTTGTGACAAAGATTTTAAAGTTGTTTTCGAATCTTCTATGTGCATTGTTTCTAGTTTAGATGACAATGGCATCAAGTTCATTAGTCATAGGCATGGCAATATTTATATAGTTGATCTTAATGATCTTTCGGTTCAAAATGGTCAATACCTAGTGGCAATGGAAGCCAAGATCAATGAAACTAGTTAGCTTTGGCATCGTAGACTAGGACATGCTAGTATGCATTTGATTTCAAAACTTAACAAAAAGAACTTGATAAAGGATTTGCTAAAACTCAGTTTTGAAAAAGACAAGATTTGCAGTGCATGTCAGCTTGGAAAACAAACCAAATCCTCTTTCAAACCAAAATGAGTAATCTCTATATCTAGACCCTTAGAGTTGCTTCACATGAACCTCTTTGGGCCAACTAGAACATCTAGTTTGAGAGGTAAGAAGTACGGTCTAGTCATTGTAGATGATTTCTCATGATTTACATGGGTCATGTTTTTAGCACACAAAGATGAAACGTTTTCAAAATTCATTAGATTTTATAAACGTGTTTCAAATGAAAAAGGTATTTCAATCATATTTTTGAGAAGTGATCATGGAACCAAATTTGAAAATGCTGATTTTGATAAATTTTGTATTGAAAATGGCATTTATCATAATTTTTCAGCACCTAGGACACCTCAATAAAATGGGGTGGTAGAAAGGAAAAATAGAACTCTTAAAGAAATGGCATGCACCATGCTTTGTGAAAATGACCTACCTAGATATTTTTGGATGGAAGCCATAAATACTGCATGCTATGTTTTAAATTGAGTTTTAATCCGATCGATTTTAAAGAAAACACCTTATGAGCTTTGGAATGGTAGAAAACCTTCAATTCATCATTTTCGTGTTTTTGGATACCATTGTTTCATCTTAAACAATGGTAAAGATAATTTGAGTAAATTTGATGCCAAGTCAGGTGAGGGTGTCTTTCTAGGATACTCTACATCTAGTTTATATGACAATGGCATCAAGTTCATTAGTTATAGGCATGGCAATATTTATATGGTTGATCTTGATGATCTTCCGGTTCAAAATGGTCAATGCCTAGTGGCAATGGAAGCCAAGATCAATGAAACTAGTTGGCTTTGGCATCGTAGACTAGGGCATGCTATCATGTATTTGATTTCAAAACTTAGCAAAAAGAACTTGATAAAGGATTTGCAAAAACTCAGTTTTGAAAAAGACAAGATTTGCAGTGCTTGTTAGCTTGAAAAACAAAAAAAATCCTCTTTTAAACCAAAAGAAGTAATCTCTATATCTAGACCCTTAGAGTTGCTTCACATGGACCTCTTTGGGCTAACTAGAACATCTAGTTTGGGAGGTAAGAAGTACGGTATAGTCATTGTAGATGATTTCTCATGATTTACATGGATTATGTTTTTAGCACACAAAGATGAAACGTTTTCAGAATTCATTAGATTTCATAAACGTGTTTCAAATGAAAAAGGTATTTCAATCATATCTTTGAGAAGTGATCATGGAACCAAATTTGAAAATGTTGATTTTGATAAATTTTGTGTTGAAAATGGCATTCATCATAATTTTTCAGCACCTAGGACATCTCAACAAAATGGAGTGGTAGAAAGAAAAAATAGAACTCTTGAAGAAATGGCACACACCATGCTTTGTGAAAATGATCGACATAGATATTTTTGGGCGGAAGCCATAAATACTGCATGCTATGTTTTAAATCGAGTTTTAATCTGACCGATTTTAAAGAAAACACCTTATGAGCTTTGGAAGGGTAGAAAACCTTCAATTCATTATTTTTATGTTTTTGGATGTCGTTGTTTCATCTTAAACAATGGTAAAGATAATTTGAGAAAATTTGATGCCAAGTCAGATGAGGATGTCTTTCTAGGCTACTCTACATCTAGCAAGGCATACAGGGTCTTCAACAGAAGAACACTTGTTGTTGAAGAATCTATACATGTGGTATTTGATGAATCTGACCAGAAATCTTCTAGAAAAGAAGATGTGCTTTCTGATGAAACAGGTACCAAGAAAACTGAAAGTATGAACAACAATGGAGAACCTGTCAAGGAACCAGAAGATGATCAAAACACTGAAGGAGATCAAGTACAAGGTGATGAAAACATATCTACTGTTGATCCACTACCAAAAGAATGGAGGTATGCTCATGGACCCCCAAGAACTAATTATTGGTGATCCATCTAAAGGTGTAAGTACTTGATGATCCCTTAGAAATATCTGTGGTTACTTAGCATTTGTTTCTCAAATCAAACCTAAAACTATTAAGGAAGCTGAATGTGATAGTAATTGGATAAATGCTATGCAAGATGAACTTAACTAATTCAAAAGAAACAATGTTTGGATATTAGAAGAGAGGCTTTCAAATATTTCAATTATTGGCACAAAATAGATTTTTCAAAATAAACTTGATGAAAATGGTATTGTTACAAGAAATAAAGCTAGACTAGTTGCCAAAGGATACAATCAGGAGGAAGGGATAGATTTTGATGAAACCTTTGCTCCTGTGGCTGACTTGAGGCAATTAGGCTATTGTTGGCTTTTGCTTGCTTTATGAATTTTAAATTATTTTAAATGGATGTCAAAAGTATCTTTTTAAATGATTTTATTGAAGAAGTGGTTTATGTTGAACAACCGCCTGGTTTTGAAAATTTTGAATTTTCAAATCATGTTTTCAAACTTCATAAAGCTTTGTATGGTTTGAAACAAGCTCATAGAGTTTGGTATGATCGTTTAAGTTCTTTCTTGCTCAAAAATGATTTTGCTAGAGGTAATGTAGACAAAACTTTATTTTTGAAGAAAAAGAATGATGATCTCTTAGTAGTGCAAATCTATGTAGATGATATCATATTTGGTGCTACTAACGAATCTCTTTATCAAGAATTTGCGAAGTTAATGCAGGGTGAGTTCGAGATGAGCATGATGGGAGAACTGAATTTCTTTCTCAGACTCCAAATAAAGCAAACCAAAGAGGGGATCTTCATCAACCAAGCAAAGTACACAAAATAAATACTCAAAAAGTTTGGGATGGAGAACACCAAGCCTTTAGGTACCCCTATGAGCTCTTCTTGTAGACTTGACAAGGATAAATTAGGTAAATCTATTGACCAAAAACTATATCATGGCATGATCAGTTCATTGCTATATCTTACTGCCAGTAGGCCATATATCATGTTTAGTGTATGTATGTGTGCTAGATATCAGTCTAATCCTAAAGAGTCTCATCTTTTGGCTATTAAACGTATACTTAGATATCTATCTGGCACAATTGAAATTGGTTTATGGTACTCTAGAGATTCTTCATTTGAGTTGATTGCTTATTCTGATACTGACTTTGCTGGGTGTAAACTTAATCGTAAAAGTACTAGTGGAACCTATCAGTTTCTTGGAGTAAATTTGATCTTTTGGAGTAGCAAGAAACAGAATTTAGTTGCTTTATCTACGGCGAAAGCCGAATATATAACAGCTGGAAGCTGTTGTGCTCAAATTCTTTGGATCAAACAATAACTCGAAGATTTTGGCATTAAACTAAGACACCTATAAGATGTGACAACACTAGTACAATCAATTTAACAAAGAATCCTGTACAACATTCAAGAAGTAAACATATTGAAATAAGACATCACTTCATAAGAGATAATGTGCAAAACTCTAATGTGATGCTTGATTTTGTTGGTACTGATGTTCAATTGGCTGATATGTTTACCAAACCTTTGAATGAAGAAAGATTTAGCATGATTAGAAGAGAGTTAGGAATCATAAATCCCTTTTCTTAGAACTCTCTCAAATCTTGACCATGGCTAATTTTTAGTGCTCAAATTCATATTTCTAAGTCCTAAACTCTTCATTAGATTCCCCCTGATTTTTAATAATTTTATTGGATTTTTCTTGGATTTTCTTGGCCAAGTGTTGACACTTGAAAAATCCCAAGTGTCGACACCTGACCAAGTGTCGATACTTGAAAAATCCCAAGTGTCGACACTCGGACGAAAAGTCCAGTTTTTTAGGGCATCATCAGAACCATTTGTTTTGTAATTTCCCTCTTTCCTCCCTTGCTCTAGTGGTCCCCCAACTGTCCTAAAGCCACGGAACAGTGATCTTCCACCCGTGCCCTCCATTATTTGGTAAATCTCATCTCTTTTCCTCTTATTTTTTGTTTGATTTCCAGTTTTTCCACCGATTCTTCATTGTTTTCCCGTGATTTGCCCTCTTTCCCACTGAAAATCTCTATTTTCTTGGGTTTATGCTCGGGTTCTTGGATTTTTTCCTTTTGGACCGTTTATGCACTTTATTTTCCGGTTCATACCTTGGTTTTGCCCAAGTTCTTCATGGATTCACTGTTGCATTGAAAGTTTTGGGCCGATTTAAATTACATTTGGCTTCTTTCCTTTTGAACCAAACCCTAATTGATATTCTCTGAATCCTTGTTGATTTAAATCAAAACCAAGCACTATTTTCCCTCACTTTAGATCACTTTCTTGGCCGAACCCCCTGTTTTTGGTTCTTTCCCCCATTTCTCCTCTTTTTGACTGTTTCGTGTTCCATCTTTTATTCCCTTCCCTCAGCTGGTAAATATGGGACCTAGGAAGCAGTTGGCCTCTAAAAGAAAACCTGGACAAGAATCAGCAGAAAGGAGAACGAAGGCTAGGAATGACAACGGACAGACTGGCAGTACAGCAGTTCTTGCTTCAACTTCGGCAGAGAGGATGTCTGAGAAAGCGATCACAACATGCAGGTGAGTGGATCTTCGATTTTTTGACAGGCAGGGCTTTTGGATTGGGTAGGTTCTTCAGGATGCTAGGTTGATCCCCTTCTGTACCATGCAAGAGAAGTATTATCCACACCTGGTATGAGAGTTCTACGGGAGTCTCGACTGCCTATGGATGCTTTGGAGTGTGATTGTGAGAGGCATCCAGATTCCACTTTCATAGGAGGTACTGAGTTGCATATGGGAGATCCCACACCGTGGGATTGTTACTTCTACTGTTGAGGATAGAGAGGAGGCGTTCAGATGCATCTTAGAGTGCGAGGATGTTCGCGGTGTGGCTACGGTCACCGCGAACCAGTTGTTAGTGGAGATGCATCTGCTTCACCATATCACTACCCGGATCCTTCTGTTGAAGACCGGGAGGTTTGATTTTATCACAAAGCGTGAGTTGATGGTGATGATGTTTGACTCAGAGGACAGAGATCGACCTTCCTGCACTGATACTAGTTCAGATGAGAGACGCCACCACTCAGAGAAGACATTGCTTACCCTATGGCATGGTGCTCACATGTTTGTTCTATGCTTACAGT
This sequence comes from Areca catechu, assembly GCA_021397845.1. Classification (NCBI taxonomy): domain Eukaryota; kingdom Viridiplantae; phylum Streptophyta; class Magnoliopsida; order Arecales; family Arecaceae; genus Areca; species Areca catechu. The sequence goes on along the minus strand of CM038049.1, from coordinate 146,169,601 downwards.
ATTCCTTTGGAGGGGAAGACCTCCAAGAATATCCTTCATACGGATGTATATGATGAGCGATCACTCCACTGTACAGGATACAGGATGATTTCTGGTCACTAGGTACGTAGAGAGTTTGGCTAGAAGCCAGATGAGGAGGATGAGATTAGAGAGGCTGAGGCAGGGCCATCAGGGCCTACAGTTATACCTCCTCGATCAGTTCCAGTAGCTGTCAGTGAGCCAGTCACTCCAGTTCCAGCTCCAGCCACTTCACCAGTTAATGCTCCTCCTTTTACTGTTGGTACATCTTTCGAGGAGCTAGTCAGACAGGAGTTCACTAACATCAGGAGCGAGATGATAGGATTGGGTGTATGCACTACTCAGTTACGCATTGAGGTAGAGGGCCTAAGAGCCCATATTGCTGAGGAGCATGCTGAGATGCATCGGACCATGGAGGCAGGTTTTGCTCGGATTGAGGAGTTACTGAGATCCCTTCAACCTCCAGCAGCACCTGTGGCTCCACCTCCTGATGATGCTGCTGATGATGATGGTGACTATCATGAGGGACACGATGACACTGTTGGTGGTGGTGACTGAGATGATGGTAGTGATAACAGAGCGACAGATGTTATTGATCATGACAGTGACAGTGATGACGGTGCTAATGACTTTGAGTTGGTCAGTCGGGAGACATAGACACCTGCTATTCACCTATTGATCCTTGTGACACACCGATCTCCACTGCTCCAGTTTTCATCACACCTGCTGAGGCTTTTCCACCATCTTCTACATGTTCATCTAGGGTTGTACCCCACATAGGACCTTCCACTAGGACTAGGAGTCGTAGTATCATGAAGACTCCTAGAGTTCTAGCTCATAGGTCTAGGATTACTGGTCCCATATCATTTGAGATCCCATCTGATGAGGATTTGCCTCACAGATTTCTATTCTATTGTTGTTGTCATTTATCTTATATTTCATGCTTATGTATTCCATCTTATGTTGTATGTTTCAGTGGATGCTGATTGTTTCAGCAAATTTTGTATTGAAAACACTCTTATATATATATATTCCACTTTCTCGCTTGCTAGCATTGATTGAATTTATAATGTTTAAATTTTGCTCTGACAATATTGACTCTGATACCTTACTCTTTGGCTCTGATACTTGTTAATCATTGCGACACTAATCTTGTATCATGGCCCTTCTTTGTCTAAAAGCATTTATTGAGGGAGAGTTTACTTCCTTTATTGTTTAATGATTGACAAAAAGGGGGAGTATGATATAAAGTTTCAAATTTTATATTTTATTCTTCAATTAAAAAATTGCTTTGATAAGAAATGAGCTATGATACAAAATGTTTCATATCTTAATTATGAAATACTCTGAAATGCTCTGATACAAAATGTTTCACTAAGGGGGAGAGTAAATGTAATTCCCATGCTTAACTTATACCTCTCCTCTATTAAGATTGTTTTGTATGAGCTTTAAGTTCATGTTTATGAAGTATCATATCTAAAAATTAAATTTGAATGCTTATATACTCAAGGTTTTGTCATTATTAAAAAATGGAAGATTGTTGGGTTTGCCCTTGATTTTAAAGATTAATAAAATGTTGAGTACTTATTTTGTACCAATGTTTCAAATGTAGTTTTGAGTTTCAGGATACTGGCACCTCAAATTCTCAAAAGGAAAGGATCTTGAAGCTAGGTGAAATTCATATTTTAGGAAGTCTTCTCACCATAAAAAAGGACTAAAAAATGTTCAATTATTGTTTACATAAGTGCATTTAAAGTTTGATTATATATCCTTATATTTTTGGATCATTTGGCACTCATTTTGGCAATTTCAGACTCAAGTATCGACTCAAGCAGTTCCAAGTGTTGACATTTCAGTGAATGGCACGCAAAAATCCCTAACTGGCATGCCAAGTGTCGACACCTGAGTTCCAAGTATTGATACCTGAGATACAAGTATCGACACCTGGAATTCAAGTATCGACTTAAGGTCTAAGACTTTTTGAAAATCCAGAACATACCATTTGGAGGGTTTTTAGGTCAAGTGTCAACACCTATGCTCCAAGTGTCAACACCTGAAATTCAAGTGTCGACACTTGCAGGACCAAGTGTCGACACTTGCAGGACCAAGTGTCGACACTTGCAGGACCAAGTGTCGACACTTGAGAGCCAAGTGTTGACTCACGAGTTCTGACAGCCCCAATGGATCTATTTTTTTGAGTTGCAGATTTATATTTTCAAGCTCCCAATGACTAGTTTCGATCCTCCAACAGTCTCAAACCATTTTTTGGAAGTTTTTAAAGTATTTAAGCTTTACCAAACTCATTCATGAAGCATTGAACTCCATTGAACACTCAAAAGTCAATATTCCCTCAAGAACTTCACTTTAAAAGCCATAAAAGAAGAGATTCCCTAAAAAAGCTTACAAGCCTATCCTTTCATCCTTCCAAAAAGAGAGCTTGAAAAAGATTCTAAAGAGAAGACAATACAAGCATCTACTAGATCCTCAAAGCTTCACATTCTACTCTTTGAAGATAGTTTGTTATGTTTTATTTATTGTATCTCTGAATTTATTATTATTTGACCTAGCTTTCAAGGGTTTCTTGAAAGTAGGTTGTTGTGGTTGTTGGTGAGCCAAAGGGACAAAACCAACTAGGGTTAACTTGTAAGCCCGAAGATAAAATAAGTGTAAAGATTGTTGGTGAGCCTAGGTGACAAAACCAACTTAGGTTTTGACTTGTGAGCCTTGTAAAACAAGTCGGCTATAATCTTGGAGAGATTATAGTGGAATTTTCAAGGGTTGCTTGGGGAGTGGATATAGGTGCTTGGTTTGCACCGAACCACTATAAAAGTTATTGTTTGTGTGTGTGATTGCTCTTCGTACTTCTTGCCTTTAATTTTTTGCATTTCATTCATTGTCTTCTACTGCATATCATTGAATTATTCACACTGCTTACAAACACTAAAAAGACCGGTACATAATTGCTTTAAATTTTTGAAAGATCCAATTCACCCCCCCTCTTGGGCTCCATTTCTAGGCAACAAGTGGTATCAGAGCACCGGTACTCTCTTATAGGTCCAACGATCTTGAGTAAAAGATCATGGCAGCCCCAATAGGAATGGGTGTTGTTGAAGGTCAAGCTTTAAACCGTCCCCCACTATTTAATGGCACAAATTACACTTATTGGAAGACTCGCATGCTCATTTTCATTCAAGCCATTGATTATAATCTTTGGAGGACTATTGTTAAAGGTCCTCATCAGCCAACTATTTTGATTAATGGCATTCTCACTTCCAAAATGGAAGATGATTGTGATGAAAATGACATTAAGCAAATAAAGCTTAATGCTAAGGCTATGAATCTATTGTTTTGATCTTTGGATCTAAGTGAATTCAATAGAATCTCAAATTATCTCTCCGTAAAGGAAATATGGGACATACTTGAGGTTACCCATGAGGGTACATACCAAGTAAAAATAACTAAAGTTAACATGCTCATTCATACATATGAAATATTCAAAATGGAACCTACTGAATCTATAAGTGAAATGTATACTAGGTTCACAAATATTGTGAATGGCATGAGAAGCTTATAAAAGATTATATCTATGAGAAGCTTATAAACTTCATCCCGGTGTTCTTCTTAGTGTGCCCTCTCGTGGTGTCTTCTTTGGAGGGGCTTGCCACTGCTCATGGCTTCTCCTTCTTCCCCACTCTCGGACTGGTACTTCCAGAGGAGAAGGAGATCAGGGGGGCTCTCTCTGTTGGGGGTGTCATTTTCCTTAAGAGGGGCAAGCGCTATGCCACTAAGCCCCGTGCCATGGCGGGATGTTTCCATTGCTGGAGGGACCGTCCGAGTGTTGTAGGGTCCTGGGGCCCTGATAAAAAACTTCTTTTAGGGGAGATTCGCATTACGAGGGCTGCCGCCCTGGTTGTACGATTGTCAGGGTGGCAGCTCGTCACGAGGCTCAAAGCCTGGTGGAGCATACTCCGTGTAGAGTTTGCAGGTGGCGCATCATAGAGTTTGAATTCATGGTTGGGTGTGGTCAGGCTTCATCCCGCCATAGTTTGAGTTTCTGTTGGCCTTTTTGATGTGGGGGTGAGTCCCACCCTGGAAAAAACTCTGCCCCAGAACTTGCCTTGACAGCATGAGCACAACCCCGACCGGGTGCTGATCTCAGATGGAGGGCTCACCTCATGAGCACAACCTCGACTGGGAGCTATCCTCGGCAGGAGAGCTCACCTTATGAGCACGACCCTGGCGGGTGCCAACCTCAGACGGAGGCGCACCTCATGAGCATGACCCTGGCTGGGAGCTGACCTCGATAGGAGGGCTCGCCTTGTGAGCACGATCCCTGCCAGGTACTGACTTCAAATAGAGGGCTCGCCTCACGAGCACGACTCCAACTAGGAGCTGACCTCGGTAGGAGGGCTCATCTCGATCTTCCACTCGGGGGCCGCATCCAGGTGGTAGTCCCTACCCATGTGGCTGCTGGCTTGCAACTGTGTAGGCTCCACTTCAATGGATGTTGCCATATCAGATGCCCCCCACTCTCGAGCCCAGAGAATAACATGGAGCTCGAGGCGAGAAGAGTAACGACCATACTGACATGGAGAGGTGCGCCCCTCATGCCATTAATATTTTATGCACTGCCACTCCGAAAGTCATGCCATACTCAATTTTTTGATGAAGGGGGCTATTAATGCTTCCTTGGAGCCGAAGTGATGCCTCTGATCCAAGGCATCAGGATCGCTTGATGCTGGTATGTGGTGGCTCCTGATTGGCCCTAGAGTCAAAAGGGTGCATGCCTTTGGTGGGCACAAGGCGGCAAGCTTTATTGCAGAGGGCTCGCCCCTCCATCCTTTGCTTTTTTTAAAGGGTCTCCAATCACATTCGATCTACAGAGCTTTTCCTTCCTTCCTTCCTTGATGCTCCTCTTTTTTTTTTTGAGCTTGAATCTACTGTACAGCCTCCCAGGCTACTGGGGGCCTCTCTCCAATGTAAAGGATATTTCAATGAGGATATTTTTTCTTCTCCCTTCAATCAGAAGCTTTGTATTCTCTCCACCTTGCTTGTTGTTTTTCTTTTCTTTGGCTTGGATTGCTTCTGGAGGATCTCCTCAGTTTGCCAAGCCATGAGCTGGGCGATCGATGGTGGGAGTTCAAGGATTTCCCATCGACATCTCTGGACTGTGAGCAAGGCAACTGGATATAGGGCTTCCAGAATATCCTGGCTAAGTTCGCCACACTATGAGTCAAGCGATAGATGGTGGGACTTCTGGAGTTTCCTGGTGGACATCTTCAGACTGTAAGTAAGGCAATGGGTGTGGGGCTCCATGAGTTTTCCAGCTTATAGGTACCAAACTGTGAGTTGCACGATAGATGGCAGGGTTCCAAGAATCCCCAATTGTACCTCAAGATTGTGAGAGAGGTGACTGAGAGCGGGTCTATCGGAAGGACCTGACTTGAAGATTGCCTAGCTGTGGACCTCATGGTAGATGATGGGTTGCCTTGTCGCCACCTTCGGGTTGTGAGCTCGGTTGATGAGTGTGGGCCTGATGGAGTGGACCGGGCTCGTTGATGAGGAGTTGCCACATTTTGAGTCTTGTTATAGACGGCATCCCACTGCCATCTCCGGGTTGTGAGCATGACTGATGAGCGTAGGCCTGATAGAGTGGACACGGCTCGCTGATGAGGAGTTGCCACACTATGAGTCTCGCAGTAGATGGCATCTTGCTACCATCTCTGGGCTGTAAGCATGGCTGATGAGCACGAGCTGATTAAGTGGGCCCGGCTCGCTGATGAGGAGTTTTCATGCTGTGAGTCTTATGGTTGACGACATCCTGCTGCCATCTCCGGGCTGTAAGCATGGTTGATGAGCGTGGGCTTGATGGAGTGAGCCCAGCTCGCTGATAAGGAGTTGCCAAGCTGTGAGTCTCATGGTAGACGGCATCCGCTGCCATCTCTGGGCTGTGAGCATGGCTGATGAGCACGGGCCTGATGGAGTGGGCCTGGCTTGTTGATGAGGAGTTGCCATACTGTGCCATCTCCGAGCTATGAGCATGGCTGAGGAGGGTGGGCCTGATGGAGGGTCCTGCCTGATGAGTTTGCCATGCCATGAGTCTCGTGGTAGATGACATCCTGCTGCCATCTCTGGGCTGTGAGCATGGTTGATGAGTACAGGCTTGATGGAGTGGGCCCGACTCATTGATGAGGAGTTGCCACATTGTGAGTCTTGCGGTAGATGGTATCTCGCTGCCATCTCCAGGCTGTGAGCACGGCTAGGGAGGGCGGGCCTGATGGAGGGGCCCGCTTGATGAGTTTGCCATGCTGTGAGTCTCACGGTATATGACATCCCACTGTCATCTCTGGGCTGTGAGCATGGCTGATGAGCACGGGCCTGATGGAGTGGGCCTCTTTGACTAGGAGTTGCCACGCTGTGAGTCTTGCAGTAGATGGCATCTCGTTTCTATCTCCGGGTTATGAGCATGGCTGAGGAGGGCGGGCCTGATGGATGGGCCTGCATGATGAGTTTGCCATGCTATGAGTCTCGTGGTAAACGGCATCCCACTGCCATCTCCGGGATGTGAGCACAGTTGATGAGTGCGGGCTTGATGGAGTTTGCCCAGCTCGCTGATGTTGAGTTGCCATGTTGTGAGTCTCACGATAGATGGCATCTCGCTGCCATCTCCGGGCTATAAGCATGGCTGATGAGGCGGGTCTGATGGAGTGGGCTCGACTTGCTGATGAGTAGTTGCCACACTTTGAGTCTTGCGGTAGATGGCATCCCGCTACCATCTCTGGGCTATGAGCATGGCTGATGAGTGCAGGCCTGATGGAGTGAGCCCGGCTCACTAATGAGAAGTTGCCACGCTGTGAGTCTCACGGTAGATGGCATCCCATTACAATCTCTGGGTTATGAGCATAGCTGATCAGCACGGGCTTGATGGAGTGGGCCCGGCTCACTGATGAGGAGTCGCTACGCTGTGAGTCTCGTGGTAGACGGCATCCCACTACCATCTCCAGGCTCTGAGCACGGTTAAGGAGGGTGGCCCTGATGGAGGGGCCTGCCTGATGAGTTTGTCACGCTATGAGTCTCATGGTAGATGGAATCTTGCTACCATCTCCGGGCTGTGAGTGATGCTGGGGGCACCGAGCTTCTCGATTCACCATGCTATGAGTCATGCGGTAGGTGGCACCTTGGTGCTGTCTCCAAGCTGTGAGCGCGGCCATGAGGCTATGGGATGCTGGGCTTATTGATTCACCATGCTGTGAGTCATGCGGTAGGCGGCACCTTGGTGCCGTCTCCGGGTTGTGAGCACAGTTAATGAGCATGGGCTTGATGGAGGGGCCCGCCTGATGGTTTTCCCCGCTGCAAGTCACGCGGTAGACAGCCTCCTGCCGACACCTCCGGGCTGTGAGAGAGGTTGTAGTGTTTTCCATTGATGGTGATACGAGGGCTTCTCCTGTAGAACTGTAACACAGTTTTCATATTGCAAAGGTAGTGAGGAAGGAAGTTACCTGTTAAGCCTACATGAGATGACGGAATCTCCACACGTTAGGAAATGCCAGGATTCTGGGTCTAATTGGAGATTGCCGTGAAAGGGGACAGGTGTTTGAAAAGATCATGAACACGAGCCCCTCTCTCTGCTATCATTGGACCCCTCTCTTCTCGTTCTTTGGTCGAGCCCCCAAGAAGGAGCTCTCGTGTCCCCCGACTGCCCCCTGGGAGGTGGCTACTATTGTTTTGTCGGTTGGAGAGCTTGGAACCTCAGCTTTGGCCAAGACCTCTTAGCTCCTAAATCATCTGTCGCCCCCTACTTGGTATGCCAATCTGTTGCTGCCTAGATTGTTATGGCCTGTAGCTCCAGCACATCGCCGCTGCATCGGGTACCTTCTCCAGCTGGGTATGCTTCCTCCTCTTTGGGGGTCAGTTCTTTAATTTGATTGGCCTGCAAAAAAGAGGAGACTCGGGCTAGGATTTCAGCAGGGACACTCCGATGATCAAGTTAGTGGAATGACCAAGGAGAACAGAACCTTTGTGGTGGAGAGTTTTGGGAGACTCTCCGTGTAGAGGGTGAAAGAAAATGTAGGATTGAGATTATGAGAGCAAGACAGAGAAGGGATAGGTGAGCCTGGGAGGATCTTCTGGCTAGCTCCCTGCCTGGCAACTCCCTCATCTCCTTTTCTCCCTTACTTGCTTGCCTACCTCTCACCTTCCTCTCTTCTGACCTTATGCCTTGTGTGATGGCCCAGACCGGATTTGGGGCTTCGTCCTAGTGTCCTTCTTAGTGTGCCCTCTCATGGTGTCTTCTCTGGAGGGGCTTGCCGCTGCTCGCGGCTTCTCCTTCTTCCCCCCTCTTGGACTGGTCCTTCTGGAGGAGGAGCATATCAGGGGGCCTGATGCAGGACAAATTATGATAAATTAAATTACTGATTTTAATCTTAATTATAGAGATTAACAGAGATTAATTTTTTTTAAGATTTTTAGTTTAAAAGACTCAAAGGAGATAATTAAAGAAATTATGCAACTAGTTAACAACTCACAAAGTAAATCTAATAAAATAAACTAGAAAAATAGGATTTGGTGGCTGAGAAATCACTGTAAACTAGGGTTTACTTATCAAAGAATCAAAAATCAAAGAGGAGGGATGGGTTTTAAGATTTACCAACGAAGAATTATAACCCTCTGGAGTAGATCTAGCTGGACTCTCAAGGATCTTGTGGCAGGGCTTCAAAATCTCGATCTTCGGGCTCCGATCTTTTGCGATGTTGGTTCCAAGGCAAGAACACCCTGACTTTGAACCCTCAATCACCTGTAATTACTCAACAAAGAAAATCACTCAGTTAGGAAGTAGTAATGGAAAGAAAAAGATGGAAAAAAGTGGAAGGGAAGGGATGGAGGTGGGCGACTAGGGTTTCTTGGTGGCTAGATATGTAGGGCCTTACACCCCGCGATGTTCCGAAGAACAAAGGAAGGGCCTCACACCCCGCGATGCACATAGTAAAGGAAATTTTGATAAAATGTTAGCTTTATTTCATATATGTGGAATCAATAATACAAGAGAGGTTGATGGGGTATTTATAGACCATCAACCAGAAGTGTAAGGGTTACAAAGACTAGTATTGTTTTCTCTTAGGCAACCACTCCTTGAATCCTTGCTTATGGTGTCTTGGACTCTTGTCTTTGGGCTGATTTGGAGCTTCCTTCAAAGTGGGTGACAACAAGATATCCTCATCCCATTTGGGCACCAAGATGAGGATAGGTGATGTGTAATGATGAGTCAAGTGATAGATGGCGGGTTGCCCTACCACCACCTCTAGACTGTGAGCACGGTGAAGGAGTGCGGGCCTACTTGAGGGGCCTGGCTTGAGGGTGCCAAACTGTGAGTCAAGCAGTAGATGATAGGTTTTCCTATCGCCACCTCCGGAATATGAGCACGGTGAAGGAGTGCGGGCCTGCTTGAGGGGCCCAGCTTGAGGGTGTCGAATTGTGAGTTAAGTGGTAGATGATGGGTTTCCATGCCGCCACCTCCAGACTGTGAGCATGGCGAAGGGTGCGGGCCTACTTGAGGGGCCCGGCTTGAGGATGTCGAACTGTAGTCAAGCGATAGATTGTTGGTTTCCCTACCGCCCCCTCCAAATTATGAGCATGATAAAGAGTGTGGGCCTGCTGGAGTGGCCTGGCTTGAGGATGCTGAATTATGAGCCAAGCGATAAATGGCGGGTTGCCCTGCCGCCACCTCTGAATCGTGAGCATGATGAACGAGTGCGGGCCTGCTTGAGGGGCTTGGCTTGAGAGTGCTGAACTGTGAGTCAAATGGTAGACTATGGGTTGCCCTGTCACCACCTCCGGACTGTGAGCACAACGAAAGAGTGCAGCTCTGCTTGAGGGGCCCAGTTTGAGGATGCTGAACTGTGAGTCAAGCGGTAATGGCGATTTTCTTGCTGCCACCTCTAGATAGTGAGCACGGTGAAGGGTGCGGGCCTGCTTGAGGGGCCCGGCTTGAGGATGCTGAATTGTGAGTCAAGCAGCAGATGGCGGGTTTCCTTGTCGCCACCTTCGGACTGTGAGCATGGCAATGGGTGCGGGCCTGCTGGAGGGGCCTGGCTTGGTCCGCTAGACTTGGAGTCGGACAGATATGTTCTTGCATAGGTGAAAGGTAAGGTTGCACCAAAAAGAAACTTTAATAATTAAGAGGAAGTCTTACATTACTAATAGTGCATTTTTAAATCGCTTGTGTTCTAGGCTCGTGTGCATCAGGCACCGTCGAGGCCGGCTAGGTAGTATGCTCCACCCGGTTGGGCCTCAACCACCTCATCAGGGCCTTCCATGGGAGTTGCAGTGTGCGCTAGTCATTACCGGTAGGCTACCACCCGGGGTCAGGCCTTGTCTCTTGTCTCATCCAGCCCCATGCAGTCCTTGGCAGGGTGGCCCGGTTAGTCACCTCGACCTCCCCGTTGGTTCGAGGGTGGGTACCAGAGCAAAACAATGATGGATGCCAAGATTGGTGCAGAAATCCTTGAAGGTCTTTTCGTCAAGTGGGTTGAGTCCGAGGTGCCCCTAAGGTTGCGCTGTAAGGTGCGGATGGTGAATATCGTCACCACAGTACCTTCCCGAGGTGGGGCCCTGGCCATTATTAAGGGCGTAGTCTCTCTCCCTAGCCCTCTTCAGGGTTCTCTCAGTCCCCCAGGATATCATTCCTACTGGCTTCTCGGTGGGCCGGTTATTGATGGCAAGCAGACGAGGCTCTTCATCCCGGGTTGCCAGAGGCATCGCTTCCTTCACGTACTTTCTGAGGTAGCCGTACTTGATCAGGTCTTCTATTTCCTTTCTTAACTGGCAACATTCCTCCATATCATGGCTATAGTCTCGATGGAAGTGGCAGTAGCGGGACTTATCCCGCCCGACGGATGGCTTCGGTGGGGGAGGTATGTGTAGAAAGTGCTCGTCCTTGATCTCCATTAGGATCTTCACTCTGAGGGCAAGGAGAGAAGTGAACTTCTCTTCCTTGGTGGGGTCGAATCTAGGCCTCGACCCCGGTCGCTGGATAGGTGCCATCTTCTGAGCTGGGGGAGTGGACGTTTTCTTGATGGCCTGTCCCTTCGAGGGCCTCCCATCCAACTCCGTTTTGGTGTGGTCGGCCTCCTTTGCACGGATATACTTATGGGCCCAGAGGAGGAGCTTCGATTAAGTCTTCGAAGGTTTCTTGTCGAGGGAGTAGTTAAAGCGGGAGGTCTGCAACCCCCTCTTCAAGGCTAGCATGGCGATCGGCTCATCGAGGTGGTAGATCTCCAGGGTGGTGGCCTTGAACTAGGACACGTACTCCTAGAGAGATTCTTGGTCTTGCTGATGGATTGAGAAGAGACTATTAGCTTCACATGGTACCTTCCTGCATGCATCGAAGTGCGCCATGAATTTTTTTTCTAATTGGAAGAAGGAATCTATATTCTCATACTTGAGCTTGGAGAACCAGGCTCGAGCAGCTTTCCGTAAGGTGGCTGGGAAGGTGATGCAAAGGAGAGCATCAATAGCCCCATGGACCCTCATAAGGGTCTTGTAACTTTCCAGGCGGTCCAGGGGGTCGGTCATCCCGTCATAGGGATCAACTTGCGGCATACGAAATTAGCTGGGGATCGGTTCCTTTTGGATCCTGCAGGAGAAAGGGGGATCGGTGTTGTAACCTGCGAGCTCGCTGGGGGAGCCCTGAATCTCTGTAAACTGGCGAGATAGATCTGCCAGCTTGCGCTCCTGCTCCTTGAGGTGCCTCTCTGCCTGACGGTGGATCGTCTCATCTATGGACCCCTCGATAAAGACCGTGGGGGTTGAAGGGCGGTCGAAGTGGAGGAACTCCTGCCTGAGTTTCTGGCCACGCTGGTGTCGCTGGTGTGAGTGTGCGCCATGGTCTGAGATCGAGGATCGACTCTCCCGGTCGATCGGATCATGTTATGGCTTCTTGTCGACCATCTGGTGGTCCCCCCGCGGGCAGGAAGCCGCATGCAACGGCCCCTCCTAAAAGGACCGCAGGCTGGTATAGGGGTCGATGGCATGGGCCACTGGTGTCCCTGGTTGGTTCCGAGTTTTCAAGGACCGGTGCTTTTGGTAGAGCTGGCACATCACCGCAGCCAGGGCCTGGACCTATTGGGCCAGTGAGGTGATTTGAGGGTCCACCAGAGATGGCGGTAGTGGAGCGAGGAGTTCCCTCTTTGGGGTATGGTCATCGTGGTGAGAGGGATCTCCCGCTCGGCTAGTGGAGGCTTCGCAGGCCCGCATGGTCACCATTGGACCGTGGGATTCCAGGGTCTCTCCCTTGCAGTGGGAGACTTGGTATCAAACTAGCTTCTCACTCCCCCCTTCCTAGCGTGCTAATCTGTTGTCGCTAAGATCGCCGTGGCCTGTAGCTCTGATGTGTCGCAGACGTGTTGGGTTTCTAAAGGGTGCTCGTCCCTCCCTTTCCTGGATGGCTTTTTGGTCCGGCCGCCCTACAAAAAGGAGGAGATCCGGGCTAGGGATTCCGGTAGGGACACTCCGATGATCAAGTCAGATAGGACGATTAAGGAGAACAGCATTTTTATGGCAAAGAGCTTGGGGGGCTCTCCGCATAGAGGATGAAAGGTAGAATTGAGATGGAAAGAGCAAACAGAGATGGGAGAGGAGAGCTTGGAAGGGTCTACTGGGGGTCCCTTGCTCGCTCGCTCTCCCTCTCTTTCTCGTCCATTTGTTTCTTTTTATTCGTACCTCTTGCTTTTCCTCTTTCTGATCTTATGTATGTGGGATGGCCCAGAGCAGGTCTGGGACTTTGTTCAGGTGTCCCTTTTCGTGTATCCTCTTTGGAAGGGGCTTGCCATTGCTTGTGACCTCCCTCTTGTCAGACCGGTCCTTAGGAGGAGATCCTTCCATTTAGGGTGTACGTCGGCATGGTTCAGGTCCTATCCCTCTAGCAGTATAGTTTCCCGTGGAAGGGGCGGGCGCTGTGCGGCTGAGCCCCATGCCACGGTGAGGCGTTTTCACTCCTAGAGGGATCGGCAGAGCGTCATGGGGCCCTGGGGTCTTAATGGAGTATTCCTGTCGTGCCCCAATCCCAAGACCTAGGCCAGAAGTGCGACAGACAGCCGTATGTTCTGGGGTTCAACCTTCCCAGGGACATACCAGGCCTGTACCAACCATTTCTTAAATAAAATGAATAACCAGGCAATTAAACCATAAAAAGTAAACCCAGGCAAGTAGATTCAATGTTCATAAAGCCAACCATCACACATTTAACATAAACAAATTTCAGACAATAAAAATGATAGTGTCCACTAGATCCTAAGCCTCACTGATTGAATCCCTGGTCCATGTGTTCCTCTGATCCTGAAAAAAATGCAAGGAAAAGGAATGTGTTTCCCCTAAACTCAGTAAGTCATCTTATGTCACAAATATAAATTTACCATGAATCTAGAGTAACTCCATGCATGTGAGCAACCATAAGATATAAGCCATTTCTCATTATTAACCTTCTTATTTATTTTTCTGACGTCATACAAATTTTAGGATGGCCATCCATACACACTCACTTAGTCCCTCATACTATGGCCATGATCGGCCCGTGGCTCGCCCCAAAAGATTCTAGATCCTGTGTCACATATCGCATATCGATCATGTGCCAGCGATAGTCCCGCTGGAGGCCCAAAAAGAGTCTAGCTCTGAGTATCACACGAGAAACATGCTTCCCAGCATGTACTAGAATAAAACAACTAACTCCTATATCACATACCGCTCATCGATCATGTGCCAGCGATAGCCCCGCTGGAGGCCCAAAAGGAGTCTAGATTCTCATATGATCATAGTCGGACTAGAGAGCAGCTAAATTCAACTCAACCATAACTCTTAATCTTAGTGTTTATTTGCATTTCATAACACATTGAGATACATGTATGCAGTATAAATATAAGCTGTAAAAATTAACTAAGAGTCAAATAATCATGCATGGTAAAAGTTATATCGGTGAGTGATAACTTACAATTTCACCAACTAAGCACTAAACCCGATTTTCTAGGGATGATGACGATCCTGCATCACAAATTATTTTGTTTATAATTTGATATAATTAATTCCTATAAAAAGAAATTAAACATTAATAAAATTCCTTGGAACATCCCAAACAATTTCTTTCCTCCCTTCCTCCACCTTCCTTTTTCTTTTAATTATTATTATTATTATTTTATTTTCCTAATTGTGCCTTTACTGGGTCGGCCCACCCAAGGTAATAGACCCAGCCCAACAGAGCATGGCTCAGCCGAGCCCGGCCCAGCCAAGCCCGGCCCAACAAGGCCCGATTAAATCGAGCCCAGGACAACTCTCCCGGCCACAAAACTCGTCCTGACCTCACAGAAGAACCAGGGAGGATCGACGGCGATCCTCTTGTCCGACCACCAAGGAGCACACGCCGGAGGAAAGGAAAGGGTCCGGCGATCCCTACGACGGCCATCCGACCGTCAGCCGGTGAGCACAGAGCCATACCCACCCCTATTAACAGAGACATCCCATCTCTGTTAACAGGCCATTCAATATCCCCTCCCCCCCCCAAGCAAGTGGAGGAACGGCGGTGATCCCTGTGATCGATCTCCCAGAACGTTTGCCGAAAGGAGAGGAGGAATCCGACGGCGACCTCCCATCACCGGCCACTACCCTCGGTTCCAACGGAGAAGAAGAATCGACTGGATTCTTCCTTCCTCCCTGCCAAACATCCCTACACCAAGCCTTTCCCGAGGAAAAAGAACTTACCGGCGTGATTGGTTCCGACCGCAGCGACCACCGGTGGAGAGCACTCCGGCGAGGGCTGGGACACACGAAGGAGCCGTCGGTGTCCACTGATACGGAGGTATTCCAGATCAACAGAGGCACCCGATGCCCCTAAAAAACCCGAGGAAGACCCTTATCCCCCCCACCTCCGGCGGCGTCGACGGACTTCTCCGGATTTCCCGCCGGAAAATCCGAACTTCCGAACCAGAATGAATTTGAACTGAAGTCGGCAAGGGCCGCCGACTTCAGCCCAATAAGAACTGGGCCTCACATTCTCCCCACCTAAAAAAAATTCGCCCTCGAAATTTACATACCTGGGGGTCCTGGAAAAGTTGAGGATATTTAACTTTCATGATTTTTTCTAACTCCCAAGTGGCTTCTCGTTCTGAATGATTACTCCATTGGACTTTAACATAAGGGATGATGCATCGTCTCAAGACTTGTTCCTTTCTATCCACCACCTTCACTGGTTGTTCCTCATAAAACAAATCTTCCCTGAATTGAAGTGGTCCCAATTCAACCACATGATTTGGATCAGGTACATACTTTCGCAGCATAGAAACATGGAAAACATTATGTACACCAGCAAGAGAAGGTGGCAAAGTAAGCCGAAAAGCCACAGGTCCAATTTTCTCTAAGATCTCAAAAGGACCCACATACCGAGGGCTTAGCTTCCCTCGCACCCCAAATCTCATAACTCCTTTAGTAGGGGACACTTTAAGAAGTACATGATCTCCCACCTGAAATTCCAATTCTCTTCTTCGATTATCTGCATAACTCTTTTATCGACTCTGAGCTGTAAGCAGTCGCTTCCTAATAAGTTGAATTTTATCTGTAGTCTGCAGCACAATATCTGGTCCCAAAAGTTTTCTCTCACCAACATCATCCCAACATACCGGGGTCCTACATCTCCTCCCATACAGAGCTTCAAAAGGTGCCATCTTAATGGTTGCTTGATAACTGTTGTTATATGCAAATTCTATCAATGACAAATGTTCATCCCAAGACCCCTTCAAATCAAGAACATATGCTCTCAACATATCTTCTAGTTTCTGAATCATTCTCTCTGACTGTCCATCTGTTTGAGGATGAAAGGCTGTACTAAACTCCAGCTTGGTTTTCATAGCTTGATGCAAACTCCTCCAAAATTGAGAAACAAATCTAATATCCCTATCAGACATAATTGATACAGGAATACCATGCAATCTAACAATCTCATCAATATATAATTTAGCTAGCCTTTCAATGGAGAAATTGACCTTGATAGGTAAAAAATGAGCTGACTTTGTCAATCGATCTACAACAACCCAAATAGCATCAAATCCTCTGAGAGTCCTCGGCAATCCTGTAACAAAGTTCATTGTGACATTCTCCCATTTCCATACAGGAATAGCTAGGGGTTGTAGTCGTCCCGCTGGTCTCTGATGCTCAGCCTTTATTTGTTGACAAGTTAAGCATTGAGCCACAAACATGGCTATTTTCCTTTTCATACCCTTCCACCAAAAGTTCTCTTTAAAATCTCTATACATTTTTGTACTCCCAGGGTGAATAGTGTAAATAGAGTTGTGGGCATCGATCAAGATTTCCTTCTTTAGACTTGCATCCCTTGGAACATACAATCTGTTTCCAAACCTTAAGGATACATCCTCATGAATTCGAAATTCTGAGATTATCCCAGATTGCATCTTCTCTCTGATTTTTTACAATTCTAAATCATTCTTTTAAGATGCCTTAATTCTATCAATCAGGGCAGATTGTATCTTAAGAGTAGCAAGTGAGAATTTAGAGTCATGCAACTGGATCTCCAAATTCAGCTTTCCAAAATCTTAAAGAAATTTTTCCTAAAAAGTGATTAAGGTTGCTAAGTTACCTCCGGCCTTCCTGCTTAATGCATCAGCCACTACATTTGTTTTTCCCAGATGATAACTTATTTTCAGATCATAGTCTTTGATCAGCTCCAACCATCTCTTTTGCCTCAAGTTTAACTCTTTCTGGGTAAATAAACATTTAAGACTTTTATGATCAGTAAAAATCTCACAAGATACTCCATACAGATAATGTCTCCAAATTTTCAAGGCAAAGACTACGGCAGCTAGTTCCAAATCATGTGTAGGGTAGTTCAATTCATGTGTTTTAAGCTGCCTAGATGCGTAGGCCACCACCTTCTCCTTTTGCATAAGAACACATCCTAACCCTTTTCTGGAGGCATCACTGTAAATAGTAAAATCCTCACTTCCAGATGGTAGGGTAAGGATAGGAGCTGGCACCAAGCACTTCTTCAACTCTTGGAAACTTTTCTCACAATCATCAGACCAATCAAATTTAATCCCTTTATGAGTTAGCTGGGTTAGTGACAAGGCTACACGGGAAAATCCCTCCACAAACCTTCGGTAATAACCAGCTAGTCCCAGAAAACTACGGACTTCAGTCACATTAGTTGGTCTATTCCATTCAACAATTGCTTCAATCTTTGCTGGATCAACAGATATTCCTTCTTTAGAGACTGTGTGGCCAAGAAAAGAAATATTATCAAGCCAGAATTGACATTTCTTCAGTTTTGCATACAACCTCTGCTCCTTTAGTATCTGTAAGATTCTCCTCAAATGTTCCTCATGCTCTTCCGGGTTCTTGGAATATACCAAAATGTCATCAATAAATACTACTATACACTGCTCCAAATATGATTTGAATATCCTATTCATCATGTCCTTGAAAGCTGCCGGAGCATTCGTTAGTCTGAAAGGCACCACCAGAAATTCATAATGCCCATATCTGGTTCGGAAAGCTATTTTGGATATGTCCTCATTCTTAATTTTTAACTGATAATATCCAGACCGCAGATCAATTTTTGAAAACACCCGAGCACCTTGCAACTGGTCAAAAAGATCATCAATTCTGGGAAGGGGGTACTTATTTCGGATTGTCAAATTGTTCAATTCTCGATAATCAATACACAACCTCAAGCTTCCATCCTTCTTCCTGACAAAAAGTACCGGAGCACCCCACGGTGAAACACTCGGCCTGATAAATCCCGTATCGAGTAGATCCTGGAGTTGTTCTTTAAGTTCTTTTAATTCAGCTGGTACCATCCTATAGGGAGCTTTAGATACAGGTTCTGCACTGGGTATGAGATTAATAGAAAATTTCACCTCTCTATCAGGAGGTAATCCCGACAATTCATCTGGAAATACATCCAAAAATTCCTTCACAATCGGAATGTTTTCCAACTTCTTTTCTTCTTGCTGGAGATCCATAACATTGGCCAAATATCCTGTACAGCCTTGACTCAGCATCCTGTTAGCTTGCATAGCTGTAACCATTCTAATAGGGGCCTTCCCTTCACTGCCAGAGAAACCAAAAGGTTCTTGACCTGGAGGGTGGAAAACTACTCTCTTCCCGAAACAATCTACAGTGGCATGATAAGAGGCTAGCCAATCCATTCCCAAAATAATATCAAACTCCTCCATTTCCAAAACCATTAGATTGGATGAAAAATCATGATTTTCAATGCTAAGAGTGCAGGATGGACAAATCATGTTGACCATGATAATGCTCCCATTTGGAATGGACACTCCGATCTCAAAATTTAGAGGTACTGGTTTCATACCAGCCTTCTTAGTAAATCCGGTTGAGATAAAAGAGTGTGTTGCTCCGGAATCAAATAAAGCATGGGCATAAGAAGAGACTACTTTGATGGTACCTACCAGATAATTAAATTCTAACTTATGATTATATGAACTCAATTTAATCAACTTAAAAAAAAAATCTGTGAAATTACCTGTCACCACAGCATTCGATGCCTGAGCATCTTGCTGAGTCAGAGCATATACACGAGCCTGGGTCTTCTGCTTCTGGCACTCACCAGATCCATAAGCTAAAGGTTGTCCTTGGATAAAAGCTGGTACATTTGAAGGAGGAGGTGTAGGTGGTCGCGGTTTATTCTAGAAGGTATGTTGATACCCAGGATTCTAAGGACGAGGGCAATTTATAGCTTTGTGGCCCTGCTGACCATAATTAAAACAAGCCCTAAAAAATCAATGACAATCCTGCTCTGACAATCCTGCTCCAGATGAAAACCTTGACATCTCCTGCAATGAGGACCATTACCCTGCTGAGGACCTGGATCCTGCCTTTGATTTCCCCTCTGTCTAGGTTGTTTGCCAGAGTGTTGGTTCCCTCGCTGCCCATCAGGTCTGGATCTCTTCCTCAGCTGCCGTTCCCTCTCCTGCTGCATATTATCAACCTCCTGCTCCATAATTTTTTCTTTACTAATGATGTCTCGGTACGAGGCCAGCTGCATGGGTCTTACTCCAACACGAATCCTGGGTTGAAGCCCTTTCTCAAATCTCCGAGCCTTGATATAATCCGTGGCCACCAACTCCGGAACAAAGCGGGACAGTTCTATAAACTTGGTTTCATATTGTGCCACTGTCAAGCTTCCTTGTATCAATCTGGTAAATTCACTCTCCTTCTCAAATCTGAGACTTTCAGGAAAATACATATCCAAAAACTCTTGGCGAAAAATGTTCCAAGTTATTGGCTCTTCATTACCATATTGTCTCCTGACAGCATCCCACCATTCCGAAGCTTCGCCTTGCAATTGATAAGATGCAAAGCGAACCTTTTCCCGATCTGTACAGTCCATGCTGGCAAAGACCTTCTCCATTTCCTTCAACCATTTCAAAGATTTAGTAGGTTCAGTAGAACCCTCAAAAGTAGGAGGCGCCAACTTCTTAAATTCAGTGATCCCCTGATCCATCTTAAAAGAATGACCACCCTACTCCCCTGCTGCCTCATTTCCTGCACAAGTTCAGTTAGAGCCTGGATAAGACCTACCACCTGACCATCAGAATTGGTTGTCCTTATATCATGCTGCAGAGGAGGAGGACTAACTGCTCGGCTCTCGCCCTGATCAGGTGATGGGCTACGAGTCATGAAGGCGCCAGCCGCCCGAGATGGACCCGCTGCCTACGAAGTATCATGAGCTTGAGAAGCATGATCATTTTGATTTGATGTCCTCATGGATCGGGTCCGAGCCATTAAACTTATGTCACAAAAGTTAGTCAGTTAAATAATATAACCTTACTTGTACTTTTATTATTTTAAACTTGTCCTAATTATCTCTACCCCGCTCTCACTATCTATAATATCTTAATTTTTAAGACAAGCCTGGCTCTGATACCACTAAATCTGTCGCGCCCCAATCCCAAGACCTGGGCCAGAAGTGCGACAGACGACCGTATGTTCTGGGGTTCAACCTTCCCAGGGACATACCAGGCCTGTACCAATAATTTCTTAAATAAAATGAATAACCAGGCAATTAAACCATAAAAACTAAACCCAGGCAAGTAGATTCAATGTTCATAAAGCCAACCTCACACATTTAACATAAACAAATTTCAGACAATAAAAATGATAGTGTCCACTAGATCCTAAGCCTCACTGATTGAATCCCTGGCCCATGTGTTCCTCTGATCCTGAAAAAAATGCAAGGAAAAGGAATGTGTTTCCCCTAAACTCAGTAAGTCATCATATGTCATAAATATAAATTTACTATGAATCTAGAGTAACTCCATGCATGTGAGCAACCATAAGATATAAGCCATTTCTCATTATTAACCTTCTTATTTATTTTTCTGACATCATACAAATTTTAGGATGGCCATCCATACACACTCACTTAGTCCCTCATACAATGGCCACGATCGGCCCGTGGCTCGCCCCAAAAAAATCTAGATCCTGTGTCACATACCGCACATCGGTCATGTGCCAGCGATAGCCCCGCTGGAGGCCCAAAAGGAGTCTAGCTCTGAGTATCACACGAGAAACATGCTTCCCAGCATGTGCTAGAAAAAATAACTAACTCCTGTGTCACATACCGCTCATCGGTCATGTGCCAGCGATAGCCCCGCTGGAGGCCCAAAAGGAGTCTAGATTCTCGTGTGATCATAGTCGAACTAGAGAGCAGCTAAATTCAACTCAACCATAACTCTTAATCTTAGTCTTTGTTTACATTTCATAACACATCGAGATACATGTATGCAGTATAAATATAAGCCACAAAAATTAACTAAGAGTCAAATAATCATGCATGGTAAAAGTTATATCGGTGAGTGATAACTTACAATTTCACCAACTAAGCACTAAACCCGATTTTCCAGGGATGATGACGATCCTGTATCACAAATTATTTTATTTATAATTTGATATAATTAATTCCTATAAAAATAAATTAAATATAAATTAAATTCCTTGGGACATCCCCAGACAATTTCTTTCCTCCCTTCCTCCACCTTCCTTTTTCTTTTAAATAATATTTTTTATTTATTTTCCTAATGGTGCCTTTACTAGGTCGGCCCATCCAAGGTAATAGGCCCAGCCCAACAGAGCATGGCTCAACCGAGCCCGGCCCAACAAAGCCTGGCCCAGCCAAACCCGGCCCAACAAGGCCCGGCCCAGCCAAGCCCGGCCCAGCCAAGCTCGGCCCAACAAGGCCCGATTAAATCGAGCCCAGGCCAACTCTCCCAGCCACAAAACCCGTCCCGACCTCACGGAAGAACCAGGGAGGATCGACGGCGATCCTCCCGTCCGACCACCAAGGACCACTCGCCGGAGGAAAGGAAAGGGTCCGGCGATCCCTACGGAGGCCGTCCGACCGTCAGCCGGTGAGCACAGAGCCATACCCACCCCTATTAACAGAGACATCCCATCTCTGTTAACAGGCCGTTCAATATCACCTCCCCCCTCCAAGCAAGCGGAGGAACGGCGGCGATCCCTGTGATCGGCCACCCAGAACGTTTGCCGGAAGGAGAGGAGGAATCCGGTGGCGACCTCCCATCGCCGGCCACTACCCTCGATTCCAATGGAGAAGAAGAATCGACCGGATTCTTCCTTCCTCCCTGCCAAACATCCCTACACCAAGCCTTTCCCGAGGAAGAAGAACTTACCGGCGAGATTGGTTCCGACCACAGCGACCACCGGTGGAGAGCACTCCAGTGAGGGCTGGGACACACGAAGGAGCCGTCGGTGTCCACTGATAGGGAGGTATTCCGGATCAACAGAGGCACCCGATGCCCCTAAAAAACTCGAGGAAGACCCTTATCCCCCCCACCTCCGGCGACGTCGACGGACTTCTCCGGATTTCTCGCCAGAAAATCCGAACTTCCGAACCAGAATGAATTTGAACTGAAGTCGGCAAGGGCCGCCGACTTCGGCCTAAATCCAGCCCAATTAGAACTGGGCCTCACAATTCCTCTCAGGGGAGGTTCAGGTATCGTATCGCAGTGTTTGAAGCTCCTGGTTGCATGGTCATCAACGTGGCAACATGTTATAGGACCTGGAACCTAGCGGGCCGCACGCTGCTCAGGGCATGAGAGTGGTGTATTGCAGAGTTTGAATTTATGGTAGGATGTGCGCCACCCTCTAGAGGTTGCAAGCGACTGGTAACCTCCTTGCCGTGGTTTGAATCCTTGTTGACCCTTCTTTTACTGCCAGCATTTTTGGCCCCCATAGGATAGGATGGAGCCCTACCTCAGGGAGCATGGGCACGACCCCGGTCGGGAGCTGACCTCAGACAGAGAGCTCGCCCTATGAGCTAACCTTGACTGGGAGTTGACCTTGGCAGGAGAGCTTGTCTTGGTAGCATGAGCACTACCCCGGTGGGGAGCTGACCTCAGATGGAGGGCTCGTCTTATGAGCACGACCCCTGCTGGGAGCTGACCTTGGCAGGAAGGCTCTCCTTGGCAGCATGAGCACGACCCCGGCCAGGAGCTGATCTTAGATGGAGGGCTCGTCCTATGAACACGACCCCGGTTGGGAGCTGGCCTCAGCTGGAGGGCTCGTCTTGGTAGCCTGAGCACGACCCTGGCCGGGAGCTGACCTCAGACAGAGAGCTCACCCTATGAACACAACCCTGGCTAGGAGCTGACCTCGACAGGAGGGCTCACCTCGGCTCTTCATTTGGCCACCGTGCCTGGGTAGCGGACTCTTTGCCAGCGGGACCTCCAGCAG
Source organism: Areca catechu (assembly GCA_021397845.1). Classification (NCBI taxonomy): domain Eukaryota; kingdom Viridiplantae; phylum Streptophyta; class Magnoliopsida; order Arecales; family Arecaceae; genus Areca; species Areca catechu. The sequence continues at coordinate 146,146,810 of CM038049.1, read as the reverse complement.
ATCGAGGCTCCACGTCAGCGGATGTGCCACATCAACGACATTATTGGGATGAAAAAGATCTCAAGAGATTTGATGGGATCCAACAGGACTAAAGATCCCATCACGCAGATTGTCAAAGAATTTTCTTGTCTACATAGAATGTATGTTCCTCTTATCCTTTGTATGGAATCAACCATGTTTTTTAATAGCAACATTGACTGTTGCACGTACCAGTTCATGCATGCTCCCTTTAATTATGAATATATAGCGATGATTAGTGATCATGGCATATGATGTGACTTGTTATACAGTCTGGATATAGAGACGAGTGTTAGTTAAGCCAACCCGTAGATGATTAAGAGAGTGCTACATGAAGATTAGTTTATCATCAGATACAACATTTTGGGATCAGCCCAAGAACCACTATCAAAATCGAGAAATGATTTGGTTGAGGAATGCAAGGTGCGATTCCATTTTGGTCAGAGGATAACCGCTCCCGGTCGTCGAAGGTGAGATCTCGCTGGTGCTAAGATTTAAATAACTAATTATTAAGTCGACATCTGGTTGGCCTAGAAAATGGTTGGTCAATCAGAATGTCTTAATCGAGCAATATAATCGACCATATGCCAAGTATGTGGTTGAGTCATAAGTATCTAGAAATATTAAAACCCAAAAAAATTATCAGCTAATCAATGACCTAATTCGATGAATGATTGTAGAGCATGTAATAGGACTGGCCACCGATAGGACTTATTAACATGGATTTCATATCCTTAGTTCATAGGGTTGATCGATAAAATTTATTAACATGGGCTTCATATTTCGGTCCAAGAAGGGTCCAAGAACAATTCAAAACCCCCCTCCCCCCTTCAATAATTTTTAATGTCAATGTGCTGCTTTGTTTTGGCGTGTAACATACAGATTTCCCATACAAAACGCAGGCATGTAGAAAGTTAACGGGCTTTTTGCGTTTGCAAAAATTAAATACATTTTCTTTCGTTTTACCTGCTGCCGTATAAGAGAAGCAAACATTTAGATACACATCCCAGGAACTTCGACGACACGTGGTAAGGATGACGGCCGCAACGTAGAGAAGAGAGAGAGGAGAGGAAATTCAAAGAATGCGGCCGCCTGCTTGTCTCCTCACCAGAGGGAAAGTTACATTTACTCAAAAACAATGATCCACGAATGGAGATACCAGAATGGCCGGTCCAACGTATGTTTTTTTTTTTTTGGGTTAAAGATCCTATATTATTATCATGGTGAATGGTATAATTTATTGGGAGACTTTTTTCGCAACCAACTCGCAAAAATTCAAATCTTGATTTAGACATATTTCGATAAAAAAATTCGAAAATAAAATAAAAAATAAAAAAATAATTCAAAAATAAAATTAAAAAAAAATAATAAAATAATCTTTAAATTCCTGTTGGTTGGCTAACACCATCTTCAGGTAGGGAATGGCTACGAAAAAATTAATATGCGCCAACATTCCCTGCCTCGGGGTGGGGGACTGTCTAGGAATGGTCATGTCGGGGGTCTAACTTATCTCTCCATTTTTGGTTTACCAAAAAAAAAAAAAAATCCTACGTCATTAACGATGAATGCTCCGATTTGCATCCAACATGGCAGTGCAAGTTATGTTTCTTGGCTATTATATCAGTGCCACGTCAGATGAGGAATTTGATGGTGAATGCAGTGTTGCTGCATAGCTTGTTTCGTCATGGATGTGGCCAACTATATTTCAGGCAAAAACTTGAGGTCCACGCATTGCGAAAAAAATCCGCCCATCAAAATAGACTTCCGAGTTCCGGCCATCGCATGGGCCCTTCGATCGCTACTTTCTGCTCCAGGTTTCCCCGCATTCACGGTACATGAAGCGGATAGGCATGAAAACCAACGGCACTACTACCATGTTATTAATATCATAACCAGGGAAGGAATCGCTCATATTGTAGAAGGCGAGTAAAGTTAGACCCAAGCCATGTCTCAAAAGTACATGTTCTTCTTTCTCATCCTCGCACTCACCATAGCATCAGCAGAAGATGATGACAATTTTACTTACAACGGATTCCCTGCTGGCAGACTGCGGCTGGATGGGATTGCAGAGATCACACCCGATGGCCTCCTAATTCTCACCGACAATAGACAGCCAGCCAAGGCCCACGCCTTTCTCCCAAATCCAGTTCGTTTTAAGAACTCGACAACCGGTAAAGCTCTCTCCTTCTCGACTTCTTTCGTCTTTGCAATCGTCCCCAAGTACCAAGACTTGTTTGGCCATGGAATTGTCTTCGTTCTTGCGCAGTCGGCAAATCTGTCTTATGCCTTGCCGAGTCAGTTCCTGGGACTCTTCAATTCAAGCAATCCATATCCTTCGAACCAAATTGTGGCCATCGAGTTGGATACAAACATGAACCCTGAATTTGATGATATTGATAATAATCATGTTGGAATTGATGTTAACGGTCCAAAGTCTTTTAGATCCAAGCATGCAGCTTATTTCACTAATGACAGTGGAGGTGGGTTCAGGAACCTGAGCCTTGTGAGTGGCAACCCAATACAGGCCTGGATAGAGTATAGTCACCTGGATGAATATCTTAATGTAACGTTAGCACCTATCGATGTAGCCAAACCAGGTGTTCCATGCTTGTCTTCAAAGGTGAATCTCTCTTCTTGGATCTCAGACCATATGTATGTCGGATTTTCTTCTGCGGTAGGACCATTCATAACATCTCATTACATTCTGGGCTGGAGCTTTAAGTTGAATGGAAAGGCTCGAGCACTTGATCTCTCACATCTTCCAGCCCTCCCTCGTATAGGGTCCAAATCGACCTTAGAGTCTTGGAAGATTGGGTTGCTGATAATCCTGGCACTACTTTTGTTGTTAATAATCACAATCGGCGTAATTCTTTTTGTGAAGAGCAGGATTAAATTCAGAGAGGTGTTCGAAGATTGGGAGCTGGAATATGGGCCCCAGAGGTTCTGCTACAAGGACCTATTCTTGGCGACCAAGGGCTTTGGAGACCAACATCTCTTGGGAGCTGGAGGTTTTGGTAGGGTCTACAAAGGCGTGTTGCCAAGCACTGACATCCCAGTTGCAGTCAAGCAGGTCTCGCATGAATCAAGACAAGGTATGAGAGAGTTCATCGCAGAGATTGTTAGCATCGGCCGCTTGCGTCACCGAAACTTGGTACAGCTTCTTGGTTATTGCAGGAGAAAAGGGGAGCTCTTATTGGTCTATGAATTCATGCCCAATGCTAGTTTGGACAAGTACCTATTTAACCAACCTAAGTCGATGCTTAGTTGGGGCCAAAGATTCCAGATAATCAAAGGCGTAGCTTCCGCACTTTATTATTTGCATGAAGGATGGGAGAAGGTGGTTGTTCACAGAGACATCAAGGCTAGCAACATCCTGCTAGATGATCAGATGAATGGAAGACTAGGTGATTTTGGCCTGGCAAGACTATATGATCACGGTACCGATCCCCAGACTACGCATGTAGTTGGGACTTTGGGTTACCTTGCACCAGAGCTCACCAAGACCGGCAAGGCAAGTACAAGCACGGATGTGTTTGCCTTTGGTGGATTCTTGCTTGAGGTGGCTTGTGGAAGGAGGCCAATAGAGGTAAGAGCATCAGAAGAAGACGTAGTGCTGGTAGATAAAGTTCTGGAGTGCTGGAAGGCAGGGACTATTTTGGAGGCAAGGGATCCTAACTTGGGGTATGAATATATCGTCGAAGAGATGGAGATGGTGCTAAAGCTTGGCCTTCTTTGCTCGCACCCTAACCCCAGTTCAAGGCCTTCCATGCGGCTGGTGATGCGAATACTGGAACACGATGCTCCCCTTCCCGAGATATCTGAAGATAGTTGGAATGCCGAGGTCTCAGCTATGGAAGAGAGAGGGTTTGAGGACATTGGCATGTCAAGTAGTTCACTGTTTACCATGTCTGCCTGCTCACCGTCAACGATGGAATCTGCTCTCTTGACAGGCCGTTGATAGTGGTAAATGTTTGAAAAAGCAATGTTTAATTAAAGTGTTCCTCGATTCAATGTATGCAAGTTATAAATGATTTTTTGTTGCAGTGTGGTTGTTGCTGCAAGCAATTCAGATTTTTAACAGCAGCAGCTCAATGTGATGTAGTTTGTTGAAAAAAGAAATCCAGTTGATAGACAACATATATATGGAATGTTAAGTTAGAAAGGAGTTTGCTCGAGTGTAGTATAAATATGCTTGCCTAGCAAAGGTCAAGTCAAGGTACCATGCAATTATAGCTAGATGCATTAGATTATTCAAATATAGATACTAATCTGGATTCCACTTGCTCCGATGCTTGCCCTGTCTCAGATACCTTTATTTCTGGTGTAAGATATGAGATTCTCCTTTTCTTATAATTTTTTTTCTTTCTATTGTTTCTGGTGTTGTTGAGGGAAGCGAAGGGCTAGAAGCCCACCAAATGTATTTATCAAGGAAAGAAATACAACTAAAGGGATATCAGATGAAAAGAAAGAGTAAGCAACTACTGGGAAAGACTCAAAAAATTATTAACTTGTTTAGAATTCTGTATGTTTCGTGTCAACCAGAATTTTTCCAATAATTAAGGAGTCTGGCCTTCTTTTAAAGGTTTGCCTTTGCAAATGAAATGTTAAGGAGGGTATGCAGAAGTTCCAAGTACACCAACAAATTGTAACAATATCTTAGTTGAAACTTGCCAAGTTCAATGGAAACTCTCTTCTGCATTCTATTCATTCAAAGAGAGAGTGTGAATTGCATGTTTATCAGTTCTCTAAATAAATATTTAGAAGGGGTGGCTAAGGAAAAGATGATTCACCATTTTCTCATGGTATTTGCAAAAGGTGCACCCTCCAGGAAGCACCCAGCCTTCTCTTGCCATCACTTCCTGTTAATGTGAGTTTTGTTCTAAGAAGAAGCCACACAAAGATCCTTATGTTCTCTAGGTAGAGATCTATTCGAGTGCAGCTAAATTTATATCCAGCTTTATTAATATTTATTTATACGTATATCTATGTGCCCATATATATATATATATATAATAGGGCATCAGGGGATATAGAAAGACAGTATGCGACGAAATAAAAAATACACCGCAGATAAAACCCAGACACTTTGAAAGTTAATTGTCCTCTTACCGTTTCTCTAATATTAAAAACAAATATTTTTATTTTTTTGGTCCTCGTGTGACTTTTTTTTTTTTTTTTTTTTTTTTTGCTGTTTTGCCGGTTGCGCCCAAGAGAAGAAAACAAATGTGGACACATTTTTTTAATACGAAAACAAATGTGGACACATTTTTTTAATACAAAAACAAATGTGGACACATCCCAAAAACTTTTATGACACAGCAGAGATGACAGCTGTAAGGTTGAAATAAAGAAAGAGAATATCCAAAAGATGTTCCGACAGAAATTTTTTCAAAATAATATTTTTTAATAAATATTTATTAAAATAAAATTATTTAGAATATATTTATAAAAATGAGATTGTTTGGGTGATTGGAATGCCGTAACAAAAATTACAGGCATAACCTGCAACTTCGAATTCCAAAATAAATATTTAAAAAATATTTAAAATACCATACTAAAATAAAAAAATAAAATCATAGACCATACTAATTATAGCTTCACTTTAAATAATATAATATAATATAATAAAATATTATAATATATTAATATATTTTAATAACATATATTAATAATTATAATATATTAATATGTTATATATTTAATTTAATAAAATATTAATAAATATAAATAATTAATTATATATTTTATTATTTTATATTTAAATAAAATATTAAATAAATAAAATGAATTATAAGTAAATAAATTACTAAAATATGTAATAGAGTAAGGGAGCGAAATAAGTAAAAGGAAGAGAAAGTAGTGGATACCACAGACGCGCTAGCCGGATGGCTGTTGCCATTCCAGTGGCCTCCATTAATTTTGCTACATCGATGGATATCGTGTATGGTAGAGCTGCGCATCAACTTGACGATTGGATCTGTCATGTAGCATGATTGGATCTTGGAGGCACTTTATTTATATATTTTTTATATTTTTATTATTTTTAAATTTATTATTTGAAAAAAAATATAGGATTAAGATGAAGTCATGGATACAATCCATAATTTTATTTTTTTTATTTTTTATTTTATTATAATATTTTAAATATTTTAAATATTTTAAAATTTAAATTCGAAATTATATGTTATATCTATGGTTTCATTCGAAATAAAGCCACACGTTACACCTGTAGCTTCAGATGTGATATCCTATCCAGCCAAACTGTTCAATTTCTGTAAATATATTTCAAACAGTTTTATTTAATAAATATTTATTAAAAAATATTATTTTGAAAAAAAAACTCTATCTCCTTGCCGTTGCTCTAAATTTAAAAATAAATCTTAAAATCAACAACCCACATCTACGAATGAAAGAATGGTCGGTCCGGCATCATTAAGAATGGCTAAAGTCATTAGCTTGTTTTATCATGGATGTGGCCAACTATTTTGCAAACAAAGACTATATTATTTGCAAGCAAATACTTCCAGTAGCCATCGCATGGTCCTTCATCAACAAAAATTTTTAGTCATCTTTTATCAAAAAATCTTGAAATCAATGCAGGGGTCCTTCACATTTTTTTGCAAACAAAGACTATATTGCAACCAAGGTCAGCCATCGCATGAGTCCTACAATACTTTTTATATATTGCAAGCAAAGACTTCCAGTCGTTGCACGTGCTTCAACAAAGATGACATCGACTTTTTCACCGCCGGTGTAGCCAAGTATTTGCTCTACTTTCCGTCCTCTACTAACTTTTCAACTACCAACTACATCGCAGGCAATGTGCTGTGGTCGTCGCATCGGCCCTTCTCTACATCCTTTGCGGACTTTCCAAGCATTTAGCATGGCGGACACGGCACTTCAAAGTTATTAATATTATAACCCGGTACTTTTTTTTTTTTTTTACCTTCTTGGATAGCCAGCGCGGAGCTGGTTCTTTTCCTCCTCCACCTCTGTAATTACTTGGGTATTTAATAAATCGGTGGCTGGCCCTTCTACCTCCGTCTCCATTCTACTTCAATTAAAAAACAAAATTATAATTGGAAAAAGAATATCTCATATTTTAGAAGGCAAGTTGTTGGCATCGAACCTTCACGAACCGGACAGAGCTACTAGATTGCTGGCTCGCCTTCTGAGAATCCTACAAAACAGACATCGATCGGATTTTCTCCGGTGGGGAACAATTCGATGTCAAGTCTGTGAAGACTCGACCAATAGAATGGAGAGTTCTCAGAAAGAGAGTGAAAGAGACTCAGAGAATTTATTTTTCTTGGCTTACTTGCTTTAGCTTGCTTACCGTGAGTGTCCTCTCTTACTAGTATTTATAATGATAATGTGCCAAAATGTAGTTAAGCCCACTTGCCTCTGGTTAAATGGGGTTGGTTAGCTTAATCCCTCCATAACCATAAATGGTTGCTGCCTGATTATAGCCATCTCGATATTGTTGGTGTTGGAGTTAGTGGCCACGTGGCTGATTCTGGCCACTTTGATATCGTCGAAGTTAGTGGCTACGTGGTTGGTTTCAACAACCATATCCATGTCTGGAGATTTGAAATCAACTGGAGATTTGTTTCAGGGCTGCTCTTTTGAAAGAGACTAAAGCTGGACCGGCCGATTGCCTCGAGCCTATCCTCTTCGGAATAGGTTGAAGACGCTTAGGCCATTCGTATTGGAATTGCCTTCTTCGGAGTGGACTGGAGTATTTGCTTTCTTTGGAGTGGACTGGAATATTTACTTCGTATTCATTCTTTTCGGAGCAAGTTGAGGAATGAAGCGGCTGTTTTCTTTGGACTAGTCTTCTTCGGAGTGATTCGAAGAAGACTGGCCTGCCACCGGGCACCTGGCACGGCATGGATTAGAGATGTGCTTCGGGACTGATCTCTTCGGTGCGGGCCGAAGACTGACCCAGTGATGTGATCGGAATGGTGATGTCGAGTTGTTGCTTCTTCAGCTTGTGACATTGGCTTATGAAAAGGAGATGACGAGTAAATGAATCGCGTCTCTTCCTTCCATTATGGTGACCTGATGGGCTCTTCGGCTTCGATTTGGATGGAGGACGTGGCATCATCTTGTTCTTTGGATATAAGGTACGAACTCAATCTCAGCCATCAGATGTAGTCACATAGATCATGGCTGACTATTTTGGTTTTTCCCCCGTTGAATCGATTGGCATTATTTGGGGCTTCGTATCCGCTATCGGCGTCTTCATACGTGGCATGATCGGAAAGACGTCTTCTGTTTCGAGGAGGCTATCTGAAATGCCTTTTGCCTCCTTGTACAAAGGAGAGCAGGTTGGTAGAGAAAGCTTCTTTGTCATATGCATTTTGCTTTTCGATGTCTCTGCTTTTATCTTCCTCTTGGTTCATATTCTCTCTTACAGGTAGGGCCTCCCCTCTCCTTCTCCTTTTCCCACCATGGTTAGGACTTTAGAAGTTCCGGCCACCGGTGGGATCCCCTCCGGTGGGGGAGAGGTCGAATCTTTCAGTGCCCCAAGACCTGTCAGGGGGGTCATCACTGAGTCCCGACCGGAGTTGATTCCAAGCTCTCTGACCTTTGATAGGATCGGTCACCTATGGGAGTATTATCATATTGCCGATAACTTTCCTTTCATACTTCCATAGTCTGAAGAGAGAGTAAATAGGCCCCCGTCTGGAACCATTGCCATATATGAAGACCACTTGAAAAGCTGGTCTTCGCTTTCTGTTGCACCCTTTTTTTGCCAAAGTCTTCCACATGTACCATGTCATCCCAGCACAATTGACTCCGAACAGCATTCAAAACATCTACAGGTTTTTGGTCCGTTGCCATATAGCAAACGTGAGGCCCAGGACCAGTCTATTCACTTCTCTCTTCACTTTGAAGAGAGACTTCCACGGCTATGGGTAGTGGGTCATCGGCCCCCGTCCTGGCCATAAAATAATTAAGGATATGCCTAGTGCCATCCACAGGTGGAAACCTAACTTTGTTCGTCTCTTCTTCTCAACTGTGGGGGCTCGATACAGAATGGAGAGAACCCTGTCTGAGTGCAAATACCGGTAAGAAGGTTCTAAAGGCCGACCAACCAGACTTCACATTGTTGTCTGAGTCTGAGGTTACTTCTATCCGGGAACTATTAGAAGAGAGGAATCTCTATCTCGCTCAGATTAGCGAGTTCTCTTCGTTAGGTCTAACTAGTAGATGGCTTCGGCTTTTATCTAGCTTCATAGTTATCCCAGCTAGCAAACCTAGAGATTTGTTTCTGCTGATAGGTGGTAGGATGAAGCCTGATATTAGCTTGCTTCGCCAATCCACCAAAAGGAAAGCATCCCAAGTTCCTCCAACGGGATCGAAAGTTCGAAAGAAAATCTGGGAGGAGGAAGCCAGCAGGAGCATCGCTCCTGCAAGGGAGTCATCGAGGAGGTGCAAGGTCACATCGGCAGAGCTTCCGCCCAGGGGGAGTTCTCCGATTCAAATCTCAGAAAGTTTGACTGCAGCCCTGACCACCGACCTACCACCGCCTTGCCTATCTGCGAGGGATAAGGGTAAGGCACCTCAAGTCGAGAGGAGTCTGGTAAGGAATATTTTCCTAGACAGGGATTGCGAGATAGACCTCTCTCTCTTCTCTGATGCGAGGGGTTTGGTGCTTCCCAATGTGGCCAGAAGAGTATTGAAGGCCACACTGTTGCCCCGTGACTGGGCAACCATCCGGAATCGATGCCTCACAGAGGTGTCCGATTCAGCATTTTCTTCCATGCTGAAGGTATGATCTCTCATCTTCCTTCATCTTCTTATGGTGGTCTTCAGCATAACTAACTTCATATTTTGATGATTTAATGCAGCTAGTCCATGATATCACTTTCATGAAGGAAAGAGTGGAAGAGTTCGACAACTTCCTCAAGGCTTGAAAAAAGAGCTTCAAATGGTGAAAGTCGAAAAAGAAGTGGCCGAAAAGCTAAAACTAGCCATGGAAGAGAAGCTCAACAATAAGGATGTCGAGGTTCAGGGTCTAAAGAATGAGTTGAAGAAAGCTCAATTGAAGATCTCTGAACAGGAGGCCAAGCTCCGAAAAAGGAAGAAATAGATGCACTCCTTGGAGCACTTTGCCAAGGAGATTTAGCAGAAGGCCGATGAGGCGGCCAAGAGGGCCGATAAAGCAGCCAAGAGAGCCGAAGCAGTGGTCAGGGAGTCCAAGGCTTCGAAGGAGTAGGCGGTCAGGGCAGTCGAAGATTTCAAGAAGTCTTCGGCATTTAAGGAGGAGGTAACTGAGTCAAGTGTGGTCAGTTACCAATATGGTTTCAATGATGGGCTTAAGGAGGTCCAGGGGCTTTACCTTGATCTTGGTCTTTTGAGCATCTCGACGTATGAGATCATCAAGGAAGAAGAAGGACCCACGTCCCCTGTTGAAATCGAGCCCGCGGCCCCTATCGAAGCTGATGAAGCGCCTGGACAAGCTAAAGAAGTCCCAACTGCAGCTGAAAGCCAAGAACAGGTTGGAGAGCTGACCATGGTTGATCCACCTACTTTGGATCAAGCAGATGAGGCCTCTCCTTCGATTTATGCTGAAGAGTCACTTCCTGCAGCTGATCCGGAAGTTCCCGCAGCCGATGAATAGGCCTTTGTAGCTTTTATTTTTTTTATCTTGTAAGAGAAAGATGTGTAATCAGATCTGCCTGAACATGAATGAAATCATACTTTTTCTTTTAATTGGATGAATTTTTTCTAAGTATGAAGTCATTAGATGCGTTGTGATCTTCGAGTAGGTAATCATTTTTTTGAAAAATATGATAGCTTTTAACTTGAACGGAAGCTTTCTTGAGCAAAGAGTCTTTTATTGAGTTGCCATTTTCTGATAGATGACATTCGTTGAATTAGAACCTCCAATAAAAATTTTTAAAGTGTGGGCTCTTCAGATAGGTGACCACTTTCGAATATGCAATAACATTCAAATTGAATGTAAATTCTCTAAGTGTGAGGTCTTCGGATAGGTAGCCGCTTTCGAATATGCAATAACCTCCAACTTGGACATAAATTTTCTAAGTGTGAGCTCTTCGGATGGGCTACGACCTTTTAGATAGAGATCCATCTTCGGGCATATGAACACCTTTGGCTTGGATTTAGGTTCCTTCGTTGCCTAGGATTTTTAAACTGGACTTCGGCAAGATCACTAAACTTGGAGATAAGTTGTTCATTCCGGCTTCTCGTCAGGTCAGCCTTTTTCTGCTCATGAGCCAGCTTTTCATAATTAAGGAATCTCGATGTTTGATGGGGATCCTGGCTTACTAACCAACGCGATGCTCCATTCCTGCCAGATGTCCAATCACCGTTGGCGAGGCAGTTATTGTCAGGTCATGGGACTGCGATGACTAGAGCCATTAAAGTTGTGCATGTCAAGGATCGGATTAGTCGCAGCTCCCAGACTTCTCGTAACCACCTTTGCATGGATCAAGGCCCCTATCGATTAGGGTGAGCATACACGGCATAATCGGAGGGTGGCCCATAATATGGGTAATCAGTTTGAACTGTTACCAGGCTTTATATAAGAGATTAATGCCCCCATAGATCAAACCTTTTTGAGTTTTTTGGCAACGTCACCCCCTAAGCGATCTTTCCTCCTATTTCTACTACAACTAGCTTCAAGAGTCCTTGTTTACCATGAGGCCAGATGTAGCATGGCTCCGATAGGCAGCGAGGAAACAGCCGACGGGGCCCCCCCCCGATGAGAAGGTCATACCAGAAATAGGTTTATGTCTTGGCACTCCCATAGGTCTGGACTGATGGTGGAGTTCATATCGACATAGATTCTTTCTCAGAGGAGGAGCAAGTTCCTTCGCCTGGCATCTGGCTGGACGTTCGGCAGGGACCACTCTTACAGGGCCATCGGGGGAGCAAGGCCCACTGGACATGAGCGAAGCTCCTGTCACTGCTGGGAATATTGAGCCCGAACTTCCAACTATGGCGGGGGAGAGTTCGGGGAGATTTGGCATGTCCGCTGTCGATGCTGGTCGTAGCGATCCGGGGCAAGCATCGACTTCAGCCATCTCCCGGAAGGATGAGAAGGAGGCTAAGGAGCAAGGGCCAAGGGACCCTTTTTTCTTTATTTATCCTAGGATGCGACAAGTGAGTGTCGATGTAAGTGCCATAGGTACATCTGCATCGATCAAACTTACTTTATATGTGTTTATCTTTGACAGGTTGCCCATAATGTTTCTTTGTTGGAAGAGAGCGTTCATGAGTCCGTCGACTTTGGCAAAAGCCTTCGTAGCCAGTTGGCTCTGGCCTAGCTGAGAGAGAAGTGGCTAAGGGGCTTCGGGCCGCTACTGAAGAAAAAGTGGATAAGGCTGTTGCCGTAAATAGTTCCTTGGAAAAGGAACTGAGGATGCTTGAGACGTACACGACCAAGGTGGTGGCAGAATTGCAAAGGAGAAGGAAGAAGGCAATTTCAGCTGAATTACTGATGAGGGATTGCCTTCGTAATGTCGAGATAGCAGTGGTCCATAAGGCCGAACTGGAGAACAGAATCACCCAACTGGAGATGGACATTTCATCAGCCAATCAGAGGGTAGAGCAAGCTAAAAAGTGTGCTTCCCAAGCTATCGACGCTTATAAGAAGTCAAATGCTTTTGGCGATGAAATGCATGAAGTTGGGATAGAGAGCTACCTTGTCGGCTATATGGACTGCCTGAATAAGGTCACGAAGGCTTACCCAAATCTGGATGTTTCTTCTCTTGCTGTACCGGGCGAGGAGATGGAGGAAATAAAACTTGCTGCCAGTGCGGCGTCATCCCCTCCCTTTGAAGAGGTCGGTGAGGGGGTCTTCGTTCCTAGTGCTGAAAAAAAATAGCTTCTTGCTGCAGCTCTCTTTCTTTCTCTTTTTCTTCTTCTCCTCCCTCTTTTTTTTTGATGATGTAAGTTGGTCGATTGTACTGCATTTCCATTAATGAACAGAGATTCTCCTTCTTAAAATAGAAATTTTGGCTTGATGGGCAAACACATCCCAAAACAGTGCTAAGTGCAAACTCTTCGGCATCATGAATATTAGGGTAGTGTATTCATGAAGAATCTTAAGATTTCATGTCGGCCCCATCTTCTTCTTGGACTTAGGAGTCTGAGCTCACAGAGGCCGCAGAGAGGCTTATCCATTCATATTGATCAGATTCGCTGTTAGGGTAGGCCGATGGGACCATCCTTAGGCATTTCATTGATAATAAGGCAGGTTGTCTAGACCTACCTCGGCACGTCTGTGGGTTTACCATAGGGTAGGTTACTTGAACCACCTTGTGCCTTTGATCAAGAATAAGGTAGGCTGATTAGGCCCACCTCAGCATATCAGCGGATTTATCATAGGATAGGTTGCTTGAACCATCCTTGTACCTTTGATTGAGAATGGGATAGGCTGATTAAGCCCACCTCGGCATGTCAGCAGATTTACCGTAGGGTAGAATACTTGAACCATCCTTGTACCTTTGATTGAGAATGAGATAGGCTGATTAGGCCCACCTCGACATGTCAGCAGATTTACCGTAGGGTAGTGTCACGCCCCGAATCCAGCATCGAAATCGGCACGCGATCGGCCACACAAACCCTAGATTTTATCCTAGAGATCATGCAAGGCTTGGGTACACAGGAGTCACTTACCTCAAAATTTCTCATTCTTCACTAAGCCCGAACATCTACACAACTCTGTGAAAGAAGAAAGTAGGTTGTGAGCTCTACAGTCCAGTAAGGTCTCTAAACAGTCACCATCAATAGTAATAATTTGAAAATAGCAAGGATATAAGAGTACACATCATACCATGCAACGAAACAACTCAAATGTCACATAAGACAAATTTTTTTTGCGAAATCATGTTTTTCTCTTTTCAAGTTTTTAATTTAATCATCCTTCTTCTTCAGAGTTCTGGACTAGCCACGGTCATGCTTCAGCCCACGACTGGCAATCTCAGTGTCACACTTCAGTCTGTGACTGGCAATCTCATAATCGACCATGTACAACCTGCCCATGGCCAGGCCCATGTACTAAGCCCGCTCTGGCTATATAACCACGATCCCGTAGCATGGCTAGTCCAAATACTGTTAACACTTTATCTTTTCACATCATCATGTCAAATCATATCATGATGTCACACCACATCATGATGTCAACCATGAAATCTCAAATCTTTCGATGACCGGTATCACGGTCCAAGCCATACAAATATCACTTTATTTGATAAAATATGTAATACAAGAATATAGCTCATAATAATAATAATTGTACCGACCAAAGTAAAAAGTCAAACTATTCCATGCAAAACAAATCATGCATACCAATGCATATGCGCACGGATCAAACCATATCGAAATAAATACATATATATAACTGGTGATCAGGTCCAGAAACCTTACCTTCAACCACTAATCCCAAATATCCGGTATCAATCTATACCCGAAATTCGTCCAAATCCTTCCTGCTCAAAAGGTTGATCTCCTATTATAATAAATAAATTCATTCAATCCAAATCCTAGTTTTACAAATTTTGAGGAAGAAGGTTCTCCCCTGATTTTCTCTTTCCTCATCTTCCAAACCAAAATCCCTTCCCTCTCCCCTTCTCTCTCTTCTCCTCTTTCTCTTTCTTCCTTCTTCTCTCCTCTTTTCCCTTCTCTTTCTCTCTCTTCTCCTCTTTTCTTGGCTGTCTGCAGGCTCTTCCCTGCTTTCTATCGACATCCTGGTTAAAAAGATGAGAAAAATCAATCCAAAATCACCTCAAACGTAACCTAAGAAGTCCAAAACTATCAAAATATCTTCCCGGCCGTCTGATTTGAGATCAATGCCTCAAACCACGTCCAAATCCGAATTTAAAAGCACCTAATCAAGCCTAACTCCCTCGGATTAATCTCAGCCATTCGATCAGACGATCGGATGGTGCAGATTGCTGAGAAACCCCATGGACCGTCGTGAACCGTGCGAAACGAGCTGGGAAATGCTCGAGAAACACGTGGGAAATGCCCATGCGACGGTCGCTTCCGGCTGGGCTGAGCCCAGCGCCCGTGCGCGCCGTGCGCGCCGTGCGCGTGGGCCTGGGCCGCGCCTCACACGTGCCTGCAATGGGCCGGGCCGCGCCTCGCGCGCCCACCCGCGCATCGCTTGTGCTCGCTCCGTGTGTCGCCTGCGTGCACGTGCACCGCGCGCCTGCGCATCGCGCACCCACACACCATGCGCCCGCTCGCTCGCCCGCACACCGCGCGCCCGCTCGCTCGCTCGCCCGTGCTCGCCCGCATGCACGCACCCCGCGCGGTCCCGCTTGCCGCTCGCCCGCATGCCCTCTGCGCATCCCGCATGCTAGGCCGAGTAGGGGTCTGGGCCGGTCCAATGGGTGGGCCGGCGGCTTAAATTTTTTTTCTTTCCTGGTCATTACAGGTAGGTTGCTTGAACCATCCTTGTGCCTTTGATTGAGAATGGGATAGGCTGTTTAGGCCCACCTCGAATGAATTTTTTATTGAAGTCTTTCCAAAAGAAAATTTTTATTGATAGTGCTTGCGAAGATTCTCTACATTCTAAGATTGAGGTAGCGCAAAACCAGCCAAGGTCTCGAGCCAATAAGTTCCTAGATGTACAACTTCCTTAATTAGATATGGGCCTTCTTAATTGGGGGAAAGCTTGATTGTTCCATCGGTTTGGATACTTCGGACCTTCGCAGTACTAAATCTTTGATTTGGAAGGTTCGTTCCTTCATCTTGGAGTTGTAATATTTGGTGACTCTCTGTTGGTACGCCGCTATCTTCATCTGAGCACAAAGCCTAGTGCCCTGTAGTAGATCCAAATCCACTCTTCGGCGTTCTGAATTCTGCGATTCTTTGTACTGATCAATCTTTAAGGATTGCAAAGTAACCTCCACAGGAAGAACCACTTTGGTGCCGTAAGCAAATGAAATGGAGACTCGTCGGTGGCCATTCTGGGAGTTGTCCGATATGCCCAAAGAACGGAATTTAGTTCTTCAACCCAAAGTCCTTTGGCATCGTTCATCTTGGTCTTCAGACCGTAGAGAATGTTTGGTTCATCACTTCAGCTTCCCCGTTAGCTTGGGCATAATCGACATAAGTCAATTTGTGGAGTGTATGGTATTGGGCACAGAAGTTTTTGAACTTCGAGTTATTGAATTATCTTCCGTTGTCAGTAACCATGGCATGGAAAATTCTGAATCAGAATATAATGAAGTTCCTTACGTAGCTTTCGACCTTTCCTTCAATAATATGTGCCAAAGGTTTGACTTTGACCCACTTGGTGACATAATCGATAGCCACAATGAAAAACTTTCATTGTCCGGATGCTGGTGGAAATGGGCCAAGAATATCCATGCCCCTTTGAGCAAAGGGCCATAGTACTGTTAGCTGGGTCAGTTGGCTTACCGGTCGTCTTTGAATGTTAGCATATTTCTGGCACTGGTCACATCTTCGGACAAAGTTGGCGGAATCCTTCTGAATAGTTGGCCAGTAGTAACCTTGGTGTATTATCCTGAACGCCAGGGATCTGCCCCCGAAGTGATCTCCGCATATGCCCTCATATACTTCTCTTAGGGCAAAGTCGGCATCCGTCGGCCCCAAGCACTTCAACAGAGATTGTGTGAAAGATCTCTTATATAGAGTCTCGTCCAGAGTAACATACTGAGATGCCATCCAGCAGACTTGTTTGGCTTCAACCTTATCTTCGGGTAGTATGCCTTTATTCAAAAATTTGAGAATAGGGTCCATCCAGCTGGGCTCGAGTTCAACTAGATGTACCTCTAGTGTTTCTTCAGCTATACTTGGAGCTTCTAAGTACTCTATGAAGGTGCGACTGAGGAAATCTGGGGCAGTGGTGGCAAGTCTGGATAATGCATCGGCTCGGGAGTTCTCCGTTCGTGGGACATGGGCAATCTTGAAGAATTCTAGCTGAGAAACTATGGCCCGCACTTGGCCCAAATACTGGACCATGATAGGATCTCGAGCTTTGAACTCATCCTTCACCTGGTTTACCACCAGTTGAGAATCCGAAAAGATTTGGATCTTTCGAATCCCAAGCTCTTTTATGATTCGGAGTACTGTAAGAAGGGTTTTGTATTCAGCGTGGTTGTTTGAAGCATGAAAGGAAAAGCGTAGAGCATATTCTATAATGTGCCCATTTGGGTTAGCCAGTATGAGCCCCGCTCTGTATCCTGCTGAGTTTGAAGCCCCGTCTACATGGAGCATCCATGTAGACTCCGAATCTTTTGGATGGCCTCACATTCTTCGGTTTGCTGCAAGTTATCTTTTGGACCCATGTGCATTTGGCTATAAAGTCAGCCAACATCTATGCTTTCATTGTCAAACTGGGCTAGAAGCTAATATCGAATTCTCCAAGATTTACAATCCACTTAGCTATCCTCCCCGAAGTATTAAGGCATCGAAGGATAGCTTTTAAGGGCTGATATGTCATGACCATAATAGAGTGGGATTGAAAGTATGGTCGCAGGCACTTCACTGCAATCACCAATGAGTATACGAGCTTCTGTATCCTGGGGTATCTTACTTCGGCATCATGCAATACTTTATTGGTGTAGTAGATTAGCTTTTGAAGATTGTTCATCCCCTTTCAGAGGAGTATCGCACTAATTGCCTCGTCCGAAGTAGAGAGGTACACATAGAGGATTTCTCCTTCTTGGGGTTTAGAAAGTAGATGGGAATTCTCTAAATACTTCTTCAGTTCTTCAAAGACACCACAGCAGTCTTCGGACCATTCAAAGTTTTATGACTGGTGAAGGACTTTAAAGAAAGGGAGACACCTTTCGACTGATTGGGAGATGAATCGACTTAACGAGGCGATTCTTTCGGTCAACTATTGTACCTCCTTCTTGCAAGAGGGATGTCTCATGCTTCGAATAGCTTGTATCTTCTCTGCGTTGGCTTCTATCCCTTGCCTGGTAAAAAAAAAAATCCCAGGAATTTGCTGGAGGTCACACCGAAGGCACACTTGGCTTGATTCAGCTTCATCCGGTGATGTCACAGGGCATTGAAAGATTCTTCCAAGTCTTTAATGTGGTCCTCTTTAAGGAGGCTTTTCACAATCATGTCATCGACATACGCCTCCACGTTCTTTTCCAGTTGCTTCTCAAATACTTTATTGATTAGCCTTTAAAATATCGCCCCGGCATTTTTCAGGCTAAATGGCATCATCTTGTAGAAATATAGTCCCTTCTATGTTACGAAGGACGTCTTCTCTTTATCTTCAGGATCCATTCATATCTGGTTATAGCAAGAAAAAGTATCCATGAAGCTTAGTAGCTGGTGACCAGCGGTGACGTTGACCAGCTAGTCTATCTTTGGCAAGGAAAAGCTATCTTTTGGACAGGCCTTGTTGAGATCTGTGTAGTCGATACAAATCCTCCACTTGCCATTGACCTTCCTTACCATCACAACATTAGCTATCCACTCAAGATAATGTACTTTCTTAACAAATCTAGCTTTAAAAAGCTTACCCACTTCTTCATCTATTGCCTTCTATCTTTCATGGGCAAAGTTCCTCTTCTTCTGCCGAACCAGCTTATAGTTAGAGGCAACTTCCAGTCGATGAGTAATTACTTCAGCAGGGATTCCAGGCATGTTCGAAGCTGACCAGGCAAAGGCATCGGCATTGTTCTGTAGAAAATGGATCAGCCTTGTCTTCGTTCCTTCAACAAGTAGGCTTCCGATCTGCATTGTTTTGGTGGGGTCATCTTCATTTAAAGACACAGAAACAGTCATCTCCATTGGTTCCCCATAATTCTTCGTCTGATCTCTTAAATCCAACTAATCTAGGGTGATGAGATCAACCAATTGCTTATCCTGTATCATCAGGC
This sequence comes from Areca catechu, assembly GCA_021397845.1. Classification (NCBI taxonomy): domain Eukaryota; kingdom Viridiplantae; phylum Streptophyta; class Magnoliopsida; order Arecales; family Arecaceae; genus Areca; species Areca catechu. Next base: position 146,127,944 of record CM038049.1, on the reverse strand, counting down.
ATTGTCGAGTGGCCCTTTGATCCCCTCTTGCTTCTCCGATCCCACTTCAGGTGGGAAGTGCATTAGAAGGTGGTATATGGAGACTATGGCCCTGAATTTGTTCAAGGCGGGCCATCCCAATATCGTGTTGTAGGTCGATAGGGTTCAGACTACTACAAAATTGATGGGAAACATCTTTTGACATGGTTCCGTGCCAAGGGTTACAAGCAGTATTATTTCTTCTTCGACTTCGATTTGGTTGCCTCCAAACCCAGTCAGGGGTATATGAGATTTCTGTAGCTTATTCTAGACAGACCCATTCTAGAGAATGCATCATAAAGCAAAACATCGATGGAGCTTCCATTATCTACCAAAATACGTCTTACATCATAATTGGCCACGATGGCAGAAACTACAATGGGGTCATTGTGTAGGAGCTAAACTCCCTGGAGGTCATCATTAGAGAAGTATATGGAGTTATTGCCCTTGAGCCTCCTAGGATCATCCTCTTTGGCCTCCTCCAGTTAATTTGCCGATGTAGCATGCCCACCCTTCCGTCAGTGGGCCTCTGGTTGGGCAGTTCAGCTTCTTCAATGGCCCTTTGAGGGGCAGCAGCTTCAGGTTGAGGTTTTGGATGGTCGACATACTTTTTCAAGTATCCCCTCTTGATTAGATCTTCTACTGAATTTTTAAGTTGGATGCAGTCTTCAGTATTGTGACCGTGATCCTTATAGAATCGATAGTACTTGCTTTTGATCCTTGCAGAGGAGGGCGTTCTCATGGGGCGCGGCCATTGGAGGTAGCTCTCTTTCTCTATCTCCATCAACTTTCTCTCCCTTGGGAGGTTGAGGGGAGTATATGAATCAAGTTTTCCATCGAATGCTTTGGGCCTGGGACTACGTCGTCGAGTGGAGTCATCGTTGTTGGAGGGTGCGGGGGGATTCGGCTCCCTATTGCTCTTCTTCTTGGAAACAGATTTTTCTTCAATCTGGCATCGACTTGTCGCTTGCTCTTTGGCATCCGCGTACTTCTGAGCCCTTGCCAGGAGTTCAGCGTAGCTTGTCAGAAACATTTTGTCTAGAGAAAATGTAAGTCTGGATGACTGGAGCCCCTTCTTTAAAGTGGACATGGCCACATACTCGTTGAGATCAAGGATCTCAAGAGTGGTAGAATTGAATCCCGTGATATAGTCCTTGAGGCTCTCTCCTTCATTTTGATGAAGGAGGAACAAGCTGTCAATATTCCGGGGCATCTTTTGGCAAGTCCTGAAATGTGAGACAAACAGTTTTTTTAATTCAGAGAAGGAGTCGATAGTACCTGGGCATATGCTCGAATACCACATTCGAGCTGCCTTTTTAGGATTGGAGGAAAGGCCAAGCAGTACAATGCATCGGAGGCTCCTTGGATCATCATGTGGACCTTGAAGCTACCCAGATGATCAAGAGGGTTGGTGGTTCTATCGTAGGATTCCATCTAAGGGACTTTAAAATACCGAGGGATGACTTCCTCCATTATTCTGGAGGTGAACGGAGGCCACGAATCATAGGCCATGAACTCACCATCTCTTTTTTGATCGCGGAGCCTCATGATATGCATTTCAAGCATCTTAAACTTTTCTTCGTAGTCATAGTGGTCTCCTTTCTGCCCAGCACTTCCGGGAGTAGAGTCTTCAGAGGAGACAGAGGGAGATCGTCTGGATCTCTTCCTCGCATATTGGTCATCAGTGCGCTTCGAATGTCGAAAACTTCGGCCCTCGTGAGAGGGCCGATCCCGAAGGAAGCATCGGGTAGATCCATTGTGGTGATCTCCTTTTTCTCTAGACCAATGACTGTGCCCAGAGGTGGTTGGTGGATGCCCCACCTGAAGGGCAGTCTCTTGAAAATTCTGAATCATGGTTGTGAGGGCATCAACCCGATTCAGGAGGGCTTCGAACTAGTGTTGTCACATGACCAGTGTGGGAGGTGGGACATTATTCTCCACCGGGGGATCGTTCCTCTTAGAGGGTAGACGTCCCCTGCTCGTCGAAGCATTTTGAGTCTCATCTTTCACCATTACAGCTTCTTCAAACTCTCCTTTTCAAGAGGGGATGGTAGCCTTTCTCCTTTCCTAGCATGCCAATCTGTTGGCGTCGAACCTCCGTAGACCAGATGGAGCTGCTAGAGCGCTGGCTAGCCTCCTGAGAATCCTGCAAAACATACCCCCTGAAGTGAAGGCTCGAGCAATAGAATGGAGAGTTCTCAAAGAGAGAGTGAAAGAGACTCAGAGAATTTACTTTTTTTAGGCTTATTTGCCTTAGCTTGCTTACTGTGAGTATCCCCTCTTACCAATATTTATAATGATAGATATGCCAAAATGCAGTTAAGCCCACTTGCCTCTAGTTAAGTGGGGTTGGTTAGCTTAACCCCTTCATAATCATAAATAGTTGCTGCCTGATTCTAGCCACCTCGATATTATTGGTGTTGAAGTTAGTGGCCACGTGGCTGATTCCGGCAACTTTGATATCGTCGAAGTTAGTGGCTACGTGGTTGGTTACAACAATCATATCCATGTCTGGAGATTTGAGACCAATTGGAGATTTGCTTCAGGGCCGCTCCTTTGGAAGAGACCAAAGCAAGACCGGCCGATTGCCTCGAGCCTATCCTCTTCGAAGTAGGCTAAAGATGCTTCGACCGTTCGCATTGGAATTGCCTTCTTCGAAGTGGACTGGAGTATTTGCCTTCTTCGAAGTGGACTAGAGTATTTATTTCGTATTCATTCTTTTCGGAGCAAGTTGAGGAATGAAGCGGCTATTTTCTTCGGACCAGTCTTCTTCAGAGTGATCCAAAGAAGACTGGCCCGCCACCAGACTCCTGGCACAGCATGGATCAGGGATGTGCTTCGGGACCGATCTCTTCGGCACGGGCCAAAGACTGACCGAATGATGTGACCAGAATTGTGATGTCGAGTTGTTGCTTCTTCAGCTTATGGAGTCACCTTCGAGCCTTCTGGTATGGGCGACCGATTCAAAAGGGGTTGAATTGTACCCTTGAACCAGTAATTAGCCTTTACTGAGTCAGTTTATCCCAACACCAGTAAACAAACAACATACTATAGTCAAGGCAGTAATCCAGTTAGTTAGGATCTTGTCTCATAATCAACTGATCACGGAATGAAGGTATGATTCTGCAGAAGACTCGGGTTAAATTTAAGAATTATCCCTTGAAGCTCATGATGGTTGGATAAGTGAGAGGCTAGGATCCTTCTTCTTCCCCATTCTGATTAGCTGGCATCTTGGTGATGTCGGGTTGACGTATTCATTTTTGGATTAAAAAAGACTACAAAAATCCTGCATCTTGAATCGAATATTTTCTGGTAAAATGGGGATCTAAGAGGTAGCTATGCCGAATTTATCTTTCATATCCCTTTCTATCTAAAAAAAAAAAAAAAAAAAACCTAACAGCATACTCACCACAGCATCTTGAAAGACCTTCCCACAAAACATGGTAGAACGGGCAGATGAAGTCCCTCTTGCTTTAAAAATTTACAAGGGTTAACGAGGCAAACTGTTGAGCTCTTCATATTCGAAATTGGCCTGGCATGGATATCTACCAGCTGAATTATGTCTGCAGTTTCCAAACATATATAATCGAAGAAAAAATTTCTGAGGGTAGCCTGCTAGACGAGAGGGAAAAAAAAAAAAATTGTAAAATAAGAGGTCTCCTAGATTATCCTGGCTAAATCAGATAGCTTTCGCATTGAATGGTTTATTTTTTATTTGTTTTTGAAGAATGGTCTTATTCTTTCACATTGGATGCAAGTGACTGGGGGCTGAGCGGCTATTACTCCAGTATCATAGTGAGATTAGGTTAATGTACTCATCAGTTGATGGGAAAGATATACAAAAAATTATGGTCTGAATCAAATAATTGTCTAATGGACTGGAAGTCAAAATGAAAAGCTACACCGGGAATTTATCCCTACCCTTTTGGTTCATAAAAAAAAAAAAAAAAATGATCTTATTCTTCAAATCAGTTTCTAGGAATCTAGTTCCAATGATTGACTATACACACTTACCTATAGAACATGTAACAGACTCTAGCCACAAGATCTCCCCATTAATAGGGTCATTTGCGTTGAAAACAGTGACATGGTAAATATAGGTTGCAGAAAAATTCATTGAGACGCACTATAGGGATTAAATGAAGGTCTCTTGTCACCTTCATTTCCCTGAATTATGGCGTAAATGTATGACCGCCCGTTCTATCAAGAGTATTTTAAAGACATTGCTGCAGTGGGGCCAAAGAGACCGATTTGTCAAAACTTGCACTTTTCATTGACATATAATATCTGGGTAGCAATCCTTACACGGAAAAGGGAGGGCGGTGGGCGGTGGAGAGGGTAAGGAAGGCAAGAGACATGGAAAAGGACGATGCTAATAAAGTTATTTATCCGTAGTATTGATGCTGAAATTCATCAAGACACCGGAATGTTATAATTAATGGTGTAAAAGGACCTTTGAAAAGATGAGATAAAAAAAAAAAAATGATACTAATAAAGTTATTTATGGATATTATTGATGCTGAAATCCATCAAGGCATCGGGATGCTGGAACTAGTTGTGTAGAAGGATCTTCGGAAGATAAAATCTATAAAAAAATCCTAGCCATAAGGTATTTCGATATAGATCCTCTGATATTCAAGTCAATTTTTCGATATGATAACAGTATGAGTACCGTGGAAAAATTTTTGCATACATCGAAAGTCCAAGGAGATCTCATTTTATAGGTGAAGAACAATAATATTTTCAAAATGAAAAAAATTTTAGCAGATTTGCTGAGAAGTGATAAGGCTTATCAGCAAGCTATTATAAAATTTTGTTGGAAAAAGTGAATAGAATTTTTTTTTTTATTTCTAAACTATCCTTTGGGATGGGAAACCATCCTGTGGGATGGAAACTATCTTGTGGGATGGGAACTTTTAGTCCCACATGCAAAGATTAGAAAAAGAGATGGCTCTTTATAAGAAAACATTTTCCCAAGCTCTTACTTCTAGGCTCACCATAGGTGGAGAGCTTGAGGATGATGCTTCGCATCACTGAAGCATCACCCTCACGTGCGTGTGCAACGGACGACAAGGGTGCTTTGTAGGCGCACTTCACACGTACGCGAGGAGCTTGAGGAGCCTTTAAATTCTTCCTGATCAAATAGATCAGACGGTCGAGATTGATTGGCACCAGATTAAGGTTTCAGGGAGACGAGTCGGTTGGATGACTGGCCGAGTCAACTTGAGTGATTCGAGTCGACTCGGATGACTAGGAGTCGACTCGGATCCACAGAGCAGGAACACACGGTCTGGACAAGTCGACTCGAGTGGTTCGAGTCGGCTAGGATCCACAGAAAGGCATCATGCGATCTGGACGAGTCGACTCGAGGAAATTGAGCCGACTCGGATAACAGGATTTCAGAATCGTGAAACAGCGGATCACGCGTCCGGAGGCGTAATCACGTGTTCGTCCACGGATCAACGTTTCTTTTGAGATCAGGGGTACCATCGGATCGTGAAACAATGCATTGAGAAGCGCACTGATCGCGTGATCTAAAGATCACGGTATGAATCAGCATATCATGGCGTCCGATCATTATTGAAGAAACGTATCGATCGCGTAAAGGCATATCTCACTACGAAAAGACATCGGAAACTCTCTTTAATGAAATCAGAAGGCTGCTTCCAAGGGGTACCTTAAGGCTATAAATAGGTCCCCATTCATCATTCATTTCATCGATTCATTCCAGTATTTTTCTTCCTTCTTTTAGGCATTTGCATACTCTGAAAAATAGAGTATAGCTATAGTGCATTATAAGTCTCTTAGGCATTTGCATACTCTAAAAACAGAGTATAGCTATAGTGCATACAAAGAAAGAAAAGCATTCCTGGTTCGAATTTCTGGTGAATTGTAGTGCTGCTTTCACCAGAAGAAGACCGTTGTATCCTGGGAGACAATCGTCATAAAACCGTAAGCATCATTGCGGGACGAAATTGTCTTAAGGACATAGAGTGTAACTCTAAACTCGGTCTTGTCAGATAGGTAGCCATTGTTCATATACATCCTACCACCAACAATCTTAAGACAATTTTCCATACTGAAGTGCTGCTCAAGTGATGGCAACAATGGCTGCACCAGTTCAGGCCGAGAAGCCGGAGAAGTTTACCGGCACTGACTTCAAGAGATGGCAGCAGAAGATGATGTTTTATCTGACAACTCTAAATCTGGTAAGAGTTCTCAACAAAGATCCACCAGTCCTAAAGGAAGGAGAGAATGACAAGCAAATTTTCACTGCTGTCGATGCATGGAAGCATTCAGACTTCCTATGCAAAAATTACATCCTTAATGGATTAGAGAATACTTTGTACAATGTGTACATTAGTATAAGCATAGCAAAAGAGCTGTGGGCATCCTTGGATAAGAAGTACAAAACCGAGGATGCAGGCCATAAAAAATTTGTGGTCGGCAGGTTTCTTGAATACAAGATGGTAGATTACAAGACCATCTTGGAGTAAGTTCAAGAACTGCAGGTCATACTGCATGAGATACATGCAGAAAGGATGTCTCTGAGTGAGTCATTCCAAGTAGCCGCTATAATTGAGAAGCTACCTCCATCATGGAAAGACTTCAATAACTACCTGAAGCATAAGCGAAAGGAGATGGGACTTGAAGATTTAATTGTCCGCCTGAGGATCGAGGAAGACAACAAAAGACATGATAAGAAGACAGGAGGACATCATGCTGAGCCTAAGGTCAACCTCACGGAAGGAAAGGTCAACAAGAAGAAACACAAGTTTCTTGGAGAAGGCTACAAACAGAAGAAAGACAATCCTAAGAAGTTCAAAGGAAAGTGCTTCATTTGTGGTAAAATAGGCTACAAATCTTAAGATTGTCGTTTCAAGGGAAAAGAAAAGAAGAAAGTCAATACTATTGAAGATACCCTATCCCGTGAAGTGTCAGGGATGATGTTGTCAGCAGTCATGTTTGAAGCAAACATGGTTGATAAACCAAATGAATGGTATGTTGACATTGGAGCTACTCGACATGTCTGCTCTGATAAGAGTATGTTCTCATCATATACTCCTATCAAAGGTAGAAATCTACTAATGGGTAACTCTGCTACATCAAAGATAGAAGGAATTAGCCGCATTATTCTAAAGATGACATCTGGCAAAGAGCTTCTACTGAACGATGTACTGCATGTTCCTGACATCCGTAAGGACTTGGTATCAGGCTCCCTCCTAAGCACACATGGATTTAGGATGGTGTTTGAGTTTGATAAATTTGTACTTATTAAAGGGGAAATCTTTCTGGGTAGAGATTACTTGAATAATGGATTATTCAAGATGAATGTAATGACTGTACATTGCAACCTTGAAAAGAAGAAAGATTCTTCTTCTGTTTATATGGTTGACTCCTCTAATCTATGGCATGATAGATTAGGTCATGTGAATTTTATTTCATTACGGAAGTTAATGAATTTAGAATTATTACATAATCATGAAATCGATCCACATTATAAATGTGAGATATGTGTTGAAGCTAAGCTAGCCAAAATACCGTTCCATTCAGTAGAAAGGAATACTGAACCTCTATATTTGATCCATAGTGATCTATTTGACTTGAAGTCAGTACAATCTAGAGGAGGTAAAAAGTATTTTATAACATTTATTGATGATTCAACTATATGCTGTTATGTATATCTACTAAAGTCTAAAGATAAGGCTTTAGATATGTTTAAATGTTATAAAAATGAGGTTGAAAATCAGCTTGGTAAAAAGATCAAGGCTATAAGGAGTGATAGAGGTGGTGAATACGATGCACCGTTTAATGACTTTTGTTAAGAACAAGGCATTGTTTATCAAACTACAGCTCTTTATTCATCTCAATCTAATGGACTTGCTGAACACAAAAATCGAACATTGAAAGAAATGATGAATGCCATGTTGATAAATTCTGGTACACCACAGAATTTATGAGAAAAAGCAATTCTCTCGGCTAATCATATTCTTAATAAATTACCTCTTAAGAAGAAGGACATCACTCCATATGAGTTATGGAAAGGAAAAAAGCCTTCTTATAATTACCTAAAAGTGTGGGGGTGCCTAGCTAAAGTAGCTATTCCAGATCCCAAAAAGGTCAAAATAGGACCTAAAATAGTTGATTATATTTTTATTGGTTATGTACAAAATAGTAGTGCATATCGCTTTCTTGTACATAAATTAGATATATCTAATATACAAGAAAATACAATCATGGAATCAAGAAATGTATCATTTTTTGAAGAGATATTCCCTTATAAAGGGATATCTAGAACAAGTTCAAATAAAAGAACTTATGATAATTTGGCAAGTAGTAGTCATCAGGAAAAACATCCTGAAGATGAACTTAAACATAGTAAGAGACCTAAAGTTATACAATCTTTTGGTCCTGACTACATTACGTACATAATAGAAAATGTACTTCAGACATTCAAAGAAGCAATGTCTATACCAGAAGTACCCTTTTGGAAAGAAGCTATTAATAGCGAAATTAAGTCCATCATGCATAATCATACCTGGGAATTAGTAGATTTACCATCAGGTGTGAAGCCTTTGGGGTGTAAATGGATTTTCAAGAAAAAGTTAAAGGCTGATGGATCAATTGATAAGTATAAAGCCAGATTAGTAGCTAAAGGCTTTAAACAAAAAGAAGGTCTAGACTTCTTTGATACTTATTCACCTGTAACAAGGATAACATCTATAAGAATATTAATCGCTAATGCTGCCATTAACAATCTTGAAATACATCAAATGGATGTTAAAACAGCTTTCCTTAATGGTGAATTAGAGGAAGAAATTTATATAGAACAACCTGAAGGGTTTGTGGTTCTAGGCAAAGAAAAGAAGGTGTGCAGACTTGTAAAATCCTTGTATGGATTAAAACAAGCACCTAAACAATGGTATATAAAATTTGACAATGTCATGTTGTCCAATGGATTCAAAATCAATGAATGTGACAAATGTGTGTATGCCAAAACCATACCTACAGGGTATGTGTTAGTCTGCTTATACGTGGATGATTTGTTAATCATAGGAAGTGATATTGATATGATTAAACAAACAAAGAAAATGTTGATCAAACATTTTGATATGAAAGATATGGGTATCGCAGACGTTATACTAGGGATTAAAATCACTAGAACGTCTGATGGAATAATATTATCTCAATCTCACTATATTGAGAAAATATTAGATAAATTTAATGAGTATGATACCAGCCCGCTTAGAACACATATAGATATTAATCTACATCTTGCTAAGCATACTGGACAACCCATATCACAATTAGAATATTCACGTATAATTGGTAGTTTAATGTATGTCATGAATTGCACCAATCCTGACATAGCATATGCTATCAATAAGTTAAGCATATTTACTAGTAATCGAGGTCCAAATCATTGGATAGCACTAGTAAGGGTATTGCGATATCTACGATATATCCTAAATTCTGGATTACATTATACGATATATCCAGCTGTACTAGAAGGATATAGTGATGCTAACTGGATATCTTTTTCAGAAGACACTAAATCTTCTAGTGGATATGTGTTCACCTTAGAAGGAGGTGTAGTGTCATGGAAATCCTCAAAACAAACTTGTATAGCTTGGTCCACTATCGAATCAGAGTTTATAGCTTTAGATAAAGCTGGAGAAGAAGTAGAATGGCTTCGAAATTTTTTGGAGGATATTCCATGTTGGACAAAACTTGTGTTTGCAATATATATCCATTGTGATAATCAATCAGCTATTTGTAGAGCACAGAATAAAATGTATAATAGTAAGTCTAGACATATACGTCGCAGACATGATACCATTAAGCAATTACTTGAAAATAGAGTTATCTCTATTGACTATATTCAGTCAAAGAAAAACCTTGCGGATCCACTGACAAAAGGTTTACCGAGAGATCAAGTAAATTATTTATCGAGTGGAATGGGTTTAAAGCCTATAAATAAATTTTCATAGTGGATACCCAACCTAGTTGACTGGAGATCCCAAGATCTAGGTTCAAAAGGGACAACTAAGTTATGAAGATGTCAACGAAGTACTAAGGATGTAAAATCCTACTCATTCCTATGATAATCAGTGCTACCTGCTAAAGGTACTAGGATAAGCATAGCTTTTAATGATTCTTATGACATGAATATCATGTGGGGTATAGCAGGATACTCTCAATAAGAATCACCTATGTGAGTGTGAACTAGGCCAATTCTATGAGAATTTTAAAGGCTTTAATTCTCTAAAGTACTCATGAGACCAGGAGTTGTTCAGGACCAAAATGAACACAACCATGAGAACCAAAAGGAATGCTCAGATAGAAGTTGTGTGATTGTTATTGTCTTAGTTTACATCAAACACTAAAAGTTCAAGACCCCACGTTCACTTTTAGCAAGTAAACTCGATAACAAAACACTAAGGAAGGTTCAAAGCCACAAGCTACCTATCCTGATGCAACTTCATTCCACTTCTCTCTTTGAGTGTCAGCATATTCATTTACATTTAAACTCTATGTTTGTGGGGGATCGCCTTTACTAATCTTTGATCTTGGTCCAAAATTTCATTCATGTGGGGGATTGTTGAAAAAAGTGAATAGAAATTTTTTTTATTCCAAAACTACCCTTTAGGATGGGAAACCGTCATGTGGGATGGAAACTATCCTGTGGGATGGAAACTTTTAGTCCCACATGGAAAGATTGGAAAAAGAGAAGGCTCTTTATAAGAAAACCTTTTCCCAAGCTCTTACTTCTAGGCTCACCATAGGTGAAGAGCTTGAGGGTGATGCGAAGCATCACTCGCATGAGCGTGTGCGACGGGTGACAAGGGCGCAATGGGTGCTTTGAAGGCATGCTTTGCACTTCGCATCATCGCGAGGAGCTTGAGGAGCCTTTAAATTTTTCCTGATCAAACAGATCAGATGGTCAAGATTGATTGGCACCAGATCAAGGTTGCAGGGAGACGAGTCGGCTGGATGACTGGCCGAGTCGACTTGGATGACTAGGAGTCGACTCGGATCCACAGAGCAGGAATACACGGTCTGGATGAGTCGACTCGAGTGGTTCGATCCGGCTGGGATCCAGTCGACTCGAGTGGTTCGAGCCGGCTAGGATCCACAGAAAGGTGTCATGCGGTCTGGATGAGTCGACTCAAGAAAATCGAGCCGACTCGGATAACGAGATTTCAGAATCATTAAATAGCGGATCACGCATTCGGAGGCGTAATCACGTGTCTGTCCATGGATCAACATTTCTTCTGAGATCAGGGATGCCATTGGATCGTGAAATGATGCATTGAGAAGCACACTGATCGCGTGATCTAAAGATCACGGTACGAATCAGTGTATCATGGCATCCGATCGCGATTGAAGAAATGTATCGATCGCGTAAAGGCATATCTCACTACGAAAAGACATCGAAAACTCCCTCCGATGAAATCAGAAGGCTGCTTCCAAGGGATACCTTAAGGCTATAAATAGGTCCCCATTCGTCATTCATTTCATTGATTCATTCCAGTATTTTCCTTCCTTCTTTTAAGCATTTGCATACTCTGAAAAACAGAGTATAGCTATAGTGCATTATAAGTCTCTTAGGCATTTGCATACTCTGAAAACAGAGTATAGCTATAGTGCATACAAAGAGAGAAAAACATTCCTGGTTCGAGTTTTTGATGAATTGTAGTGCTGCTTTCACCAGAAGAAGACCGTTGTATCTTGGGAGACAATCGTCATAAAACCGTAAGCACCATTGCGGGTTGAAATTGACTTAAGGACATAGAGTGTAACTCTAGACTCGGTCTTGTCAATTAGGTAGCCATTGTTCATACACATCCTACCACCAACAAATTCTCTATTTCCAGGGGACATCAATTTCATTTTAAGTGAAACCTTATCTTTTGTATGAAATTTGCTATATTTTTTTTTTGACGATGTTGACTACTACTTGGGTCCAGGCATGCTCTCCTTCATTGTGAAGATATGGCGATGATTAGGAATCATGATATATGATATGACCTTTTCATCATATAATCAAAGACGCAGAAATGAGAATCAGTTGTATTAGCCTTCAATTAATTTGAGTGGGCATATTGTCTAACACCTCTCTTGTTATTTCCAGGATTAGGGGTTAGTCTGAGCATTCCTATTGAATCCGAGGCTTGGTCAGGAAGAGAGGCTCTTGATTAGGTGGCCCTAATCGGAGATAAGATGCGTTGATTACTTTTGAATCATCTGAATGATGAGGGGCTAGTCATTGTGGGGGCTGGGTTGGATGAAAGTGGTTAGCGGATGGTGCTCGGGCAAGTCCGACTGGTTGAGATATCATTTTTTCTAGTGAGATGATGGACGATCGTATATAGGATCGCTTATACATCGAGCGCATGATCGAGCCGTGCCTAGGCATATTGGAGCAAAGTAATTGCGAACAGTCAAGGGCTAAATCCAATGTGTGGTTGGCAAGTTCCTGTTGATAGCTTCAAGGGTTAGTTAGCAAGTGCCTATTATTACCGAGACTTGCTAGGATGAGAGTACTCAGTAGTTTGGTATCTGGCTAGATCCGACTGATCAGAAAAGGTATCAATTTTCTTGGCGAGAGGATAGATGGACAAGGGTTGTTACCCATGCTCCCATTGTGTGGTTGAGCCATGCTTGGAAGTACAGTTTGCATTAAGGCTCGCTCAAGTGGGGGGCACTCAGTAGTCTAGCATTTGCTAAATTTGGTCAGTTGAAAAAAGCACCAACTTCTCTAATGAGGGATCAATTGAGTGATGGGACTGACCATGCGCTAATCATGTTGTCCTACCCAATAACATTAGAGCCAAGAGAAAGTCCTTTTCTAATCGAGATCTCCATCTGATGAGTAGTCATAAGGTTTGCATTGGGTTGAGCAACTAGGCTTATTGACTTGGATTTCATATCCTTAAGCCTGGGCATAATTTCCCCCAACAATACCCTCTAATCCCTAATCAGAGCTTTAGTCAAATTATAAGAGTATTCATCCAAAAAGGTGCTAGGGATATGAAGGACCTTTTTAATTGAAGGATCATGCACAGCTTTCAAGGTATATCTGAATTAGGCTCTAATTTATGAATCTGATGGATGCTTTGACTATCATGTTGTATTTAGTCCTAATAATAGGTGGTTATAGTGAACTAATAGGGATCCCCCATGTGGTGCATGTTTAGAATTTTAAAACCTCCTTTTTTTTCATTATAAAGATGATTTCTTCTACTCACTTTGATCTTTTAGTTATGTTTTTGCTTTCTTGGATCTTTTTCTCCAAAGTATCCTCCTGTCCCCCACCACTTAGGTCATCGGTGTCCCCATCCTCTTTCTCTTTCTTCCCTGCTCTCCCTATTAGAGATCTTTTCGGGAGGTTTTTTATCATCCTCGACCACTTCCTCCTCCTTCCTATTCTCAGGTAGGTGATAACTATATTATATACCTATATAAAAATATTAATTTAATATTTAAATTATCTTTATTTATTTTGAATTGATATTTTTATATATTTTTTATAGGAAAAAAGAGTGCCAATGTGAAGAGCTCGATTTATGGGTTCAAACAAAACAAGTTTGAAGTGAATCGGATCTAAAACGAGCCCATAATCAATTTTTAAAGATTCAACATGAAGAAGCACTAATTTTGAAACAACCGGTCCACCATGGACTGACCGCTTGGTCCATAAAATTCCTGATAGACTGCCAGCAGCCATGACTAACAGTCTACGGTGTAGAACCATGGACTGCAAAACCCGTTCGGAGCCGGGATCGCTAGAGATGCCATCTCGTTGCCGCCGGGACTAGCTGCGCCACCTCCTTCGCCCAGAGGAGGACCAAGAGCCGCCGCCAGCCACCATCCCCCATGTTTTTTTTTTTCCATGCGGCCTATTGACTGTGCACACCAGAGAGACCGTCAGGATCACTGGAAGCGGCCATCCATCGAACTCCTCCCCCAGGATGTTAGAGTCGTCGTCGCGCCCTCCTTAGCCCAAGACTCAACCCTCGTCCATGGCCTGCCATCAGTCCCCATGACCACAGTGCCTCCTCTTCTTCACCGACCATCTTCACGGTGGTGCGAGGGAACTTCGGCGGCTAATCTTGGTAGTGTGTGGGTAGATCCAGATCCATCAACAACTCTGGCATGGTTCTCGGTGGTGGCAGCTACGGTCCCAGGGAAACGGCAGCGACGGCATTGAGCACAGGACCAATCCAATCAAGGAAGGAGAATTAGCATGGATCTCAGAGTAGTCAAAGCATTCAACGGTTCATGTTGATTTTCATTATACGGTTAATTTTTGGACCTCTGATCAAGATCCGATGGAAATCAACTAGATGGTCAAACACTGAGTGGGAGCATGACTCTATAGTCTAAGTTAATTAGGATTTGGGTTTACCATTTAACCATCGAGTCATATAAAATTAAATCTTAGCCATTATTTCGATCCTCATGTTTAGTCCAACATCGAAAAACTATGAAAACCTCTTCCTTGTTAAACCCTATAAAAAGGCTCCTATTCCTCTACTTGGGGAATCAACTCCCTGGAGTCTCTCTAGAGCCTTGGCATAGAAGGAGAGAAATGGAAGAGCATAAGCAGTGTTGTCGCCTAGATCATTGTGGCCTGCAGCTTCGGTGCGGCATCGGGCGTCGCTCCCCTCGCTTGGGTTCCCTCATGCTTTCCTTGGTCCCTGTAAAAGAAAAGAGACCCTAGCCGGGGATTCTGGCGGGAGCACTCCGATGATCAAGTCAGTGGGCAGTCCAGGGGAACAGATCCCCCTCGGTGGATTCCGATGAGGTCTTCACATTCGGGGGTCGTTATTTTTTGGAAAAGAAAGTGAGTGTAGGAAGTTAGCAGAGAAGGAGGACTGGAGCAGAGTCAGCTGTGTCCGTGGGATTCTTCCGATGAACTCCCCGGTAGTCCCCAGAGCATTGCGTCTGGCTTTCTCTCCCCTTCTACCTGCTAACCATTACCTCCCTTACCCCTTGCTGGTTTTGTCTCTTGTCTCTCCTCTCGGTCGGAGGCCCCTCTTATTTTTCTTTTTGGGTGGAGGGGTCATATGTGACCCTTGCTTTCTAGATGTTTCCCTTATCGGGAGAGTCCTAGGGGATGACATCTGGCAGCACGCAGGAACTGTGCATGAGCTCCCGTTAGCCCCTTTGAGGTGGGAAATCATGTTGCTGGTTCTGATGTTCTGGTTGGTCACCATGTTTCGAGAAACCTGGCGAAGCACTAACATGCGGGCAGCTGCCCCAAGGTCTGAATCCTTTGGTATGGCCTCCTATTTGTGGATGGTGCAGATGGTGGACTGGGGAGCATCGAATCTTGAGAGGGATGTTCTTTCCCGATTGGTGTGAGCTGGGGTCTGAGAAGGTCCTGGTGCTCCAACGAGGCGCCTTCCTCCGTAGGTGTCAGGCGACGGGCTGCCGCCTATCAGTTGTACTGTCTCAAAGGCAGGTCCAGGTGAAGGCGACCCTCTTTCCCGCCATGATTTGAATCTTTGTTGCCTCCCGTTCTTGGCTCGATGGCATCTTGAGTTCGACCTCGGTCGGGGACTGACCTTGGCAGGAGATTCACTTCAGCTTCTTGCTTGGGTGCCAAGCTTAGGTGGCGCCTCTATCTGCTGACTAACAACTAGCACCTAGGTGGGTTCCATATCAGTGAATACAGTGGTATCAGTTTGCCCCCACTCTCGAGCCCAGAAGATAAAGCGGTGCTTGGGGTGTGGAGAGTAATGATCGTGCTGACGTGGACCGGGGCATCCCTTTATGCTGCCGATGTCTCCATGCATCTGCACTTTAAGGACCACACCTTCACATTGATGGGGGTTTCATGGTGCTTCAGCTTCTCGGTGGTGTCCATAAATGCTTCTCCTGGGTCGATGTGGATTCCTCTGAGGACGAGGCGTGCACATCGTCCAATGCTAGTACGTGGAGTCTTCCAGTTGGCCTGGTAATTAATGAGGCGTGTACCTACAATCGGTATGAGGGATTCGCAGGATCCACTACAGAGAGGCCATCCCCCAACTTTTTAAGCACAGGAGGACAGGTCTCAGTGGAACATCTTCTCTTTGACTCTTCTCTCCTGGCTTTGCCCTCCTTTCTTGTGCCAAGGAAAGTCTTCCGGTGAGCTTCAGGTCTGAGAGGTTGCATGGTGCTTCTCTGGGGATGCCTCGTCGGTGTCCAGGGGGGCGCCCTAGTCGGGGTGGAAGTCTGCTGGGCTCGAGATCTCTATGAAGGAGGAGAGAGTGGAAAGGCCCCGGGGGGTAGAGAAGGTAGTTGCTTATGTAATGGGAGCAGCCTACCTGTGAACCTCCTAGGTGCACCTGGTCGTGCGACTGAATAAGGGGACGGCCACGGATGTAGGCACCATGGTGAGGGCTGTGGTCATCACGGTGCTACTAGGAGTGACCTAATGAGGAGCGGCTACGGCTGATCTTGGAATCACCAGATTGGTGAAATCCAAGAAGGACAGTGCGATCGAGGAGGAGGCGTGCACCCTTCTACAGGCGAACATTTGTGGAAGGGGTATAACGGCACATCCTCCAGGTGGAGCCGGTGTCGGGCTCTGGAGACCCGGCGACTTTCAAGAGAGGATGGGGCACTTGAGGCGGAGGCACCACTGCCCTCCTTCCCGGGAAGCCCATCTGAAAAAATGACTGGCACACCCCCAGTTGCTTCCGGGAGTATTGCCGGGGAGGATCTTTTCTTACTTATAACTTAGACCTCCGGGAGGCTTCTTGGCTTGTCGGGAACCTCCGTAGGATATAAGAGACTTTTGATCAATGAAAGCTTTTTCTTTGGCTACTGCACACCTCTTCTTCTCGTCTCCTTCTTCTTCTTCTCTGCTTGAGCTGCTCCGAAGGGGGCCCATCGAGGGCCGCAACTGCATGCTCCACGAGTGTAAACTTTGAAGGAACTGGCTCGGCGGGAAGACTTGGAGTGATGTTTAGCTTTTGCTAGAGTCTTGACATGGGGGGAGTCAGACCTACAGAAAGGCTTCGAGGTAGAGTCTGACTTTGACTGGAACCTGGCCTCTGCTAGAGTCTCGACCTGGGGGAGCCAGCCCAGCAGAAGGTCTTCGAAGCGGAGTTCGGCTTTGGCTGGAACCGGGCTTCTGCTAGAGCCTCGACCTGTGGGGAGCCAGCCCAGTAGAAGGTCTTGAAGGGATGGATCTTGCGGTAGCAATCTCCACTAAATGGATCCGTGTAGGACCCAAGGATGTCGCTTCTTCATTGGTCTCCTACTCCCAAGTCCTTTACAGAATGTCAAGCTCAGGGCTAAGGAGGTAATTACAGAGTTGACACGGAATGGCTGAGATCCGGTGCCATTCAATGCCACGATCGTCGTCACTTCGCACGTCGTGCCCTGAGGCCAATATGGGGACACCACATCAGCGGGTCTGAGGAAGCATGATGGTGGATGTACGGCACGAGGCTGTTGCCACTGCATCAGGGCATCGCCCTCGGTCGATGTTGCCATGTGGTGCCCATCTGGTGCTGGGGTACTGAGAGGATGTACAGTTGTAGTATGGCGACCTTGAAGAGAGGGTTAGCTTTTTCTCTTGATCATCTCTTCCAGAACTTTCCCGCTCATCACCGAGCCAGAACTTCTTCCTTTTCCTGACAGTCTTTTTCTTTAAAAATCAGGTTAGTCTCCCTCAACCTTTTCCTTCCTCTCTGTGCACCTCCTTCTTTTTCTAATCTCGGATGGCTCCATCTGGCCAGCACCACTATTCTTCTGATGATCCCCATAGGGTTGGGACTTCTCGGTTGAGGACTCCGTCTTCAGAAAAGGAGGAGGAGGCCCCTCTTGTCATTCATAGAAGCCTCCGCCTGACAAGAGTAGTCATCGGTGGGCACAGGGCCCCTCCTGTTACTTTTGATTCTTCTGCCCCCATTGCTTCTTCTAGGTTTTCGCATCGACTGGGCCCTCGGGTGTAGCTCCGATGATAACCTGGGAGGATCTCTCTGTGATCCGAGCCACCTGCGGGATCCAAGACTCTATCCAGCTTTTGGTCCCACGATCGGGGGAACGGGTCACCTCTAGCAGCCCGGGGCGAATAGCCTTCTATGAGGAGTTCTTTCTTGGGAGCCTTCACTTGCCTTTTCATCCCTTCTTTCTCTCCTTCTTGAGTAACTACCATTTTGTTCCGGCCTAGTTGGCTCCCAACGCTATCAGGGTCATCAACTACTTCATCTTCTTCTACCACTTTCATGGGATTGTCGTCCGTCTCTACTTGTTCAGGGTCTTTGTTATCCTGAAATGCCACCCGACTGAGGACTAGTGGCGGTGGTGCATTTTCCTTGCCCTAGGGGGATAAAATTGGAGCACCCTTCTTCCATCAAGGGATGGAAGAGAAAATTCTTCTTTGCTTCTATCGAAGGGGTGGATTGGGTCTGGAGTGACCTGGACCGGGTCCCAAATCAAAACCTACACGTTGAGGCCTCTGATCGGGAGGTATATGACTATCTTATCTCCGATTAGATCCCCCCTCTCGAAGTTCTGCTATCAAAGCAAAACTTATTCAACACCGGGATCAGCCCAAACTCGGGGCTAGGTGAGTCCGGAGGGGTATCTTTTATTTGATAAGTCCCTTTCAGACTGTTGCTGAACTTTGTCTTCTTCTTCCAATAGGCATGAGATTCTCAGTGCGAGAGCTTCTAGAGTCTGCCCACAAGAAGAGCTTGCTATCCAAGTCCGAGGAGGCTCCACCCAAGAGGGCTCGGATTGGACCCAGCTAGGAGGCGGGGCTTGCTTCAGTTTTTGGTCCTGTGAGGTAGGCGGTCGAACTGGCCCTGGGCCTTCGGGACAGCGGGCCAGGCTTGCAACTTGGGAATCTGACATGAGCAGCCGGCTAGGCCGGCTGCAGTAGCTGCAGCCCACCCTCCCATGGTCATCAAGGTGGGCACAGAGAGAGAAAGGGTGGTGGAGCAACCATCACCGGCACCATCTCCTGCAGTGACGAACTCCCCACCGTTAGATGAAATGCCTTCGGAGGTGGCTCCCTCGGATAAGGCGATGCCCTCAACTCCGAGGAGGACCACTGTCTGAAGGGCAGCACTTGGAGCAAAGTCGGATTTGGTGGTCACCCAGGATCTTGCACTGGTAGAGCGCATGGTGGAATTCGTGCTCCAGTCACGTGACTGCCACGGGAGGGGAGGCAGGATGTTGGTGGAGGCCCTTCTCGGCACCCTTCCCCTCCTCTTCATGGTAGTCCTCTGCCTTTCTGTTGCTTCAATTTCACTGCCATGACTGAAATCTTTGATGATGCAGATCGGAGCTGACATCCTTCTCATTCATGACCTCTGCACCCAGTGGGAGCGGGAGAGGATGTCACTGGCAGTCAAGGCCCAGGAGCAGGCTGACAGGGCCCAGGCCCTGGAGGAGAAGAATGAGATCTTCAGGCCACAATGGTCAATGTTGAGAATCAGGTCGGGGACCTCGAAGCATCTTAGGGCCGAGAAAGGGATCAGGCCTCCCACCAGGGGGAGGAGCTCAAAGCCAATGTTGCCCGGGCAGAAGGGCTAGTGAGCGACCTCCAGGCGCAGCTAGAGGTGGCGCAGACTCGATTGTTGGCAACCGAGGAGAAAGCTGTTGGGGTGATAGCTCTGATGGAGGCTGCCAAGAAGGAGGCCGTTGAGGTGGTGCCCTGGTTCAGGGCCTTAGCGAATTTGTTGATGAAGTACGGGAGGCGGTCATGGATTCCTTTGTCAAAGGATTCGGGGTCTACAAATCCATGGTTGCTTATCGCTTCCTGGAGTTGAGACTGAATGAGATTGTAGTCCTGGGCAGCTTGAAGAAGGCTCAAGTGGAGCTACGACTCCCACTGTCATGGCTGAAGTGGAGCTTGCTCTTGTCACTGAGGAAGTTTCACCGGTGGCAGCTTTGGAGGCCCAAAAGGATGCCGGCGCATCCATGCACCATCCCGGGAAGGAGCCTGCTGAGGGATAGGTTCTGATCTCCCTATAAAACCTGTCCTTTTCTCCTTCTATTCTTCTCTCTCTTTTTTTTTTAGACCGCCCGACCTGTCGGGGGCCCTTTGATGATGTATCCTTTTCATACAACCTCAATGAAGTCCTCGTTCCATCAGGTTTTCACTTTTATGGTTATCTTGAACCTTTTTAGTTAAGTCAGGGGCTGGAAAATGGTTTGAGGGAGGGGCATGCGTGGCCCTGAGAGATAGTCAAGTTAGGGAACTTGATATGGAAAGTCTTGGGATGGTCTACACTGGCTCTGGATATGGTCGGCGGAGTGTGGGCTTTCAAGAGCGCCCCACTTTGTCGTTACTTCAGGCCAGGAGTCTAGCAAGCCGAATGCGGGACTTCTAGAGTTTTCCGAATTGAAGTGCCGGGCTGTGAGTTAGGCGATAGATGGCAGGACTTCTGAGAGGTCCCGTGGACATCTCCGGACTGTAAGCATGGCGATAGGTATGGAGCTTCAGGAGTTTCCTGGGTTGAGGTGCCAGGTTATGAGTCAGGTGGTAGATGGCAGAACTCCTGGGGGTCCCACAGACATCTCTAGACTGTGAGCATGGCGACAGGTGCAGGGCTTCAGGAGCTTCCCAGGTTGAGGCTTCGGGCTGTGAGTCAGGCGATAGATGGCGAAACTTCTGGGGGGTCCTGCGGGCATCTCCGGATTATGACCATGATGACAGGTGCGGAGCTTTAGGAGTTTCCCGGGTTGAGGTACCTGGCTGTGAGTCAGGCGGTAGATGGCCAAACTTCTGGGGGGTCCCACAGGCATCTTCGGAATGTGAGAATGGTGATAGGTGCGGGGCTTTAGGAGTTTCTCGGGTTGAGGCGATCGGCTGTAAGTCAGGCGATAGATGGCGGAACTTCTAGGGGGTCCCGCGGGCATCTCCAGACTATGTGCACGATGACAGGTGCGGGGCTTCAGGAGTTTTTCGGGTTTAAGCGCTAGGCTATGAGTTAGGCGATAGATGGAAAAACTTCTGGGAGGTCCCACGGGCATCTCCGGACTGTGAGCATGGTGATAGGTGCGGGGCTTCAGGAGTTTCCCCACATGAGGTGCCAGGCTTTGGGAATTTTTGGGTTTAGAGTACTAGGCTTCGAAAGTTTCTGGGCTTAAAGTGCTGGGCTTCAAGAGTTTTCGAGCTTAGAGTGCCAGGCGTCGGAGGGTTTGGGCTTAAATGCGGGGCACTGGTGGCTCCCAACGGGGTGCTACATCCCGACTTAGGGTGCCAGGCTTTCAAAGTTTCTGGGCTTAAAGTGCTGGGCTTTAGGAGTTTTTAAGCTTAGAGTGCCGGGCATCGGAGGTTCCGGGCTTAGAATGCTGGGTTTTAGAAGTTTCCGAGCTTAAAGTGCTGGACTTTAGGAGTTTCCAGGATTAAAGTGCCGGGCTTCAAAAATTTCTAGGCTTAAAGTACCGGGCTTCGAAAGTTTCCAGGCTTAAATGTGGGGAATTGGTAGCTCCCAGCTTCAGTGCGGGGTGTTGCAGCTACCAACTTCAGATCACCAGGCTTGGAGTCGGGCGATGGTTTTCCTGCAGGGCAAAGATAGCATTACATTAAAAGGAAACTTTATCGAAAAAGGGGAGCCTTACATCTTTGGAGGTAAGCCCTTGGGCTTTCATTGCCGTCGATGTTGACGAGGCGATAGGCTCCGGGTGGAAGGACCTCATCTACTCCGTAGGGGACTTCCCAATTTAGGGGGAGCTTGCTACCCTCAGCATGTCATCCCACGGGCTTCCCGGTGTACTGGTTGCCAATTACTGGGGCAGGAGAAAAAGCCATTGGCATTCGGGGCTTCAAAGGGGTTGTGCCCCCCACGAACTTCCTGAGGTGCCCCCTCCTTATCAGATCTTCGATCTCTCTTTCGAGATGGCAGCATCCCTCGATGTCGTGGCCACAGTCGCGGGAGCCGGCAGTGTTTCATCTTGTCATGGCCACCAGACAACCCCAGTGGGGGAGGGTGGCGTAAGCAGGGCTCGCCCTCGATCTTCATGAGGATCTTCGACTTCAAAGCAAAGAGTGGGGTGCATACTCCTTCCGGAACGGGACTATTCTTTGACTCGGGCCCCGCTCGAAAACTGGGGTTTGGCCTGGGCCTACGCGCCTCTAGAGCCTCCCTCAGAGATCGATCATGGTCCGCGACAGTGAAGGCATTTCTTAGAAGGTACGCACACTATCATGGAGGGTGGCGACTTGGGCTGGAGAGGTCCCTAGCTACTACTGGATCGCCAGGGGTTGTTGTTGGTATTGTAACTACCGCATCGCTGTGGACAGCACTTGCACCGTGCCTCAAGTGGAGTAACTTTTACGGTGGGGGGGGGGGGAACTAGCTTGACTGACGTTTTCGCGTCCTGAGTCTCATCCCCCCTACTTGGTGCACCAATCTGTTGCCACCTGGATCGTCAAGGCCTGCTCCTCTGGCGCGGCGTCGAGCATCGCTCCCCTCGCCTGGGTTCCCTCGCACTTTT
Organism: Areca catechu; assembly: GCA_021397845.1. NCBI lineage: Eukaryota > Viridiplantae > Streptophyta > Magnoliopsida > Arecales > Arecaceae > Areca > Areca catechu. Next base: position 146,105,471 of record CM038049.1, on the reverse strand, counting down.
CCTGGTCCTTGCAAAAGAAAAGAGACCATAGCCGGGGATTCCGATGGGGGCACTCTGATGATCAAGTCAGTGGACAATCCAGGAGAACAAATCTCCCTTGGTGGATTCCGGTGAGGTCTCCACATTTAAGGGTTGTTAGTTTTTGGAAAAGAAAGTGAGTGTAGGGAGTTAGCAGGGAAGGAGGACTGGAGCAGAGTCAGCTGTGTCCATGGGATTCTTCCGTTGAACTCCCCGGTAGCCCCCAGAGCATTGCATCTGGCTTGCTCTCTCCTTCTGCCTGCTAACCGTTACCTCCCTTATCCCTTGCTGGTTTTGCCTCTTGTCTCTTCTCTCGATCGAAGGCACCTCTTAATTTTTTTTTGGGTGGAGGGGTCGTATGTGACCCTTGCTTTCCAGATGTTCCCCTTATCGGAGGAGTCCCAGGGGGTGACATCTGGCAGCACGCGAGAACTGCGCATGAGCTCCTATTAGCCCCTTTGAGATGGGAAATCATGTTGCTGGCTCTGATGCTCTGGTTGGTCGCCATGTTTCGGGAAACCTGGTGAAGCACTAGCATACGGGCGGCCGCCCCAGGGTCTGAATCCTCTAGCATGGCATCCTATTTATGAATGGTGCAGACGGTGGACTGGAGAGCACCGTACCTTGAGAGGGACGTTCTTTCCTGATCGGTGTAAGCTGGGGTCTGAGAAGGTTCTGGTGCTCCGACGAGGCGCCTTCCTCCGTAGGCATCAGGCGATGGGCTGATGCCTATCAGTTATACTGTCTTAGAGGTGGGGTTAGGGTGAAGGCGACCCCTTTTCTTGCCATAATTTGAATCTCTGTTGCCTTTTGTTCTTGGCTCGGTGGCGTCTTGAGTTCGACCTCAGCTGGGGACTGACCTTGACAGGGGATTCACTTCGGCTTCTTGCTTGGGCACCAGGCTTAGGTGGCGCCTCCATCTGCTGACTGACAACTGGTGCCTAGATGGGTTCCATGTCAGTGGATACAACCGTATCAAGCGGCTAAGCAATTCCTATCTTTGGGGAGTAGATGAGATTTATGGTATTTATATTTTATATTTTTCTTTATGCAATTAGTGCTTGATTGTAATATTTTCTTTTCATGAATAAAATTATTTTTTATTACTTCAAGTAGTGTTCTGCTTATCTAGACTATAGTTAGATTTTAGAATAGCCTATGACTCCGTAGAGATGAGTCATAATCGTAGGATACAGTTCGTGCTCAGCGAGATAGGCTATGCTTGGAATCTGATTATAGAAAATTTTATTTATATGATTAGAGATTTTTAATAGCCTATAGCTACGTAGGAGCGGATCAAGGTCTGTATCCAGTGAGATAGGCTATGCTTGGGGATCTACCATAATTTACTAATTATATATTGAATAAATACTTAATATAATACCAAATACCAAATCGAAATCCAAGACATCTTTCATATTGATTTCTTGCTTTGTTTTATTCTTATTCTTAGTATAATCATATTCTTACTCTTTTATCTCTCTAACATAATTAATCTCTAATTAAATAATAGTAAACATAACCCGAACTGATCCCTGAGGATACGATCATGACTCATCCTAGCTATAGAGTTGAGTTGGTGAATTATTCTTGACCGCTTACAACAACAATCAAATTTGGCACCGTTATCGAGGATCATTAGTATGGTTAATTCACAAAAAAAATAAAAACAAAAAACACAAAAAAATCATAATTCATTAGAGTTTTTTTTAGAGACTTAAACTAACTTGTTTTGACACATGTTTGCACTGCATTGCATCTACATAAATCATTTTAAGAGAATTAACCCCTAAACAACATAAGGTAGGGATGTCATTACCCTTCCTTGGCCCAAAACCACCATCTTGCATATTGCATTGACCTAAGCTTTAAATTTAAAATCAATTAGATATTGGCCCCTAAGAATTTTCGAGCTTAACAGGACAAGGGATCCTAAGAGTTGGACTAGCTTAGAATTAACTAGTTCTCTGGTGTTTAAGAAAAGGGGTTCAAGGTGTTGGAAAATTCTAGGCACTGATCCCGGGCCAGCGCCTATACATTGTGGATAATCATAGAAGCAACATGGAAGATCACATCCAACAACCCGTGCTAGGATTCAATACTCATGCAACAATGGAGATATAGAGAATAAATGTAGGAGAAAAAGAGAGATTGCTTTTTATTAATTCTTTTGGAGAAGAACCCTTGATACAATCAAGACATAACCCCGATGCATGGACAATACCTCAACATACATCCCACCTGCGAACAATACCTCAATACAGGTGTCCCATCAATGGACAATACCTCAACACAGATGTCCCTTCTCCAAAGCCCCGTAAAGCACCATCACGGTCCAAGCCCTCCACATGATATCTCCCTCATGTGCACCTCTCTGCAGCCCATCCATGGCCATGCCTCCTCTCACCGGAAAGGGTTCCTCCTGCGGACTCCCTCATGTAGGATCTCCCATGGCCATGTCCCCATGCGGAAACCCTCATGCATGGTCTCCAAGAAGTCCTCCACCATGGCCACCTTTTGATCCAGGAGTCTCCCACGGTCTCCACGCCCATGAGAGCGCTCCAAACTCCACGCTCCACCTTGGAACCAGGAGCTAAGCCCCACGAACCAAGGCCTTCATGCGATTCTCTCCACGGTCTTCACATGACCATGAGGCCCCAAAGGGGTCATCCTCTTGGATGCCCTCATCTCACACACCACACCCCATCATATATAGGCACATGGGGCGTTGAAATCCTTCTTGGATTGGGCATCTTGTTAGTTGGACTCCTTCTTGGTCTTGGGCTCAACCACCTCTTGATTAGCTAGGACTCAATCACATGGGCTCAAGTAATTCTTGATAGTTACAATCACATGGATGGTTAGGACTTGTTTTCTTGGTCCAAACTAGATTAGGACACATGCACATGGTTGGACTTCCTAATGGTTACAACTAACTAACTAACTAACCAACTAGCTAACCTCCTAACCAATTAACTAACATGGACCAAATCCCATAACCCAATTGGGTTATGTTACAATCTGTCAAAAAACTCCCCCAATAAGCTTATATGAAACTCTAATCCTTGGGTCAAACCCCCTGACCCAACATGGCTCAAAGGGGCCCTGGGAGAAAATCCCAAATATCTCCTAGAATACCTCCAAGAATAGCTTGGGATACGCCCCCAAGCCCCATGGATCACCTCCAGCATCCTTGCCATGGTCTTCCAAGTCTCTCCAAAGCTGGGAGCACCATGCAAATCCCTACAATCTCCACCTTGGTGCCCCTAAGCTTTGGCAAACCTGGCAATGTTCTCCACGCATAACTCCACTGTAACTGCGTGTCTTGATAACTTTGTGCGGATATCCTCACCTCTGCCAACACCCTTCAGCTGCTGTATACACTTGGAGGCCTTTGGGATGACGTCCTCCATAGCTGAAGAACCTTGCTTGTATCCTTGCACCACGATTGTAGCCTTCCTTCTGCATTGCAACTGCATCAATCTATTCCTTGGACTTCACTGGAGAGAACCCAGTGAACCTAAACTAGCACTCGCTGTAACTAGAGCTCTACCTGACACAATCTTCTTAGAGCCATGCTAATCTCTGCACACTTTGCTCCACCTAGCTAAGTGCACCCCTGGCACTCGTGCTAGGACCTGGCCAGTATCCTTGCACCTCCCACTTTGAACTCGTGTTGAATCTTGCTCCAACCCGTGAAGCTACCTCTCACTAGTGTTTCACCTGAGACTGAAGTCCCCCTAATACCATAGAAAGAAACCCCAAGGCCAGTAACTCAACGCTGCCCTGTTGAGCCTGCACATGTACCTCGTACCCAGTCACTGCCTCCTCGAACCCTTCGCATCATCGCAGATCCCTCCAAGACCGTTTCGGATATACTGCAACTCCACAAGCTCCTCCGAAACATAAGAGCTCATCCCAACTCTTCTAATCCAGCGACTGAACCCAGCAACCATCTCCACCTGGCTGCTGCATTATGTCCCAGCCTATCTCCCGACTGCATGATGTCCTTGGCACTCACTGAGACCTGTCCATGGGTCTCCCTGAGCTACTAGTCCCATCAGCTCCAGTCTCCATCCCTAGGCCAATACCGCCATACCGGGACACTCCCGACTACCCAATACCTCAGGCACTCCCTGAGACTATCTCCTGTCCCTGAGCTACCTTTGGCACCATCTCTACTGATGTACTCTGGTGAATCTAAGAAACTGGGCTTTTCCTTTCTCCATCCCTGACAAGCTTCGCGTGACCGTCTACACCCTTCTGCTATCTCTAGAGCTGACATCTTCCTATCAAAGCCACCTTGCCTTCCTAGTTGGAACATCAACCCGTGCTCTACAGCTCCTGAGACTCGTGCTACACCACATTCCTAACCTCAAATTGAAGTCTTCCTGCTCTATCCCTGTGACTGCAACACCAACCTGTGCTTTCGCAGCACACCCAGTAGCTGTGCAAACCTAATACCAATGTCAGACCTCTTTTCCATCAATGCGGGATACCACACCCATATACAGCTCCTTGAATCCTTCTCTTCCACCTTCAAACCAGTGGCTCTAAAACCACTTCGCTTTCCCTCGAACTGTGCTCTGATACCACTTGTTGGAAAATTCCAGGCACTGACCCGTGCCAGCAACTATACATAGTGGATAATCACAGAAGCAACATGGAAGATCACAGTCCAACAACTTGTGCCAGGATTCAATGCTCATGCAACAGCGAATATATATAGAATAGATGTAGAAGAAAAAGAGAGATTGCTTTTCATTAATTTCTTTGGAGAAGAACCCTTGATATAATCAAGACATAACCCCGACGCACGGATAATACCTCAACATGCATCCCACCTACGGACAATACCTCAATGCAAGTGTCCCATCTGCGGATAATACCTCAACACAAATGTCCCTTCTCCAAAGCCCCGTAAAGCATCATCACGATCCAAGCCCTCCACATGATATCTTCCTCACATGCGCCTCTTTGCAGCCCATCCACCATCCATGGCCATGCCTCCTCTCACCGGAAAAAGCTCCTCCTGTGGACTCCCTCACACAAGATCTCCCATGGCCATGTCCCCACAAGGAAACCCTCACGCGTGGTCTCCAAGAAGTCCTCCACCATTGCCTCCTTGTGATCCAGGAGTCTTCCATGATCTCCATGCCCATGAGGGCTCTCCAAACTCCATGCTCCACCTTGGAACCATGAGCCAAGCCCCACGGACCAAGGCCTTCATGCTGTTCTCTCCACAGTCTTCACATGATCGTGAGACCTCAAAGGGGTCAGCCTCTTAGATGCCCTCATCTCACGCACCACACCCCATCATATATAGGCGCATGGGGCATTGAAATCCTTCTTGGATTGGGCGTCTTGTTAGTTGGACTCCTTCTTGGTCTTGGGATCAATCACCTATTGATTAGCTAGGACTCAATCACATGGGCTCAACTAATTATTGGTGGTTACAATCACATGGGCGATTAGGACTTGTCTTCTTGGTCCAAACTGGATTAGGACACATGCACATGGTTGGGCTTCCTAATTGCTTACAACCAACCAACTAGCTAACCTCCTAACCAATAAACTAACCTGGACCAAACCTCATAACCTAATTGGGTTATGTTACAATCTCTCAAAAAACTCTCTCCAATGAGCTTATATGAAACCTCTAATCCTTGGGTCAAACCCCCAGACCCAACATGACTCAAATGGGCCATGGAGAAAATGATGGGACATCAACAAGAAAAAAATATTTTTCAACTAATTCTCTTGATATTTTTTTTAGCTAAAATAGTGTACTTAGGATTAATGAGAACCTTGGAATGAAGCCCACCAAACCCTTGAAGACAAAGACCAATTCATGAGCCGACTCATGAAAGAAGGCCGCCAGTCCCTTGAGTTGACTCAATCCAGATCAAGACCAACTTCAAGCATGACCAAGTCAAAGCCCAAGCAAGTCAAGATATCACCTTTTGAAGCTCATGATGCCACCTCTTAGAAGTCCATTTTATTCTTCACATGGGACACATTTTTTGGGAGACATGAGAAACAACACATCAAGCATTTTGAGGGAAAGCATGGGACCACTCCTCACTCACCCAACAACCCCCCAACCAACTTGCCATGTGGGATTCCATATCATATGATACCTAGGGCTCCACATCAGCAATTAGAAGCCATGTCAAAGCCACCTAGGTGCCACATAGCAAGTTGTTACAACCTCTTACCTAGAAGTTGTTTCTTGTTGCAACTATGTAACCAAAGGAGTTAAATTTAACTAGAAATGGTTAGCTAACCTAACTCCACCTCCCCTCCTCACTTTGGATGACCCCTAAAGCTATAAATAAGGTCCAAGGCTCCCCTTGTAAGGCATTCCATGTATGAAATATTTTGAGAATTAATGAAGGTTTTTTTTCTTGTTGAGTTCTATCTTGAGTTCTTCTTGTATGGAGTGATTTAGTTTTTCTAGTTGGAGTGATTTAGTCCTTTAAGTTAGAGTGTTTAAATTCATATTTGAGAAGGGAGTGAGAGGTCCTTTGAGTGCTTGAAAGGTGGAGTGCTCCTTGCTTGATCCAAGATCCAAGCATCATTCCTTGAAGGCGTCGGTTTCTACTTCCTTGTTTTTCCTTTCTTCTTCTTCTTCTTGTTTCCATTCCAATTTTGAATTCTCCTTCCATGCCTAATCTCTGATTTGATGCAAGTTTTCTCTAATTTTCCAAGTTCAAGATGAAGGTCTCCAAGCCAAGGATCATGACCAAGGTGAGTCCTAAAAGTAGGGAGTGCTAGTCTTATGGTTTAGACCTCAATCCTTGAGTGAAGAGAACTCCTTCTTCCACCAAATAATTAGCCATCATTGTTGGTAGGAAAACTCTTCCTAAGCTTCATTAGATCTGATCATTTGATGGTTAACTTGTCCTAGTAATGATGGTTTCCTTGCCATGAAGATCCTAATCTCTATTTTGAACTAGATCTACATTTCGGGTATTGTAATTTAGATCAACTAGTCTCCTTATGAAGATTCTTTTCTTGAATTAATTTAGACTATTTATTTGATAATTAATTTCTCAAGTTTGCTTGCTGGTTAGCTTGCTAAAACTCTCCATTCATCATTTTATTTTTGTCCCCCATCAGGAAACCCTAAAAATCCCCTAGAATACCTCCAGGAATAGCTTGGGACATGCCCCCCAGCCCTAGGGATCACCTTCAGCATCCTTGCCATGGTCTTTCAAGTCTCTCCAAAGCTTGGGAGTACCACGCAAATCCCTATACAAGGATGATGTAGCCCAGAAGGAAGGTGGTTCTTTAATTGGTTGCGTTGCCTGACCTGGCCAATTTATTTGGTATCTAAGAAAAGCAACGAGGGGGACCGCCATCGACCTTACCCTTACCTGGCCAGTGTCTGGTTAGTATTTGACTTCGAAGGCTCGAAGGTGATCTTGGAATAGTTAGGAGCTATTTAGAACTAGGAACCCTAGGATAGAGAGTCTGTTGATTGCTAACTTGTTTGCAATTCACCAAGAACTTTAATTAGCACTTCTTCTCTATCCCTCTTAGATCTAGGACTCATTTGGCCCGCATCTTTAGACCTCTTCTCTGTCTTTCTTCTCTCTTCTCTCCATTTTTTCTCTCAAAGAAAAAATCAAAATCATAAATTGGGGTTAGACCATGGATACACATAGTGAGACCAACCCACCATGCCAATTGAGGGAGTACTTCACTCCATCATACACATATTCTCCATGTATTCAAGCACCTCATATAAAGGCAACCCAGTATGAGATTAAGTTCAGTGTCATACAAATGCTACTATCCTTTTATGGACTTAGTCAAGAGGACCCATACAAACATCTGGGTGAATTTCTTGAGATATGCTCTACTGTTAGAATTCAAAATCTATCTGATGAGGTCCTTAGGTTGAAATTAGTTTCCTTCTTATTTAAGGACAAGGCCAAATATTAGCTATGTTCATTAGAGTTCATGACCATTTCAACCTGGGACCAACTACAAACAGAATTTCTCAAGAAATATTTTTCAATAGGAAAAACAAATCAGATCCGGAAAGCCATAACTAGTTTTTTCTAATTGGAAGGGGAGATGTTCCACGAAACTTGGAAGATGCTCAAGGAACTTATCCGCAAGTGTTCACACCATGCTATACCCAAATGGCAACTAGTCCATTGCATAATTTTGGTGTCAAAAGGTTGGTCATTGTTAAACCCATCATGCAGTGTCAAGGAGAGGTTGTGGATTATCTCAATTCGTTGATCTAGTTCCCTAAGCTTTCGCTCGACCTCGAGGTCCCGGATGGCAGGGGCCTCTAATCATTGAAGGGATTGTTGGCTCATGATTGAGTCATGCCCTGAGCGGGGACTTTGAGTTCATTATCTCCTTGGCTCCGGGCTCTTAAGGAAATGGTGGTGGACAGACCTCCTTTCTGGATCCTTAGGAGGGAATTGCAATTACTCCATGGTAGAGGTACTATTTCTGGTGCCAGATAAGGGCATGGTATCGCGGGATGCAATATGGGAGCTGATCACACCATAAGTTGAGAGGCCACAAGTGGTGCTATCGATGGAGGTTGCACTATAGGGAATGGTATGGGGATGGCTTGAATAACTTGAATGGTCTTTACCAAGTTCTGGACTTGTAGAAAGAGTAGGTTGAATTGCTTAGCATTAACTATCACCGTCTGTGGAGATGGAGAGACCCCTGCAAGTATTGACAGGGGTTGGTTATTAGCCTAGCTCTCCATCGACTAGGAGGTGACGGAGTTAGTGTGATAGGATGTAGCTTTCTTGGATGGTATTGTTAGTTTGCCTTTAGGCCATGCTCCTCAAGGTTGTGCAAGGCCCTTCCTCTCTTTTATTGATGCTAAAATCCATCAAGGCACCAGGGATGCTAGAGCTGGTGATGCAGGTGAGTCTCTGGGAGGTTAAACCTGCAAAAAAGTCCTGGTTGAAAGGTGTTTCGACTCCTATCACTTTTTCTATATCATATAGGTCTTTAGATTTTATTTTATTGACAGCAGTCTATTTTTTATCTTTTGAATCTTGTACAAAAATATTTGTCAAGTATAAGATGAAAAAAATGAATGGATCATCCTTCAATAACATACCTATATCAATCTTAAAAAAATTATAAGTGTAAATATATTCGTGTCTTATTTCAAATCCCTTGATAAGTTTATATCCACTCAATCATATTAAAATAATATCACTTTAATTTTTTTATAATAATCTAATTCATAAATGTTGCTGCGTCAACTCCTAGACCGAGAACCGGGATGGCTGGGTGGGCTGAAGCACTCCTCTCCCGGGCGAACCTGCAGAAAAGTCTCCAAGGATGCCGGTGGTGTTCCGGTGGGGCTCCAATGCCTAAGTTAGCAGGAGGTTTAAGGCAACATAATGAAAGAATCAAAGGAACAACAGCGTATGGAGAGGGAAGAGTTCTCCTACCTCGAATAGGATCTCCCAGGTACCTTATATAGGCACGCAATAGTCCAAAATCCATTACGGAAGAGGCTGGAAAAGACCGATCTGCCCCTAGGAGAATCTGGAGAGTGGTCATGGTGCGCGCAGATACGGTGACACCGTGGAAGTAGTGGAGTAGGGTCATTGGGATAGCAGAATCCCGTCGTAATAGAAAGGTGCTTCTGGAATACCCGGATGCCAAGGCTTGCCCATCGGACGTCGACCATGAGGCAGTTGGTCGGTCAGATCAAAGGCCGAACCCCCAAGAGAGGGCGATGGGCCGGACCCCAGCAGGAGAGGGTCGTTCGGACCTCAGCTCCAGTGGGTCGGACCTCTGGCGAAGGACGGCTGGCCGGACCCTAGCAGGAGAGGGTCGTTCGAACCTCAGCTCCAGTGGGTCGGGCCTCTGGAGAAGGACGGCGGACCGGATCCCAGTAGGAGAGGGTCGTTCGAACCTCAGCTCCAGTGGATCGGACCTCTGGCGAAGGACGGCGGGCCGGGTCAGACCGCAAGATTGGATCGGTTCTGAGAGAGGGTGAGCCGTCATGGTACAACACTATCCCCCTTGCCCTTATGCTTCAAGCGAGTCCGTAGGCTCGAAGGGCGAGGGCATTAAATGGCATTAAATACGCCAGCCTTTCAAATGATGATGAATCCGACTCGGCGCATCGCGTCCTTTTGCCTCTCGCCCCGATCTTTGCCCCGGGACAGGTGCCAGCGCCTGTTTAGTGAGGTCTGAAAGAGCAGAGATGGCTGGTACGGTGCATAGTGGCTATCCATCCGGATTCTTAAAGTGACGTGGGACACGTGGCAACATCAGAGTGGTGGGTGCGCTTGTCGAAGTGGGCCATCCGCCGTTGCTTTGCCTGTCATGCAGATCGTGGTCAGATACGATCCGGCGTGTCCCCTCGGATTCCCGTCAAATTCGAGAATCGAAGCGGCGGCCGTCGGAGCTCGGCACGTGGGGGGTGCGTTGGGACGCGGCCCCCGGATGCCTATAAAAGGCGGGGGGGATCGTCCAGAAGGCACTTGTTGCTGCATTTGCGCTAGAAGAGAAGAGAGAATCGCCTTCTCCCCCCCTCCACGCTGCCCTTAGGCTTCTTTAGAGGTCCAGAAACTAGGTTAGTCCCGTCCTCGTCTTCCCCCATCTTCTTCTTCCTCTGCAACCAGTCTTAGGATGGCCGTAGCTCGTAGCCATAGGGAGCCTGGCCCGTTTGATATCCCGTCGACCATAACCCTAGAGAGGGTCGAGACCCGTAGGACCATATACAATATACCGTCCACCCTGCACCTAACCATCCCTAGCCGATAGGGTAGGATAAATAGGCCCTTGAACCTAGGAGCCCTTCCCATGTACGAAGACCACATGAAGGCCAGTCTTCGATTCCTGATCCATGACTTCTTCATCTAGGTCTTCGATACCTTTAGGATCACGCCCTCCCAGTTGACGCCGAATAGCATTAGAGTGCTGTGCGTCTTCGTGGTCCTGTGTCGGGAGATCGACATAGAGCCTAGGGTGTCCCTTTTTTCAAATTTCTTTCTATTGAAGCAGGACTTCCGGAGTCAGGAATGGTGGATGTTTAGTCCCCGTCATAACCGGAAGATCCTAGGGGGGCTTCCATCCGCTATTCATGGATAGAAGTCCAAGTTCTTCTTCATAGATAGCCTGGAGCCGTGGGGCTTCGAGGCAGCTTGGAGGGGGCCGAGGTCGGATGCCTTTCATAGGAGGAAGGTCTCAAGGGCCGACGAGGCCAACTTCCACAGGTTGGACGGCGAAGATCCAAAATCCATTACTTTTCTGCTCTTTGAGGACAGCCTCCACCGGGCCGGACTCAGCCGATAGCCGATGCTAGGTAGGACGAGAGTTGTGTAGGGAGAGATCGACTTTCACCCTTTTCTTCTTTAGTCCTTGTCAGTTTTGCGACTGTTGCTAAGTCTACTTTTATTGTTGACAAGTGGAAAAATGAAGCCGGATATGGCTGTTCTCTTGACACGGTCGGTGCAAAGGAGAGCGGTCCGGATCGTGGAGCAGGCGCAGCAAGAATCGAGGAAATGGGTGACAGAACCAACGCCCAAAAGGCCGAAGAAGCAACGGACGGCAGAGTCATCCGTTCTGGTGGTGTTGATCGACCTAGGGGATGACATGCCCCCGATTGAACGGCAAAAGATGATTGCATCCGAGCGGTCATCTTTAGTGGGACAGCCGGCCGCCCAAGCGGAAGGGAGGCACTCCTCATCGGCAGGGATGATGGTGACTCCTGCGCCCCCACCGTCAGAGACGACCACGACGGTCCCCCCGATGACTCAGAGAGCCCCTGCAGGCGAAGGGCCATTGGCTGTAGGCGAGAGGGCCGCCTGGGCCCTCGGGGAGGAAGAAGAGCGCGTGCTGTGGCGCACGGCTGAGGAGGCAAGGGAGCAGCTTCAACGGGCCATCCCCGATACTGACAGGTGGTCCGTGAGCGAGGCGGCCAACAGTTTACTCCGCCATCTCTTGGGGGTAAGCTTTTTTATTCCTGCTTTCACCTTAAGTTTTACAGTGCAAATTTCTTAACTGTATTTGTTTGTCGGCAGCTTGTCAGGGACAGCCTTCTGATGGACCAAGGGCTGGGCGAGCTGCTACACACAAAATAGTAGCTAACCCAGAGGGTCGAGGCGGCCGAGCTGGCGAGGGACACCTCCTGGGCGGTGCTGACGGCCTCCAAGGAAGAGGTGACCAGCCTGAAGGCTGCGGCAGCCGAGGTGTCCCCCTTGCGGGCCGAGCTGGAGGCCGAAAAGAAAAAGGCGGAGGACCTGCTCACCCAAAAAACTGATCAGGAGGCCAGGCTGAAGGGGAAGAAGAAAAAGATCAAATCCCTGGCATGTCGGCTGAAAGTTGAGGAAGGTCGCCTGGTCGATCTTGATGTCCGTGCGAAGGGGTACCAGACTTCGATGGAAAGGTACAAGGGCCTGCTGAAGTCAGCCCAAGACTTGCTGAAGACGGTCGGTGCGAAGGCCGTCATGGAATATAAGGCCTTCAAGGACTTCAAGGAGGAAATGAACGAAGCCGGGACGGTCGGCTTCGACTATGGGTACGACGAGTGCCTGGGGAAGGTTAGCGCTACCTTCCCAGAGCTCGACCTCGCCTTCCTTCAACTGTCGAAGCCAACAGAGGCAAGAACTTCTGAAGGGACGGACCCGACTGACGAAGCAGCTGAAGTCCCAGCAGGAACCGTTGCGGAGGTAGCTAGAGCAGATGTCCCAACTAGTGCCAAGGCTGAGGCGGCCAAAGGGGCCGAAGTGGTTGCTATTGTACCCTCCGAAGGTCAGGTCTAGGTGGTTGTAAAGGTCTGACCTTCAGCCTATGTAAAAGTCTTTTTGAATTATTGAAGAAAACTTTTTTCTCACTATCTTGCCTTCTTTTTATACTGTTCTCTGCTTTGCTTTCTGAAATTTTGCTAAGTATGGGCCAGTCGGCGATTTAAAGCGAGTGGTCGGACCTTCTGGGTAAGTGCTAAGTAGGAACCAGGCCGAATTAGATCCTCTTAGGATTTCCATCCTTAGCACTAGTCCGCCGGCCTTTCGAGCCGAGAATAGATTAGGACTATTGAGGCACCGATCGGATGTCAGCTCAGGCCGGAGCAACCAGCTTAGAAAATTTATCCTAAGTGTTAGTCCATCGGCTTCCTGGACTCTGACGCAGTTGGGGCAGCAATCAGATGTCAGTTCAGGCGGAGCAACTAGCTTAGAAAATTTATCCTAAGTGTTAGTCCATTGGCTTTCCGGATTGGGCTGCCCTAGAGCCTTTGCCAATCAGAGTCAAACTTTCGGAAGTGGGCTGCCCTAGAGCCTTTGCCGATCGGAGTCGGACTTTCAAAAGTGGGCTGCCCTAGAGCCTTTGCCGACCGGAGTCAGACTTTCAAAAGTGGGCTGCCCTAGAGCCTTTGCCGATCGGAGTCGGACTTTCGAAAGTGGGCTGCCCTAGAGCCTTTGCCGACCGGAATCGGACTTTCAGAAGTGGGCTGCCCTAGAACCTTTGCCGATTGGAGTCGGACTTTTGGAAGTGGTTCGTAGAAGAAATGTGAACTTCATTGATAATATTTGCGGAGATTGTCTACATTCCATGGATGCGCCAACTGCCGTCCGTCCAAAAACTCCAGCCGATAAGTGCTGGCTCGAACCACTTCGGAGACCCGATATGTTCCTTCCCAATTTGGGGAAAGCTTGCCTTGCTCTGTCGGCCTCGAGATTTTGGTATTCCACAAGACCAAATCGCCAACTCGAAAAGCTCACGCCTTGACTCGCGAGTTGTAGTACTTTGCCATCTTTTGGCGGCATGCCGCCATCTTCATGCTTGCCCGAAATCTTGTTTCCTCAAGCTAGTCCAGGTCAGCCCTTCGTTGCTCTAAGTTGACTGGCTCAGTATAGTGGTCAATCCGGAGGGATTGGAGAGAAGTTTCAATAGGGATGACAGCTTCACTTTCGTAAGTGAGGTTCAATGGAGTTTTGCCAGTCGACGATCTGGCGGTTGTCCGATACACCCATAACACAGAATGGAGTTCTTCCACCCAAAGTCTCTTTGCTTCATTGAGCTGTGTCTTCAGCCCATGCAAAATTGTTCTGTTGGTGACTTCAGCCTCTCCATTGCACTGTGGATGACCGACCGAGGTAAGTCGGTGAGAGACTCGGTATTGCTGACAGAAATCTTGAAATTTAGAATTGTCAAACTATCTTCCATTGTCAGTAATGATGGCTTGGGGGATGCCGAATTGAAAGATGATATTGTTCCGGATGAAGTTCTCCACCTTAGCCTCCGTTATCTGTGCTAGTGGTTCGGCTTCCACCCACTTGGTGAAATTGTCGATAGCCACAAGTAAAAATTTTAGTTGCCCGGAGGCCGGGGGAAAGGATCCCAGGATATCCACCCCCCACTGTGCGAACGGCCATGGGAAAGTGATTGGAGTCAGCTTGCTGGCGGGCCTCCTTTGAATGACGGAGTACCTCTGTCATGCATCGCACCTTCGGACGAAGTCCGATGCATCCTTCTGAATACTGGGCTAGTAATATCCTTGCCAGATGATCTTATAAGCCAGAGATCTCCCTCCTAAGTGGTCGCCACAAATGCCTTCGTGGACTTCTCTGAGAGCGTAGCCTGAGTCTGCCGACACCAAACATTTCAACAGCGGCTGTGAGAATGACCGCTTATATAGGATGCCATCAAGGACGACGTACTTGGAGGCTGTCAGGCATATCCATTTGGCCTTCGCTGGATCTTCAGGAAGGGTTCCTTTGGCCAAGAAAGTAAGGATCGGACCCATCCAAGAAGCTTCATGTTCCACCTGATGGATCTCCGTCGGCTCTTCGGCAATGCTAGGATGATGCAAATACTCCACAAAAGTTCGGTCGGAAGTCCCGCTGGCAGCCGTGGCCAGCCTTGAGAGAGCATCCGTCCGAGAGTTCTGCAGACGAGGTATGTGGAGGATTTCGAAAAATTTGAACCGAGAGATAAGGCTTCGTACCTGGTTTAAATATTTAGCCAGGGTCGGATCCCTAGCCTCAAATTCCCCCTTCACTTGGTTGACCACCAGCTGGGAGTTGGAGAAGACTCTAAGTCGGCTGATGCCCAGCTCACGGGCAATCCGTAGCCCCGCAAGGAGGGCTTCGTACTCCGCTTGATTATTTGATACTTAAAATAAGAAGTGTAAAGCATACTCCAGGTTCTTCCCGTCCGGCTCGGCTAGAATTAGTCCGACCCCATAGCCTGAAAGGTTAGACTCTCCGTCCATATGGAGAGTCCAGGCTGATCCTGCTTCGTAAACGGCATCCTCTTCAGGTATTTCGGCCATCCGAGGAGACATCTTCTGCTTCCACGTGCACTCCGCAATGAAGTCAGCAATTACCTAGGCCTTCAAGGCAGATCGTGGCTGGAAGGAGATGTCGAACTCTCCTAACTTGACGGCCCACTTGGCAAGCCGTCTGGATGTGTCCAGACTCTGAAGGATCACCTTGAAAGGTTGGTCGGTCAGCACCACGATTGGATGTACTTGGAAGTACGGTCGAAGCCGCTTAGCCGATGTGACCAGGGAGTATATTAGTTTTTGCATCTTGGGGTACCTCATTTTGGCGTCATGGAGGACTTTGCTGATATAATAGATAGGCTTTTGCTATCCGTCCTCTCCGACTCGCACAAGGACGGTGCAAATCACTTCATTCGACGTCAAAAGGTAAAGATATAAGGGCTCCCTCTCCATCGGTTTGGCCAGTAGTGGAGGGTTCTTCAAGTACTCCTTCAATGCTTCAAAAGCCAACCGACATTCACCAGTCCAAACAAATCCCTTCAACCGGTGAAGGGTCTTGAAGAATGGCAAGGACTTCTCAGCCGACCGAGAGATAAAACGGGTGAGAGAGGCGATTCGGCCGGTGAGTCCTTGGACCTG
The DNA here is from genome assembly GCA_021397845.1 of Areca catechu. NCBI lineage: Eukaryota > Viridiplantae > Streptophyta > Magnoliopsida > Arecales > Arecaceae > Areca > Areca catechu. Next base: position 146,089,579 of record CM038049.1, on the reverse strand, counting down.
CTTTTTGTTGGTCGGATGCGCCATCTTCGTGATGGCTTTTATCTTGTCAGGATTCACTTCAATTCCCCTCTATGTAACTAGAAAACCAAGGAATTTACTAGAGGTTACCCCAAAAGTGCATTTCGTGGGGTTTAGCTTCATCCGACGGTGTCTGAGTGTGTCAAAGGATTCTTACAGGTCCTTGATGTGGTCGGCCTTACGGAGACTCTTCACTATCATGTCGTCCACGTAAGCCTCCATGTTTCTCCCTAGCTATCCTTCAAACACCCGGTTGATCAGCCTTTGAAAGGTGGCACCAGCGTTCTTCAAGCCGAAAGGCATCATCCGATAACAGTACAGGCCTTTATCAATGACAAAAGCGGTCTTCTCCTCATCTTCTGGATGCATCTTTATTTGGTTGTACCCAGAAAAGGCGTCCATAAAGCTAAGAAGCTGGTGGCCGGCCGTGGCATCCACCAGCTGGTCAATTTTGGATACTGGAAAGCTGTCCTTTGGACAGGCTTTGTTGAGGTCGATGTAGTCCATACAGATCCTCCATTTTTTGTTGGACTTCTTCACCATGACCACATTCGCCAGCCATTCAGGATAATGGACCTCCCTGACAAAGCCAGCATCACGGAGCTTCTTTACTTCCTCATCAATAGCTTTCTGTCTTTCGGCAGTAAAGCTTCTTTTCTTCTGTCGGATAGGTCGGTAGGTCGGATCGACCTTGAGTTGGTGACTGATAAACTCCGACGGTATCCCAGGCATGTCCGACACCGACCAGGCAAAGACGTCAGCGTTTCTCCTTAGAAAGCTGATCAGCTCCGTCTTAAGGTATTCACTAAGAGAGCCTCCAATCTGAAGGACTTTAGTAGGATCATCCGCTCAGAGTGGGACAAACAGAATCTTTTCCCCTAGCTAATCGAGGCCGTCGGCTTCAGCCCTTGGGTCAAATTGCTCCACGGTGGAATGGCCTTCTGACTGTTGATTCAAAATAGTCAAACACTGCCTTGCCATCCGACGGTCCCCCCTCATCACTCTGATCCCGTTCCTGGTTGGGAACTTGGACAACAGATGGTAAGTAGAAACAATAGCTCTGAATTTGTTGAGAGCCGGTCGGCCTAGAATAGCATTGTAAGGTGAGGTCGTCCGTACGATCATAAAGTTGATGAGGAGGATTTTCTGGAGAGGCTCCGTCCCAATTGTCACTGGAAGAACTATTTCACCTTCCACTCCAACATAGTTGCCCCCGAAGCTTTTCAGTGGCGCGGGGGACTCCAGCAGCATAGATCTGGACAAGTTCATTCTCACAAAAGCATCATGTAGTAATACCTCTGTCGAGCTTCCATTATCAACAAGTATTCTCCTTACATCGTAATTGGCAATGACAGCCGACACGACTACAGGATCATTCTCAAAGACATGATTTTCTAGGAGATGTTCATCAGAAAAGGTAATGGCATTGGAGCCTCGGGACCTTTTGGCAATATCCGCCCCGCCCTCCTGGCTTCCCCTGGATCGCCAGTGTAGCATGTCGACGCCCCCACCAGTTGGCCTTTGATTGGGGAGATCCACCTCCTCCGGAGGGTTTCTGGCATTTGATGCTTCTACCCGGTCCCGATGGGGTCGGACATACTTGCGCAGATATCCTCTCCGGATGAGGTCTTCGATGGCGTTCTTCAGCTGTAGGCACTCCTCGGTACTGTGCCCATGGTCTCTGTGGAAGCGACAGAACTTATCCTTGTTCCATAGGGCAGGAGGGCCCCTCATTGACCGAGGCCTTTGCAGAAAGGTCTCATTCTCGATCTCCATCAGGATCTTCTCTCTTGGCAGAGACAGAGGCGTATAAGTCTCGAACCTTCGGGGAAAGTCCCTGAGCTTTGGACTTCAGCGTTGGGTCGACCGCCGACTATCGTTCGAGGTCAGACTTCGAGAGCTTTGTCGCTCCGCTTCTTCAGGCCCGGCCTTCCTTCAGCTTGACATCGGCCGGCAGCTTGTTTTTCCGCCAGGACATACTTCTGCGCTCTGGCCAGCAACTCACTGTAGCTTGTCAGATGCTTCTTGTCCAGGGAAAAGGTTAGCCTAGACGAGCGGAGCCCTCGCTTAAAGGCTGACATCGCTATAGCTTCGTTTAAGTCCGGGACTTCCATGGCCGCTGAGTTGAAACGGGCCATGAAGTCCCGAAGGGTCTCTCCCTCCTTTTGGAGCACGAGGAAGAGGCAGTCAGTAGTCCTCAGGATCCGACTGTAAGTTCTAAAATGGGAAAGAAAAAGGAATTTGAGTTGGGAGGAGTGGATCATACCTGACCGGATGGTGAAAAACCACATCCGGGCGATCTTCTTGAGGGTCGCGGGGAAGGCAATGCAATGGAGGGCATCGGAGGTGCCTTGGACCATCATGTGGGCCTTGTACATGCCCAGATGGTCCATTGGATCGGTGGTACCGTCGTAGGGATCCACCTATGGGATCTTGAAGTGGTGGGGGATCATCTCTGCCAGAATTTCCTCTGAGAATGGGGGATGTGAGTCGTATACCTGTCCCCCTTCGGCCTTCTGCCGAAGGGCGATTTCATCATGCGCTCCTCCATGTGCATAATCTTGCTACCGTAGTCCTTCGAAAGTCTAGTGACAGGCCGACCGTCGAAGGGGATGGACTCGACGTCGGAAGGCGAGGCAGACCTCGCCCTTTTGCCATCGGCGTGATCACCCAAGGACCTCTGGGGCTCTGGGTGGCGTGGAAACCATGCTGAGGGATCTCTGGTCGTCGGCCTCCCGCAGTAGCAGTCGGAGGGTTAGAGTAAGAAGCAGCTGGTTGTTGCTACCGGTCGTCGGCTGCTTCCTGGAACTGCTGAACCGTAGCGGTAAGTGTCTCGATGCGGTTCACCAAGGTTTGGAATTGCTGCAACTCCAAGGTGATGGTGGGCTCTGCAGCAGTAGGGGCGGTAGCAGCGAAATTATTTTCTCGGAGAGGCTCCTCAGACCTAGAAGGAGAGGTATCTCCCCTGGCGGTTGCATTTGGAGCTCTTCCCTTAGCCATTTTCTTGCTAGGATGATGGATTCCTCCTTTTAGAAGAAAGAGCCCTTCCTCTAGCGCCAATCTGTTGCTGCGTCAACTCCTGGCCAAGAACCGGGATGGCTGGGTGGGCTGGAGTGCTCCTCTCCCGGGCGAACCTGCAGAAAAGTCTCCAAGTGCGCCGGTGGTGTTCCGGCGGGGGACCCTTCGATGCCTAAGTTAGCAGGAGGTTGAAGGCAACAGAATGGAGAAATCAAAGGAATAACAGCGTATGGGAGGGAAGAGTTCTCCTACCTCGAACGAGGTCCCCCAGGTACCTTATATAGGCGTGGAACAGTCCAAAATCCGTTAGGGAAGAGACTGGGAAAGACCGATCTGCCCTTAGAAAAATCTGGAGAGTGGCCACGTGGCGTGCAGATACGACGATAATGTGGAAGTAGTGGAGCAGGGTCATTGGGATAGCAGAATCCCGTCGTAACAGAAAGGTGCTTCTGGAATATCCTGGATGCCAAGGCTTGCCCGTCGGATGTCGGCCTTGAGGCAGTCGGTCGGTCAGATCAAAGGCCAAACCCCCAAGAGAGGTGACGGGCCGGACCCCAGTAGGAGAGGGTCGTTCGGACCTCAGCTCCATTGGGTCGGACCTCTGGCGAAGGACGGCGGGCCGGACCCTAGCAGGAGAGGGTCGTTCGGACCTCAGCTCCAGTGGGTCGGACCTCTGGCGAAGGACGGCGGGCCGGGTCAGACCGCAAGATTGGGCCGGTTCTGATAGAGGGTGAGCCGTCATGGTACAACAATAAATTTTTTTAAGGAAATCATAATAATTTTTTTCATTTAATTCTATCATAACTCTACTATTTTGGATTTTTTAAAATTTTTTACATTTGTTAGTATAGAATTTAAAGCCATTGATAAAGAAAATATTATTTCTATGCACAATATTATTAGGACCTTGAACAAGGGCTATTAGTTTATTTGAACAATTTCTCTTCATCATTATTGGTATCTAAAAATTATGATATGAATTGTTAATGAGTTATTCGATATTAAAAATGTATCCAAGATTAATGTATCCCTTACATATATACCAAATTTATTTAAAAAGCTAAGTAGGGAATAACTCAACTAATCATCGTTGCTTAATCCTTAGATTAGGATGAATGCTATGTCTGGCTCGTTGCTGAGAAACTAAAAATTCTCTGCATGAAAATTAAATTTTTGATTAAGAACATTATATTTGATATGACATTTAATTTTGTCATTGTATAAATGTACTAATTTATGATACTCAGATATTTTATCAATATGAAGCAATATATAATGTTGTACTTGTGCTAAGAATTTTTGGTTAAGAACAATACTTTCAACTTTTTTCAAAATTTTTCTAATGGATGAGAACTTGTACATCTATGCATTCTCTACAACATTATTATGCCATTGAGATCGACTAGAAATAGTCTTTATACTTTCAAGATATCTTGAAAAAATGTCGAATATTTTTTGATAATATATCCTTCAGTAATCAAACTTTCAGGATGGACTCCATTTCGTACATAATCATTTAAGTACATAAAATACCTTCAAAAATTAAAAATTGATTGAAATATTAATATCAGTATGATATTATTTCTAATAAAGATTTTTAAATTACAAACTTTAAGTTTTATAGTATCACCTCTCAATATAATATATCTATCTATAGTATACTGATCCACCCAGTTTAATTTTCGAGTTTTAATCCCAACCTCACTTGGATATTGACCTATGCTTCTGTCCATCCTAGTTCAAAAAAGAAAAGTGAAAATAAAATTAGAAAGTGGTGCAAACATTCAACAACGAAACTCTGATCATAGTATGTGCTGAACTGATTGATTCCAGGCCTAATGGATTTTAGAAATTGAGTTTGCCCACATTTAACAAAAGAAATTTATATAGCTCCGATAAACCAAAGTTTACATGGATTTTTTTACCTATTGAGACTCCTTGAGCCTACGTTTTCCCAAAAAAGTCCTTTTCTTCAAAAAAAATGAATCTCATGACATGTTTTAAATTTAGTATCTTCTTGCATTTCATAAATTTAAAATTATGTGCTAATCATTAATTAACCTCCAGTCGAAGGCATCCAAGCCTTCGGTAACATCACACAATGACCCAGGAGAAGGTTTATCATTTTTTTTATAAGAAAAAGAAAAAAATGAGTGAAGGGATACATCACCTTAGCTCCATCAAAATATCAGGAGGTTCAATAACTAGGTCTTATATCTCGTGTTTTAAGTAGAGAAAAAACTGTCTTTTAATCCACAAGGACTTGCGTGTCACTCATGGAAGCAAGTCTTGTCTACTGATGCAGTAATCTGGACAATCTTTCAACATCAAATGTGAAATGGATGGACAACTACCAAGGGCTTCTACTCTTCAATGAGATGTCCACCTCCCATAACTAATTAGTTATTCATTTTTTTTGCTGGACGCCATTGTTGAATTGGTCCAGGTATACACATCATAATGGGATGTCTACCTCCAATAATTAATTAGTTATTCATTTGTTTGCTCTCCAATAATTAATTAGTTATTTATTTATTTGCTGGACGCCATGGTTGAATAGGTGCACGGCTACACATCATAATATCTGGCAAATAACAATTTAATTGCTCAAAAAGAAAATCCCCTGTTCTTCCCCAAATGGTGCTGAAACTATCCTTACTTTTGGTCATATCTCTGCTTACAGGAATCACGGCAACCAAATATGATGAATTCACATACAACGGATTCAATAGGAGTGAGTTAGACCTTGATGGCTTTGCAGAGATCATGCCCAATGGCCTTCTGAGATTAACCAACAGTACAAGGAGCAAGCAAGGACATGCATTCCACAAAGTGCGAGTGCATTTGAAGAACACCTCGGACGGTAATATCCACTCTTTCTCTACTTGCTTTGTTTTTGCAATACTCCCCGAACATCCAGATGTTAGCGGCCATGGACTTGCATTTGTGCTCTCTCCAATCAAGGGTTTCCCTGGGGCTATGCCCAACCAATATCTGGGTCTTTTCAACTCGTCCAATAATGGCAATTCAACAAATCATGTCCTTGCCATTGAGCTAGACACCATCCTCAATATGGAATTTGGAGATATTGATGGCAACCATGTCGGAATTGATGTCGATGGATTAATGTCAAAAGACGCTGCATCAGCAGCATATTTCACTGAGAAAATTTCCGGGTTTAAGAACCTCAGCCTTATAAGCGGGGAACCTATGCAGGTATGGGTAGATTATAGCAATACAGAGAAGAAGCTAGATGTAACAATATCCCCCATGAGTGTGCCCAAACCAAGCCGTCCATTGTTGTCTTCTTTTGTTGATCTGTCCTCGGTAATATTAGACACCATGTATATTGGCTTCTCTTCTTCTACGGGCTCCATTCTAACATCCCATTATGTTCTGGGTTGGAGCTTTAAGATGAATGGGCAAGCGGCTGCCTTCAACCTGTCCAGCCTTCCTTCACTTCCTGTTAAAAAGCACGGAAGAAATCTAACATCTTTGATAATTTGGCTATCCTTGGGAGTAGTGGTGTTCATAACTCTAACAGCGTTCGCTATTGCTTGCATAAGAAGAAGAAAGGCAAGATATGCTGAAGTTCTTGAAGAGTGGGAGCTAGAACATAGAACTCATAGATTCTCATATAAAGAACTATTCAAGGCTACCAAAGGCTTTCGAGAGGACAATCTTTTGGGAGTTGGCGGCTTTGGAAGAGTTTACAAAGGGGAGCTACCTGCCTCCAAAACAGAAATTGCAGTGAAGAGGATGTCTCATGATTCTAAGCAAGGAATGAGGGAATTTGTTGGGGAGATTGTGAGCAACAGTCAACTCCGTCATCGCAATTTGGTCCAACTTCTTGGTTACAGCCGTAGGAAAGGGGAACTCCTTCTGGTGTATGAGTTCATGCCCAATGGAAGCCTTGATAAGTTCCTCGATGATGCGAACAAGCCAACAACACTTAGCTGGAGTCAGAGAGTAAACATTATCAGAGGTGTGGCTTCGGGTTTGCTCTACTTGCATGAGGAGTGGGAGCAGATTGTCGTACACAGGGATATAAAAGCAAGCAATGTCTTACTGGACGCTGAAATGAATGGAAAGTTGGGAGACTTTGGACTATCAAGATTGTATGATCATGATAGCGATCCCCAAATCACTCGTGTGGTGGGAACTTTTGGTTACATAGCTCCAGAGCTCACTAAAACAGGCAGGGCAACTACGTGCACTGATGTCTTCGCCTTCGGGGTTTTCATACTAGAGGTTGTCTGTGGAAGGAGGCCAATAATGCAACAAGAATCAACGGATCTTCATTTGGTGGACTGGGTTTGGAGGAGTTGGAGGAATGGAGTAATTCTAGAGGTTTCAGATGCAAGACTGGGGGGTTATTATGATCCGGAGGAAGTGGAACTGATCTTGAAGATTGGATTGCTCTGTTCTCATCCTGCACCTTCGTCTAGACCAACCATGCGCCAGGTGACGCAGTTGCTGGATGGTGATCTCTCACTGCCCGAAATACCCAAAGATAGGAGGGGCATCACTGTTTCATCACCAGGGCACGGGGAAGAACTTGTAGAATCATGATAACTAAAGTGTCAGTTGTTACTTGTAAAACTCTTGTAAACTGTTCCATCCACCGGCAACTAGTCAATCCTCTTTGAAGTTTGCCGATTTTCTCGAGAATTTGAATGCAAGGGTTTTATTTTATCATTTCCTCTCTTCTCATTTCACTCCGAGACCTAAAATTACATCATTTAAGTGCTCATATTCATCCTATATGCTTATTATTTAAGGATGAACGCTGACTGCTATGAACGCCAAGTCATTCTGAACTAGTCTTTCAGCTTCTTTAGCTTGGGTGAAACACTGTGACATTATGTTTATAAGATGATGCATGCGCCAGTCCAAAACTCCGTTGAAAAATAATAGTTAATGTTACTAAAGAAAAATATCGCCATGTCCATCATGTAAGAATGAGCTCTCCAAATTCTAGATCAAACTGACATCTAAGGTCATGATACTCCATGCTAAACTCGAAGCTATATCTAAATAACTGAAGGTTTGCAGGTTTCTAACGTCGATGATATTATTTGTAAAGAAAAATTCTTCAAGTTTCATCCTGTTACCCAAGAATGTGGTTTTGGCTCTTCTCATGTAGCCAGTCAGGTTCTCTGATAATATATTCATTTTCAATAGATTCAGTGAAGCAAACTTGGGTGTAAATGGAGGTCAACTCCAATGGCAAGATTAATGTCATCATGACACCAAAGTAGATGACTACACCTATGCAATGAACAATGATGAAGCAAAGGGCTTCTTCACCTTCTATTCCATCCCACTTTGAAAATTCTTCAAATGATAAATTCACCTCATCAACCATTTCCATCTTTGCACTCATGCTGAGCTTTTCGCATGAGTAGTCATGCAATTACTTTTGCACCCTCTTATGGAAAAAAAAAAAAAGGAATTCTCCTGGAGCCACACCAAGCTAGCATTTGGGCCTTTTAACAAGCAGTGGAAATCTATAGACCATATTGTAGACACTGAGCTTGACATGGGCACACAGAGACATCAATGACAACCATGTTAATTGGGTTTGAAACCAATAACTTCTTTGCTGTTCTTCTTCTTCTTCTTTATTTTTGTTTGTATTTTCTTTCAGCTTTTGTTTTTCCATTTTCTATTTTCTTTTGAGTGTGGACCAGAAACTATTTGGGATCTGTTAAACAAATCCTCGTTACCTTATTTTGATAGTACAAGCGGTGCTATTTTAAGAGCCAGAAGTTGATTGGTGGAGGCTTAATTAGGTTTCTATGTATATGCATCTTGATTTTGTTAATAGCTCTACCAGCATACCATGCCTAAAATTTCACTTGTGCTACCAAGATCAATCTATCATCAATTATTTTAGAAAAAAATATAGGGACACCCTTTCAAGTTTGGACTATTTATCCTTAGATCCCAAAAGTTTTAAGGTATCAATTAACCACCAAAATTTTAAATTTATTGCATTCCACCCCGACCATTTATCTAGAATCTAACACCATTAATAGAGTGACAAGAAAGATAAAAATGTCTTTGATTCAGAAAGGTCATCATCATTCTTCCCTGCAACAATGTGCCCAAAAGAACAAATATCATATTAGGTGGGCACCAAAGTTATATATGGAGTGGGCTTCTAATTTTGCCATGTTTTCCTTGATAACAATCTTAAAACAGAAACCTAAAAGTTAAAAACTACTTCTATTAATAGAGTCATCAATCTATGATTATAAAAAATGCTGCATTCTCTTTCTTCCTTATTTCAATTTTTTTTTTTTTTTTTCTGATATATACTGTATGATCAAGTGATATATACTAAGTAAAATAATTATCATGTAAGTCAATATATATACTTCTAGACAAATTAATATATAGTTTCCAGAACATGAAATTTACTGGTATAGAGTATATGCTAGATGAAATTACTTAACAAATTAGTTATCTAGCAATCTAATACATACTTTCAAGTAAATTGATATATAATTTTTATAACATCATATTCATTAGTAAACCTTACATAGCCAAGTGATATGTATGAAAAAATCGACAAGTATATATACTAGTAAACAATTCATAGCCAGATGATTTTCTAATATACATCTTTAGGTAACAAGCATATTCTAGAAACTTTGTATCAATTTACTAGGAGATGTATATTAGATCACTATCGGGCATGTCAAGGAAGCTTACTAAATATATTAAGAAATTGACAAGTATGTATCACTTGGCCAGATAGTGTATACTACTAAATACGATATTTTAAAAATTATATTTTAATTTCTTTAAAAGTATGTATTGGATTGTTAGATGACTAATTTACTAAGTATGTATCATCTAGCTGCTTATTATATACTAATGAACACCATATTCTAAAAACTATATATCAATTTATCTAGATGTATAAATTAACTTACTAGATGATTAATTTGCTTACTGTATATTATTTAGCTATGTAGTATGTACTGATAAAAATTATATTTTGGAAAAGAAAAAGAAAGAGGATGATGTGTGGGATTTCATTTTCTATTTGGTTTTTTATCATAGGACCGATGACTCCATTAATAGGACAAGTCCCTGACATTGGAAATGTGCTTTAAGATGGGAATCAAAGAGAACGTGGCAAGATAGGAAGTCGATCTCATGTTTCCTTCTCTAGTGCAGGCCCCATATGACTTTTATTTACCATAAAAGATTTAGAAAATTGTAACACCCCCAAGAAAAAAAAAAAAAGGAATTGTAGTTAGCCTGGCTCAGACCCATGCGTGGGTGGGCCAGCATGCGGCCCAGGTGTGGGGGCGAGTGAGTGCGCGGGCGCGGTCGAGCAAGGCCAACGGGGACGGGCGAGCGACACATGGCAAACCGGCGTGCAAGGGCGAGCGCGCGAACGTGCGGACACGAGTCGCAAGCATGCGATGTAGTGCGGGCGAGATGAGCGCGAGCGGGCGCGCGGCACGGGCGGGGGCGACGCGTGCGCGGGCGGGTGCCACGCGTGCACGGGCGGGTGCAACGCGCGAGCGCATGGTGCGTGGCCCGGCCCGATGCGGCAGGCGCGCACTGCACGGCCCAAGCCCATGCACACCGCATGCGCGAGCGCTGGGCTTGGCCCAGCTAGAGTCGACCGTCGCATGGGCATTTCCCTCGCATTTCTCAGCTGGTTTCTCACGGTCCACGAGGTTTCTGATCGATCTGGACCGTCCAATCGCCTGATCGAACGGCTGAGATGAACCGAGGGAGTTTAGGCTTGATCAAAGGTTTTTGGATTCGGATTTTGATGTGATTTGAGGCGTTGATCTTAGATCTAACGGCCTGAAAGGTTTTTGATGGTTTTAGGGACTTTCTAAGAGGAGTTTAATATGATTTTGGACTGGTTCGATCTCTTTTTATGGGATGCCGAGATTGCTGAGAATTTTTTTTCGATGCAGAAAGCCAGGGAGCCAAGAAGAGAGAAAGAGAAGGGAAAAGAGGAGAGAAAAAGGAAGAAAGAGAAAGAGGAGAAGAGAGAAGGGGAGAGGAAAGAGATCTCCGTTCAGGAGAAGAGGAAAGATGTCATGCTATGATGTCATGGGATAGTGATCAGTTTTGGAGATATGCTGGAGTTCGAGATAGAGAGAGAAAGATGAGAGGAAAGATGATAAGAGAGAAAGAGGGGGAATAAAAATTCTAGATTTTGTAAAGGAGCAATCTTCTGAGCATGAAGGTGTTGGACGAATCTCGGGTATAGATTGATACCAGATATTTGGGGTTAGCGATTGAATATAAGGATTCTAGACATGATCACCAGTTTTATTTTACATGGCATGGTTTTGATATGAGTATTTTGGTTTAGTGCTTGAATGTAAGGAATTCTATATTGATCACCCATTTATGCATGTATTTTACTTGGCCTGACTCGATCCGAGCATATATATATATATATACATATATACAGTTGCACGCATGGTGTTATTTCTCATGGCATAGTTGATTCTTGTAATGGATATTGTGGTTATTATTATTATCGTTTGTATTTTATACACCATGTTTTAAAAGAAAGTGACACCAGTTATTAAGTGGGTTGGACCACGATACCGGTTGTTGAATGAGTTAGACCATGATACTGGTTATCGAGTGGGTTGGACCTCGATACCGGTTGTTGAATGAGTTAGACCATGACACTGGTTATCGAGTGGGTTTGACCACGATACCAGTTATTGAATGGTTTGGACTATGATACTGGTTATCGTGTGGGTTGGACCACGATACTAGTTATTGAGTGTATTGGACCATGACACCGGTTATTGAGTGGGTTGGACCACGATACTGGTTATTGAATGGACCATGACATCGGTTATTGAGTGGGTTGGACCACGATACTGGTTATTGAATGGACCATGACACCGGTTATGGAATGGATTGGACTACATGTTATTTGAGTTGTTTGACTGCATAATATGATATTCTAGTATGTTCATGCTATTTTCAGAATTATATTATTACTGGTGTGATCATATGAAAAACCTACTGGGCTGTAGAGCTCACAACCCTACTTTCTTCTTTCACAGAGTTGTGTAGATATTCGAGCTTGGTGATGAATGATATTTTTTTGAGATAAGTGACTCTTGTGTACCTAGGCTTTGCATGATCTCTAGAATAAAATCTAGGATTTGTGCGGCCGGTCATGTAGCCAAATCCGGTGTTGGATTCGGGATGTGACAGAGTGGTATCAGAGCTAGGTTATGATCACTTTGGATGGTGATACAAGTGGATAATAATAATAATGATATGATGGTTATTAGGATATGATAAAAATTGTGTCAGAGCTTAGTTATGATGATTTGAGACTGTGGTATAGTGATTATAATAGATATGAGTGGTATTAAATTCAGGTCATGATTGTTTGAGATTGTGGCATAAGAGTAAGAAATTAGCATAATGATTAGTATGACATGACATAAATTTTTGGAAAGATTTATTAGTGAACCTAGATGGTTTAGTAAATTATATCAGAGTGCACAGTGAAAGCGTAGTAATTTAGAAGTATTATGATGGGAGCATTGATTTAAATCTCAATCAAGTTAATTTCGAGGATGAAATTATTTAAAGGGGTGAGAATGTAATACCCCGGAGAAAAAAAAAAGGAATTGTAATTAGCCTGGCCCAGACCCATGCGTGGATGGGCCAGCACGCGGCCCAGGTGTGGGGGCGAGTGAGTGCATGGGCACGATCGAGCAAGGCCAACGGGGGATGGGCGAGCGACATGTGGTGAACTGACACGCGGGGGTGAGCACACGGATGCGCGAATGCGAGCGTGCGATGCAGCACAGGTGAGATGAGCACGAGCGGGCGTGCGGCATGGGAGACGCATGAGCGGGCGGGCGCGATGCTCGAGCGTGCGATGCGTGGCTCAGCCCGACATGGCGGGTGTGCGCTGCGCGGCCCAGGCCCATGCGCACAGCGCGCGCGAGCGTTGAGCTTGGCCTAGCCAGAGCCGGTCATCGCATGGGCGTTTCCCATGCATTTCCCTGGCATTTCCCAGTTGGTTTCTCGTAGTCCATGGTGGTCCACGGGGTTTCTGATCGATCTGGACCATCCGATCGTCTGATCGAATGCCTGAGATGAATCCGAGGGAGTTTAGGCTTGATCAGAGACTTTTGGATTCGGATTTTGATGCAATTTGAGGCGTTGATCTTAGATCTAACGGCCTGGAAGGTTTTTGATGGTTTTAGGGACTTTCTGAGAGGAGTTTGATATGATTTTGGACTGGTTTGATCGCTTTTTATGGGATGCCGAGATGCTGAGAATTTTTTTTTGATGCAGAGATCCAGGGAGCCAAGAAGAGAGAGAAAGAGAAGGGAAAAGAGGAGAGAAGAAGGAAAAGAGAGAAGGGGAGATGAAAGAGATCTCCATTCAGGAGAAGAGAAAAGCTGTCATGCTATGATGGCATGGGATAGGATCAGTTATGGGGATATGCTGGAGTTCGAGATAGAGAGAGAAAGAGGAGAGGGAAGATAATGAGAGAGAAAGAGTGGGAATAAAAATTCTAGATTTTGTAAAGGAGCAATCTTCTAAGCATGAAGGTGTTGGACAAATCTCGGGTATAGATTGATACCGGATATTTGGGGTTAGCGATTGAAGGTAAGGATTCTGGACATGATCATCAGCATTATTTTACATGGCATGGTTTTGATCTGAGTATTTTGGTTTAGCTGTTGAATGTAAGGAATTCTGTATTGATCACCCATTTATGCATGTATTTTACATGTCTTGACTCAATCCGAGCATATATATATATATATATATATATATATATATATATATATATATATATATATATATATATAGTTGCACGCATGGTGTTATTTCGCATGGTATAGTTGATTCTTGTAATAGATATTGTGGTTATTATTATTATTATCTATATTTTATACACCATATTTTAAAGAAAAGTGACACTGGTTATCGAGTGGGTTGGACCACGATACTGGTTGTTGAATGAGTTGGACCATGATACTGGTTATCGAGTGAGTTAGACCACGATACCAGTATTGATTGGTTTGGACTATGACACTGGTTATTGAGTGGGTTGGACCACGATACCAGTTATTGAATAGTTTGGACTATGATACTGGTTATCGAGTGGGTTGGACCACGATACTAGTTATTGAGTGGATTGGACCATGACACCGGTTATCGAGTGGGTTGGACCATGATACTGGTTATTGAATGGACCATGATACCGATTATCGAGTGGGTTGGACCACGATATCAGTTATGGAATGGATTGGACTACATGATTTTGAGTTGTTTGACTGCATGATATGATATTCTAGTATGTTCATGCTATTTTCAGAATTATATTATTACTGGTGTGATCATATGAAAAACTTACTGGCTGTAGAGTTCACAACCTACTTTTTTTTTTCACAGAGTTGTGCAAATATTCGAGCTTGGTGATGAATGATATTTTTTTGTGGTAAGTGACTCTTGTGTACCTAGGCCTTGTGTGATTTCTAGAATAAAACCTAGAATTTATGCAGCCGGTCGTGTAGCTGAATCCGGTGCTGGATTCGGGGCGTGACAAGAATGTACCATCCCTCACTTTAGTGCTACAAATTGGCATAAGTAGAGCTAACCTATGAATGACCTCATCTAGCTTTAATTAATGGAGATTTTAATTAAAGCCATATCTATAATCAAAATATAGAAAACAAATCAAACTAGTATTAAAAAAATATGACAAACAAATACTCGATAGCTGATCTAAATCAAATAATGTAAATAATTAGTCTTTTAAATTTAATATCAAAATATATAAATGATTTTTCTTGCACGCATATTAGATCAAATTAGGGGGAACTGCTATTAATTCAAAAGCATATGTATAAGAATCATGCAGGATAAAAATAATATATAATTAAAGTTACAAAAATATTATAGCATAGATTTATAAAAAAAAAATAATAATGGAAGCAACAAAGAAAAAAATTGAAAATGGTTTTTTAAATTGAATCATATGTGTATAGTTGCAAAATAAACTAATACCAAGGATTTTTTTTAATGCTAGGACACTATTGCCAAGAAATAGCAATCTAAGAGGGAAAGTGAAATGGGTTCTTTAAAACTTTTTGATAAATTAAAAGCAAGTGTGTGCAATAAATAAGAGACATAAGTAGTGCTGTTGAGAGAACAATATAAAATAGCAAGAATTATAATAATAAAAGGCAAGCAAGAGAAAAAGCCAAATTATAAGCATAGACATAATAATTTATAATGATTTGGTGCTAAACCTGAATGTACATTTACTCCTCAAGTCTTCCAACTTAAAAATTTTACTATATTCCTTTCAATTATATCATGATTACTTTTACTGGGATTACAAATCATCTAGTTAATTTTTTATAGGTTTGCCAACCAAAGCCTTTTTAACTAAGCCCACTTGACTTAGTCAAATACAACCATCTAATTACGGACTTGAACTAATCTAAGTCTTTAAGTTTCTATAATCAAGAAACTTATTATAGCTCAAGAATACAAAGTGTAACAATTTAAAGTTCAATAAATGTAAATTCTTTATATTTCAGGGAAGCCAATGTAGATGCCACTTGAATGGAATGGCTTCCTTCTTGAATGTTTGAGAGAAGCTTAATTAAATACTTGAAAAATATTCTCTTGCTGGTAGTTCACATAATTAACACTTTCAAGGTCTCTTCAATTCAATTAAGTGATTGGAAGAAGGGCTTGATTCTTAATCTTCAGGAATTGATTCAAATTCTTCAAAAGTTGGCTCAGCTTTTCGAGGGTTTACTTGTAATCCATAGTTTTTCATTGTAGCTCTCTATCTTTTGATTATGGTCACTTATAGGTTGACTTAGCTTTTACTAGGTTCATGATATCTATGGAGGTGGCTCAAGTTTTACTCAATTGTTACATTGCACTCTATCTATGCTCTCAAACTATTACAAAGTTGACTCATGACTTAGTAGGATCAACTAAATTAGTGGAGTGATCAAGAATTTTTAGAGTCAGCTTGAATTTAAGATATCTTTTTCTACCGCTCTTTGTCCGCCACCCTAAGACTATTTTGGTGTTGTCTCTTATTCTAGTAGAGTTGTCTAAACCAATTGAGTCGACTTGTAATTTACTAAAGTTAGCTCATGAATAGAATATCTTTTTTTGCTTCTCTTTGTTGGGCACCCTGAGACCAATCTAGAGTCGGCTCTTGATTTAGTAGGGTCGACTCGTATGGTAGAGGTGACTCGTAATTTCTAGAGTTAGGTCATGGAGTGTTCAATTTTTTAACTCGGAGTGTGCTAGAGCTGGCTTAAATGTACCAAGGTTGACTCTAATTTATCCTGTATTAAGCATCTTGTATAACTTTGCGAGTAGTTTTGAAGGCTTCTTGATTATTTGTGTAACCTTTGAGAATCAAGAATTTTTCTACAAGTATTTTCTTAAGTTTGTATTAGTACTAAATGTACTTAACTATTTTGGCATCACCAAAATCAATCTTTGAGTCAACAAATATGGATTAACCAAATCAACATATCATGAAACCACAGAAAAGATAAATTAAGAATTTAAAGAAAAACATCCCTTTAATAATAAAAAAGGTTCACCTGCTTTTACAGCTACAATGAGAAAGAAGAGAAAAAGAATTTTTTTCTATTTTTTTATGTACGTATAGATTTGCACACATAAAAGGAATGCGTAGTCATCCACGTGAAAAAAAATCATGAAGTTATTTCTATGGAAATGTCTCTTTTGAGCAAAAAATTGGGAAACTTGATTTTGTGGGCATTGTGTTAATGAAAAACAATGTAGAGTCAAAGTTCAGTATCACCATCTATAGGACAAAGAGCATGTTGAATTATATTAGTTATGATCTTTGGAGTCCTACATCTATTCAGTCTAAAGATGATTCTCAATATTTATTGACTTTCATTGATGACTCTTCAAGAGTTTGGATATACTTTTTAAAGTACAAGAATAAAGTCTTTCTCACTTTTAAAAAGTAGAAAGTACTTGTAGAGAAATGATCTAATAAGGAGATCAAGATATTGAAAATTGATAATGACATGAAGGTTTGTAAGGATCAATTTAATAAGTTTTGCCAGATTGAAGGCATTGTGAAACAATGCATGGCAAGGAAGATACCTAGTAGAATGGTGTTGTAGAATATATGAATAAGACTCTTTTAGAGAGAGCACAACGTATGCTTTCTCATTCATATTTATCTTAGGATTTTTTAGCTAAAGTTATTAATATGGCCTACTACTTAATGAATAACTCTCTATTCACTACTATTGAGATTAGGACTCTTATTGAGATATGGTCTGATACATCTACTAATTATTCTATTTTAAAAATATTTGGCTGTCCTGCTTATACACATATCAATAGTAATAAACATGAAAAAAGAGCACATAAATGTATCTTCTTTTGTTATTAGTTTGGGAAATCGTATAGATTATTGTATGTTGAGCTTGGTTCTCAAGCATTTATAGACAGTAAAGATGTTATCGTTGATAAAAGATTACACTTCTTTCGAGAAAGAAGTCGATTTCTATGGTTAAAGATCGTGGTGTTGATAAGCAAGTGGAGCTTGAGATTAAACCTCAATTCATTCATCACACGGTGATACTTTAGTTCAGCTAGTTCAGAGTGATGTGCCTAAGATTATCAATAAGCCAGATGCCTTGTAGGAATACTAGTACACATAGCTACTGGTAGATCAAGGTGACTGATTAGATCCTCTTATATATATATCTATGCAAATTTGGTCTCTTTCACATTACCTATGGCAGAGTCTATTGAATTTCAGGATCCTATTAGTTATCATGAGGCCATCACTAATAGTAAGTCTTTACGATGGTCTATTGCTACGAGAAGATTAAGTCTCTTCACAAGAATTAAATATGGAAGCTTATAAAACTACACTAGGGAAGGAGATTGTTAGGTGCAAATTGATCTTGAAAAACAAAAAAAAAAAAATTCCAGGGGTTAAAGCAACAAGATTTAAAATACATTTGATTGCAAAAAGCTATAGCTACAGAAAAGATATAGATATGATCATATCGTTGTAAAAGTGATCTTACGATATTTTGATCAACGTGATTCAATTTAATCATGATTAAACTAAGTATAAATGGTTTAATAGAAACCGGACATGATCCGATCTAACAATGTTTACTAAGGATCAACACGGAGACTGGCATGCTACCTGATTGCAATGGATTAGGATCCTTCACCATGGTTAAACAAGGACATTGGAGGAAGTCTTTTACTGGGTCAATCAATCCTAAAGAAACAACGAACAGAGATATAATGAAACAACGAAGAGAGATATAATGTAGAGAGAAAATAGTCTGAGAAAGTGAGGAAGAGAGAGAACAGAGAGGAGGAGAAGAGAGAAACTTCCTCTGTTTTTTTTTTTTTAAGTCCTTCTTCCTATTTTCTTGGCCAAACAGGGGAAAACGGCAACCCAACCAGAGGTGCAGCAGTAGGTCGTCGGCGACGGCGAGTGGCCAGAAGATGCACGGAAGTCAGCCAAAAAAGAGTCGAACTGGGGCCCTTTGCTCGGTCATTCTTGGGACCGAGACCACTCGCCAGTGGCTGGGGCCCCAGCGCAGGCTAGTAGCCAGTGCAAGGAAGACGCGGAGGGCCTCGACGACGAATTCCGGCGGCGGAAACGACCGGAGAAAAAGAAAAATAGGGCCGGTTATCAAATCTAAAACAGGGGATTAAACTGGGCTATTTTTCCTTACCTGAAACCGGAGATTCACGGTGAGATCCCGGTCGGTGATGACTGCATGAGGTAGAGACAGGGGAAGAGAGGGTGCCAGCGAGGTGGGGAGGCGATGATGCCTCGCCGGCGAGGCTTTGTAGGTGGCACGATGAGCCCAATAACAGGGCACCGGAAAAGAAATAGAGATAAGAGACGATGAAGAGAGAGTCGGCTTGGGGTTAATGCTTCCCGAGTGGTCGCCGGGAAGATTAACTGCCGCACGACATTCCCTGTGGTCGGAGTTCGAGGACGAGTAGCCGTCAAACTTCTGCGATTCAGACTCTGGGTCGTCCACGTTTTTTTTTCGTCTAATGCAGGCCTGTGGGCCCGTTCAAGTATCGGGCCCAAAATTTTGACCACGCCTTGGACGGAAGTCTTCGTGCACAGTATACGGTACAGTAAATTCAAAATTTATCGTACCGTTTTTTTTTTATCCAAATATGTTAACCATAATATATGGAAATGAAACCCGAGTATGACTAGCATTAATTATCATTCAGTTTTTATTTAAAATTTTTATTCAGACCAAAATATCCTTCCCTCTAGTCCCTCGAACTAGGATGTCATAAGTTTTGAACTAGGATGTCGAAGTTTTTGAACTAGAATATCGTAATACTGTTTCAGATTTTAATTTATATTTTGTGCATGATTATCATTTTTGAACTAGGGTGTCGTAGGTTTTGAATTAGGTTGTTGTAGATTTTGAACTAGGATGTTGTAATACTGTTTCAGGTCATTGTTAAATTAAGGTGTCGTAGGTTTTAAACTAGCATTACAACGAAAGGCATTTTGGGCAACGGAATTTTCCAGACACTAGTGGGTAGCGTTGTTAAAATTGCGCCACCTCCCAATGTTTTTAAAAGCGTCGGCAAAAAAAAAATTTAATGATGCTCTAAAGCATCGGAAGTTTCTCGCGCGCCATCTCTCGACGCTTTTCAAAATCGCCGGCAAAAAAACAGTATTAATGATGCTTTAAAGCATCAGGATTTTTTCCCACTCCATCTATCGACGCTTTTCAAAATCGCCGGCAAAACAATGATATTAACGAGCTTTAAAGCGTCGGGATTTCGTCCCATTTCCTCTCGAGCCCAAGCCCTAATCTAATTTCCTCTCGTTCCACTGCCGCTGATCTCCCAGACGGCCAGCCTTCTCCCGATCGAGCTCCAGCCGATCTCCCCCTCCCTCCGTCATCTCCCTCTCCCTCCTTAATTCCAATCTCATTTCCTTTCCTCTCGTTCCATCGCCGCTCTCTCAGACGGCCTTCTCCCGAGCTCCAGCTGCGCGATCTCCCCCTCCCTCCATCGTCTGCGGGTTTCTCCGGTCGTCTCCGGGCTTCTCCGGTCAGCTCCGAGCTTCTCGTCACTGGGCTTCTCCATTTCCTCCGTGAATCATTGTGCTTAGATAATATGCACTCTTCCCCCATTCGTGAATCACATGGTCATTTTTCTTGTGGCAGTCCTCTCATTTCTAAAGAATTATTAGTGAATTTCTTTTTAGAGATATTTACTAGATAATTTAAATTTATTGTCTCCAATGCATTGCATCTAATTTCAAAATTATGCATGCATTATTATGGTGCACCATGTAGTTTTTAAGGCCCCTCTTGCTTGCTAACATGTAGGCCTTTAACATATGCTAAGCATTGCAAGACTGAGCTAATTAATATTATTATTTGATATTGAAAATATTATTAATCAAAAGACCTCGATCGGCATCCTACCCTCAATAGAATTTATAATTAATTTACGATCTCAATAAATTGGTGATCGGCATCCTACCCTCATGAGTTTAGCTGTTAGGTCAGTGAATAGGGAAATAGTGTCATAGGTGAGGACTCCAGTCAGTAGTTCAATCAACATGCTACTGCCTCGGGCACTCGGCAACAATTGTTCATTTTAATTTTCTAAGATGTTAATGTTTAGGTTGGACATTGTTTCAGTCACTTGGTCGCTTCAATTGCCATTTCGGCAATTCAAAGCTATATTTATGAGGCATATCCAAAGTATATCCCCATTTAATTGGGATCCTCTTCAATCCCAACTTGGATTAGAGAGGCACTACCTTCTAATCATGGCTGCTTGTGATTGGATATATATGGGCGCACAAGTACATCACCCCATATGCTATGGTGGGACCCATCCAATCACAACTGTAAAGCCAATCATGGATGGCCATGATTGAAGAGACATTCTCTGGTCCAAGCTGAGTCTCGTGAGGAATCAAATCATGAATATTTAACATTGGGGCCATACCCACACCCTAATATTATCCTTACATCCAGGCTCATACTCTTTTCACTTCCCACACCTTTTTGAGTTTGCTTATATCCAAAGTTATTCTTATATATACATCTAGTCCATATTCTCAAGTCCGGTCCCTTATAAACATGAGAGAATCCAAACTCACCTATATATAATTAAGATAGAATGAGTTGGCATAGGCGGAATTCTATTCAAAAAAAAATAAATTAAATTAAAATAAATTAAAAAAAAGAAAATTTCTTAATGCATTAATATAAGGAGACTAGCTATCACTTATCAGTAATGAAGAAATTAAACTTTAAAATATAAAGTGACTTGGTAGTGATTTTTAAATCAGCTATCTAACTAGAATGCCTAATTTCCTAAAAATAGTATGACTAATTGTCTCATTCAATCATGGCTATTACACCAATCATAGGTAGCTATGATTAGAAGGAAGCCCCTCTCCAGTCCAAGTTGAGTATAGAGAGGATTAAAATCCTAAATTTTTAACCATGGAGCCACACCCACACCCTAATATTATCCTTACATCCAAACTTGTACTTTCCACTTCCTCCAGCTTTTTGATTATGCTTAAATGCAAAGCCATTCTTATACAGTAAGTCCATATTCTCTCAAGTTTGGTCCTTAAACATGAGAGAATCTGAGCTTGCCTATAATTAAGAAAGGATGAGTTGGCATGGGTGGAATTCTATCCAAAAGAAAAGAAAAAACAAAGAAATTAACTAAAAAAAAGAAAAATCAGTGATGCATCAATATAGGAGACTAGCAAGCACTTAATAGTAATGAAGCCATTAAATTTTAAAATATAAAGTAGCTTGTAGTGACTTTTTAAATTAGCTATCTAATTAACTAGGATGCCCAATTTCATAAAAATAGTATGAATAATAGTACTCATTCAATGATAGCTATTAGACCAATCATAGGTGCTGTGATTACAAGGCAGCTGCCTCTCTTCAGTCTACGTTGAGGATGGAGAGGATTCAAGTCCTAAAGTTTTAGCCATGAGCTCACACCCACACTCAATATTATCCTTACATCCAAACTGGTACTTTTTCCATTTCCTATGCCTTTTTGAGGGTGCTTAAATCCAAAGCTATTCTTTACCGTAAGTCTATATTCTCTCAAGTTGGGGTGATAAACATGAAGAATCCAAACTCACCTATAATATTTAAGAAAGGATGAGTTGGCATGGATGGAATTCTATCCAAAAGAAAGGAAAAAAACATAGGAATTAATTAAAAGAAAAAGAAAATTCCTTAATGCAGACTAGTACACTTATAAGTAATGAAGCAATTAAACTTTAAAATATAAAAAGTGACTGAGTAGTAATTTTTTAAATTAGTTATCTAATACAATGCCCAATTTTCTAAAATTAGTATGACTAATAGTAATCACATTGATTGTAACTGAGATAGAAGTTAAAATACTTGTGCCATACAAAAGTTAAGTTTATATTCTCGAAAGAAATGAAATAAATTATAATTAGCATGGCAGCATTTGGATTAATTAGTCCATTTACCTTCATTGTTTGAATAAAAGTTACAATTAATCTATGATCTAGGCATTAAAGAATTCATTCTTTTATGGTGCTCGATAGTTTAATGAATTCTTCTCTTGCACAGGGAATAATGCGTTCCTCTATTCTTCTTTTATTTGAACAAAAATGTGTTATTCCGCTTCATCCTGCATTCTTTTACTAGTGAATTGCTCTTGCCAGCTAACTTAGATATTGTCCTTTGTCTCCCATTTCAAAACTACATTGGATAAAATCCTAGGTGTTATAAATGATATCATATCAAATTAGTTTCATAATTCATATGAACTGAATATGTGAAGACTCATGTGGTTATGTTTTAGATAATTATGTATTAGATAGATTTTGGATGCTTATATAACACAAAATATTGTATTAGATAGAATATAGGTATAATAGATGAATATAAAAGCAAACAACAACAAAAAAGAATTGTAATAAATGGAAGAAAATTGAAAAAAAAAAATGAACATGTTTATCCCCATCCATGGGAATTGTAATAAATGGAAGTGGGGTATGAGAATTAAATTGCCTTCATGTATTAGTTTGTCAGACAATATGTAAGGTTTATCTCCATCCATAACCCAAATATGCTTTACATGTTTTGTTGTCTTTTTGTTATCAGGTGCTTGATTGCTTTGAGGGTAAAGAGGGTTTCTACCCTATTTTGAAATTAGTTTAAGATTTGTATATGGAGGCTATGATAATTTCGGATGTATGTTTTATTGATTTAACAATTTCTTATAGCTGCAATCTTGGATGGCCTTCTTTTGTAGGCAACCGATTGTAGTCGTTTTGATTTAGTTGATGGATGTATGTTTTGCTTATTCAACAATTTCTAATGCCTATAATCTTGGATGGCCTTCTTTTGTAGGCAACCGATTGTAGTCGTTTTGATTTAGTTGCGGATTAAATAGTAGATCTGAGCCTCCTAGTTATTTTTATTTATTTATTTTTATTTTTCTTAGTAGATTATTTATGTTTCTTTATAAATTTCTTGGTATATACCTGTATTTTATTGAATATGTTATGCTTTAAGATTTGTTTTGTATTGCATAGCTTTCATTTTAAAACCATCAATAGCTTTGTTATGATCAATAATGATTTTTAAAATATTTTTTACAAAACTTGCATTGCATAGAAACGTAGACCCGTCAATTGATTAAAGTACATATTCTACAATATCCGTACATTTATTTTATTTTTTTACGGATGGAAGAAATATGTACAGCGATCAATTGATTGTCCAGTTTGAACAGTTTGAGAATTATAAATAATTTTATAGGTGCTTACAGTAATCAAGCGGTATGGATAGAGTTTCAGATATATTTCAGACATTATTTTCTTTTAGTTCTTCTCATACATTTTTAGTTGTATGGGGAGAACTAAAGGGAAATGTTGCCAAAATTTTTCTGGAGCTTTTATTGCGTATCGTTTGGTTACTGTAAATGACCTATATAATTAATGCAATTCTTGAATGGGATAGGACCTCTTTACCTATTAGTTGGTGATAGGGTACATTTATTAGTTAATCTATGTTATTTTTTATATATTTTAAACAAAAAATTACTTAGTGCATTGTTATTAACTAAAACTTTTTTTGGTATTTAGATAACTTGAAAGTTGGATCATTTTATCCTAAAATGGATAAAAGCTGGATAAATAAACAAAGAAATACCAACGAATATTTAAATGGAGTTCGTGATTTTATTAAATTCGGTATGGAGAAAAGTAGTTTGAATGAAAAGATTTATTGTCCATGCCGGCGATGTGTTAATAGTCACTATCTAGATCCACAAATAGTAGAAGAACATTTGATATGGAATGGTTTTGCAAGAGGTTATATTCAGTGGATTTTTCATGGAGAACTTATGTTGCCAGAATCAAGTAATCAACCATCGTCTGATCCTGGATCCAGTAATATGCAAGAGAATCTAGTAGGAGATGATGATATATCGGGTTTGATCATAGATGCTTTTCGACATGGTGTTCAAAACTTTGTAGGTTCAAGTGGTACACATGAAACAACGGGAGCTCAGCAACCATCAACTTCTGAGTCAGCTCAATATCATAATTTAATGAAAGAAGCATATGAACAATTATATCCGGGCTGTTTGAAATTTTCTAAGATCTCTTTTCTTATACATTTATTCTATATAAAATATATAAATGGATGATCGGGTAAGAGTTTTACTATGCTTCTGAGGTTATTAAAGGATGCATTTCCAGAAGATAATGGTTTACCATCCTCTTATTATGAAGCAAAGAAAGTTGTCAACAATCTGGATCTTGGATATCAAAAGATTTATAGTTGTCCGAAAGACTGCATATTATATCATGGTGAAAATGCTGATCGAGAGTCATGTAATGTATATAGATCTTCACGATGGACAAGTCATGAAGGAGATGAGGATGATATAGTGAATGCAACAGATACAATGCGGCGTACAAAGAAACCGATGAAGGTATTGTGTTACTTTCCACTTATTCCTCGGTTGAGAAGGCTATATTCATCATCAAAAACAGCTTCATTGATGAGATGGCATTATGAAGGGCGTACGAAAGATAGAATGTTGAGACATCCATCTGATAGTTTAGCATGGAAGGATTTTAATACTAGGCATTCTGATTTTGCCTCTGATATTTGTAATGTTCGGTTGGGTTTAGCTTCAGATGGCTTCAATCCTTTCCGTACTCTAAATTCTACATACAGTACTTGGCCAGTTGTTCTGATACCATACAATTTACCACCATGGTTGTGCATGAAACAATCCTCACTTATCTTATCAATGGTTATTCTGGGTGATAAGGGTCTCGAAAATGATATTGATATTTTTCTACAACCTTTAATAGAGGAATTGAAATAGTTGTGAGAAGGTGTCGATGTAGTTGATGCTTCCAATTGTGAAACATTCAAACTATGGGCTGCTTTGTTATGGACTATTAATGATTTTCCAACATATGCCAATTTATCTGGCTGGAGTATAAAAGAACGGGTTGCATGTCCTTGTTGTACAGATTCAACACATTTGATTTGGTTAAAACATGGAGAAAAATTCTGTTATATGGCGCATCGTCGATGGTTAGAACCAAATCATCCGTTCATTTTTAGCAAGATTTATTTGATGGTACAATAGAAATGGGATATGCACCTATTCCACCTTCTGGAACTAATGTTCTTAGACAAATGGATTCCATCAGCTACACATATGGTAAATCTTCAAAGTCTAATAAAAAAAGAGGAAGGGATGATCAAGAAGGTTTGCTAGAAGAAATGACTACTGCTATGGTGGATGCACAGGTATTTGAAGATCTTGATAATTTTTTTGAAAATAAAAATGAAGAAGATGTACAGATAGCATCTACAACTCAGTCCAGTAAAATTTATGGAAGAAAAGAAGTATCTTTTTTTGACTTACCTTATTGGAAACATAATCTGATTCGGCATAATCTTGATGTCATGCACATAGAGAAGAATGTATGTGATAATCTGCTTGGAACATTGTTGAATCTTGATGGAAAGGTCGAAGATAGCATGAAGGCCTGAATGGATTTACAAGAATCGGGTATCCGACATGATCTTCATCCCAAAATGCCTGCTAATGATAGAATTTATTTGCCTCCTGCATCTTATACCATGTTTGCTCAAGAAAAAGAAAATTTTTTGACAGTATTGAAAAATATTAAAGTACCTGATGGATATGCATCTAACATTTCAAGGTGCGTGCATCTTAAAGACCAAAAAATTTTCAATCTGAAAAGTCATGATGGTCATATATTGATGCAAGATATCTTTCCAATAGCTTCAAGATCATCGGTGTCTAAACCAGTTCTTACAGTTATAATTAGGTTATCATCATTCTTTAAGTCATTATGTTCAAAGGTTATTGATCCTGGAGAGCTTGATCGGTTGGAGTCGGGAATTGCGGTTACACTTTGTCAGATGGAGAAGATCTTTCTACTTGGATTTTTTACTATTATGATACATCTACTCATTCACTTAGCTTCGGAAGTCAAGCTTGGTGGACCGGTACACTACCGATGGATGTATCCTATTGAAAGGTATTAATGTTAATGTTTAATATTTAGATAATTTTTAATAAAAGTAGCATCATGATGATGTATAAATAAAATTTTTAAATGTTGTAGGTATCTTGGATGATTGAAAGATTATGTACGAAATAGAGCCTATCCAGAGGGCTCTATTGCGGAAGGATATATTGTTGAAGAGTGTCTGACATTTTGTTTAAGATATCTTCAAGGTGTAGATATGTGTTTAACATACCTCAACGGCATAGTGATTTCGTAGCCAATGCAGAGTTGTATAAGTTCTTAACTGTAGGAAGATTAATTGGAAAAGGTGAAAGTATTGTATTAGACCATAAATCAATTGCACAAGCACACCGTTATGTGTTACTTCATAGTGAAATAATATCTAACTATCAAAGGTTAGCATATTTAACATATTTCAATGGTTTTAAATATCATATATTATTTTTGAAACTATTTTAATAATTATATTTTTCATGCAGCGAATTTTTAATGTCTCAGCGATAAGCTAGTCATAGCACTCGACCTAATCCAAGGATTGAGCAGCGATGGTTAATCGAGTTATTTCCTACATGGCTTTCAAAACAGGTTTGACATATATTTAAAGAATATATGTATAGATTTCATATTGAATAATATGTTAACAATTTTTATGATTCTTTAGGTATCAACAATGATGGAGAAGAATTGTTCAGATGAATTAATAGCCCTGGCTCGAGGACCGAACAAAATTGTCATCAAATATAATGGTTTCATAATCAATGGATTTAAATTTCACACTAAAGATCGTGAGAAATTTAGAAAAACACAGAATAGCGGTATTATGGTAGAAGCTGATGGAAAGACTTATTATGGTGCACTTAAAGATATATACGAGTTAGATTACTATGAAATTTTTAAAGTCATATTATTTAGATGTGATTGGGTAGATATAAATTCATCAAGGGATTTGAAAAAAGATGCAAATGGATTTACACTTGTAAACTTTACAAGATTGATACATACTGGTGTTTTATTGAAGGATGATCCATTTATCTTTTCTTCTCAAGCTCGTCAAGTATTTTTCGTACAAGAAGCAAAGGACAAAGATTGGGCTATTGTTATTAAGACAAAACCTCGGGACTTATATGATATAGGAAGACAACTGGAAGATGATGAAGATGATGGCACTTATACGCATTCCATGCCATTCAATTTTGTACCAATTGATGACGCACATGCTACAATACCCTTGGTTAGGACAGAAGTTGAAGAAAATGCTAATGATTGATTCTTATTGGTATTAAATTTTATAATGTTTACAATTTGTAGTAATTATTATGTTAAATTACTATTTATCTTCACTAATTCTGTCTTTGATGTAAATGATAGGTCATACGATGCCTCGCGGGCGACGCTTTCCTGGGGTGCAGTTCCAGCATTCCTGGACAGAGACCGACAGTTCTTCTGGACAGCATGCTGAGGCTAGTACTTCGGAGGATGTTCATGCCGATCCTTCCTCTCCTTCCACACAGCATACTACTGCAGCTCCATCATCCTTGGGGCATCATGACCCTCCCGTCGATCCAGCAGATGATGGGATACATATTCAGGGTAATTTATTCCATTGTCCTTGGTAACTTTAAATTTGATTACATTCTTTATTATAGCTTACTTTTATCTATTTCTGTACAGATGGATCGGGGAGTGTTAGATGTAGGCACGGGCCTACAGTAGTACGTGATGTTTGACAGATGCCCGAGGATGAGAGGATATTGGTTGAGTGCAATGAGCTGGGGCAGCCAATTAAGAAAGCCGCCAGCTTATTGAGCTCTTTTCTGGGGATGGTTGCACTGAGGCATCAGCTTTGTCCACTTAGCTGTGCTAAGTGGAATGATATGCTTCCGATGTATAAAGTAGAGATTCTTCGAGTTATACAGGTAAAAGATTTGTATTAAATTATTTGTTATCTTGTATAGTTCAAATATTACTATGTTTTATATTATTATTAATTATTTTATTTTGTAGGGTAAGTTTGTACTTCCTCCATCCTTCCATGATTTTGTACTGAAATCTCTTAACCGGAAATGGAAAGAATATAAAGCCCAGTTGAAGACGAAGTACAAGTTGCGGGGTATGACAGAGGAGCAGGTAGTTGGTACCTGTCCTCCTGATGTACCCCCGCATCAGTGGGTGGAGTTGGTTCACTACTGATTTTCTGATAGGGGACAGGTATCTTCTAATTTATTTGAAGAAAGTTTATTAAAGAATATGGTATATTATATATATATATACATTACTTTCTTGATATGAGTTCTCTTTTTGATTTTACATACATATTCTGATATTAGTAGAGCTGCCCGAGCATCTCAGTCTGTTCTCCAAACATCAGGATCGAAGAGTTACGCACGAGTCAGGCAAGAGTTCGTAAGTTTCTTAAACTATTCCCTTAATTTTTTGTGATATAGATTAAATAGTTCTTGTTAAGTCCTTACAGGATATTTCAAAATTGTGTCCCAGTCTTGCAACAGATCACTTGATGACAACATCAAGTTACCTAAATACTAGGATTTAGAGGTGCTAGGATAAGTTATTTCTTATAACGGTACATTTATGTATCGCGGTACATGTATATGTATTGTGGTATATATATGTGTCGCGGGATATATATATGTATCGCGGATGATGTATCGCGATACATATATGTATCGCGGACGATGTATCGCGATACATATATGTATCGCGGACGATATATCGCGATACATTTATGTATCACGGACGATGTATCGCGGATGATGTATCGCGGACGATGTATCGCGATACATATATGTATCGTGGACGATGTATCATGATACATATATATCTTGATACTTAAATAATTTTTAAAATAGTTTGAGTTATTTGCTTAAAATTATAATATTTCTTGTAGGCCGATGAGCATGGGAGGGAATCCGGTCAGGTAGAGTTCTATCGGATGACTCATACTCATCGTGACGGCACTTTTGTCAGAGATGAGTCGAGAGATATATATGTAAGTTATTAACATTTAATTCATCTAATGATTTAAATTGTAATTTGTTAATCTTTAAAACCCTACTAATTTGTCTAAATTTATACAGGAAAGAGCTACAGCTCTTATTGCTGAGCGTGTTGATGATTCTACAGTATCTACACAGAGTAGTCGCATCGAGGCCGAGGTATTTACAGAGTTAATGGGCTCGGAGCGCTACGGTCGAGTGAGGGGATATGGAGTTGGAGTCACCCCCACTCAGTTATCTGCAGTCAGTACACATACACGTCAAGCTGTAGATAGTGCTCAGGATGCACGTGTTCGCAGACTCGAGGAGGAGATAGAGGATATGCGACGGAGCCGTGCTGAAGAGATTCGATAGAGCCATGCTGAGGTAGAGGAGATACAATAAAGAGCTGATGCCGATAGAGCAACGATGGATAGCATGAGACAGCACATTGAGTAGCTTACATCTGTCATACAGATGTTTGTTCCACATCAGGTACATATATATATGATTTTAAATATATATTTTTATGTTAAATCAATAATTTATATAATCCTAGTGTCTTTAATAGTTTCGTAAGTTAAATATTTTAAATATTTTTTTATAGGCTTCTGGAGCATTAGATCCACATGGATCGGATGACGATCTACCTCCTGCAGATCATTGACCTCGACTTTTTTATTATTTCACTTTATGTATTTTTATATATTTTTTAATTTTGTTAAACAGACATGTGTAACAAACTAATATTAAATTGTAATGTATTATATTTTTGGATTTATATTTTGATTTATGTTTGGATGTATGATGAATGCCTGGAATGAAATTGAAATATGTCTTATTTATGTACAGGTTAAAAAAATTATATAGATTTCAAATTTTAAAATAATTATTTATTTTTTTTGAAAAATGAAATTCCCGACGCTTTAAAGCGTCGGGAATATCTTTATTCCGTCGATAATTACCGACGCTTTAAAGTGTCGGAAATAATTTATTCCCGACGCTTTTTAAAAGCGGCGGTAATTACGTTTTTAACGACGCTTTAAAGCGTCGGTAATAATATATTTTCGATACTTTTTAAAAGCGTCGGCAATACTTTTATATCCGATTCTTTAAAGCGTCGGCAATAACTGTAATTACCGACGCTTTAAAGCGTTGAGAAAATGCCCGACGCTATTGCAACATTTTTGCAAAGCATCAGGAAAAACCGTCTCCACTCTTCGTTTTGCAACGCTTTTGCAAGCATCGAAGATATTTTTACCGATGCTTTAAAGCATCCGTAAAGATCAATTTAAGCGTCGTTAAAAGTCCTGTTCACTGTAATGTAGGATGTCATAGGTTTTGAACTAGGATGTTGTAATACTATTTCATGTCATTTTTTAACTAGGATGTCATAGGTTTCGAACTAGGATGTCGTAGGTTTTGAACTGGGGTATTGTAGATTTTGAACTAGGATGTCGTAATACTGTTTTAGGTTTTAATTTATATTTTCTGTATTGTTATCATTTTTGAACTAGGGTATCGTAGATTTTGAACTAGAGTGTTGTAATACTGTTTCAGATCATTTTTGAATTAGGATGTTGTAGATTTTGAACTAGGATGTTGTAATATTATTTTAGGTCATTTTTTGAACTAAGTATCGTAGGTTTTGAATTGGGATGTTGTAGCTTTTGAACTAGAATGTCGTAAGGATATTTTAGTATGAACGAAAGTTTTAAATAAAAGCTGAACGATAATTAATAATAGTCATCTCAGCTCCTATCCCGTCATGCCACAGCATATATATTTGGATCAATAAAAGCGTGCAGTATAGGCCACACTAGATTTGCTGCACCGCACGTGGTGCACAAAGAATTACTCCACCTTGGACATGTCAGATATGTCACCGTGCACCAGGTCTCCCAGCTCACAGCTCAGCATCAATAATAGAATATATTGTTTAAAGGATTCCTAGCTTCATGTTATGCATTGTTAAATTTTGTTGCAATTCAAAATTAAAATAGCAGCAATTCAATGTGATGCAGTTTGCTGGAAAAAACAAAGGAAATCTAGTAGATAAATAAAAAATGGAATGTTAAGTTAGAAAGGAATTTGCTCAAGTATAGTATAAATAAGCTTGCCTAGTATGAGTCAAAATCAAGGTTTTCTGCAACTGTAGTTAGATGCATGAGATAATTCAAATATAGATATTTAGATTCTACTTACTTGTTTCAACGCACACCCTTGTTCTTTTTATATAGGAACATAAAGTGGACACTTAGGACAGAAATGTACAAACTGGAAAAGGAGCAACATGAACTCATAGGTTAACATGATTAGTCTCGTTTTCTCAAACCCCTTTATTTTGGATGAAAGATATGAGATTCTTCTTTCTATTTTTTTCATTCTGCTGCTTACCGTTTGTAGTGTTGTTGAGGAAAGAGAAGGTTTAGAAGCCCATCTAATTTATTTCTCAAGAAAAGAAATACAATTAGAGGGATATCAACAGAGAAGAAATTAAGAGTGAGCAACTACTGGGAGAGACTTAAAAGATTAATAACTTGTTTCAAATTTTGTCTGTTTCATGTTAACTAGAATTTTCTCATAATAACAGAATCTGGCCTTTTTTTTTTTTTTTTTTTTTTTGATAAAATAGGAGGGGGGATAAATCCCGATGTAGCTACTTCTTTCAGGTCCCAATCCCACCAGACTATGTTCGAATTGAACCGCAAGTTTATGCGTGCTCCCTCAATCACTGGTGAGTATGTCAGCCTGACATCACTAAGATGTCGGAGTAGTGCGCTCTCTCAAATCCCGATCATGTGTCCCAGGAAATTTCTGAATTTAATCGAATTATCCCGTAGGGATCATTGTTCGAACCCATGATCGATGGAAAGCGAGTTTAAATCTTTACAAATTGGGCTACCGTCTTGATGATAATCTGACCATCTTTTGAAGGACTGCCTTTGCACATAAAATCTTGAAGAGATATGCAGAAGTTCTAAGTGCACTAACAAATTGCAACAATATCTTATCCCAGACTAGCTGGAATACATTAGAAATTTTCCCCTCCTAACTTTCCAAGCGCCAGCCATTTTGCAAGCAAAAAAATCTTCTAGTCATTGCACGTGCCTTTCCGGTCATCACAAAAAAATCTTGAGAAAATAATTATATTGAAAGCAAAATCTTCCAATCATCACATGCACTTCATTGATGTTGACCAAATCAATAGCTTGTGTTATTAGTTATATTGCAAGCAAAGACTTATATTGCACGAAGGCTTCAAGTCAACACGTCGGCCTTCATTATTTTCTGTCCTGTACTAACTTTCGAAGCAAAAAGTTTACTGCACGCAAAAACTTCTAGTAATAGCATGTGCCATTCAGGATCTATTCTTTGAAAAGTATAAAGCTTATCCAAAAATATGTATTTTTTAAATAAATATATTTGACATAATATTTAGATGAAAAAATAATTTATGTATATACTTTTATACAATGGAATATGGCTCGAAAAACTATTACTCATATTCTTTTATATTACTATTTTTCTTAGTAAATTGGTACGGTCTATTCATATCTTTCATACTGTATCCTTTATTATATAAATATTATTATACATATAGTATAGTATAATGTAATAGCTCACGATTACAAAAGAAATTTATATAGCTCTCCAAGCAACCAAGTTTACATGGATTTTATTTTTATTGAAACCCCTTAAGCCTACCACTGGCGAAAAGAAAAAAATTAATAAAATAATTTTAGGGTTCGAGTCTTGGTTTAGACATATTTCGACAAGTCGAGATTTAGATATATTTCGATGAGAAAGTCCGAAAATAAAATAAAAAATAAAAAAATAGTCAAAAAATAAAATCAAAAAATAATAATAATAAAATAATCCTGGAGCTCCAGTGATAGAGACATATTTCGACAAGAAAGTCCGGGGATAAAATAAAAAATAAAAAATAATCCAAAAATAAAATCAAAAAAAATTAATAAAATAATCTTGGAGCCCAGTGGTAGCCAGGTTGACATACTTATCTTTGGATGGGGAAAAATTAATATGCGCCGTGTATTGAACATTTCTTGGCTGGGATTGGGGGACCGTCTGGAGGTAACCACGCCCGGGACCTGACAGACGGTGACCACGCCTGGGATCTAGCTCCCCCCCTTCTTGGGGGGGTTGGGGGACCGTCTGGGAGTAACCACGCCCGGGACCTGACAGACGGTGACCACACCTGGTATCTAGCTCCCCCCCCCCCCCCCCCTTCGTTCTAAATTCTAATATCTTCTCTTACATTTCTTTAACATTTTCGTGGACTTGCAAGGCCCCTGTGCGAGAAAGTCTCGTCTACTGCAGTAATCTGGACAATATTTCAACTTGAGATGGGATGCGGGTAGATGACCTACCCAAGGACTTTTACTCTTCAACGGCTGTGGGATGCCAAGGTTGAATAGATCCATGGTTACACATCATAATATGAGCCAAATAACCATGGAATTGCTCAAAGGGAAAATCCCCATTCCTCCCCAAATGGAGCTAAAACTATCCTTGCTTTTGGTGATATGTCTGCTTACCGGAATCACAGCAACCAAGAATGATGAATTCACATACAACGGATTCAAAAGCAGCGATTTATACCTTGATGGCGTTGCAGAGATCACACCCAATGGCCTTCTGAAATTAACCAACGCTACAAAGAACCAGCAAGGTCATGCATTCCACAAATTGCCACTTCATTTGAAGAATACCTCGGATGGTAATGTTTACTCTTTCTCTACTTGCTTTGTCTTTGAAATACCCCCCGAGAATCCAGACGTGAGTGGCAATGGACTTGCACTTGTGCTCTCTCCAACCAAGGGGCTCCCTGGGTCTATGACCAAACAATACCTCGGTCTTTTCAACTCTACCAGTAATGGCAAATCATCAAATCATGTCCTTGCCATTGAGCTAGACACTGTCCTCAATGTGGAATTTGGAGATATTGACAGCAACCATGTTGGAATTGATGTCAATGGATTAACGTCAGTAAACGCCGCGTCAGCATCATATTTCACCGAGAACGTTGGTGAGTTTAAGAACCTCAGCCTTGTAAGCAGGGAACCTATGCAGGTATGTGTAGATTATAGCAATCCAGAGAAGAAGATAAATGTAACAATATCCCCCATGAGTGTGACCAAACCAAGCCGTCCATTGTTGTCTTCTTTTATTAATCTGTCCTCGATAATATTAGACACCATGTATATTGGCTTCTCTGCTTCTACAGGCTCCATGCTGACATCCCATTATGTTCTGGGTTGGAGCTTTAAGAAGAATGGGGAAGCGGCTGCACTCAACCTCTCCAGCCTTCCATCAGTTCCTTTGGAAACGCATAGAAGACAACTAACATCTTTGATAATTTGGCTGTCCTTGGGAGTGGTGGTGTTCATAACTCTAGCAGCGTTCAGTATTGCGTTCATAAGAAGAAGAAAGGCAAGATATGCGGAAGTTCTTGAAGAGTGGGAGCTAGAACATAGAACTCACAGATTCTCATATAAAGAACTATTCAAGGCTACCAAAGGCTTTCGAGAGGAAAATCTTTTGGGAGTTGGCGGTTTTGGAAGAGTTTACAAAGGCATGCTACCCAACTCGAAAACTGAAATCGCAGTGAAGAAGATATCTCATGATTCCAAGCAAGGAATCAGGGAGTTTGTTGGGGAGATTACGAGTAACAGTCAACTACGTCACCGTAATTTGGTCCACCTTCTTGGCTATAGCCGTCGGAAATGGGAAATCCTTTTGGTATATGAGTTCATGCCCGGTGGAAGTCTTGACAAGTTCCTCTATGATGCAAACCAGCCAATAACACTCAGTTGGAATCAGAGAGTAAAAATTGTCAGAGGTGTGGCTTCAGGTTTGATCTATTTGCATGAAGAGTGGGAGCAGATTGTTGTACACAGAGATATAAAAGCAAGCAATGTCTTGCTGGACGCTGAAATGAATGGAAAGTTGGGAGACTTTGGACTATCAAGATTGTATGATCATGGTAGCGATCCCCAAATCACTCATGTGGTGGGAACTTTTGGTTACATAGCTCCAGAGCTCACTAAAACAGGCAGGGCAACTACGAGCACTGATGTCTTCGCCTTCGGCGTTTTCATACTTGAGGTTGTCTGTGGAAGGAGTCCAATAATGCAACAAGAATCATCGGATCTTCATTTAGTGGACTGGGTTTGGAGGAGTTGGAGAAATGGAGTAATTCAAGAGGTTATAGATGCAAGACTGGGTGGTGATTATGATCCAGAGGAAGTGGAACTGATCTTAAAGATTGGATTGCTTTGTTCCCATCCTGGACCTACATCTAGACCATCCATGCGCCAGGTGATGCAGCTGTTGGATGGTGATCTTTTACTGCCCGGAATACCCAAGAATGGGAGGGGCATCACTGTTTCATCCCCAGAGCATGGGGAAGAACTTGTAGAATCATGATATCATGAGTGTCTGCTGTTACGTGTAAACTGTTCCATCCACCGGCAACAAGTCAATCCTCTTTGAAGGTTGCCGATTTTCTTGAATTTAGGTAACCAGAGGAATTTGAATGCAAATGTTTTATTTTATCATTTCCTCTGTTCTCATTTCACTCCGTGACCTAAAATTACATCCAATTAAGTGATCATATTCATCTTATATGCTTATTTAAGGATGAACGCTAACTGTTATGAGCACCCAGTAGTTCTGAGCTAGTCATTCAGCTTCTTTAGTTTGGCAAATGATATTATGTTTGTTAGGACGACTTACTCGGCCTCGAGGGTCAATTGAGCCATCAACCAAGGAGGAGATAGTTAAGCTAGCAGCAGCACCAAGTAACTACAGCATCTTGGACCAAGAGTTACAAATAACTAGGCACGACCAGCATAACATTCCTCTATGTGCATTCATTGAATAACTACTCAGGCCCGAATAACTAGCAAGATAGACTTAGTCAGATATGCCAGGATATAATATCAAAGCTACCATAATTGGTAACAAATAGAGCATAGGCACCATTTCCCATGGAAGTCCGAGGGACTATTGGACAACCCATTGGCACCACGATTCGGAGCTCCTAAGTGGCAAAGGTATGTGAATCATAGCTATCTTGATAAAGATTATGATGGACAAGATCTCTGACAAAAGCTACTACCCCAATAAAAAGATCCCAACAAAAAGATCCTTGGAGACAGGATCCCAATATCCAATAGAAATTTGTTATCCGTGCCAGAGGAGGCTACCTCCCAACAGAATTTGGTTATCAAAATAACTATAAATAGGTAAGAGGAGACTCCCTGTCACGTCCCGACCCCAAATCTAAGCCGGATGCAAAACAGATGGCTGTGTGCTCTAGGATTTACTTCTCCTTCGGACAAACAAGGCCTGCATCAAAACATAATTTCAGCAATAATTATCCAACTAGGTATAGGCATAACACCTAAATCCTAGCTTCTCATTGACTGGTCCCCGAAACCCGATTGATCTTCTGGATCTATAACAAAAACATAGGAAAACAGAGGGGGGTGAGCTATACAGGCTCAGTAAGTTATCATCACATACAATATACATACACAAATATGCCAATAACAAACAACAAATGTAAACATATTATATAACAAGATATCCAGCAATATAATAATATAACCAGCAACATGATGCAAATATGTACATTTAATTTCAACCGATACCGACATGACTATGGTGGCCAACCATATACTTTATTCTCATAGTCCCTCTGACTATGGCCACGATCGGCATGTGGCTAGTCCCGAAAGAGACTAGATCCTGTGTACATATAATGCTCATCGGTCATGCACCAGCGATAGCACGACTGGAGGCCCAAAAGAAAAACTAGCTCTAAAATCATACGAGAAAACATGCATCCCTAGCATGTGCCAGCAACTGCCACGTATGGTTAAAATAAGGCAACTAGCTCCTGTGTCACATACCGCTCAACGGTTATGTGCTAGTGATAGCCCCACTGAGGCCCAAAAGAAGACTAGGTTTTCGTGTGATCATAGTCGGACTAGAGAGCATCCACATCAACACCATGCATGCAACCCAATGCAATCCAATGCAAATTAAAATATACTACATATAATTAATATTTCATAAATACAAATATATTTGGCATATAATACTAGAGGTCAAGATAACTTATCGAAGAGTATCCACCAACTACGTACAATTCAAATAATAGACCTGGTCTTCCAAGGACAACGACGATCCTGACCAACAAATTTAAACATATAATAAAATTTCTATTTTAAAAATAAAAAAGAAAACTAAATTATCATGGGACATTCTTCTCATTCCAATTCCAATTCTAGTCTGAAAATTAACCTTTCCTCCCTTTCTTTTCTCTCTCCTCTCTCCTTCCTCTTTCTCCCTCTTCTCTCTCTCCTCTTTTTCTCTCTTCTCTCTCCTCTCTCTCCTCTCTCCTTCCTTTTTCTCTCTCAACACTCTCTCCTTTTTTCTTTTCTTTTCTTTTTTCCTTTCCTTTCTTTTCTCTGCTCCGAATCGAACCCTTCTTCCTCTTTTTTTCCCTTTCTTTCTTTTCTTCCTTCTCTTCTTTCTTTTCTTTCTCTTCTCCCCCGATCCCAATTCCTACTGCTCCCCTCGGCTCAACCGAGCCACCCATCCCTCAAAACAGAGCTGACCTATGATGGTGATCTCCATGATCGCTCGCCGGGAAGGATGGCCGGAAGGAAAGGAAGGGACCGATGGCGATCCCAGCAACTGTCCGGCCACCCACCTAAAGTCCCAAAAATGAATAAATCCCCCTCCCCGTTCGCCGGTCATCTCTGCTCACACCCACGTTGAGAGGAGACGGAGAGAAGAAGACTTATCGGCAAAATCGGTATCGGGTCTCGGCAGCCATCGGAGAGACGGGTTCCAACAAGGACTGGGGCGCGCGAGGAATCATCCAGCAGGGTTGGTGTTGGGTTTCGGCGGCCACCAGAGGGAGATGGATTCCGAAGTGGACCGAGGCATGCGAGGAATCCATCTTATAAGGAAGGATCCCTTCCCCCCTCGCCGTCGACCTCCTTCTCCGACCCCTCCGCCGAGAAATCCGGCTATTTGGTGCCTTGCTCAATCCAAACTATAGTCGGCAACCCGGTTGCCGATTTCAGTCCGAATGTGCATGGGCTAGGCCGACTCAATTCTTGGGTTGGGTCTCACATTCTCCCCTCCTAAAAAAAATTCATCCTCGAAATTTTAAAAATCTAAATCTTCCAAAACTCCAAGATGTGCAATCCAAAACTCACATGATTCATTTGTCCAAAATTCATTAATCCCAATAAGAGCCTCCATTCATCCATCTTTATATACTTTAAATTAATTCTAATATCTTTAGTCTACTACACTTCCACTGCGCACTCTGATCAAATCATCTAATTTCTGACAAGAATATCACTTTTCATTAGAATCTAAACCAAATCTAACTTTCAAATAAAATGAGATCAAAACTATTAAATTTTCTTGTCCTTACTAGGCCTCGAGTATATCACATCAAATTTAAATTTCGAACCATTTCCTATATTTAAAGCCTTTGTATAAAATTGTACCATCCATTCAAGACATCAATAATTCTATCAAAGATATGCATGCTATGTCAATATAACATCATTTAACCCACTAATTTGTAAATCTATACATTGTCCCAAACATATTTTTCATTACACATTTTCAATAATAATCCCCATATAGATTCATCAAAAAACTCTTGCTCTTAATATCATTAAACTTTTTCATAACCTTCATCCTAAACATCTTTTTGCAACAATCCCAAAATTTATAATTCAATAATTACTAATAAAATTCATATGCTATCATGATTTTCATCTATATCAAGTTTAAGATTCCAACATTATTCAATTAATAATTGATCATACATATCCAGTATAACCCTTTAACATACCATATTATATTTTCAGGCCAACACTTTCAAAGCTCGATCAAATTCATTTATCAAGGTAAAGATATCTTATTCAACTATTCGATATCTATAATATGCTAACTCATCATGATCAAATAGTATAACTCATTCAGATTTTACACCCATCCAAGATCAATCTATCTACAAAAATCATATTCTTTTTTTGCACTAATCATATGTAGAATCTTATGCACAATATCTAGGGATTAGAAATCCAATTTTGAATTTAGTCTTGCAACTGTTATCATATTCTAACTGATTATAACACTAAATCCAAATATATCTTAAGTCACAGTCCATAGTGATCACAACCTAAATTTTAATATCATTAAAATCATATCCTAATCATTTATATCAGTCTCAAGTGATCATAACCCAAGCTTCAATAACATTTTGTCATGCCTTAATAACCATCATGTTAATTCCTA
Organism: Areca catechu; assembly: GCA_021397845.1. Classification (NCBI taxonomy): domain Eukaryota; kingdom Viridiplantae; phylum Streptophyta; class Magnoliopsida; order Arecales; family Arecaceae; genus Areca; species Areca catechu. The sequence goes on along the minus strand of CM038049.1, from coordinate 146,049,547 downwards.
ATCACTTATATCAAAAATTAGATTTCCAAAATAAATCGAATCCATCATATGACTCAAAATATATCTCTATATATCTATTGTCTACTCTCAATGACATTCTTCCAAAAATTAAGCTAGGAGAATTTAATCATTTTATTCGTGTAAGCCTTCTACACTTAACTAAACCCTTGGAACTATAACATAGACCTATCAAAGGGAATTAAATAAATTCTCAGTATCGATAATTATTCCAGAATATTCAATCAAAATCTTAATTCTACCCCACTCTCACTAACTAGGTCATCTTGATCTTAAACCTTTGCTCTGATACAATAAATCTATCACGCCCCGATCCTAAACCCGAGCCGGATGCACAATAGACGGTTGTATGCCCTAGGATTTACTTTTCCTTCGAACACATAAGGCCTGTATCAAAACATAATTTCAGAAATAATTTTCCAACCAGGCATAGGCATAACACCTAAACCCTAGCTCCTCACTCATTGGTCCCCAAAGCTCCCTTGATTTTCTAGATCTGTAACAAAAACATAGGAAAACAAAGGGGGTGAGCTATACAGGCTCAGTAAGTTATCATCACCTCCAATATACATACACAAATATGTCAATAACAAACATCAAACATAAACACATCATATAACAAGATATTCAGCAATATAATAATATAACCAGTAACATGATGCAAATACGTATACTTAATTTCAACCGACACCGACATGATTATGGATGGACAACCATGTACTTTATTCTCCTAGTCCCTCTAACTATGGCCACGATCGGCCCGTGGCTAGCCCCGAAAGAGACTAAATCCTATGTACGAATATCGCTCATCGGTCATGCACCAGTGATAGCCCTACTGGAGGTCCAAAAGAAAAACTAGCTCTAAAATCACACGAGAAAACATGCATTCCTAGCATGTGTCAGCAATTATCACGCATGGCTAAAATAAGGCAACTAGCTCCTGTGTCACATACCACTCAACAGTCATGTGCCAGTGATAGCCCCACTAGAGGTCCTAAAGGAGACTAGGTCCTTGTATGATCATAGTCAGACTAGAGAGCATCCACATCAACACCATGCATGCAATCCAATGCAATCCAATACAGATTAAAATATACTACATATAATTAATATTTCATAAATACATAACATATTTGGCATATAATACCAGAGGTCAAGATAACTTACCGAAGAGTATCCACCAACTACGTATAATTCAAACACTAGACATGATCTTCCAAGGACAACGACGATCCTGACCAACAAATTTAAACATATAATTAAATTTCTATTTCAAAAACTAAAAAGAAAACTAAATTATCATGGGACATTCTTCTCAATCCAATTCCAATTCTGATCCGAAAATTAACCCTTCCTCCCTTTCTTTTCTCTCTCCTCTCTTCCATTTATCCCTCCTCTTTCTCTCTCCTCTCTCTCATCTTTCTCATCTTTCTCATCTTTCTCTCTCCTCTCTCCTTCCTTTTTCTCTCTATTCTCTCCTCTTTCTCTCTCTCCTCTCTCCTTCCTCTTTCTCTCTCTTCTCTCTCTCCATTTTTTTTCTTTTCTTTTCTTTTTTCCTTTTTCCTTTTTTTTCCCCTCTACTTTGAATTAAACCCTTCTTCCTCTTTTTTTTTCCTTTCTTTCTTTTCTTCCTTCTCTTATTTCTTTTCTTTCTCTTCTCCCCCGATCCCAACTCCTACCGCTCCCTTCGGCTCAACCGAGCCGCCCATCCCTTAAAACAGAGCCGACCCATGGTGACAATCTCCACAATCACTCGCTGGGAAGGATGGCCGGAAGGAAAGGAAGTGACCGACGACGATCCCAGCGACTGTCCAGCCACCGACCTAAAGTCCCAAAAATGAATGAATCGCCCTCCCCATTCGTCGATCATCTCTACTCACACCCACACTCGAGAAGAGATGGAGAGAAGAAGACTTACCAGTGAAAAGGGCATTGGGTCTCGGCGGCCACCGGAGAGACGGGTTCCAACAAGGGCTGGGGCATGCGAGGAATCATCCAGCAGGGTTGGCATTGGGTTTCAGCGGCCATCAAAGAGAGATGGATTCCGAAATGGATCGGGTTATGCGAGGAATCCATCTTATAAGGAAGGATCCCTTTCCCCCCTCACCGTCGACCTCTTTCTCCAACCCCTCTACCAAGAAACCCAGCTGTTCGGTGCCCTGCTCAATCCAAACTAAAGTCAGCAACCCAGTTGCCGATTTTTGTCTGAATGTTCATGGGCCAAGCTAGCTCAATTCTTGGGTTGGGACTCACACTCCCAACAGGTAATGAATCCTTATCACTCTCAAATGCTTATTCAGTCTCTCATGCCATTACTCTCAGCTCTATTGTTGCTCATTTTCTTCACTAACTTAAGCATCAGAGGGTCCTTTGCCAATAACTACCGGTCAAGCGGGACTGTTCTTGTAAGTATTATTAAGAGTAGGTCTTCATCCCACCGGAGAAAGCCAGGAGACCTTCAGGTGTTGCCAAAGTTTTAAGAGCAAGGACTTGATGGTAACAAATTGGTGCACCAGGAAGGGATGGTGTTCAGAAGGAAGACACCAAAGTTCAGAGAGCTATGGCAAGAACAAGAGCACAAGATTTCTCCATCAGTCGCACCGGACATTCTTCACGCCATGAAAACACCCTGGCCAAGAGCTGGAGCCCATTTCTCCACCACCCTCACAACTAACAGACCAGCAAAACTTATGATGGGGAACCAAGAGCTATCCAATGACCCAGGAGCAAATTTGAGGAAGCATTTGAGTCAACTTAACCTCTACTTTGAGCCGACTCAACCTTTCATCTTTGAGCCGACTCAACCTATTCTTCTTGAGCCGACTCAACCTATCTTGGGGGCCTCTTCATCCTACTTGGATGCCACTTCATCAGCTCCAACCATTTCATCATCCACATAGGCGCCACATGTATTACAACTAATTCTAGTTTTTTGTTACAACTCAACTAAACTAGTTAGTTGTTAGAACTAGAAGTAGTTTCTTGTTACAACTCCCTAACTAAACTAGTTAGTAGTTAGAACTAGAAGTAGTTATTATAACTAATTTTTGTTTCTTGTTATAACTCCCTTAGGTTAGTTACCCCATCCTTATCTCTTGATTAGGGCCTATAAATATCCCATCAACCCTTGTAAGAAGGATCAATCAATCAATCAATGGAGATTTAAATCAGCTTAAGTTTTTCTTTCTTAGTGAGGGTGTGATGCCCTTTTGTTTGCATTGTGGAGAGGGTGTGATGCCCCTCTACTTATCCCCTTTCCCTTTGATTCCACCTCCATGACCTTTTAGATTTACCTTCATGACTCCGTTAGTGAGATGGGTGGGATGTCCTAGACTAACCGGTGAGATTGGTGGGATGCCCTAGAGATGAGATATCTCTCCATGAATATGAGTCCCAAAGCTCATGAGAGTTTCTATCTTCTTTACCCCCTCCATGGCCTTTGAAATTTACCCTCACAGCTCTGTTAGTGAGATGGGTGGGATGCCTTAGAGGTGAGATGTCTTGGTGGGATGCCCTAGAGATGAGAAGCCTCTCCATGAGAGTGATTTCCAAAGTCCATGAGAGTCCAAACTTATATCTTCCATCTTCATTATTTCCTTCACCACCTCCATAGAAGAAAAGAATAAAAGAAAATATTCTAGTGGTACGCTAATCCTTGGTAACTTCTTAGCTCGCCATCGATCCTTCGCTTTTATCTCGCATCAATTTTGGTATCAGAGTAGGTTGATTAGGGTATTCTATATCTTTCCCTCTTATTCTCTCTCCTCCACTTATTCCTCTATTCTCATTATTCCTGCTATTCTAACCTTATTCTTTTTCTATCCCGGACTTATTCCTATCATCTTCTTCCTAAATCTACTCGAATTAAAAGCCCAGAATACCTGATCCACCATCCATAGCCTGCCATCAAGCTCCCTCCGCCATCGCTGCCACTCTCTGATCCATATCTCACCAGGAGTTCGTAATAGTTTCCTCCCAACGCCGCCCAGAAGCTTCTCCGGTCACCTTCCATCTCCTCCCACATCATCCCACCATCGAATCCGACCATGGAAACCACTCCGCCATTGACTGCCACTTTTCTCTCCTCATATTCGAGGAGAACTTCATCACTACCGACCATCTTGAGCATTCCTCCGATGACCGCTGGCCCTCCACCACTCAATAAATCCATGGAATAGAGCCACAGAATCGCCCCAACCCCACCCCATCATCTTTGGGATCTTCTAAATGATGGACCCCTTTGGACGATCGCCCAGATAGTGTCTGCCACCACCATTTGCCTAGATCCAAGTCTGTCTCAATTTCACCACCTTTGATCGTGATCACTGCCATCTGCAACCCCCTGCTACCGCGAACACCTATCACTGATCGCCGGGGCCATCGCCCTTGCCGAATCCAATGCCCTTGCCTACCATGGGATCAAGCTCACCAACGCTCCTGCGTGAAGCCCCCTTCCTCTGCCATTTGGTCACTGATCTCACTGGAGCCACCTGAGATCGCGTCGCCCACTACTGCCTCCCTTCCGCCTGTGATAAGGACTTTGGCCACCCGTCCCCTCCACCGGTCGTAACGATTTCTATACCGGCCATCATTCCGTCCGTCCACCATCTCCGCCTAGCGCCATTGCCGGAGAGCTCGCCGGTGAAACCCCCCCTTCGTGAGCCTCCTGGTTCAGTTTATGAAGAAGAAGGAAAGAGATCGCATGAACGTGAAAGCAAATCCCTCTCCCTCTTGCCGACTTCAAGCTCCGCACAAATTTCAAAGTTGCATGGATTTCAAAGCCACACCAATCTCAAAGTAGCACAGAACTCAGAATAGCATAGATCTCAAAGCAACATAGATATCAAAGCAGAGCTTCTTTGATTGAATGTGGTTCAGCAAAGTCCCCACTGATCCAAACTTGATGGAGTCAAGTTCTTCCCACTCTAGGGGAATGATGGGGAACCAAGAGCTATCCAATGATCCAGGAGCAAATCTGAGGAAGCATTTGAGTCAACTCAACTTCTACTTTGAGCCGACTCAACTTTTCATCTTTGAGCCATCTCAACCTATTCTTCTTGAGCCGACTTAACCTATCTTGGGGGCCACTTCATCCTACTTGGATGCCACTTCATCAGCTCCAACCACTTCATCATCCACATAGGCACCACATGTATTACAACTAATTCTAGTTTTTTGTTACAACTTCCTAACTAAACTAGTTAGTAGTTATAACTAGAAGTAGTTTCTTGTTATAACTTCCTAACTAAACTACTTAGTAGTTAGAACTAGAAGTAGTTATTATAACTAATTTTTGTTTCTTGTTACAACTCCCTTAGGTTAGTTACCCCATCCTTATCTCTTGATTGGGGCCTATAAATACCCCATCAACCCTTGTAAGAAGGAACAATCAATCAATCAATAGATATTTAAATCAGCTTGAGTTCTTCTTTCTTGGTGAGGGTGTGATGCCCTTTTGTTTATGTTGTGGAGAGGGTGTGATGCCCCTCTATTCATCCCCTTCCCTTTGATTCCACCTCCATGACCTTTGAGATTTACCTTCATGGCTCCGTTAGTGAAATGGGTGGGAGATCCTAGACTAACAGGTGAGGTAGGTGGGATGTCCTAGAGGTGAGATGTCTCTCCATGAATGTGAGTCCAAAAGCTTATGAGAGTTTTCATCTTGTTTACCCCCTCCATGACCTTTGAAATTTATCCTCACGGCTCCGTTAGTGAGATGGGTGGGATGCCCTAGACTAACAAGTAAGATGGGTGGGATGCCTTAGAGATGAGATGTCTCGGTGGGATGCCCTAGAGGTGAGAAGCCTCTCCATGAAAGAAATTCCCAAAGTCCATGAGAGTCCAAACTTATATCTTCCATCTCCACTGTTTCCTTCACCACCTCCATAGAAGAAAAGAATAAAAGAAAAAAATTCTAGTGGTACCTTTGTTGCCCAGTGTAGCAACCCAAGAGGGGGGTGAATTGGATTTCTTTAAAAAATTAAAGCAAATATGTGAAGCAATGCAAGTGTGCATAAAGTGAGTGAGATACAATGCTAAGAGTATAAGCAGTAAATGCAAGATAGCAAAGAGCACACATACAAACACAAAGGTTTATAGTGATTCAGTGCACACCAAGCACCTACATCTACTCCCCAAGCTATCCCTTGGAAATTTTACTATAATCAACTTAGATTACACCAACTTATTTTCAACGGGCTCACAAGTCAAATCCAAAGTTGATTTTTTCACTTAGGCTCACCAACAACCTTTACTCAAGCCAACCTAGGCTTGGATTCTAATTCAAGGCTTGGAAGGGCTTAACACCTAGTTTCAAACATCCTTGAAACTAGTATAATAAATGAAATCAGAGATACAAATATAAAGCACAAGCAAACTCTCTCATAGAGTGGAATATGGAAGCTTTGAGGCTCTTGATGATTACTTGAGTTATCTTTTTTTTTTTAAAATCACTTCAAAGACTACTTTTGGAATGCTGAAATGAATGCTTGTAAGCTTTTTCAGTGGAATCTTCTCTTCTACTCTCTTTTTGACTTTGAAAGTGAAGTTTTCAAGAAATATCTTGTTTCTTGTGAGTTAGTTCTTCATGAATGAGTTTGGTGATGCTTAAATACTTCAAAAACTTTCAAAAAATGGTTTAAGATCATTGATGGAGCAAAACTAGCTGTTGGGAGCTTGTAGGGCTCAAATCTGACTCTCAGAAAATATAGCCGTTATAGCTATCAGAACCCGTGAGTCGATATTTGACTTATGTGAGTCGACATTTGAGTCTTCATGAGTCGACACTTGGATCAACATGAGTCAACTAAAGGTATAAGCTTCTGAAAAACCAAGATTCTTTTCTTTTTCAATTCTTAGGCTATGAGTCCATACTTAAACCATGTGAGTCAATACTTGAATCTTGTGAGTCGATACTTGAGTCTCCTGAGCCAACACTTGATAGAAAATATCGCAGAATGGCATAGTTCTGTATCTTCAATTTTCTCAGGCCATGAATCAATACTTCGTTCTATGAGGCGACACCTAATTTCTGTGAGTCAACACTTGGCGTGCCAAAGGGATTTCTATATGCCAGCCTTCTAAAGTATCGATACCTTGCATGCCATGAATCGAGACTTGACTCTGCCACTTGACAAAAACTTATGCCAACCTTCAAAACTCAAGATGTTCTTCAATGAAACTTCAATATACTTTTTGTAAAGCTCCTATTGATATATTTTGAGGCCTTTTTAAGATGAGAAGACTTTTTAAACAAGTGAAAATTGCTTAGCTTCCAATGAGTGCCATGATACTTTTATATTAAAATTTTGAGGTGCCTGTATCCTGAAACTCATAACTACAATTGAAATATTAGTATAAAATATATACTCAATATTTTGTTAGTCATCAAAATTAAGGGCTAAAGCCAACAATCTCTTCCTTTTTGATGATGACAAAATCTTGAGTATATAAACATTTAAATTCAATTATAGATATTGAACACTCATTCAAGTAAGCATACACTTACAACTCATAAGAATTGATTTAAATTCAGCATATCAAAGTTTATACAATACAGTTTCATGGAGGAGATGTACCAAACAAGGTTGAAATTTATTCTCTCGCCCTATGTTAGATAAGTTATGAAACATTTCAGAATTTATAGAAAATGCTTATATATAGATCTTACTCCCCCTTTTTATCAACATTAATCATTAAAAAGAGTAATCTCCCCTTGAATTAATGCATTAAAGCATACAAGGTTGGTTAGGGCCTTGATCCGATAATATATCAGTAGATATCAGTTGGTATCAGAGCAAATGGACATAAAGAAGAGTAATAGTGAGATAAAAGTAAACTTTCATATATTTAAAAGAATCTCAGTACAACAAAATTGCTTACATAGCATAAACTGAAACATGACTAAAAACTGATACATAGTAAATAAAAGGACTAATGCATAAACATAAACAACAAGATAAACATTTATGAAGCTACTCTTTATCAGATGGAAGCTCAAAGTAAATAGGAGCTCTAATCCTAGTCCTAGAAGCAAGGAGTCCAGGGGTCTTATGGGTGCCATGGCTCCTAGTCGCAAGAGCTGGTCCAGAATGGGGAATGACCGTAGAGGACATAGTAGAGGGTGGAGGTAATGTCTCTGCTGGTGTCAGAAAAACTGGTGCAGTGGCAAGCTGAGCATCTCTAGGAGTATCAGTGGTAGCATCTGGAGTTTGAATCTCCTTGCTGACAATCTCATAATCTCCTGCTCTGTCATCACTGCCATCACTGTCATCACCATCAAGAATATATGTGCCTCTGTTAGCCTCACCACCACCATCACTAGGAGTGTCATCATGTCTGTCAGGGTGGTCATCGTCATCTACTGGCGAAGGAGGAGGTGGACCAGAAGGTGCAGACGGAGGCAAAAGAGATCCCAAGAGATCACAAATCTCTGTGAAGCCTGCCTCCATAGTCTGTCTAATGCCTGAGAACTGATCATCAGTGTGTGCTCTCAGTCTTTGTACCTCCATCCTGAGCTATGTAGATCTGACTGCTAATGTAATAACCTCCTCCCTAACCTCAGCAAGCTCAGCCCTGATCTGCTCCGTAAAGGTAGACTCAGTAGATGTGCGAGGAGCAGCAGTTGGTGAAGAAACTGGTGCTGGAGTGACTGGCTCAGACTCTGAAGCTACTACAGGTGAGGGTCTAGGAGGTGTGAAGTGCTCAGTAGGCCCAGATGGCCCTGCCTCTGTAGCTCGCAGCTCATTCTCCTCATCTGGCTCCTGACTAGACTCTCTATGCACCCACCTGCCGGCAATCCTCCTGTATCCCATATGATGCAAAGATTGCTCATCGTACACATCAGTATGTAGAATATCTTTGGAGGCCTCCTCCTCCAAAGGAACATGATAGCTCTGAATAGACGAGTCAGACCCATCCCATATGGAAGACAAAGACGATGCTGAGTCGCAGCCTCAGGGATGTTGATGGCAGCCCTCTGTGTGAGGCAAACCATCAACATAAGCTCCCACTCCATGATAAAGTCGAAGCAACCAGTCTTCGATAGAAGTATCCTCGTAATGAAGTGATGAAGGAGGTGCATCTCTACTGATAACTGATTCACGGTGACTATAGTCACACCGTGAATATCGTCTCTCTTCAAAACACACTGAAATGCCACCTCTCTATCTCCAACACTCGTGGTAGCAATCCCACGAAGAGGAATGTCCCAGACTCTACTCAAAATGCTCTCAGATACTGGAATCTCCATGCCTTTGACTGTAGCGCTCCACATCAATCCACTAGTGGCCAGACTCCCATAAAACTCTCTGATAAGGTGCGGATAATACTTCTCCTTCATAGTACAGAAAGAGGTCAAACTGGCTATCTCAAGAATCTGTCCAAGATGAAAACCCTCACAGTCGAAAAACTCCAAGTCAACTTGATGTCTAGCCATGATGATCTTCCCCGACACTCTCTCTATTGTGGGGGACCATGGGGGTACAACTCTCTCATGCTCATGCTGTGGGGGACACTTGATAATTGAGTTCCGATTGGGGGACCGATCTAGGTCGCTCCAAGCCCAGTCAACCCCCTCGATCGAGGCAAAAATGTACTTACTCTTCCATCCTTTGATGGAAGAGGGGAGTTCAAATTTTATGCCCTTTGGACAGGAAGAGATAGACTATCACCCATCCTCAGACGGGTGGCATTTCAGGATGAAGAAGACCTTGAAGAGAGAAAAATGGGCAACAATCCCGTGGAAATGGCAGAAGACAATGAAGGAAAATATGATCCTAATGGCATTTAGGATGAGCTGAGTAGGGACTAGGCGATAGTTGCTCAGCACCAAGAGAAAGAACGGATGAAATGGAAATCGGAGGCTCCCTGCGAGGAATTCCTTGTAGAGAGCAATCCGACGTAGGCCACTGGAAGTGACCTGCTCCCCTGACCGAGGGACCGAGAGCTGGATGAAGTCTGGGACACCATAGGTGCCCCGAATGGTCAAAAGTTTCTCGTCGATCATCGTTGAAGCGACGCCGCCGAGACCTGTTAACCAAGAGGGTTCGGGAGCAGGCTCAAGAGGAGGAGTTGGAGGATGGACCCTAGTCTCCCTGATAACTATACCCATGGGGCGGGGCCTTCTCCAGATCTCCAAGTGCATTTCTTCCTCCTCATCAGACGAAGAAGGCGGTCTCGATCGAGAAGGCCCAGCCTCACTCTAGTCAGTCATGGGATGAAAGTTTGGCTCGAAGTCGAACATTTGGAAGAAGAAGAAGAAGGCACATGACAGAGGAGGAGAAAAGGGTAGGCGAGATCCTAGAAGACCCTAACCCTAGGGAAGGCTCTACCCAACCAGAAGGAAGGAAAGGAGATGAACCTGGCTAAACTTGAGAATGTAAGGACGGCCGGGGAAGAAGAAGGACCTCTAGTGCGATGGCAGGCACACGAAGTTTGAAATAAAAGATATTTTTGGCAATCTATCTTTCGTTTCGGAGTGACTGGATGCATAACCGTACCATTACAGCATCTCCACTGACAGATCCGTGCCGCGTGTCAGCAATCAGCGAGTCGGATGCCTTGCTTCAATCGTGGCTGCCCTGAATTTTGTGCCAACAATAAGTGCTCCTCGGACATGTCCACGTGGCCCATCCGCACTAGCTTGGAAAATTGTCTCATAAAGTGCCAGCGATCGTGGTCATTATTGCACCAGATTTCTTTCTTTCCATGTCAGCACCGCATTTTCTCCCTTCGCCCCGAGCATCATGTGCCAACGGGACTCGAGAGTGGGGGGCAAATGATGTGGCGGGATCGCTGACATGGAACCCCTATCAGATGCCACATCGAATGAAGCTACCATATCGGATTTTTTTTGGACTCCTTCGAGTCGAGATGTTGTGGCCGAAGTCAAGCTCCGTCCCTTCAAATCAGTCCCATCTTGAACGAAGAGCCCTGCAACCGAAGGATCGTCAGCCAGGCCACAATAATGGTCTCAGCTATCGCTTACGCCAAGAAGGAAGGAGTTCCCCCGATCGAGGTGCTGCACTCCCTACCAACCGTCTGCACCCCTCTAAAAAGGAAGTTAACCAGCAGATTCAGATCCAAGGGGTGACCGCCCACTGATCGAGACTCTTCCATGCTTCCTAAAATGGAGCGACCAGAAGGAATGACAGCACGTGCATTACTATTCCCTATCACGGATAGGGAAAGGTACCTCATGCACGGCACCAGACACAGCCGCACGTGCCTGTAAGAGAGGGAAAGATTTCGAGGTAGGCGGTGTGCAACGATCCTAGTTAAAAGGGGTCCTTCAAGGTTCAAACAAGGTAAGTCACTTCAAGCAAGCGGACGACCGGGCACGAAGAGGGCAGCGCACAGGAAGATCACCGCTCCAGGGCTACCACAAAACCCCTAGGAGGGGTCTTGACGGACACATCCACTCAGCTTGAGCTCTCCTCTGCTGTCACTCCCACACTCTACCCTCGACCCGCTCGCACTGTCTCATTTAATAAATTCTCCTCCTAGCATGGAGTCTGCCCTTGGGGCTCGATCAGGAGGATCTATTCTCCTGGATCATCACTGACTTGAGTATCGGAGTGCCCCCGCCAAGATCACCAGCCCGAGTCTCTAACTCTGTTTTGTAGGTCTAGGCATCCGAGCAAGATCCTAAGTGACAGGAGCATAGTCCGAGTTTGACCTTAGCTACAGGCCACGGAGATCGGGCGGCAACAAGTCTCATCAAACACAACATGGATGGATTCTTTAACAAGAAGTATTTTTTTGTTGAAGACCCTGTATGCCTTCCTAGATGTAGAGTAACCTAAAAAGATATCCTCATCTAAATTGATATCAAATTTGCTTAGATTGTCCTTGCTATTGTTTAAAATGAAACAACATCATTCAAAAACACAAAAGTACTTAATTGAAGGTTTTCTACCTTTTTAAAGCTCATAAGGTGTTTTCTTTAAAATAGGCTTGATGCAGAACGAAAGCTCTGATACCAAAAATGATGCAGAACAAAGAACAAGGAAGCGTATGCGGAAGTAAATTTAAGATTAATTCTTTTTTTTTTTTTTTTTATATTTCAGAAATTGGCTTTGACTCAAAGTAAAGCTAAACTAAGTTGAAGGAAACTAGGTAAGGATTGAAAGCACAATTTAGATGAAACTAAATTATCAGAGTAGTTCAGAAGTAACGGATCGCTGGGGGTTGAGAAACTCCCAGACCTAGGGTTTCGCTCTGAACTTTCAACAGAACAGAAATAGAGAGGAGAGATGGTTTACCAACCAGATAGTGATCTTCTCAGAATTTGGGTGGAAGAACTCTCTCGAGCAGATTGTGGGATCCTCGGAGTCGGCTATCTTCGCAATGGATCCTCCAATACTGGTCTTGTGGTTTGGTCGGCTTCTCCTAGACTCAAGATCTGGGAAAGAAGAGGAACAAGTGATGGAATTCAGATACTCAAGAAAAGATTTACCAGGTTGAAGAACTTGAAAGCTGAAGTTGCTGAAATCAGGATTCTCCTGGAGGCTGATCTGACTTCCTCTTAGAATTGCTGTAGATCTGAAGTATCTGGACTGGAGCTGGATGCTGGTGGTCGGCCCGGACTTGGAGAGGATGGCCGTGAGAGGTGGGATAGGCTAGGGCTTGGTGGAAAGAGAAAGGTGATGGCTGCTAGGGTTTGGGAGTGGAGTGGCTAACCTAGGGTTTGGGTTTTGGAGATCTCACACCTCCTCAAGGTTCCTGGGGAACCCGGATTTACTCCCTCACGGAGCTCAACACCTGGATGCAAGTGCAGAAGAGAGAAAACACAAAGTTTTGCTCACAAAAAAAATTTGGTTTCATTCATCTGATTGATTTAAACTTACAAGAGGGGTTTAATTTATAAGGCTTTACAAGGAAGTAGGGTTTTACATCTTTCCATGTGGGACTAAAGGAGGAGATCTACAAATCAGGATAATCCATACACATATGGTCGGCCAAGGTACCAAAAAAAATTTGATTAGGGTTATAAAAGGCAGGTAGATGGCGCCTCCTTGCTTGGATCTTTAAGAGAATTTTTTTCCTTCCATGGATCAACTCTTTTGGACTCCTCCTTTTCTTCCTCCCTAAGTCAAGGCCCTTCCCATCTTTGTTTTGAATATTTTTGGCAGGTAGTGGGTGCCTCCTTGAAGTTTTCTCCAAGAGAATTTCTTCCCTTTCTTAGTTTGGCTCTTTTGGGAAAGACTTGGGCCGCCCCCTTGATTTGTGGACTCCTGGTGGATTTCTCCTCAACTGGCGCATGAGAGAAGGAAGCTGCTATCTGTGGCGTGGGGACCAAAGGCTGCTGGATGTAGATATGGCGCCCCCTGGACTCAGGCGTATGGCTGGGAGTGTGGCTGGGAGTGTGGCGCCCACTTGCTAGGCCTTGGAAGAAAATGTAACACCCCAGGTTGAAACCCTAGTCCACTACTGAGTCAACATGACTCAACCAAATAAAATGCAGGTAATGTAGACTCAAGCTAAATTGAGTTGATCTAGTCAACTCTTATTACAAACCAAAAACCCTAATTCTTCGGGCAAGGTTAATCAGAGATCCAGATGGAGCTCTGAAGTCTTCTTCTGAGTCTGGTGCCCGCACCAATTCTCCCAGGGTGGGAGGAACTCGACCCTGTCGAGTATGGATCAAGTTGGCTCTGGTATCTCTCCAAGAGGTCTGGGTCCAGCTCTTGTAATTCTTCTCGGGAGATCCAAGAGTCATCAGAATCTGGCCTTCCTAGCCAGCGGACCAGGTATCTTTGGTATCCTCGATTACGAGTAGAGATAACCTGATCATCCAGGATCTTTTCATTCTGCTCTTTCCTCACAGGCCAATTTGTTGGTGGACACACAGGGTCAGGTTCACTCTCAAGAGCAGGATTAGGTTCAAAAGCCTCACTGGGAATCACAGCTGGCTCCCTATACTCTACTAGGTCTGTAATGTTGAAAGTGGAGCTAATGCCTAGTTCTGGAGGTAACTCGAGCACATAGGCATTGGATCCTACTCTCTTTACCACTCTAAATGGTCCAGCTCCCCTAGCATGTAACTTTCTAACGGTTCCAGGAGGAAACCGTTCAGGTCTTAACCTAATCATTACATAGTTTCCTTCGTCAAAAGTTTTGACTCGCCTTTGAGAATCAGCCAATTTCTTATAAGTTTCATTACTTAAATTTATTTTGGCTTGAATTTCTTTATGCAAGTCTTTTATATGCTGTGCAAAAACTTCGACAGACTCGGAGACCCGTGTGTGGACTGGTAAAGGAGCTAGGTCAAGAGGTGTGTGGGGTTTGTAACCGTGCACAATTTCAAATAGACTCTTACCCGTAGACCTATTGACCGAGTCATTATATGCAAAGTCAGCTCTAGGTAAGTACAAATCCCAGTTCCTAATGTTTTCACCAACAAGACACCTTAGCAGATTGCCTAAACTACGGTTCACTACTTCGGTTTGGCCGTCAGTCTGGGGATGATAGGCAGTTGAAAACTTAAGTTTCGTCCCTAACTTATGCCAAAGGGTTTTCCAGAAATAGCTGGTGAACCGAATATCCCTATCTGAAACAATGGTCTTGGGTAGGCCATGGACTCGAACTATTTCATTAAAGAACAAGGTGGCTACCTTAGACGCATCAAATGTTTGGGAACAAGGCAAGAAATGGGCCATCTTGGAAAAACGGTCTACTACAACACAGATAGAGTCATGCCTCCTCTGGGTCTTAGGCAAACCTAACACAAAGTCCATGCTCACATCTTGCCAAGGACGATCTGGGACAGGGAGTGGGGTATAAAGGCCGGTGTTCTGTTTTCGCTGTTTGGCAACAGCGCAGGTCCGACACCTAGCCACAATGTGTGCTACATCTCTTTTTAAGCTAGGCCAGAAAAAATGGTCTTCAATAGCCAGGGTGGTCTTATCTTTTCCGAAATGGCCAGCTAAACCTCCAGCATGAGTTTCCCAAATCAAGAATTCCCTAAGAGAGGTTCTAGGGATGCAAAGCCTATTCTTAAAGAACAGAAAGCCATCTAAAAGGGAATAATCCTTATGTTCACTAGATGGTCCTTGAGTTAGATCCTGGTATACAGTCTTGAAATCCGGACATGACTCATATTCTTCTTTGATTTGCTCAAATCCTATGACTTCAGACCTAACAGAATTCAACAACAAAGATCGACGACTAAGGGCATCAGCTACCTTATTTTCAGACCCAGCCTTATACTTCAAAACAAAAGTATAGGACTGGATATACTCTACCCACTTAGCATGCCTAGGGTTAAGCTTCTTCTGAGAATTCAAGAATTTAAGAGCCTCATGGTCCGAAAATAGCACAAATTCTTGCGGTAGTAAATAATGTCTCCAATAACGCAAAGCTTGCACTACCGCGTAAAATTCCTTATCATAGGTAGAATACCTAAGTTTAGCATCATTAAGTTTTTTACTAAAGAATGCTACGGGATGGTTCTCTTGGCTTAGGACTCCACCTATACCTACTCCTGAAGCATCACAGGCAACCTCAAATACCTTTGAAAAGTCCGGTAGTCTCAAAATGGGTGCCTGGGTCATCCTATCCTTATGATCTAGGAAGGCTTTATGGGATGCTTTGGTCCACTAAAATTCTCCCTTCCTAATGCAGTCTGTGATAGGAGCAACTACGGTACTAAACCCCTTGATGAATCGCCTATAGAAGGTAGCTAAGCCATGGAAACTTCTGACTTCATGCACACTGGTTGGCTCTGGCCATTCTACTATGGACCTAATCTTTTCAGGATCGGCAGCCACGCCGTCAGGGGTTACAACAAATCCAAGGAAGATAATCCTACTGGTCAAAAATTCACACTTTTTGAGATTACCGTAGAGACTATCATTCCTCAAAACTTGACAGACTTGTCTAAGGTGGCCTAGGTGATCTGCAGGGGTCTTACTATAGATCAGGATATCATCAAAATAGACCACTACAAACTTCCCTATGAAAGCTCTAAGTACTTGGGTCATAATCCTCATGAAAGTACTAGGGGCATTGGACAACCCAAAAGGCATAACAACCCATTCGAAGAGACCATCCTTAGTCTTGAAGGCTGTTTTCCACTCATCCCCTGGTCTAATCCTAACCTGATGATAGCCGCTCTTGAGATCAATTTTAGAAAAAACCATGGCACCGGCCATCATATCAAGCATGTCATCTAGTCTAGGGATGGGGAACCTATACTTGATTGTGATTTTATTGATGGCATGACTGTCAACACACATCCTCCACGTGCCATCCTTCTTCGGGGTTAGAAGTGCAGGGACTGCACAAGGGCTAAGACTCTCTCTAATGAACCCCTTCCTCAACAATTCGCCAACCTGCTTTTGCAGTTCTTTATGCTCAGATGGATTCATCCTATAATGGGGCAAGTTGGGTAAAATAGCTCCTGGGACTAAATCTATGGAATGCTGAATATCCCTAAGAGGTGGAAGGTGGTCTGGCAGATCCTCGGGAAAAACATCCTCAAATTCTTCTAATAAAGGCTTAACTTCCTGAGGAGGCTCTGAGGGTGTAGGAGTCCTAAGTTCCTTAGCAGTCAACATCCAAATGGGTGAACCACTATGAATTTCTTATTCTAGATCCTTGGCACTAATTAGGTTCACTCCAGTCTTCATTTCCCTAACCTTACTGGTTCCTTTATCTACCTTATCCTTAGGAGGGACTGAATGGATTGTGATTTTCTTCCCATTGAAACTAAAGACACAGGTGTTGGATTTTCCTAAGAGGGTGGCATCATGATCATACAACCAAGGTCTTCCAAGAATTATACTGCTCACCCCCATGGGCAAGACATCACACCAAATCTTCTCTTGATAGGATTGCATTTGGATTTGGACCTGACATCTAGACTGGATGGGTATAGAGGTAGAGTCTACCCAAGAAACCTTATAGGGGTTGGGATGGGGAACTGGGGTTAAGCCTAACATTTTGACAGTGCTAGTAGAAATGGCATTTACACAGCTCCCACTATCTATGATGATTTTACAAACCTTATCCCCTAGTTTAAGGAAAGTCTGTAGGATGTTAGTCCTACGCCAGTCTTCCTGAACTTTAGTCTGGGACAGGATGCATCTCACAACCCCTAAGTGGTCAGACTCAGTGGATTCTTCCTCTCCTTCATACTCATCAACCAAATTCATTTCGGCCTCATAAACTTCTTCTTCAAACTCCTCATTAGGCTCGGAATTCTCTTCTCCTCCCTCTTCTATATATAGGGATCTACGAGGGCACTGGCTAGAAACATGACCTACCTTATGACACTTAAAACAAGCTATGGCTGTGCACTGATTGGAGATATGACCGGGCTTCTGGCACTTAAAACAGACGATACTAGGGGTTCTCTGGGTGTCAGGTGCCTTACCTTTGTCCATGGGCCTAGGGGTGGGGATACCCTGATTAGGCTTGCTAGGGGTAACCTGGCTAGGTCCATTTCTTGGGATTGGGGCACTAACCCTAGATGGCATGGGTCCTCTCTGAAACTTCTCAGTGTTCAGTGCAATCTGATAGGCTTGGTCTAGGTCAGTAACCTCTCTCAGAAACAACTCTCTCTTAATATCTTCCCTAAGCCCAGCCCTAAATCTAGACAAAGTGACTTCATGGGCTTCACTCACATCACATCTCATTAGGTATTCATCAAAGGTGGTTATGTAGTCTGAAACAGATCGATTCCCTTGTTTCAAAGTCTGCCATTGGTCTAACAGATTTTGCTGGTATGAAATGGGTAGGTACTTGTCTCTAAGCTTTTCTTTCATACCCTGCCAAGTGGTTATGGGCTCTACATTTCGTCTTCTAGTGGTCAGCTCAATGTTCCCCCATTATAACCTAGCTTGACGTATTAATTTCATCTTGGCAAACTTGAATTTCCTCTCCTCAGACATAGCATACCACTCAAAGTACTGGTCCATCTCACCCTCCTAATCAGAATATACCTTAGGATTTAAACTACCATCAAAAGTGGGTGCATCTAACTTGATGTTCCGAATGAACCTATCATCTCTATCCTCAGGTTCTGGGTCAGGCCTCCTATGATTAGGTTCAGGATCTCGGTATAAAGGTCTTCTAGGCTCTTGGTGTGGGTGAGGTTGAGGCACATTAAAATCTGGGTCAGGAGTCCAATTCCGATGCCTAGGTTCCTCAAGTACTTGGACTCGATCCCTAAGCTGGGCAAAATTCTCATTCATATCTTGACTTAATTTGTTCATACTCTCAGTAAGAGCTCTAACCATGGCCTCTAAATCAGGTTGGGTTTGACCAGGTTGGTAGGGTACTCCATTCCGGGTAGACATGATGCAATCAAGCACACAAAATGAGACTCAACTGAACGACTACGGGCTAACTAGACCTAGAGCCCAAACTAGGTGCCCAATCAGGTGGCAAGCTAGCCTGTAGTAACTCAGGACTCAGCCAGGCAGGTGTAAGGGGAGTGTTAGGTCCCTGAATGCCAATCCTAGATACCAATCAGAGATTGGCCAGGTAGGCGGACCAGCACACAAGCCCTTCGGGATGGAATCCCTGAACCACCGTTCTAGACACTGAGTACAAAGCACACATAGAGTAACCAGACAAACTGACTCAACACTAGCCTTGACCCGACTTGTTGGTGTCCCTAGCCCACTAGGGCAAATTAGGTCTAATCAATTTTTAGATTAAAGGCTTAGGTTCGAATGAAGGGGTGGTGGTTTTGGGCTAAGGAGATGTTATCAACTCCTCCCCTTATCTTAGATGCACAAATGCCCTTAAGATGAATTAAGAGATGAACATTCAAAAATAAATGGATGGCAGAACACAAAAATAGAGTTACAGTAATTTAATTCTCAGAAATCGCACGGAAACCAATAAATCATGAGAAAATTAAGAAAATTAGTTTCAATTATACTGGTTTTAGAAAAACAAAAATCACCAAATTTGGAGTTACCTGCAGTGAGAAATAATTCCTGCAACAAGGTAATTACGTGCTGAAAACAGAGCACTTTCCCGTTTACAATTCCTGCTATGAAGTTATAACCCAACGGATCCCCTACACGCCCTAGGAACACCCCGTGGAATGGGAAGAGGAGGTTTGCACCTCGCTTCGTACCTAGGACCGGACGTCCTGGGGAGTCTACTTCGAGCAGACAAAATAAAAAGAGAGAGACTCAAACAAGCAATCAAAACAGAAACCCTAGACAGGGCTCTGATACCAAAATTGATGCAGAACGAAAGCTCTGATACCAAAATTGATGCAGAACGAAAGATCTGATACCAAAAATGATGCAGAACAAAGAACAAGGAAGCGTATGCGGAAGTAAATTTAAGATTAATTCTTTTTTTCTTTTTTTTTTTTTATATTTCAGAAATTGGCTTTGACTCAAAGTAAAGCTAAACTAAGTTGAAGGAAACTAGGTAAGGATTGAAAGCACAATTTAGATGAAACTAAATTATCAGAGTAGTTCAGAAGTAACGGATCGCTGGGGGTTGAGAAACTCCCAGACCTAGGATTTCGCTCTGAACTTTCAACAGAACAGAAATAGAGAGGAGAGATGGTTTACCAACCAGACAGTGATCTTCTCAGAATTTGGGTGGAAGAACTCTCTCGAGCAGATTGTGGGATCCTCGGAGTCGGCTATCTTCGCAATGGATCCTCCAATACTGGTCTTGTGGTTTGGTCGGCTTCTCCTGGACTCAAGATCTGGGAAAGAAGAGGAACAAGTGATGGAATTCAGATACTCAAGAAAAGATTTACCAGGTTGAAGAACTTGAAAGCTGAAGTTGCTGAAATCAGGATTCTCCTGGAGGCTGATCTGACTTCCTCTTAGAATTGCTGTAGATCTGAAGTATCTGGACTGGAGCTGGATGCTGGTGGTCGGCCCGGACTTGGAGAGGGTGGCCGTGAGAGGTGGGATAGGCTAGGGCTTGGTGGAAAGAGAAAGGTGATGGCGGCTAGGGTTTGGGAGTGGAGTGGCTAACCTAGGGTTTGGGTTTTGGAGATCTCACACCTCCTCAAGGTTCCTGAGAACCCGGATTTACTCCCTCACGGAGCTCAACACCTGGATGCAAGTGCGGAAGAGAGAAAACACAAAGTTTTGCTCACAAAAAAATTTGGTTTCATTCATCTGATTGATTTAAACTTACAAGAGGGGTTTAATTTATAAGGCTTTACAAGGGAGTAGGGTTTTACATCTTCCCATGTGGGACTAAAGGAGGGGATCTACAAATCAGGATAATCCATACACATATGGTCGGCCAAGGTACCAAAAAAAATTTGATTAGGGTTATAAAAGGCAGGTAGATGGCGCCTCCTTGCTTGGATCTTCAAGAGAATTTTTTTCCTTCCATGGATCAACTCTTTTGGACTCCTCCTTTTCTTCCTCCCTAAGTCAAGGCCCTTCCCATCATTGTTTTGAATATTTTTGGCAGGTAGTGGGCGCCTCCTTGAAGTTTTCTCCAAGAGAATTTCTTTCCTTTCTTAGTTTGGCTCTTTTGGGAAAGACTTGGGCCGCCCCCTTGATTTGTGGACTCCTGGTGGATTTCTCCTCAACTGGCGCATGAGAGAAGGAAGCTGCTATCTGTGGCGTGGGGACCAAAGGCTGCTGGATGTAGATATGGCGCCCCCTGGACTCAAGCGTATGGCTGGGAGTGTGGCTGGGAGTGTGGCGCCCACTTGCTAGGCCTTGGAAGAAAATGTAACACCCCAGGTTGAAACCCTAGTCCACTACTGAGTCAACATGACTCAACCAAATAAAATGCAGGTAATGTAGACTCAAGCTAAATTGAGTTGATCTAGTCAACTCTTATTACAAACCAAAAATCCTAATTCTTCGGGCAAGGTTAATCAGAGATCCAGATGGAGCTCTGAAGTCTTCTTCTGAGTCTGGTGCCCGCACCAAGGCTGGATTAAAACATGATTTAAAACATAGTAAGTAGTGTTTATGGCTTCTGCCCAAAAATATCTAGACAAATCATTTTCGCAAAGCATGGTGCGTGCCATTTCTTCAAGAGTTCTATTTTTTTTCTACTATCCTATTTTGTTGAGATGTCCTAGGTACAGAAAAGTTATGATGAATACCATTTTTATCACAAAACTTTTTAAAATCATGATTTTTAAATTTCATACCATGATCACTTCTTAAAGAAATAATTGAAATACCTTTTTCATTTGAGACTCTTTTATGAAATTTAATGAATGTAGAAAAAGTTTTATCTTTATGAGCTAAAAACATGATCCATATAAAATATGAAAAGTTATCTACAATAACTAGACCATACTTCTTACCTCCCAAACTAGTTATTCTAGTAGGTCCAAAGATATCCATATGAAGTAATTCTAGGGATCTAAATGTAGAGACAACTCCCTTAGATTTGAAAGAAGATTTAGTTTGTTTTTCAAGTTGGCAAGTACTATAAATCTTATCCTTTTCAAAACTAAGTTTTGGCAAATCTTTTATGAGATTCTTTTTGTTAAGTTTTGAAAGCAAATGCATACTTGCATATCCTAATCTACGATGCCAAAGCTAACTAGTTTCATGGATCTTGGCTTCCATTACCACTAGGCATTGACCATTTTGTACTGGAAGATCATCAAGATCAACCATATAAATATTGCCATGCCTATGACCAATAAACTTGATGCCATTGTCATTAAGACTAGAAACAATGCACATGAAAGATTCAAAAATAACTTTAAAATCTTTATCACAAAATTGGATAATACTAAGTAAATTATGCTTTAAACCATCAATAAAAAGAACATTATCTATATAAGTAAAGGGGATGATATAGACTTTACCAATCCCAATGATTTTGCCCTTTTCATTATCATCGAAGGTTACATTTTCACCATTTTGATATTCAAGAGAAGAGAAATGCTCCATATCTCCAGTCATGTACCTTGAGCAACCGCTGTCGAGGTACCACAATCTTCTTTTGTTGGTTGCAAGACATATCTACGATGACAAATCAAGTGGAGACTTTAGGTATCCAAGTCATCTTGAGTCCTTTAGGGTTGTGGGTATGGTTCCTTTTGGAATCCAAACTTTTCTAACTTTATTCAATTTTCTTTTGTTACATAAATATGATTTATGTCCTACATTGCCACAAGAATAACAAGTAATGGAAGATGAAGCAGGCACAAAGAAATTCTTGAAAAACTTTTGTTGTTTCTGAGGTTTAAAACCTAATCCTGCTTTGTTGAAAATAGCTCTTTGTTTATTTAAAAGCATATTGAGTTTTTCAAAATTATAAGTAAATTTCTCAACAAAAGATTTTAATTTTTCAAGCTCATCTTTATACTTCTTATTTTCTTGCAAAAGTTCTTTGTTTTGTTTAGCAAAATTTTTCATTATTGCAAAAGATTTTTCCTTTTTCAAATCTTCTTTTTCATTTTCCAAAAAGATAATTTTATCAGTTAATTTCTTGTTTTCTTAAAGCAAATAGTCATTTTCAATCAAGGACTTATCACTTGTTTTAATCAATTCCAAATTTTGTTTCTTTAGATCTTTATTTTTCATTTTAAGTTTTTGATACTCAACAACTAAATCATAAAAAATATCATGAAATTCTTCGAAAGTAAATTTATCTTCAAGTTCAGATTTTACCTTATCATCATTAGCCATTAAATAAAAATTGGCGATTTCTTGCTGCTCTTTATCTGAACTCGAGTCCTCGCTTTCGTTCCAAGTAGCTATCATGGCTTTCTTTCTTAATTTTCTCCTGCTCTTCTTGAGTAAGGGGCAGTCCATCTTGAAGTGGTCGGGTTTTTTACATTCAAAACAAGTAGGTTGCTCCCTTTCTTTCTCTTTTTCTTTTTCTTTATTAGGCTCTCCCTTTTGAGGCTTTTTCTTGAAACTATACCTTTTCCTTCTCATGAACCTCCTATACTTTCTTGAGATGAGAGCCATTTTATCTTCATCATCTTTCTCATTAGAATCATCATTTGTATCTTCCTTTGTTGTGAACTTGAATGCTATGGTCTTTTTTTCCTTCTCATTGCCCGCAACCTTTTGTTTCAATGACAGCTCATATATCATGAGAGATCCTAGAAGTTGCTCAAGAGGTAGTGTGTTGATATCCTTAGCTTCTTCGATGGCTATCACTTTTGGATCCCATGATAAAGGAAGTGACCTGAGAATTTTATTTACTAATTCAACATTAGAAATGACTTTACCCAAGCTTCTCATGCCATTCACAATGTTAGTAAATCGAGTGTACATTTCACTAATAGATTAAGATGGTTCCATTCTAAACATTTTATATGTGTGAATGAGCATGTTAACTTTGTTAGTCTTTACTAGATATGTACCCTCATAGGTAACTTCAAGTGTATCCCATATTTTCTTAGCAGAGAGATAATTTGAGATTTTATTGAACTCACTTAGGTTTAAAGCACAAAATAGTAAATTCATAGCCTTAGCATTAAGTTCAACTTGCTTAATATCATTTTCATCCCATTCATCTTCCTACTTGGATGTGAGAATACCATTAACCAAGGTGGTAGGTTGATAAGGATCCTTAACAATAGTCCTCTAAATATTATAATCAATGGCTTGAATATAAACGCACATGCATGTTTTCCAATATGTATAATTTGTGCCATTAAATAAGAGGGGACGATTTGAGGCTTGTTCCTCAACAATTCTAACATTGATTTGGGCTGCCATTTAGATCTTTGACTTAAGATCGTTAGACCTATATGCTGAGTACCAAGCTTTGATACCATTTGTTGTCCAGCATAGCAACCCAAGAAGGGGGGTGAATTGGGTTTCTTTAAAAAACTAAAGCAGATATATGCTGAAATTAATATATTTATGAAGCAATGCAAGTGTGCACCAAGTGAGTGAGATGCATTGCTAAGAGTATAAGCAGTAAATGCAAGATAGCAAAGAGCACACATACAAACACAAAGGTTTATAGTGGTTCGGTGCACACCAAGCACCTACATCCACTCCCCAAGCTATCCATTGAAAATTTTACTATAATCAACATAGATTATAGCCAACTTGTTTTCAACGGGATCTCAAGTCAAACCCAAAGTTGGTTTTCTCACTTAGGCTCACCAACAACCTTTACTCAAGCCAACCTAGGCTTGGATTCCAATTCAAGGCTTGGAAAGGCCTAACATCTAGTTTCAAACACCCTTGAAACTAGTACAATAAATGAAATCAGAGATATAAATATAAAGCACAAGCATACTCTCTTATAGAGTGGAATATGGAAGCTTTGAGGCTCTTGATGATTGCTTGAGTTGTCTTCTCTTTGGAATCACTTCAAAGACTACTTTTGGAATGCTGAAATGAAGGCTTGTAAGCTCTTTTAGTGGAATCTTCTCTTTTGCTCTCTTTTTGACTTTGGAAGTGAAGTTCTCAAGAAATATCTTGTCTCTTGTGAGTTAGTTCTTCATGAATGAGTTTGGTGAAGCTTAAATATTTCAAAAACTTTTAAAAAATGGTTTAAGATCATTGGTGGAGCAAAACTAGCCGTTGAAAGCTTGTAGGGCTCAAATCTAACTCTCAAAAAATATAGCTGTTATAGCTGTTAGAACCCGTGAGTTGATACTTGACTTCTATGAGTCGATACTTAAGTCTTCATGAGTTGACACTTGGATCAGCATGAGTCGACTTAAGGTATAAGCTTCTAAAAAACCAGGATTTTTTTATTTTTCTGTTCTCAGGCTATGAGTCGACACTTGAACCATATGAGTCGATACTTGAATCTTGTGAATCGACACTTGAGTCTCCTGAGCCGGCACTTGACAGAAAATATCTCAGAATTGTATGGTTCTGTATCTTCAATTTTCTCAAGCCATGAGTTCATTTCTATGAGTCGACACCTAACTTCTATGAGTCGACACCTGATTTCTATGAGTTGACACATGGCATGCTAAAGGGATTTCTGCGTGCCAGCCTTCTAAAGTGTCGACACCTTGCATGCCATGAGTCAACATTTGACTTTGCCACTTGACAAAAACTTATGCCAACCTTCAAAATTCAAGTTGTTCTTCAATGAAACTTTAATACACTTTTTGTAAAGCTCTGATTGATATATTTTGAGGCCTTTTTAAGATAAGAAGACTTCTTAAACAAGTGAAAATTGCTTAGCTTCCAATGAATGCCACGATACTTTTATATTGAAAATTTGAGATGCCTGTATCCTGAAACTCATAACTACAATTGAAATATTAGTATAAAACATATACTCAACATTTTGTTAGTCATCAAAATCAAGGGCTAAAGCCAACAACCCTAATCCTTGGTGACTTCTTAGCTCGCCAACGATCCTTCGCTTTTGTCCCGCATCAACTTGGTCGCCACATTAGTGTAGCAAGTGAAAATGCTGGCCATGGTGGTGCAGGGGTTATAGTAGCCGCAACAACCTATAGCTAAGCAATAGCAATTAGAAGTTTCCACTATTTTTGTTACTATTACTTGTCCCAGCAGTCTCCTTATGGGAGATCTTCACACTGATGAATTTCTCACTGTTCATGGTCCCTGTCGCTGCAACAAGTAAGTCCCAACACAATGAACAGTGACAAGGAAGGGAGCAAAAGTGAGAAAAATGCCCCTTCTCCTTATCTGAATCCTCTCTAGAGAGATCTACTAAAGGATTTTCTTGGCAACTTGTTGACCAGCAGCTCGACGCCTATGACCACAAGCTATGGGAGATGGATCACTAACTTGCTAACCTCCAGGGAGAAAGAGAAGACCTGATGGAGTTCAACTCCTATCCCCCTTTCTCTCGACATATCATGGAGGAACTGATCCCTAGTCTATTCAAGATGCCCTAGTTGGATCCCTATGATAGCACCATTGATTCGTTGGACCACTTGGAGAGCTACAAAGCTCTCATAATAATCCAACATGCCATCGACACCTTACTCTGCTTACCCTTTTCAGCCATTCTTTGGAAAGCAGCTCGAGCCTAGTACTCTAGACTTGAGCCGAGAATTATCCACTCCTTCAAATAGCTAAAGAAACAGTTCATGGCATACTTCAATGCAAGGTGAAGGATGTCATAAGACCTTGATAGTCTCTTCTCCATCCACCTGTAAGTGAGAGAGTTGCTAAAAAGTTATGTGGCCTGTTTCAAAGCAGCTATGCTAGAGATCTACCACCTCAATAAGATAGTAGCCATGCTGGCAATGAAGAAAGGGTTGTGCCCCTCTCGATTCACTTATTCACTAGATAAGACTTACCTTAAGTCTTATTTAGAGCTGCTGACCAATCCTCAGAAGTCTATTCATATGAAAGAAGGTGTACTTAGTTGGTGGGAAGCCAATAGAAGACCAGAAAAAGCAAGCTCGAGAAGGATTAGGTGGGAGCTAGGCTGAGAAAACTGACTTGTCATGTTGAAGAGGTCTTAAGCTAAAGGGCTCAACCAATAAATTCGGTAACTATACTCCTCTCCTGGTCCTTAGAACTAAAACTCTTATAGAAATAAAAGGAGAAAAATATTTGTGAAGGCCTCGTCCAATGAAATCTTCATCAACCTCTTGCATAAAAGTAGATACTGTCATTTTCACCAAGATCACAATCATGACATCGAAAAATGCATCCAACTAAGTAATGAAATTGAAGATCTTATTCGGTATGGCTATCTTGGAAAGTATGTCTATAGAAGAGCTTGGCCTGATGCCCAAATTCCAGCCAACAACAAGTTGAAGTAGAGATCAATAAACAACCGAGAGTTGGAATGATCAATATGATATCTCGGGGGACAAAACATCCTTCAAAGAGGAAGAGGGGAGATGATAATGACAATGTAATTTTTTTTTTGATGAAGATTTATAGAATTCAAATTTCGCATGATGATGCTATTGTCGTGTCTATGACAATAGCAAACTATGATATAAAGAGAGTTTTATTTGATAATGAAATCTCTACAAACATGTTAGTTTATGATGCTTTTTCATGGATGGGGTTGCCTAAAAATCAACTAAAAAGAGTGAGATTACTCTTCCCATCACTACAGGAAGTCCATCCATATATAGTACGGTCCATTTGACATTTATGGTATTCAGGTGCCTTTGGTATACAATATCATTCTTGGATGGCCACTTGAATCAACTAAATGCAATCGTTTCAACTTGACATCTTCTCGTCTACTTCCCAACAAAGAATGGATTAGGAAGATACACTGAGATCAATATCTAGCCTGACAGTGCTTCATAATAGTGACCAAGGTATAGAAGGCTAGTAAAACTCTAATAATCAAGCAACTGGATCAAAGAGAGCCAGAGAAGAGGGGTGAACCAATGGAATAGCTAGTTTTCTTTTCATTGAGGGAAGAAGTTCATCAAAGTTTGTACAAGTTGGAACTCTTTTACCCAAAGAGGATGTAAATTGACTATTAGAATTTCTATGGTGCAATGTCGACATTTTTGCTTCATTAGCATCAGATACACCCAAAATTCCTTTTGAAATTATCACTCTTAAGCTAAGTATGAACCCAAAGGACAAGAAATCTGGTAGAAGAAAAAGAATTTTACTTTCAAGAGGTAGAAGGCTATTGATGAGGAAGTTAACAAACTTCTAATAGTTGGATTCATTCAAGAAACACATTATTCTAATTAGTTGGTCAATGTTGTCATGGTCAAAAAGGCCAATAAAAAATGGAAGATCTATATCAATTATACTGACCATAATAAGGCATTCTTGAATGATAGTTTTTTATTATCAAAATTTGATCAACTAGTTGATGGTACTTCTAGATATAAACTGTTAAGCTTCTTGGATGCTTTTTTAGGCTATATTCAATTAAGGATGGCTCTTGAAGATAAAGAGAAAACTAACTTCGTAACCAAAAAAGGTATTTATTATTATAAAGTAATTCCTTGTAGTTTGAAAAATATAGGAGCAAACTAACAGTTGGTCAACAAGATTTTTAAAGACTAAATTAGGTGCAACATAGAAGTTTATGTGGATAACATGCTTGTCAAAAGCTCTAAAAAATTTATTCACATTAAAGACCTAAAAGAAGCCTTTAATACTTTCTGACAATATCAAAAAAAGCTGAATCCAAGTAAGTGTGCCTTCAATGTAACCACAGGTAAGTTCTTGGATTCATTATCACTAAGTGAGGCATTGAGGTGAATCCAGAGAAGATCTAGATGATCCTCAACATGTTGCATCCCATATCCAAGAAAGAAGTATAGTAATTGACTGGATGGATTGTGGCACTTAGCCAGTTTATCTCAAAATCTATTGAGTGGTGCTTATCATTTTTCAAGATTCTATGATAAATGCATAACTTCAATTGGATAGAAGAATGAAGATAAGCTTTTAAAGAATTGAAGAAATTTCTTAAATCTCTATCACTGGTCCCTAAGCCTGAAGTAGGGGAGGAACTATTCTTATATCTTGCCTCATCTCCAGAATTTGTGAGCTCTATGCTTATTTGGGTAGATAATAAATGGGTTTAAAAAATCCATATATTATACCAGCCGAGTACTTCATGATATTGATACCAGGTACTCTAAACTTGAAAAAATTATTTATGTACTAATTATCTCTATATAGCATCACATGCCATATTTTCAAGCTCACTTAACTATAGCCTTCATCAATCAACCACTCAAAGCTATTCTGTAATAATTGGATACTTCCAAAAGAATGGCCAAATAGGTAATCAAACTAAGTGAGTTTGATCTCTTACCAACCAAGATCATCTACGAAGATCCAAGTCTTGGCCGACCTTCAAGTCAAGTACACATGGTCAGGGGACAAGCCTGAAATAGTGCCTATCTTGTAGCTTGATTTAGAGACTGTGGATTCTCTACATAGACGGAGTCTTAATTTCCAAGAAAGTGAAGCTAGTCTAATCTTGACAAATTTGAAAGAAGTGGTAGCCAAATATGCACTTCATTTTTCATTCGAAGCAACCGACAATCAAGTCATGTATGGAGTTGTGCTAGCCAGGCTAAGGATTGCTAAGGAACTTGGAATGAAATGCCTAGGTTATTCATTGACTCGCAACTAGTAGCCGGTCAAGCAATCGATAAATATGAAGCTCGGGACCCAATTCCATGATCAAGTATCTTGACATGTTGTGGACAATCATATCAACCTTTAAGCACTTCAACATATTCCATATCCCACGGTGAGAGAATGCTCGAGCATATGCTCTCTTCTAGCTAGTAGCCTTGATAGATAATTTTCTTGGACAAACCTACATTGAATATCTAGAGGTGCCAAGCATCAAAAAAATTGAAAAAGTCTAACAAATCACTCATGAGCCAAGTTAAATGGATCCATTCAACAAATTTTTGATGGAGTCATACCGAATAAATTTTCGGAGGCAAAGTAAATAAAGTAGAAAGCTTTTTAGTACATACTATATTGCAATTGTAGCTAGCTATATTGCAAGCAAAAACTATATTGCACAAAGGCTTCAAGTCACCGAATGGGCCTTCATTACTTTTTGTCCTGTACTAACTCCCGAAGCAAAAAGTTTATTGCAAGCAAAAACTTCTAGTCATTGCATGGGACTATTTGCATGAGAAGTCTTCTAGTCATTGCATGTGCCATTCAGGAACCATTCTTTGAAGAGTATAAAACTTATCCAAAAACCCATATTTTTTTAGATAAGTATGTCGGAGATAACATTTAGATGAAAAAATAATTTATCTATACTCTTATGCATTGGAATATGACTTGAAAATCTATTATCCATATTTTTTTGCATAACTACTTTTTTTAATATTGGGAAGGCACAAAATATTTGATCTCCTACTATTTGTTCCTCCGTGATTTTTCCTTGTTTTTTCTTCTTGCCTTTCTGAAGACTTGTAATTCTTCTATATATTTGGACATCCCTCATAAATAAAAATCAATCTCCTTCTTCATCATAAACAACATGATATCAGAGCAACTTATCGATTCCTAATCTTTTTCTATTACTTCCATCCTACCTCCTCTCATCTTTGTTGATCTTAGCCAACCCTTCTCCAATCCCGATACCATTTCTTTCCCTCGTCCCTTCCCAGATCCTTTACTAGATCCCTTCCCACATGGTCGCGACCCTTCTCCCCACCTTTACCAGATCCCAGCCAACCCTTCTCCGAGTAACTAAATTACCACCAACAAATGTATAATAACCAGTAGTAGACGTCGATCATCTAGTGAACCTACCCAGTCTGCATCAGTAAATGCTTTTATCCTTAGGGAGTCATGTCGAGAGAAAAGTAGTCCCCGACCAGGATACATTTTCAAGTAGCATAGTACCTAACATACTGCCTCCATATGTTGCTTTTGTGGGTCATGCATAAATTAGCTGATGACACTGACAGCAAAGGCAATATCTGGTCTGGTATGAGAAAGATAAATCAGCTTCCCTACCAACCACTGATATCTTCCACGATCAACAGGAGCTCCATTATTTGCCATCAACTTATGGTTTTGGTCAATATGAGTATTAATTGGCTTACATCCTAGCATCCCAGTCTCATTAAGAAGATCAAGAACATACTTTTGTTGAGATAGAAAAATACCATGAGATGACCTAGAGATCTCAATACCCAAAAAATATCTTAGTAGTTCCAAGTCCTTAACCTCAAACTCGCAAGCCAGATTTTGTTTAAGCCATACAATCTCCCTAGGATCATCCCCTGTGATGACTACATCATCAACATATACAATTAAAATAGTTCTCCTCTCACCAGCATGCTTATAAAATAAAATATGATCATCATTACTTTATAAATATCCCAAATTGAGTACTGCCTAGCTGAAGCATTCAAACCAGGCATGGGAAGATTGCTTGAGGCCATAGAGAGAGTGCCTTAATCTAAACACCTTTCCTGTCATAGCTTTGCTTGTAAACTCAGAAGGAATTTGCATATAAACCTCCTCATAAAGATCTCTATGGAGAAAGGCATTCTTTACATCTAGCTGATGCAACTCCCAGCCACAGTTAGTAGCACACGAAATCAAGGTACACATCGAGTTCATCTTTGCCACAGGGGCAAAGGTTTCATCATAATCAATACTGTATGTCTGCGTATACCCTTTTGCCACTAAGCGAGCCTTGTACCTTTCAAGCTTGTGGTGGGGACACCGGAGGCACCATAATAAGATAGAGGCTTTTCAACCCTCTATGAATTGATTAAAAATTTATGAGTCTATCTGTAATAAGGGCTTAGCCTATCTGAGTCCATTTTAGTTGTTATTTGAGTATTTTGAGTTTCAGTTCTGTACTAGTCAGCTCATGTTGAGCTAGTTCAGTCCAGTGTTAGTCAGCTCATGTCGAGCTAATTTTATTTTTTTGAGTCCTATTCAACCATATTGAAGATTCAAGACCACATCATACAAGTGAATACCAAGTCCAACCAGATTGAAGACATGGAAGTATAGCCCAAGTCCAACCCAACTTGAAGATTTGAAGACCCCAGGAGGAAAAATTCAGAAAACCCTAATTCCTTGCAGATGCTCTCCAGATGCCCAGATTCCCTTCCAGATGCCAAAATATATTCATATACCAAGGCATCCATGATTTTAGAGGTCCATCTGCATCCAAGCCCAAAGAAATCAAGCCCAGGTGCCAAGCCCCTAAGAAGCAAGATACTAGAGAATATTCCCGCTACCTGGCTCCAGGCCACCCCAGCTTCCAGAGGCCCAAACCCATGCGCCTGAGCCCCTTTGGGCCGGCCTCTTGCTGCTCCTAGAAGCCCAACACTCCCCCCTAGGCGTCCTTGGAGTGTTGGCCAAGTCAAGAGAATTTTTAGGGATTTTTTCTAACTAATGTTTCCTTATTTTCTAACTAGGGTTTGAGAGGGAAAATGATTCTTATCTAAAGACTAATGTACCCTTATTTGGAGCCCAAGGTTAAGGGTCTATTTAAGGGACCCTAGCCTCTTGTATGAAGGGACTTTTGATATGAATTAAAACCTTGAGTTCTTCTATTGAGTTGTGTGATACCCTGCTGTGTGTATAAAAGGGTTTGTGAGAGTTCTTCTTCCTGATGTTTGCAATCATCTTCCTGCTGCCAACAAACCCTCTAGATCCCTGGACCCCCACTCCAAAAGAAGCCTTCCCTTGCTATTTTTCTTTTGTTTTCTTGTTCCTTTGTGAATTTTCTAACCCCTGACAGGTCGTTTGAAGGTCCCTGAGTTCCTACGAATCCAACGACTCCAGCCAAGCCTCAATCGGACCACCGAGCAGAAAGCGGGTATCCGCGGGTCATTGGCTCGATTTTCCAGGCCGCATCCATCGAGGAACGAGAGACCCCTTCGCTGCGATCTTCACAAACGTTGTCAGGTACACCCCTCTACCTCCAGTAGTTTTATTGTAGGAGAACTTGCCTTAATCGAGGCTTCTCAGCCCCGGCGGTCATTCTATGCTACTTTTCTAGGTCCTAATCTGCATGCTGATCTTCAAAAATTCATACAAAAATACCTACAAATAATTTTGATCTGAAATTCGGGAATTAATCACCTAACTCAACATGTAAAACATATAAAATGAATTGCATGCATATTAGTCCCCCATCATTTGGTATCAGAGCTTAGATTAGGGCTTGTTTTCTGCAATTTTTTAGTCCATATATGCTCTATTTTTTAAATTATTTCTCCCTGTTAAAAACTCCAAAAATTTTGAAATTTATTTTTCTGGATTCATCATAATTCACAGTAATTGTGATAAGTTTTGCATATTTTATTATGGCTTGTGAATTTTTCTCAAGCCGAAATACAGCCTATAAATTCTCGGCTCTATTTTTTTTCAGCAAGACAAGTTTGGAAGTTTTAGGGTTTTATTTAGCATTTTTTGCATATCTTTTAATTTTAGTATATTTCCTGCATATTAGGCCATAATTTCCAAGTTTTCTTATATTTAAAAAAATACCAAAAAAAAATAAAAATTACATATTCTCCAAAAATACCAAAAACATCTAAACCCTAATTTGCATCCTCATCTGCCTGCCATCATTGCATAATCTACTTTTAAGGGTACTCTTGCTATGTCAGATGAGGGAAGTTTGATCACCTCTCCTTAGCCCAAAACCACACCCCTTGCATTCTGTCCCAAGCCTTAACCTAAAATTAACTAGACTTAATTTGCCCTAGTGGGCTAGGGACACCAACTGGTCGGGTCCGGACTATGTGTCAGATCATTGTATCAAGCTAACCCGTGTGTGCTTTATGCTCAGTGTCTAGAACGGTGGTTTAGGGATTCAATCCTGAAGGGCTTGTGTGCTGGTCCGCCTACCTGGCCAATCTCTGATTGGTGTCTAGGATTGGCAATCAGGGACCTAACACTCTCCATACACCTGCCTGGCTGAGTACAGGGTTACTATAGGCTAGTTTGCCACCCTGATTGAGCATCCAATTTTGGACTCTAGGTCTAGTCAGCTATAGTTGGTTTGATCGAGTCTTGCATGAGCACTAGATCAGGAGTTTCATATCACCCACCTCCTTCACAAATGTCTGAACCCATGGAAAATTTGCAAGCCCAAATGAAAGCCCTAGCTGATCAAATGGCCCAGATGGCTACCCAAATGACCCAGTTAACTCAGTCTGGTATTCAAACCAATGATAGAATTGACCATCTTGCCAATAGGTTTGATCAGTTAAAAGTTCGGGTAGGGACCCCAGAAAAAACCCATGGGTCACAGTCTGAGCCAGATCTTGATTCCCTCAACCTAGGAGGACCCCAAACCCTGATCTATACCATGAGGTCGAACCTAGGAGAGTCCCTTATCCTGACCCGTACTACAATCCTCAACCTAGGAGGACCCCAAACCCTGATCCATACCTTGAGGCTGAACCTAGGAGAGCCCATCATCATGACCCAATCCCTAAGGTTAGTCCTAGAAGACCCAATCAGGATTTTATAGACCAGGAAGATAGATCCTATTTACCCTCTCCCTATAAGCCTAGTATACCCACAACCTATAGATCTTATGACTCCAAATCCTATGAACCTAGAACCTATGAATCCATAACCTATGAACCTAGATCCTATGACTCTAGATCCCATGATCATAGATCCTATGCACCCACACCCTATGAGCCTAGTAGACCCAACACCCAATATTCTGACCCATATAGGGAGTCCAACCCTAGGAGAACCCAGTATTCTGACCCATATAGGGAGTCCAACCCTAGGAGGACCCAATATCCTGACCCATATAGAGAGCCCAACTTTAGGAGGACCCCATACCATGATCCATCTTTAGAACCTGACCATAGAGCTGACCCAAAATCCTATGACCCCAGATCCTATAATCCCATGACCCATAGATCTGCACCCTTGTCCTATGAGTCCAGAGAACCCATAACCCCTAAGTATCAATCGAGTACTAGACAGGTTTCCCCTAGTCAACTTGAACCCCATAGGATTAGTATCCCTAAATATAAACCCAGTAGTGAGCCACTACCCCTTATACAACCTGAACCTACTAAGAGTAGTACCCATAATCAGAGGCCAGAACCTAACCAATTTCCCGCTAGCCGACCTTCTCCAACCATTCCTGAGATTGACAAGGCTTACATTAACGCGGAAGTGTATGAAGCTGATGCAAACTTAGTGGATGAGTATGAGGGAGAAGAGGAGACACCTTTAGATGACCTAGAATTAGCTGACCTAATAGATACCCAGGTGGAAGCCAACCTAGAGGTAGTTGACCTTGACCAGATCCAACCTAAAGCTATAGTGGAAGAACAAATAGAGGAAGAGAACGTAGGTACTGCTACTAGAGCCTTACCAGAGGAAACCGTAGAGGAGAGCCAAATTATAGAGTCCAGTCCTAAAATACAAGAACCAGAAGAATTTATTAAGGACTTGATCTCTTTGAATCAGTACCCTCAGGATGAGCCTCCTCCAATAGTTCCCATTAAGGACCTCTTCCCTGAGATTAGTAACCCATCCTTCCATTATACAAACCCCATAGATATACCGCAACCTCGTAAGGTTAGCCTCATTAGTCTAGGATTAGTCCCTGGCATGCCTTCTTATATCGAACTTTATCCAACTAACCTTGAACCTTTTTCCCTACCCTACCAAACTAATTCTGAACCCACTTCCTATTTTCTGTCCTTTCCTGACACCTCCAGCATTTCTAGGATTATTAGATTGCATTTAACTGAGATTAGCGTACTGCATGCATTCATTACGCATGTTAGGTTTGCATTATACTTCTGGCATACCCTTTGGCATTTGCTTGGAGTCCATTGTAAATACTCTTGTGCACACCACACTAGGGTCAGACCTAGAGAGTCTATAGTCTCTTAGGTTTAGACCCATAAAAGTCTAATAAATTTCCTTCGATAGGAATGCAAAATCGAGTCTATTAGGTGTTACTTTGAGTCCTTTGCATCATCTTATTAGGAGTCTGCATGTGCCTAGCATGTTCACCACCCGCACTAATGTTAAACAAACTGGCTAATTCCCGAAGATGGATCAAAGAATTTGATGTAGTGGATTCTATCTTGGTTAGGCTTAGGCCTAAAAGAAGCTTCATGCTCGCAGAGCCGGACCTTTTAAAGTGATAGAGAAGGTTGGATCAAATGCCTAGGTGTTAGACTTGCCTTCGGATTTGGGCATTAGTTCTACCTTCAATATTACAGACCTGGTTGAGTATAGGGAACCGGCAGCGATACCTAGTAAGGCCTTTGGACCTATTCCTTTTCATTGTGAGTGACCCTAACCCAGAGTGTCCACTAACAAATTGGCCTGAGAGAGGAGAACGGATCGAGCATATCCTGGACGATCAAGCCATCACGACCCGGGGCCGTGACTATCAATGCTTCCTGGTCCGATGGCAAGGCTAGCCAGAGTCGGACGATTCGTAGATTTCTCGAGAGGACTTGCAACGCCTCAACCCAGACCTTCTCGAGAGATATGTGAGCCAGTCTGATCTTCACTCGACAGGGTCGAGTTCCTCCCATCTCGGGAGAATTGGTGGGGACACTGGAGGCACCAGAATAAGATAGAGGCTTTTCAACCCTCTATGAATTGATCAATAATTTATGAGTCCATCTGTAATAAGGGCTTAGCCTATCTGAGTCCATTTTAGTTGTTATTTGAGTATTTTGAATTTCAGTTATGTACTAGTCAGCTTATGTTGAGCTAGTTCAGTCCAGTGTTAGTCAGCTCATGTCGAGCTAATTTTATTTTTTTGAGTCCTATTCAACCATATTGAAGACTCAAGACCACAACATACAAGTGAAAACCAAGTCCAACCAGATTGAAGACATGAAAGTATAGCCCAAGTCCAACCCAGCTTGAAGATTTGAAGACCCCAGGTGAAAAAATTCAGAAAACCCTGATTCCTTGCAGATGCCCTCCAGATGCCCAGATTCCCTTCCAGATGCCAAAATATATTCATATACCAAGGCATCCATGATTTTAGAGGTCCATCTGCATCCTAGTCCAAAGAAATCAAGCCCAGGTGCCAAGCCCCTAAGAAGCAAGATACCATAGAATATTCCTGCTACCTGGCTACCAGGTCACCCCAGCTTCCAGAGGCCCAAACCCATGCGCCCGAGCCCCTTTGGGCCAGCCTCTTGCTGCTCCTAGAAGCCTAACACGCCCCCCTAGGCATCCTTGGAGTGTTGGCCAAGTCAAGAGAATTTTTAGGAATTTTTTCTACATAATGTTTCCTTATTTTCTAGCTAGGGTTTGAGAGGGAAAAGGATTCTTATGTAAAGACTAATGTACCCTTACTTGGAGCCCAAGGTTAAGGGTCTATTTAAGGGACCCTAGCCTCTTGTATGAAGGGACTTTTGATATGAATTAAAACCTTGAGTTCTTCTATTGAGTTGTGTGATACCCTGCTGTGTGCATAAAGGGATTTGTGAGAGTTCTTCTTCCCGGTGTTTGCAATCATCTTCCTGCTGCCAACAAACCCTCCAGATCCCTGGACGCCCACTCCAAAAGAAGCCTTTCCTTGCTATTTTTTCTTTATTTTCTTGTTCCTTTGTAAATTTTCTAATCCCTGACAGGTCGTTTGCAGGTCCCTGAGTTCCTACGAATCCAACGACTCTAGCCAAGCCTCAATCGAACCACCGAGCAGAAAGCCGGGTATCCGCATGTCATTGGCTCGGTTTTCCAGGCCGCATCCATCGAGGAACGAGAGACCCCTTCGCTGCGATCTTCACAGACATTGTCAGGTACACCCCTCTACCTCCATTAGTTTTATTGTAGGAGAACTTGCCCTAACCGAGGCTTCTCAGCCCTGGCGGTCCTTCTTTGCTACTTTTCTAGGTCCTAATCTGCATGCTGATCTTCAAAAATTCATACAAAATTCCCTACAAATAATTTTGATCTAAAATTCGAGAAATAATCACCTAACTCAACATGTAAAACATACAAAAAGAATTGCATGCATATTAGTCCCCCATCAGCTTGCCTTCGAAATTATGCTTTACTGTATATATCCATTGACAGTCCACAGGTTATTTTCCAGTAGATAGAGTTACCAAATTCCATGTATGGTTCTTTGACAAAGTATTCATCTCCTCTATCATCACTTGTCTCCAATTTGGATTTGCCATAGCCACCTTCCAATCAGTAGGAATGCTAGTAGACTCTAATGTATCTACAAAGGATTTGTAAGAAGGAAATAGAGACTTATAGGATACATAGTTAGAAATATCATAACAATAACAAGAAGGAGGAACAATCAGGCGAGAATCCTTTCATTTGGCAATAGGGATATCTAAATCAGAGAAAGTAGGATTGTTACCGTTATTCATAAATGAAGAGGACTCAGAAAGTTGGGATAGAGCTGTACTCGGGGTAGAATCCTGGATGATTGGAGAATGTACAACAGCCTTACTCTGCTCCCCGTGGAGACCATCACCCTGTGCGTCATTTGTATCCCCCTGAGTATTATCAATCTCAATCTCCTCACTCCTACCATTACTTTGCTCCCTCTCATACTGAGTGGTACTAGAAGGTGTGGTCAAGAACTCATAAGACATAAAGACACCACTTGGCTCAACCAAAGTTTGAGGGAGTTGATCCATCCCATAATAAGGCTCCATCTCGTGAAAGGTCACATCCATGGTGACCAGCAGCTATCGGGTAGGTGGGTAATAGTATTTATATCCCTTCTTAGTAGCAGAATAATCCACAAAGATACATTTTAGAGCTCGAAGATCTAGTTTATCAATAGATGGTCTATGGTCCCAAGCAAAACATACACAACTAAAAATGCAAGGTGGCACAATATACTCAATTTTTCCTTGTAAACATTCAAGTGGTGACTTGGAGCTAGGAACTCGAAGGGGCATACGGTTGATGAGATATGCTGTAGTCAAAACATCATCCCTCCATAAAAATTTAGGAACTCGCATAGTGAACATTAATATGCTGTTTACCTCTAGCAAATGTTGATTCTTTCTTTCGGCTACTCCATTTTGTGCAGGTATATCCACACAAGTAGTATGATGAAGGATCCCATGAACTTGCAAGTATGCATGAAATGCTTGATTCGTATACTCTGTTCCATTATCAGATCGGAGTATCTTAATCTTTGCTCCAAACTGAGTATCCACCAGTTTATGAAACTCTTTAAAACATGAGAATACCTCATGCT
This sequence comes from Areca catechu, assembly GCA_021397845.1. Classification (NCBI taxonomy): domain Eukaryota; kingdom Viridiplantae; phylum Streptophyta; class Magnoliopsida; order Arecales; family Arecaceae; genus Areca; species Areca catechu. The sequence goes on along the minus strand of CM038049.1, from coordinate 146,011,006 downwards.
TGGTTTTCAATAAGTACAACCAGGTTACTCGATTGTAGCAATTAATGAAGGTGACAAACCACCGATGTCCTGTAGAGAAAATAGTACTACAAGGTTCCCAAACATCCGAATGCACAATCTCAAACTTAGTAATGCTTCTATTATTAGAAAAAGGATATACTTTTTAGGTATATTTGGCAAATTCACATTTATCACAAACTAAAATAACTGTCTTGCAAGATTAAGAAAGAGCAGGAAATAACTAACGTAAAGCAGGAAAAGTAATGTGACCAAGTCGTCGGTGATGAAGCATGAGTTTAGAAGAAGCCATGTCCATGGATAGAGCACACCCAAGTAATGAATCATGAAGCCTCGTGCCCTCATTCTCCAGGTAGTACAGGCCATTTTGCATTTTACTAGATCCAAGTTTCTTCCCCATTATCAGCTCTTGGAAAATATAATGAGATGGCCAAAAGATAATAGAACAATTCAAATCTCTAATAATAGAGCTAATAGATAACAAGTTTATGGGAAAGGCAGGTACATGTAAGACTGATTATAGCTAGAAACTGGGGGTACAGTTGATGGTTCCCTTTCCAGACACCATCGAAAGGGATCCATCAGCTATACGGACCCGATCGTGACTAGAACTAGGAAAATAGGAACTAAATAAGGTAAAAGATCCTGCCATATGACTTGAAGCTCTACTGTCAATAATCTAGGAAGAAGAAGATTTATCGAGATAACTAAATGCATGACCTATACTACATGTAGTACCTGACTAGGCAAAGTTGGAAGTATGCAGTGGCTGGCTATCCGAAGTTGAGAGAGGCAATGAATTAGAGGTAGATCATGTTTGTCTATTAATAGTTTTATGGTCTGATAGTCTTCAATGGATAGACTAGCAGAAGACCTCACCACTGCCTCAGATAGATGTGCATTATGCTGACCACAGCCTTGACCACGACCATGATTGCAACTGTTTCGTCTAGACTAATTAAAAAGTAGTCTGTTGTGGTTAGGTTGATTGTAGAGGCTGAGTATAGAGTAATGGCTCAGGGAATATGCGAGCTTCTCCGGCTCCAAAAATTATTCCAAGAGTTATGCCTTCTGAGAAAGACTCCTATGATGCTATACTGTGATAGTAAAGCAGGAATTGAAATTATGAATAATCTAGTGCAACATGATCGCACCAAATATATTGAAATTGACCAACACTTTATCAAGAAAAAAGTGACCAATAAACAGATTTGCATTCCTTTTATCCGGTCAACTGATCAGATGAAAGATATCTTAACAAAGGGACTAAGTGCATCTTCTTTTTTATCTTTTATTAGCAAGATGGGTCTCCATGATATCTTTGCTCCATCTTGAGGGGGAATATTGGGAAGGCACAAAATACTTGATCTCCCACTATTTGTTCCTTCGTGATTTTTCCTTCCTTGTTTTCTCTTCCTGCCTTTCTTAAAGCTTGTAATTCTTCTATATATTTGGGGATCCCCCATAAATAAAAATCAATATCCTTCTTCATCATAAACAACACTTAATAAGTTGGTATAGTTTATTCATATCTTTCATAATGTATCATTTATTATATAAACATTATTATACATATAGTATAGTATAATGTAATAGCTCACAATTACAAAAGATATTTATATAGCTCCAATCAACCCAAGTTTGCATGGATTTTATTTCTATCGAGACTCCTTGAGCCTAATATTTCCCAAAAAAGCCTTTTCTCTAACAGAAACGAATATCATGACATGTTTTAAATTCTAATATCTTCTCTTACATTTCTTAACTCGCAGAAACATCGAAGGACCTAGGAATAGGTTTAACATTTTCATGGACTTGCGTGGCCCCAGTGGGAGAAATTCTTGTCTACTACAGTAATCTGGACAATCTTTCAGCATCAAATGGGATGTGGATGGATGACCTACCTATGGTCTTTTACTATTCTTCAATGGCTGCGGGAGGCCAAGGTTGAATAGATCCATGGTTACACATCATGATATGAGGCAAATAACCATGGAATTGCTCAAAGGAAAAATCCCCATTCTTCCCCAAATGGAGCTAAAACTATCCATGCTTTTGGTGATATGCCTGCTTACGGGAATCACAGCAGCCAAGAATGATGAATTCACATGGAACGGATTCAAAAACAGCGCTTTATACCTTGATGGCGTTGCAGAGATCACACCCAATGGCCTTCTGAAATTAACCAACGCTACAAAGAACCGGCAAGGTCATGCATTCCACAAATTGCCACTTCATTTGAAGAATTCCTCGGATGGTAATGTTCACTCTTTCTCTACTTGCTTTGCCTTTCAAATACCCCCCGAGTTTCCAGATGTGAGTGGCAATGGACTTGCACTTGTGCTCTCTCCAACCAGGGGGCTCCCCGGGGCTCTACCCAACCAATATCTAGGTCTCTTCAACTCTACCAATAATGGCAATTCATCAAATCACGTCCTTGCCATCGAGCTAGACACCGTCCTCAATATGGAGTTTGGAGATATTGACAGCAACCATGTTGGAATCGATGCCAATGGATTAAGGTCGTTAAACGCCGCGCCAGCATCATATTTCGCTGATAACATTGGTAAGTTTAAGAACCTCAGCCTTGTAAGCAGGGAATCTATGCAGGTATGGGTAGATTATAGCAATGCAGAGAACAAGATAAATGTAACAATATCCCCCATCGGTGTACCCAAACCAAGTCGTCCATTGTTGTCTTCTTTTATTAATCTGTCCTCGGTAATATTAGACACCATGTATATTGGCTTCTCTGCTTCCACGGGCTCCACGCTGACATCCCATTATGTTCGGGGTTGGAGCTTTAAGAAGAATGGGCAAGCGGCTGCCCTCAACCTGTCCAGCCTGCCCTCAGTTCCTTTGAAAACGCTCGGAAGAAATCTAACGTCTTTGATAATTTGGCTGTCCTTAGGAGTGGTGGTGTTCCTAACTCTAACTGCCTTCGGTATTGCTTACATAATAAGAAGAAAGGCAAGATATGCTGAAGTTCTTGAAGAGTGGGAGCTCGAACATAGAACTCATAGATTCTCATACAGAGAATTATTCAAGGCTACCAAAGGCTTTCGAGAGGAAAATCTTTTGGGAGTTGGCGGTTTTGGAAGAGTTTACAAAGGCAAGCTACCTAGCTCGAAAACAGAAATTGCAGTGAAGAGAATGTCCCATGATTCTAAGCAAGGAATGAGGGAGTTTGTTGGGGAGATTGTGAGTAACAGTCAACTGCGTCACCGCAATTTGGTCCAACTTCTTGGTTATAGCCGTAGGAAACGGGAACTCCTTTTGGTCTTTGAGTTCATGTCCAATGGAAGTCTTGACAAGTTCCTCTATGATTCAAACGAGCCAACAACACTTAGCTGGAATCAGAGACTAAACATTATCAGAGGTGTGGCTTCAGGTTTGCTCTATTTGCATGAAGATTGGGAGCAGATTGTCGTACACAGAGATATAAAAGCAGGCAATGTCTTACTGGACGCTGAAATGAATGGAAAGTTGGGAGACTTTGGACTATCAAGATTGTATGATCATGGTAGCGATCCCCAAATCACTCATGTGGTGGGAACTTTTGGTTACATAGCTCCAGAGATCGCTAAAACAGGCAGGGCAACTACGTGCACTGATGTCTTCGCCTTCGGGGTTTTCATACTAGAGGTTGTCTGTGGAAGGAGGCCAATAATTCAACAAGAATCATCGGATCTTCATTTGGTGGACTGGGTTTGGAGGAGTTGGAGGAATGGAGTAATTCTAGAGGTTTCAGATTCAAGACTGGGGGGTTATTATGATCCGGAGGAAGTGGAACTGATCTTGAAGATTGGATTGCTCTGTTCTCATCCTGCACCTGCAGCTAGACCAACCATGCGCCAGGTGATTCATTTGCTGGATGGTGATCTCTCACTGCCCGAAATACCCGAAGATAGGAGGGGCATCACTGTTTCATCACCAGGGCATGGGGAAGAACTAGAAGTATGTTCATAATAAGTGTCACTTGTTACTTTTAAACTATTCCATCCACTGGCAAGGAGCCAAATCCTTTTTGAAGGTTGTTGATTTTCTTGAATATAAGTAACTAGTGGAATTTGAGTATGAGTGTTATATTTTGTCATTTCCTCTCTTCTCACTTCACTCAGAGACCTTAAATACCATCCAATCAAGTGGTCATATTCATCTTTTATTCTTATGCAAAGATGAACACAAACTGCCATGAACACCAAGTAATTATGAGGAAGTCATTCAGCTTCTTTAGCTTAGGTGAAACTCTATGACATTATATTTATAAGATAATGATTGCACTGGTCCATATTTCAATGAAAAATAACAGTTAATGATACAGAGAAATATTGCGTGGTATTGTTGCATTCCATCATATGCGAATGAGCTCTTAGGTTTCGATTAAACCAACATCTATTATTCTCTGCAAACAAAAGTCTATGAAATTGAGGTCATGATACTCAATGATAAACTCAAACCTATATGTAAATAATTGAAGGTTTGCAGGTTGCTAAGGTGGATGCTATCATTCAGAAAAAGAATGTTTCCATGTGTTACAGCCGTGATAGTGACGTGGCCAGGCTCAGGTATCGCCAAATACGAGCAAGCCACGTGTAGGTTTCCCCGGCGGAGTCAGCGCCACGTCCTCAAAGCCAGGATCGGCGAGACTACACCGCCCGACGACTGTCTAAGGCAAACCGCCCTCGCCGAGGTCGAGCTCGGCTCGGAGTTCCTCTACCGCCTCATCGGCGCCCGGGCCCGGAGGGGTCCGCCTAAGTGAGGTCGGCCAAGGTCGGGCGATCCCCTGCCGCCTCGCCAGGTGTCCACCCAGGAGGGGTCCACCTAAGCCGAGGTCGGCTGTTTCTCCGCCCTTCGCCAGGTGGCCGCCCGGAGACGGGCCCACCTCGGCCGAAGCCAGGCGACCTTCTGCCACCTCGCCAGGTGTCCACCCAGGAGGGGTCCACCGAAGCCGAGGTCGGCTGATTCTCCGCCCTTCGCCAGGTGGCCGCCCGGAGATGGGCCCACCTCGGCCGAAGCCAGGCAACCTTCTGCCACCTCGCCAGGTGTCCACCCAGGAGGGGTCCACCCAAGCCGAGGTCGGCTGGTTCTCCGCCCTTCGCCAGGTGGCCGCCCGGAGACGGGCCCACCTCGGCCGAAGCCAGGCAACCTTCTGCCACCTCGCCAGGTGTCCACCCAGGAGGGGTCCACCCAAGCCGAGGTCGGCTGGTTCTCCGCCCTTCGCCAGGTGGCCGCCCGGAGACGGGCCCACCTCGGCCGAAGCCAGGCGACCTTCTGTCGCCTCGCCAGGTGTCCACCCAGGAGGGGTCCACCTAAGCGAGGTCGGCTGATCCCTCGCCCCTCGCCAGTTGGCCCCCGGGGACGGGTCCAACTCAACCGAGGTCAGACCGCTCGCACGGAGAGGGCCCCGGGGAGAGAGACGGGCCCCGAGGCCGTTCCTCGGGCCGTACGAATCCCAGACGGCGTCCCGTACGGAGGGCGGCGGCACGCGGAACATCACTTGCATCGGCCTGACAGGACCCGCAGCCGAGAGACCCGATCCTGACAGGACAGGCCCCCTAGATGGATGGCGCCCGCGCCTGGGGAAGAGAGCGCTCTCACGGAGCCCGAGGCCTGACCAGCCGCCCTGCCAGCGCCGCCCTCCCCTCTTTCTCTTCTGTCTTTGCCTTTTCCCTGCTGGGCCCGGCGGACGAGGTCAGGAAGCCGCCTGGCCTCCTTCACCAAAAAGGGGAAAGAGAAGAGGACGGGGGAGGGGAGTTTCCGAGGAGGAAAAAGACAAACACGCGACGAGGGGAGATAAAGAGGGAAGAATCTGGGGACGACAATGTAAGCCAATTAGCCTGGGAACGAGGAGGAAGCACCGGTACAAGGCCTTGCTCCGAGAGAAAACCTAGAGATCCCGAGAGGGGAACACTGGGTGCGAGCTCGGCAAGAGGGCCTAGCCGAGATTCCGGTCCCCAGAGCATTTCCTTCACCAGTTAACTCTCTAAGCCCGGAACCCTTTCGAGGGCCCGGCTAGGGAGACTGTTCCTTCTCGTCGTCTACTGACTTGACCGTCGGAGCTCCCTCGCCGGGATCCCCGGCCAGGGTCTTCTGACCCCTTTGCTGCAGGTTCTCCGCGGGAAGGGAGGCTCCCTCGCCAGGCGATCAGGAAGGATCGGCTGATCCGTGGCACGGGCGCGGCGGCGAGAGCGGCAACAGATTGGCGCGCCAGGTAGGGGGGGCAGGACACTAACCTCTAGTGGGAACTAGCTTTCTGCAAGAGTCACGCTCTCCAGCAATGGTGGTCACTCGTGGTCGCGAGGCGTCCACAAGTCGTGTGGGAGAAGCCCACTCCCCTCTAGGGGGCCACACCCCCGAACGGGAGCTTCCGGCTCCCCCTCCTCTTCCACAGCAGCCTACCCCGGTGGACGGATCCCTTGCGGCCATCGTCCAGCAGCTGCAGACCTTGACCTCGGCGGTCCGACAGCTTCAGCATCAGCAACGGTCCCTGGCCACTCAGCCGCAGCCAGGGACCCCCGCGGCCCGAGCCGCGGGGCAACGTGGGAGCCTGCGCTTAATCCAGGGCAGGCCATCCCATCCGAGGGCCATCTCCAACCCCCGGGGGGAGCCACCGAGCTCCCGCAAAGAGAAACTATTCCGGTTCGGAGGATCACGAGAGTCGATCCCCGGCCGACGTGGCCAAAATGGCAAATCGCAGCAAGCGACGCCGAGGCCAGACCTCGCGCCGAGACCGATCGGCGCCCCCTTCACCCGCAGCCTCGGTGGAAGACTCCACCGATGAAGCCATCAGGCGCCAGGCCGAGAGGCGCCTGGAGGAGCATGAGCGCAAGTTGGCAGAGTTCGCTCGCCGATTCACCGACTTGTAGAACTCGTTGGCAGACCCGGCGGGCTACGACTCCCGCCCCCCTTTCTCTGAAGAAATCCAGGCAGAACCAATCCCGAAACGGTTTCGCATGCCGCAGGTGGATCCCTACGACAGAACCACCGACCCCCTAGATCATTTGGAGAGCTATAAGGCTCTTATGAGGGTCCAGGGGGCCACCGACGCCCTTCTGTGTATCGCCTTCCCGGCAACCCTTCGGAAGGTCGCTCGAGTCTGGTTCACCCGCCTCGAGCCCGGGTCCATTTGCTCCTTCCATCAGTTGGAAGGAAAGTTTGTGGCGCACTTCGATGCTTGTCGAAAGGTGCCAAGAGAGGTGGACAGCCTCTTTTCCATCCACCAGCAGGACCAGGAGCTGCTCCGGGATTACATCACCCGGTTCAAGACCGCAGCACTGGAGATCTACAGCTTGGACGAGCCCGTCGCCATGCTGGCCTTGAAGCGCGGACTCAAGACGTCCCGCCTAACCTATTCCCTGGACAAGAAGCCACCCAGGACGTATTCCGAGCTCCTCCTCCGCGCCCACAAGTACATCCGAGCGGATGAGGCCGACCGCACCCGTCGAGAGCTGGACGGGAAGACTCCAAAGAAGCCGCTCCCGAGGGACACCCCGGGAGCTCGGAGGCCCGGGCCATCTACCGACCTCCGCCTAAATCCAAGACCGAGGGGCGAGGCCACTCCCGAGTGGAGGTACACCCCTCTCCTCGCATCTCGAACGAAGATCCTCATGGAAATCGAGGGCGAGCGCTACCTCCGCTGACCTCCTTCCCAGAACCCGAGAGCCGTCCGAGACAAATCAAAGTATTGCCAGTTCCATCGCGAGCACGGGCATGACACGGAAGAGTGTCGCCATCTGAAGCGGGAGATTGAGGAACTGATTAGGAGGGGTTACCTCAGGAAGTTCGTCAAGAATGAGGCCCCCTCTGAAGGGCAGCCGCTCGCGGCCCTACCACCTGTCCCTGCGATCGACAACCGCCCAACGGAGAAGCCCGTGGGCATGATCTCGCGCGGGTCCGGCCGAGCAATGAAGAGAGCCCGGGAGGTCCCGGGGAATGTAATCCCTCCCAAAGGAGGGGAAATTAATGATAATGTAAACAACGATGCCGTGGTGGTCGAGATGACCATCGCGAAGCATCCTGTACATCGAATCATGACGAATAATGGAAGCTCGGCTGACGTGCTTTTTTACGATGCATTCTCTCGGATGAATTTGTCCCCAGAACAGCTGAAGCCAGTGCACACCCCCTGGTAGGTTTTACAGGGGACTCGGTGGGGGTCGAGGGGGAGGTCACTCTCCCGGTCACTGCCGGATCCCCGCCCCGGCAAGCGACCGTCCTAATAACATTCACCGTCGTCAGGCTCCCTTCGCCTTACAACGCCATTCTTGGACGTCCCGGGCTCAACCAACTGGACGCCACCATCTCCACGAGGAGGCTGTTGGTGCAATTCCCCATGCCTTTCGGGCTCGGAGAGATGAAGGGGACGATCCAGCCAGTCCCGCTCTGCCTCCAGACGGTCCCAGGCGCCGGGGGCGCGGAGCTCGCCCATGATATCGACGACCTCGATCTGAGAGAGAAGGAACCCAGGGGAGGGCCCGTAGAGCGCCTGCTGACTTTTTCCCTCGGTTCGGATCCCCTGAAGACAGTGCAAATTGGGGCCCAGCTCCCCGAGGAAGAGCGAACCCGCTTGCTGGAGTTTCTCCGCGCCAATGCTGACGTGTTCGCCTGGTCAGCAGCCGACATGCCGGGCATCCCGCCCGAGGTTATTATGCATAGCCTGAACGTGGACCCAGGTTGCCGCCCGGTCCGCCAGAAGAAGAGAAGCTTCGCCATGGAGAGGCAGAAGGCGATCAACGAGGAAGTAGAGAAGCTCCTCGCCGCCAGTTTCGTCCGAGAGGTCCAATACCCTAGCTGGCTGGCAAACGTGGTCATGGTAAAGAAGAGTAGCGGTAAGTGGAGGATCTGCGTGGACTACACCGACCTCAACCGAGCTTGCCCAAAGGACAGTTTTCCTCTTCCAAAGATCGACCAGCTGGTCGACACCACCTCAGGGCATCGCCTCTTGTCGTTCATGGACGCCTTCTCCGGATACAACCAGATCCGGATGAACCCGGAGGACGAAGAGCACACTGCCTTCGTAACTGACCGCGGGACTTTTTGCTACAGGATGATGCCTTTCGGCCTCAAGAACGCAGGGGCGACGTACCAACGTCTGGTCAATAAAATCTTCAAAGACCAGATAGGCCGCAACATGCAGGTGTACGTGGACGACATGCTGGTGATGAACAAACTCGATTCGGACCATGTGGCTGACTTGACGGAGACGTTCGGCAACCTCCGGCGCCATCAGATGAAGCTGAACCCGGCGAAGTGCGCTTTCGGCGTCTCCGCCGGTAAGTTCCTAGGGTTTATGGTGACTCAAAGAGGAATCGAGGCCAACCCGGAGAAGGTCCAGGCCATCCTGGACATGGAGCAGCCCATCTCCAAGAAGCAGGTGCAACGACTGACCGGCCGAGTCACGGCCCTTAGCCGTTTCATTTCCAGGTCGGCGGACCGCTGCCGTCCCTTCTTCAAGGTGCTGAGGAAGATGAATGGCTTTGCTTGGACCGAGGAGTGTCAGCGGGCCTTCGAGGAGCTGAAGAAGACGCTCGCATCGCCACCTTTACTGTCCAGGCCCGAGGAGGGGGAGGAGCTTGCCCTCTACCTGGCGGTTACCCCGAAGGCCGTTAGCTCGGTTTTGGTCTGAACCGACGACCAGGGGCTCCAGCGGCCGGTGTACTATACCAGCAAACTTCTCCGAGACGCGGAGCTCAGGTATTCCCGGCCCGAGAAACTTGTTTTTGCACTAATAGTGTCTGCCCTGCATCTCAGGCCCTATTTCCAAGCGCACCCCATCGCCGTCTTGACGGACCAACCGCTGAAAGCGGTGCTCAGCCGACCCGATACTTCGGGATGACTGGCCAAGTGGGCACTGAAACTCAGCGAGTTCGACATTGCGTACAGGCCAAGGTCGGCCATGAAGGCACAGGTGCTGGCCGATTTCTTGGTCGAATGTGCAGGCTTGGGCAAGGAGCCCGAGGAATGCCCATCGGCCCGACCGATGGAGGTTGGCACCGATGAGCCCGAAGAGGACGCCTGGATCCTCCATGTGGACGGAGCCTTGAACTCCGGCGGGAGCGGAGCTGGGCTCATCCTTGCCAACGGCGACGGGGTCGTCGCCGAGTGTGCACTCCGTTTCCAATTCCCCGCGACAAATAACCAGGCGGAGTACGAGGCACTTCTTGCCGGACTGAGGGTCTCCCGCGAGCTGGGCGTAACCAACCTCAGAGCTTTCACTGACTCCCAGCTCGTAGCGGGGCAGGTATCCGGAGAGTACGTCGCGCACGACCCCCAAATGGCGAAGTACTTGGAGCTCGTCAAGGCGGGCACATCCAAGTTCCGGCGCTTCAACATCTTCCATATCCCCCGCGGGGAGAACGCCCGCGTGGATGTCCTCTCTCGACTGGCGACCCTGCCGGACGCGATGCTGGGGCGCGCTCATGTGGAGCGCCTTGAGGTCCCAAGCCTCGAAGCACCGGTGGAGGTCCATCAGGTCAGCCAGGAGCCCAGCTGGATGGACAAGTACGCTGCGTATATCACCAGCGGCACCCTGCCGGAGGACCGAGAGGCGGCTCGCCTCATCAGGAAGAAGGCCGTGCGGTTCGTCCTGATGGACGGGCAGCTGTATCGAAGATCCTACTCTTATCCCCTCCTCAAGTGCGTAGGACCCACAGAAGCCAAGCTTGTGCTCCAGGAGATTCACGAAGGCGTCTGTGGGAACCATGTTGGGGGCAGGGCATTGGCGTACAAGGCCCTCCGTCAGGGCTACTTCTGGGAGACAATGAAGGAGGACGCCGCCGGCTTCGTGAAAAAGTGCGACCGGTGCCAGCGTCACGCCACGGTGCAGCGACAACCCTCCAACCCAATCTCTCAGCTCTCAGCCCCCTGGCCGTTCGCCCAGTGGGGAATGGACCTCCTGGGCCCATTCCCGCCGGCGTCTGGCCAGCGGAAGTTCTTGATAGTGGATATCGACTACTTCACAAAGTGGGTCGAGACCGAACCCTTGGCGAGAATCACCGAAGCAAACGTCGCCAAGTTCTTCTGGAAGTCCATTGTCTGCCGCTTCGGCCTCCCCCACACCGTGGTCACCGACAATGGACGCCAGTTCGACTGCCGGGAATTCGAAGAATTCTGCAGCGATCTCGGCATCAGGCATCGCTTTACCTCGGTGGCGCACCCTCAGACCAACGGGGAAGCCGAAGTCACGAACAGGACCATTCTCCAGGGCCTCCGCACGCGGCTGGACCAAGCCAAGGGCAGGTGGGCCGACGAGCTTCCCAGCATCCTTTGGGCATACCACACCACCCCAAGGACGGCTACCGACGAAACACCATTCAACCTCGTCTTCGGAGCCGAGGCGGTTATCCCGATTGAGCTCAGCTTACCCACGCTGCGCGTGGAGCAATACGACGAGACAGAGAACCCAGCCAGGATGATGCTCAACCTAGACCTTCTCGAGGAAACGAGGGACAAGGCCCGAGTCCGAATGGCGGCGTACCGGCAACGTGTAGCCAGATATTACAACTCCCGAGTGTGGCCGAAGGTTTTTCGTCCCGGGGACTTGGTCCTCCGGCGCGCAGAAGCCTCCCAGCCACGGGAATGCGGCAAGCTATCACCCAACTGGGAAGGCCCATACCGGGTGGCTGAAGCCCTCCCTCATGGAGCATATTACTTAGGAGAATTGGGAGGCGCCAGATTCCCCCGGACGTGGAACTCCTCGAACCTAAGGATGTACTATCAGTGATGTAAGGCTCCCGGTTCCTGTAACAAAGTTCCTCCATTTCAAACACTCCCTTCTAACCTCGACGAGAAGGCCTACGGCATCGAGCTCAGTCCGGAAGATCCTGGGCTTCGGCCTGGAAGGTGGCGCCGAACCCAGTTCGCCCATGCAAGCCCGGAGCACAGCTCAGCAAGCCGCGCAAGGCTTAAGAAAGCCTGCGGCATTGAGCTCAGTCCGGAAGATCCTGGGCTTCGGCCTGGAAGGTGGCGCCGAACCCAGTTCGCCCACGCAAGCCCGGAGCACAGGTCAGCAAGCCGCGCAAGGCTTGAGAAAGCCTGCGGCATCGAGCTCAGTCCGGAAGATCCTGGGCTTCGGCCTGGAAGGTGGCGTCGAACCCAGTTCGCCCATGCAAGCCCGGAGCATAGCTCAGCAAGCCGCGCAAGGCTTGAGAAAGCCTGCGGCATCGAGCTCAGTCCGGAAGATCCTGGGCTTCGGCCTGGAAGGTGGCGCCGAACCCAGTTCGCCCACGCAAGCCCGGAGCACAGCTCAGCAAGCCGCGCAAGGCTTGAGAAAGCCTGCGGCATCGAGCTCAGTTCGGAAGATCCTGGGCTTCGGCCTGGAAGGTGGCGCCGAACCCAGTTCGCCCACGCAAGCCCGGAGCACAGCTCAGCAGGCCGCACAAGGCTTAAGAAAGCCTGCGGCATCGAGCTCAGTCCGGAAGATCTCGGGCTTCAGCCTGGAAGGTGGCGCCGAACCCAGTTCGCCCACGCAAGCCCGGAGCACAGCTCAGCAGGCCGCGCAAGGCTTGAGAAAGCCTGCGGCATCGAGCTCAGTCCGGAAGATCTCGGGCTTCGGCCTGGAAGGTGGCGCCGAACCCAGCCGCCCACGCAAGCCCGGAGCACAGCTCAGTGAGCCGCGCGAGGCTTGAGAAAGCCTGCGGCATCGAGCTCAGTCCGGAAGATCTTGGGCTTCAGCCTGGAAGGTGGCGCCGAACCCAGTTCGCCCACGCAAGCCCGGAGCACAGCTCAGCAGGCCGCGCAAGGCTTGAGAAAGCCTGCGGCATCGAGCTCAGTCCGGAAGATCTCGGGCTTTGGCCTGGAAGGTGGCGCCGAACCCAGCCGCCCACGCAAGCCCGGAGCACAGCTCAGTGAGCCGCGCGAGGCTTGAGAAAGCCTGCGGCACCAAGCTCAGTCCGGAGGTCCCGGGCTTCGGCCTGGAAGACGGTGCAGAAACCGTGTTGTCTGCGCAAGCATAAGGGCAACCCAAAGTCGGGCCCGCTTAAGGCTTGCCCTGCTGCGACGCGACTCTGCAGGCCCCATCCTTCGATTTGAACAATGGGAGGACCAGGCCTGCAGTTATTTCAAGTGTTCCAGACCGACATCTCAGAAAGAAAAGAAGAGAAAAGTGAGACGAAACGACAATCAAAGTTTCGGTAAAGCTAGATCTTCATTAACAAGAGTGGTCGTTACAAGCTGGGAGCCCCGACAGGCCGGGACTCCCCAAAAGAAAACAAAAACAACAGAAGCGAAGAAGAGAAGACTGCCGGGATCACTGGATTGTGGGGTCGGAGCCATCTGCCGGAGGCAAGGGCGCTGCGTCCTCGACTTCCACAGCGGCCGGCTCCTGGGGCTGTTCCGGGGCCGCGGCATCGCTGGTCGACGGCGCCGGAGGTGTCGCTTCGGTCGTGCCGGGAGCCCTGCTCTCGCCCCCTGGCCTCCTGCCACCGACTACGACTCCGCTCAGGTCCAGCTGGGGGAAGAAGGCCCCCACCTTCTCCCGGCACATCCGGAACCCCTTCAGGAAGGAGTCCACGGCAGCCTCCCGGACCTCCGACGTATACTCGTCGGAGGCCCGGAACTTGGGGACGGCCTCTTGCGCTTCCCGCTTGGCCGCCTCCAGGAGCCCGTTGACATAGGCGCTCCAGTCCTTCGCCGCGGCCGCGTCTCGCCGGGCCTCCTCCAGCTGGCGCTCCAGCCATTGGGAGTGGGCCTGCAGGCGGGCCTTCTCTGCCGCCTCCTCTTCAGTTCGGCGCTGGTTAGAGGTCCGCTCCTCCGACAAGGAGGCCTCCAACTCCTTGTTCCGCTCCTCGGAACGCGCCAGGTCGGACTGGAGGGCTTGCTTCTCGGCTCGCAGCTCGGCCCCCTTCTCCATCAAATCCTTGATGTCGGCTGCGAGCTTGCCGAGCTTCTGCTCCCGATCGGAGTCCCTCTTGGCGTTCCCTACGAGGAAATTCCTTAGTAGGAGGACGTAATTCCCGATCTGCAATGGCAAAAGTGACACATGTCAGAGCAAAGGCAGATAAGTCTCGAGGTAGAAAAAAGGAAGAGGAAGAAGCTCGGACTTACCGTGAAGAGCTGCGGAAGGATGCCGAGCAGCGCGTCCACGTAGTCCCGGCCGCCCCGAGCTCGACGGTCCCGGGCGGTGGAGGCGTACTCCATCATCTTCTCCGCCAGCCCCCTGTCGAGAATGACCGAGTCCCGGTGGGTGATCACCGGCGTCGAGGCCTTTGGGCCGGCCCCTGCGGCAGCTGCCCCCTCAGCCGAAGCCGCAACCGACGGGCCGGCGGTCGCCACAGGCGGTGCTGTCGAGCTGGCAGCAATGACGGGCCCGGCGATGGGCGGAGCGGCAGGCGCTGGAGCTCTCTCTGCAGCGCCACCAGGTCGCGCGGCCGAAGTATCAGTGGCCCCGCCCTGAGGCGGCCGGGGCGGGGAGATGATGGCAACCGGGCCGGGCACGGTCGCCGCCACGACCTCCCGGCTCATCTCCGTGCGAGCCCTCTTCGCTGCGGGCTCGTCTACCTCCACGACGTCCCGCTGGGCCGCCCCCTCCAAGAGGTTCTCCAAGGAAAACTTCATCCCTGCAAGACAAAAGAGACAGAAAGTCAGCCGGCTCGGTTATGAAGAGAGGGGGGGGGGCAGAGATCAATGCGGGGTCGAATCTTACCAGTCTCACGGATGGGACTGATACCGGCCTCAATAAGATTCTGCTCAGAAAGCAGAACCTCGAGCGCCGGGACCTCGTCGCCCAGGAGCTGGGTATAGGACTCCTGGTCCGCCGGCTCGACCCGGGAGTTTCGGTTCGGGGTCCGGTCCGGTTCACTCCAGGCCCAGTCGACGTCGTCAACCGAAGCAAAGAAAAACCGGCTCTTCCATCCCTTGACCGAGGAAGGGAGGTCGAACCGGAGACACCTAGGCCGGGGTGAAATGTACCACCAGCCGTCATCGGTGGAGCACTTCTTCAGGGTGAACAAGGCCCTGAAGAGAGAAAAGCGGGCGACGAAACCGTGGAAGTGGCAGAAAACAATGAAGGAGAAGATGACCCGGATGGCATTAGGAGCCAGCTGGGCCGGGACGAGCCGAAAGTGGCTGAGAAAGGAAAGAAAGAAAGGATGCAAAGGAAACCGAAGACCCCCAAGGAGGAAGTCTTCGTAGAAAGCTATGCGGCCGGGGCCACTCATGGTGACGCGCTCCCCGGACCGCGGGACAAACAGACGAATAGACCCCGGGATGCCATAGGCATCTCGGAGGAGAGAAAGATCGCCTTCGGTCATGGTAGAAGCATGACCGGAGGGACCGGCGGGAAGAGACGGCGGAGCAGAAAGAGACGGTGGAGCAGGAAGAGAAGGCAAAGCAGGAAGGGAACGGAGGGGCACGGCAGGTGCAACCGGAGGGGACCGGATCCCCCTGGGGATGCCAATGGTGACACCCCCGGGTTGCAAGCGCCGGCGGACCTCCTCCGAAATTACCTCCTCATCCGAGGAGGAAGAAGATGGAGTCCTCGGCCGGGATGGACCGGCCTCGTCCGGGTTGGAAGAGACATGGCGACGGCGTGCCATAGGAAGGGAAAGGACAAGAAGATCGGAAAGGAAATGAGAGAGAAGGAGGGGGGCTAGAGGAGAAGAAGGAGGCACTCACCGAAAATGCACAGACGAGCGCGAGCAGCAGGAGTTGTTAGCCTGCAGCAAACCGCCCACGAAGCAAGGGAAAAGGCCTCGTTCTGGAAAGTCCCCTCCCTTTCAAACTCAGCCGACAGCAGCCGTACCCGTCATTCTACCTTAGGCCATTGGATGGTCGCCACGTGGGTGCACGCCCGATACCGACGCCTCGTTAGCAGAGTAACGGCCTCTGCCTCGAAGCGACGCATTGATTACGGGCAAGTGGGCGACACGTGGCGGCTCCCCGTAGGTCTCCAGCCGCATCGAGCCACGACGAACGAGGATCGTGGCAATTATGATGCAAGATCTTTGCCTCTCCACGTCATGTCCGCATTTAATCTCGATGTTCCGTTCTACGATGCCCCGACGGAATGGCGGGTTGGGGGGCAACTGTTACAGCCGTGACAGTGACGTGGCCAGGCTCAGGTATCGCCAAATACGAGCAAGCCACGTGTAGGTTTCCCCGGCGGAGTCAACGCCACGTCCTCAAAGCCAGGATCGGCGAGACTACACCACCCGACGACTGTCTAAGGCAAACCGCCCTCGCCGAGGTCGAGCTCGGCTCGGAGTTCCTCTACCGCCTCATCGGTGCCCGGGCCCAGAGGGGTCCGCCTAAGTGAGGTCGGCCAAGGTCGGGCGATCCCCTGCCGCCTCGCCAGGTGTCCACCCAGGAGGGGTCCACCTAAGCCGAGGTCGGCTGTTTCTCCGCCCTTCGCCAGGTGGCCGCCCGAAGACGGGCCCACCTCGGCCGAAGCCAGGCGACCTTCTGCCACCTCGCCAGGTGTCCACCCAGGAGGGGTCCACCGAAGCCGAGGTCGGCTGATTCTCCGCCCTTCGCCAGGTGGCCGCCCGGAGACGGGCCCACCTCGGCCGAAGCCAGGCAACCTTCTGCCACCTCGCTAGGTGTCCACCAAGGAGGGGTCCACCCAAGCCGAGGTCGGCTGGTTCTCCGCCCTTCGCCAGGTGGCCGCCCAGAGACGGGCCCACCTCGGCCGAAGCCAGGCAACCTTCTGTCACCTTGCCAGGTGTCCACCCAGGAGGGGTCCACCCAAGCCGAGGTCGGCTGGTTCTCCGCCCTTCGCCAGGTGGCCGCCCAGAGATGGGCCCACCTCGGCCGAAGCCAGGCGACCTTCTGTCGCCTCGCCAGGTGTCCACCCAGGAGGGGTCCACCTAAGCGAGGTCGGCTGATCCCTCGCCCCTCGCCAGTTGGCCCCCGGGGACAGGTCCAACTCAACCGAGGTCAGACCGCTCGCACGGAGAGGGCCCCGGGGAGAGAGACGGGCCCCGAGGCCGTTCCTCGGGCCGTACGAATCCCAGACGGCGTCCCATACGGAGGGCGGCGGCACGCGGAACATCACTTGCATCGGCCCGGCAGGACCCGCAGCCGAGAGACCCGATCCTAACAGGACAGGCCCCCTAGATGGATGGCGCCCGCGCTTGGGGAAGAGAGCGCTCTCACGGAGCCCGAGGCCTGACCGGCCGCCCTGCCAGCGCCGCCCTCCCCTCTTTCTCTTCTGTCTTTGCCTTTTCCCTGCTGGGCCCGGCGGACGAGGTCAGGAAGCCGCCTGGCCTCCTTCACCAAAAAGGGGAAAGAGAAGAGGACGGGGGAGGGGAGTTTCCGAGGAGGAAAAAGACAAACGCGCGACGAGGGGAGATAAAGAGGGAAGAATCTGGGGACGACAAGGTAAGCCAATTAGCCTGGGGACGAGGAGGAAGCACCGGTACAAGGCCTTGCTCCGAGAGAAAACCCAGAGATCCCGAGAGGGGAACACTGGGTGCGAGCTCGGCAAGAGGGCCCAGCCGAGATTCCGGTCCCCAGAGCATTTCCTTCACCAGTTAACTCTCTAAGCCCGGAACCCTTTCGAGGGCCCGGCTAGGGAGACTGTTCCTTCTCGTCGTCTACTGACTTGACCGTCGGAGCTCCCTCGCCGGGATCCCCGGCCAGGGTCTTCTGACCCCTTTGCTGCTGGTTCTCCGTGGGAAGGGAGGCTCCCTCGCCAGGCGGTCAGGAAGGATCGGCTGATCCGTGGCACGGGCGCGGCGGCGAGAGCGGCAACACCATGTTTTATCTTGTTACCCAAAAATCTTGTTTTGCCCCTTCTCATGAATCTAGTAAGCTTCGTTAATAACATTTTCTTGTCAATGGACTTAGTCGAGCAAACATGGTTCTAAATGTAGATCACCTCTAATTGTATTATTAATGTCACCTATGATACTAGGGAGGTAGAGGACTACACCTAATCAATGAACAGAAGGGAAGTGAAGGGCTTCACATTATATTCCATCCTGCTTTGAATTTTTTTTATCTTTTGAAAGGCCCGATAAGCTACATAAACCTAGTTTGAATATATCCAATAAAATCAAAAAAATAAAATATCACGAAAGAAGGGTGGCATGGTCATATAATCAACCCGCGATACATTGCTAGAATGCTTTGCCACAGAAGTGGTAACTAGTCTGCAACGTTGTTTGCTATATGAGAGACATCACTACCCTCACTACCCTGAAAGGTGGTGTAATCCCTCCCAAAATGCCAAATATCCTAGCTTAGGGGGTGTCTGTCTACCACCCTAGACTGCCATTAGACTAACCAATCACAATATTTGAGTCCCCATCTAAGTAGATAGAATTAGACCACAAACATAATCTAGCATAGCTACTACCCACCCAAGTTACTTTCCAATCGGCTCTAGGTATGATTATTATTTAAATTATATGAAACACACATATATAATTTTAAAAATTTGAAAATAATTTTTGGTGGTGTGTGTCACAGAACATTCTTGATATAACAAATAGTTTTAAAACTAAAACAAAATTTAGGAAACAAAACAAAAATTTGAAATCCTTGCCTGGAAGATGGATGAAACCACTGCTTTAAAGAAGATTTAGCTTCCTTCTCGTGTGAAGAACAACTGAACCTTTCACTCTCCTTCAACGTATAACCCGAAAACTAATACTTCAATATTCATCGGTAGCACGATCTCGAATGAATGTTGATCAAGCATGCCTTCAACCCAAATAATCAAAATATTTAAAATGGAGGAAAAGAGAGAGAGTGTTAGAGAGGTTTTAGAGAGAGGGAGAGAAGAATTCTTGGATGGATAAAAATCAGGAAAAAGGGGAGACTATTCATAGGCTCAAAACTTCAAAAAAAACCCCAAATTTTCCCATAAATAGTAGTTTAAAGCATTAAAAAAATAAAAAAATAAATGTGCATAATAGCTCAGAACGGATGTGACACTCTCATGCTGCATCCACGCAGAGCATACATTCCACTACTGCACCTGTATGAATGCTTGTTGCACTTGCATGAACCGTCGCCCATTGCTAGAGGAGCTTCATAGGTGGAGTTTTCGAAACTCCCAAAACTATATGATAATCTCCTATAGATTTTAAAGCTCAAGACAAAATATTTAAAATCTATAAATAATTTAAATAATAAAAATTTTGAACCTTTACTATACTCAGTGCAAGTACCTTCTAGATTTGAACTTGTATTTAGTATAAAAATATACTTAGTATGAAGATAAATTAATTATAATATGGGATAGCACTATCTAGGATATGTACTTATCTTGATTTTCATGAGAGTTACTAGGATACGTTGGTATCATAGTCGCGGCTTCATGACTACTCTCACTAAGGTAAATCCTCTAAAAGTACATATAATGGAATCGTATCTTACTGAAGTTATAGCTTTGAATCTATTAAAAGATATGCTTAATCAACTGTCATAATAGACTACATCATAGAGATGGGATGAAGACAGACTCTAGATCGATACTTCCAAACATCATATCAAAGGTTATTTCTCTTTGAACCTGAACTATGGGATTGCTATAATGGTAGGGATCCACTCTAGTGACTAATGTATGGGCTTAAGTCTCATCTTCCCTTTAATATCTCAAATATCCCAGCTTTTGAAAGACCTTTGATCAAAAGATCAGCCAAGTTATTTTTTGATCTTATAAATTGAAGTAATATCACATCTTTCATTTTATTTCTTATAGCTTTATACCTAATCAAGATATAATTATTCATCTTTTTGTTGGTTGTTTGTTGATTTAACAAATTAATTAGAGTTTTGCAATCATAATTTAATAAAATTTTTAAAATTTTTAGTAGAAAATTTTTTATATCATTTATTAAATCTTTTAGCCACTATACTTCAGTATATACAGTGTTAAAAGCAAACAATTCATATTCTAATATATTTATAGTAATTATTATTATTTATAAAAATTTTAAGATACTGCAGCTCCTCCTAACAAGAAGAGATATTTGGTGATAAATTTAATATCTTAGCAATCTATTATCCAATTGGCATCACTATAACCCTCAAGTACTTGTAGATAACCTGAGATACTAGAGAGTAATCTAAGATTCTCTTAAGATATCTAAAGATTCTTTCTAAAATTTTTTAATAGTCTTTACTATGATTATTAGTATACCTATTCAGTTGACCTACTATATAAACTATCTAGATGGGTTCTATTTAAAATATATAATAGAGATCCTATTCTCTAAGAATATTCTAATTATTTAATAGGTTCTTCTAAATTCTTAGTTAAGTAAGAACTATGATTATATAGGATAAAGATAGGATTTAAATCAAAATATTTAAATTTTTTCATTATTTTTTATTAAATTTGCTAGGCTTATTGGTATTCACTATCTACTCTTTCAAGCTTCATTTTTAAAATTATATCACCTTTTCCTATATCTTTCATATAAAAATTATTTGATAGATAACTTTTAATTTCTTGAATTACATTTATTAATATTTCAAATAATAAAATATCATCTACATACAAATATAATATTATAAAGTCTATATTTTATTTTTTATAATATATATATTTATATATTTATATATTTTTATTCATTTATTTTAAAGTTATTTCTTAAGATAATTTTATCACAATTAATATGTTATTATCTAGGAGCTTGTTTCAAATCATAAAATGATTTAATTAGTCTACATACCTTATGTTCTTGTTCTTTTACTTCAAATCCTTAAGGTTAGTTTATGTAGATTTTTTCTACTTGTCTATTTAAAAATATGATTTTTACATCCATTTGATGGATTATTAATTTGTAAATTGAGACTAAAGCTATAAAGTTTTTAAGGTTATTATCCTAACCATAAGAGCATAGATGTCAAAGTAATCTATCTCTTTCTTTTGACTAAATTCTTTTACTACTAACCTAGCTTTATATCTTTTTATTATTCCATCTGTTCTTAATTTCTTTTTAAAATCTATTTTTTCCTATAGATATATTTTCTAGAGGTAAATCAATTAAAACTCAAGTTTTATTTTCTATAATTGATTAAACTTTACTATTTATAGTTTTCTTTTAATATAATAATTTTGATGATGACATCGTCTCATCTTACGTAGAAGGATCACTCTCTACTAAAAATAAGGAGTCTTCTCTAAAACTTTTTTTAACTCTTTTCTTTTACTTCTTAATTCAAGTTTAATTTCAAGTTCAGGTTGAGGTTCTACTAATTCAAACTCTAAAAGTCTAAAACTTACCTTACTAGAAATTTTAGTTTTATAGGAAAATATATTCTCAAACAAAAAGGTATCTCTAGCTTTTAAGATTATGCTATCTGCTATATCACAAATATTTGATTTTATTATTAAGAATTTATAGGCATTATTATTTTGAGTATAGCCTATAAATACAATATCTACAGTCTTAGATCCTAGTTTTCTCTTTTTGGATCCAGAAAATTAATCTTGGCTAGGTACTTCCATACTTTGAAAAAATTCATGTTAAAAGCTATGCCTTTTCAAAGCCCTTAAAAAGTCTTGCTACTATCCTTAACAAGTATCCTATTTAGGATGAAGCCAGAAGATAGAAGAGCTTTTTATCATAAGTTCTTAAGTAAGCTGAAATTGATAAGCATAGCATTTATTATATCTAAAAGGGTATAATTTTTATGTTCAACTATATCATTGGACTGTGAAGAGTGAGGAGCAGACACTTGATGAATTATATTATATTTTTGATAGAACTAAAAGAATTCATTCGAGATATATTTTCTTTCTCTATCAAATCTAAGAATCTTAATCTTCTTTTCTTGTTAATTTTTTATTTCACTTTTAAAAATTTTAAACTTCTTGAAGGTTTCATCTTTAAATTTAATTAGATAACAATAGCAATATTTAGAAAAATCATGTATAAAGATCACTATGTACCTATTGCTACCATGGATTATAGTTTTGGTAGAGTCGCATATATCATTCTATATAAACTCTAAGATTGAAGAATCTTTTTAATTAATTTGAATGATTTTCTTGGTTGTTTATATTTAATACATATTTCATACTTAAATGTATCTAATTTTGATTTAGAAATTAGTTTTAACTCCATCGTATGCTTAAATTTTCTAAGTGTACAAGACATAATCTATTACGCCATAGATTTTATTTAGATTCATTCATAAAATAAACTTGATTCTTGGCTTTATTAATAAAAAAATATTATATTTAATTTGAATAAACCTTCACTAACATATCATTTTTCTATGAAGGCATTATTCTTAGTTATTATAATTTTATTATAATTAAGGATAATTTTATATTTTCTCTAAACTAGCTAAGACCCACTAACAAAATTCTTCTTGAGGTCTAGAACATATAGCACATCCATTAAGGTGAGGACCTTTTCTGATGTCACCTTCAAGTTGACTTTACCTTATTCCATGATCTTGGTAGCTGTATTATTTTCTAGAATCATACCTCCTCTATTTGAGTCCTAAAAAGTAGTGAACCAAGAGCGGTCAAAATAAACATGAACATTAGCTCCTGAATCGACCCACCAATCAAGGTTGGAAAAAGTAGCATTAACTTTAGGGTTAAAACTTATTGACCTAAAGATGATATTTTATGGACATTCAACTACATGGCTTAGAATTTGGAGAAAGTAGAAAGTTTATGAAAAGGCTCTTTCTTCTGGTGAAAGCAATCTCTCGCATGGTGGTTTGTCCTTCTACATAAAAAAAGAACCTTTCACTTAGACCTTGGACTGGCTTATTGGATCTAGAATTATTGGCTTTGAAGATTTTACCTTTATGTTTGAACTTATTTGGATTAGGATGGTTAGGTTGGTTTGACTGGCATTATTGGTTGGTTGAAATCTAGATTTTGATTTTGATTTGGTAGTGCTGTTTATCTAGTATTGTTGGATCAGGTTAGCTTAGGCCTCTTCAATTCTGGTAAGCTAGTTTTTGACCCTATATTGGTCTTCTATCCTAATTGAGTTCAGAAGTTAGGCTAGGATTAGCCCTCCTTACTTTTGGAGCTGATCTTTGACAAAGCTATTCCAGGAAAGAGACATCTTCTCTAGAAGGTTAGAGATCTTAAATCCTTCTAAGAATTTATCCCCATTGGCTTGAAGCTTTATAAGATACTCTTGAAATTAGTAAAGCTGATCATTTATAGATTTGTTTTCTATCATGTTATATCTAAAAAATGATACAGTGTTGAATCGTTCAACCCCATCGATATCATCAAGATCATACTCAAATTTCTAGGTATCTTATAATTCCTTCACACTCTTAGCTGACAAGTAAATATCATAGACAAAGTTAGAAAGGGTACTAATAAAGGATGTTACTTTTACATAGATAATTCTCTTCTAGGATAGTAGAGGTGGTTAAACTAGAAGAACTAGTGGACTAGTTGATCATTACTAAAAATTTAAAGTGGTTAACCAAAACTTTATTTGGCTTTCTAGCTTCTAAAATAGGATCCATCAAATTTTTCTAGTTTTAGGCTAATATTCTCACATTTAATAATTGCAAGTAGATCCAAGTCAAATTTAACGAAGAAGATCTTGAAAACCAAAATAATTTTATTAAAAATTTAGTTAAATAATTTAAATATTATTTATTTATTTATTTGTAAAATATCACTTGATTTATTTTTCTTTAAAATTTATAGTTTTATTAAAATGATCACCAAGGTGATCAACCTATGATTTATTAAGATTTTTATTTAATTTATTTATCTCTAAATCCTAAAAAATTTGATTAATTTATTTATATTATCTTTTAAAAATTAATTTTATATGTTGTAGTATAGATTTTGTGGAGATCTCTGATTAATTTTGTATAACAAAAAACTAAAAAACAGATGCTATAGTTAATTAATTAAAAATATAATTTATATATGTTACGGACGTAACGATGACGTGGTCGGGCTCAGGTACCGCCAAATATGATCGAGCCACGTGGAGGTTTCTCCGGCCGAGTCAGCGCCACATTGTCAAGGCCGAGCTCGGCAAGGCTACTCCGCTAGACGACTTCCTAAGACAAACTGCTCTCGCCGAAGTCGAGCTCGATTCGGGGCTCCTCTACCACCTCGCCTAGCGCCCACCCAGGAGGGGTCCGCCTAAGCCGAGGTCGGCCGATCCTTCGCTCCTTCGCCAGGTGGCCCCCGGAGACGGGCCCACCTCGGCCGAAGCCAGGTGACCTCCTGCCACCTCGCCAGGTGTCCACTTAGGAGGGGTCCACCTAGGCTGAGGTCGGCCGATCCTTCGCTCCTTCGCCAGGTGGCCCCTGGAGACGGGCCCACCTCGGCCGAAGCCAGGCGACCTCCTGCCACATCGCTAGGTGTCCACCCAAGAGGGGTCCACCTAGGCTGAGGTCGGCCGATCCTTCGCTCCTTCGCCAGGTGGCCCCTGGAGACGGGCCCACCTCGGCCGAAGCCAAGCGACCTCCTGCCACCTCGCCAGGTGTCCACCCAGGAGGGGTCCACCTAGGCTGAGGTCGGCCGATCCTTCGCTCCTTCGCCAGGTGGCCCCTGGAGATGGGCCCACCTCGGCCGAAGCCAGGCGACCTCCTGCCACCTCGCCAGGTGTCCACCCAGGAGGGGTCCACCTAGGCTGAGGTCGGCCGATCCTTCGCTCCTTCGCCAGGTGGCCCCTGGAGACGGGCCCACCTCGGTCGAAGCCAGGCGACCTCCTGCCACCTCGCTAGGTGTCCACCCAGGAGGGGTCCACCTAGGCTGAGGTCGGCCGATCCTTCGCTCCTTCGCCAGGTGGCCCCTGGAGACGGGCCCAACTCGGCCGAAGCCAGGCGACCTCCTGCCACCTCGCCAGGTGTCCACCCAGGAGGGGTCCACCTAGGCTGAGGTTGGCCGATCCTTTGCTCCTTCGCCAGGTGGCCCCTGGAGACGGGCCCACCTCGGTCGAAGCCAGGCGACCTCCTGCCACCTCGCCAGGTGTCCACCCAAGAGGGGTCCACCTAGGCTGAGGTCGGCCGATCCTTCGCTCCTTCGCCAGGTGGCCCCTGGAGACGGGCCCACCTCGGCCGAAGCCAGGCGACCTACTGCCACCTCGCCAGGTGTCCACCCAGGAGGGGTCCACCTAGGCTGAGGTCGGCCGATCCTTCGCTCCTTCTCCAGATGGCCCCTGGAGACGGGCCCACCTCGGCCGAAGCCAGGCGGCCTCCTACCACCTCGCCAGGTGTCCACCCAGGAGGGGTCCACCTAGGTCGAGGTCGGCCGATCCTTCGCTCCTCCGACAGGTGGCCCTTGGAGACGGGTCCGCCTCGGCCGAGGTCAGGCGGCCCGTACGGAGAAGGTCCCAGGGAAGGAGGCACGGGCCCCGAGGTCATCCCTCGGGCCGTACGCATCACAGACGGTGCCCCGTACGGATGGCGGCGGCACGCGAAACATCATTTGCATCGGCCCGACAGGTCCCGCAGCTGAGAGGTGCGATTCTGACAAAACAGGCCCCATAGACGGATGGCGCCCACACTTGGAAAAGAGAGCGCTCTCACTGGGCCCGAGGTCGACCGGCCGCCTTACCAGCGCCCCCCCCCCCCCTTTCTGTCTTTGCCTTTTCCCTGTTGGGCTCGGCGGACGAGGTCGGAAAGCCGCCTAGCCCTCCTCACCGAAAAGGGGAAAGAGAAAGGGACGGGGGAGGGGAGCCTCCCAGGAGGAGAAGACAAGCGAACGGCGGGAGGAGATAAAAGAAAGGAAGCTGGGGACAATAAGGTAAGCGGATAAGCCTGGGGACAAGGAAGAAGCAACGGCAAAAAAGCCTCGCTCCGAGAGTGAGATCCGAGGTCTCGAGAGGGGATCGCTTGGCGTGAGCCCGGCAAGGAGGCCCGGCCGAATTTCTGGTCCCCAGAGCACCTTTCTTACTAGTAAATTCTCTAGGTCTGGAATCCCTTAGGGGGTCCGTCTTGGAGAATCTGTTCCTTCTCGTCGTCTACTGACTTGACCGTCGGAGCTCCCTCGCCGGGATCCCCGGCCAGGGTCTTCTAACCCCTTCTTGTAGGTTCGCCGCAGCCAGGGAGGCTCCCTCGCCAGGCGGTCAGGGAGGATCCACGGATCCGAGGCACGGGCGCGGTGACGAGAGCGGCAACAATATATAAATATAAATTGCAAAGCTCATTTATTATAATTATGTATAAATAATTATATTAATATAGAACTATATGCATATACTATATAAATATTTATCAAATCTTCTTGAGATTGTTATTTAAATTATATGAAATACACATATATATAATTTTAAAAATTTAAAAATAATTTTTTTGTAGTGTATGTAATAGAATACTCTTAATGTAATAAATGTTTTAAAACTAAAATAGAATTTAGGGAATAAAATAAATATTTGGAATCCTGGCTTAGGAGGTAGATGAAATCACTACCCTAAAAGGGATTTATTCCCCTTCTTGTCCGAAGAATAATTGGACCTCTCACTCTTCTCCAAGGTATAATCTAGAAGTCAACAATCCAATGTTCATTGGTGGCATGATCTTGAATGAATACTGATTGTACTCAACCGGCTTTTCCTGAATTGAACCAGTGCTGGTGGGCTTCTGGTTGGTCTGGCTGGTCCATTCTACCAGAAGTCCGACCGGTCGATCCACTGAAGTAGAGGTCCGAACGACCCACTTCCATCGAGGTCCGATCGGTCTGCTCCCCCTGAAAACTTGACAAACATTCTCCCTCGGCCGGACGACCCACCTCTGTTAGGTCCGACCGACTCATTCTCACTCCAGAAATAACTCGAAGGCTCCAGAAGCGCTTTCCAACTGATACCAGAATTCTGTTACAACGGACACCACCACATGGCCATGTCTCGGTGCCACCTGGCCATCACCCTGATTCTCCTAGGAGCAAATTGGGCATTCTCCACATATCCCCTAACAGAATTTGGCAGCATTCTACACCTATATAAGATGACCGGGGGACCTCAATTTGGGCTAAGTACACTCTTCTCTTCCCACCGCGTTGTCTCTTTAATTTCTCCATTCTGTTGCCCTCAAGCTCTTGCTATCTTAAGTATCGGAGTGTCCCCCGCCGGAACACCACCAGCCTTTTGGGACTTTGTTGCAAGTCGACCGGGGGAGGAGCGCTCCAGTATAGCCGACCGAGTCTGGTCCAGGAGAAGATGACGCAACACTGATCAAGCCTATCTTTAACACAAATAATCAAAATATTTAAAATGGAGGAAAAGAGAGTGTGTATTAGAGAGGTTTTAAAGAGAATGAGAGAAGAATTCTTGAATGGATAAAAATTAGGAAAAAATGGAGCCTAATTATAGGCTCAAAATCTCAAAGGAAAAACTCCAATACCCCCCCCCCCCCCCCCCCCAAATAGCTATTTATATCATTTAAAAGAAATAAAAAAATTAAAGATGCATAATGGCTCGAAACGGTTGCAAAACTCTCGCGCCAACATCCGCATGAAGTGTATGTTTCGCCGCTACACCCCGTGAACTCTCGTTGTGCCCGCATGAATGGCCACCAATTCCCAGAAGAGCTTTGCTGGGTCTGCTTGCATGAAAAGCCGCCCGTTGCGAGAGAAGCTTCACTGGGTGCGTCTGCATGAATGGCCGCCCATTGCCAAAAGAGCTTCGTAGGTGGAGTTTTTGAAACTCCTAAAACCATATGACATGATGGTATCATGCATCGGTGACTACCTTCAATAACAATGAATGGAGAGTCAAGGCCTCTATAATAAATCTGACATCTCTTCTACTATCACTATCAATTATACTACCATCAAAGTTTATTCCGAAGAAGCTTAGGTGTCAAGGCTACAAATGTTACATCCCGAATCCAGCACCGAAATCGGTTACGCGACCGGCTACACAAATCCTATATTTTTTTCTAGAGATCATGCAAGGCCTAAGCACACAAGAGCCACTAACTTCAAAAATCACATCAACTAAACCAATATTATATAAATAATTGAATAATAATTAAATAATCCATTTATTCAAGTCAAAATTACTAAAAGATCCACTAATTTATTACATAAATATCAACAATAGATCTAATTAAACAAAACTAATTAAAATATCTAAATATTTATGTAAGTCTCATGCCCAACCCGATCATTGCTACGCATCATTTCATCATAAATCCAATCTACAACCAAGCTCGAATATCTGCATAACTCTGTGAAGGAAGAAAGTAGGGGTTGTGAGCTTTATAGCCTAGTAAAGTCTTCAAACACTCACACCAATAATAGTATAACTTAAAAATATCAGGAAAATAACAGTTTATCAGATCACGTAACCAAAATAACTCAAATGTCAAGTTTAACAAAACTAATAATAATATTATATTTTCTTTTAGTGTTTCCATTAGTTAGCCTTTATCTTTAGGGTCTGGACTAACCATGGTCATGCTCCAGCCCATGACCGGCAATATCATTGTCTATGCCTATAATAGGCAATATTTATCACGATTCCACCTGCGACCGGCAATATCATTGTCCATGCCTGTGAAAGGCAATATTTGTTACGATTCCACCTGTGACCGGTAATATCATTGTCCATGCCTATGAAAGGCAATATTTGTTTCGATTTTGCCTGTGACTAGCAATATTATTGTCCATGCCTGTGAAAGGCAACATTTGTCATGATTCTACCTATGACCGGCAATATTATTAATCACGATCCTGTGGCATGGCTAGTCCAATTATCTCATTCTCTTAATTAATACTTTATTCTTTCACATCATCATGTCAGATCATATTATTTACAGCTTTTCAATAACTGGTATTATGGTCCAATCCATACAAATATCACATTATCTGATAATACATGGTATACAGGAACATAGTTAGTAACAACAATAATCATACTCTTTAACATAAAAAGTCAAACTATTTCATTGAAAACTAGTCATGCATGTCGATGCTTATATGTACGGATCAAATCATGCCATAATAAATATATATATAATTGGTGATCAGGTCCAAAGATCCTTACCTCACTAGAGACAGCCTAAAATACCCAGTATTAATCTGTACTCGGAGCCCGCACAATACATTTCTGCTCAGAAGGTTGCCCTCTACAATAATAATTTTTAATGTAAATAAATAAATCATAGGGTAATCTATAAAACCCAAAATCTTTTTACCAGAATTTCATTAGTGGTCCTTCCGATGAAACCCTTACTCCCTAAATTTCTAGAGAAAGAGACTTTTCGATCTCCCCCTCACTATCTTTTTATTATTATTATCTCTCTCTTCTTTCTCTGTTCACTTTCTCTCTCCTCTTTCTCCTCATCTTTCTCTCTCCTCTTTCTCTCTCCTCTTTCTCTCTCTTATCTCTCTCCTCTTTCTCTCTCCTCATCTTTTTCTCTTTCCTCTTTCTCTCTCTTATCTCTCCTCTTTCTCTCTTTACTTTCTCTCTCCTCTTTCTCCCTTCTCTCTTTTTTTTTAACTGAACATAACTCTTTTTTTTCCTCATTCTTCTCTTCTCTTCTTTTTCCTCTCTTTCTTCTTTCTTTCTTTCTTTCTCCTGAACCCCTCCCCCTGTTGCTCCCTTGGCTCAACTGAGCCGACCTTACCCCATGGTTGTCGGCAGCAGCCATGGGAGGTGGTTACCGGGAAGGGCTCGATGGGCCGGAGGTGAACGGCGGTGCGGTCACCGGCGGTCCACGGCTCCAAGACAACCCGAACTGAAATAAACCAAAATAATACTAGATTAAACCCTTCTAAACCATAAAAGAAACCTCAATAGGCCTCGACGAACTCTCAGATGCTTGCCGGAGATGAGAACGACGGTGTGGGAGAGCTCGATCGGGTTCGATTAGGTGGTAGTGAGGAGGATTTAAAGAACCCACACCGATAGGTTCCCTCACCATTTGGGAAACAAACTCTGCCTGATCAAAGTTCTAATCCATCTCAAACACGTCGTTGACCTCTCCCCTCCCCTCCACGACTCTTCCCCCAGACTTTTTCGGTGAAATCCCTGACCGGATAAGGCGAGAACTCCTCCCCTGTTTCCGACTCCGAGGCTTCTTTTTTTTTTGCAATTTGGGTCAAAGCTGGCTGGGCCTACCGACTTCGGACCAAATAGACCAAATATCACATTCTCCCCCAATTAAAAAAAATTTCGTCCTCAAAATTAACTTGATTGAGATTTTGAACCTCGAAAGTATCCAACCCTCATTTCACTCTCAAATCCTCAATTAGTCTATCTCTTAAGATACTTGCTTTCCAAATCTCAACGAAATTAATATAACATTCAAAAGTTGATCTTTTCCATTTACAATATATATCGAATTTTCTTGAGCTCTTCACAAAGAATACCAATTTTTCGATGTCAATATACTTAATTTATCCTTAATTAATTCTATAGGAAAATCATGATGGCCCAACCTTTAACATGATATAGCATTCTTATTTTGATCATCACCATCCACAATGAATTCCTTCAAAATCTTTCAAATGAACGTTAGCGCCTCAACCTCGAATTAAATACACAATTCTTTGTCCATTTATTTCTCTTGATTAATTCCACAAAAAAATCATAATCTTTCCACTCTATTCTTAACCAAAAATTAGAAGAAAGCTTGAACAGAAACACTTACCATGGTCTTTAAAATTCTTTCTTCTCTTAACCTTCTCCATAATCTTATAATCAGTCATTTATTTCAGGGAAACTTTAAGCCTTTTCAAATAATGAGATAAAAAAATCTTTTTATCAGAGTACTCCAGATCCAAGTCCAATAAAGAATCATCGCATATCCTTTCTAAATTTGGAGATGTCCAATATTATTTTCTTAAAGTCTTCCACATTAGAAGAGCTTGATGATAAAAAATTGCATGGTAATGCCTATAGACTAACCCAAAGATCAACAACTTCATCCTTTCATTTATTACTTAAATCTTGTTACTAAAATTCAAATCAGTACTCCCATCATAACTCTTCTAAAGTTAGAGTTAATATTCTTAAATCACTATGCTTCCATTGCACACTCTGATAAAATTTACTAAACCATTTAGGGTCACTAAATGAACCCCTCAAAAAAAAAATCTTATTTTGATACTATGAAGATCTCAAGTTATTTAAATAAAGCCATTGAGTCTCTTTATCTCGTTCTCACCTCAAGCATATCATATTATGGTTATCCTGACCCAGTTTTCATATTGAAAATCCTTGCATAGATTTCATCATCCTTTTAAGACACCAATAATTCTAGTTCAAGTCTAGATTAATCATACCTTCCTTGATAATTCAATTAGATAATCTAGATCAATTTTTCTCCTGAAAAGTTATCATTAACTCTAACAAAGTAAAAGACTTGAATCAATGCTCTTATGAATAGAATCAATCATATTATCGCTTATAGAACTATCTTATCATAACTCTTAACATCAATTAACAAACTACCTAAAATATTGTCCCTCATAGGCTAAACCTATATAAATCTTCCAATACCAATTTCTCTGTTTACTATAATCCAGTAACATGATAACCTAGATCTTTTTATAGATCTTAATTTGACTTGGGATTTAACATACCCAATAATCTCCAATAATTTTAGGATAGATCCAGTAATTCAATCCAAAATTGCTAACATAAGCTATCAAAATTCTTATCAAAATATGAATGCCATTTCAATATGATATAATCTAATCCACCAATAGAGAGCTACAATGCTATACCTTATCTCAAGCACATTTTTTCCTTATATATTTTCAATCATAATCCATATACAAATTCATCAAAAACATATCCTTTTTTATATTAAACTCTTTCATAACTTATACTCTAAACATCTTGTAATAATCCTAAAATTTACAATCTAATAATTAACAACAGAACTAGCATATTATCAAAATCTATACCCTTATCAATTTCAGGATTCCAAAATCATTCAATTGATAATTGGACCTACTTATTCAGCATAATCTATTAACATAACACGCTATAATTCCAGGCCAATTCTTTTGATGCTTAGGTCAAACCCACTTATCAAAGGCAAGGATACATCCCATCCAGCTCTTCTATATCCATCATATACTTACTTATCATGATCAAAGAGTACAAATCATCTAGCCCTTTATATTTATCTTAGATCAATCCCATTATGCATATTACTGACCAAAAAATTGTATTCCTTCCTTGCACCAATCATATGTCAGATCCTATGCATAATACCTAAAGATTAGAAATCTAACTTTAAGTCCATTCGGTAACTTTTATTATGTCCCAACTGATCAGGAAACTAATTCATAATCTATAATGATCATTACCCAAATTTTGATATCATTCAAATCATATCCTAATAACTTATATCACAATCCCAAGTGATCATACTCTTAACTTCGATACAATTCATGTCATGTCCAAACCACATATATCACAGTCCCAAGTAATCATAAGTTAAGCTTCAATATCACTCATGTCATATCTTAATTACTTACGTCATAGTCCTAAGTAATCATATCCTCAATTTTGATATTATTTAGTCATGTCCTAATAACCATCATGTGATTCCAAATCACCTATGTCCAGTCTTGAACATTTATAACCTGAATTTTGATGTCACTTATGTCTATCCTAATCACTTATACCACAATCTTAAATCATTATAACTTAAGCTCTGACACTATTCTTGTCATATCCTAATAACCATCATGTTATTATTATTTTAACCACTTGTACCATCATCCCAAATAATCATAACCTAAGCTTTAATACCACTTTGTCACGTCCCGAATCCAACATCGGAATCGGTTACGCGACCGGCCACACAAATCCTAGGTTTTATCCTAGAGATCATGCAAGACCTAGGTACACAAGGGTCGCTAATTTCAAAAATCACATCAACTAAACCAATATTATATAAATAATTGAATAAAAATTAAATAATCCATTTATTCAAGTTAAAATTACTAAAAGATCCACTAATTTATTACATAAATATCAACAATAGATCTAACTAAACAAAACTAACTAAAACATCTAAAAATTTATGTAAGCCTCATGTCCAGCCCGATCATTGCTATGCATCATTTCATCACAAATCTAATCTACTACCAAGCTCGAATATCTGCATAACTCTTTGGAGGAAGAAAGTAGGGGTTGTGAGCTTTACAGCCCAGTAAGGTCTCCAAACACTCACACCAATAATAGTATAACTTAAAAATAACAGAAAAATAACAGTTTATCAGATCATGTAACCAAAACAATTCAAATGTTAAGTTTAACAAAACTAATGATAATATCATATTTTCTTTTAGTGTTTCTATTAGTTAACCTTTATCTTTAGGGTTCTAGAATAACCATGGTCATGCTCCAGCCCATGACTAGCAATATCATTGTCCATGCCTATGATAGATAATATTTGTCACGATTCCATCTGTGACTGGCAATATCGTTGTCCATGCTTGTGAAAGGCAATATTTGTCATGATTCTACCTATGACCGGCAATATCATTGTCCATGCATGTAAAAGGCAATATTTGTCACGATTCCGTCTATGACCGGCAATATCATTATCCATACCTGTGAAAGGTAATATTTGTCATGATTCCACCTATGATCGGTAATATCATTAACCACGATCCCGTGGCATGGCTAGTCCAATTATCTCATTCTCTTAATTAACACTTTATTCTTTCACATCATCATGTCAAATCATATCATTTACATCTTTTCAATAACTGGCATCAGGTCCAACCCATACAAATATCACATTATCTGATAATACATGGTATACTGGAATATAGCTAGTAACAACAACAATCATACTGTTCAATATAAAATGTCAAACTATTCCATGCAAAACTGGTTATGCATGTCGATGCTTATATGCACGGATCAAATCAACCCATAATAAACACATATATATAATTAGTGATCAGGTCCAAAGATCCTTACCTCACTAGAGATAATCTAAAATATTCGGTATCAATCTGTACCCGGAGCCCACTCAATACCTTTCTGCTCAAAAGGCTGCCCCCTACAATAACAATTTTTAATATAAATAAATAAATCCTAGGATAATCTATAAAATCCAAAACCTTTTTACCAGAATTTCATTAGTGGTCCTCTCGATGAAACCCTCCAAATTTCTAGAGAAAGAGATTTTTCAATCTCCCCCATCACTATCTTATTATTATTATTATTATTTTCTTTCTCTCTCTTCTTTCTCTCTTCTCTTTCTCTCTCCTCTTTCTTCTTATCTTTCTCTCTCCCCTTTCTCTCTCCTCTTCCTCTCTCCTCTTTTTCTCTTATCTTTCTCTCTCCTCTTCATCCTCTTCTCTATCTTCTTTCTCTCTCCTCATCTTTTTCTCTTTCCTCTTTCTCTCTCTTCTCTCTCCTCTTTCCTTCTCCTCTTTCTCTCTCTTCTTTCTCTCTCCTCTTTTTTTTGGAATCAAATAGAACTCTTTTTCCCCCTTTTTTTTGAACCGAATAGAACTTTTTTTCCCTTCTCTTTTTTTTTTCTCTTTCTTCTCTTCTCTTTTTTTCCTCTATTTCTTCTTTCTTTCTCCCGAACCCCTCCCCCTATTGCTCCCTTGACTCAATCGAGCCGGCCTCCCCCCCATGGTTGCTGGCAATGGCCATGGGAGGTGGTTGTTGGGAAGGGCTCGATGAGTCGGAGGCAGATGGCGGTGCGATCACTAGCGGTCCACGACTCCAAGACAACCCGAACTGAAACAAACCAAAAAAACACTAGATTAAACCCTTCTAAACCATAAAAGAAACCTCACCATGCCTCGACGAACTCTTGGATGCTTGCCGGAGGTGAGAACAATGGTGTGGGAGAGCTCGATCGGGTTTGATTTGGTGGCGGTGAGGAGGATTTAAAGAACCCACACTGATGGGTTCCCTCATCGTTTGGGAAACAAACTCCACTCGATCGGAGTTCCAATCCACCTCAAACACGTCGTTGACCTCTCTCCTCCCCTCCACAGCTCTTCCCCTAGACTATTTCAGCGAAATCCCTGGCCGGATAAGGCAAGAACTCCTCCCCTGTTTTTGACTTCGAGGCTTCTTTTTTTTCTGCGATCTAAGTCGAAGCCGGCTGGGCTTGCCGACTTCGACCCAAAAAGCCCAAAATCCAAATATCACTACAAAGTGATGAATATCACTTAGGTTGAGATATGAATTTATGAGGAGTCCTGTATGTCTCTAGGTGTCACAAACTCTCTAATGGAACGTGAATGAATAACTTTTACTACCTGAATAAATGTCCTCTCCAATGTAAATCTTAATGGATGACTATTGTTCTCAAATACTTGAACATTGACAACAAGCTTGATATGGTAAGCCAAATATACAATCCTGATACCCTAAGGTCTAATAGATGTTTTGCTTATGCAACCCCTTAGATAAGCAAAGAAGGTCTCAACCAGTGTCAGAGACTAGAAAATTCAAGGAGGTGTCAAAGAGCCTCCACACCTATAACAACCACAAACATTGGAATAGAGCACATGCCATTTTCTCCTCCATGGCTAAGCAAACATTGCAACTTGGAGGAAGGCCTATCCGCAATCTACTCAAGACCCTCTAGATGGGAGGTGATCCCAAGCCACCTGCCAAAGGAATATGGCAACTCTAAGATGAACACCTAGTCTCCAAATCCATGTAACATCCAATCTCTGAATTGACTTAGCTCTATAGAGATCATAAAGATCTTTGGCCTTCACATTAAGCAGTAGGTAAAATGCTGCACCCTCCTATTAGGAGTGTCATATCTAAGAATCAACAAAGATATAATCTTTTTAGCCTGCCAATCACCAAAAGGATGAACAGTAAAGGCAGTGTTCCACATTGTCTTCCCAAGGATGAATAAGTCATAGATCTACATGATTGAACCCACCTTGGTGTTCACTATGGTAGGCCAATACCTTAGGGGTAAATCCAACATCCATGCATCCCCCATAACATTCATGAACTGCCCATTTCCAATGGGCCATATGCTACTATTCATCTCCATTAGAGTATAGGCACAAATCTCTTTCCAAATAAAGGAGCTATTCTAGCAAGCTTGAATATCTATACTGGCATCTATGGGCTATACTTAGCCCTCATTATAGAGCTCGATAAACTATCCAGTTCTAGCAAGTACCTTGTAGCTTGCCTAGCTATGAGGGCCTCTCTCTTGATCAGTAATTATTGAATACCAAGGCCACCATCCCATTAGGGCTGATAGATCACTTCCCAAGCTACTAGATTCACTCTTCTTGCTCTGCCATATGTCCATCGAGAGTTTGTAAACATCTACTCAAGCTTCACTAAGGAGGATTTTGGAAGCACAGTGTTAGTCATAAGAAATATGGGGGTAGTGCTAACAGGTAATCTCACTATTGTTATCCTACCCGTTATAGATTGTGATCATGACTGCCAAATCTTTAATCACTCCTAGATCCTCTAGTTGATAGCATTATTTATTGTCCTCCATAGCCTCCTACCGGAAATTAGAACACCAAGGGAGTGCCACCCTAAATCCCAAACTATCCCTCACTATAGCCTTCAATTGCAACTTTATCTTCGGGCGAGAATAGACAATGGACCTTAAGTGGTTCACTTTCTAGCCAAAAGTAGAACAATAATACTCCAAAATCCTTGTGAGAACCACTTCATTCCTTCCAATAGCATGGGCAAGCAATTGACAATCATCAGCAAAAAAGAGGTATGAGATTGGTTGGGCCATTAAAGCTAGTGTATAATCATCTAAAACCTGATTTGTGGTAGCATGTCGAAGGGCAGTAGATAGTGTGTCAACACTAATAGTACAAAGGTATGGAGATAGAAGGCAACCCTGGTATAGGAAAAATGAAAAGGTAAAGAACCCTATTGGCATTCCATTGATTAGGAAAGTATACCATAGAGTTTGCACATAGCTTAAGATTAATCTAGCTAATCCATATCTCATGGAACCCAAGTTCTCCAAGGCATTTGCTAAAAAGTCTCTTCTAGTATGACATACATCTTCTCCATATCCAACTTGTTGGCCATAAGATTATAGTGACAAGAGGCCTTCTAGAGATTGCATAAGCTTTTGGGCCATAAGGGTATTATTTGTGATACTCGTGCCACCCACAAATGCCCCTTGCTCAAACCTAATGGGATAATAGAGGATGGACTTCATTTTGATCATCATGAGTGTTGCGATTGCTTTTGTAAAGGATAGTGCAAAGGTTAATCAGTCTATACTGGTTAGGCTCACAAGGATCCTACCCCTATGGGAGTAAGGTGACTAAGGTCTTCTTCCAGGTATTTGGCATCACCGCCATAAAGAAGAACTACTGAATGACTACAATCACAACATGGCAGATAATAGCGTAATGCCTCCAAAAAAATTAGGAGGGAACCTATCTAGCCCCAAAGCTTGGTCTTCCACCTTAGACCAAAAAGCCTTGTAAATCTCATTCACTAATACTTGTCTAGTAAGAAGGGCACTCTCTAAGTGAAAGCTTAAAAGGCATAGCAGGCAGACAGACTATATTTCAAAACTATTTTAAAGTATAGCACAGCAGAAGACTAGGTAGATCGATCAAGTCGATCTACAAATTTGCCTATAATAGGATCCGACATAATAAAAGTGCATGTAGAGATATCAAGAGCAAAAAAAAGGAAAGGGTACATTACCTTTAACCTTTGGATGCAGGTGATGAAGAGATGCTGAGCCACATAAATGTCTGGCCTCTATAGGTAGTTCACACTAGGGCTCGATCCTAATCAACTCTCTTGGAGTGTTAGCTTCTCAGGATCATTGAGGCCGATCTTTTCCTTCCTTGGACCTGCAAGACTTTCTTAAAGCTGACAAAAAATCTGGTTGGAGAACAATGGGGAGAAGTATAAGTGGAATCCTTCCCAACTAACTTTTTCTTCCCAAATCCTAGCTTGATTGCTAGGTAGGCTTACACTCAAAACCTAAATCCTCTCAAACCACACTCCAAGGATACCTTCCCTCCCTCTCTTAGAAAAGCCCAGCAAAAGTTAACCTTAACTAACTCTACTGCCCCTACAAAGACATCTATTTATAGTAGCAGCAAAAAGGGAGAGAGATATGGAAGGAGGAGTAATTAGGAGAGAGAGTTAAGGGTTGAACCAAATTAGCTCTAGGTTTATATGGGAGAAAATCTGCATTCCAAATAATGCATTCCATAAAAAATCTTGGAGCCAATTTCAACCAAGATTTGAAATTTGAATTCAAAATTCAAATTTGAATCTTTTAAAGGAAAGTAAACATGACAAATCAAATCTAATTTGATCCTAAGCCAAATCACATTTGGCTTGACCCATTAGATTGCAATCACATTGCAAATAAGTCCCCCAAAAATTTACTAATCGAATTAGTGAAAAATCATCTTCACAGCCAAGTGTCGACTTATGGAAGTGTTAACATTTGGATCATGGTCAATCATATTGACCCCATAATGATGTTAAATGATTCTCAATTATCGATCAATGATGCAGAACGGAAGCTCTGATACCAAAAATGATGCAGAACGGAAGCTCTGATACCAAAAATGATGCAGAACGGAAGCTCTGATACCAAAAATGATGCAGAACAAAGAACAAAGAAGCGTATGTGGAAGTAAAATTAAGATTAATCCTTTTTTTTTTTTATATTTCAGAAATTGGCTTTGACTCAAAGTAAAGCTAAACTAAGTTGAAGGAAACTAGGAAGGATTGAAAGCACAGTTTAGAAGAAACTAAATTATCAGAGTAGTTCAGAAGTAACGGATCGCTGGGGGTTGAGAAACTCCCAGACCTAGGGTTTTGCTCTGAACTTTCAACAGGATAGAAATAGAGAGGAGAGATGGGTTACCAACCAGACAGTGATCTTCACAGAATTTGGGTGGAAGAACTCTCTCGGGCAGATTGTTGGATCCTCGGATTCGGCTATCTTCGCAATGGATCCTCCAATACTGGTCTCGTGGCTAGGTCGGCTTCTCCTGGACTCAAGATCTGGGAAGAAGAAAAATAAGTGATGGATTTAGAGACTCGGGGAAGGATTTACCAGTTCGAAGAACTTGAAGGCTGATGTCGCTGAGATCCGGATTCTCTTGAAGGCTGATTCGACTCCCTCTGGAAAGAGCTTTGGATCTGAAGTATCCGGACTGTAGCTGGATGCTGGTGGTCGGCCTGGACTTGGAGAGAGAGAGGCCGTGGGAGGTGGGATATGCTAGGGCTTGGTGGAAAGAGAAGGATGATGAGCGGCTAGGGTTTGGGAGTGAAGTGGCTAACCTAGAGTTGGGGTTTTGGAGATCTCACACCTCCTCAAAGTTCCTGGGGAACCCGGATTTACTCCCTCACGGAGCTCAACACCTGGATGCAAGTGCGGAAGAGAGAAAACACAGAGTTTGCTCACTAAAAAAATTGGTTTCATTCATCTCATTTTTTTCAAGAGTTACATAGAGTTGAATATATAGACATAACAAATAAATAAAATTTCATACACTTTCCATGTGGGACTAATAGGACTAACCCATACTTTAGGCATCAAATTCTCTTCCCAAGACTCCTTCCATGAGTGGGCAGCCCAAAAACTCCAAGAAAACTTGAAAATCAGCTCCAAATGGCAGGTTATGGGGGTGTCTCCTAGTATCTCTCCATGAATCAAGGATTTTTCCTTCATGGTTTGGCTCTTTTGGACACCTCCTAGTCTTGCTCCACAAGTTTAGGCTTCTTCCTTTCATGGCTTTGGCACTTTAGGAAACTTTTGGGTGCCTCCTTGATTTTCTCCCCAAGACATGCTCTCTTCCCTTTTATAACTTGGGTTTTTATGGAACATTGTGGGGCACCTCCTTGATCCTCTCTTCAAGAAAAATTCTTGCCATCCTGGCTTGGGTTTATCTAGAAAGAAGTTGGCTCCTCCTTGGATTGAGGTATCTTGATGGATTTCTCCCCCAAGTGGCGCATGAAAGAAGGGACCTGCTTTCTTGTGGTGTGGGGACCAAGGCACACTGGATGGAGATGTGGCGCCTCCTGGACTCTGGCGTGTGGCTGGGAGTGTGGCGCCCACTTGCTTGGTCCTGGGAGAAAATGTGGCACCTTGGAGAAGACCTAGACCACTACTAGGACTTGTATTGAGTCAACATGACTCAACAAAATTTAAATTGCAGGGAAATACAGACTCAAACTAAAATTGAGTTGACCAAGTCAACCCTTATTACAAAACCAGAAAATCCTAATTCTTCGGGCAATGTCAATCAGAGATCCAGATGGAGCCTTGAAGTCTTCTTCTGAGTCTGGTGCCCGCACCAATTCTCCCGGGGTGGGAGGAACTCGACCCTGTCGAGTATGGATCTAGCTGGCTCTGGTATCTCTCCAAGAGGTCTGGGTCCAATTCTTGTAATTCTTCTCGGGAGATCCAAGAGTTATCAGAATCTGGCCTTCCTTGCCAGCAGACCAGGTATCTTTGGTATCCTCGATTACGAGTAGAGATAACCTGATCATCCAGGATCTTTTCAATCTGCTCTTTCCTCACAGGCCAGTTTGTTGGTGGACACACAGGGTTGGGTTCACTCTCAAGAGCAAGATTAGGCTCAAAAAGGCTTACTGGGAATCACAGCTGGCTCTCTATACTTTACTAGATCTGTAATGTTGAAAGTGGAGCTAATGCCTAGTTCTGAAGGCAACTCGAGCACATAGGCATTGGACCCTACTCTCTTCATCACTCTAAATGGTCCAGCTCCTCTAGCATGTAACTTTCTAACAGTTCCAGGAGGAAACCGTTCTGGCCTTAACTTAATCATTACATAGTCTCCCTCAACAAAAGTTTTGACTCGCCTTTGAGAATCAGCCAACTTCTTATAAGTTTCATTACTTAAATTTATTTTGGCATAAATTTCTTTATGCAAGTCCTTTACATGCTATGCAAGTGCATCAAGAGACTTGTGTGTGTGGACTAATAGTGAAATCAGATCAAGTGGTGTGTGAGGCTTGTATCCATGAACAATTTCAAAGGGACTCTAGCCTATAGACCTATTGATCGAAACATTATATGCAAATTTAGTCCTGGACAAAATACAAATCCCAATTCCTGGTGCTCTCAATCAAACCAAAATCAAAGCCAAAGCCTAGTAAAGGGTCAAGAAAAACTAAACTAGACTGACGACGCATTCCTAAAGAATGGACTTTATTCCAAAGGAACCCTAGGTCTAAACCTAACAAACTAAGGCTCTCTAGGTTTGACCTTGGGTCGGAGGAGGGCATGCAGAGCATGAAAACTTATTATGGATGCCTAGTAGGTGCCATAAGGTCTTCCAGAAGTAGGTGGCAAACATAATAGGTTCTAAGGAGTCTTGCAACCTAGAGATCTCAGTAAAGTGTAATCCCATAGCTCTAGAAACATGAGAAGATTCAGGAAAGGGTAGGAAATAAGAATCAGAGTTTTGAGGTGGCTTATCAGAAACAAGAAACAAACCTTGGTTATTCAGGATGACCTTAAAATGAGGACATTGTTCTATAGGTGCACTCATCCAAACCTCATGATTTGCTCTAGGAGGGTCTACAAGTGCAAGTTCTAGGGTAGGCTGGGTGCTCCTAGAAGGTGGAAGGTTATCAGGAAGGTCTTTGGAATGTTTATCTAAAAAGTCCTCTAAGCTACTGTCTTTTTCTTGTTCTTGGACCTTCTCAATGGGCAATTCTTGTGAACCCCTTCCTTCTTCACACTTCTCTACCAGATTTGACTCAGGGGTGTCTTCTTTGGATTCCTCAATGAGTTCAGAGGTATTCTCACTTAAACTCTCATTGGGTGCAATTTCCTCTTCCTGAACTTCCTCAAAAGGGTCTTCTCTTAGGGTTAGCTCCTGAATTCCTTGAGTGGCAGGAGTCCCCTCAATAACCCCATCAAGTAGGAGTTGGTTAATTGAATTATCGGGAGAGATATCCTCAAATTCTTCTTCTTCATATTCATCTATCAAACTTATGTCAGGCTCATATATTTCTTCCTTAATCTCACTGAAAGGTTCTAATCTATTCTCCTTTGATTCCTCTTTAAGTACGACTCTGGTCAGGTCAACTAATTTTGGGATGGCCATGCCCAACTCCGTCTCAGTGTTATCCTTCTGGTCAAGAGGTGACACAAGTGGGAATTGATAAACAAAAGTCTGGTTCACTACGGGTGTCGGATCAATCGGAACTTGACTCAAGTTGGTAGAGGTTGGCTTTAAGTCCAAAGTACTTGATTGGTTATATCTTAAAGACCACTCATAGTCTTGGGCTTCTTGGTAGGCTCGGTCTAACTTATTGGTCTTTTCAAGGCATAGCTTCCTATAAATGTCTGGGTGTAACCCAACCCTAAACCTCGATGTGATCTGAGCTTCGGTCTCAATGGTATTGGATTTCATGTCATACCACTGGAAGTCCTCAATATATTTAGACACAGGCCTATTACCTTGTTGCAATTGGTACTATTGGTCTAAAAGTCTTTTCTCATAGGATCTACCTAGGTACCTATCTCTCAACTTACTTCTCATATCTCTCCAAGTATATATTTCCTCTTTTCTTTGATAACACTCACGCTCAATAGCATACCAATGCGACCTAGCATGTTTGGTGAACTTGGTTTTGGCCAACCTAACTTGTCCTAATTCCGATATGTTAGTGCACTCAAAATATCGATCCATTTGTTCTTCCCACTTAATATATGTCTCTTGTCTTCCATCAAAAGTGGGTGCATAAGGTTCGGTGTTCCTAATAGGTCCCTTTTCTGAGTCAACCAAGTATGGATATAGGCTCTAGGGTTATGCTCGGGATCATGGTATAAGGTCCTCCTAGGCTCCTGGCATGGGTGAGGTTGGGGCCTATTAAATTTTGGATCAGGGGTCCAATTTTGATGTCTACGTTTCTCAAGTCCCTGGGCTCGGTCTCTAAACTGGGCAAAACCCTCATTCATATCCTGACTCAATTTGGTCATACTTTCGGTAAAAGTTCTAATCATGGCCTCTAAATCAGGTTGGATTTGACCAGGTTGGTAGGATACTCCATTCTGGGTAGACATGATGATGCAAGCAAGCACACAGAATGTGACTAGACTAAAGCGACTACTGGCTCACTAGACCTAGAGTCCAAACTAGATTCCCAATC
Source organism: Areca catechu (assembly GCA_021397845.1). Classification (NCBI taxonomy): domain Eukaryota; kingdom Viridiplantae; phylum Streptophyta; class Magnoliopsida; order Arecales; family Arecaceae; genus Areca; species Areca catechu. The sequence goes on along the minus strand of CM038049.1, from coordinate 145,968,020 downwards.
AGAGTGGCAAGCTAGCCTGTAGTAACTCGGGACTCAGCCAGGCAGGTGTAAGGGGAGTGTTAGGTCCCTAAATGCCAATCCTAGACACCAATCAGTGATTGGCCAGGTAGGCGGACCAGCACACAAGCCCTTCGGGATAGAATCCCTGAACCATCATTCTAGACACTGAGTACAAAGCACACACAGAGTACTAGACAAACTGACTCAACACTAGCCTTGACCCGACTTGTTGATGTCCCTAGCCCACTAGGGCAAATTAAGTCTAATAAATTTTAAAGTTAGGCTTAGGATCGAATGAGGGGGTGGTGGTTGTGGGCTAGGGAGAGGTTATCAACTCCTCCCCTTATCTTAGATGCTCAAATGCCCTTAGGATGAGTTAGGAGATGTTCACTCAAGATAATTGAATTGCAGAACACAAAAATAGAGTTGCAGTAATTTAACTCTCAGAAATTTCACAGAAACCAATAAATCACAGGGAAATTATATAAAATATCTTCAATTATACTGGTTCCAGCAAAATAAAAATCATGCAATTCGGAGTTACTTGCACTGAGAAACAATTTCTGCAACAAGGTAGTTATGGACTGAAAACAGGGTGCTTCCCCCGTTTATAATTCCTGCTATGAAGTTGTAACCCAACGGATCCCCTACACGCCCTAGGAACACCCCATGGAATGGAAAGAGGAGGTTTGCACCTCACTTCGTTCCTAGGACCGGACGTCCTGGGGAGTCTACTTCGAGCAGACAAAGTAAAAGGAGAGAGACTTAAAACAAGCAAGCAAAACAGAAATCCTAGACTGTGCTCTGATACCAAAAATGATGCAGAACGGAAGCTCTGATACCAAAAATGATGCAGAACAGAAGCTCTGATACCAAAAATGATGCAGAACAAAGAACAAAGAAGCGTATGTGGAAGTAAAATTAAGATTAATCCTTTTTTTTTTTTTATATTTCAGAAATTGGCTTTGACTCAAAGTAAAGCTAAACTAAGTTGAAGGAAACTAGGTAAGGATTGAAAGCACAGTTTAGAAGAAACTAAATTATCAGAGTAGTTCAGAAGTAACGGATCGCTGGGGGTTGAGAAACTCCCAGACCTAGGGTTTTGCTCTGAACTTTCAACAGGACAGAAATAGAGAGGAGAGATGGGTTACCAACCAGACAGTGATCTTCACAGAATTTGGGTGGAAGAACTCTCTCGGGCAGATTGTTGGATCCTCGGATTCGGCTATCTTCACAATGGATCCTCCAATACTGGTCTCGTGGCTAGGTCGGCTTCTCCTGGACTCAAGATCTGGGAAGAAGAAAAATAAGTGATGGATTTAGAGACTCGGGGAAGGATTTACCAGTTCGAAGAACTTGAAGGCTGATGTCGCTGAGATCCGGATTCTCTTGAAGGCTGATTCGACTCCCTCTGGAAAGAGCTTTGGATCTGAAGTATCCGAACTGTAGCTGGATGCTGGTGGTCGGCCTGGACTTGGAGAGAGAGAGGCCGTGGGAGGTGGGATATGCTAGGGCTTGGTGGAAAGAGAAGGATGATGAGCGGCTAGGGTTTGGGAGTGAAGTGGCTAACCTAGAGTTGGGGTTTTGGAGATCTCACACCTCCTCAAAGTTCCTGGGGAACCCGGATTTACTCCCTCACGGAGCTCAACACCTGGATGCAAGTGCGGAAGAGAGAAAACACAGAGTTTGCTCACTAAAAAAATTGGTTTCATTCATCTCATTTTTTTCAAGAGTTACATAGAGTTGAATATATAGACATAACAAATAAATAAAATTTCATACACTTTCCATGTGGGACTAATAGGACTAACCCACACTTTAGGCATCAAATTCTCTTCCCAAGACTCCTTCCATGAGTGGGCAGCCCAAAAACTCCAAGAAAACTTGAAAATCAGCTCCAAATGGCAGGTTATGGGGGTGTCTCCTAGTATCTCTCCATGAATCAAGGATTTTTCCTTCATGGTTTGGCTCTTTTGGACACCTCCTAGTCTTGCTCCACAAGTTTAGGCTTCTTCCTTTCATGGCTTTGGCACTTTAGGAAACTTTTGGGTGCCTCCTTGACTTTCTCCCCAAGACATGCTCTCTTCCCTTTTATAACTTGGGTTTTTATGGAACATTGTGGGGCACCTCCTTGATCCTCTCTTCAAGAAAAATTCTTGCCATCCTGGCTTGGGTTTATCTGGAAAGAAGTTGGCTCCTCCTTGGATTGAGGTATCTTGATGGATTTCTCCCCCAAGTGGCGCATGAAAGAAGGGACCTGCTTTCTTGTGGTGTGGGGACCAAGGCACACTGGATGGAGATGTGGCGCCTCCTGGACTCTGGCGTGTGGCTGGGAGTGTGGCGCCCACTTGCTTGGTCCTGGGAGAAAATGTGGCACCTTGGAGAAGACCTAGACCACTACTAGGACTTGTATTGAGTCAACATGACTCAACAAAATTTAAATTGCAGGGAAATACAAACTCAAACTAAAATTGAGTTGACCAAGTCAACCCTTATTACAAAACCAAAAAATCCTAATTCTTCGGGCAATGTCAATCAGAGATCCAGATGGAGCCCTGAAGTCTTCTTCTGAGTCTGGTGCCCGCACCAATCGACCTTTAGATCAGGTAGAAACCCCTATGATGTATGACCCCATAATTTAGCATTCATAATTCAGCATCTATGATAAAGAAAAAAATAAAAATATAATGAGATATACTAGCCTAATAAGTTTCATAATATTTCTAGATGGGTCAAAGCATATTGATGTACAACAAAATTAAATACATAATTGACTAAGCAAAACTCAATAATAACAAATATTAGAGAAAATTATTTTTTTCTCTTTTTAAATATCCTTTTTCAGAAACTAATACTAGATCTAATAATTGGCTATGACTACATAACCTAGTAGCTATTGAAAATTGTGTCCTAAAGTCAATTATCTAAACTATAGATGGTTGTATATATGAATTATTAATTAATAAAAGTTATTTGGCAATTCATCATAATCTATGCATCTTTCTTGTATGAACTCTGTATGATAAAGTCCTTAGAATTACTTCCATTAGCTAAAGAAAGATTTATCATGTAGTTAATAAATATATTCATTTCAAATGATATGTTATAAAGGATGATAACTTTTATTGAGTATAGATTATTGTGTACCATATGGATTGGTTATCCTTATAATCAAGGAGTGTGAAGATAGATACTGGTATGGTATACAGGTATAATATAGGAGTACATTTTACTAAACATGATCCATCTATGAAGCACTCTACTATCAAGGGTTGCTTGAGAAGGATATGGATATTAGTATCTCTCAAACCTGAGATCGCCATGGTGGCTTGCAACCAACTCACTATACTTTGGTGCCGGAATATCTATATTTTTAATATAGTGATGGAAGGTTTGTAAGGAAAGTCAAGTACTTACAAATTTAGTGTATGAGTCAAGATGGGATTGACTTCTCCAAGTTATTGGGGATAATGCTTTACTATATTTCAATTTAGCAAAATCTTAACCAGAGTAATCTTTATGAGGAGCCAAAAGGTTTATAATATTGAGATACAATATGGATGTACTGATTAAGGTTAACAATTTAACTTTGAAATCATCCTGAGTATTCAGGGTCAAGGGATAAATTATATGGTAACCATATGCCAAAGGTTCTTGAATATTGCTTTGCAACTATTTAACGTATCCAAACATTGGATATATTGCTAGATGATCACTTCGATTAATATAAAAATTTATTCCTTGCTATCGCCTTACTATTTGAATCTATGAGGTCCACATAATAGAAGTTCCTGTCTGATCTGATAGCTGATCAATAATTATGAGTCATTCAAGGGTTTAATCATCAATATGGTTGATGATTAACTTGAGTCGACTCAGCTATGAGTGACTTAGCAGTGAGTTAACTCATTAGTTGTGATAAAATAATTTACTAATAGTTAGCAAATTATAGGAGATAATTAGATTATCAATTAGCTCAATTTGATTGAACAATGAGATTTGGATCAAGTTTAATTGAATTGGATTCAATTATGTTTAACTTAATTAGGTTATAAGATAACCTAATTGCTAAGGGGTTTTGATTCCTGATTTGATTGAGACTTGGACTTAATTAATTCCTAATTGGATTAGGATTTAGTAAATGAGATTAATTTCTAATTTGATTGGGTTCACTCATCTCTTTGGGTCTAACCAATTCGGATTTGGTTTAAGTTCAAAATTCATCAATTTAGAGTCCAATTAGATTGGACTTCTCCTTAGTGCCGAAGCCCACATGCCCATGCCATTCTTCATGCAAATTCTAAATTTTTGTGAAGATTTTTTCCATGCCCACAAGTTGTTTCTTGCCCCACATTATCTAGATGGTTAGGATAAAGCTTTAAATTTGATTTTAACTTAAGTTTTGAATTCAAGATAAAGTAGTCTTGATTTTGAATAAAAATTTAACTCATCCTTATCCCTCTTAACACCTTTGGATGCCTCTTCTTAATGTGATTGAAAAGTTGGCTTGTAAGAGGAATTAGAGAAGTTTTTCACTGAGAAAATCAAGTGGGGTGTTGGGTTTCTAGGCATGAGAAAATAAGAGTGATGTGAGGTTCTTAGGCGTGGGTCTCCTAGTTTTTATCAGGGTTTTGGGAATAGAGAGAAGTGTTTTTCCTCCACCACCTCTCAATCCTCTTAGCCATCCTTCTTCATTCCTTGGAAAGTCCTAGTGATCTGATGGAGGAGTTTCAATTAGCCATCAAAAGGTTTTTGTAAAGAGCTAGCACTCCAAAGAGATCGATCAGATCATGACTTTGTGTGGACATCCTGTAAAGGCCATATGCTTATGTGGCTCAAAAAAACTTAAATCCATGGAAATTAGCTGCAATGATCTACAACCCATGCATAGGTATTGAATTATGAATTCATATTTGTCATTGATATGATTACTATATAGGTTTCATCTCATAGATGTGATATATGCATGTTGCTAGTTTTTTTTAGATTTTATATATGCAATATATATCATGTTATGATCTTTTTGTAGGCTATCATTAGATTAGATCAAATGCATGCCAGATTGATGCAGAACAAATAAAGGGATGCGATGCGGAAGTAAATTAAGATTAACTATTTTTTTTTGTTGTTTTTATATGTTTGTAGAAGTTGGCTTCAAATCAAAGAAAAGTTAACCTAACATTGAAAGATACTAATATGATAATTGAAAGCATAATTTTAAGGAAACTAAATTATCAGAGTAGTTCAGAAGCAACGGATCGCTGGGGGTTGAGAAACTCCCAGACCTAGGGTTTCGCTCCGAACTTTCAACAGAACAGAAATAAAGAGAAGAGATGGTTTACCTAACCAGACAATGATCTTCACAGATTTTGGTGGAAGAACTCTCCCGAGCAGATTGTTGGATCCTGGGATTCAGATATCTTCGCAATGGATCCTTCAATACTGGTCCTTTGGCGGGTTGGCTTCTCCTGAACTCAAGATCTGGAAGAGAAGAAAAACAATTGATGGAATCAGAGAGTCAAGGGAAAAATTTACCAGGTTGATGAACTTGAGGATTGAAATTGCTGAAACTGGATTCTCCTGGAAGCTGATGTGATTTTCCTTGGAACTTGCTCTGGATCTGAAGTAGCCGGACTGGATCTGGATGAAGGTGGATGGCCTGGACTTGTAGAGAGAGAGAGGCCGTGGGAGATGGATGGAGCTAGGGTTTGATGGATTGAAAATAATGAAGGGCGGCTAGGGTTTTGGAATTTCAAGTGGCTAACCTAGGGTTTTGGATAAAGATGGAGATCTCTCACCTCCTCAAGGCTCCAATGGAACCCGGATTACCCCCTCACGGAGCTCAACACTTAGAATAGTGTGGAAGAAGAGAAACCTAGGTCACTCAACACAAGAGAATAGCAAAAAATAATTTTCTTCATTGATTTTTAAAGTTACAAAGAGAGGTCTATTATATAGACCTAAAATTTTCTCCAAGCTTGTACAAATTCCCATGTGGGACTAAACTCCTCCAACCACTAGATTAGGTAGAAAATCTTCTCTCTTGGCCGACCAAGAGTTCAAAAAAAATTAGGACGGCCATAAAGGAATTTTTTTTGAATTTTTTTGGTGCCTCCTTTGGAGTTGGATTTGGATTTGGAGTCCTCTTCTTCTTATGGTATTTCTTCTTTTCTTCCACTCCAAGTTAAGCTCTTTGATTTTGATTTGAACTTCAATTAGGAGTAGGTTGGATGTCCTTCTTTGATTTCTTCTCCAAGAGAAGTCTTCTTCCTTCTTTGCTTAGGTAAAATAGGCAGGTATGGGCGCCTCCTTTAAAGTAGCCTCCAATTTGATTTTTTCTTCTTTGGATGTGGGGACCATGACACTGGGATGCCTCTGTGGCGCCTCCTGGACTCTGGCGTGTGCTCGGAGTGTGGCTGGGCGTGTGGCTTGGAGTGTGGCCTCCACTTGCTTGAACCTTGATTTGATTGGAAGACAAATGTGGCACCATTTTGGACCAAATTGAAACCACATTGGGACTTGCACTGAGTCAACATGACTCAACAAAATTTAAATGGTGACTCAATAAATAAAATAAATAAACTGGTTGACCAGGTCAACCTTTATTACAAACCCTAATTTCTCGGGCAATGTCAATCAGAGATCCAAATGGAGCTCTGAAGTCTTCTTCTGAGTCTGGTGCCCGCACCACAGATTAATGAGATTAATCTAAGTATTTGCAACTAGGTTAAATTCAAAAAAGTTTTGAAATGTATGCATGAAACTATATGTAGTTTCCTTTAGTAGCATGGGTCAAATAACATATAATAGTGCCTAAATACTATTATACTAATCATCGGTAGTGTAGTATCGAGATCAATTTCTTAGATTACAAGTTGACAGGTCCAATGTATAATCTCCATTGATGGGGCTAGATTATAGCGTTGCCCAGCGTAGCAACTCAGGAGGGGGGGTGAATTGGGTTTCTTTAAAATTTAAAGCAAATATGTGTTGAACTTAATGTGTTTGTGAAGCAATACAAGTAAGCACAAGATGGATAAGATGCAATGCTATGTAAAGTAAGCAATAAATGCAAGAGAAGAAAGGACACACACACAAACATAAAAGGTTTATAGTGGTTTGGTGCATATTAAGCACCTACATCCACTCCCCAAGCTATTTCTTGGGAATTTAACTATAATCAACCTAGATTACAGCCAACTTGTTTTCAAGGGCTCACAAGTCAAATCCAAAGTTGGTTTTCTCACTTAGGCTTACCAATAATCTATACTCAAGCTAACCTAGGCTTGGATTCTAATTCACAGCTTGGAAGGGCCAAATACCTAGTTTCAAATACCCTTGAAACTAGTCACAACAGATAAATTCAGAAGTACAAGAGTAAAGCACAAGAAAAACTCTTAATAGAGTAGAAAGTAGAAGCTTTGAGAATCTTGATGATTACTTGACTTGTCTTTTCCTTGGAATCATTTCAAAGAGCACTTTTGAAATATTGATTTGAAGGCTTGGAAGCTTTTTCAGTTGAAATCTTCTTTTTTGCTCTCTTTTTGACTTTTGAAGTGAAGCTCTCAAAGGAATATTTTGTCTCTTGTGTGTTAATTATTCTTGAATGAGTTGGGTGAGACTTAAATACTTCAAAAAATTCTAAAAATTAGTTTATGACCGTTGGTGGAGCAAAACTAGCCATTTGGAGCTTGTAGGATTCAAATATGATTTTCAAAAATTATATCCGTTATTGTTGTCATGAGTCGACCTTGAGTTTGTTCATGAGTCGATACTTGGATCTCCATGAGTCGACACTTGGTTCTGCATGAGTCGACTCAAGGTATAAATCTTGAAAAAACTAAGTTTTGTTCCATTTTTGTTCTCAGGCTATGAGTCGACCTCTGAGTCAACACTTGACTTCTATAAGTCGACACTTGAGCCTTCTGAGTTGATACTTGATAAAAATATCTCAAAATGGCATAGTCTTGTATCATCCTTTTTCTCGGGCCATGAGCCGATACTTAGTTCTTGTGAGTCGACACTTGACTTCTTCATGAGTCGACACTTGACTTCTGTGAGTCGACTCAAGGCATGCCAAGAAGATTTCTGCGTGCCAGTCCTTCTGAAGTGTCGGCATCTCATGTATCATGAGTCGACACTTGGTATGTGCTACTCAAAAATTCTGTGCCAAGCTACAAAACTCAAAGTCTCTTCAATAAAACTTTAACTTCTTCTTCATAAGGCCTAAATTGATCTATTTTAAGGGTTTCCAAGATGAGAAGACATCTAAAGTACTGAAATTTACTTAGCTTGAAATTTAGTGAGTTTGATACCTTTGTATGGAAAACTTGATGTACTTGTATCCTGAAGCTTACAACTACAATTAAAATATTAGTATAAAACATATACTTAACATTTTGTTAGTCATCAAAATCAAGGGATAAAGCCAACAATCTTTTCCTTTTTGATGATGACAAAATCTTGAGTATATAAGCATTTAAATTCAATTATAGGTATTGTACCAGACATTCAAGTGAGCATATACTTAAAGCTCATGAGAATTGAGTTAAATTTAGCATATCAAAGTTCATACAACATAGTGTCATGAGGTGATGTGCCAAGCAAGGTTGAATTTCATTTTCTCTTGCCCTATATTAGGTAAATTATGAAAAATTTCAAAAGTTTCAGAAAATGCTTATATAGATCTTCCTCTCCCTTTTTGTCAACATTAAACATTAAAAGAAAAATTCTTCCCCTAAATTAATGCATTTTATTATAATAAGCTATTCAATTTGACAGAAAGTAGAGTAATCATTGAAACAACATAACTAAACTTTCAAAAATTAGTGTTTCAGTACAACAAAAAGTGCTTACATAGGATAAGCAAACATAAACTAAAACATAAGATAAGCAAAAGCACAATCAAAGACTACAAGTATAATAATGAAAATACAAGCATAACAAGTGTCTGTGAGGCTACTCCTCATCAGATGGAAGCTCGAAGAAGATAGGTGCCATGCACCTAGTCCTAGTAGCTGAAGGCCTAGGGGTCTTATGGGTTAGGCTTCTAGTCCTAAGAGAAGGGCCAGAGTAAGGTATAACCCTAGAAGACCTAGTAGAAAGGGGAGAAAATGTCTCTGCTGGTGTTTGAAAAGCTGAAGCAGTGTCAAGCAAAACATCTCTGGGAACATCTGGTGTCTGACTCTCCCTGCTAACAATCTGATAGTCTTCAGCTCTATCACTGTCATCACTGCCATCATCAAGTATATCTGTATCTCCATCATCATCACCACCATCTCCATCTCTATCACCACCACCTATGCCATCTCCATCTCCAGCTATACCACCACCTAGAGTATCATCATGAGTGTCATGGTGGTCATCGTCATCTGCTGGTAGAGGAGGTGGAGGTCAAGAAGGTGCTGTCTAAGGCAAAAGAGATCTCAGAAGATCTCGTATCTCAGTGAAGCCAGCCTCCATCGACTGTCTGATGTCTGAGAGTTGCCCATCCGTATGTGCTCTCAGTCCCTATATCTCCATCTAAAGCTAGGTAGTCCTGATAGCCAGTCCAATGATCTCATCTCTGATCTCAGCAATCTGAGTCCTGATCTGCTCCTCAAAAGTAGAAACTGTCTCTTTAGCAGCACGAGGAACAGCAGCTGGAGTATGTGCAAATACTGGTGTAGCTGGCTCAGATCCTAAAGCTAGAACAGGCGCAGGTCTTGGAGGTGTAAAGTGCTCAGCAGGTCTAGATGGTCCTGCCTCAGCTGCTCATATCTCGTCCTCCTCGTCTGGCTCCTGTCCAGACTCCCTGCATACCCATCTACCAGCGATCCTCCTATAGCCCATCCGGTGCAAGGACCGCTCATCCTATAGATCAGTATACAGTATCTCCTTGGAAGCCTCCTCCTCCAAAACAAATCTGGTAAGCTTGAAATAGACAAGTTAGGCCCTTCCCATAGGGCAGGCAGAGACGTTGCTGAGTAGCCACCTCGCCCATCTAACTAACCATCAACGCTGGAATATTGATGGCAGTCCTCCATGTGAGGCAGACCATCAAAGTGAGCTCCCGCTTAGTGATGAAGTCAAATCTACCCATCTTCGGGAGCAGGATCCGTGCTATGATGTAGTGAAGCAGGTGCATCTCAATAGACAACTGATTTGCGATGACAGTCGATACACCATGCACATCATCTCTCTCCACTATACATTGAAATGTAGCCTCACGATCATCAACACAGGTAGCAGTAATCCCATGCAAAGGTATATCTCAAGCTCTGCTCAGGTATCTTGTGTCACTGGGATCCGCACTCCTCTAACTACAGCACTCCACATCAATCTATTAGTAGCCAGGCTCCCGTAAAATTCTTTGATCAGGTGAGGATAATATTTTTCCTTCATAGTGTAGAATGATGTCAAACCAGCTATTCCAAGCAACTCATCAATACCAAACCCCTCTTGGTCAAAGAAATCCAAATCTATTCGGCATCCACCTGTAATACTCTTCCCAAAAACTCTCTCTGTAGTAGGGGACCACGATGGAGGCACTCTTTCCTGCTCACTGCTTTGCTGAGCCCTGGCTAGGTCATACAGTGCCTTGGATCTCTCGATAGTACCTTGGCTTAACCTCTTCCTTGAAACAACTTGCTTACAGGGTCCCATGTTACCAACAAACACTGAAGGGAAAGAATAAGGGAGGAATGGGTGAACCGGAGAAGGACAAAGGGAAAAGAGGAAGGACCGGGTGAGGTGTGGACCAATAAGAAAGAAACGGACCAAGGAGGAGCAAACCGGAGGGAAGAAGGAGATTCCAAACAAGAAACGATCCAAAGACAGGGAAAAGACCGGAGGAAAGAAAAAGACACGAGAGTTCGGGCTAAATCCTAGAAAAAAACTGCGAAGAACAATATGAAATTAGACAAAATGAAAGGAAAAAGAGAGGAAATTACCAAATAATGGAGGGATAATGATGGAACTCCACTATTTTGGGACCAAGAGGATGAAGGGGGACCACTAAGGCAAGAAAAAACTGAAAGACAAGTGGCTTCGGAAAGATTTGTTGAAGCCCTAAAAATATAGTTTTCCGTTTGTGAGTCAACACTTAGATTTTGGTCAAGTGTCGACACTTGCATGAGTTGACACTTGGCCAAAAATTCAAGTGTCGAAACTTTGCCAGAAAACACAGAAAAAATCTAGAAAATTTTCAATAAATTTCCAAAAAATAAGGGGGTTCTAGTGAAGGGTTTAAGATACAAATGAGATGATTTTGAGCTCAAGGAATCAAGTAAAAACAAGGTTTAAAGGAGTTCTGAACAAAGGGATCAATGATACCTAACTCCCTTCTAATCATGCAAAATCTATTTTCGCTAAGGGGTTTAGTAAAAATATCTACTAATTGACTATCAGTACATACAAATTCAAGCATCACATTACAATTTTGCACATGATCTTTTATGAAGTGACGTCTTATTTCAATATGTTTGCTTCTAGAATGTTGAACAGGATTTTTGGTTAAATTTATTGCACTAGTATTATCACATCTTATGGGTGTCATAGTTAATTTGATGCCAAAATCTTTGAGTTATTGTTTGAGCCATAGGATTTGAGAACAACAGCTTCTAGCTGTTATATATTCGGCTTCCATGGTAGATAGAGCAACTGAACTCTATTTCTTACTACTCCATGAAATCAAATTAACTCCAAGAAATTGATAGATTTCACTTATACTTTTTCTATCAAGTTTACACCTAGCAAAGTCAGCATCAGAATATATAATCAATTCAAATGATGAATCTCTAAAGTACCAAAGTCCAATATTAATAGTACTAGACAAATATCTAAGTATACATTTAACAGCCATTAAATGAGACTCTTTAGGAGCAGACTGATATCTAGCACACATACATATACTGAACATTTATCTGGCCTACTTGCAGTCAAATAAAGCAATGAACCAATGATACCTCTATACAATTTTTGATTTACACTTTTATCTGATTCATCTTTATCTAGTTTACAATAGGAGCTTATAGGCATACCTAATGGTCCGGTGCTCTCCATTCCAAACTTCTTCAAGATTTTTCTTGTATACTTAGCTTGGTTGATGAAGATCCCTTCTCTAGTTTGCTTGATTTGGAGTCCGAGGAAGAAATTAAGCTCTCTCATCATGCTCATCTCGAACTCTCTCTGCATTAGCTTTGCAAATTCTTGACAAAGACGTTCATTAGTAGCATCGAAAATAATGTCATCAACATAAACTTGTACTACTAAGAGATCATCATCCTCCTTTTTCAAAAATAATGTAGTGTCTACATTTCCTTTAGAAAATCCATTTTCAAGTAGAAATTTACTTAATCTATCATACCAAGCTCTTGGAGCTTGTTTCAAACCATACAAAGCTTTATGAAGTTTAAAAATATGATTGAAAAATTCATGATTTTCAAAATCAGAGGGCTGATCTACATATATTTCTTTAATAAATCCATTTAAAAAATCACTTTTGACATCCATTTGAAATAGTTTGAAATTCTTAAAACATGTAAATGCCAATAATAGTCAATTACCTTAAGTCTAGCAACAGAAGCAAATATTTCATCAAAATCAATCCCTTCCTCCTGATTGTAGCCTTTGACAACTAGCCTAGCTTTATTTCTAGTAACTATTCTATTTTCATCAAGTTTATTTCTGAAAATCCATTTGGTTCCAATTATAAAAACATTAGTATGTCTTTCAACTAAAGTCCAAACATTATTTCTTTTGAGTTGGTTTAGTTCATCTTACATAGCATTTATCCAATTACAATCATTTTCAGCTTCTTCAATTGATTTTGGTTCAATTTGAGAAACAAAAGCTAAGTAATCACATACATTTCTTAAGGATGAACGAGTACTTATCCTTTCGATGGATCACTAATTATAAGTTCTTTGGGATGACCATGAGCCTACCTCCATTCTTTAGGTAATGGCTTGGGTGTGGATGAAGCTCCAACTCCATGTACTTGTTCTTGATTTTCATTTTGCTCCTTAGATGGCTCTTCATTGATGCTTAGCTTTTCAATCCTTTGAACACCTGTTTCATCATCAACAACATCTTCTTTTCTAGAAGATTTTTCATTAGTCTCATCAAAGATAATATAAATGGATTCTTCAACAAGAAGTGTTCTTCTGTTGAAGACCCTGTATGCTTTGCTAGATATAGAGTAACCTAAAAAGATACCCTCATTTGACTTGGCATCAAATTTACTTAGATTATCTTTGCCATTGTTTAAAATAAAACAGTAGCATCCAAAAACATGAAAATACTTAAGTGATGGTTTCTTACCTTTCCAAAGCTCATAAGGTGTTTTCTTTAAAATAGGTTGGATTAAAACATTATTTAAAAATATTATTTAAAAAGGTGTTTTCTTTACGGCTTCGGTCTAAAAATATCTAGGCAAATCATTTTTGCAAAGCATGGTGCATGCCATTTCTTTAAAAATTCTATTTTTTCTTTCTACCATCTCATTTTGTTGAGATGTCGATGCAGAAAAGTTGTGATGAATACCATTTTCAGTACAAAACTTTTCAAAATCATAATTTTCAAATTCCGTACCATGATCACTTCGTAAGAAAATAATTGAAACACCTTTTTCATTTGAAACTCTATTATGAAATTTAATGAATGCAGAAAAAGTTTCATCTTTATGTGCTAAAAACATGATCTATGTAAAACATGAGAAGCCATCCACAATAACTAGACCATACTTTTTACCTCCCAAACTAGTTGTTTGTCCTTTTCAAAACTAGGTTTTGACAAATCTTTTATGAGATTCTTTTTGTTAAGTTTTGAAAGCAAATACATACTTACATGTCCTAGTTTTTTATGCCAAAGCCAACTAGTTTCATTGATGTTGGCTTCCATTGCCACTAGGCATTGACCATTTTGCACTAGTAGATCATCAAGATCAACCATGTAAATGTTGCTATACCTATGACCAATAAACTTGATACCATTGTCATCAAGACTAGATACAATATACATGGAAGATTCAAAAATAATTTTAAAATTTTTATCATAAAATTGGCTAATACTAAGTAAGTTATGCTTTAAACTATCAACAAGAAGAACATTATCTATATAAGTTGAGAGGGTGATATGGACTTTATCGATATCGATGATTTTGCCCTTTCCATTATCACCGAAGGTTATATTTCCACCATTTTGATATTCAAGAGATGAGAATTGTTCCACATCTCCAGTCATGTACCTTGAGCAATTGCTATTGAGGTACCACATCTTCTTTTGTTGGTTGTAAGACATACCTACAAGAACAAAGCAGGTGGAGACTTTAGGTACCCAAGTCATCTTAGGTTCTTTAAGAGGTAGAGTGTTGACATCCTTAGCTTCTTCAATGGCTGTCAACTTTGGATCCCATGTTGAAGGAAGTGACCTGAGAATTTTGTTAATTAATTCAGCATTAGAAATGACTTTAGCTAATCTTCTCATGCCATTCATAATGTTAATAAATCTAGTGTACATTTCACTAATAGACTCAGATGGTTCCATTCTAAATATTTCATAAGTATGAATCAGCATGTTAACTTTAGTAGTTTTCACTTGATGTGTACTCTCATGGATAGCTTCAAGTGTGTCTCATATTTTCTTGGAAAAGAGATAATTTAAAATTCTATTGAATTCACTTAGATCTAATGCATAAAACAATAAATTCATAGCCTTAGTATTAAACTCAACTTGTTTAATGTCATTCTCATCCCAATCATCTTCCAATTTGGAAATGGGAATGCCATTAATCAAGATGGTAGGCTGATGAGGACCTTTAACAATGGTCCTCCAAATATTATAATCAATGGCTTGAATATAAATGTGCATGCATGTCTTCCAATATGTATAATTTGTGCCATTAAATAGTGGGGGACAGTTTGAGGCTTGACCCTCAACAATTTCAATACCCATTTGGGCTGCCATTAGATCTTTGACTCAAGATCGTTAGACCTATACACTGAGTACCAAGCTCTGATACCACTTGTTCCTAGTGTAGCAACCTAAGAGGGGGGGGTGAATTGGGTTTCTTTAAAATTTAAAGTAAATATATGCTGAACTTAATATGTTTGTGAAGCAATGTAAGTAAGCACAAGATGGATAAGATGCAATACTATGTAAAGTAAGCAATAAATGCAAGAGAAGAAAGGACACACACACAAACACAAAAGGTTTATAGTGGTTCGATGCACACCAAGCACCTACATCCACTCTCCAAGCTACCCCTTGGGAATTTCACTATAATCAACCTAGATTACAACCAACTTGTTTTCAAGGGCTCACAAGTCATATCTAAAGTTGGTTTTCTCACTTAGGTTCACCAACAACCTATACTCAAGCTAACCTAGGCTTAGATTCCAATTCATAGCTTGGATTTCAATTCATGGCTTGAAAGGGCCAAACACCTAGTTTCAAACATCCTTGAAACTAGTCATAATAGATAAATTCAAAAGTACAAGAGTAAAGCACAAAAAAAACTCTTAATAGAGTAGAAAGTAGAAGCTTCGAGGCTCTTGATGATTGCTTGACTTGTCTTCTCCTAGGAATCACTTCAAAGAGCACTTTTGGAATATTGATTTGAAGGCTTGGAAGATTTTTCAGTTGGAATCTTCTCTTTTGCTTTTTTTTTGACTTTTGAAGTGAAGCTCTCAAAAAAATATTTTATCTCTTGTGTGTTAGTTGTTCTTGAATGAGTTTGGTGAGATTTAAATACTTCAAAAACTTCCAAAAATTGGTTTATGACCATTGGTGGAGCAAAACTAGCCATTTGGAGCTTGTAGGATTTAAATCTGAGCTTCATAAATTATAGCCATTATTGCTATCAGAACTCGTGAGTCGACACTTGAGTTTGTTCATGAGTTGACACTTGGATCTCTATGAGTCGACACTTGGTTCTGCATGAGTCAACTTAAGGTATAAATCTTAAAAAAACTAAGTTATGTTTCATTTTTGTTCTCAGGCTATGAGTCGACCTCTGAGTCGATACTTGACTTCTATGAGTCGACACTTAAGTCTTCTGAGTCGATACTTGATAAAAATATCTCAAAATGACATAGTTCTATATCATCATTTTTTTCAGGCCATGAGTCGACACTTGGTTCTTGTCAGTCGACACTTGACTTCTTCATGAGTCCACACATGACTTCTATGAGTCAACGCAAGGTGTGCCAAGGAGATTTCTGCATGCCAGTCCTTTCAAAGTGTCGACACCTCATGTATCATGAGTCGACACTTGGTATGTGCCACTCAAAAACTCTATGCCAAGCTACAAAACTTAAAGTGTTCTTCAATAAAACTTCAACTTTTTCTTCATAAGGCCCATATTAATCCATTTTAAGGGTTTCCAAGATGAGAAGATATCTAAAATACTGAAATTTACTTAGCTTGAAATTTAGTGAGTTTGATACCTTTGTATAGAAAATTTGATATGCTTGTATCTTGAAACTCACAACTACAATTGAAACATTAGTATAAAACATATACTCAACATTTTGTTAGTCATCAAAATCAAGGGCTAAAGCCAACAATAACCATATGGAACATGTATAAAAGCATTTTTACAAGTTATCTAGTTAATTTCTTAAATTATTTTTCAGAACATATTATATATCCAAATTAATTTAATTATAAAAATATCAAAATACATATTTAATTAATATAACAAACATAAATATAATATGCTTGGCTATTTATTTAGATTATTGTAGCAACAATTAAATTATTTAAAAAAGTATACTAAGAAGTATTAAGTCACCTACCTTAAACAGTAACTAAAATTCAAGATAATCTAATTTTTTGCTGGATTTTTCAAAACCTAATAATTCAAAATCATAATAGATACCAATTTGATAATATATAATATTTTAAAGTAATTCGTAGAAGTATTCAAGGTTCCAAAATCTTAGTTTTTAAATCCATTATCTTAATAACAATAAAAATATATTACTAACTTTATTGGAATGGAAGAATAGAATGCTGTATAGGATCCTCTAACTCAGAGAAAGAAAATTAAAAGAGTAGAAGAGAGAGAAAGATGAAGTCATAAAGGGAGAGGATGCTACGGAAGAGAGAGAATGAGAGAAAGATGATGTGAGAAAGATTAAGAGAGAGAAAGAGTATGGGAAAGAGAGTGCACAGGAAAGAGGGAGGCATCGAAGAGTGATGGCATGGGAGAAAAATGGCATAAGAGAGACTAAGAGGAAAAGAAAAACGATTGCACAACATGCATGATTTGTTCACGTGTCCATGCCACTCCTCTCCCATCCTGTCTCTATCCCACTTACTATCTCAGGTGGTGCCAAAAGGAAAGGCCTGGGCCCCATAATCTCCCCTCAAAAAAACTTTGTCCTCAAAATTTAGCATATTAGTGTTCTCAAACAGATGAGGATATATTTGTTTCATTTATTCTTCTAATTCCTGAGTAGTCTCTTGTATAGAATGATTGCTCTACTATATTTTACATATGAAATTATATGTCTTCATAATACTTAATCTTTTTGATCAACAATTTGTATAGGATACTTTTCATAGCTTAGATCTCCTTTGAGCTGTAAAGGTTTATATTCTACTATATGGTTAGGATATGGTATATATTTTCTCAGTATTAATATATGAAAGACATTATATCCTTTAGCCAGTGTATGCAGGCAAAGCAAGTCTATGGCTACCGTACCAACTGTTTCTAATACTTGAAATAGACCAACAAATCTAGGGCTCAACTTATCCAGAATTCCAAATCTTACAATTCCTTTGATATTTGATATCCTTAGGAAAACATGTTCCCTACTCTGGAATTCTAGTTCTCACCTCCTAACATCTGCATAACTCTTCAATCTATTCTGGGCTATATGAAGACATTCTCTGATCAATTGAATCTTTTCCACTTTTAATTATACCAATTTAGATCCTAATAATCTCTTCTATCCACATCATCCCAATATATCAAAGATCTATATTTTTGTCCATACAATGCCTCATAAGATGCCATTTATATACCGGACTGATCACTATTTTTATAAGCAAATTTTATTAACGATAAATGTTCTTTCCAAGAACCTTTTAGATCAGTGATACAAGCTCTTAGCATATCCTTTAATATCTGAATAATTCTTTCTAACAATCCATCTATTTGAAGGTAGAAAGCAGTACTAAAATTTAATTTGATTCATAAGGCTTTATACAAACTTTTTTTAAAATTGAGATACAAATCTAGTATCTCTATGATACAATAGTCACAAAAACACCATGTAATCTCATAGTTTCTTTAATATAAAGTTTAGCTAACTCTTCAAGAGTGTAACCAACTCTGAATGCTAAGAAATAATCTAATTTGGTTAATCTATTAATAATTATCCAAATTGCATCATTACCATTAGGAGTTTTGGCAAGCCTATCACAAAATCCATTATGATATACTCTCATTTCTACTTTGGGATAGGTAAAGGTTGTAGTGGTCCACCTGGTCTCTGGTGATAAACTTTTACTAACTGACATGTTAAACATTGGGCAACATATTATGCAATTTCTCTCTTCATATCATTCCACCCAAAAATTTCTTTCTAATCTCTATATATTTTGGTGCTACAAGAATGTATAGTATAACTAATATTATAATCCTCTTCCAAAACTTTTTTTTAATTCTAGAATGTTAGGTACATATAATTTGTTCCTAAACCTTTTGTTCCTAAACCTCAAGGATCCATTTGCATGAACTTGAAATTCTGACTGTTTATTAGAATCTACTTGTCTATTTTTTTGTAATTCTAAATCACTAACATATGCAGCTTTAATTCTTTTAATCAAATTAGGTTGTACTTTAAGATGTGCTATCCACCCCCTAATTTTGTGCTTCCAGACCTCAATATCAAATTTTATTATATCCACCAAAATATGCTTCTGAGTAGTGATGAATGTTGTAAATTACCTAAGAATTTTTTGCTCAATGCCTCAACCATTACATTGGCTTTTCCTAGATGATAATTAATAGATAAGTCATAATCCTTCAATAACTCTAACCATCTTCTTTGTCTCATATTCAATTATTTTTGAGTAAAAATATACTTTAGACTTTTATGGTTAGTGAATATTTTACGATATTCACCATATAAATAATGCCTCTAAATTTTCAATGCACATACTAATACTACAAACTCAAGATCATGAGTAGGATAATTTTTCTCATAAGGTTTTCATTGTCGAGAGGCATATACAATTACCTTCCTATTTTGCATTAATACACACCCTAACACTCTCTTTGAAGCATCACTATAAATGGTGAAGCCCCCACCACTTGAGGGAAAGTTAAGGATAGGAGTTGATACCAAGCGTTGCTATAGCTCTTGAAAACTTTACTCACATTGTTCAATCCATTAAAATCTAATTCCTTTATGGGTCAATTGAGTTAAGGTTATAGCAATGATGAGAAACCTTCAACAAATTGTATGTAATACCCAGCTAATCCCTAAAAGCTATGAACTTTAGAAATATTATTTGGTCTACTCTAATTTACTACTACTTCTATCTTCTTTGAATCAATAGAAATTCACTCATTGTATATTACATGTCCTAGGAAGACCACACTGTTCAGCCAAAACTCACATTTCTTCAATTTGCCAAATAATTGTTGTCTTAAAGTTTCTAATACAATTCTCAAATGTTGTTCATACTCAACTTGATTTTTAGAATAAACTAGAATATCATTAACAAAGACAACCATAAATTTATCTAAAAAGGGCTTAAATATCCTATTCATTAACCCATAAAGGTAGCTAGAGAACTTGTTAACCTAAAGGGTATGACCAGAAATTCATAATATTTATATCGCATATGGAATACATTCTTAGATACATCTTCAATTTTTTTTTTAATTGATGGTATATAGAATTTAGGTCTATCCTGGAGAAAACTTGGGCTCCTTTCAACTGATCAAAGAGATCATCAATTAATTTTAGGTAGAGGGTATTTATTTTTTACTATTACCTTATTTAATTCCCAATAGTCAATGCATAACCCCATACTTTCATCCTTTTTCTTAACAAATAATATTGGAGCTCCCCAAGGACAGATACTAGGTCTAATAAAACTTTTTTAAGAAGCTCTTGCAATTGGTCTTTTAGTTCTTTCATTTCACTTAGGGCCATTCTATAAAGGCTTTAGAAATTGGTGCTAAGTTAGGAATCAAGTCAATCACAAATTCAATCTCGCTATTTGGAGACAACCTAGGAAGATTCTCAAGAAAAATATCAAGATATTCATTTAATATAGGGATATCTTCTAATTTTTGATTCTCTTGTTCATGTCAACAACCACAGCCAAATATGCTATACACCCCTACTTGAGTAGTCATCTAATTTGCATGGTGGAGACAACTCGAGAAGACACATAGGCACCACTACCAATGAAATTGAATCTTGCATCCTAAAATCTAAAAAGTTACCTGCTTCTCATGGCAATCAACAGTGGCATAATGTGATTATTGGCTCCACCCAGTGTTTTTGATGAATAACAAAATATTGAGTGCATATTATATTCTAATGAGGATTTCAAATTATGAGTTTTTAGGAAGAAAGCACCTCAAAATTCCAAAAACTTATGGTGTATGGCACGTAATGGCACGGAGCAATTCTTACATATCCGGGCATCCTCTTCATTGAAAAAGGGCATATAATTATTTAACTATTATGTGTTTATGTATTCATGAATTTTATTTTTGTTTTCGAGGTATTTACACTTGAATCTGGATGTTTTCAGTCTCAAGTGTCGACACCTGGACAGTCAAGTGTTGACACTTCAGCATTTGGCACGGACAAAAATCCTTGGCACGCCAAGTATCGACACCTATATTTCAAGTGTCGACACCAAGTGTCGACACTTAGGTTCCAAGTGTCGACTCAAGGCCTGAGATTTTTGAAAATATAGAACTTTGTTGTTTTGAGAATTTTTGTGTCAAGTGTCGACACCTGTGCATCAAGTGTCGATACTTGAATGTTCAAGTGTCGACACCCAAAAATTAAGTGTCGACACCTGACAGCCAAGTGTCGACACTTGCAGCCTGACAGCTCTAACGGATCTATTTTTCTGGCTTGCAGAAGTTGGTTTTCAAGCTCCAAACGGCTATTTTCAATGCACCAATGGTCACAAACCATTTTTAGAAGGTTTTTGGTGTATTTAAGTTCCACCAACCTCATTTTAAAGAAAGAGAAAGCAAGAAAGGAGTCAAGAGAAGTCTATTCAAGAGCATTCAAGTCCACTCAAAATCCAAAAAGCCAAGATTCTCTCCAAACTTCAAATCAAAAAATCTCTTCTAGCTTGATTCCACTAAAAAGCCTACAAGCTCAACCTTACTTCATTCCAAAAAGAGGCATCTTGAAGAAGAGTGAAGACAAAGCATCCTTTTGAGCTTCAAAGATTCCAATCTACTCTTGAAGAGAGTTTGTTGTAGCTTTTAAATTTCATATCTGTTTTAATTATGATTTGACCTTGCTTTCAAGGATGTCTTGAAAGAAGGTTATTGTGGTTTGTTGGTGAGCCAAAGGGACAAAACCAACTAGGGTTAACTTGTGAGCCCAAAGACAAAACAAGTATTTAGGTTTGTTGGTAAGCCTAGGTGACAAAACCAACTTAGGTTTTGACTTGTGAGCCTTGTGAAAAACAAGTCAACTATAATCTGGTGTGGATTATAGTGGAATTCCCAAGGGTGGCTTGGGAAGTGGATGTAGGTGCTAGGTTTGCACCGAACCACTATAAATTTTGTATTTGTGTGTGATTGCTCTTTTTCTCTCGTACTCTTTAATTATTGCTATCATCTTGCATCAAATTTATTATTGCTCACAAGCACCACTGGACCTTCATTTTATTGTGTTAATTTTTCAAAAAAGACCCAATTCACCCCCTCTCTTGGGCTCCATTTCTGGGCAACAAGTGATATCAGAGCACCGGTACTCTCTTGTAGGTCCAAGGATCTTGAGTAAAAGATCATGGCAGCCCCAATAGGCATGGATATTGTTGAAGGTCAAGCTTCAAACCGACCCCCACTTTTTAATGGTACAAATTACACATACTAGAAGACACGCATGCGCATATTTATACAAGCTCTTGATTATAATTTTTGGAGAACAATTGTAAAAGGTCCTCATCAGCCTACAATGATGATTAATGGCATTCTCACTCCAAAAATGAAAGATGATTGGGATGAGAATGACATTAAGCAAATTGAGCTTAATGCTAAGGCAATGAACCTTTTATTTTGCTCTCTTGATCCTAGTGAGTTTAATAGAATATCAAACTGTCTCTCTGCAAAGGAGATTTGGGATACACTTGAGGTTACCCATGAGGGTACACACCAAGTGAAAACCACCAAAGTTAACATGCTAATTGACATATATGAAATGTTTAAAATGGAACCTACTGAGTCTATCAGTGAGATGTATACTAGGTTCACAAACATTGTGAATGGCATGAGAAGTCTAGGGAAAATAATTTCTAATGGTGAGCTTGTGAATAAACTTCTCAGGTCTCTACCAGCTTCATGGGATGCAAAGGTCACTGCAATTAAAGAAGCTAAAGATGTCAACACTCTTCCACTGGAACAACTGTTGGGTTCCTTGATGACTTATGAGCTATCCCTCAAACAAAAGAACGGAGAGGTGGATAAAAAAGAAGAAGACGATCGCGTTCAAATCTACTACTAGAGAGGACTCAAGCGAAGACTCTAAAGTGGATGACGAAGAAGATGAAACGGCTATGTTAGCAAGAAAATTCAGAAGGTTTATGAGGAAGAAAAAGTTCAACTATAAAAAGAAATCTCTGAAAGGTGAGCCGAGTAAGGAAAAAGACAAGGAAAAGAAGGAGGAGCAGCCCACATATTTTGAGTGTAAGAAACCCGGGCATTTCAAGGTAGACTGCCCCTTGTTAAAGAAAAGCAGAAGAAAGCTGAGAAAGAAAGCCATGATGGCAACCTGGAGTGAAAGTGAAGACTCCAGCTCTGAGGAAGAACAGCAGGAAGTAGCAAATTTCTGTCTGATGGCCGATCAAGAAGAGGTATGTTCTGAAACCGAAAATGAATTAACTTTTGATGAGCTTCATGAGATTTTTGATGAACTAGTCATAGAATTTCAAAAATTAAAGTCAAAACATAAAGACTTAAAGAAGCAAAATCTGGAACTAGCTAAAACAAACAACAACCTTTCAAATGAAAATGAATACCTTCTAATACAAAATAAAAATTTAAATGATAAGATTATGGCTCTTGAAAAAGAAAATGATATATTTGAAAAGAAAGGTAACTTACTTTCAAATGAAAAATTGTCAAGACAAAGCAAAGAAATTTTAATAGAAAACAAAAGATACAAAGAAGAAATCGAAAAACTAAAACCTTTTGTTGAAAAATTTACTTACAGTTCTGAAAAATTAAATTTACTATTAAATAACCAAAGAGCGGTATTTGACAAAGCTGAATTAGGATTCAGAACTCATAAGAAACATAAACTCTTTAAAAATTTCTTTGTGCCTGCATCTTCATCCATTACATGCTATACTTGTGGTATTAAAGGACATAAATCTTATATGTGCAACAAAAGAAAATTAAATAACACTAAGAAAGTTTGGGTTCCAAAAGGAACCAATGCCACTAACCAAAAAGGACCCAAGATGGCTTGGGTACCTAAAGTCTCCACTTGATCTTTATTGCAGGTATGCCTTGCAACCAACAAGAAAAGAATATGGTACCTTGATAGCGGTTGCTCAAGGCATATGACAGGAGATGTGGAGCAGTTCTCATCACTCACATATCAAAATGGTGGCAATGTAACTTTTGGTGATAATGGAAAGGGCAAAATAATCGGTATTGGTAAAATCTATATCACCCCTACCTCTTATATTGATAATGTTTTATATGTTGATGGATTAAAACATAACTTGCTTAGCATTAGTCAATTTTGTGACAAAAATTTTAAAGTTATTTTTGAATCTTCTTTGTGCATTGTTTCTAGTCTAGATGACAATGGCATTAAGTTCATCGGTCATAGGCATGGCAATATTTACATGGTTGATCTTGATGATCTCCCTATTCAGAAAGGTCAATGTCTAGTGGCAATGGAAGCCAAGATCGATGAAACTAGTTGGCTTTGGTATCGTAGACTAGGACATGCAAGCATGCATTTAATTTCAAAACTTAGCAAAAAGAATTTAGTAAAAGATTTGCCTAAACTCAATTTTGAAAATGATAAGATTTGCAGTGTATGTCAAGTTGGAAAACAAACAAAATCTTCTTTCAAACCAAAAGGAGTAATCTCTACATCTAGATCTTTGGAATTGCTTCATATGGACCTCTTTGGGCCTACTAGAACATCTAGTTTGGGAGGTAAGAAGTTTGGTCTAGTCATTGTAGATGATTTCTCACGTTTTACTTGGGTCATGTTTTTAGCACATAAAGATGAAACATTTTCTGAATTCATTAGATTTCACAAAAGAGTTTTAAATGAAAAAGGTGTTTCAGTAATATCTTTAAGAAGTGATCATGGAACTGAATTTGAAAATGCCAATTTTAATAAATTCTGTATTGAAAATGGAATTCATCACAATTTTTCTGCACCTAGGATACCTCAACAAAATGGGGTAGTAGAAAGAAAAAATAGAACTCTTGAAGAAATGGCACGCACCATGCTTTGTGAAAATGATTTACCTAGATACTTTTGGGCGGAAGCCATAAATACTGCATGCTATATTTTAAATCGAGTTTTAATTCGACCGATTTTAAAGAAAACCCCTTATGAGCTTTGGAAGGGTAGAAAACCTTCAATATGTTATTTTCATGTTTTTGGATGCCGTTGTTTCATCTTAAACAATGGTAAATATAATCTAAGTAAATTTGATGCCAAATCAGATGAGGGAGTCTTTCTAGGCTACTCCACATCTAGTAAGGTATACAGAGTCTTCAACAGAAGGACACTTATTGTTGAAGAATCCATTCATGTGGTATTTGATGAAACTAACCAAAAATCTTCAAGAAAAGAAGATGTACTTTTTGATGAATCAGGTAGCAAGAAAACTGAAGAAATAAACAACAATGAAGGACTTACCAAGGAACAGAATGATGATCAAAACACTGACGGAGATCAAGCACAAGGTGATGAAAATACATCAACTGTTGATCCATTATCAAAAGAATGGAGGTATGCTCATGGACACCCAAAAGAACTAATTATAGGTGATCCATCTAAAGGTGTAAGTACTCGATCATCTCTTAGAAATATTTGTGATTACTTAGCTTTTGTGTCTTAAATTGAACCTAAAACTATTGAGGAAGCTGAATGTGATAGTAATTGGATAAATGCTATGCAAAATGAACTAAATCAATTTAAAAGAAACAATGTTTGGACACTAGTGGATAGGCCTTCAAACACATCAATTATTGGCACAAAATGGGTTTTTCGAAATAAACTTGATGAAAATGGAATAGTAATTAGAAATAAAGCTAGACTAGTTGCCAAAGGATATAATCAGGAGGAAGGGATAGATTTTGATGAAACCTTTGCTCCTGTGGCTAGACTTGAGGCAATTAGGCTATTGTTGGCTTTTTCTTGTTTCATGAATTTTAAACTATATCATATGGATGTTAAAAGTGCCTTTTTAAATGGATTAATTGAAGAAGAAGTTTATGTTGAATAACCCCCTGGTTTTGAAAGTTTTGAATTTCCAAATAATGTTTATAAACTTCATAAAGCTTTATATGGATTAAAACAAGCTCCAAGGGCTTGGTAAGATCGTTTAAGCTCATTTTTGCTGAAAAATGATTTTACTAGAAGTAATATAGATAAAACTTTGTTTTTAAAGAAAAAGAATGATGATCTCTTAGTAGTACAAATCTATGTGGATGATATAATATTTGGTGCTGCTAATGAATCTCTTTGTCAAGATTTTGCAAGATTAATGCAGAGTGAGTTCGAGATAAGCATGATAGGAGAACTAAATTTCTTCCTCGGACTCCAGATAAGGCAAACCAAAGAGGGGATCTTCATCAACTAAACAAAATACACAAGAGAAATACTCAAGAAGTTTGGGATGGAAAACACTAAGCCGTTAGGTACCCCTATGAGCTCTACATGTAGACTTTACAAGGACGAATCAGGTAAGTCTATGACCAAAAATTATATCGTGGCATGATTGGTTCATTGTTATATCTTACTGCCAGTAGGCCAGATATCATGTTTAGTGTCTGTATGTGTGCTAGATATCAGTCCAATCCTAAAGAGTTTCATCTTTTGGCTGTTAAACGCATACTTAGATATCTATCTGGCTCTATTGAAATTGGTTTATGGTACTCTAGAGATTCTTCATTTGATTTAATTGCTTATTCTGATGCTGACTTTGCTGGGTGTAAACTTGATCGTAAAAGTACTAGTGGAACCTGTCAGTTTCTTGGAGTAAATTTGATCTCCTGGAGTAGCAAGAAACAGAACTCAGTTGCTCTATCTACGGCGGAAGCCGAATATATAGCAGCTGGGAGCTGTTATGCTCAAATCCTTTGGATCAAACAACAACTCGAAGATTTTGGTATTAAACTAACTAAGACACCCATAAGATGTGACAATACTAGTGCAATCAACCTATTTAAAAATCCTGTGCAACATTCAAGAAGTAAACACATTGAAATAAGACATCATTTCATAAGAGATCAAGTACAAAACTCTAATATAATTCTTGATTTTGTTTGTACTAATGATCAGTTAGCTGATGTGTTTACAAAGCCTTTGAGTGAGGATAGGTTCTGTCTGATTAGAAGAGAGTTAGGTGTCATTGATCCATTCTCCTAGAACTCTCTTAGTATCTTTTTTACCTAAATCTTAAAGCTCAAAACCTATTGTTTAAAACCCCAAAACTTTGTCAAAATTTTTCCTATTTTTTTTGGATTTTCTCAAATTTTTTGGCCAAGTGTCGACACTTAGAAAGTGTCAAGTGTCGACACCTGACCAAGTGTCGACACTTCACAAATCCGAAGTGTCGACACTTGCGAATCTGAAACTATTTTTAATCGGACCGAACGATGATTTTTTGAAATCTTCTTCCCCCCGATTTCTTGGAACAGTGGTCCCCTTTGTCCAAATCCATCCTTTCAGCCCTTAATCCTTCACAAATCAGGTATTTCTCCTTTCTAAATTCGTTTTATTTTTCTTTGTTTTTTAATTTTGTTGTTTTCAAACCAAACAATCGTGTTTTGGGTTTTCCAAATATTTTTCTTGAATCTAACCGGATTTTTGCATGTTTTAATGAATTTCTAAAACTCCATTTGAGGGAATAATGTTTTAGATTTGTTTTTCTCAGATTTTCCTCATCTTTTGACCATTTTTCACCCCTTTTTCGCAAAAATCACTATTTCATTAATTTTGGGCAAAATAAATTGGATTTTCATCTAAATTAAATTTACTAAATCTATTTATTGACTATTTGGAAAGGTTTTTCGTGATACATTTTGCGATATTTTCGCCTATTTGCTAAAACCCTAAGTGTTTAGATCCAAATTCCACATGTTTTTATCTTTAGACCTTACAAAAATTATTTTTCCAAAGATTCAAATGTGTTCTACCTAACAAAAATTTTTCCTACAAATTTTGCTCGGAAATTTGTCATTTGATCAAAATATATTTTTCAAACTTTGATTCTAGTTTTCGAAACCTATCTGAACAATTTGTTTCTAATCTCAACCTTTGGCCAGTCCCTTATTCTAAACCTTTCTTTCTTCTTCCTGGTCAGTTGGCTGTAATGGGTCCTAGGAAGAGACTTGCAGTTAGGGCGAGGCCCAGTCATGGTACTGAGAGGAGATCGAAGGCCAGATTTGATCCTGCACAGCCGAGCAGTATAGCCACATCGAGCTCCCCCCCTACAGAGAGGATGGCAGGGAAGTCTGTAGCTTCAGGGAGGAGAGTTGACTTGCAGTGCTTCGACAGGCACCACTTTGGCATTAGGGAGATACTCACAGATGCAGGACTAGTACCCTTCTGCACCATGCAGGAGAGATACTATCCTCACCTAGTGAGGGAGTTCTATGGTGCACTGGATTGTCGACGACTATTGTGGACGACATCCGTCAGGGGTATTCAGATCTCTTTGACTGATGAGCTTCTGAGCCGTATATGGGAGATACCCCAGAGAGGAGTCTGTGCCTTTTCTATAGATGATAGAGAGGCGGCATTCAGGTGCATCCTTGAGCGAGAGGATGTTCGCGGTATTTAAGTGGTTACCGCGAACCAGTTATCATTAGAGATGCGCTTGCTGCACCATATTACTGCACGGATCCTACTACCAAAGACTAGCAGATTCAATTTCATCACCGAGAGGGAGCTGATGGTGATGACCAGTCTGATTGAGAGGAGACAGATAGATATACCCACTCTGATGCTGTCACAGATGCATGATGCTGCCACTCAGCACCGACACTGTTTGCCATACGGCATGGCACTGACCCGACTTTTCAGAGCTTGTGGAGTATCATTGAAGGGGGAGATCCCCAAGGAGATACTGCACACGGATGTGTACGATGAGAGGTCATTGCACCGGATGGGATATAGGATTGTTGGAGGTCGATGTGTTCGCAGAGAGTCTGGCCAGGAGCCAGATGAGGAGGACGAGTTTCGAGAGGCTGAGGCTGGACCATCTGAGCCAGCAGTTCTTCCTCCAGTAGATGTACCATCGACACAGGCAGAGCACTTGTCTCCTAACGCTTCAGCTCCTCCACCACCATCTACAGGACTTTCTTTTGAGGAGCATGCCAGAGCACAGTTCTCAGAGATCAGAGGTGAGGTGACTCAGCTGCGTAGCGAGGTCGAGCTTCTACGAGCACATACTACCTCGGAGCATGCTGAGATTCGCAGATCCATGGAGAAGGGATTTACTCGCATTGAGAGTCTGTTGAGATCATTTATACCTCCTGCAGCACCTGCACTTGCTCGATCTGACGATGATGATGATGATGGCAATGATCACCAGAGCGACCATGCTGATTATGCTGAGGGTGGTGATCAGGATGTTGACAGAGCTACAGAGGTAGTGGGTAGTGACAGCGACAGTGTGGGCGGTGCCGATGCTTATGAGGTGGTCAATCGAGATCCTCCTACTACACCAGCTCCTACTACTGCCTTGGTTGACTTCACACCGGATCTTATTGCGCTAGCTGATCATCTTTCACCTCCTTCTACTAGATCTTCTAGGGTTGTACCCGCCTTTGGTCCTGCCGGCCACACTAGGAGTCTTAGAGCTTTAGCACCTCCTAGGGCATTAGCCACCAGATCTAGGATCAGTGCTCCTTTCAGTCTTGATGTTCCATCTGATGAGGATTAGCCTCACAGATGTCTATTTGCAACATGTTTGATACTTATTTTGACTCTGATGAAATATGTATGTTTCAGCTCTTTTGTACTGAAAATTTATCTTATATATGTGTGTTTCTGTTCAGTACTCTATTATCTTGAAGATTTTGTGCTTCAGTTTACTATTATTTGGCTCTGATACTCTTTATAATGGTATATTTTAACTATGATACTCTTTGATATTAGCATAATTTCAGCTCTGATATCTATGTTATTTGTTTCTCTACTATCTTTTTGTATCCATGCTCATTGTGAGGGGGAGGTTATTCCCCTTTCTTATGATTGACAAAAAGGGGGAGAACAAGTATTGATTTTGATTTTATTGAGAAAAAGGTGTATTGTATTGATTATATTGATTTCACCTTGCAAGAATCTTTGAAGTTTACCTTAATAAGAAGTATCTAATTAAAGGGGAGATTATTTCCTCCTATCTATAAAGTTTTTGCCAGTTTTTGCCTCTATTGTGACTAAAATTCATATTTATAAATTAAATGGTTAAAGTTTGAACTATATTGCCTCTTTTTCTCAAGATTTTGTCATCATCAAAAAGGGGGAGATTGTTGGCTCCACCCAGTGATTTTGATGAATAACAAAACATTGGTGCATATTGTATTCTAATGAGGATTTCAAGTTGTGAGTTTTCAGGAAGAAAGCACCTCAAAATTCCAAAAACTTATGGTGTATGGCACGTAATGGCACGGAGCAATTCTCACATATCCGGGCATCCTCTTCATTGAAAAAGGGCATATAATTGTTTAACTATTATGTGTTTATGTATTCATGAATTTTATTTTTGTTTTCGAGGTATTTACACTTGAATCTGGATGTTTTCAGTCTCAAGTGTCGACAACTGGACAGTCAAGTGTCGACACTTCAGCATTTGGCACGGACAAAAATCCTTGGCATGCCAAGTGTCGACACCTATATTTCAAGTGTCGACACCAAGTATCGATACTTAGGTTCCAAGTGTCGACTCAAGGCCTGAGATTTTTTAAAATACAGAACTTTGTTGTTTTGAGGATTTTTGTGTCAAGTGTCGACACCTGTGCATCAAGTGTCGACACTTGAATGTTCAAGTGTCGACACCCAGAAATTAAGTGTCGACACCTGACAGCCAAGTGTCGATACCTGACAGCCAAGTGTCAACACTTGCAGCCTGACAGCTCTAACGGATCTATTTTTCTAGCTTGCAGAAGTTGGTTCAAGCTCCAAATGGCTATTTCCAATGCACCAACGGTCACAAACCATTTTTAGAAGGTTTTTGGTGTATTTAAGTTCCACCAACCTCATTTTAAAGAAAGAGAAAGCAAGAAAGAAGTCAAGAGAAGTCTATTCAAGAGCATTCAAGTCCACTCAAAAGCCAAAAAGCCAAGATTCTCTCCAAACTTCAAATCAAAAAATCTCTTCTAGCTTGATTCCACTGAAAAGCCTATAAGCTCAACCTTACTTCATTCCAAAAAGAGGCATCTTGAAGAAGAGTGAAGACAAAGCATCCTTTTGAGCTTCAAAGATTCCAATCTACTCTTGAAGAGAGTTTGTTGTAGCTTTTAAATTTCATATCTGTTTTAATTATGATTTGACCTTGCTTTCAAGGGTGTCTTGAAAGAAGGTTATTGTGGTTTGTTGGTGAGCCAAAGGGACAAAACCAACTAGGGTTAACTTATGAGCCCAAAGACAAAACAAGTATTTAGGTTTGTTGGTAAGCCTAGGTGACAAAACCAACTTAGGTTTTGACTTGTGAGCCTTGTGAAAAACAAGTCAACTGTAATCTGGTGTGGATTATAGTAGAATTCCCAAGGGTGGCTTGGGGAGTGGATGTAGGTGCTTGGTTTGCACCGAACCACTATAAACTTTATGTTTGTGTGTGATTGCTCTTTTCCTCTCGTACTCTTTAATTATTGCTATCATCTTGCATCAAATTTATTATTGCTCACAAGCACCACTGGACCTTCATTTTATTGTGTTAATTTCTCAAAAAAGACCCAATTCATCTCCCCTCTTGGGCTCCATTTCTGGGCAACGGTGATGATAACCAGTCCA
Source organism: Areca catechu (assembly GCA_021397845.1). Taxonomy (NCBI): domain Eukaryota; kingdom Viridiplantae; phylum Streptophyta; class Magnoliopsida; order Arecales; family Arecaceae; genus Areca; species Areca catechu. Next base: position 145,936,599 of record CM038049.1, on the reverse strand, counting down.
TACGCATAATTACATCAAAATCCCGAATGTCTATAACTATCAAATTGGCCATCAATTTTCTATTATCTATCTGGATTGGACAAGACTTGCAAGTTTGATTAGAGATTATCTCATTGATGGAGATCCAGGGCAGGTCCGGGTTTTTTTCCAATTTTTTTAATTTTCTCACATTTTTTTAATTTTTGCCTATTCTCGCTATTCCATCTGTTCCCACTATTCCAGATTTATTCCCAGATTATTCCCTCTTTATTCTAGCTTTATTCCATCATCATCCCGTGAGTTTAAAAAAACCTCCCAAACCCTAGCCACCGTCCCGTCGCCCCCAGATCTGGGCTGCCCGACCCCCGGCCCGCCCGCCGGCCAACGCCGGCCCCGCCCTCGCCAGAAATCCAGCGTCTACAGCCCACGCCCATGGTAGACGAACGGCCGTGGGAAGACCAATCGTCTCCCACGTCCCACGGCTGCCGTCATCGCCTGCCACCGCCGACCTACCACCGGCCGCCCGCCCGTCGCTCGCCGGCTCACGCCCGGCCGTCGGAGGGCCCCCGTCGGTGCCCTTGGGCCCCACGATCGTGGAAAACCCAAATGGCACAGCCATGCGTGCCGTGCTGCCCCTGCGCCGCCGCCCGTCGTTGCCGTCTACCGCTGTCGCCCACCTGCCCCCCGGCCACCGTCCCGCCGTCCGCCGACCAAGGCCTGGCTGCTGGAGGTCCTCGCCGGCGCTTGGGGCTCCCACGCCCGTGGGAGACCAAACGGCATGCCTAGGGCATGCCGTGCCACCTCCGTGCCGCAGCCCACCTGCAGCCACCGCCGGCTGTCCGCCGGCCCCGTCCGCCGCCCGCTTCCCAACCGTCCACCGGAGATCGTTCTATTCACCTGTGCACGCCCGTGAGAGGATTCTACATGGATTTTAGAGCATCCCAGTATTCAAAGCAGCATGCTTTCTGGAGCAGATCATCAAGCTGACACGCTTCTCAAAATAGATCAGCATCAATATTGATGCGGCACAGTTTTTGATGTAATTTATTTTCCTTTTTTGAGTTTCTTGTAGGCTAAGTAACGAGGATTTTGGTTTTTTTATATAAATGGCCCCCCTCCCTCCTTGTAATAAGAAGTTTTGATATAAATTTTTGGGTTTTCCTTGGGTTCTGGTTCTAGGCTAAGGCCCGTCTTTCCTTCACCTGCGGGTATCGAGGGGTGTGAGACCCCACTTCCTTCGCTCGCATGCGAGCGTCGAGGGGCGCGAGGCCCTAGTTATCCCCCTTTCCATCGAGTCCACCTCTAGGTCTTAGGGATTTTTCTTTACGGCCCCAGGTAGCGATTTGGGTGGGATGCCCTAGGCTCCGCGTGTAGTGAGATGGGTGGGATGCCCTAGACTACTTGTAGTGGGGTGGGTGAGATGCCCTATAGGTGCGACGTCTCTCCGTGAAGATGAGTCCCCAGTCCTAGAGTGTCGATGTTTCCTATCCTCCATCCCATGTTTCTCCACCAAGAAAGCTGAAAATCAAAAGAGTTCAGCTTTTTTAGGTTTAGTGTTAGTTCGCCCTAGTCCCGGGAAGCTTCTTAGCCCTCCTATGGTCCTAGTTTCTTTTGGATGTTTCCCTTGTTTTTCTCAATAAATCAGGTTACGTCTTCAGCCATCCCGTATCAGTTTGGTATCAAAGCGAGTTGTGGATTAGGGTGTGCTCCATTTTTTCGAACTCGATGGAGTCGAGTTCTTTGCGGTCGAGGAAAATGATGGGGATCCAGGGCAGGTCCGGGTTTTTTTCCAATTTTTCTTATTTTCTTGCATTTTTTTTTATTTTTGCCTATTCCCGCTATTCCACCTATTTTCACTATTCTAGATTTATTCCCAGATTATTCCCTCTTTATTCTAGCTTTATTCCATCATCATCATGTGAGTTTAAAAAAACCTCCCAAACCCTAGCCACCATCTCGCCGCCCCCAGATCCGGGCTACTTGACCTCCGGTCGCCCCCGCCGGCCCATGCCGGCCCCGCCCTCGTCGGAAATCCGGCATTCGGCACCCACGCCCGTGGAAGACGAACAGCTATAGGAAGACCAACCGTCGCCCATATCCCACGGTCACCGCCGCCGCCTGCCACCAGCCGCCCGCCGCCACCGGCCTGCCACCAGCCGCCCGCCCACCGCCCACCATCTCATGCCCGGCCGTCGGAGGGCCCCCACTGGCGCCCTTCGGCCCCACGGCCGTGGGAAGCCCAAATGGCACGGTCGAGCGTGCCGTGCCGCCCCTGCCCCGCCGCCCGTCATTGTCCCCTGCCACCGCCACCCACCTGCCCGCCGGCCATCGTCCCGCCATCCGCCGGCCAAGGCCCGGCCACCGGAGGTCCTCGTCGGCGCCTCAGGCTCCCACGCCTGTGGGAGACCAAACGACACAGCCTGGGCATGCCATGCCACCTCCGTACCGCCGCTCGCCTGCAGCCACCGCCGGCCATCCGCCGCTCACCATTTGCCGGCCCCATCCACCGCCCGCTTCCCGGTCGCCGGCCATCCGCCAAAGATCGTTCTCTTCACTTGTGCACGACTGCGAGAGGATTCTACATGGATTTCAAAGCATCCCAATATTCAAATAGCACGCTTTCTGGAGCAGATCATCAAGCCGACACGCTTCTCAAAGCAGATCAGCACCAATATTGATGCAACACAGTTTTTGATGTAATTTATTTTCTTTTTTTGGATTTCTTGTAGGCTAAGTAACTGAGGGTTTTGGTTTTTCTATATAAAGGGGCCCCCTCTCCCCTTGTAATCAGAAGTTTTGATATAAATTTTTGGGTTTTTCCTAGGTTCTGGTTCTGGGCTAAGGCACGTCTTTCCTTCACCTGCAGGTGTCGAGGGGTGTGAGACCCCACTTCCTTCGCTCGCATGTGAGCGTCGAGGGGCGCAAGGCCCTAGTTATCCCCCTTTTTCATCGAGTCCCTCTCTAGGTCTTAGGGATTTTTCTTTACGGCCCCAGGTAGTGATTTGGGTGGGATGCCCTAGGCTCCACGTATAGTGAGATGGGTGGGACATCCTAGACTACATGTAGTAGGGTGGGTGAGATGCCCTAGAGGTGCGACATCTCTCCGTGAAGGTGAGTCCCCAGTCCTAGAGTGTCGATGTTTCATATCCTCCATCCCATGTTTATCCACCAAGAAAACTGAAAATCAAAAGAGTTCAGCTATTTTAGGTTTAGTGTTAGTTCGTCCTAGTCCCGGGAGGATTTTTAGCCCTCCCACAGTCCTAGTTTGTTATGGGTGTTTCCCCTGTTTTTTCTAATAAATCAGGTTACGTCTTCAGTCGTCCCGCATCAGTTTGATATCAGAGCGAGTTGTGGATTAGGGTGTGCTCCATTTTTTCGAACTCAACGGAGTCGAGTTCTTTGTGGTCAAGGAGAATGATGGGGATCCAAGGCAGGTCCGGGTTTTTTTTCCATTTTTTCTTATTTTCTTGAATTTTTTTTTATTTTTGCCTATTCCCGCTATTCCACTTATTCCCACTATTACTGATTTATTCCCAGATTATTCCCTTATTATTCTAGCTTTATTCCATCATCATCCCGTGAGTTTAAAAAAACCTCCCAAACCCTAGCCACCATCCCGCCGCCCACAGATCCGGGCTGCCCGACCCTCGGCCGCCCCCGCCGGCCCGCCCACCGGCCCACGCCGGCCCCCGCCGGCCCACCCACCGGCCCACGCCGGCCCCGCCCTCATCGGAAATTCGGCGTCCACCGCCCACGCCCGTGGAAGATGAACGGCCATGGGAAGACCAACCATCGCCCACGTCCCACGGTCGTCGCCGCCGCCTGCCGCTGCTAGCCTGCCACCGGCCGCCCGCTCGCCGCCCGCCGGCTCACGCCCCGACGCCGGAGGGCCCCCGCCGGTGCCCTTGGGCCCCACGGCCGTGGGAAGCCCAAACGGCATGGTCGTGCATGTCGTGCCACCCCTTCGCCGCCGCCCGCCGTTGCATCCTGCCGCCACCACCCACCTGCCCGCTGGCCACCGTCCCGCCGTCCACTGGCCAAGGCCCGGCTGCCGAAGGTCCTCGCCGGTGCCTGGGGCTCCCATGCTCGTGTGATACCAAACGGCACGCCCTGGGCGTGCCATGCCACCTCCCTGCCACCGCCCGCATGCAACCATCGCCGATCGTCTGCCGCTCGCCATCCACCGACCCTGTCTGCCGCCCGCTTCCCGACTGCTGGCCATCCGCCGGAGATCGTTCTCTTCACCTGTGCACGATCGCGAGAGGATTCTGCATGGATTTCAGAGCATCCCAGTATTCAAAGCAACATGCTTTCTGGAGCAGATCATCAAGCCGACATGCTTCTCAGAGCAAATCAGCACCAATATTGATGCAACACAGTTTTTGTTGTAATTTATTTTCCTTTTTTTGGGTTTCTTGTAGGCTAAGTAATTGAGGGTTTTGGTTTTTCTATATAAAGGGGCCCCCTCCCCCCTTGTAATTAGAAGTTTTGATATAAATTTTTGGATTTTCCCTGGATTCTGGTTCTGGGCTGAGGCCCGTCTTTCCTTCACCGGCGAGTGTCGAGAGGTGTGAGACCCCACTTCCTTCACTTGCATGTGAGCGTCAAAGGGCGCGAGGCCCTAGTTATCCCCCTTTTCCATCGAGTTCCCCTCTAGGTCTTAGGGATTTTTCTTTAGGCCCCAGGTAGCAATTTGGGTGGGATGCCCTAGGCTCCGCGTTTTGTGAGATGGGTGGGATACCCTAAACTACATGTAGTGGGGTGGGTGAGATGCCCTAGAGGTGCAACATCTCTCCGTGAAGGTGATTCCGCAATCCTAGAGTGTCCATATTTCCTATCCTCTGTCCCATGTTTCTCCACCAAGAAAACTGAAAATCAAAAGAGTTCAGTTATTTTAGGTTTAGTGTCAGTTCGCCCTCGTCCCGGGATGCTTCTTAGCTCTCCCACGGTCCTAGTTTGTTTTATGTGTTTCCTCTGTTTTTCCCAATAAATCAGGTTACGTCTTCATCTGTCCCGCATCACTCATTCTTAGTAGGGCTACTATCATATAAATCATACTCTAATGGCATATAGGAAATTTATATTTTTGCACAAATATATAAGATATAAAAGAATGAATAGCACCATAGCCAAAAAAAACATGGATATAAGTAGATGCAACTGGTAGTATACTTGATACCATGGTGTTTGATACTTGTGCATCTTGCTTGGTCAATGCATAGACATGACCCTGAGTGCATGGTCTATTTATCTTTTGTTGCCCTTAGGTGGGGGTTGAGATTGCTTGAACTTGGGCAATAGGAGCCTAAATGGTAGAACGTTATATTGGTTGAGTCCTAATAGCCTGGGTTCTTTGCACCAATTGAGATACTTGAATATTTTGAGGGCACTCGACTTTTTAATGAACTTATTGAACATATTTAAAATAGGCTCCGAATGCTCTTCTACCAATTTCAGTTTTATGAATACCTCCACACACAGTACATATAGTCCTATCTTACAGATAGATCTCGTAATAAGATCCTTGTTTTTCTTGTTGAAAAAAATTATCATGATAACCAAATGGGTGTACTAAACTCTTAGTTGCTTAAAATATTGTAGGCCCCTTAAAATTTTTTATATTGACCAATATAAATTTCAAAATCTTTAATTCTTTTCTTTTACTTTCTTCCTTTTACATCCTGAGTTTCTTTCTAAATAATTTTCAAGTTTTTGGCTCTATTTACCATATCATCATAATTTGATAAATATGTTGCAACTAGACTCCTTCAAATACGTGGTCTTAATCCTTCCTTAAACATTCTCATTCTAGACTCATCATCTGTAATTAGAGTAGAAGCAATTGAGGCAATCTATCAAATTCAGTCTCATACCCATCCACAATCATTCTCTTTGGGACAAGTTAAGAAATTCTATTTCTAACTCGCTCTATCTACTCGAAGGAAAATACTTAGAATAAAAGGAACTATGAAACATTTGCCAAAAAATTAATCCATCATCTAAGGTCAATGAATGCTCCACTGATTTCTACCAATGGTGAGCTCCATTCTAAATATATAAGTAGTAAATCTAATTTTTTCTTAATCTGTATACTCCATTGCTCAAAAAGCTTTCTCCATTTCATCTATCTAAGCCTTACCCTCTTGATGATTAGTAGTACCTTAAAAGATGGAGGGCTATTTTTATAAATTTTGCTAAACTCTTTTTATAATTGGATGGATTAGAATTCTATTGCGAAGGGTGAAAAAATTGCTACGATAACTCCCTTTGTTGACGAACCAGCCCAACTGTACTTCCTGAATTAATTCAAACATTCGATCCGAATTCCCTGCCATGTTCCTGATGGAACTATTAACTGGTCTAGAATTGGTTGATTTGTAACTAGCTGATCCTTTATTATTTCTTCCTAAATATTAGGATTTATATTTTGATTTGAATATTCCTGATCTTGCTTATTCTTAGCCATTAATTCCTTAAGAATTTTACCCTGAGACCTTCCTAGCAAATCATTTACTCTTTGGATACGAGCATGATGAGACAACATTCTTAATTTTAACAACAAAATAAAGCAATCATTACAATAATACTTAAACAAACTAATATAAGATTGTCAATGAAAAATAACAAATACAAATAGAGACATCTCATAACTGAATTAATATCTAATTCTCAATTCTTTTTAACTAGTCCTAAAAATCCTAGATCCTAAACTCTTATATCACTATTCCAATTATAGTCTATAATTATCCCTAGTAATCTTAATTCTAGATTCTGATACCACTAAATCTGTCATGTCCCAAATTAGATATGTAATAGATGCCGTATGCCTATAAGGCAGATCCCTGTTGCCCAACGTAGCAACTCAAGAGGGGGGTAAATTGGGTTTTTAAAAATTTAAAAAAGTATGTGCTGAACTAAGGTGTTTGTGTAACAATGTGAATGTGCAGAATTTAATCTAGATGCTATTCTTTAAAGAATAAAGAGCAATGCAAGGAAGAGAAATGAGAAGATAAAGCACATACACAAATACAAGAAGTTTATAGTGGTTCAGTGCACTCCAAGCACCTACATCCACTCTCCAAGCTACCTCTTGGGAATTCCACTATAATCTATCAAAGATTACAGCCAACTTATTTTCAAGGGCTCATAAGTCAAATCCATTATTGGTTTTCTCACTTAGGCTCACCAATAACCTTTTCCACAAGCCAACCCTAGGCTTGTTTTCTAATTCATGGCTTAGAAGGGCCTAACCCCTAGTTTCAATAGCCTTGAAACTAGTAACAACAAATAAAGCCAAAAGTACATATTTAAGTATAAGAAAAAAGTTCTCAAAAGAGCAAAAATAATATCGATGAAGCTCTTCTTGAATGCTTGAGTTGTCTTGTTCTCCTTGGAAGCTTTCAATGAACACTTTCGGATATTGATTTGAAGGCTCAATAGCAAGAATGAAGGCTTTTTCACTTAGAATCTTCTTTTCAGCTCACTCTTGTCTTTTCAATAGCTTTCTCAAAAGATAAGATTTATCTCTTGTGTCTCTTCTTTCTCTCTTATATCTTCAATGAGTTTGGTAAGTAATAAATACAACAAAAAGCTCCAAAAAACTGTTTGTGACCATTGGAGAAGACAAACTAGCCATTTTGGACTGTTTGGATCAATTCTGAACTTTTGAAAATATAGCCGTTATTGTTGTTAGAACCTATGAGTCGACCTATGAGTCGACACTAGGGTTGACACTTGGATCAACACTTGGATCAATACTAGGTGTAATTCTTGAAATCCATGGTTTTGCTTCATTTCTGTCTCCGGCTATGAGTCGACTTGTGAGTTGACACTTGAACTTGTGAGTTGATACTTGAGTCAGCGCTAGATGAAAAATCCAGGAATGAAACTATTCTATAATTTTTCTTGTCTCAGGCCATGAGTCAATACTAGGGTCGATACTTGAGTCAATACTTCACTGAAGTTCAAAAATAATGTTTTGTCCATTTCTGTTCTCAGGCCTTGAGTCGATCTGTGAGTCGATACTAAGGTCGACATTTGAGTCGATACTCGGCATGCCGGCAAAAATTTTGCATGCATGTCTTCAGAGGTGTCGACACTTGCCTTCTTGAGTCGACACTTGAGTTGATATTTGGGTCAACACTTGATCTGTGCCAATTCCAAAATATGTGCCAAACTCCAAAACTCTAAAAATTGTCCAATATACTTCCAGTTTCTTCTTCATAAAGACCAAAGTGATCAATTTCATGGCCTTCCAAGGTGAAAAGACTTTTAAAACTTTGAAATTCATCTTGCTTTAATACCAATGGCTTTGATGCTTTAGTGTAGAGAATTTGATGTACCTATAACCTAGAATTCATAATTCTAATTGAAACATTAGTATAAAACATATACTCAATATTTTATAATTCATCAAAATCAAGGGCCAATGCCAACAATCTCTCTGATGATGACAAAACTGAGTATACAAGCATTTGAGTTCAAATTTGACTATTGTATTAAGCTTTCAAGTAAGTATATCTTCAAAAGCATTGTAAATTGAACAAGTTCATCAAACAAACTTCATATTTGTTAGCATATCAAAGTTCATGAAAATAGTTAGATGATGATGTATCAGTTCATTAGTTCATACAACAATATTTCAAGAATAGTGAGTCAAACAAAGTTGAGATTTTCTCCCCCTATCTTAAGTAGAATATGAGTTCTTGAAAATTTTGAGTTTTTGTTGCTTATATAATCTATCTTACTCCCTCTTTTTGTCATCATTAAAAATTAAAAGAATTTTCTTCTTAATTTATGCTTTTGTCACACAAAAGATTAATTGGACAAAAAGACGAGTAATAACAACAAACATAACTTTTATATATAAAGAAGTTTCAGAACAACAACAAAATATCATAGATTATGGAAAGTACATGAAATATAAACATAGCATCTATGAGGCTACTCCCTATCAAATGAAGAATCTAGAACTACAGGTGCCATGATCCTAGATGCAGAAGGTCTAGGAGTCTTATATGTCAAGCTTCTAGTCCTAAGAGATGGGCCAGAGTGAACTACGATCCTAGAAGTCCTAGTGGCACGAGTCCCAGGAGTGTCTGCTGGAGTCAAGAAAGGGAAATCTATGGCACACTGATCATCAGGAGTAGGATCCGAAGCCTGAGCAGTGGCATTTGCTATACCAACTATAGGCTGATCCTCACGAACTACATTGCCACCACCTGCCAGGAATCATCATCAGCATCACTAACATCATCATCTGTATCATCATCATCAGCTAGGGGAGGAGGTGGAGGTAGAACAGAAGGTCTTGATGTAGCTGGAGGTGGCAATAGGGATCTCAACAGATCTTGAATCTCAGCAAATCCTACTTTCATGCTTTGTCTGATAGAAGTTAGCTGCTCATCGGTATGTGCTCTCAGACCGTGCAACTCAATCTGAACTTTACTGGTCCTAACTGATATGCTTAATATATCCTCTCGGACCATAGTGATCTACCCTCTCAGTCTCTCCTCGAATACAGAATCTGTTGCTGAAGTATGTCAAGGAGCTGGAGTAGAAGGAGGTGTAGCATGCTTAGACTCTGATCCTGTAACTGGTGCTTATCTGGAGGGAGTCAGCTATGGAGCAGGTGTAGAAGGTCCAGCCTTTGCTGCCCTGATCTCATCCTCCTCATCAGGCTCCTAACCTGACTCTCTCCTCGTCCATCTACCTCCAACCTTTCTGAAACCCATCTGGTGAAGTGACTTCTCCCCATAGGTGTTTGTGTGTAGAATCTCTTTAGAGGCCTCGCCCTCCAAGGGTATCCCATAAACAACAAAGATACGGGTCAGTCCCATCCTGTAAGGTAAATGTAGTCTCCTCTGAGTGGCTGCCTCATCCATCTGATGAACCATCAACACAGGAAGGTTGATGGCTATCCTCTAAGTCAAGGTCACCATCAAAACTAGCTCACACTCAGTAATAAAGTCAAATTGACCCATCTTTGGAAGCAAGAAGTGAGCAATGATGTGGTGTAGCAACCTCATCTCCATCGACAACTGACTGGTAGAAATAGTGGATATCCCTTTAATGTCGTTCCACTCCAAAATACATCTAAAAGCAGCATCTCTATCTGCGACATAGCTAGCTGCCAAACCTTGCTAGGGAATCTCTCAAATTTGACTGACTATCTCAAGAGTGACTAGAATCAGTACTCCTTTGATCTAAGCAGTCCATCAAATTCCATTAGTAGTCATACTACCATAAAACTCTCTCATCAAATGAGGGTAGACCGCTCTCTCATAGTGCAGAATGGGACCAAACCGTAGCTCTCAGTAGATCTCCAATCATAAAGCCCTTGGAGTCCCAGAAAGGTAGATCAATCCTCCTGCCATAAGTAATAACCTTTTTTGCCACCCTTTCAGCTGCTGGGGAAAGTTGCGGAGGTGGTGCTCTCGCTGCCACCTGAGCCTCAGCGTCATCTCTCTACTTAGCTAGATCTTGTCGAGCCTTAGATCTTCTTTCTCTGGAGCTGGCTTCACCTCGCTCGAAATGGGACCTTTTCTTATGGAAAGCAACTTGTTTTCTCAGACCCATGGCCACCAAAACCACAAGGAACGGACGGGATTGAATGAGAAAAGGGGGATTTAGCCAAAAATGAAAGGGTAGGGATGAGAGAACATTGTTTGAGGACGATGGGAGGTGATTGGGGACCACTACGGAGAGAAAAGTTGAAAAACAAATGGGAAAGGCCGCTTGGTGATGCCCTAAGTAAACAATTCAATCGTTCGTGAGTCGATACTTGCGATTTGCTCAACTGTCAATACTTTGATGAGTCGACACTTGGACAAATTTCAAGTGTCGACACTTGGTCAAAAATTCAGAAAAAAATCAGAAAAATCTCAAAAAAAATTGCAAAAATCAAGGGGGTGTCTAGGGATTATACTAAGTAATATTTGAGAGGTTTTAGAACATTTGAAAGAATTCAACAAAGAATTTGAAAGAGTTTCAATCAAAGGGGTCAATGATGCCTAATTCTCTCCTAATCATACAGAACCTATCTTCACTAAGGGGCTTAGTGATAATATCTGCTAATTATCTATCAGTGCACAAAATCAAGCATTACATCTCCATTTTGCACATGGTCTCTTATGAAATGATGTCTAATTTCAATGTGTTTACTTCTTGAGTGTTGAATTAGATTTTTAGTTAAATTGATTGCACTTGTGTTATCACATCTTATGGAAGTTTTATTTAACTTAATGCCAAAGTTTTTGAGTTATTGTTTGATCCATAAGATTTGAGCACAGTAACTTTCAACTGCTATATATTCGACTTCTGTCGTAGATAGAGCAACTGAATTTTGTTTCTTGCTAAATCATGAAATTAAATTAACTCCAAGAAATTGACAAGTTCCACTAGTACTTTTCCTATCTAGTTTGCAACCAGCAAAGTCAGTATCAGAATAGGTAATTAATTCTATTGATGAATCTCTAGAATACCATAGTCCAATATCTATTATTCTAGATAAATATCTAAGTATGCGCTTAACAGCCAATAAATGAGATTCTTTAGGAGCAGAATGATATCTAGCACACATACACGCGCTAAACATAATATCTAGCCTACTTGCAGTTAAGTACAATAATTAACCAATGATACCCCTATATAATTTTTTATCAACATTTTTACCCGATTCATCTTTGTCAAGTTTGCAAGAAGGGTTCATAGGTGTACCTAATAGCTTAGTTGTCTCCATCCCAAACTTTTTTAAGATTTCTTTTATGTATTTAGCTTGGTTGATGAAAATTTCTTCTTTAATTTGCTTGATTTGGAGTCTAAGAAGTTTAGTTCTTCCATTATACTCATCTCGAACTCTCCCTGCATAAGCTTAGCAAACTCTTGACAAAGTGTTTCATTAGTAACACCAAAAATGATATCATCAACATAAACTTGTACTCCTAAGAGATCGTAATTTTTCTTTTTCAAAAATAGTGTAGTATCTACATTACCTCTAGAAAAGCCATTTTCAAGTAGAAATTTACTTAACCTATCATACCAAGCTTTTGGAGCTTGTTTTAAACCATATAAGGCCTTGTGAAGTTTAAAAATATGGTTAGATTATGCATGATTTTCAAAACCAGGAGGCTGTTCAACATGCACTTCTTCTTCAATGAAACCATTTAAAAATACACTTTTGACATCCATTTGAAATAATTTGAAATCCATAAAGCAAGCAAAAGTAAGTAGTAATCTAATAGCTTCTAATCTAGCAACTGGCACAAAAGTTTCATCAAAATCAATATCCTCTTCTTGATTATAACCTTTTACTACCAATCTAGATTTATTTCTAATTACTACTCTATTTTCATCAAGTTTATTTTTGAAAATCCATTGGGTTCCAATTATTGAAATATTAGAAGGTCTTTCAACTAAAGTCCAAACTTTGTTTCTTTTGAATTGAATTAATTCATCTTGCATGGCATTTATCCAATTAGCATCTTTTTCAGCTTCTTCAATTGATTTAGGTTCAACTTGTGATACAAATACTAAATAATCACATACATTTTTTAGTGAGGAATGAGTACTTATCTCTTTTGATGGATCACAAATTATAAGTTCTTTACGGTGTCCATGGGCATACCTCCATTCTCTAGGTAATGGCTTGAGTGTTAATGAAGCTCCAACTTCTTGTACTTGTTCTTCTTCATGGTTTTGACCACCTTCTTGCTCTTTGGAAGGTCCTTCATTGATTGTCAATTTTTCAATCCTTTGGGTACCTAATTCATCATGAAGAGTATCTTCTTCTCTAGAAGATTTTTTGTTAGTTTCAATAAAAATAACATGAATGGACTCTTCAACAAGAAGTGTTCTTCTATTGAAGACCCTGTATGCCTTGCTAAAAATAAAGTATCCTAAGAAGATATCCTCATCTGACTTAGCATCAAATTTACTTAGGTTGTCTTTGTCATTGTTTACAATGAAACAATGGCATCCAAAAATATGAAAATACTTGATGGTTGGTTTTCTATCTTTCCAAAGTTCATAAGGTATTTTCTTCAAAATCAATCGAATTAAAACATGATTTAAAATATAACATGCAGTATTTATGGCTTCTGATACGCATCGCAACGCACCGATTTAATTACCTTAGAACTACTATTCTAGAATAGGATAGCAGGAGCAAGGGTCGAATCCGTAGGGACTTTCTTGATTATTTTGAAAATAATAAATGTGCAACAGAAATTGAAATCTTAAAACTAAAAAGGAGATTAACAAGTAATTAGCAGTAAAGGTAATTAAAGAAATAATATATCCGAGTGAGAGCATGGCCCGTATCCGTGAATCATGGCCCATCCCTTTTTGGGAATAGACTGGTCTAAATGCTAGTGAAATAACCTAGATATGATCTATCTCATGAGAGTACAGTCCGTACCCAATTGAGAATAGATCAGTCAGGATTAATTTCACTTGACTTACCTCCAAAGTTTTGCCCTAGAAACACATCTGATTCAAAAATGAAAGAACATGAATTAATCAAAAGATATTTTTATTTCATGTAAGAGGGAGTACATCAAGGTAATACAACCAAAAATAAAAACCCCCTTTTCCCAAGTGAAGCTCTGGCCTCCAGTGATTTCTGAATGCTCAAAAGTTGAAGATGACGCTGTCCGGTAGAGAATAGGACTGCTGGAATAGGATTAGGATAAGATTGGAATAGTGCTGGAATAGTGGGAATAGTGTTGGGATAGCTGGAATAGAAGAAAACTGAAAGAGCTATGGGGAAGAAACGAGGGATCAGGACTGTGGCTGAACTGTGAGTGATCTGGGAGCTTGGGAGAACTGAGAGATGGACTGTACTCTGAGATGGGGTCGACCTCTACAACTAAGCTGGAACAGTGGAGAGAGAAGCTCTCTGGGTGTGGAATGGAGAAGACAGTGCTCTTTGTGGTGTGGAATGGAGAAGACAGTGCTCTCTGTTGTGTGGATTGGAGAAGAAATAGAGAAGAAAAGCACTAGGGAAGAAGAGAAGAACCGGCCGAATCTCGACTCCGTGAATGCCCGAATCCTCGGATGATCGAATACCCCTCTCTGGCTCCCCTGGATCCCTTTTTATAGGCTCTCCCTGCTCCCAACCCGCTCCACCGTTGAACCAACCCGCTCCACCGTTGCACCAACCCAATAGAACAACAGACACTGCTCCACAGTTGCAACGAAGCTCGAGCTTCCATCGATCTCCAGCTCATCCGGTGAAGCTCTGGAATCTTCTCCTTGGTTCAGTCCAACCCAGCACACGGTTCGATCCATAATTGGTTCAGACCGAAAGAAATCTCTCACGGCTGCAACTCACCGTGAAGACCCTCCTGGCGGCGAGGAAGAGCACTCCACCATCATCTCCGGCCGGCGGTGGACTAGGTAGGAGGTCTGGCGGCATAAGACGATGGTTTCGATGAAGTTCAACCAAGAGAGAAGAAGAATGACCAGCAGCCCCCTTTGGAAGTGTTTTTCTAGCCACCAGGGCTTCTCCGGTCGGCGGTGAGCATGCCAGCGACCTCCCCGGTAGTGGGGGTGCCTATCCGGCGAGTCTCGGCGTGACTGGGGCATGGCGGTCTACGGCTCTCCTTTCGTGGACCGCGTCAATGGCAGATTGCGGCCCACGGGCTGGGAAATGGACCGAGCGGAAGGTCCATGGTGGACCGGCTGCTTTAAACTTCATGCAAATTCTTAAGAAATTGTTCAAAAATCCATTTTGGGTCCGTTTTAAGTCCGATTCGAGTGCCGTTCACACCGTTGGACTTCTAAAATCGGACTCTCCATGTTGGCGATATTCTTTCCTATAAATGACATATAAAAGTATTAGTTTTGAAGGAATAATAATATAAAATTAATACTTTTATATTTAAGCTTAATGTAGTTATCACACCTCCCAACTTGAACTTTGCTCATCCTCGAGTAAAGCAGATAGATTATTCATATGTATCAACCTATCCTTGAATTAGATGTTAACCCAAGCAACCGTAAAAGCAAATGATACCTGGTCAGACTACTACTGAGATACTTCATTGGATTATTAATTCAACTCTTTTAGTGGTCAGGTAGAGCTCATAAAAATTTCTAGAGTTCTTCTTCTGCCAACTTTCCATCTCACTCTTAAAATTCTCTAACTTTCTGGGATTTAGTTCAATACCTTTCTGCTAGATGATTTTTCCCCCTTCATTTTTTTTTTTTTTGTATGTGTTATATCCAAGCCTCGTAAGAATTAGTATTCTTCCCTTTTGACGCGAACCATAATACTTACTCAGGCGAAGGGGCCCGGTTACTCAGGGAGGTACCATTGCTTAACAGATTTCTTGACCTTCTCACCTTTTGATGCGAACCACAACACTTACTTAGGCAAAGGGGCCCGATTACTTAGTAAGAGTTCAAGCAAAGCTGTGAGACTAGACTAATTTTTTTTTTTATAAAGGGAAATCTTTTAGCATACTTGATCTTTTGATTTATATCCCCATAAAGTAGACTCTTTATTAAGATCAATGGTCAAAAGGCTTTGGAATCATCCCATGAAATTATTTATGATCTATACCCAACCATTTATTGAGTTTCTTTAATAATTTCTCCCTCAGCATCTCTAGCATTATATAGGACATTAATCGATCATTTGATTAAGGTGCCAAAGTAACTCCAATTTGAGATAATAATTAGGTACACATAACCTAATCATTTCAAACCGCACTCGAAGATCTAAGCAAGTCAAGTTAATCTTCCCCTCCTAACTTAATCGACATTGTCCTCAATGGAGTAGGAAAGAAAATGAGAAGTATAATAGGAAAGAATACACCTTGGGATAATGTGCTTCGAAGGTTTCATGAAGTAGCGGGTTCCTTTGTTGTTGTACTCCCTCACTTTATTCTTCTAAAAAGAAAAGAAAAAAAAACTAGTTAAAAATTAAAAGCATAAACTGGGTTGCCTTCCAAGAGCTCTAAGTTTAAAGTCTTCAGCCAGAATCAAAAAAAAATGTGGTTCCTTATTAAACTTCTGTCCTAAAATTGCCCCTACATCATAATTATAGGCATCACACATGATTTCGAAAGGCAGGGTCCAATCGGGAGGCTTGATAACTGGTGCAATGGTTAAAGCAGTTCTCAGAATGTTATAAGTAGCCATACATTCCTTATTAAAATCAAATGGATTGTCTTTAACGAGAAGATTACACAAAGGTCGCAAAATTTTGCTGAAATCCTTGATAAAGCATCTATAAAATCCAGCATGACCAAGGAAGGATCGTACTAGTTTAACCGAGATCGGGGGAGGCAATTTTGAGATCAAATCTATCTTAGCTTTGTCAATCTCAATCCCTCGCTTTGAAACAATATGTTCGAGCACGATTCCCTCACGAACCATAAAATGGCTCTTCTCCCAACTTAAGACTAGGTTCGTTTCTATACATTGTTTCAAAATCTTAGTCAAGTTTTGGAGACAATCATCAAATGAAGATCCAAACACTGAAAATTGTCCATAAAAATCTAAAGAAATTGACCAACCATATCAGAAAATATGGATAACATACATCGTTGAAAAGTGGTTGGTGCATTGCATAGACCAAATGGCATAGTCTAAAGGCAAATGTTCCAAAGGGGCAGGTAAAGGTGGTATTTTCTTGATCAGCAGGAAATACCAGAACTTGGTTATATCCTGAATATCCATTTAGAAAATAGAAGAAACTCTGCCTAGCTAGCAGTTCTAAAATTTGATCAATGAAAGGAAAAGGAAAGTGATCTTTCTTAGTGACGGCATTCAGTTTCCGATAGTTTATACACACTCTTCAACTAGTTATCATTCGAGTAGGAATTGACTCACCCTTTTCATTCTCAACAACAGTAATACCTGACTTCTTAGGTACTACATGAGTTGGACTGACCCATTGGCTATCCGAGATTGGGTAAATGATTCCAGCATCGAGCCATTTTACCACTTCTTTCTTAACGACTTCCCTCATGTTCGGATTAAGCCTTCGTTGCATGTCCCTATGTGGTTTAGATTCAGGCTCACAGTGAATATGATGCATGCAAACAGAAGGGTCAATTCCCTTAAGATCAGCTACTGTCCATCCTATTGCTTCTCTATGTTCCATAAGTACTTCCACCAATTTTTCTTCCTGATCTGGGGTTAGAGTGGATGCAATGATCACGGGAAGGGTATCCTTGGGTCCAAGAAAAGAATATTTCAACTTTTCAGGAAGAGGCTTCAAATCTAGCATGGGTGGTGTTTCTAAGGATGGCACTAAAGCGGTTGATTGAGTCGGTAAAGGTTCAAATTTAATGGTCCAAGGAGGAGTAGTGTTAGACTTCGGTGGCTCCAACAAAGCACTCACTTCATGTGTATCAACATCAAACTCATCTATTCCAACATGTGTCAAACATGCTTGCAGGGGGTCCGACTCGAGTAAAATGGGGAGTTTCTTGTCTTTAACTTCCTCAAGCATGTTCGCTTCATCAAATACAGGTGGTCCTTAGGATGTATTAAAAATATTCAATATCATATTTTTATTTCCAAAGGATACATCCATAACCCTTGTCCTACACTTTATACGGGCATTAGCAAGAGCTAGAAAAGGTCTTCCAAGAATAATCGATATTTGGCTAGGATTACTGCTAGACTTCATATCCAAGACAAGAAAGTCAACAGGAAAGTAAAACTCATTGACTTTCACCAACACAACCTCTAATAATCTACTGGATTCCTTAATTGATCGATCTGCTAACTGCAACATTACCGACATGGGTTTCAGTTCCTCAAATCCAAATAAATCATACATTGAGCCCGGGAGAAGGTTCACACTCGCATCCAAATCTAATAAAGCTTTCTTGATTGTGAGGTCCCCTATGACACAGGAAATAGTTGGGGTACCGGGGTCTTTTAATTTGGGTGGGACAATTTGCTGAAAAACTGAGCTCGCTTGCTCAGTCAACTGGATCTTTTTCGATATGTGTGCATTAGATTTTCATTTCTGTGTGCACAGATCCTTAAAAAATTTGGCATAAGCCGGCACTTGTTTGATGGCATCAAGAAGAGGTAGGTTTATCTGGACTTGTTTGAATAGCTCAAGCATTTCATTCATTTTAAGGCTCTTCTTATCCAAAAATACAGGTGATTCTAAGGCTTTAGGAAACGGAGCCCTAAGTGTTGGTGCTTGGCTAATAAGTTCCTCTCTCTCTTCTTTCTTTTCATCTTCTGGCTTAGCCAACTCAAATTTTTGGGTCAGGTTAGGTTGATTCAATATTTTCCCACTTCTTAAAGTTGTGATTGATTTAGCTTGTTCTGGGAATGTTTCAAGTTTGGTAAAACTTTTAGCCATGTAATGTCCTTTTGGGTTACTGATGGGCTGACTAGGCAACTTACCTTCCTCTCTTCTATTGAAAGATATAGCTAGCTAACCTATCTGGGTTTCTAGCTTTGCAATGGATTGCATGTGGGAGTGAAGGAGTTGGGTGTTCATTTCTAGCCCTTTTAATGCGTGAAGTACCTTCTCTTCAAATGTAGGACCATGATTATTCGATGGAGGTTGTGGAGCACTCGGGTATTGGGATTAAGGCATGTTTCCAAAGTTGGTCTCTTGATAGTTAGTCCTAATTGGTGTTGGATTATTAGCAGCTTGAGATTTCCAAGAAAAATTTGGATGGTTTCGCCAGCCAGGATTGTAAGTATTTGCAAATGGGTCATTTCCTGGTCTAGGAACCATACGGGTTTGTGCATGATGGATTTGTTCTTAAACGAGCTCGAGAAATTGATAGGCAGCTAGACAATCACCTATCGAATGGGTAGGACTTAAACAAATGATGCAAACATCATGGTTTTGATGAGGTGAGGAAAAAATATTTCCACTTTGTAGAATTCGGTCAAGCTTTTGGGACAATTCATCTACCTTGCTGTAGATGTCTACAGAGTGACCTAATTCATACATTCCCCCTCTCTTGGATCCTAGGAAAGATGGATCTCTATGGGAAACAGACATGTGATGTAATGAGTTTTCACTAAGGGTTTCAAATAGCTGCCAAGCTTCATGTTCATTTTTCAGCATAAATGTTCCTCCACATGAAGCATCTACCATTTGCCGGTATCTTTCAGACAGACCATCATAAAAACATTGAACCAATTGCCATTTCGGTATGGCATGATGGAGACATTTTCTAATTAAATCCTGTAATCTCTTCCATGTTTCATGAAACATCTCTCCATCTAACTGGAAAAAACTGGTTATGGCTTTTCTAATTTGATTTGTTTTTCCGATTGGAAAGTACTTCTTAAGAAATTCCCTTTGAAGTTGATCCTAAGTTGAAATTATTACAATGTCTAGGGAATCCAACCAGTACTTAGCTCTATCTTTTAGGGAAAAAGGGAACAACTTAAGCCTAAGAGCATCATCAGAGAAATGTTGGATTTTGACGGTTGAACATATTTCCAGGAACTCATCTAAATATTTGTAAGGGTCTTCATTTGTAAGTCCATAGAAAGATGGTAACATCTGGATTATGCTAGACTTAATTTCATACTAAACAGCCTCAATTGGAGGTACTTGGATACAAGGTGAATAGGTATACTTTGAAGGAGTGAAGTACTCCCTTAATTGACGTGGAGGATCAATTTCCTGATTGGGATCCATAGTACCTAGTTAGTTTGCTTTGCAAGTTCTGTCAATTTCTAGGTCTAGGGGTACAAGTTCCGGTTCTAGTGACCGATGACCTAACATACACCTTACAATGGTATTCTAGAGCAAACAACAATAGTTCATAATTTTTATAAGACTTTTTCTTCTTTTTTATGCAAAAATGAGAAAAGGTCTAAGGGAAAGACTCCTAAGAGAATCCTAAAGCTAGATGATTTTTTTTTTCTTCTTTTTTTTAAAAATAATTTACACAAACAGTTTACACAACTCTATCCTAGGGTTAGCTTAGACCTAGACAGCTCCTAACTGTTCCAAGGTCACCTTTGAGCACTCAAAGTCCAAAATCACCCAACTAACTTGGCCAGGTAAGTGTAAGGTTGGTGAAGGTTCCCTTATCGGTTGCTTTAGACACTAATTAAAAATTGGCCAGGTAAGCGAAACCAAAGCACCTCCCTTCGGGCTCTTGTCTTTGAACCACTTTCCTTAGATACCAAGTAGTTAACTGACCTGAACCCAGTATAACTTTAGGGTTTCCTTGTCCTATTGAGCTCGAATTCTTTAGGGCTGGCGTCTAATTGATTTTAGGATTAGAGGCTTAGGTGAATGCAAAAAATGGGAAATGATTTTTGGGCCAAGGAAGGGTAATGAAATCCCCACCTTATCTGATTAATGAGGTAAGTGCCCTTAAGATGAATTATGGAGAAATGAAATGGATGCAATAAGCAAGGTGTCCATATCTTGAAATTATCAAACAAAATTAAACTAAACTAATTACTTTTTTTTTTTAATTTTGATGGTTAAGTATCTAATTCCCTAATGAATTATGAATTTTGTCTTTTTTTTTTTGATTTTGCAAGAAAGTAAGTTTACCTAAGTAATTTTAAAAAGGAGATCAAATAGAACAAAACAAAAATAACAAAAAATCTTGAGTTTTTGAAATTTGAAATTTTTTTGAATTTTTGAAATTTAAGATTTTTTTGAATTTTTGAAATTTTCAAAATAATGCCAAAAGTCCCTGGCAACGGTACCAAAAATCTGATGCGCGTTCGCAACGCACCGATTTAATTACCTTAAAACTACTATTCTAGAATAGGATAGCAGGAGCAAGGGTCGAATCCACAGGAACTTTCTTGATTACTTTGAAAACAATAAATGTGCAACAGAAATTGAAATCTTAAAACTAAAAAGGAGATTAACAAGTAATTAGCAATAAAGGTAATTCAAGAAATGATCTATTCGAGTGAGAGCATGGCCCGTATCCGTGAATCTGGGCCCGTCCCTTTTTGGGAATAGACTGGTCTAAATGCTAGTGAAATAACCTAGATATGATCTATCTCATGAGAGTACAGCCCATACCCACTTGTGAATAGATCAGTCAGGATTAATTTCACTTGACTTACCTCTAAAGCTTTTCCCTAGAAATTCATCTGATTCAAAAATGAAAGAACATGAATTAATCAAAAGATATTTTTATTTCATGTAAGAGGGAGTATATCAAGGTAATACAACCAAAAATAAAAACCCCCTTTTTCCAAGTGAAGCTCCGGCCTTCAGTGATTTCTACATGCTCAAAAGTTGAAGATGGCGCTGATCGGTGGAGAATAGGACTGCTGGAATAGGATTAGGATAAGATTGGAATAGTGGGATTAGTATTGGGATAGCTAGAATAGAAGAAAATTGAAAGAGCTACGGGGAAGAAACGAGGGATCAGGACTGTGGCTGAACTGTGAGTGATCTGGGAGCTTAGGAGAACTGAGAGATGGACTGTACTCTGGGATGGGGTCGACCTCTACAACTAAGCTGGAACAGTGGAGAGAGAATCTCTCTATGGTGTGGAATGGAGAAGACAGTGCTCTCTGTGGTGTGGAATGGAGAAGACAGTGCTCTCTGTGGTCTGGAATGGAGAAAAAACAGAGAAGAAAAGCACTGGGAAAGAAGAGAAGAACTGGCCGAATGCTCGACTCCGTGAATGCCGAATCCCCGGATGATCAAATACCCCTCTCTTACTCCCCTGGACCCCTTTTTATAGGCTCTCTCTGCTCCCAACCCGTTCCACCATTTGAACCAACCCGCTCCACCATTGCACCAATCCAATAGAACAACATACACCGCTCCACGGTTGCAACGAAGCTCCAGCTCCCATCGATCTCTAGCTCATCCGGCGAAGCTCTGGAATTTTCTCCCCGGTTCGGTCAAACCCAGCACACGGTTTGGTCCACAATTGGATCAGACCGAAAGAAATCTCCCATGGCTGCAACTCACCATGAAGACCCTCCCGGCTATGAGGAAGAGCACTCCGCCATCATCTCCGGCCGACGGTGGATTGGGTAGGAGGTCCTGCAGCATGAGATGGTGGTTTCGGTGAAGTTCAACCAAGAGAGAAGAAGAATGAACAACAACCCCCTTTGGAAGTGTTTTTCCAGCCACCGGGGCTTCTCCAGCCGGCAGTGAGCATGCCAGCGACCTCCTCGGTGGTGGGGGTGGCTCTCTGGCGAGTCTCGTCGTGACTGGGGCATGGCGATCTACAGCTCTGCTTCTGTGGACCGTGTCAATGGCAGATCGTGGCCCACGGGCTGGGAAATGGACCGAGCGGCCGGTCCATGGTGGACCAGCTACTTTAAACTTCGTGCAAACTCTTAAGAAATTCTTCAAAATTTCATTTTGGGCCCGTTTTAAGTCCGATTCGAGTGACGTTCGCATCGTTGGACTTCTAAAATCGGGCTCTCCATGTTGGCGATACTCTTTCCTATAAATGACATATAAAAATATTAGTTTTGAAGGAATAATGATATAAAATTAATAATTTTATATTTATGCTTAATGTAGTTATTAGCTTCCATCTAAAAATATCTAGGCAAATCATTTTCACAAAGCATTATGCGTGCCATTTTTTCTAGTATCATATTTTTTCTTTCTACCACTCCATTTTGTTGAGATATTCTAGGTGCAGAAAAGTTATGATGAATTCCATTTTCATTACAAAATATTTCAAAATCATGATTTTCAAACTCAGTTCCATGATCACTACATAAAGAGACAATTGAAACACCTTTTTTATTTGAAACTTTCTTATGAAACTTGATGAATGCATAAAATATTTTATCTTTATGAGCTAAAAATATTACCCATATAAAACATGAGAAATCATCTATAATTTCTAGACCATACTTCTTGCCTCCCAAACTAGTTATTCTAGTAGGTCTAAAGAGGTCCATATGAAGTAATTCTAAGTATCTAGATGTAGAGACTACTCCTTTTGGTTTGAAAGATGATTTTGTTTGTTTTCCAAGTTGACATGCACTACAAACCTTATCCTTTTTAAAGATAAGTTTTGACAAATCTTTTATGAAATTCTTTTTGTTCAATTTTGAAAGCAAATGCATACTTGCATGCCCTAGTCTACGATGCCAAAGCTAACTAGTTTTATTGATCTTGGCTTCCATTGCCACTAGGCATTGACCATTTTGCATAGGTAGATCATCAAGATCAATCATATAAATGTTTCTATACCTATGATTAATGAACTTGATACCATTGTCATCAAGGCTATATACAATGCACATAAAAGATTCAAAAACCACTTTGAAACCTTTATCACAAAATTGATTTATGCTAAGTAATTTATATTTTAAACCATTAATAAGTAAAACATTATCAAAATAAGTAGAGGAGGTGATATGGACTTTATCGATGCCGATAATTTTATCCTTTTCACTATCACCAAATATAGCATTTCCACCATTTAGAGCCTTAAGAGATGTGAATTGCTTTATATCTCCAGTCATGTATCTTGAGCAACTACTATCAAGGTACCACAATCTTCTTTTCTCCTTGGTTGCAAGATACACCTATAAAAATAAATCAGGTGAAGACTTTAGGTACCCAAGTCATCTTGGATCCTTTAGGATTAGTTGAGGTGGTTTCTCTTGGAACTCAAACTTTTCTAACACTATTTAGTTTTCTTTTATCACACATGTAAGATTTATGTCCTAACTTACTACAAGAATAATATGTAATACTAGAAGATGCAGGAACAAAGAAATTTTTGAAATACTTCTGTTATTTTTGAGATCTAAAACCTAGGCCTGCTTTGTTGAAAATCGCTCTTTGGCTATTCAAAAGCATGTTAAATTTTTCTGAGCTATAGGTAAACTTTTTAATAAACAATTTTACTTTTTCAACCTCTTCTTTAAATTTCTTATTTTCTTGCAAAAGTTCTTTGTTTTGTTTCATAAGTTTCTTATTTGTTACAAAAACTTCATCCTTCTTCAAAGCTTCTTTTTCTTTCAAAAGATTTTCTTTTTCATTTTTCAAAGAAGTAATTTGATTATTCAGTTTTTTATTTTCTTGAAGCAAGCAATCATTATCTTTCAAAAACTTATCATTTATTTTAAACAGCTCTATGTCTTGCTTTTTCAATTCTCTATTTTTCATTTTAAGTTTTTGATATTCTACAACAAGTTTATCAAAGATATCATGTAATTCTTTAAAAGTAAATTCACTTTTGAGTTCAGACCTTACCTGTTCTTCATTTGCCATAAAGCAGATGTTGGCCATCTCTTGCTGCTCTTCATCAAAGCTTGAGTCTTCACTCTCATGCCAAGTCGCTATCATCACTTTCTTTCTGAATTTTTTTGGCCTTCTTGAGAGTGGGGCAATCTATTTTATAATGACCTGGCTTTTTATATTCAAAACATATTGGTTGCTCCCTTTCATTTTCTTTTTCCTTCTCTTTATTGGGCTTTCTTTTTTGTGGCTTCTTCTTGCAGTTGTGCTTTTTTCTACTCATGAATCTCTTAAACTTCCTCGAGATAAGAACCATTTCATCTTCCTCATCAAAATCATCGCTAGAATCCTCCTTGTTTATGGACTTGAATGCAATAGTCTTCTTTTTCTTATCATTGTCCATAACTTTCTACTTTAGATACAGCTCGTATGTCATAAGTGATCCTAAGAGCTGCTTAAGTAGAAGAGTGTTGACATCCTTGGCTTCTTCAATAATGGTGACTTGTGGATCCCATGTTGATGGAAGAGACCTGAGAATTTTGTTGACAAGTTCAGCATTAGATAAAACTTTTTCCAAACTCCTCATACCATTAACAATGTTAGTAAACCTAGTGTACATTTCACTAATTGATTCATTTGGTTCCATCCTAAACATTTCATAAGTATGGATGAGTATGTTAACTTTGGTAGTCTTCACTTGATATGTACCCTCATGAGTAACTTCAAGTGTATCCTAGATTTTCTTAGCAGAGAAACAATTTGATATTCTATTAAACTCACTAGGGACCAATACACAAAATAATAAATTCATAGCCTTAGTATTAAGTTTAGCTTGCTTAATGTCATTCTTATCCCAATCTTCTTCTAATTTAAAAGTGAAAATGTCATTAATAAAAACAGTATGTTGATGAAGGCCTTTAACTATGGTCTTCTAAATATTATAATCTATGACTTGAATATAGATGCACATGCATATCTTCCAATACATGTAATTTGTGCCAATAAAAAATGACGGACAGTTTGAGGCTTGACCCTCAACAATACCAACACCAATTTGGGCTGCCATTAGATCTTTGACTCAAGATCGTTAGACCTATATACTGAGTACTAAGCTTTGACACCACTTGTTGCCCAGCGTAACAACCTAAGAGGTGGGGTGAATTATATTTTTAAAAATTTAAACAAGTATGTGCTAAACTAAGATGTTTATGTAATAATGTGAATGTGCAAAATTTAATCTAGATGCTGTGCTTTAAAGAATAAAGAGCAATGCAAGGAAAAGAAATGAGAAGATAAAGCACACACATAAACACAAGAAGTTTATAGTGGTTTGGTGAACTCTAAGTACCTACTTCCACTCTCCAAACTATCTCTTGAAAATTTCACTATAATCTACCAAAGATTAAAGCCAACTTGTTTTCAAGGTCTCACAAGTCAAACCCACTGTTGGTTTTTTCACTTAGGAGCACCAACAACCTTTTCCATAAGCTAACCTTAGGCTTGTATTCTAATGCATGACTTGGAAGGGCCTAACCCTTAGTCTCAATAGCCTTGAAACTAGTAACAATAAATAAAGCTAAAAGCACATATTTAAACACAAGAAAAAAGCTCTCAAAAGAGCAAAAATGATGTTGATGAAGCTCTTCTTGAATGCTTAAGTTGTCTTCTTCTTCTTGAAATCCTTCAATGAACACTTTTGGATATTGATTTGAAGGCTCAACAGCAAGAATGAAGGCTTTTTTACTTGGAATCTTCTTTTCAACTCACTTTTATCTTTTCAATAGCTTTTTCAAAAGATAAGATTTGTCTTTTGTGTCTCTTATTTCTCTCTTATGTCTTCATTGAGTTTGGTGAGTGATAAATACAATAAAAACCTCCAAAAAATCATTTATGATCGTTGAAGAAGACAAACTAGCCATTTTGGATTGTTTGGATCAATTCTGAACTTCTGAGAGTATAGTCTTTACTGTTGTCAGAACTGTGAGTCGACCTGTGAGTCGATACTAGGGTCGACACTTGGATCAATACCAATTATAATTCTTGAAATCCATGATTCTGCTTCATTTATGATCTCAGGCTATTAGTCAACCTGTGAGTTGATACTTGAACTTGTGAGTCAACACTTGAGTCGATACTTGAGTCAGTACTAGGTAAAAAAGCTAGGAATGATACTATTTTGTAATTTTTCTTATCTCAGGCCATGAATCGATCTATAAGTCGATACTAGGGTCGACACTTGAATTAACACTTCACTGAAGTCCAAAAATAATATTCTGTCCATTTCTGTTCTCAGGCCTTGAGTTAATCTGAGTCGACACTTGAGTCAACACTTGGCATGCCGGTAGAAATTTTGCTTGCCAATCTTCAGAGGTATCGATACTTGCCTTCATTAGTCGACACTTGAGTTGACATTTGGGTCGACACTTGATCTATGCTAATTCCAAAATGTGTGCCAAACATCGAAACTCTAAAAATTGTCCAATATACTTCCAATTTCTTCTTCATAAAGACCAAAGTGATCAATTTCATGACTTTCCAAGATGAGAAGATTTTTAAAACTTTAAAATTAATCTTGCTTTAATGTCAATGGCTTTGATGCTTTTGTGTAGAGAATTTGATGTACCTATGACCTAGAATTCACAACTCCAATTAAAACATTAGTACAAAACATATACTCAATATTTTGTTATTCATCAAAATCAAGGGCCAAAGTCAACAATCCCATAGACATGCAAGGCTACATGAATAATAAATTCAATTACTGCATAATAATGTTAATTAGAGTAATTTCAATCTTCGAGAAATGATATAATTACATTCCATTATCATATAATCTTAAAATAACAAAAGTCATAATACTTCTAGATAATATTATCAAAGTTTATATTATAATTTTTAGATTTATTCTATGTACAAACTAGTAGTATATATAACTAAAGTACATAGCAATTACATCTAGCTAGTGGGCTCCCCCAGAATTTTCATAAGTATTCATAGTTTAGCATTTGCAATAAAGAAAAAATAAAAATATAATAATATATACTAACCTAGTAAGTATTGTTGCCGCCCAGATCGTCATGGCCTGTAGCTGAGGTCGAGGTTGGAACGCGCTCCACTCGCTGGGGATCCTGTTCGGTTGCCCGGACCTACAAAACAGAATCAGTGACCCGGGCCAGGGATTCCGGCGGGGGCACTCCGATCGTTAAGTCAATAATGATCCAGGAGAACAGATCCTCCTGGTCGAGCCCCAAGGATGGACTCCATGCTAGGAGGAGAATTGAGAAAGTGAAAGATTGTGAGTGGGCCAAGCACAGAGTATGGGAATGGCAGTGGAGGAGAGCTCAAAATGGGTGGCTGTATCCGTCTAGACCCCTCCTGGGGGTTTCGCGATAGCCTCGAGCATTGTCTTCCTATGCGCTGGCCCCTTCTTGCTTACCGGACCTCACCCGTCTGGTTCTTTGCTTGGATGTATTTTTCCACTTACCTTGTTTGAATATGAGAGCCCCCTTTTTGCTAGGGGTGTCGCGCGCTGCTTACCTCGAGATCTTCCCCGTGCTTATGGGCACGTGCGGTAGTGTTTCGTGTTATGGACGGGTTGCCTTTCCATTCTAGGAGTGTGGAAGCTACTATTCACACTAACATTCCTTCTGATCGCTTCCTTTTGCATAACTTAGCAGAGCCTTGATCGACAGGCCGCCACCTCCTGGATCCAGATCCATTTGTTGACTTCCTGCTTTGGAGGGTGCAGGTGGTTGGTGGAGAATGCAGAGCCTCGATTGGAGGATACCTTCCATTTTGGTGAAAGTGGTAGCTGGGATCATCATCATGGCCTGGCAGGCATCTTTTCACAATCCTCGAAATCGGGCTGTCATCCAGGCAGAGCAGTGACCTCTTTCAGCTGCAGATCTCTTCGTCCAAGATGGAGCCGATCTGGAGAGGCGGAGCTCGACTTCGACCTTGGCTTCTCGACCTAGAGGGAGCGCGCCGGGCGAAGGAGTGGCGGAGCTTGGCTTTGGCCTCGGTATCTCGACTCGGAGGGAGTGCGGCTAGGCGAAGGAAAGGCGGAGCTCACTTCGGCCTCGACATCTCGACTCGGAGGGAGCATGACCGAGCGAAGGAGTGGCGGAGCTTAGCTTCAGCCTTGGCATCTCGACTCGAAGGGAGCACGGCCAGGCGAAGGAAAGGCAGAGCTTGACTTCGACCTCGGCATCTCGACCTAGAGGGAGCGTGACTAGGAAAAGGAGTCCAGGTAGAGACGTTTCACATGGCAGCTTCTTCTGGCATGGCGTTTGACTGGGATTCCACGTCAACAATCTAGCCCCATCATTTGCCCCCCACTCCCGAGGCCCGTTGGCGCACGGTGCTTGGGGCGAAGGGAGTTAATGCGATGCTGACATGGAAAGGCAAAGATTTGGCGTAATAATGACCATATCGTTGGTGCTTCATTAGGCGGTTCTTTAGGCCAGTGCGGAGGAGGCATGTGGCCATGTCCGAGAAGCAGTTATTACCAGCACAGAATTCAGAGTGGTCGCGATCGATGCAGGGTGCCCCGTTCTCCAAGGGTTGACACGTGGAGTAGATCCGTCGGTGGAGATGCTATAACGGTACGGTTAGATGTCGGGTCACTTCGAAATAAAAGGCAGATTTTTTTTCAAAATGCCTACTCATTCAAATTTTGCATGGCCGCCAACGTACCAAGGTTTTCTTTTCTCCCCCGGCCATCTTAGACTCCCTCAGAAACCAGGTTCATCTCTTTCATCCCCCATCTTCTAGTAGAGCAGGGCTTCCCTTTGAGCTTTGGGTCTTCTTAGACGTAGTCCATCTTCCTTTTCTTCTTCAGCCTTCATCTTCCTCATCTTCTTAGATGTCTCGCTTTGGTCCCAACTTCCATCCCTCAACCAACCAGGGTGAGGCGGGGCCTTCTAGGCCGAGGCCACCTTCTTCTTCCTCCGATGAGGAGGGGGAAGAGACATGCTTCGAGCTTAGCAGGAGATGTCCCCTGGTGCTGTAGTCATTAGGGAGCCCAGAGCTAGCCCCCCTCCTCCTCCTCCTCCACTTGAACCCATCCCCGAACTTGCTCGGTCAATAGGTCCTAGCGAGATTACTTCGACAATCTCTGCTAAGGAACTGGCGACCATCCGGGATGTCTATGGCATCCCGTACTCTATCCGGCTCTTGGTCCCCTGATAGGGGGAACGGGTCACCTCTAGTGGCCCGGGCCGGATCGCTTTCTATGAGGAGACCTTCGTAGGAGGGCTCCGGTTTCCCTTTCATCCTTTCTTCATTTCAGTGCTGAGCAATTACCATCTTGTCTCTGATCAGCTCATCCCGAATACTGTGAAGACCATTTTTTGCTTCATAGTATTTTGTCATTTTCACGGGATTGTAGCCCATTTTTTTTTATTCAGGGCCTTTTCCACCCTGAAGCGCCACCCTTCCAAGGAGGGATGGTGGTCCATCTCTTCTCACCTGAAGGGCATCAAATTTGAACTCCCCTCTTCCATCAAAGGATGGAAGAGTAAATACTTTTTTGCAATGGTCAAGGGGATCGACTGGGTTTGGAGTGACCCAGATCGATCCCCTAACCGAAACTCCATGGTTGAAGCAGTTGATCGAGATGTCTTTGAGTAGCTCCACATCACCCATATTCCTTCTCTTGAGGTTTTGTTGTTAGAGCAAAACCTTTTCAAGGCCAAGGTCAACCCAATGAGAGAGTTGGGTGAGTTCAGCTCGAAGCTTTTCTCCTTGTGCCTTTTCTTGTCTTTCTAAGCTCCGGCATGACACTTTTTCTTCTATGTGCAGGTATGAAGTTTTCACTGGATGACCTACTCTCGATCACCAAGAAGAGGGGTCCTCCAGCGGCAGTCGGTGAGTCCCTCTCGAAGAGGGCTCGTGATGAGAGTGGCAAGGCGACTACTCCCACCACACCGGCTGAGCCGAGCAGAAGGGAAGCTGAGACCATCCCTAGGTAAGGAAGGAGGGGCGGTTGAGGCGAAGCCTGAGCTAGGCTAGAGGGCTACCGAGCCCATGCCAAAGCAACTGAGGTGACAAGAGTTGGCCTCTGGCCCAGAGCCTGAGGTGGTTGCCCAGGCCAGGGCTGCCACCGTAGTCGTCGCCATGATGTCTCCTCCTTCTCTGGAGGTCGTTGCTGTCGAGGAGGAGGAGCAAGGAGGAACAGAGCCGGCATTGGGAGCACCGTTCGAGGAGGTGCCGAACTCCCACCATGCCCCCAAAACCTCTTCTGCTAGTAGAGCGGGCGACTCCACTTCTGGGGTGAGTAAGAGAGAGAGGGACTACCATTGAGTCCCATTTAAACTGGCACCAAATGTCTCCCTGGTCCAGGACCAGGTGCTAGCGGAGCGCATGATGGATTTTGCAATCCAATCATGCGACCGACGGGAGAAGGCCGAAAAACTACTGGGGGATGCAATCAGCAGCACATTCCCCCATCTCTTCTCGATAGGTAACTTCCTTTGTTTCATTCTCTCCTCCTCCCTTCTGTATTCGTTGCTAACATATCCTTCGGTGCAGCTGGATGTCGAGCTTCTTCTAATCAGAGACTACTGCAAGAACTGGTTGAAGAAGGATTGGCAACGAGAGGCGGAGCTCAAGTTTGTGAAGACCAAGCTAAGGTGAAAGAACAACGACTCCTGGGAGCTCAGCCTAGAGAACAAGGAGCTTCAAAAGGAGCTCGCAAGTGCCGAGAGGCACTCGAAGGAGCTCCAAGAGAGTCTGGACCAGGAGTGGAGCTGGTCAAAGAGCAAGGTGGAGGAGCTCAAGGTCACTGAGTCGAGGTTGACTAAGTTTAGTGCCGAAGCTCTTCGGCAGAAGGGGCATGCTCAGTCTCTCCAAGTCGAGTTGGAGGCAGCCAGGGAGAGGTTAATCGCCATCGAGAAGAGGGTCATCGCTGCTGAGAAGGAGGTGACGACGGTGGCTGAGTTGGCGGAGGCGGCAAAGAAGCAAGCCACTAAGGCGGTCGGCCAGGCCGAGGTCATGAAGAAAGGAGCTGAGGAGGCTATGGCGAGGTATAGGGCCTCGAAGGAGTTTGCCACTGAGCTCCATGAGACGATGTCGGACTCCTTCTACAAGGGCTTCATGTACCTCCACTCCATGGTGGATGGCTTTGTCTCGAAGAAGGGCCGATCCTTCCTCAAGTATCCTGGGGTCCCGGACGGGGAAGCGGCCCCAGGTTCGAGCACTGCAGAGGAGCCAACCACAGTCTCCGATCCTGCTCCGCCGGTGGTGGTCGCCAAAGCTAAGGCCGAAGCTGTGCAGCCTAAGGCCCCGAAGGATGATGTCCCACCGGTGCACTGTCCCGGGAAGGGGCCGGCAAAGTAGGGTAGGAATCTTTTGTCATTTCCCTTTTCTTTGTTTTTGACCTGGGCTACCCAGCATGTCGAGGCCCAGAAACAATTGTACTGGATAGTTGGTTATCAATGAAGTAACTTCTTTCAGTTATCCCTGGCTTGAGACTTCTTCTTTCTTTTTCTTCTCTCTTCTTCCTGCTTTTCTTTTCTTTCTTTTTTGAATATGTGATGAAGTCAGAGAGAAGTTCTTCAACTTGTTGAGTTGTTCCTACTTCGTGTGCAAAATGGATGAATGTCTCTGAATGCCTTGTTTGATAAGATCCTTTTGGTTGTGCTGGGATCATCTCCAGGTGTGCACGGTAATGCCGAGCTCGGAGGTTACATTTGTCAGAAAAGCCAGGTGACTGCGGGGCTCCGGTCTTCAGGAGTTTTTGGGCCTCAGGTGTCAGGTTGATCGGCCTTTGGTGCCGGAGAACTGGACTTCGGGCTTGAGTGTCGAAGGTCGTGGGATCTGGGCTTTGGTGCTGGAGAGCTGGGCTCCGGGCTTGAGTGCTGGAGGTTCTGGGATCAGGGCTTTGGTGCCGGAGAGCTGGGCTCCGGGCTTGAGTGTCAGAGGTCGTGGGATCCGGGCTTTGGTGCCAGGTTGACCGGTCTTTGGTGCCCAGGAGCTAGGCTTCGGGCTTGAGTGCTGGAGGTCGTGGGATCCGGGCTTGAGTGTTGGAGGTCATGGGATTCGGGCTTTGGTGCCCTGGAGCTAGGCTCCGAGCTTGAGTGCCAAAGGCCGTGGGATCCAGGCTTGAGTGTCAGAGGTTATGGAATCCAGTCTTGAGTGTCGGAGGTCATGGGATCCGGGCTTTGGTGCTAGAGAGCTGGGCTCCGGGCTTGAGTACCGGAGGTCATGGGATCCGGGCTTCAGTGCCGGAGGGCTAGGCTCCAGGGTTCAGTACCATAGGGCTGCACTCCAGGCTTCAGTGCCGGAGGGCTGGACTCCGGGCTTCAGTGCTGGAGGGCTAGACTCCGGGCTTTGTGGTGCCAGACCTTGGGCCGGGTAGCCATGTCCCTGCAAGGCAAAAGTAGTTTGCACAAAAGGGGATCTTTATCATTATTAAGAAAAGGCCTTACATTACTGATAGTATGTTCTTAGATTGCAGGCATTCCATGTCCGTGAAAATCTGGCACCGTCCAGACTCGCGAGATAGTAGGTTCCATGTAAAAGAGCTTTGACCACTTTATAGGGGCCTTCCCAGTTTGGCAAGAGCTTACCACATTCCCGGGGTTGAGTCGCTTCAGCTCGGCATAGCACTAGATTGCCCAGGCGGAAGACCTTCAGCTTCACTCATGCTTGTAGTACCAAGCTACACGCTGTTGGTAAGCCACCATTCGGAGTCGGGCCTTGTCTCTCATCTCCTCGAGGAGGTCCAGGTTGAGAAGGAGGCATGCCGGATTTTCTGCTTCACTGTACTACTGTATCCATAGTGTAGGTACGCCGAGTTCGACTGGAACAATGGCCTCTGCACCGAAAGTGAGGTTGAAAGGCATCTCATCCGTTGCCATCCTGGGCATTGTATGGTAGGCCCAGAGAATGCTGGGGAGTTCTTCTGCCCACCTGCCCTTGGCTTGATCTATCCTGGTTCTGAGCCCTTGGAGAATGGTCCGATTGGTCACCTCGGCTTCTCCATTGGTCTGGGGGTGAGCCACCGAGGTGAAACGATACTGGATGCCAAGCTTGGCACAAAATTCTTTGAACTCTCGATTATCGAACTGTCGCCCGTTATCAGTGATGATACTGTGGGGAAGCCCAAAGCAGCAGATGATTGACTTCCAGAAGAGCTGACGGACCTTGGCTTCCGTGATCCGTGCCAGTGGCTCTGCTTCTACTCACTTGGTGAAGTAGTCGATGGTCACTATAAAAAACTTCCGTTGCCCTGATGCTGGGGGAAACGAACCTAAGATGTCCATTCCCCACTAGGCGAACGGCCATGGGGCAGAGAGCTGGGAGAGCGGCACCGCCAGTTAATGCTGTATGTGGGCGTGGCATTGGCACCGGTCACACCTCTTCTCGAAGTCAGTGGTGTCCTCCCTCATGGTCTCCCAATAGTATCCCTGTCGGAGGACTTTGTATGCTAGAGTCCTCCCTCCGACATGGTTTTCGCAAAGGCCTTTGTGTATCTCTTGGAGCATGAAGGTTAACTCTGAAGGTCTCAGGCATTTCAGAAATGGATAGGAGTAGGATCGGCGGTAGAGCTGTCCTTCGATGAGAACAAACCGCGATGCCTTCCTTTTGATAAGGCCGACCTCCGCTCGATCTTCCAGCAGGGTGCCATCGGTGATGTATCTGATATACGTATCTATCTAGCTCGGCTCCGGGGTGACCTGCTGCACCTCTGGGGGAGCTTCGTTGCTTGGATTCTCGAGGTACTCGATGTGGGCGTGCCCTAGTGACGAGTCTGGCAAGGTCGCAAGTCTTGACAGTGTATCGGCACGAGCATTCTCACCTCGGGGGGTATGAGAGATGCTGAAGCGTCGGAAACCTGTTGCGCTTAAGCGGACTTGCTTTAAGTACTTCATCATCTGGGGATCTCTGGCCTCATATTCTTCGGAGACCTGTCTGGCCACCAGTTGGGAGTTGGTGAAGACCTTCAGGCTTCATACACCTAGCTCACGAGAGACCCTGAGGCCCACGAGGAGTGTCTCGTACTCTGCCTGGTTATTTGTCGTGGCGAACTTGAAGCGGATTGTGCATTCATCCACAACTCCATTACTGTTGGCGAGGATCAGACCCACGCCGCTTCCACCTGCATTGGATGTGCCATTGATGTGGAGGATCCAGGACTCCTCCTCGGCTTCAGGCTCCACTTTGTGCTCCGAGGCAATCTGCTCTAGATCTTCGGCAAGTCCCGCGCACTCGACCAGGAAGTCGGTCAACACCTGAGCCTTTTGAGATGACCTCGATCGGTACACGATGTCGAACTCGCTGAGCTTTAGCACCCACTTGGCTAAACGTCTGGATGTATCGGGATAACTGAGCACAGCCCTCAGGAGCTGGTCCATCAAGACCACGATCGGATGCACTTGGAAGTATGGCCTGAGATGTTGAGCAGACATGATAAGAGCAAAATTGAGTTTTTCGGATCGGGTGTACCTGATCTCGACATCTCGAAGGATCTTGTTGGTATAGTACACCGATTTCTGGGACCCATCCTGATCTGTGCAGACAAGGACCGAACTGATGGCTCCAGGGGTGACCCCTAGGTACAGCAAGAGCTCCTCTCCTGTCTTAGGCCTAGAGAGCAGTGGTGGTGATGCCAGGAAGTCTTTAAGCTTCTCAAAATCTGCCTTGCACTTCTCTGTCCAGGTGAAGTCGTTCATCTTGCGCAGCACCTTGAAGAAGGAAAGGCAGTGGTCTATCGACCTCGAGATGAACTAGCTCAATGCGGCAATTCGACCCGTCAAGCACTGGACCTGCTTCTTCAAGATCGAATTTTCCATGTCGATGATCGCCTAGACCTTCTTCAGGTTTGCCTCGATTTCCCTTTGGGTCACCATGAAGCCAAGGAACTTCCCTGCTGCTATCCTGAAAGCACACTTCGCCGGGTTCAGCTTCATCTTGTGCTCCCAAAGATTTTGGAAAGCTTTCACGAGATCGGCTACATGGTCTGAACTCGGCTTGCTCATGACGAGCATGTCATCTGCATAGACTTGCATGTTCCTGCCGATCTGGTCCTTGAAGACCCGATTGACCAAGCGCTGGTATATGGCACCAGCATTCTTCAAGCCGAACAGCATCATCCAATAGCAGTATGTCCCTCGATTTTTGATGAAGGCAGTGTGCTCCTCATCCTCTGGGTGCATCCGAATCTGGTTGTATCCAGAGAATGCATCCATAAAGGAGAGCAAGCGGTGCCCTGAGGTGGTGTCCACTAACTGATCGATCTTCGGTAAAGAAAAGCTATCCTTTGGATAGGCTCGGTTGAGGTCAGTGTAGTCCACATAGATCCTCCACTTCCTATTATTCTTCTTTATCATAACCATATTTGCCAGCCATCTCAGATATTGCACTTCTCGAATGAAGCCGGCTGTGAGGAGTTTATTCACCTCCTCGTTGATCGCCCTTTGTCTCTCTGGTGCAAAACTTTTTTTCTTTTGCCACACAGGATGATACTTTGGGTCGATGCTCAACTTGTGAGTGATGATCTCGAGCGGGACCCCAGGCATGTCGGTAGTCATCCAGGCGAACACGTCGGTGTTCGCCCCGAGAAACTCTAGCAGGTGGGCCCGTTCATCATCTTACAGCTGCGCCCCAATCTACACCGTTTTCTTCGGGTCGGCTCCGAGAGGATACAACAGCAGACGTTCGACCGGGCCATCTTTGGGGTCCTGCGCCCTTTGGCCAAGGTCATCTACATTGGGGTTGCCCTCGGCAGCCTTGGCCCCGGAGACGGTTTGGAGGTAATGTTGGATTGGCTGAGGTGCCCCCCTCATCTCCCCGACACCGTAGGGAGTTGGGAACTGCACCAATAGTTGCTTTGTGGAAATGACCGCGTCGAGCAAGTTGAGCCCGGGTTGGCCAAGAATCATGTTGTAGACCGAGGGGAGCCTAACAATCATGAAAGTCATCATGACGATACTATATTGAGGTGGCGTCCCGGCAGTTAGGGGGAGAGTGATCTCTCCTTCAACTCCTATGGAGTCACCCGTGAAACCAACGAGGGGTGCGTGCACGGGTCTAAGCTGAGTAGAGAATAGATTCATCCTGGAGAAAGCATCATAAAAAAGCACATTCGTGGAGCTCCCACTATCAACCATGATGCATTTTACAGGATGTTTTGCGATCATCATCTCAACGACCACAGCATTGTTGTTTATATTTTTATTTTTCAACCCCACTCTCCCTCACGAAGGGAAGGACATTCTCAAAATCTTCCCTACCTCGGGCCTTCCTGGAAGTGCACTCGACTTCCCGGCATATCATCCCCACCGGCTCTCGGTAGGGCAGTTATCGACTGCAGGGACCGGAGGGAGTGCAGCGAGCGCTTGAGGTTCGGCCGGAGCCTTACCCCCCACGAACCTCCTGAGGTAGCCCCTCTTTATGAGTTCTTCAATTTCTCTATTGAGGTTGAGGCATTTCTCGGTGTCGTGGCCGTGGTCACGGTGGAAGCGACAGTACTTTATCTTGTCATGGCCAGTGGACAGCTTCATCGAAGGTGGGTGATTCAGGTAGGTCTCACCTTCGATCTCCATGATGATCTTCATCCTCGGGGTGAGGAGAGGTGTGAACCTCTCTTCCATGATGGGGTCTCTTCTTAGCTTTGGCCTCTAGCAGAAGTTCGGTGTGGCTGTGTTGCCTAGAAATGGAGCCCAAGAGGGGGGGTGAATTGGGTCTTTTAAAAAATTTAAAACAATAATGTGAAGGACTAGTGGTGCTTGTGAATAATGATAAATTCAATGCAAGAGATTGAAAGCAGCGGAAAACAATAAGTGAGTAGCAATAATCAAAGAGCAAGAGAGGAAGAGGGCAATCACACACAAACACAAGGTTTATAGTGGTTCGGTGTAAACCTAGCACCTACATCCACTCCCCAAGCCACCCTTGGAAATTTCACTATAATCCAAATAAGATTACAGCTCACTTGTTTTTCACAAGGCTCACAAGTCAAAACCTAAGTTGGTTTTGTCACCTAGGCTTACCAACAAACCTTAACACTTATTTTGTCTTCGAGCTCACAAGTTAACCCTAGTTGGTTTTATCCCTTTGGCTCACCAACAAACCACAACAACCTTCTTTCAAGACACCCTTGAAAGCAAGGTCAAATCACAATATAAAAACAGATATACAATTTTAAAACTAAAACAAACTCTCTTCAAGAGTAGAATGGAATCTTTGAAGCTCAAGTTGATGCTTTGTCTTGACTCTTCCTTGGAATATCCTTCAAGGTGCCTCTTTTGGAATGTTGTAAGGATGAGCTTGTAGGCTTTTTCAATGAATCAAACTATAAAAAGCTTTTGATGTAAAGTACTCGAGAGAATATGGACTTTTTGGCTTTTGAAAAGACTTGAATACACTTCAATGCACTTCTCTTCCTTTAGAATTAGGTTGGTGGAGGTTAAATACACCAAGAACCTTCCTAAAAATAGTTTGTGACCGTTGGAACCTCGGATATAGTCGTTTGGAGCTTGAAAAGCAAGTTCTGCAAGTCAGAAAAATAGATCCGTTAGAGCTGTCAGGCTTCAAGTGTCGACACTTGGCTGTCAGGTGTCGACACTTGATCTCTAGGTGTTGACACTTGAACTTTCAAGTGTCGACACTTGATGCACAGGTGTCGACACTTGACACAAAAATCCTCAAATGACAAAGTTCTGTATTTTCAAAATTCTCAGGCCTTGAGTCGATACTTGGAAACCTAAGTGTCGACACTTGGCATGCCAAGAATTTTTGTCCGTGCCAAATGCTGAAGTGTCGACACTTAACTTTCCAGGTGTCGACACTTGAGACTGAAAAGCTTAGATTCAAATGTAAATTACCCCAAAACCATAAATATAAATTTTGAAACTTAAATGAATCATAAACACATAATAATTAAACATGTAGATGCCCTTTTTCCATGAAGAGGATGTCCAGATTTGCGAAAAATGCTCCGTGCCATGATGTGCCATGAAACATAAGTTTTTGAGATTTTAAGGTGCTTTCTTCCTAAAAACTCATAACTTGAAATACACATTAGTATACAATATGCACTCAATATTTTGTTATTCATCAAAATCACTGGATGGAGCTAACAATCTCCCCCTTTTTGATGATGACAAAACCTTGAGTAAAATAGCATTACATTTCAAACTTCAACTATTATAATTCATGAATATGAATTTAAGTCCATATAAGGCATAATCTTCATAGTTAGGAAGAATCAATCTTTCCCTTAATTAAATATTTCTAATTAAAATAAATTTCAAAGGTTCTCACAAGGTAGAACCACAATAATTTATGCATCTATACAATCAATACTATCACTCCCCCTTTTTGTCAATCATTAGAAAGGGGAATAACATCCCCCTCACAATGAGCAAGGAGACAAAAAGATGGTAGAGTATCAAATATGATAGGTATCATAACCAAAAAGATCCAAAGAGAATCAGAGCTGAAGAAGGTAATTTTAACCACTCAAACATAAATAATAAGCACTAAACTGAAATATATAATAGATAAGAGAAGTTTTCAGTACAAAAATTTGCTGAGTCATCAGCAAGAACTGAAACATACAGAAAGCATCAGAGTCATACAATAATCAGAAACAAACAAATATGAACTATAAAAGACATACAACAGACATCTGTGAGACTAATCCTCATAAGATGGAATCTCAAGACTAAATGGGGCACTGATCCTAGATCTAGTGGCTAAGGCCCTAGGAGGTACTAAAGCTCGATGACTCCTAGTGCGGCCAGAAGGACCAAAAGCGGGTACAACCCTAGATGATCTAGTGGAAGGGGGGGAGAGATGATCAGCTGGTGTAACAAAGTCTGGTGTGAAATCAACCAAGTTAGTAGGAGTAGCTGGGGTAGTGGGAGGATCGCGACAGACCACCTCAAAATCATCTGCACTGCCATCACTGTCACTACCATTGCCCACAATCTCTGTAGCTCTGACCTCATCCATATCTGCCTGATCACCACCTTCAACTGTATCAGCATGGTCGCTCTGGTGATCATCACCATCATCATCATCATCATCATCATCATCATCATTATCATCATCATCATCATCATCATCATCATCATCATCATCATCCGAAGATACAACTACAGGGGCTGCAGGAGGTATAAGGGATCTCAATAAATCCTCAATACAAGTGAAGCCCTCCTCCATAGACCTACGGATCTCAGCATGCTCCGAGGTAGTATGTGCTCGAAGAGTCTCAACCTCGCTGCGTAGCTGAGTCAACTCACCCCTGATCTCAGTAAACTGCTCTCTAGCGTGCTCCTCAAAGGATAATCCAGTAGTATGTGGCGGTGTAGCTGAAGTACCAGGAGTCGAATGCTCTGCCTGTGTCGATGGAATATCAACGGAAGGAAAAACTGCTGGCTCAGATGGTCCTGCCGCTGCCTCTCGAAGCTCGTCCTCCTCATCTGGCTCCTGGCCAGACTCTCTGCACACCCATCGACCTGCGACTAGTTTATACCCCATACGGTGCAAAGACCTCTCATCATATACATCTATGTGTAGTATCTCCTTGGGGATCTCCCCCTCCAGTGATACTCCACATGCTCTAAATAACCTGGTTAGTGCCATGCCGTAGGGTAAACAATGACGGCGCTGAGTCACGGCATCATGCATCTAAACTAGTATCAAAGATGGAAGATCGATCTACCTCCTCTCTATCAGACTCGTCATCACCATCAGCTCTCTCTCAATGATGAAGTCGAACCTCCCAGTCTTCGACAGAAGTATACGTGCCGTGATGTGGTGCAATAGGCGCATCTCTAGAGATAACTGGTTCGCGGTGACTATAGATATACCACGAACATCCTCTCGCTCTAGGATACACCTAAAATCAGCCTCTCTGTCATCCACTGCAAAAACATTGATTCCCCTATGGGGGATCTCCCATACTCTGCTCAGTAGCTCTACAGAAGGTGAAATCTGAACACCTCTCACTGTCGTAGTCCATAAAAGTCATCGACAATCCATCGCACCATAGAACTCCCTCACTAGATGAGGATAGTACCTCTCCTGCATAGTACAGAATGGTACTAAACCTGCATTAGTGAGCACCTGTCGTAAGCTGAAATGGTGCCTATCAAAACACTCCAGGTCGACTCTCCTCCTAGAGGCTACTAACTTCCCTGCCATCCTCTCTACAGGGGGGAAACTCGGTGTGGCAGAACTACTAGCCTGTCCAGAATCAAATCTGGCCTTCGATCTCCTCTCTACACCACGACTAGATCTCTTCCTAACTACAAGTCTCTTTCTGGGACCCATTACAGCAAGCTGAATAGGAAAGAAGGAAGATAGGTTCAATCAAACTTAGAACTATAGGACTGGCTATAGGCTGAGGTAAGGAGAAGTTCATTTCTTAAGAGGTGTTAAGACAGGTTTTGAAAACTAGGATTAAAACAATTTTGGATTATAAAATACCCCTTAAAAAAAAATTTAGGAAATCTACCAACAGTTTGAAGGTGGGAATTTTACAAACTATACTTTAATTAAATGACATTACCCCGTATAAATAAATATAGAAAATGTTTTTGGTTGTTAAAACATATTTGAACTTTTGTAAAATACATTTTGTGAGGCCTAAATACCAAAACACATGGAATTTGGGTTTAAATCAATTAGGGTTTTAGCAAAGTGGTGAAAATGTCGCAAAAACATTATGAATAATCTTTCCAAAACAATGATAAAACAATAAATGAATTTAGAACACTAGATTTTAGATGAAAACCCCAATTTTTCTGCCCAAAATCAATCAAACAATGTTTTTCTGAAAAACAGATGGAATAAGCATGAAAACGACCAAAAAACCATGGAAAATCCAAGAAGAATGCCATTAAACCACTATTC
Organism: Areca catechu; assembly: GCA_021397845.1. NCBI lineage: Eukaryota > Viridiplantae > Streptophyta > Magnoliopsida > Arecales > Arecaceae > Areca > Areca catechu. The sequence continues at coordinate 145,895,603 of CM038049.1, read as the reverse complement.
CCTTAAATGGAGTTTTAGAAATCCATTAAAACTTATGAAAATCTGGTTAAAATCCTCAAGAATAGTCAAAAAATCCCTATTCTAGGTTACACGGTTTGACGGTAACAAAAGGGAAATGAAAATACGAGAAATAAAATGGAAATGAAATTAAAAGAGAGAATACCTGATTTGTGATGGGGTAAATGGGAAAAGGGAGGATTTGGATAGAGGGGGACCACTGTTGCTTGAAATCGACAGGTGGAAGATAAGGATAAAACCCTCGGTCGGTCTTTTAAAAAATAAGTTTTGTTTCGCAAGTATGGACACTTAGTATTTGTCAAGTGTCGATACTTGATAATGTCTAAGTGTCGACACTTAGCCAAGAAAAAATTTTAAAAAATAATCCGTAAAATTTTCAAAAAATCTAGGAAAATATTTAACAATTTTTGGGACTTAAAGCAAGTAGTTTTGAGTGAAAAAAACTTAGGTATTATTAAAACTATGAGAGTTCTAGGAGAATGGATCAAAGACACCTAACTCTCTTCTAATCAGACAGAACCTATCATCACTCAAAGGTTTGGTAAACACATCTGCTAACTGATCATCAGTACATACAAAATCAAGAATAACATTAGAGTTTTGTACATGATCTCTTATGAAATGATGTCTTATTTCAATGTTTTTACTTCTTGAATGTTGCACAGGATTCTTAGATAGATTGATTGCACTAGTATTGTCACATCTTATGGGTGTCTTAGTTAGTTTGATGCCAAAATCTTCGAGTTGTTGTTTGATCCAAAGGATTTGAGCACAACAGCTTCCAGCTGCTATATATTCGGCTTCCGCCATTGATAAAGCAACTGAATTCTGTTTCTTGCTACTCCAAGAGATCAAATTTACTCCAAGAAACTGACAGGTTCCACTAGTACTTTTACGATCAAGTTTACACCCAGCAAAAAGCATCAGAATAAGCAATCAATTCAAATGAAGAATCTCTAGAGTACCATAAACCAATTTCAATTGAGCCAGATAGATATCTAAGTATGCGTTTAACAGCCAAAAGATGAGACTCTTTAGGATTAGACTAATATCTTGCACACATACAAATGCTAAACATGATATCTGGCCTACTGGCAGTAAGATATAACAATGAACCGATCATGCCATGATATAAATTCTGGTCAATAGATTTACCTGATTCATCCTTGTCAAGTCTACAAGTAGAGCTCATAGGGGTATCTAAAGACTTAGTGTTCTCCATCCCAAACTTCTTGAATATTTCTTTTATGTATTTTGCTTGGTTGATGAAGATCCCCTCTTTAGTTTGCTTTATTTGGAGTCCAAGAAAAAAATTTAGTTCTCCCATCATGCTCATCTCGAACTCACCCTGCATTAACTTTGCAAAATCTTGACAAAGAGATTCATTAGTAGCACCAAATATTATATCATCTACATAGATTTGTACTACTAAGAGATCATCAATCTTTTTCTTTAAAAACAAAGTTTTGTCTACATTACCTCTAGTAAAATCATTTTTGAGCAAGAAAGAGCTTAAACAATCATACCAAACTCTAGGAGCTTGTTTCAATCCATACAAAGCTTTATAAAGTTTGTAAACATGATTTGGAAATTCATAATTTTCAATACCAAGGGGTTGTTCAACGTAAACCTCCTCTTCAATTAGACCATTTAAAAATATACTTTTAACATCCATTTGATACAATTTAAAATTCATAAAGCAAGCAAAAGTCAACAATAGCCTAATTACCTCAAGTCTAGCTACAGGAGCAAAGGTTTCATCAAAATATATCCCTTCCTCCTGATTGTATCCTTTGGCAACTAGTCTAGCCTTATTTCTAGTAACTACTCCATTTTCATCAAGTTTATTTTGAAAAACTCACTTTGTACCAATAATTGAAGTGTTTGAAGGCCTATCTACTAATGTCCAAATGTTGTTTCTTTTGAATTGGTTAAGTTCATCTTGCATAGCATTTATCCAATTATTATCACATTCAGCTTCCTCAATAGTTTTAGGTTCAATTTGAGAAACAAAAGCTAAGTAATCACATATATTTCTAAGGGATGATCGAGTACTTACACCTTTAGATGGATCACCGATAATTAATTCTTTTGGGTGTCCATGAGCATACCTCCATTCTTTTGGTAATGGATCAACTGTTGATGTGTTTTCATCACCTTGTGCTTGATCTCCTTTAGTGTTTTGATCATCGTTCTGTTCCTTGGTAAGCCCTTCATTGTTGTTTATACTTTCAATTTTCTTGCTACCTATTTCATCATAGAGTACATCTTCTTTTCTTGAAGATTTTTGGTTAGATTCATCAAATACCACATGTATAGATTCTTTAACAACAAGTATTCTTCTGTTGAAGACCCTGTATGCCTTACAAGATGTGGAGTAGCCTAGAAAGACTCCCTCATCTGATTTAGCATCAAATTTACTTAAATTATCCTTATCATTGTTTAAGATGAAACAACGGCATCCAAAAATATGAAAATAATGAATTGAGGGTTTTTTACCCTTCCAAAGCTCATAAGGTGTTTTCTTTAGAATCGGTCGAATTAAAACTCGATTTAAAACATAGCATGCAGTATTTATGGCTTCCACCTAAAAATATCTAGGTAAGTCATTTTCACAAAGCATGGTGCGTGCCATTTCTTCAAGAGTTCTATTTTTTCTTTCTACTACCCCATTTTGTTGAGGTATCCTAGGTGTAGAAAAATTATGATGAATGCCATTCTCAATACAAAGTTTATCAAAATCATCATTTTCAAATTCGGTTCTATAATCATTTCTCAAGGATACGACTAAAACACCTTTTTCATTCGAAACTCATTTATGAAATCTAATGAATTCAGAAAAAGTTTCATCTTTATGTGCTAAAAACATGACCCATGTAAATCGTTAGAAATCATCTACAATAACTAGACCGTATTTCTTACCTCCCAAACTAGATGTTCTAGTTGGCCCAAAGAGATCCATGTAAAGTAACTCTAAGGGTCTAGATGTAGAGATTACTCCTTTTGGTTTGAAAGAGGATTTGGTTTGTTTTCCAAGTTGACATGCACTGCAGATCTTGTCTTTTTCAAAATTGAGTTTAGGCAAATCCTTTATCAAGTTCTTTTTGCTAAGTTTTGAAATTAAATGCATGCTTGCATGTCCTAGTTTGCGATGCCAAAGCCAACTAGTTTCATCGATCTTGGCTTCCATTGCCACTAGGCATTGACCATTTTGAATAGGGAGATCATCAAAATTAACCATATAAATATTGCCATGCCTATGACCAATGAACTTGATGCCATTGTCATCTAAACTATAAACAATGCACAAGGAAGAATCAAAAACAACTTTAAAATTCTTGTCGCAAAACTGGCTAATGCTAAGCAAGTTATGTTTCAAGCCATCAACATATAAGACATTATCAATATAAGAAGAAGGGGTGATATGGACTTTACCGATACCGATAATTTTGCCCTTTCCATTATCACCAAAAGTTATATTGCCACCATTTTGATATTCGAGCGATGAGAACTGCTCCACATCTCCTGTCATATGCCTTGAGCAACCACTATCAAGGTACCACATTCTTCTCTTATTGGTTGCAAGGCATACCTACAATAAAGATCAAGTGGAGACTTTAGGTATCCAAGCCATCTTGGGTCCTTTTAGGTTAGTGGCATTGGTTCCTTTCGGAACCCAAACTTTCTTAGTATTACTTAATCTTCTTTTGTTGCACATATAAGATTTATGCCCTTTTGTACTACAAGTATAGCAAGTAATGGATGAAGATGCAGGCATAAAGAAATTTTTAAAAAGTTTTTGTTTCTTATGAATTCTGAATCCTAAACCTGCTTTATCAAAAACTACTCTTTGGTTATTCAAAAGTAAATTCAATTTTTCATAACTATAAGTAAATCTTTCTACAAAAGGTTTTAATTTTTCAATTCCTTCTTTATATCTTTTGTTTTCATCCAAAATTTCTTTGCTTTGTTTTGACAAATTTTCATTTGAAAGTGAAGAACTTTTCTTTTTCAAGACTTCTTTTTCTTTTTCAAGTGCTACAATCTTATCATTTAATTTTCTATTTTGAAGAAGAAGGCATTCATTTTTACCTGGAAGCTTGTCATTTGTTTTGGATAAATCCAAATTTTGCTTCTTTAAATCTTTATGTTTTGATTTTAATTTTTGAAATTCTATGACTAATTTGTCAAAAACTTCATGAAGCTCATCAAAAGTAAATTCATTTTCTGTCCCGGAACATACCTCATCATGATCAGCCATCAGACAGAAGTTTGCCACCTCCTGCTGTTCCTCCTCAGAACTGGAGTCCTCACTTTCACTCCAGGTTGCCATCATGGCTTTCTTTCTCAGCTTTCTTCTGCTTTTCTTAAGCAAGGGGCAGTCTACCTTGAAATGGCCAGGTTTTTTTCATTCAAAATAAGTAGGCTGCTCCTTCTCCTTTTCTTTGTCCTTCTCTTTACTTGGCTCACCTTTCAGAGATTTCTTTTTGAAGTTGAGCCTTTTCTTCCTCATGAACCTTCTGAATTTTCTCGCCAATAGAGCCGTCTCATCTTCTTCATCATCTTCTTCGAAGTCATCGCTTGATTCTTCTCTCGTAGTAGATTTGAAAGTAATTACTTTCTTCTTTTTGTCGACTTCCACATTCTTTTGTTTGAGGGAGAGCTCATAGGTCATCAGTGAGCCCAACAGTTGTTCAAGTGGAAGAGTGTTGACATCCTTGGCTTCTTCAATAGCTGTTACTTTTGCATCCCAAGAAGTTGGTAGAGACCTGAGAAGTTTGTTCACAAGTTCACCATTAGAAATAATTTTTCCTAGACTTCTCATGCCATTCACAATATTTGTGAACCTAGTATACATCTCACTAATAGACTCAGTAGGTTCCATTTTAAACATTTCATACGTATGAATAAGTATGTTAACCTTGGTAGTTTTCACTTGGTGTGTACCCTCATGGGTAACCTCAAGTGTATCCCAAATCTCCTTGGCGGAGAGACAATTAGATATTCTATTAAATTTACTTGGGTCAAGAGAGCAAAATAATAGATTCATAGCCTTAGCATTGAGCTCGATTTGCTTAATGTCATTCTCATCCCAATCATCTTCCATCTTTGGAGTGAGAATGCCATTAACCAACATCGTAGGCTGATGAGGACCTTTTACAATTGTCCTCCACAAATTATAGTCAAGAGCTTGAATAAAAATGCGTATGCGTGTCTTCCAGTATGTGTAATTTGTGCCATTGAAAAGTGAGGGACGATTTGAAGCTTGACCTTCAACTATACCCATTCCTATTGGGGCTGCCATGATCTTTCACTCAAGATCCTTGGACCTATAAGAGAGTACCGGTGCTTTGATACCACTTGTTGCCCAGAAATGGATCCCAAGAGGAGGGTGAATTGAGTATTTTAAAAAATTTAAAATAATAATGTGAAGGACTAGTGGTGCTTGTGAATAATGATAAATTCAATGCAAGAGATTGAAAGCAGTGAAAAACAATAAGTGAGTAGCAATAATCAAAGAGGAAGAGAGGAAGAGGGCAATCACACACAAACACAAGGTTTATAGTAGTTCGGTGCAAACCTAGCACCTACATCCACTCCCCAAGCCACCCTTGGAAATTTCACTATAATCCAAACAAGATTACAGCTCACTTGTTTTTCATAAGGCTCACAAGTCAAAACATAAGTTGGTTTTGTCACCTAGGCTTACCAACAAACCTTAACACTTGTTTTGTCTTCGGGCTCACAAGTTAACCCTAGTTGGTTTTATCCCTTTGGCTCACCAACAAACCACAACAACCTTCTTTCAAGACACCCTTGAAAGCAAGGTCAAATCACAATATAAAAACAGATATACAATTTTAAAACTAAAACAAACTCTCTTCAAGAGTAGAATGAAATCTTTGAAGCTCAAGTTGATGCTTTGTCTTGACTCTTCCTTGGAATATCCTTCAAGATGCCTCTTTTGGAATGATGTAAGGATGAGCTTGTAGGCTTTTTCAAGGAATCAAACTATAAAAGGCTTTTGATGTGAAGTACTTGAGAGAATATGGGATTTTTGGCTTTTGAAAAGACTTGAATACACTTCAATGCACTTCACTTCCTTTAGAATGAGGTTGGTGGAGGTTAAATACACCAAGAACTTTCCTAAAAATAGTTTGTGACCATTAGAACCTTGGATACAGCCGTTTGGAGCTTGAAAAGCAAGTTCTGCAAGTCAGTAAAATAGATCCGTTAGAGTGTCAGGCTTCAAGTGTCGATACTTGGCTGTCAGGTGTCGACACTTGGCTGTCAGGTGTCGACACTTGATCTCTAGGTGTCGACACTTGAACTTTCAAGTGTCGACACTTGATGCACAGGTGTCGACACTTGACACAAAAATCCTCAAATGACAAAGTTCTGTATTTTCAAAATTCTCAGGCCTTGAGTCGACACTTGGAAACCTAAGTGTCGACACTTGGTGTCAACACTGAGTTTTTGATGTCGACACTTGGTGTGCCAAAGATTTTTGTCCATGCCAAATGCTGAAGTGTCGACACTTGACTTTCCAGGTGTCGACACTTGAGACTAAAAAGCTCAGATTCAAGTGTAAATTATCCCAAAAACATAAATATAAATTTTGAAACTTAAATGAATCATAAACACATAATAATTAAACATGTAGATGCCCTTTTTCCATGAAGAAGATGTCCAGATTTACGAGAAATGCTCCGTGCCATGACGTGCCATGAAACATAAGTTTTTGAGATTTTGAGGTGCTTTCTTCCTGAAAACTCATAACTTGAAATACACATTAGTATACAATATGCACTCAATGTTTTGTTATTCATCAAAATCATTGGGTGGAGCCAACAGGCTGGTCCGGGCTTTCGCATCCCGGAGGTCTTCCCGGGAGATGGCTTCTTTAGAGGCCTTCCATCAAGCTCCCTCATCGTACGATCCACCTCCTCGATGCGGATGTACTTTTGGACTCGGAGGAGAAACTTGGAGTAAGTCTTGGAGGGCTTTTTATCAAGAGAGTAGGTCAAGCAGGAAGTCTTGAGCCCTCTCTTCAGTGCCAGCATAGCAACTAGCTCGTCAAGGTTGTAGATCTCCAGCATGGCAACCTTGAAGTGGGCCACGTAGTCCCGTAGGATCTCGTGGTCCTGTTGCCTGATGGAGAAGAGGCTATCTGCCTCTCGTGGTACCTTTCGATAGGTATCAAAGTGGGCCACAAACTTCTGCTCCAACCGAGCGAATGAACTAATGCTCTCCGGCTCCAGGCGGGTGAACCACACCTGGGCTACTTTCGGAGAGTAGCAGGGAAGGCGATGCAGAGGAGGGCATCGGTCGCCCCCTAGACTCTCATGAGAGCCTTGTAGTTCTCGAGGTGATCCAGGGGGTCGGTGGTCCATCAAGAGATCCACCGCGGCATGCAGAACTGGCTCGGAATTGTGTTGCCCAGAAATGGAGCCCAAGAGGGGGGTGAATTAGGTCTTTTAAAAAAATAATTAAAGCAATAATGTGTAGGCCTTGTGGTGTTTATGAGTAATAAAATTGATGCACAAGATTATATACAGCGAAAAGCAATAAATAGAGTGCAATAAGTAAAGAGCAAGACATAGAAGAGATGATCATACACAAACACAAGATTTATAGTGGTTCGGTGCAAACCTAGCACCTACATCCACTTCCCAAACTATCCTTGGGAATTCCACTATAATCTCTGCAAGATTACAGCCGACTTGTTTTTCCAAAGGCTCATAAGTCAAAACCTATGTTGGTTTTATTACCTAGGCTCACCAACAAACCTTTGCACTTGTTTTGTTTTCGGGCTCACAAGTTAACCCTAGTTGGTTTTGTCCCTTTGGCTCACCAACAACCACAACAACCTACTTTCAAGAAACCCTTGAAAGCTAGGTCAAATCATAAGAGAAATTTAGAGATACAATTTAAATAAACAAAACAAACTCTCTTCAAGAGTATAATGGAAGCTTTGAGGCTCTAATTGATGCTTTATCTTGTCTTCTTCTTGGAATATTCTTCAAGCTCTCTTTTTGGAATGTTGAAAGGATGGGCTTGTAAGCTTTTTCAAGGAATCACTCTTTAAATGGCTTTTGAAGTGAAGTTCTTGAGAGAATATTGACTTTTGGGCTTTAAATGGACTTCAATGATTTAAGAATGAGTTTGGTGAAGCTTAAATACTTCAAAAACTTTCAAAAAATAGTCTATGACTGTTGGAGCTTCAAATCTAGCCGTTGGGAGCTTGAAAAGACATTTCTGCAACTTAAAAAAATAGATTCGTTATGGTTGTCAGAACCCGAGTGTCGATACTTGGCTGTCAGGTGTTGACAATTGGCTGTCAGGTGTCGACACTTGACTTCCAGGTATCGACACTTGAACTTTCAAGTGTCGACACTTGATTCACTGGTATCAACACTTGACACAAAAATACTCCATTTGCCAAGTTCTGGATTTTCAAAAAGTCTCAGGCCTTGAGTCGACACTTGGGAACTTAAGTGTCGACACTTGAGTTTCAGGTGTCGACACTTGAATTCTGGGTGTCGACACTTGGCATGCCAAGAAGTTTTTCTGCATGCCAAATGCTGAAGTATCGACACTTGACCTTCCGGGTGTCGACACTTGTTTTTGTAAAATTCAAAATTAAGTGCAATTCAAGCCAAAAACACAAGTGTTGATTATGAAACTTAAATCCAATATGGATAAGCAATAATTGAACTCGTTTAACCCCTTTTTACATGGAAAAGACTCCTCAAATTATGAAAGATGCTTCGTGCCACAGCATGCCACAAAACTTTAATTTTTGAGAATTTGAGATGCTTACTTCCTGAAAACTCACAACTAGAAATAAATATTAGTACACAATATGTACCCAACATTTTGTTATTCATCAAAATCACTAGGTAGAGCCAACAAACCAGCTCCTCTTGGACTTCTCGAGAGAAGGGGGGACGGGCATCATAGCTCGCGGGCTCGTCAGCGGAGCCCTGCAGATTTGCAAACCGACGGGATAGCTCCACCAGCTTTCACTCATGTTCCTCCAGGCACTTTTTTGCCATGTGCCTGATGGCCTCGTCGGTAGAACCCTCAGCAGAGGCTGAAGGATACGGAGAAGGTGACATGAGGTGGTATCCATGAGGGGATCTTCCCTTTTCGACCTCGATGGGGTTTGGCTATTACCCGCTCGAGGGTCGGGGACCGGCTCTCCTGATCGGTAGATCCAGCCCGTTGCCTTTTCGTCGGTGTCTGGTGGCTTCCCCGACGGTCGGTGGTGGCTTGTGGCTGCGAAGGTCCTCCATGGAAGGAACGCAGGCTATCGTGGGGTGCTACGGCATGAGCCACGGGAGTCCCTAGCTGCTGGTGGGTAGCCAAGGACCGGTGCTGGTGCTGGAGTTGGCGCACTGCCGTAGTGAGAAGCTGCACCTGCATGGCGAGTGCGGCCAGCTGAGGGCCTGTCGAAGGTGGTTGAGCGGGAGCGGGGAGCTCCCCTTCTAGGCTGTGCGGGTCCCCACGGGAAGGGGGATCTCCTGCATGGCTGGTGAAAACTTCTCTCACTCGCGTCGTCACCATCCTTCCGGTGGACTTCTTGCAAGGGGGATTAGGTTGGATCAGATGCATCCTGCCCCCCTACCTGGTGCGCCAATTTGTTGCTGCCCAAATCATCATGGCCTATAGCTGAGGTCGAGATCGGAATGCGCTCCGCTCACTAGGGATCCTGTTCCCCCTCCCAGACCTGCAAAACAGAGTCAGTGACCCGGGCCGGGAATTTGGATAGGGGCACTCTGATGGTCAAGTCAATAACGATCTAGGAGAACAGATCCACCTGGTCGAGCCCCAAGGGTGGGCTCCATGCTAGGAGGAAAATTGAGAAAGTGAAAGAGTGCAAGTGGGCCGAGCACAGAGTATGGGAATGGCAGTAGAGGAGAGATCGAACTGGGTGGCTGTGTTCGTCTAGACCCCTCCTGGGGGTTTCGCGGTAGCCTCGAGCATTGTCTTCCTATGCACTGCCCCCTTCTTGCTCACCGGACCTCACCTATCTAGTTCTTTGCTTGGATGTATTTTTCCACTTACCTTGTTTGAATCTAAGAGCCCCCTTTTTGCTGGGGGTGTCGCGCGCCGCTTACCTCGGGATCTTCCTCATGCTTATGGGCACGTGCGGTGGTGTTTCATGCCGTGGACAGGTTGCCTTTCTATTATGGGAGTGTGGAAGCTACCGTTCATGCTGACATTCCTTCTGATCGCTCCCTTTTGGATAATTTAGCAGAGCCTCGATCGACGGGCTGCCGCCTCCTGGATCCGGATCCACTGGTTGACTTCTAGCTTTGGAGGGTGCGAGTGGTTGGTGGAGAATGCAGAGCCTCGATCGGAGGATACCTTCCATTTTGGCGTAAGTGGCAGCTGGGATCATCATCGTGGCCTGGCAAGCATCTTTTCACAGTCCTCGGGCGTCGGACCGACATCCAGGAAAAGCGCCGACCTCCTTCAACTGTAGATCTCTTCGTCCGAGATGGAGCTGATCTAGAGAGGTGGAGCTCAACTTTGGCCTCGGTGTCTCGATCCGGAGGAAGCGCGGCCGGGTGAAGGAGTGGCGGAGCTCCGCTTCGGCCTCGACGTCTCGACCTGGAGGGAGCGCGGCCAGGCGAAGGAAAGGCGGAGCTCGACTTTGGCCTCGGCGTCTCGACCCAGAGTGAGTGCTGCTGGGCGAAGGAGTGGCGGAGCTCGACTTCGGCCTCGGCATCTCGACCCGGAGGTAGCGCGACCGGGAGAAGGAAAGGCGGAGCTCGACTTTGACCTCAGCGTCTCGACCTGGACGAAGCGCGGCCAGGTGAAGGAGTCCGGGTAGAGACGTCCCACGTGGCAGCTTCGTCCAGCATGGCATATGACTGGGATTCCATGTCAGCGATCCAACCCCATCAAGTATCATAATACTTTTAAGTGGATCAAAGCATATTAATATACAATAAAACTAAACACATATAATTGATAGGACAAAATTCGATAATAACAAATATTAGAGAACAATATTTCTATTTTCTCTTTTTAAATATCCTTTTTCAGAAACTAATACTAGATCCAATAATTAATTATGACCATGTAACCCTATAGCATGAATCAAATAATAGATAATGGCATCCAAATATCATTATTCTAATCACCGGTGGTACGGTATCAACAGAAGTTTCTCAAATCACAAGTTAACAGGTGTAATGTATAATTTTTATTAACAGACCTAGATCATAGCCATGTAGAATATGTACAAAAGCATTTTCACAAATTATCCAGTAAAATTCTTAAATCATTTTTTAGAACATAATATATATCCAAATTAATTTAATTTATAAAAATATCTAAATATATATTTAATTCATATAATAGACATAAATCATAATATGCTTGATAATTTATTCAGATATTTGCAATAATCATTAAATTATTTTTAAAAATACACCTAGAAATGTTGAGTCACTTATTTTAAGTAGATGCTAACCTGATTATAAATAACCTGATTTTTTGGCAAAATTCTTTAAAACCTAGTAATTCAAAATCATACATAGATATTAATTTGATGATAAATATTTTAAAATAATTTATAGAAGTATTCAAGGTTCTAAAATTTTGTTTTTAAAATTTATTATTCTAATAATAATAAAATGGATTACTGATCATATTAGGATGGAAGAATAGGATACAGCATAAAAATTTTTAATTTTAAAAATAATAAAATAAAAAAAAGAGAAAAATATTATTAAAAATATTATTAAAAAAATGTATGAAAAAAATGTTAAAAAAATAAGAAAGAGAGAAATAAAAAAAAGGGAGGCGCGGAAGAACGGTAGCGCAGGATAAAAGTGGTACAGAAAAGAAAATTGGCCGGACGGCACGCGTCATTTCATCGCGTGTCGACGCCACTCCTCTCCCATCCCATCTCCAGTCCCCGGCGGTGCCCAAAAAAAAAAAATTGGGCCCCATATTCAGCACGAAAGCCTGTCGTGGAACACCGCTTCTTCTGCGGCAAGGACGGAGAAACGGATCACGTGGTTGGCTGCCGGAAGGGAAACCCAGGGTCCATATGCGCTAATGACTTCTTTACATATTTCGCCTGTACGAGTTGAATTTGAAAATACAGGACGGGCGAGTGCGAAAAACAAGTATTTACCAATAAGACGGTAACCTGATTAATAAAAATTTTATTTAACTATCAATTGATAGTTGAATGAATCTTTACAGTAATTTAATTAAATTTAAAATTTATTCTGAACTTGCGGTTGTTGATGTGAATAAGATATCAGAATTTTTTTTTTTTATTTCTATTTTATGGATCGGTGTTGTTGCATCCAGACAAATTTTGAAGAAGCTTGAGCTTGAATCAAGTTGAAGAGAATCGAGTTGAACTAATGGATCTAGCTCTTCATCATTTTCTTGGAGGATTGGTGTGCTGAGGCTGCTCTCAAGCTTCACCAATAGCATCTGAAGTGAACAGATGAGATCTGAAGAAAGGCTAGATGAAAGAGGTTCCGAAAAAAAGAATCCCCATCTCCATCGTACTCGGGGGTATTTATAGGCCACGAACCTAACCGTTTACAGCTGGCATCCAGCTGTTAAATAGTTAATTTAGGACATGAGCACGTGCAACAAAAGGCTTTCCATAGTTGATCAGCCATTTCCTAGATGTCGAATGATCCTTGCATTGTTTGAACATTGATCAACTTTACCTTTCCTGGAAGTTAGTCCATCTTATACCCGTCGAGAATTGATCGGCTTTACACCTCTTGGGCATTGTTCAACTTTACACCTCTTGGGCGTTGTTCGGCTTTACGTCTCTTGGGCATTATTCAGCCTTATGCCTCTTGGGCATTGATCGAACTTGTGCCTATTGGGCATTGATCGGCTTTGCGCCTCTTGGACGTTGTTCAGCCTTACGCCTCTTGGACGTTGTTCGGCTTCACGCCTCTTGGGCGTTGTTCAGTCTTATGCCTCTTAGGCATTGATTGAACTTGTACCTATTGGGCATTAATCGTCTTCACGCCTCTTGGGCGTTGTTCAGTCTTATGCCTCTTAGGCATTGATCGAACTTGTGCTTGTACCTATTGGGCATTGATCGTCTTCACACCTCTTGGGCATTGTTCAGTCTTATGCCTCTTGGGCATTGATCGAACTTGTGCTTATTGGGCTTTGATCGGCTTCATGCCTCTTGGGCGTTGTTCAGCCTTATGCCTCTTGGGCATTGATCAAACTTGTGCCTATTGGGCATTGATCAACCATATTCAAATCTTTACTAAATCAGTATAAACAGACCAGACTTATCGTATCCCAACACTAGTCCCCCAAGTTTCTGAATTCATTAATTGAAAATCAGAAACTGTCAGAAGCTTCCACTCTTGGGCAGTACGCTTTGATAACGTGTCAAACTCTGATTGGGGAGGCGGTTTTATAAAGTAACAACCGCATTCTACCCTCATCATTATAATTTTTGAAACCCGAAAAGGCCAAAAGATTTTCGTCAAAAATAAATGCCTCCATCCCATCAACAAAATGTTGTCGTCAAATTATGAAGGGTCATTTCGATCCTTCGAGAAACTCTAACTTTTCACCAGATATTTACGGACAGGTGGCCAGATCTCGATCAATCTCGTTATTCGAGAGAAATCTTGGATCGTTGATGGGCATTATATAAACACCATCCTCCCCGAGCAAATAGGTTTTCCACCATTTCAACCTCCTCACCTTAGGAGCAAAAGAAACCTTTCAGGTCGACCTCTATTCTTCTTCTATCTTTTTCTTTCAAGTTAATCTTCTTTTACTTCCTCCTTCCATTATGGCTAGAATATTAGAGGCCAGTCGTGCTGAAAATCCTGAGGAATCCACTTCTCAATAACAGAAAAAATAAGCTGAATCAATGAAGATAGGTCATGTTAGGTCTTCCTTAACTGAATATCGAATCTTAGCATTGAAACAATATTACAACATTTCGGATGATTATGCCGTAGTTCTTCCAAATTTTGATGACCAAATAGATTGGCCTCCACCTGGTAGCCTGATAATTTATGAAGAACACTTAAGGGCTGGTCTTAGATTTTAGATTCATCCCTTTTTCCGTACGATCTTTAGACTGTATAGAGTATTACCATCTTAACTGACCCCCAACAGTATCCGGATAATATGTGCATTCCTGATTCTTTGTAAGGACGCATATATAGTTCCCAAAATTTTTCTCTTTACAACTTTATTCATACTGAAACGGGACTTTCACATCCATGGATGGTGGGTAATTAACCCACGTCATGGTCAAAAATTTATTTTGGGGCTTCCATCGATCATTTACGGTTGGAAACCTTGCTTCTTTTACATCGTCTCCAAAATTCATTGAGATTTCACTACTAGCCATAAGGAACCCTGACTAACTTCCACTGATGGCAAGAAAATTCTGACAGCCGATCAAGATGACTATAAGAAGCTCATGGGGATGGAGATTCTCCCGATAAAAGAACTTCTTAATGAAAGAAGGCTTTTCTCGATGGAAATCAACCCCAAACCTTCTTTAGGTATCTTTATTGTTGATATTATTTCTCAATTTTTCTTTCTAATAGTCAGCTTCAATATTTGACTTCTTAATTATTGCAGATATATCAATCATGGTGGATGTTTGGAAACTTCGAAAACTTTCAAAGAAGAGAAGAGCAGAAAACATCCCCTCCATTCAAGAAGAAGAAGAAAGGATTAAGAGACCGAAGAAAACAAGACCAACAACACCAACGGCTTCAACGGTCTCAGCCGATCCGAGTTCCCCAATACTAATAGCAAGTGTATCGGAAGATGACGAAGTACCGTTATCGGCATCTCTTCAACCCCCAATACAAGAAAGACGACCAATAGAAACTTCATGAGCTGGCCCTCCATCTTTTTCTACTGATCAGACTAACCAGGGAAAAGCTCCGATGATGGAGGAAGAAGAAAAAGAAAGAATACCGGCTGCAAACGTCACAGCCGACTTTTCTTTATATGCTGATGACTCGGGTCTAAATGACCCAATGCTGGCTCATCGTCTTTTGAAGTCCATCATCATTCCAAGAGACTGGGAAATCACTAAGTCCCAGCAAATTGATGATACCATTCTATTACTTCACCCCGCATTATTGAAGGTATAGAATCAAACTTTATTTTTTTTTTAAAGTTAATTATTGTATTTTCTTTACTAAATCTAACTAATTTGAAATGCAAATAAACAACTCATCCATGGGATCAGTATCATGGATGAAAGTTTGAAAAATTTTGACCAATTCCGTCGAGCTATGTGCAACGAGGTGAACGTTGCAAGGGCGAAAAAAGAGATTGCTGAGAAACTGAAAAATGCCATGAAAAAGAAACTAGAAGAAACAGCAACCAGAATGTCAGCTCTAGAAGCAAAGCTGAACGAAGCAAGGTCAAAAATAAACGTCATGGAGTCAAAGTTAAAAAAGAAAAACAAGAAAATCCGATCGATATTCATTAACCTGGAAAAAGCTGAAGAAAAATCTCAACAGCCGAAAAGAAAGTTTTAGCGGTTGAAGAAAGAGCTCTAACGGCAACAAAGAAGATTGAACAAGCCATTGAAGAAGCTGTTAATGAGGTCGTAAAGAAATATGTTCAATCAAAAGCTTTTGACGATAAACCCCATGAAGCAGGAGTTGAAAGCTACAACCTTGGTCTCGTCGATTGCTTGAATAAGGTAAAGAAATTTTACCCCGACCTAGATACTTCAAAAATAGAGGAAGACTCCGATGAAGAGGATTCCAATGAAGAAAATTCTGATAAAGAAGACTAGGTCGGAGAACCAATCATAGATCGAACTGAAGAACCAATCGGCGGCCAAACTGAAGAATCAGCACCAGACTTTCAAATTCCAGAAGAAACACCAACAATTCTTACTATAAACTTGGTTAAAATAGAAGAAAGTGTAGTTGAAAAGAATGTAAATGGTCAATGATGTATGAACTTATTTTGTTTTTAACATGAAATGAAGAACCTTTCTTTTTAATAATGTTTATTGGATTGCAAGAGTTCCAATTTTTATAAATGAGAAAATTTTCTAAGCATAAAATCATCGGATCAAACAAGGAAGTTTCCAAAAAATCGATTTGATCATGAAATTATCCGAATCAAATTATAAACACTAATTATTATTCGGAAAAAGTTAGTTAAACCATTTCCGAACAAACACATTGAACAAGAATTTTTAACGGAATAAGTTGATCGGAAAACATGATTTCTAACTTTTCCTAAGGAAGAAGTTAGCACTTACTGAATATTTAGAAAAATAATCTCTAAATCAACCAAACCTTTAACTTACTCATAAATGATATAATACTTCAATTTGATTTATCGAATACCTTTTTCCTTTCTTCGTATATTTTAAGAAGAAGAACGCTTCGTGAAAGATTTTTTCGAACGGAATAAGTCATCATACCAACTTTGCCAAATGTCATCTTTCTATTAAAAGAAGAGTTGCTCAGTAGGCTGTATAACTGTATTTGTCAGTATTGAAAGGCCGTATAAGATTTGAATTCAAATTCAAACCAAATATCATTATATATATATATATATATATATATATATATAACTGGCTTTATGAGAATTAGAAGCGGTGCACGGACTCCCACCAAATTAGGATCTTAAACGTGTCGAGATCTCAGGATATCTCAGAATTTGGACCATAAATCATGGCCATAGATGTTCTCTATATAAAGAGGTCCTAGGCCCAGGTCTTTGAGCCAATTTTTGTCTCAAATATCTTGAGTTTCTTTTCTTTTTCGAAACTCTTTGCTTCCAGGAATACTTTCAAGAAGAAATCTTCAGCATATTTGAGAAATGAAATCGGGCGATAAGAAGCTTCATCAGACATCCAAGAGAAAAGCCAGACTAATACGATTTAGAGAAGAAAGATCATGTGTAAGAATAAAGCGCTTGTTGAAAAGTACTTCCTGGAGTCTCTCGAGTATGTTGCATCTTCATCCGAGGAAAAGGAACAAGAACCTTTTGTCCCTCTCTCAAAGGAGCCAGAATATGACTTACCTGCCAAGCATACTTCTGATAAAGGGAAGGCTCCTATTGAGGAACCATCTGGTCCGAGCAATGTCAAAGCTACTCAAATGCTTGTTGCTGATTCAAGTATCAATAATCCAAAATTAGCAAAGACCATATTACAATCTACAATCCTTCGAAAAGACTGAGAGACAACAATTAAACAAGGAGTAAAAGAGATTCTATCTTCCATCTACCCTGGAATAGTAAAAGTAAGTAATACCTCCTTCCTCTTCAAAACAGCATATTCTCGTTCTAAGGGTGTTCCAACTCTCTTGTTCAATTCATCAATGATATCTCCATGATTGAAGAAAGTTGGTGTCAAACAACCAACCTTCAAGAAGATCTTCAAAAACAATTAGCAGTAGCCAAAGAGGAAAAAGATAAGGCTGATGCTAATCGGATAATTTTAGAATCAAAGGTTATCCAATCAAACGCAATGATCTTGTCTTTGCATAATCAACTGAGAATAATTCATAGGCAAGCTAAACAGCTTGTGGATGATAGAGCTAGAAGAAGAAAAATACTTCGGCAGGCAGATGAAGCCATAGAAGAGAAAACCTGAGCGTACGAAGAAGTATTGAATCAGAAATCTACAATGGAAGAAAGGATAACATTTCTTGAAAAGAAGTTGGAACAAACCGAACAAGAAAATGCTTCACTGATTCAAATGAAGCTTCTTGTGATTGAAGATTTCAAAAAATCTGAAATCTTTTACCACGGGATGGAACAAGTAGGAGCCAAAGACTATGAATTTAGCTTTGAAGACTGTATCAAGAAGGTTAAGAGATTATACCCTAACCTCGATTTCTCCTCCATTTTCATAGACTATTATGTAGAAAAAGAAAAAGAAAAGCCAACTGATAACCCAGTAATTTCAACTGTCGAAGAAACATCTATACAAGATAAAGCTTCAAGTGATCACGTCAGCCAGAAAAAGGTTGAATAGTATTTGTTGTTGTTTTTTCTTTTCCCTTATTGTAATCAGAACATCAATGAAGTTTTCAATTCCTCTTCAATATACCAAATCATGCTTTCAATATTTTAGATATTTTGAGATAACATCATTGACAGAATAATAAATCACACTATCCATTATCACTTGACTCATGGTTAACTTATCAATTCAGCCTTTTAATCAATCAGTCGTCTTGACATCAACATATCGATGAGTTGGTGAATCATACCAAACTGATTTGTTGAATTGTAGTCAACTTATCAGGCTAACTTTTCAATTGATCAGCAAGTTATTCTGATCATTAAATACCAATGAGTTAGTGGATCAGACCAACTCGATTTGTCGGATTGCGGTTAGCTTATCAGGCCAACCTTTTGATCAGTTATTCTGATCATTAAATACCGATGAGTTGGTGGATCAGACCAACTTGATTTGTCGAATTACGATCAGCTTATCAGGCCAACTTTTTGATCAGTTATTTTGATCATTAAATACCGATGAGTTAGTGGATCAGACCAACTTAATTTATCGGATTGCGGTCAGCTTATCAGGCCAACCTTTTGATGTAGTCTCTCAAAGACTCCCCTTCTGACTGTTGGATAAAGAATAAGCTATCAGAATTTCTGGGCATTTTCCTGCTTGTTCAGAAGTGAGAGACAAACAACTTCTCTAATTGACTGAAAGAATGGATGGTGTCCGGTTGTAGACTTGAATACCACATTCTTACTGATTTCTTTAAGGTCGTAGGGAAGGTAAGACAATAGAGTGTATATGATGCCCCCTGGATCAACATATGGGCTTTAAAGCTATCTAAATGATCCAAGGGATCAGATGACCTATCATACAGCTCAATTTGTGGAACTTTGAAGTGATGTGGAATTCTTTCCTCCATAACCTTTTTAGAAAAAGGCGGTAAGATATCACAGCTTGGTGCTGCATCCTCTGCTTTCCTCTACTCAAGAACTCTGGCAATCTGCAACTCTAGCTTTTTGAATTTCTTATCAAAATCATTTGCTCTTGCAAGATGTTGAACTTGGATACTGTCAGGAGTCGATTCTTCAGATGACATTGAACGAGATCGTAGATGTTTCCCCTTATTCCGTTTCTTGGTGTGATGATGAGATCGGTGATGATGCTTCAAAGGAGATTGTTGATCTGAAGAACATTGATAAGATGAATATCTTCTTGAACTGAGATGTTTGCTTACCTAAAGAGAAGGTTGCCGGCTACTTCTTGATACAGCAGGTTGTGATGGCTCCTGCATGGCAATCTCTTGAAGGTTTTGTATTGCTACAGTAAGTACTTCTACCTTGTCACACAGATTGTTTAACCTTTCTTGATCTATGTTTCCGGCATGAAGAACTTCCCCGACAGGAAGAACTTCCACCTTCTCGCTACGAATATGATCATTCCCCTTTGAAGAATGGGAAATATCTTCCATGGGCAGATTCCTTTTCCTATCTTTCACCATACTTCCTTCCAGATTTTTGAAACTCTTTCCCTGAGTTTCCCTTCCTGGTGCGCCAATCGTTGCATCCAGATAAACTTTGAAGAAGCTTGAGCATGAATCAAGTTGAAGAGAATCAAGTTGAACTAATGGATCTAGCTCTTCATCATCTTCTTGGAGGATTGGTGTGCTGGGGCTGCTCTCAAGCTTTGCCAATAGCGTCTGAAGTGAACATATGAGATCTGAAGAAAGACTAGATGAAAGAGGTTTCGAAAAAAAGAATCCCCATCTCCATCGCAGTCGGGGTATTTATAGGCCACAAACCTAATCGCTTACAGCTGGCATCCAGCTGTTAAACAGTTAATTTATGACATGAGCACATGCAACAAAAGGCTATCCATAGTTGATCGGCCCTTTCCCAGATATCGAATGATCCTTGCATTGTTTGAACATTGATCAACTTTACCTCTCCTAGAAGTTAGTCCATCTTATACCCATCGAGAATTGATCGGCTTTACGCCTCTTCGGCATTGTTCAGCCTTACGCCTTTTGGACGTTATTCGGCTTTATGCCTCTTGGACGTTATTCAGCCTTATGCCTCTTGGGCATTGATCGAACTTGTGCCTATTGGGCATTGATCGGCTTTGCGCTTCTTGGACGTTGTTCAGCCTTACGTCTCCTGGGTATTGTTCGGCTTCACGCCTCTTGGGCGTTGTTCAGTCTTATGCTTCTTGGACATTGATCGAACTTGTGCCTATTGGGCATTGATCGGCTTCACGCCTCTTGGACGTTGTTCAGCCTTATGCCTCTTGGGCATTGATCGAACTTGTGCCTATTGGACATTGATCAGCCAGATTCAAATCTTCACCAAATCAGTATAAACAGACCAGACTTGTCGTATCCCAACAAGCGTCTTAATGGTATCAGGTTGATATACTCATCTTTAGATAGGAAAAGTGTGTACAAATCTAAGTAGCTTACGTCGAACATTACCTGGTAGATTGAAGACCCGCAGGATAGCTACACTGAGATTTATCTTTCTTTATCTCTTTTATTAAAAAAAAAAAAAGAAGCAGAAGAAGAAGAAGAAGAAGAAGAAGAAGAAGAAGAAGAAGAAGAAGAAGAAGAAGAAGAAGAAAGATGAAGAGAGAAAGAAAGAAAAGAAGGTAAGTGTTTGTCTGTTTCTCCTTTTACTGTTCCCCGTGCGTTGATGTTTTGTTATTTCCTTGGTTAGCAAATTCTTCTTGCAGACTGTTCATGCATCTTCCTTTGTCATTTTGTTCTTCTTAATAAAATCGTGTGGTGGCTATGCTGCCTTCATTACCATCCAAGAAGTATGGATGTGGATGGATGACCTACACAACGATTTTGACATTTCAATGGTGGCTGGACGCCAAAGTTGAATGGATCCATGGTTAGACAACATCATTATATGTGGCAAGTAACCATGGATTTGCTCAAAGGAAATATCTCCCACTCTTCTCCAAATGAGGCTACAACAGTCCATACTTTTGGTGATATGTCTGCTTACCGGAATCACAGCAACCAAAGATGATGATTTCACATACAACGGATTCAAGAGCAGCGATTTATATCTAGATGGCGTAGCAGAGATCACACCCAACGGCCTTCTGAGATTAACTAAGGCCCAGCATGGTCATGCGTTCCACAAATGGCCACTTCATTTGAAGAATACCTCGGATGGTAATGTTCACTCTTTCTCTTCTTGCTTTGTCTTTGTAGCACTCTCAGAGTATGCAGATGTGGGTGGTGATGGAATGGCATTTGTGATTTCTCCAAACAGGGGGCTTCCTGGGGCTCTCCCCAAACAATACCTAGGTCTCTTTAACACCACCGATAATGGCAAATCATCAAATCACGTCCTTGCCATTGAGCTAGACACCGTCCTCAATATGGAGTTTGGAGATATTGACAGCAACCATGTTGGAATTGATGTCAATGGATTAAGGTCGGTAAATGCCGCCCCAGCATCATATTTCTCAGAGAACATTGGTATGTTCAAGAACCTCAGCCTTGTAAGCTGGGAACCTATGCAGGTATGGGTAGATTATAGCAATCCAGAAAAGAAGCTAAATGTAACAATATCCCCCATCAGTGTGCCCAAACCAAGCTGTCCATTGTTGTCTTATACTACTGATCTGTCCTCCGTAATATTAGACACCATGTATGTTGGCTTCTCTGCTTCTGCGGGCTCCACGCAAACATCCCATTATGTTCTGGGTTGGAGCTTTAAGATGAATGGGCAAGCGGCTGCCCTCAACCTGTCCAGCCTTCCTTCACTTCCTTTTAAAAAGCATAGAAGAAATCTAACGTCTTTGATAATATGGCTGTCCTTAGGAGTAGTGGTGTTCGTAACTATAATTGCCTCCAGTATTGTTTACATCATAAGGAAGGCAGGATATGATGAAGTTCTTGAAGAGTGGGAGCTAGAACATAGATCTCATAGGTTCTCATACAAAGAACTATTCAAGGCTACCAAAGGCTTTCGAGAGGAAAATCTTTTGGGAGTTGGTGGTTTTGGAAGAGTTTACAAGGGCATGCTACCCAACTCGAAAACTGCAATTGCAGTGAAGAAGATATCTCATGATTCCAAGCAAGGAATGAGGGAGTTCGTCGGGGAGATCACGAGTACCAGTGAACTCCGTCACCGTAATTTGGTCCACCTTCTTGGCTATAGCCGTCGGAAATGGGAACTCCTTTTGGTCTATGAGTTCATGCCCAACGGAAGTCTTGACAAGTTCCTCCATGATGCAAACAAGCCAACAACACTTGACTGGAATCAGAGACTAAAAATTGTGAGAGGCGTGGCTTCAGGTTTGCTCTACTTGCATGAAGGTTGCGAGCAGATTGTCGTACACAGAGATATAAAAGCAGGCAATATCTTGCTGGACGGTGAAATGAACGGAAAGTTGGGAGACTTTGGGCTATCAAGATTGTATGATCATGATGGCGATCCCCAAATCACTCGTGTGGTGGGAACTTTTGGTTACATAGCTCCAGAGCTCACAAAAACAGGCAGGGCAACTGCGTGCACTGATGTCTTCGCCTTCGGGGTTTTCATGCTTGAGGTTGTCTGTGGAAGAAGGCCAATCATGCAACACGAATCATCGGATCTTCATTTGGTGGACTGGGTTTGGAGGAGTTGGAGGAATGGAGTAATTCCAGAGGTTACAGATGCAACACTGGGGGGTGATTATGATCCGGAGAAAGTGGAACTGATCTTGAAGATTGGATTGCTCTGTTCTCATCCTGCACCTACGTCTAGACCAACCATGCGCCAGGTGATGCAGTTGTTGGATGGCGATCTTTCACTGCCCGAAATACCCAACTATGGGAGGGGCATCACTGTTTCCTCACCAGAGAATGTGGAGGAACTAGAAGTATATTCATAATAAGTGTCACTTGTTACTTGTAAACTATTCTATCCACTGGCAAGGAGCCAAATCCTTTTTGAAGGTTGTTGATTTTCCCTGGTTGATTTTCTTGAGTTTAAGACCTAGGTATTGTTGATTTTCTTTTAAAAAACTGCAAAATAGAATCCCCTGTTTTTTGGTCCACCTTCTCTCGATTTCCAGCTTCTTTGGTCGCGGTCAAATATTGGAGCACGGCCCCATGGCTGCTCCTCCATGGGTCACAGCCTCAGTCACCTTTTTTCAATGAAACTCTCCAAGATCTTCTTCCTCCATTCTGGCTGGACGCGGAAGAAAAAGAAAGGGAGAAGAAAAGAAAGAAGAAAGAAGAAAAAAGAAAAAGAAATACTTTATTTTTCATCTCTCCTCTTTTTTTCCTTTTCTGATTTCTCTCTTCTCTTTCTCTCTACTTCCCCTTTCTAAAATCTTTGCTTTAAAAAATTTCTCTTTCTAGGGATCAGAAAGGTTGTGAAGGAAAAATCAAGGAATTAATAAGTGGACCTTCGATGAACCCTAGTAGAGGGTTATAAATCATTAATTATTATATTATAAAATTTATTTAATATAAAGATCGACTCTATAGGAGAATAATTTTTTGGGCAATGGGATGTCGAGCAAGTTTAGTACCTAGATCGAGGATTTGAATATGAATTGATATTTAGTATGTTAAATTTATTATTAATAAAGATAAGGATTCTTCGATATGATCACTAGTTTATATATATTTTTATACTGCATAGTTTTGATCTTTGGATATGATCATTGGTATATTAGACTAATCATGCACTACATGATTTTGATTTCTCGTGATGGATATTTATTTTCTTATTGCTGGTATAGTTATTTATATTTTTATAGATATGTTATATCAAATATGATTGCTTTTCAGATAGTTTGGGTTAAGGTACCGATTATTGAATAGTTTGGAAAGAACCTAATACCATACAATATTTTACTGGCATGATTGAGATTTGATAACTGATGATCAAGAAAAGGGTATTTGGACTAGCTATGTTAAATAGAAAATAGCCTTGCTATGGACAGACATGTGAATATATATTGGGAAAGGCCTAGCTACGAACAAATACATGATATATATTGAGGTACGACTAGCCACGAATAGATATGTAGATATAAATTAAGGAAAGCCTAGCCACGAGAGATACATGGATATTGTTGCCGCCCGGATCGTCGTGGCCCGAAGCTGCTGATGGCGTCAGTGTTGGGAAATGTGTCCCAAAGCCAATTTTTACTGTAAACAGTTGTACATTTGATGTAATTATATATGAATTATATTATTGAATAAAATGTTTATTCTGGCAGTTCATCACTATTTCATCTTTCGGTAATGAGTTCTTCAGTGATGAAGTCCTTAGGACTATTTGTATGAGATATAGAGAGGATAATCATATAGTCCTAAAATTGTTCGCGACCAAATGATATACTTATTTCAGGATGATAGTATATCAAGTATAGGTCGTTATGTGCCATAGTCGTTGGTTGTCCACTTAACCAAAGAGTGTATAGACACTGGTATGGCATGCAGATGTTGTGTTTGACATTTCATCGAACGTGACCCGTCTGTACTTTTTCTGCCTAGAGTTTTGATATGGACGTAGTTATCCCTCAGACATGAGATCGTCATGGTAGCTTGCGAGCAACTCACTGTACTTTGGTACTGGACTATCTGGATTTCTAATCCAGGGATGGAAGGTTTCTGGGTACAGTTAAGTACTCGTGTAGCGGTGATCGGATCAAGATGGGATTGACCCCTCCAAAGTGTTTGGAGCAGATATCTTACTGTGTTTCAATTTAGCAAAATCTTGGCCAGGGTAGTCACTGTAAAGTGTTACAGGACTTGTGAGATTGAGACACATTGTTGATGGACTTTATGGGTTGGGCAGTTAAACCCTAAGTCTTCCTGAGCATTAAGGTCAAAGGGATTAATTACAAGGTTTCCATATCTCCTGGTTCTTGATTGTTGCTCTGCAACTTCGACCTATCCGGATGTCGGGTGTCATTGCTAGATGGCGACTTTGACTGGTATTGGAAATGTTCCAGTGCTACCGGCTTAGTGTTCGAACCAATGGGGTCACACACCATAGGGGTTTCTACTTGATCTAGTGATCGGAGAACGATTGGGAATCGTTCATGGACTCACAGAGAAAAATGTTTTTTCTTTATCCAAGTGTCAACACTTGATATTTTTGAAAGTGTCGACACTTGTGTAAGTGTCGACACTTATTGATTTCGCAAGTGTAGACACTTGATGTCATAAAAAGTTATGACATAAAATTTTCACTAATAGTTGGTGATGCATGGAGGTGAATTAAGTAATGTGATTACTTGATAGCCCAATTTGATTGAGCTATAAAAATCTGGAATGAATCAAATAGGATTTGGTTCAAAATGGGTTTGGGTCCAATCGGGTTGAACCCAATGTATGTACACTTGACCCAATTGATTTTAGTTATGAATTAAAATCAATTAATACATTTAATCTGAATTTAAATAAGTTTAAATTCATTTTTTGGAAGTTATGTAACTTCCCATGACCATAACTACCCATTACCACACCTATAACTCTCCACTCTCCCTCTCCCTCTCCATCTACTTAAGGGGCTGAAATGGGAGGACAAAAATAAGAAAAAATTCAGCAAAGAAATGCTAGAAAAATCAAAGGGAAGAAAGGGAAGAAACTAGGAAAAAGTTCTAGTTTTATAGGTGTGAGATTTTTGGAGAAAAGTGTGCATTTTTGTACCTAGAGATCTAGGTCTTAGGATTGAGTATTTGGGAAGGGTTCCAACCACTCATTCTCCACCTCTTGAGCTTCTTCATTCATTCGGAGAGTCCGGCATCGAAAGAAGAAAAGGAATCCTGATGAGGCACGGGATAGGGATAGGATCGTCGGCGAGCTAAGAAGTCGCCGAAGATTAGGGTATCCTATTTTTTTTCACTATTTTCTGATTTCTTTATGGTGGTGACGAAGGAAAAAATAGGGATGGAGGATAACGAGAATGGACTACCACGAACCCTGAAACCCACTCTCACAGAGAGACTTCACACCTCTAGGGTATTATACCTACCACCCACCTCACTACATGCAGTCTAGGGTATCTCACCTACCACCCATCTCACTACAAGCGGAGCCCAGGGTATTTCACCTGCCACCCAGGTCACTCCTGGAGCCATGAGGGGGGATTTCAAAGAACGTGGAGGAAAACGAAGATGGGGGGATAACTAGGGCATCACGCCCCTACGATGTCCCGAAGGACAAAGACAACATCAACACCCGCAGGTGAAGACATAATGGGCCATAGCCCTGAACAACAACTGCACCAACTGACAAACCAAATCCCAAAAATTCAATTTCTTCTCCCTTTTTACAATAGGAATAAGGGGTTATTTATAAGCTCCATAACCCTCATTTGAATTTGAATACAGGATAGGGATAACTCAAATTTAAATACAAGATAGGATAAGATAAGCCTATCCATATCTCAATCATAACCAACAAAATCCTAATTTAAATTTCAAATAAAAGATAGGATAAGATAAGCCTATCCATATCTCAATCATAACCAACAAAATCCTAATTTAAATTTCAAATAAAAGATAAATCCTAAATTTATTTTTCAAATTTATTTGCTGCTCTGAAATTTGTGCTGCTCCGAGATTCATGCAGGATGATGTCCCCATCATTCTCCTGAGGTGGGGAGAACTCGACTCCGTCGGCGACAACTTCTGGATTGGCTGCAGGCGATGGAGACGGTCTTCACGAGAGATGGTAGCAGGGGATGTCAACATAGAAAAGAGTTGGGAAAAAGAAACGTACCCTAATCCGTCTAGGCTCTGATACCAAGTTGATGAGGCACGGGATAGGGATAGGATCGTCGGCGAGCTAAGAAGTCGCCGAAGATTAGGGTATCCTATTTTTTTTCACTATTTTCTGATTTCTTTATGGTGGTGACGAAGGAAAAAATAGGGATGGAGGATAACGAGAATGGACTACCACGAACCCTGAAACCCACTCTCACAGAGAGACTTCACACCTCTAGGGTATTATACCTACCACCCACCTCACTACATGCAGTCTAGGGTATCTCACCTACCACCCATCTCACTACAAGCGGAGCCCAGGGTATTTCACCTGCCACCCAGGTCACTCCTGGAGCCATGAGGGGGGATTTCAAAGAACGTGGAGGAAAACGAAGATGGGGGGATAACTAGGGCATCACGCCCCTACGATGTCCCGAAGGACAAAGACAACATCAACACCCGCAGGTGAAGACATAATAGGCCATAGCCCTGAACAACAACTGCACCAACTGACAAACCAAATCCCAAAAATTCAATTTCTTCTCCCTTTTTACAATAGGAATGAGGGGTTATTTATAAGCTCCATAACCCTCATTTGAATTTGAATACAGGATAGGGATAACTCAAATTTAAATACAAGATAGGATAAGATAAGCCTATCCATATCTCAATCATAACCAACAAAATCCTAATTTAAATTTCAAATAAAAGATAGGATAAGATAAGCCTATCCATATCTCAATCATAACCAACAAAATCCTAATTTAAATTTCAAATAAAAGATAAATCCTAAATTTATTTTTCAAATTTATTTGCTGCTCTGAAATTTGTGCTGCTCCGAGATTCGTGTAGGATGATGTCCCCATCAAGTCCCGATCAAATCATTCCACAATAAGCTAGCACTTGGAGTGGAATTAGATTTTGAAAGAGCCCTGGTGTGAACCACCTGTAGAGGCCGGACACGTGTGCGGCTAAGAAGAGTTCTTCCTCTTGCTCCTGGATCTTTTGCAGTGAAGAGCGTCTCCATTTCATACAAGGTATGGTTTTACATATATAGATATGTTGCTCTGAAATGTTCATAGCATGAATTCATGATTTCACTGTTTATATTAATCATTCATGCAAGATCTTGGGACAAGTAGCATAGAAAAGTTTTAAAGCATGCTTAGATTAAATGTTAATCATTTTATCATGCTTCCGCTGCATGTTATTTTGAAAAAATCTTAAAATACAAAGCATGCTCGCTATTATTTATCCTTTCAATTGGTATCAGAGCAACAAGGTTTCTTTAGCATGAATGTTTAGTATAAACATTATAAAATCAGTTTAATTTCTTGCAAGTACTCGGATTGAGTGCCTCACCAGGCCGTCCGGTCATAGGAGAGAAGTAGGGCTGCAAGACCCTCACTTCCCATTCAAAGGGATCTCCTATGGCGTGTAGGGGTGCCATTGTGAAGGACTCATGAAGAAGAAAAAGAAAAGAAAAAAGTAAAGATTAAAATGTTTTGATCTTTATTATGTTCTAAATTTGAATTCATAAAATATTTTAGAAATGTTCTAAAGTTAGTTTATGATTGCTATGTTAAATAGTTTAACATAAAATTCAAGTTTAGAAAAGACAAAGTTTGGATTTCAGCATTCCTGTGCTCGGATTTGATCAAGTGTCGACACTTGGTTTACCTAGTGTCGACACTTGGGTGTCTATGTGTCGACACTTGGCCTTCTAGGTATCGACTCATGAACAAAAATACAGAAATCGGTTCTCTGTGTGTTGACCTATCTCAGAGTAGTGTCGACACCTAGTATCGACACTTGTTACTGAAGTGTCGACACTTCACAGTGAACAGAAATTTAAAAATTGAATTTTCTTGTAAAAATGTTTTATAAAGTTTTTTGAAAATGTTTCAATCTGTTGTATGATTAACTTAATTATGAATTAAGTAAATCTAAGTGACTAAATGATCTGAGGATATGATTTTAAGATCTAAGTCATATTCATAACTTTGGTTTAAATGGGTTAGCTTGAATTAGGTCCTAATTGGGTTAGACCTAAGTTTAGATGAATAGGACTTAATAGAGAATTAACTTAATCAAATGTTGAGTTAAGGTTCTTCTCTAGTATCTATCTAATAGTTAGATTGATTGGTCCATATATCTAAATGGACTTAATCTTGGCTTCGTGGTAGGACCCGATTCCTTAGGCTAGTCTAATCGAAATTGGTGAACCAATTGGTGTCTAAGGTAAGTATGGCTTTTGATCTATGGTTTTTGGGGCTACCTCTTTCCTGGCCAATGATATTGGTGTCTAAGGAAAGATGGTTAATGGCTTAACCCATAACCTTGATCTCACTTACCTGGCCAATATGGTCAACCAGTTTTGATTAGTTAGCTCATTGATTCGAGTTAGCCCATGCCAATAAGATTAATCAGCTTGACTGATTTAGGTGCCCATGGATTTTGTGGTTCATGTAACCCTTTCATTAACATATGAAGTTAGTGAAAGATAATCCATGACTTATCCTTTCTCTTCTGTCACAACATGTATAAAACCTCTAAATTATTAGGTCCTTAAAAAGATGGAAATTATATGATAATTTTTTGTCTTAGCCTCCCATTAAGATGTTTGGTAATGAGTCCAGTAGTGGGGTGATCATCGGCAGATCCATAGATCGGGTGGTCATCATACTATTGGAATTGTCATTCATTATATGATGACATAATGCAACTTTCTTAAACAGGTGGTTAGGTTAGCCGGCCAAAGTCGGGCTTGATCATTTGTTAGCTAGAAGCATTAAGATCAGTCATGTTAATGGTTGGACCTAACTGGGACCTTCTTTAGCAGGTAGCCCAAAGGCCGATTGAAGTGTTCCTGGGGCAAAATAAATTATTAGGAGTTGTTTGGAGAAACAACTGGTTATGAACCTACCTTTAGATGAACATGGGTTGGCCGACCATAGTCGGGCTCATGTATTGTCTATAGGATTCTAGTACCCACTAAGGGATAAGTGTTATTCTTCGGATTGGAGGTAGAGGCTACCAGTCTGAAAAAAATAGTGGGAGGAGCTTTTAGACAAAAGTCCATGTCTTTAAGTTTTAAATAATTCATATACTAAATAGTCTTGGTTTTCTTTTTCAGATAATGTCTACTAATCTGTCACTCCGGTCATTATTAGATAATGACAAGCTCATGGGACCCAACTTCGATAGCTGGTATCGAAGACTGAGAATTATTCTCGAGCACGAACGGATCCTTTATGTATTAACGGATCCGACACCTGAGCGGCCAGCCCCCACCGCACATACTGCAGTCAGAGATGCTTATCAAAAGTGGGTCTCTGACCGTACTACAGTGCGGTGCATTATGTTGGCGGCTATGAACGACGAGTTCAGTCGCAGATTCGAGGAGGTCCAACCGGAGGAAATCCTTCAAAAGTTGAAGAAATCTTTTGGTGCTCCAGACGACGTTGAAAGGTACAGGGTTTCCTCTACCATCTTCAACGCTCGAATGACTGAAGGATCCTCAGTCACTGATCATGTATTGTACATGATCGAGATGATCGAGCGCTTGCCCAAACTCGGATATCCTTTCCACGAGCAGCTTGGGAAGGATGCGATTTTGAATTCTTCGCCTCCCTCCTACTTACCTTTTCTAGATCACTATAGATTAACAAGGCCTGTAGTCAACTACCATGGGTTGATGGGGTTACTACAGACTTATGAAAAGGATCACCAGCTCCAAAAGAGCTTGGTGAATTTAGTGGGAGGCAGTGCGGCAAGGCGTTGTCCCTTTAAGAAAGGGAAAAAGAAAAATAATAAAAATAAAATGGTGCAAAGTGCTGGGCCCAGTCAGATTAAGAAGAAGGCTGACTAGAGTCAGGCAGAATGCTTCTACTGCAAGAAGCCGGGTCATTGGAAGAGGAATTGTTCCGCTTACCTAGCTACACTTGACCCGAACAGGCCGAAGAAGAAGAAGCAGCAAAAGGTTGCTGGACAAGGTATTTATATGATAAATCCTTGTTATTTTTCTATTTGTGATACTACTAACTGAATATTAGATACTGGTAGTCCTTATCATATTTGCAATACGTTGCAGGGACTACAAGTTAGTAGAAGATTCGAGAATGGCGAGAGATTTCTGAATATGGGGAACGGAAGTCAAGCTCCAGTCCTGGCATTGAGAATTGTCAATCTATTTTTCAAGTCTTGTAAAGTTGTTCTTAGTGATTGTCACTATTGTCCATCATTCCTTGTAAATATTATCTCTGTAGGCCAGTTGGCCAGTAATGGTTATGAACTATTAATCAAGAGTAATTTTTGCAAAGTCATTATGAATGATATTGTGGTTATGACTGGACATATTAAGAATGGCATTTATGTTTTATCACAGCCTATTGGTGTAATGTACATTTCTTGCAAACACCCTAGATTAGATAATGTCAATGATGCTTATCTATGGCATTATAGGGTAGGTCAAATAAACAAGAATAGAATCAACATGTTAGTGAGAGAAGGTCTCCTAAACGTTAGTGATTGTGAATCACTGCCAACCTGTGAATCTTGTTTACTTGGTAAGATGACCAAGTCACCTTTTACTGGAAAAGGTGTACTAGCCGATGACATTTTGTGTCTAGTATATACTGATGTATGTGGACCAATGAATGTCGATGCCAAGGGTGGGTATAAATATTTCATTACATTTACGGACGACCTCTCAAGGTACGGTTATGTCTTTTTGATGAGACATAAATTTGAATCGTTTGAGATGTTCAAACGGTATCGTATTGAAGTTGAAAAACAAACCGGGAAGCTTATTAAAATCCTTCGATCAGATCAAGGTGGAGAATATCTTTCTGGGGAGTTTCTGACTTATCTTGAAGAGAATGGGATTCTCTCTCTATGGACACCTCCTGGGACGCCTCAGTTAAATGATGTGTCTGAAAGCAGGAATCAGACTCTGTTAGACATGGTCAGATCCATGATGAGATTTGCAAATCTGTCAACTTCCTTTTGGGGGTATGCTTTGGAGTCAGCATGCTATCTTCTAAATAGAGTTCCGAGTAAGTCTGTTAACAAAACTCCATATGAAATATGGAATGGGCATAAGCCGAGTCTATCACACCTTCGGGTTTGGGGATGTCCGGCTTATGTCAAGCATTTGGAAACAGATAAACTTGGACCTAGGTCTGACAGGTGCCTCTTTGTTGGGTATCCTAAAGAGTCTAAGGGTTATTTCTTCTATATGCCTGGGGAACAAAAATTGTTCGTCAGTCTTAGAGCTACCTTTTTAGAAAGGGAGTACCTTACTGAAGGTGCTCAAGCTGCCAATGTTGAGCTTACTGAAGTTCAATAGATAGAAGAACCAAATCACTCAAGGACTGCTACAGAACCCGTTATGATAAGATCAAACCTTGAGCCTATTGACCCGTCATTAAGGAGATCTGGTAGAGTACCGTGTCAACCGGACAGATACTATAGTTTTCTGGTTCGAGACGGTGATCCCGTTGAGCTCGATGAGAACAACGAGGATTCAATCACCTATATGGATGCGATGCAGAGGTCTGATTCTGAGTTGTGGCTGGGAGCCATGAAATCTGAAATGGAGTCCATGGAAATCAACAAAGTATGGACTTTGGTTGATCCACCTGAAGGGGTAAAACCCATTGGGTGCAAATGGGTCTTCAAAAGGAAACGGGGCGTAGATGGGCAGGTAGAGACCTATAAAGCCCATCTGGTTGCCAAGGGTTATCGTCAACGTTATGGTATTAACTATGACGAGACGTTTTTCCCTGTGGCAATGCTCAAGTCTATTCAGATTATGCTTGCCTTAGCTGCATATCTGGATTATGAAATCTGGCAAATGGATGTCCGAACAGCTTTCCTAAATGGTGAGCTAGATGAGGAGGTGTATATGATGCAGCCTGAAGGGTTCACATCCATAGATGAATCTAAGGTATGTAAGCTTAGTAGGTCCATCTATGGACTAAAGCAGGCATCTCGGAGTTGGAACATGCATTTTGATAAGTGTGTCAAGACGTATGGTTTTGTTAGGAACAAAGAAGAACCCTGCATATATAAGTGGGCAAATGGTTCTATAGTTGTATTTCTTGTACTGTATGTGGATGACATTCTCTTAATCGGGAATGACATCCCTGCATTACAGGGAATAAAAGTCTGGTTGTCATCCCAGTTTTCTATGAAAGACTTGGGTGAAGCTTCTTTCATACTAGGTATGAAGATCTATAGGGATAGATCAAGGAAGCTTCTGGGTTTATCCCAGTCTACGTATATTGATACTATGCTGAAAAGGTTCAGCATGGAGAATTCCAAGAAAGGCTATCTTCCGATAGGCCATGGAATTTCTCTTTCCAAGAAGGATTGTCCGACAACTCCTAAGGAAAGAGAGCGTATGAGCAGGATTCCTTATGCTTCGGTAGTAGGGTCCATCATGTACGCCATGACATGTACTAGACCAGATGTGGCATACTCATTAGGAATAGTGAGTCGATACCAGTCTGACCCAGGTGAAGCACACTGGAAGGTTGCAAAGACCATCCTGAAGTATTTGCGAAATACCAAGGACCAGTAGCTTCTTTTTGGAGGACCTGACTTGAAACTTGTGGGGTATACTGACTCCAGTTTCTAGTCAGATAGGGATGATAGCAAGAGTGTATCTGGTTTTGTTTTTACCCTGAATGGTGGAGCGATATGCTGGAAGAGTTCCAAGCAGCACACTGTAGCAGACTCTGTATGCGAAGCGGAATATATTGCAGCATCTGATGCAGCAAAGGAAGCTGTTTGGTTGCAAAAATTTCTTGGCGAGCTGGGAGTGGCACCTTCCCTGGATGGTCCTATTCCAGTGTACTGTGACAGCACTGGAGCCATTGCTCAAGCCAAAGAGCCAAAGTCCCATCAGCGTACCAAGCATATTCTGCGCCGATTTCATCTTGTGCGAGAAATCGTGGAACGAGGTGATATCGACCTTCTGAAGATTGACGGAAAGGAGAACCTGGCTGACCCCTTCACTAAAGCCGTTGGAATTCAAGAACTCAATAATTGTAAATGGAAGATGGGTATACGATACTGTTCTGATTAGCTTTAGTCCAAGTGGGAGTTGTTGGGAAATGTGTCCCAAAGCCAATTTTTACTGTAAACAGTTGTACATTTGATATAATTATATATGAATTATATTATTGAATAAAATATTTATTCTGGCATTTCATCACTATTTCATCTTTCGGTAATGAGTTCTTCAGTGATGAAGTCCTTAGGACTATTTGTAAGAGATATAGAGAGGATATATCATATAGTCCTAAAATTGTTCGCGACCAAATGATATACTTATTTCAGGATGATAGTATATCAAGTATAGGTTATTGTGTGCCATAGTCGTTGGTTGTCCTCTTAACCAAAGAGTGTATAGACACTGGTATGGCATGCAGATGTTGTGTTTGACATTTCATCGAACGTGACCCGTCTGTACTTTTTCTGTCTAGAGTTTTGATATGGACGTAGTTATCCCTCAGACATGAGATCGTCATGGTAGCTTGCGAGCAACTCACTGTACTTTGGTACTGGACTATCTGGATTTCTAATCCAGGGATGGAAGGTTTCTGGGTACAGTTAAGTACTCATGTAGCAGTGATCGGATCAAGATGGGATTGACCCCTCCAAAGTGTTTGGAGCAGATATCTTACTGTGTTTCAATTTAGCAAAACCTTGGCCTGGGTAGTCACTGTAAAGTGTTACAGGACTTGTGAGATTGAGACACATTGTTGATGGACTTTATGGGTTGGGCAGTTAAACCCTAAGTCTTCCTGAGCATTGAGGTCAAAGGGATTAATTACAAGGTTTTTATATCTCCTGATTCTTGATTGTTGCTCTGCAACTTCGACCTATCCGGACGTCGGGTGTCATTGCTAGATGGCGACTTTGACTGGTATTGAAAATGTTCCAGTGCTACCGGCTTAGTGTTCGAACCTATGGGGTCACACACCATAGGGATTTCTACTTGATCTAGTGATCGGAGAATGATTGGGAATCGTTCGTGGACTCACAGAGAAAAAGGTTTTTTCTTTATCCAAGTGTCAATACTTGATATTCTTGAAAGTGTCGACACTTGTGTAAGTGTCGACACTTGTTGATTTCGCAAGTGTAGATACTTGATGTCACAAAAAGTTGTGACATGAAATTTTCACTAATAATTGGTGATGCATGGAGGTGAATTAAGTAATGTGATTACTTGATAGCCCAATTTGATTGAGCTATAAAAATCTGGAACGAATCAAATAGGATTTGGTTCAAAATGGGTTTGGGTCCAATCGGGTTGAACCCAATGTATGCACACTTGACCCAATTGATTTTAGTTATGAATTAAAATTAATTAATACATTTAATCTGAATTTAAATAAGTTTAAATTCATTTTTGGGAAGTTATGTAACTTCCCATGACCATAACTCCCCATAACTACCCATTACCACACCTATAACTCCCCACTCTCCCTCTCCCTCTCCATCTACTTAAGGGGCTGAAATGGGAGGACGAAAATAAGGAAAAATTCAGCAAAGAAATGCTGGAAAAATCAAAAGGGAAGAAAGGGAAGAAACTAGGAAAAAGTTCTAGTTTTATAGGTATGAGATTTTTGGAGAAAAGTGTGCATTTTTGTACCTAGAGATCTAGGTCTTAGGATTGAGTGTTTGGGAAGGGTTCCAACCACTCATTCTCCACCTCTTGAGCTTTTTCATTCATTCGGAGAGTCCGGCATCGAAAGAAGAAAAGGAGTCCCGATCAAATTGTTCCACAACAAGCTAGCACTTGGAGTGGAAGTAGATTTTGAAAGAGCCCTGGTGTGAACCACCTGTAGAGGCCGGACATGTGTGCGGCTAAGCAGAGTTCTTCTCCTGCTCCTGGATCTTTCGCAGCGGAGAGCATCTCCATTTCATACAAGGTATGGTTTTACATATATAGATATGTTGCTCTGAAATGTTCATAGCATGAATTCATGATTTCACTGTTTATATTAATCATTCATGCAAGATTTTGGGACAAGTAGCATAGAAAAGTTTTAAAGCATGCTTAGATTAAATGTTAATCATTTTATCGTGCTTCCGCTGCATGTTATTTTGAAAAAGTTTTAAAATACAAAGCATGCTCGCTACTATTTATCCTTTCAGTCAGGTGGGTCGCGTCCGCCCTCCTGGTAATGCCTCTGGTGCCTCGGGACCTGCAAGGTACCAACGTCAGTGACCTGGACTGGGGATTCCGGTGGGGGCACTCCGACGGACAAGTCAGTGGCAATCCAGGGGAACAGGTCTTCCTAGTCGAGCCCCTCTGGATGAGCTCCATGCTAGGAGTGAATATAGTGTGAGTGAAAGATGAGGACGAGCTGGGAATGGTGTTGGTCGAGGTGGTCTTGGCCTCCTCTCTGGCCTTCTTCCCTTGTGTTTCTCTGGTTCCTCTCTTCAATCGAGAGTATGATATGAATCTCCCCCCTTGAGGTTAGATGCCGATACCTTTTTGCTTAGTTTTTTGGCGGACCTTGGTTTGCTTCGGGATCTCCCCCTGCTGTCATGTGTGGCGAGGTGCCATGACGTGGACGGGACGTCTCTCCTGTTTTGACAGTCGGGGAAGCCTCCGTAGATTTCTGACATTTCTTTCGCTTATCCCTTTCTTGGGAGTCTGTTAGGGTCTCGATCGGCGGGCCACCGGTCTTAGGATCCGTGCTCTCCGGTAGGATCTTTTCTCCGGTTGTACAGCAGATCGGCGGAGGATATGGTGCCTTGATTGCGGCATGGTTGGTGTCGTACGACCCTCGGGAGCATCGCCACTATCCTTGGAGGAGAGGTAGGGCTCCCTTAGTGGCCAGCATATTGGCTTGAACAGGGGGCCGAGCTGGAGAGGCAGGGCCTGTCTGCGGTAGACTCGCTTGGGTGCTGCTCGGCAAGACGGAGGCGGACCGAGCTCGGTCGCGGAGGGGCGCCTTGTGGCGGAGGAGGCTGAGCTCGACTCCTGACCACGGGGCCCAACCTCAGACGAGCTCGGTGCCGGGGTGCCACCCAGCCCAGGAGACTTGAGCTCGGAGGGGCGCCTCATGGCAGAGGAGGCTGAGCTCGACTCCTGACCACGGGGCCCGATCTCGAGGGGTCCGTCTTAGGTGGGA
Source organism: Areca catechu (assembly GCA_021397845.1). Classification (NCBI taxonomy): domain Eukaryota; kingdom Viridiplantae; phylum Streptophyta; class Magnoliopsida; order Arecales; family Arecaceae; genus Areca; species Areca catechu. Next base: position 145,858,715 of record CM038049.1, on the reverse strand, counting down.
ACTTGGACTCGGCTCTGACCTAGGTGTTCTGGGCTTGTGGGAACGGACCTGGCAGAGGACGGAGCTTACCTTCGGTGAGTAGAGGTGTTGCTTCAGGGGAGCTCAGCTCGGCAAAGGCGCTCATGTTGAAAGCTTATCGTGGCGTCTGATGGGGACTCTACGTCCACTGCCTTATGCCATGTCAGCGTTCTGGCCACATCATTTGCCTCCCATGCCGAGGCCCATTGACGCGCGGTGCTTGGGGTGAAGGGCGCAATTATGGTGCTGACATGGAAAGGCAAAGAAATCGGGTGTAATAATGGCTAAAATCGGTGGCGCCTCACTCTGTGGTCCTACGAGCTTGTGGGAGGATGCCACGTGGCCACGCAGGAGGGGGGCCGTCGAGGCAGGCGCGGAAGTCAGAGCGACCTGGTCGGATGGGCGCCCAGGCCCAATGGATGGTCGACATGCGACGGGCGCCTTCTGGGGGGCCGCAAAGGTGCGGTTGGGCGTAGGCAGCTTGGGAAGGAGGGGTAAGTTTCTTCGAAGCTTACCCTCATTCAAACTTTGCACGCCCAATATTCTGCAGGAGTATTCTCCCTTCTCTTCCTCCTTTCCGGCCACCGGTGACTCCCTAGGGTTCTTGCAGGTTAGCCTCTTCTTCTCATCTTGTAGGAGCCATTTTAGGGTCCCTCTTATCCCTTTCTTCTTCCTTCTTGTCTCCTCTCTCCATGGATCACTTTGGTCTGGAGTTCCGTCCTTCTTGCCAAGCCGAAGCCGGACCCTCCCGGCCGAGGACTACCTCCTCCTCCGATGAGGAGATGGAGGTGGCGAGGTTTGAGTTTAGTAGGTGGCCCGCCCAGGGCCCGGTGATCATTAGGGAACCCGGGTCTTCCCCTCCTGTTCCTCGAGTCCTTCCTGAGCCTGAGCCTTCTCGGTCGACAGGTCCTGGAGGGATTGCTTCGGCGATCACCGTTGAGGATACGGTGTCCATCCGAGAAGCTTATGGCATCCCCGAGTCCATCCGGCTCTTCGTTCCTCATCTCGGGGAGCGGGTTACCTCCAATGGCCCTCGGCGGATTGCCTTCTATGAGGAGACCTTTGCCGGGGGTCTCTGCTTCCCTGTACATCCTTTCTTCCTTTCCTTCTTGGCCAACTACCGGCTTATTCCTGCCCAGTTGGTCCCTAACGCCATCAGAACGGTATTTTGTTTTATCATTCTGTGCCACTTCCACATGATTGTTACCTGTTTTTCCCAGTTCAGGGCTTTTTTCATCCTGAAACGCCACCCCACTGAGGATGGGTGGTGGTCCCTCTCTTCCCGCTCTCGGGGCATCAGGTTTGCACTCCCCTCTTCCATCAAAGGATGGAAGAGTAGATTCTTCTTTGCCTCTGTAGAGGGGATCGACTGGGTTTGGAGTGACCCGGATCGATCTCCGAATAGGAATTCTTCTATCGAAGCCACCGACCTCGACCTGTACAACCTGGTCAAGTCGGCTGAGATCCCTCCGCTCGAGGTCTTGCTGTCAGAGCAGAACCTTCACGAGGCCGAGGTCAGCTCGGTGCAGGAGTCGGGTGAGTTCGACTTGGCCACTTCCTCATAATTTCTTATTCATTTTTTCTTTTTCCTTTTTTTTTGTTTTTTTTTTGCTGCTACTGTTGGGCTGACCTCATTCCATTTGGTGCAGAAATGAAGTTTTCGATGGATGAGCTGCTCTCGTTCTCGAAGGAGTGGGAGCAGACCACCGAGGCTACCGAGCCGGCATCGAAGAGAGCCCGAACTGATGATGGAATGAGGCCGGTGCAGGCTGGGGTGGACGTGCTGGTGCAGGCGGAGACGAATGCGCCGGTACAGGAGCGCAGGCAGAAGAGGGCGGCCGAGCCCATCTCGGAGCCTCCCATAGCGGCGTCCGAGCCCAAGGTGGTTGTCCGCACGAGGTCAGCCACCGTTGTTGCCAGGTCGGCGCCCTCCACCTCATAGGTCGCCAACATGGAGGAGGACAGTGGGGCGCAAGAAGTCAGGCCGGCGCCCCAAGTCCTGTCCGATGTGGTGCCGATCTCTCAATTGGCACCGAGGGAGCCTTCTGCCGCTGAAGGAGCTGAGTCGGTGGGAACACGAGAGAGGGACTATCGTCGAGTCCCTTTCCAGCTAGGCCTGAATGTGTCCTTGATGAAGGATGCCAGCCTAGCGGAGCGCATGATGGACTTCTTGGTCCAGTCATGCGACAGGCACGAGGGGAGCGGGCGACTCCTCGGTGATGTCATCACGGCGTCGTTCGCCCAGCTATATGCTGTAAGTAACTTCTCCCCACCTTGATATCTTTTTGCCTTCTTTTGTTGCTAATCCTGGATCTTCTCACTGCAGCAAAGGCGGGAGCTGATCCTTATAAGGGATTACTACCGCAACTGGGCAATGAGGGACAGAGAGCAAGGAGCCGAGCTCGCGTCCCTCAAAGCTGAAGTAGGCTATAAGGATGCGGTCGAGAGGCTAGCCAGAAGGTGAAGAGCCTCCAGGCCGAAGCTACTGAAGCTGCCAGAATAAGGACGGAGCTCGACAACGAGCTCGAGTCCAAGCGGGCCCGGCTGAAGGAGCTCCGGGCCGAGTCGGAGGCGACCAGAGAGAGGGCCACCTCCACTAAGAAGAAGGTGGCTGCGACCGAGGAGAGAGCTACCGATGTAGAGGAGAAGGCTGCTCTTTCCCATCGCTCCACTGAAGCTGCCGAGAAGGCGCTAGCGACAGCCGTCCGTCTGTCCGAGCATCTGAAGGCGGAGCTGGAAGAGGTCCGGCATCGGGCCAAGGCTACGGAGAAGGTAGCCGCTGATGCTGTGGCTGCCTTCAAGGTGACCCCGGAGTACCTCAAGGACTTCCGGGAAGCAGCAACGGACTCCTTCGCCAAGGGGTTCGCGTACTGCCGGTCCCAGCTACGGGGAGTTCTGTTCGAGGAGCAGCTGGCCGCGCTTCGAGTCCCGGGAAAGAAGGCTTCCTCCACAACGATGACGGTGGCGGCAAGGCAGGGAGCTGCTCCAACTGTGGCTCGGGCTCTAGCGACCTCGAAGGTGCCTGGCCTCGGGGAACCGGCATCGACAGCGGTGAGGGAGGCACCTGCGCCGCGACCGGAGGCAGCCGGTCCGACCCCAGTGGCCTCAGCGGCTGAACCTGCTCCTCCTGCGGAGGTGGAGGAGGGAGAGGTCCCAATAGTGCACCGCCCGAGGAAGGAGCCGGCCCCTTAGGATAGGATTTTTCTTCTTTTTTATACTTGTATTTTCTTTCATTTCTCGACCGGGTCATTTAGCATGTCAGGGCCCGGAAGATAGTGTAATCGGTTCTTCCAGCAATGAAATGCATCTTTATAATCATGGTGTCTCTATTGTCTGCAATGTGGAATGTCCCCTCTCTCGCTTCTTCTCCCTTTCTTTGCTACTTCTTTCTTTTCGGTGCAGGGAGGTCTGGGATGGGAGTCAGGAACTTCGACCGGCACCGACCCGGTGTTGAGCTTGAGGTCATGCCGGTGAAGGATGTTGACCTTGGACTCAGCTGCTTGGAGACATGATCCAACGGTCGCTGTCTCGGAGCTAGGCTCGGGGGCGTCGGAGGCTGAGATCCTTGGCGCTGGAAGTTTGGGTCTTGAACCTTATTGTCTCGGAGCCAGTCTCGAGGACATTGATGCTTAAGAAGTGCGGCGCTAGAAATCTGAGTTCTAGGCCTTGGCATTCTGGAGTTGGGCTCGGAGGCACTAAGTGCCTGGGGGTTTCCCAGGTCCTTTGCCGGGGAGCTGGGCTCGCCGGTGCCGGAGGGTCGTCCGGTCTTTGAGGCCGGGAAGCTAGGCTCGCCGGTGCCTGGGGGCTTTCCAGGTCTTTGTGCCAAAGCCCTCTTCTCTTGTCTTTGATGCCAGGGACCTAGGCTCGCCAGTGCCTGGGGGCTTCCCAGGTCTTTGGTTAGCGACGATGCTGTCCAGCCCAGGGGACCGGAGCTTGGAGGGGCGCCTCGCGGTGGAGGAGGCTGAGCTCGACTCCTGATTATGGGGCTCGATCTCGAGGGGTCCACCTTGGGTGGAAGCTCATGCTTGGCTCCAGCCTAGGCATCCCGGGCTTGCGGGAGAGGACCTGGTAGAGGATGGAGCCCGGCTCCGGCTGTCATCATGAGGCCGGGCCTGGACACGTTGATGATGACGAGATGTGTGGTTCCAAAGCGCCCTTGGCCAAAGGTCTGAGCTCTGGTCTTGCGCAAGCGTCATGGAGCTAAGCTCGAAGACGATGGGATCTTGAGATGGCGCCTGGGAGTTGGGCTCATAGGCGCGTTGGTTGAGAGAATTTTCTTGGCCGGAGATCTGAGCTCCGGTCTTGGGCTGGCGTCCTGGAGCTGGGCTCAGGGACGGTGATGTTGGAGAGCCGCGAGGCTCGGAGGTGCCCTTGGCCGGAGATCTAAGCTCCGATATTGAGCAGACATCCTGGAGCTGGGCTCGAAGACGTTGTGAACTTGAGATGGCGACTTGGAGTTGGGCTCGTAGGCGCAGCGATTAAGAAAATTCCCTTGGCCAGAGATCTGAGCTCCGATCTTGGGCTGGCCTCCTGGAGCTAGGCTCGCCAGTGCCGGTGGTCGTCCGGTCTTCCTAGGTCTTTTATGCCGGAGAGCTGGGCTCGCCGGTGCCGAAGGTCGTCAAGTCTTTTGATGCTGGGGAGCTAGGCTCGTCGGTACCTGGGGGCTTCCCAGGTCTTTTGATTCCTGCAAGGCAGATAAACCGTTGCACAGGAAAAGGACTTTTATTGCAAATGGAGGGAGAACTTACATATTGGTAGTAACTCCCTGGATCACAAGTGTTCCATGTCCAAGGGGAGCCTGGTTCCATCCAGGTCCTCAACATAGTGGGCTCTCTACAGGAGGGCCTCGGCCACTTTGTAGGGGCCTTCCCCATTCGGTGGGGGTCTACCACGCTCTCTGGGTTAAGACGCCTTAGCTTAGCACAACACTAGGTTGCCGGGTCAGAAGATCTTCAACCTCACCCGGGTGCTATGATGTCGGGCGACCCATTACCGGTACGTTGCCATCCAAGGCTAGGCTTTGACCCTCGTTTCTTCGAGGAGGTCCCGGTTGAGGGGGTGCACCGAGCTCAACTGGGATCACTATCTCCATGCCGAAGACGAGGTTGAATGGCGCTTTGCCCGTGGCTGCTCTGGGTGCTGTGTGCCAGGCTCATAGGACGCTCGGGAGCTTTTCCGCTCCTTGCCCCCCCAGGCCTTCTCAGAGGTGCACCTAGTCCCCTAGTGTATCATCCCCACCGGCTTCTCGATAGGGCGATTGTCGACCGCTGGGACTGGTGGTGGGGCAACGAGTGCCTGGGATTCCAACTGGGATCTGACCCCATATACCTTCCGAGGTAGCCTCTCTTGATGAGCTCCTCAATCTCCCACTTGAGGTCGCGGCATTTCTTGGTGTCGTGACCGTGGTCATGATGGAAGTGATGGTACTTTGACTTGTCACGGGTGGCAGACGGATTCAATGGCAATGGGCATCGCAAATAGGTCTCACCCTCGACCTCCATGAGGATCTTCGTCCTCAAGGTGAGGAGAGGGGTGTAGGCCTCCACAGGAATAGGAGTCCCCCTCGGTCTTGGCCGGTCCATTCATGAGCTTTGAGCTTGGGGCGTTGGCTTCTACGCCCCTGGCCCCTCGGCAGGCGCAAGCCTCTTCGGTGGCCTCCCATCTAGCTCCAGCCGGGTACGATCCGACTTCTCAGCGCGGATGTACTTCTGAGCATGGATGAGGAGCTCGGAGTAAGACTTCGGAGGCTTTTTATCGAGCGAGTACGTCAAGCGAGAAGTCTTGAGCCCTCGCTTCAAGGCCAGTATGGCAACCGGCTCCTCCAAATAGTAGATCTCCATGGCGGCAGCCTCGAAATGAGCCACGTAACTCTGCAGCGGCTCCTGATCCTGTTGCCTGATGGAAAAGAGGCTGTTCACCTCGTGTGCCATCTTCTGGCAAGCGTTGAAATGAGCCACGAACTTCTGCCCCAACTGGGCGAAGGAGCTGATGCTCTCTGGTTTGAGGCGGAAGAACCATACTTGAGCCCCCTTCTGGAGAGTGGCGGGGAAGGCGATGCACAGCAAAGCGTCGATGGCTCCCTGGACCCTCATGAGGGCTCGATAGCTTTCCAGGTGGTCCAGGGGGTCTTTGGTCCCGTCGTAAGGGTCCACCTGCAGCATATGGAATCGGTGCAGGATCGGCTCCGCTTGGATTTCTTGGGAGAATGGGGGATGGGCATCGTAGCCCGTTGGCTCACTAGCAGAACCTGGCATGCTGGCGAACTGGCGATCGAACTCCGCCAGCTTGCATTCATGCTCCTCCAGGCGCCTACTCGTCATGCACCTGGCGGCTTCATCGGTGGACCCCTCCGCCGAAGGAGACGGAGAAGGTGACATGGATGCGTGGGACCCGTGGCGGGGGGTCTTACTTTTCCTGCCTCGACGGGGTCTGTGCGCCTCCCACCCGAGGTTTCGTGAGCGGCTCTCTCCGTCAGCAGAGCCGGCTAGTTGTCTTTTTGTCGGAGCTTGATGGCTGCCTTGGTTGTCAATGGTGGCCCGCGGCTGCGACAGCCTTCCTTGGAAGGAGCGCAGGCTATCGTGGGGAGTTGCAGCATGGGCCACCAGGGTCCCTGACCGCCGGTGGGTAGCCACGGACCGGTGCTGGTGCTGAAGCTGGCGCACTGCCATGGCAAGAACTTGCATCTGTTGGGCGAGTGCAGCCAGCTGGGCCTCTGGTGAATGTGAGATAACTGGGGCAAGCACTTCCATCTCTAGTCCATGCAGGTTCCCGTGAAAAGGGGATGCCTTCGCATGGCTGGGAGAAGCTCCCCTTGCCCAGGTGGTCGCCATCCTCCCTGCTATCCGACTAGGCGGGGCTTGGACTGGATCGAGTGTCATTCTGCCCCCCTACCTGGCGCGCCAATCTGTTGTCGCCTGGATCGTCGTGGCCCGTAGTTGCTGATGGCATCGGGTGGGTCGCGTCCACCCGCATGGTAATGCCTCCGGTGCCTCGGGACCTGCAAGGAAGCAACGTCAATGACCCGAGCCAGGGATTCCGGTGGGGGCACTCTGACAATCAAGTCAGTGGTAATCCAGGGGAACAGGTCCTCTTGGTCGAGCCCCTCTGGATGAGCTCCATGCTAGGAGGAGTGAATATAGTGTGAGTGGAAGATGAGGACGAGCTGGGAATGGTGTTGGCCGAGGTGGTCTTGCCCTCCTCTCTGGCCTTCTTCCCATTGTGTCGCTCTGGTTCCTCTCTTCAATCGAGAGTATGATATGAATCTCCCCCCTTGAGGTTAGATGCCGATACCTTTTTTGCTTAGTTTTTTGACAGGAGTTTCTACCTTGGTTTGCTTCAGGATCTCCCCCTGCCATCATGTGTGGCGAGGTACCGTGACGTGCACGAAACGTCTCTCCTGTTGTGACAGTCGGGGAAGCCTTCGTAGATTTCTGATATTCCTTTCGCTTATCCCTCTCCTGGGAGTCTGTCAGGGTCTCGATTGGCGGGCTGCCGATCTTGGGTTCCGTGCTCTCCGGTAGGGTATTTTCTTCGGTTGTACGACAGATCGACGGAGGATATGGCACCTTGATTGCGGCATGGTTGATGTCGTACGGCCCTCGGGAGCATCGCCACTGTCCTTGGAGGAGAGGTAGGGCTCCCTTGGCGACCAGCATATTGGCTTGAATAGGGGGTCGAGCTGGAGAGGCAGGGCCTGTTTGCGGTAGACTCGCTTAGGTGCTGCTCAGTAGGACGGAGGCGGACCGAGCTCCGTCGTGGAGGGGCACCTCGTGGCGGAGGAGGCTGAGCTCAACTCCTGACCACGGGGCCTGACCTTAGACGAGCTCGGTGCCAGGGTGCCACCTAGCCTAGGGGACCTGAGCTCGAAGGGGCGCCTCATGGCGGAGGAGGCTGAGCTCGACTCCTGACCACAGGGCCCGATCTCGAGGGGTCCGCCTTAGGTGGGAACTCGGACTCAACTCCGGCCTAGATGTTCCGGGCTTGCGGGAATGGACCTGGCAGAGGACGGAGCTTGCCTTCGGTGAGCAGAGGTGTTGCTTCAGGGGAGCTCAGCTCGACAAAGGCGCTCATATTGAAAGCTTGTCGTGGCATCTGATGGGTACTCCACGTCCGCTGCCTCGTGCCATGTCAGCATTCTGGCCACATCAAAGTCCTCCAGAGCTTTATGGAGGAAGGTCCAATTAACACAGTCATAAACCCTCTCCATGTCCAGCTTGATAGCCATAAGAGAGTCTCCTGGAAGCTCGGTGGAGATCATGCATAAATTCCTGAGCAATAAGAATATTGTCCGGTATACTATGACCTCCAATAAAAGTACCCTACTCCAGGCTAATCAGCTGAGGAAGAAACACTTTCATTCTGTTTGTCAGCAACTTGGCGCACACTTTATAAAGTGTGTTGCAGAGACAATCGGCCGAAAATGAGCTGGCTGAGTTGGATCAGCACGCTTAGGGATAAGAGCGATATAAGTCTGCTTCCAACTAGAGGGCATAGTAGCCGTGTTGAAAAAAAACTGTACGGTAGCAACCATGTCAGTTCGAATAATGTCCCAGAAGGCCCAAAAGAAGAAAGGAGGAAAGCCGTTAGGACCAGGAGCTTTATCCTCCGCAAGGGACTAGACGCCAATTCAACCTCCATCTCAAGAACCTGAGTCAGAAGCAAAGAATTTTGGATAGAAGAAACAGAGGTCCGAGGCGAAACAACAGTAATAAAAGAGGATATAGAAGAAGGAGCAGTCCACCTGGCAGCAAAGTAATTTTGAAATTCTCTCCTGATGTCCTCCTCCTCCTCCATCCATCCCATCTGGTCAGAGTAAAGAGCCCGGATCCTATTCGTATGTCTCCTAATAATAGTGGTATTATGAAAATAGTGGGTATTCCTGTCCCCCTCCCGTAGCCACTGGACCCTGGATTTTTGTCTCCAGAGCACCTCCTGATTCTATAACAAAGAATGATGACGAGCCAAGAGGCCTCGCAGGGTTTCCAGGTCATCATCGGACAATGAGCCATTAGTATCCTCCTTGACCTGCAAAGAAAGAATGGAGGCTTCCACCATTTTGATATTATTCATAAGATTGCCAACCTCCACCTTGTTCCAGCCGATCAATCGTCTCTTAAGTAAAATGAGTCTCTTAGAGATTCTATAGGCAGCATCGCCCTACACCGGCATCGCCCAAACCTCTCTAGCAATATTTTTTGCCTTGGGATAGGAGAGCCAGAACTTCTCGAATCAAAAAGGCCACGATCTCCTGGGAGGGGTGTTCAGAGAAAGAAGAATAGGAGCATGATCAGAGGATATCCGACTAAGATGGCGTACCTTATGCTCAGGATAGCTGGAAATCCAAGAAGGGGTAGCATAATATCTATCTAGTCTCTCCCAAACTCTGGCCTGACCTGATCTGTTATTACACCAGGTATAGCGAGGACCCAGGAACCCCCTAGGTCCAACAGGCCGTTATCTTGAATGAAACTGGAAAGCTCCCTTGAGCCCACATTTTGGACAAAGGGTTTACCTCCCCACTTGTCCTCCGGCCTATCAATAGCATTGAAATCCCCTGCTACCACCATGGAGATCCCTTGTTGAATTAAATATAGTAGCTTCCTCCCATACCGTCCTTCGCTCTCTGTACGACATACTTGCATAAACACCATAGAGGAGCCAAGAAGGCCGGTCAGGCTCAATAATAATAATAGCAACAAGTTGGGTGGAGCGGTGGAAAACATCGACCTTAACTGCAGCCTTATCCTAGCTGACAATTATGCCCCCAACCAGCCCCTGGGAAGGCACAGAGAAGAAACCCCAATCCCTGGGAAACCGACACCTGAGTCCATCGAGACTTGGACCAGTGATCCTAGTCTCCAGCAACACAGATCCGAGGATTATAAACCTGTAGATACCTTCGATAAGTAGATAGAAAGGAGGGTTTTTTAGTCACCCTAACATTCCATAAAAAAATATTCATAAAGATAGAAGTCAAACATGAGAGGCGGACCCCTATCCAACCTCCTCCGCTTGCACTGCACCGTCGGTCTTCGATCTTGCAGGAGTGTTTTCCCCCATCTTCCCGGCTTCACCAAGAGGACCCGGCCTCCATGTGGTAGCCCCCACCAAGGCAAGAGCATCTTTTAGCTTATTACAAATCTGGCCATGATCTAGCTGGACACTGTTAGTCGATCCAACCAGTCCCCCACCTTTATCAGATTCTGGAAGCAGAGGGATAGCAGGGTTCTTTCCCGAGGGTGTTATACTCCCTATACACAGAACCTCACCCACACGGGCTCCCCCTCCCTCCCCTCCATACTTCTTCACTCCCTCGCCACCCCCCCTGTTTGAAATCTCCCCTACGACCAGCTGCTCCTAGTAAAGCCGTCACTGTAGCCGAGACCTTGAAGACTACCGGCAGCTTCCCTGAAACAGGCTGAATACCCCCCTCCCTCCCAGAGCCCCTTCGATCCTTTGGTGAACTATGTCCAGCACCCCCTGAACCCACAATTATATCCCTTGCCCCAGGGGGCACCACAGAGACCAACAGCCGTGCACCCCCTTCAATCCCCACCTCCCCTGGTCGCACTGTCCCCCTAAGAGATGGAGGGACAGTGACCATAGCCCTCTTACCCCCCTCCAACCCATCATTTTTAGAGACTGGCTGGATCCCAGCTGAGGAAGCCTACAGCGACTCCCCCTTAGAGAGCACCACACCCTCAGCAGTAAGCTCACCACTCTCTGGCTCCAGCCCCTACTTCCCCTCCACCCTCCTCCATTCTTTTTTAATTTCCTTTCTCCTTCCCTCAATTAACCCCAGTGGTGCAGTAGAGGAGATCCCACCCAGCCACCCTGTTTCCCCCCCCCTCATTGACATTCATAGAAGGGGAAGGAGAGCAAACCTGGTCCGTTGGTGCTGCGGAGGACTTAATGGAGGAAGGAGAAGAAGACTGGGATGGGCTCCTGCTTCGTTTGAGGGAGATCATGCCCACCTCCACCATCTGCTGGTCCTTGTGGCCCTCCTCAGGCAGAATGATTTGCATCCCATCCGCTAAAACTGCAAAGAAGCTGGCCGCTTCCTTCTGAGAACCCCCTCCCTCTGACTGGTCAAAGGCTGAGGCTTCCGGCGATCGTCTCCGGGCTACTTTGGATGGCTTTTGCCACCCTTCTGAATCCAGCAGCGAGCTCGGTGTGGAGGAGCACCGAGTTGGGGAAGATCTGGAATGGGAGGAAGATAATGGATCAGACGAGGAGACCAGGGCCTTACCTCGGTCCGAGAACTGTGGTGCCCTCCCAGCCATGGCCTCCGCTCGAGATTGGCGCATTCTTGCTGTTACCAGCCAGGGCCCAAACGGGAGGTTCTCCTCCTCCCCCAGTGAATTGGGTCCCTGAGTTCCTGAATCGTCACCCAGATTGGCAGCCTCGTCCTGTTGGACCACCAGGTTGTCATGGGTGAGTGTTGAAGGTCGAGCAGCAGTCTTCATGTTCTCCTCCCTGAACTTGCAGCTTTCGAGCATGTGACCCATCCTCCTGTACTGGAAGCAAACTAGCAGCAGGTTTTCATACATGAACTGCTGCCAGAAAGCAGTTCTCCCCTTGATCAAAACCCCAGGGAACAACGGCTTAGTGGCATCAAGCTCCAACCTCACCCTCGCGAAGCCCGTTTTCCGTTTCAGATCTGTGAAGCTATCGAGGGAGAGGGGAGTACCTGCTTCACCGGGTACTGCCAGAATTGTCGATATCTCCCAGTACTCCAGCGGCAGGTCCGGCAGCCGCATCCAAACGACCATGGTATTTACTAGGCTCCTTTGAGGGTGGAAATCCGTGCACCATGGCTTCAGAGCCATCAGCTGGCCTCCAATGTACCATGGACCCGATTGCAAAACCCTGGTGCAGACTTCCTTCGAACCCACCCTTACCAGCACGTGGTCATCCCCCACCGGGAAGACCTCTGGTTCAGAGGGGAGTTGCAACCTGAGGTGAACCTCCTTCCCCACCCGGGCCACCGGAATCCTCCGACCGAGGCTGCGGAAGATGATGGCAAGCCCTTCCCACTTGCTCCGTGCTTCGTCCAAGAAAGATTCCGACATGACCAGCACCTTGGTGAAGCTATGCTGGAGACGCTCAACCTCCTCATCCGTAAGCTTGTAAGGGGTCCACTGTGGCGCTCACGGCGGCCCATGCACCACCTCCGTCCACGATCTCTCCTTACCCTCCTTTGCTTCCGGTTCGGTAGCTCCGGATCCCCCCTCCGTCGATGGATCAACCATCCGCAGGCGCAGCAACCTCAGCGACGACGACAAAGGCTCGAAACCCTACCCGCCAAATCCTAAATCCCTAGGAGAAAACGAAGGAGATGATGGCTCGGAAAACAAGACACTCCGACCGCTCCTGAAGCGAACTCTAGGATTACGAACCACCTCTTCTTCAGATGCCCTTTTGCATGAAATCTATGGACCATTCTTAGGGTACATCATAAACTTAATGGTTGGCCATGTTCTTTCCTTGATTTATGGTTAGTTCAAAGAAAGATGAATAAAACAAGAATGGTCGGCAGGAGCAATGATCAATTAAATGCAGAAATTTATTAGATACTTTGGAAAGAGAAAAAATCATGATCATTTTTACATAAATCGGGATCGATCTACGGAGTCTTGCAGTTCTGCATTCATACATTCAAGAGCTGATTGGTTCTTTGTTCGCCTACAAATGCAGAGAATCATGCAGAATTGTGCTCGAAAATCAAACCTAGTAGTCTTCGGGGATGAATCCTTGACTGGCATTTTTTAGTGTGCTTCAGCACGAGTCTTTTGTGGAACATCGCTTCTTGTGGGAACCACAGACCACATGTTCGGCTGCCGGAAAGGAAACACCTCCTGATGGGTTGTTGAGTGGCTTCTTTTTACGAGTTGACTTTGAAAATAGATCACCCGTTTTGCTGGCGGAAAGGAAACCCCTCCAAATGGGTTGGTGAGTGACTTCTTTATATAGTGTGCCTGTACGAGTCGACTCGAAGGACGGAGGAGTGCGAAGAACAACTGTTGGTCTCTTTATCCTTTCTCTGGATAGTTCTCCTTGAGATGATGCAGGGTTTACGTTATCATTTTATACCGTATCCTGTTGGCTAAAAATCGATACCGTTTATACATAAAAAATAATTTAATATTTTAGATTATCGTTCATTTCGGTTCGATTCGGACTTGATTCGATCTGGTTGATCGGATTCGAATTCAATAATTCTTAAATAAAAAAGATTTTTTTAAAAAAAAATTTATAAATTTATTATAAAATCAATACCGTGCCCTATCGTACCGAATCCGATACGGTTTCTGAGTTCGTTATGTTGATGTTTTGTTATTTCCTTGTCAGCGAATTATTCTTGCAGACCGACCATGTACATACCCTCATCATTTTGTTCTCCTTAATAAAATCGGGTGGCAGCTATGCTGTCTTCCTTGCCATTAAAAAACATATGGAATGTGGATAGATGACCTAGGCAAGGGCTTTGAGTCCTCAACGGCTGCTGGACGCAAAGGTTGAATAGATCCATGGTTATTTTAATAAATGATGGGTGGCAGTCCTCCTGCTTCCCTTTCCACTCAAAAAAAAAAAAAAAAAAAATCCACGGTTACACATTATATGCGGCAAATAACCATGGAATTGCTCAAAGGGAAAATCTCCCATTCTTCTCCGAATGGAGCTAAAACTATCCGTAATTTTGGAGATATGTCTGCTTGCCGGAATCACAGCAACCAAATATGATGAATTCACATACAACGGATTCAAAAACAGCAATTTATACCTTGATGGCATAGCAGAGATCACACCCGATGGCCTTCTGAGATTAACCAACAACCAGCATGGTCATGCATTCCACAAATTGCCACTTCATTTGAAGAATACCTTGGATGGTAACGTTCACTCTTTCTCTACTTGCTTTGTCTTTGTAGAACCCCCAGAGTATGCAGATGTGGGTGGCGATGGAATGGCATTTGTGCTTTCTCCAACCAGAGGGCTTCCTGGGGCTCTGCCCAAACAATACCTTGGTCTCTTCAACTCTAACAATAATGGCGATTCATCAAATCATGTCCTTGCCATTGAGCTAGACACCATCCTCAATATGGAGTTTGGAGATATTGACAGCAACCATGTTGGAATTGATGTCAATGGATTAAGGTCGGTAAATGCCGCCCCAGCATCATATTTCTCAGAGAACATTGGTATGTTCAAGAACCTCAGCCTTGTAAGCTGGGAACCTATGCAGGTATGGGTAGATTATGGCAATCCAGAAAAGAAACTAAATGTAACCATATCCCCCATCAGTGTGCCCAAACCGAGTCGTCCATTGTTGTCTTATACTATTGATCTGTCCTCTGTAATATTAGACACCATGTATGTTGGCTTCTCTGCTTCTGCTGGCTCCACGCAAACATCGCATTATGTTCTTGGTTGGAGCTTTAAGATGAATGGGCAAGCGACTGCCCTCAACCTGTCCAGCCTTCCTTCACTTCATTTTAAAAAGCATAGAAGAAATCTAACATCTTTGATAATTTGGCTGTCCTTAGGAGTAGTGGTGTTCATAACTACAATTGCCTCGAGTATTGTTTGCATCATAAGGAAGGCAAGATATGCTGAAGTTCTTGAAGAGTGGGAGCTAGAACATAGATCTCGTAGATTCTCATATAAAGAACTATTCAAGGCTACCAAAGGTTTTCGAGAGGAAAATCTTTTGGGAGTTGGCGGTTTTGGAAGAGTTTACAAAGGCATGCTACCCAACTCGAAAACTGCAATTGCAGTGAAGAGGATATCTCATGATTCTAGGCAAGGAATGAGGGAGTTCGTCAGGGAGATCACGAGTACCAGTGAACTCCGTCACCGTAATTTGGTCCACCTTCTTGGCTATAGCCGTCGGAAATGGGAACTCCTTTTGGTCTATGAGTTCATGCCCAACGGAAGTCTTGACAAGTTCCTCCATGATGCAAACAAGCCAACAACACTTGACTGGAATCAGAGACTAAAAATTGTGAGAGGCGTGGCTTCAGGTTTGCTCTACTTGCATGAAGGTTGCGAGCAGATTGTCGTACACAGAGATATAAAAGCAGGCAATATCTTGCTGGACGGTGAAATGAACGGAAAGTTGGGAGACTTTGGGATATCAAGATTGTATGATCATGATGGCGATCCCCAAATCACTCGTGTGGTGGGAACTTTTGGTTACATAGCTCCAGAGCTCACAAGAACAGGCAGGGCAACTGCGTGCACTGATGTCTTCGCCTTCGGGGTTTTCATGCTTGAGGTTGTCTGTGGAAGGAGGCCAATCATGCAACACGAATCATCGGATCTTCATTTGGTGGACTGGGTTTGGAGGAGTTGGAGGAATGGAGTAATTCCAGAGGTTACAGATGCAAGACTGGGGGGTGATTATGATCCGGAGGAAGTGGAACTGATCTTGAAGATTGGATTGCTCTGTTCTCATCCTGCACCTACGTCTAGACCAACCATGCGCCAGGTGATGCAGTTGTTGGATGGCGATCTTTCACTGCCCGAAATACCCAACTATGGGAGGGGCATCACTGTTTCCTCACCAGAGAATGTGGAGGAACTAGAAGTATGTTCATAATATCATTAGTGTCAATTGTTGCTTGTAAACTGTCCTATCCAGTGGCAACGAGCCAATCCTTTTTGAAGGTTGTTGATTTTCTTGAATTTAAGTAACGAGAGGAATTTGAATGTAAGTGTTATATTTTGTCGTTTCCCCTCTACTCGCTTCACTCGGAGTGCTTAAATAACATCCAAGTAATTCATCTTTTATACTTATTTAAAGATGAACACAAACTGCTAAGAACACCAAGTATTTCTAAGCAAATCAGCCAGCTTCTTTAGCTTAGGTGAAATCCTGTGACATTATATTTATAAGACAATGCTTGCACTAGTCCATATTCCGAAGAAAAAAAATAGTTAATGTTACCGAAGAAAAATGTTGTAGGTACGGTTGTATTCTATAGCAGTAAAGTCCAAGCCTTTGGGCCGACCTGTTAGACCCAAATCAGGAAAAAAAAAAAAAAAAAAAAAAAAAAAAAAAAAAAAAAAAAAAAAAAAAAAACCCTCCCATCTTCAACTCTAATGGAGGAAAGGAACATACGGCAAGCCCCCAAAATCCTAGCTAGGAATTGAGCTATAAGTGATAGAGTTTGAAATGATGGTGGAATCACAAGAATATGGAAAAAAAAATATTTTATAAGATAATGGAGTATAACTTTTCTTTCAAACCCTCTCTATCACTCTTTTCTTTCTCTTTTCTCACCCTACGTATTTCTTTACTACAGCCATATATTTATAGGCACTAAAAATTATCTTTTAATTTTTCTAATAAATATATAATTATGTAACCTTTTGGATTTCCTATATGATCTTTGGATGATCCTTTGAATTCTCCATATGACCCTTCGGATTCTCCAACACAATTAAGTTTATCAACTTCCAACATCCTCTCTTAAACTTAATTGTTCTTCCTTTATCATACCAAGAGAACTTTTAAACTTGATGAAGAGGTCTACTCCCAAAGGTTTAGTGAATATATCAGCCACTTGATCTTGTGTCTTCACAAATAGTAGCTCTACCTCTTTATTCTTCACATGTTCCCGGATTGAATGAAAACGAATATTAATATGTTTGCTTCTTTGATGATACACCGGATTCTTTCCTAGTGCAATGGCTGATTTGCTATCAATGTTTATCTTAGTAGGCTTCTTTTGCTCAAAACCAATTTTCTTTAATAAGTTTCTTAGTCATATTGCATGTGATATACATGCAGATGTAGCAACATATTTAGCTTCACATGTAGAAAGAGTAACAATAGGTTGCTTCTTTGACATCCATAAAAAAATAGCATCTCCCATATAAAATACAAATTCGGAAGTACTCTTACGATCATCTATGTCTCCAGCCCAATCACTATCTAAGTAGCCAACAAATTTAAAGTTACTATGATGAGAATAAAATAGTCCGTCGGTAATAGTACCTCGGATGTACTGATAAATCCTCTTTGCTGCCTTCCAATGTATTGATTTGGGCTCTTCCATAAACTTGCTAACTAAGCCGACTGCATATAATATGTCCGGCCTCGTACAGGTCATGTATTTCAAACTTCCTACTAAGCTTCTGTAGAGAGTAGGATCAACAACCTTTCCTTCATCTTCTTTTGATATTTTTGCTCCACAATCAGCAGGAGTGCTTATAGGATTACAATCTTCCATCTTAAATCTCTTCAAGATTTCTTTAGCATGACCTTCTTGGGATATGAAAATTCCTTCTTCATGTTCTTTGACTTCCAAACCAAGAAAGTATGTCATTAGCCCCATGTTCGTCATCTCAAACTCCATCATAGCATGCTTGAATTCTTCAATCATTTGCAGATTGTTACCTGTAAAGATGAGATCATCTACATACAAATAAACAAGTAATATGTTAGAATTTTTTTCTTTTTCGTATACAACATACTCAGAGGGACATTGCTTGAAGCCATTTGCTTTGAAGTAGATATCAATCCTTGATTTCCAAGCTCTTGGAGCTTGTTTTAAGCCATAAAGTGCCTTCTTTAGCTTCAAAACCTTCTCTTCACATCCCTTCTTCACATACCCTTTAGGTTACTCAACATATGTTTCTTCTTCTAAAAAGCCATTCAAAAAAGTTGACTTCACATCTAATTGGTAGATTTTCCAATTGGTTTATATAGCCAAGGAAATTACCAGGCAAATTGTCTCCATACGAACTATGGGAGCAAATACCTCCTCGTAGTCAATTCTGACTTGTTGTTTGTAGCATTTAGCTACTAAACGAGCCTTGTATTTTTCTATCTTTCCTTCTGCATTCTTCTTCACCTTGTAAACCCATTTCAGTCCAATGGGCTCATGGGCTTTTGGAAGAGTGGTAAGCTCCCATGTGTCATTCTTTTGGATTGCTTTCATCTCTTCATTCATGGCCATCTTCCAGTTTTTATTCTTTACTGCTTCTTCAAAAGAGATTACATCCTCGTTGGCATATAAACAAATGAGATTAAGAGGTCTTGTTACCTTATAGAGATCTTGAATGCTTCTTGTCTTTCTGGAATCCTCACTCAAGGATGGAGATCTCGTGCTAGGTGAAGAGAGAGGTGTGGAATCTTCAACTTGAGCCTTTACTTCTTCTTCTTCTTCTTCTTGTATTTCTACCAAGTTGGTACTCCAATTCCAGATTCCTTCTTCGTTGAACTTCACATCTTGGCTTATAATAGTCTTCTTTGTCTTTGGATCATAGAATCTATATACCTTGGACCTCTGGTCATATCCTATAAAGATGCAAGGATAACTCTTGTCATGTAGCTTGCTTCTTATTTGATCTGAGATGTGTGCATAGGCAATACAGCCAAAAACTTTTAGATGAGATACATTTGGCTTATAGTCATTCCATGCTTCTTAAGGGGTTCTTTTATCAAGATTTTTTTGTTGGGCAGTGGTTGAGGATGTATACTACATAATTCACAGCTTCTGCCCAAAACTCTTTTGGCAATTTCTGTCTTCAACATGCTTCTCACCAGGTCAAGAATAATTCAATTCTTCCTTTCTGCTATATCGTTATGCTGGGATAAATATGTGGTAGTTGAAGTCCTCCAAATGCCTTGATATCTACAGAATTCGTCAAACTCTTGCAAGGTAAACTCTCCTCCTCGATCTGATCTCAAAGCTTTGATTTTGTACCTAGTTTAATTCTCCATAAGAGCTTTGAACTTTTTGAACATTTCCAAGGCCTCCCGTTTCTCCTTCAAGATATACACCCAAGTTTTCCTGCTAAAGTCATCAATAAATGTTAGAAAATAATGACGACCTCCAAATGAGGCCGGTGTGATGGGACCACAAATATCCATATGGATGAGTTGCAAAAGTTCTTGGGTTTGATGAAATGACTTCTTTGGAAAGCTTGTTCTTGACTGTTTTCCGATAATACATGTTTCACATATTTCTTGAGAGATATTCTCCATGAGAGGTAACCCCTTCACCATTGCCTTCGTGGATAGGAGCTTTAAAGAGCTAAAGTTCAAATGCTCGAACCTCAAGTGCCATAGCCACATGTTATCCTTCATGCATGCATTCAAGCACTTTGCATTGATATATTTAATGTTCAACATGAACATTCGGTTCTTGGTCATAGCTACTTTTGCAATCAACTGATCATGTTTATTCAAGTACATACATCCTCCTTTCATGGAAACATTAAAGCCTTTTTCTAGTAATTGACCAAGACTTAAGATATTTGTTTTCATATTAGGCACATAGTAAACATTTGAAATGAACTGTTAAGAACCATCCTTGAGTTGGATTAGGATCTTACCTATCCCCTTCATTTGAATTTTTGAGGCATCTCCAAAAGAAACATTGCCTTCCACTGTCTCATCTAACTCTTTAAAGACATGCTTGTGCCCACACATATGATTGCTTGCACCGGTATCCAAGTACCATATATTCTCATTGATAGCTTCTTCTCCCTTCTCTGCTAGTAGTAGCACACCATCTTCTCCTTCCTTCTTCCTTACATAGTTGGCCTTTTCATGCACTTGGTTATTTTTATTATGGTAACATTCTGAGGAATAATGACCATATTTGCCACAAGTAAAATACTTAACATTTCTTTTATCATACCTTCATCCTCCTCTTGAGAAACCTCCTTGCCTTTTTCTACCTTGAATGCTTTCTTCATTTGGTGGAAGTCATGGGCCTCTTCTTCCTCTGCCATGTCCAAAGGAGCCTCGTCCTTGTCCACGGCCTCATCCATGATGATGTCCATGGTTGTAACCATGACCGTGGTTTATAAGTTTGTCCTCATCAGTTGGGCCTTCCTTCTTCTCACTGATGGCAAGCTTGCTTTTCAGGGCTTGCTCCAATGGTTCTTCTTTCCGCAGCAATATTCTCTACTCATGGACTTGTAGAGAACCCATGAGTTCATCAACTGTCATGGTGTCCACATCTTTGGACTCTTCAATTGCTGTCACAACATAGTCAAACTTTTGGTCCAAGGATCTTAGGATCTTCTCCACCACACGCTTGTCCTCTATATTCTCACCATTTCTCCTTATTTGGTTTACAATAGATAGAACCTTTGTGAAGTAATCCGAGATAGATTCTCCTTCCTTCATTTTCAAAGTCTCGAACTCACCTCTCAATATTTGGAGGCACACCTTCTTCACTTTCTCAACACCCTTATAGGCTTTCTCGAGGATCTCCCATGCTTGTTTTGAGTTGGTAGCACCAGCAACCTTCTCAAAAGTGGCTTCATCTAAGCCTTAATAAATAAAGTATAGAGCCTTCTTATCTTTCTTCAAAGTCTCTCATTGTTGCGCTCTATCTCCACCTTCTTCATAGCCTTTTTTGATTATATCCCAGATATCTTGAAATCCAAGTAACGCCTTCATTTGGATACTCCAATTCTCATAGTTAGAATTGATGAGACAAGGAATAGGAAGCACACTAGTAGCCATGACCAGGCTCTGATACCACTTTGATAGAGTTTGAAATGGTGGTGGAATCACAAGAATATGAAACAAAAATATTTTACAAGATAATGGAGGAGTACAACTTTTCTTTCAAACCCTCTCTATCACTCTTTCTTTTCTCTTTTCTCACCATACGTATTTCTTCACTATAGCCATATATTTATAGGCACTAGAAATAACCTTTTAACTTTCCTAATAAATACATAATTATGTAACCTTTTGGATTTCCTATGTGACCTTTGGATGATCCTTTGAATTCTCCATATAACCTTTTGGATTCTTCAATATAATTAAGTCTATCAACTTTCAACAATAAGAAAGGACTCCCTCCCTTTCACAAATCTCTACCACCAGATAACCCTCCTCCTGTTGTTTCTTCCCTTCATCTTGCCACAAGATTCATGGCCAAAAATCCACCAAAAATCAAGTGAGCTCCCTCAAACAAACTCTTCTCAACTCCCCTTAGTTCCTTAAGCCTAAATTTTAGTCGATTTCATCAGAGAATTCTTTAAAAAATTGCAAAACATAATTCCCTATTTTTGGTCCACCTTCCCTCAATTTTTGACTCCTTTGGTCACCATCAATATCGGAGCACGGCACCATGGCTGCTCCACCATGAGCTATAGCCTCGGCCACCTTTTCTCAATGAAACTCCCCAAGATCTTCATCCATTATGGCTGAACACCAGAATGGAAGAAGAAAAAGAAAGAGAGAAGAAAGGAAAAGAAGAAAAAAAAGAAGAAAAAGAAAAAAACCCTCCCTCTTTCATCCCTCCTTTCTCTTCCCTCTCTTTGATTTCTCTCTCCACTTTCTCTCTCTAAAATCTTCTCTCTCTAAAAAGTTTCTTTCTTATAGGGATTAGGAAGGTTGTGAAGATAAAATCAAGGGATTGGTAGGTGGACCCTTGATAAACCCTGGTAAAGAGTTCTAAATCGATAATTATTATACCATGAAATTTATTTAATATAAAAATTGATCTATAGGAGAATAATTTTTTGGGCTAGAGAATGTTGAGAGAGTTTCTTAGCACCTACATCAAGGATCCAGATATGGATTAATATTTAGTATATTAAATTCATCATCAATAGAGGCAATAAAAAATACTTGAATACGATCACTAGTTTATATATATTTTTATACTACATAATTTTGATCTTTGAACATGATCATTGGTATGTTAGATTAATCATGCACTACATTATTTTAATTTTTCATGATGGATATTTATTTTTTGATTGTCGATGTGGTTATTTATATTTTTTATAGAATATGTTGTATCAAATAGGATTGGTTTATAGATGGTTTGGTTTAATGTACCGATTATTGAACATTTTGAAAAGAACCTAATATCGTACAATATTTTACTAGCATGATTGAAATTTGATAAATTGATGATTAAGAAAAGGGTGTTTGGACTAACCATGTTAAATAGAGATAGCCTTGCCACGGGTAGATATGTAGATGTATATTGAGGAAGGCCTAGCCATGGGCAAATACATGATATATATTGAAGAAAGCCTAGCCTGAATAGATATGTGGATATATATATTGAAGAAAGTCTAGCCATGATAGATACGTGTATATATATTGAGGAAGACCTAGCTATAGGTAGATACATGATATATATATTGAGGATGGCCTAACCATGGGTAGATACATGACATATATATTGAGGATGGCCTAGCTATAGACGGATACATAGTATATATAATAAGGATGGCCTAACTATGGATAGATACATGGTAGATACTTAAGTTTACCAATCATAGGCTAGAGCATGATTGTGATTAGTCCAAAATCTTAAAAGATAATGGTTGATTGATTTGGATCACATTAATGAGATATGCATGATAAGACGTGAAACCATAATTAAATAAAATGAAAATTTTACTTAATAACATATGTGCTGCATCACCTTTGAATAAGATGGATGTTTGGTGGTAATTAATGCATATTTTTATAAATATCAGTATTTAGTTATATTGATCGCTTAACATGAGATTTTAATATTTATGTTCTTTTTAATATAGTTTACTGTCATTTTTAAATTATATTATATTATATGATGTGCGTGTGGGTGTTCTTATTGAACTATAAAGCTCATACCCCCTATAGATAAAAAGATGAGTAGATAAAGAGTCATTGATTCCGATAGGATGACTGAAGGATGACTGAATTTATAATTATATGAGTTGTATTATTTCTTTAATATTTAGTATTTTTTTATGAATTGTAATTAATAGTGTTCATGCAAAGTGAAGTTATAATAGATTTTAAGATCTTGCATGATCTCTAGGACATAGTCCTAGGTTTCGTGCAGCTAGTCGCATGGCTGACCTAGGTGTTCGATTCGGGGCATGATAATAATATACAAATGAGCTCTCGGGTTCTCGATTGTACCAACATCTATTATTCTCTGCAAACAAGAGCCTATAAAATCCCGATCATGATTCTTAATGCGAAACTCAAACCTATACGTAAATAATTGAAGGTTTGCTAGTTGCTAAGGTGGATGCTGTTATTCAGGAATAAGAATTCTTCCTTATTTTATATTGTTACCCAAAAATCTCATTTTGTCTCTTTTCATGAATCTAGTCAGCTTCTTTGATAATATTTTCATTATTAATGGACTTAGTGAAGCAAACATGGTTCTAAATGTGGATTACCTCCTGATATGGCAAGACCACTGACGTGAAGAAATCTGCGGGTGCCATGTGGAGAGGGATGCCACGTCGACCCTCTGGCTCGGACCCCGTTATCGAGATGAGCCGAACTCCCCCATGGCAGCAGATGGAGCCCAGTCCTCCACCAAGTCGAGCTCATGAGCTCGATGCCTAGGCCGGAGCCGACATCCGCCCTCCAGAGGAGACCCTCGGAGGTTAGTGCCCCCCCAATCGAGGTCGAGCCAAGAGCTCACCCAACGAGGCCGAGCCTCTCCGAGTGCGCGCCCTCTAGACCGGGTCCACCGACATCCGCCATCCGAAGGAGACCCTCGGAGGTTAGTGCCCCCCGGTCGAGGTTGAGCCAAGAGCTCACCCACCGAGGTCGAGCCTCTTCGAGTGCGTGCCCTCTGGACCGGGTCCGTCGACATCCGCCCTCCAGAGGAGACCCTCGGAGGTTAGTGCCCCCCCGGTCGAGGTCGAGCCAAGAGCTCACCCGCCGAGGTAGAGCCTCTCCGAGTGCGTGCCCTCTAGACCGGGTCCGTCAACATCCGCCCTCTAGAAGAGACCCTCGGAGGTTAGTGCCCCCCCGGTCGAGGTCGAGCCAAGAGCTCACCCGTCGAGGTCGAGTCTCTCTGAGTGCACGCCCTCTGGACCGGGTCTGCCGACATCCACCCTCCGGAGGAGACCCTCGGAGGTTAGTTTCCCGTGGTCGAGGTCGAGCCTCTTTGAGTGCGCGCCCTCTGGACCGGGCCCGTACTTCACCTTTCTCCACCTGGCCATCCCCGCAAGCCCGAAGCACCTAGGATGGAGCGAGCCCTGCCGTCCCAGCTCGGCCCTAACCCGGAAGAAGTCCTCACCAGCCGAGGGCGCCGGCGAGCCTCCCGAGGACCGTACCAGAATGTCTCTCAGGCCGTACTAACTACCTGACACCACCAATTATACCAGAAAGACAAGCAACGTGTCGATCGAGGCACCATATTCTTCACCAACCACTTAGATCACCCAGGAAAGAAGACCATCCGGGAGATTCGAACCCCGCGGGCGGTGGCCCGCCATTCAAGACATCCCTGATTTCCCGGAACAAGGCAATCATGAAGGAGTGTCAGAGCGCTTGACAGCACCTTATCATGAAATAGGAAAGGGCTTCCTGGGACATCGCCGCGCGCGTCTGATAGCCCGGCGGGAATCCCGAAACAAGCTCCCAACGGCCAGTCTTCGACTACAAAGAACGATCAGCACCCCCGAAGGGGGAGGAGGTAACGGTAACAACAACAACAAAAAACAGAACGACCACTCACCACCAAGAAAGGGCAAGCTCAACCAAAAGAGCAAAAGGCCATCACCACCATGAATGGAGGGAACCAAGGAGCTCAAGGAGAGGCGGAGGAACAGAGCATCCCTCTGTCCCCGCTACCAATCTCCCCCTGCGACGTTCACACCTCCACACACACACATCTCTCACTCCTCCTAATGCGGAGTCCATCAAGAGGGACCCGGCTAGGAGGATCTGTTCTCCTGGACCATCACTGACTTGATCGTCGGAGTGCCCCCATCGAAAATCCTAGCCCGGGTCTCTAACCATTGTCTCGCAGGCCCTGAAGCAGAGGACCACCGGATCGCGGGAGGCGGGGACTCGAGACCCGAGCATGGCAGGCGGCGGGAGGAGCGCAATCCGATGCAGCAGCTACGGGCCACGACGATCTTGGCGGCAACACCTCCAATTGTATTATTAATGTCACTAATAATATAAGGGAAGAAGAGGGCATCTATGCAATGAATAGAAAGGATGCAAAGGGCTTCACATTCTATTCCATCCCACTTTACATTTTTTTTCCTTTTGATAGGCCTGTTGAGTCATGGTGCTTGTCAGGGACAAATGACTCGACCCGACCGTGCAGGTACATGAACCCCTTGTAAAAGGAGTCCGACGCCATCTGCTAGATGTCGGCGATGAACTCCTCTAAGGCCTTAAAGTTGGCGACGATGCTTTTGGCATCCTTCTCGGTCACAGTAGCCACCTTCTCCAGCTCGACAGCCCTCAACCTGGCTGCCTCCGCCGAGCTGACCGTCGCCTCTGCCGCTTTCTCAGTAGCGGCAAGCTTCTCTCTCACGCCCGCCAGCTTCGCCTGGATAACCTGGGTGGTCTCCTTGTGCCTATCGGCCTCGGTACTGTACCAGTTCAACTTCTTCTCGATGACGGAGAGGTCGTCGATTGCCTTCTTTGAACAGCTCCGCTCCAGATCGCAGGCCATCGAGAGTCATTTCACTTGCCCCTCAGCATCGATGAGCTCTTTTTCGAGGTCCTTGATCCTTAACTCAAGGGCCCCGCTGGCGCCAGCCTTTTCCTTCAGGTCGGTCTTCAAAGATTCGATCTCGGTGACTCGTTGTTGCTCGAGGCAATCCCAACTCTGAAAGTGCTCCCTGAGGAAGAGGGCCTCAGCACCGATCTGCACAAAAAAAAAAATGAAAATGAAAATGAAAATGATGAATGAAAGTGACTAAAGGAAAATGAAGAGTAAGCAAAAGAGGCGAAGGAACTCACCGAGTATAGCTGAGAAAAGAGGATCTTGAAGACATCGGCCATGTGCATTCCAGCCATGTCTTGTCGGTCGCACACCTGGATGGAGAAGTCCATCAAGCATTCGGCGAGCTCAGGGCTCCGAAGGACCGAGTTCCCCGGCCCCATTCGGAAGGGGAGGTAACATCGTCCCTCCTCCCTCCGACTCTCTCCGGGGCGGGGCGGCCGTGCATCGCTGATCGAAGGCCCCCTGAGGGCAGGCTGGGAGACCGGGGCAGACGCAGGCGGCACAATTGATGCAGCCTCGGAAGTGGCCTGGGTCTCCCCACCCCTAGCATCGGCAGCGGACAGACCCGGAGGGGGGCAAGGTGCAGCAGCAGCTGCAGTGGCTCTTGCATGGACCACTACCTCGGACTCTGCGGTAGGGATCTGCTGGGATGGCCCCG
Organism: Areca catechu; assembly: GCA_021397845.1. Lineage (NCBI taxonomy): Eukaryota > Viridiplantae > Streptophyta > Magnoliopsida > Arecales > Arecaceae > Areca > Areca catechu. Next base: position 145,832,564 of record CM038049.1, on the reverse strand, counting down.
GGGTCATGGGAGCTGCCCTCTCCACCGGCGCGGAGTGGCGCGGGTCACCTCTAAGCTCGAGCCAGCAGCCGCGGTCGAGCTCAGCCCAACCATCACCACCGGGGCAGCCGCAGGTGTGCACTCACCTCTGGGCCACCTAGAAGCGGGCTCCGCGGCCAATCCTACCGGCCGCCTCTTCTTGGTAATGGCCGGGAGATCGCTCTTGGAGAATATCATACCTACACACAATATATACAGTGGTCAGAACCTGTGGAAAACTGCACAAAGATCATGCAAAGGAAAGAAAAGAGCAATGTTCAGGCCGGACTCACCCGACCCATTCGCTGGGTCGACCCCAGAGTCGGCGAGGTTCTGCTCATACAACAAGACCGCGAGAGAAGGAATCTGCGTACTGTGAAGCTGCTCGTAGTCATCTCGGTCATCTACATCGATGGCAGAGTTTCATTGGGGGACTGGTCCGGATCACTCCAGACCTAGTCAACTCCCTCGACCTCGACAAAGAAGAACTTACTCTTCCATCCCTTGATGGAAGAGGGGAGCTCAAACTTAATGCCCCTTGGGCGGGAAGATAAAGACCACCAGCCGTCTTCGGTTGGGTGATGTTTCAGGGTGAAGAAGGCCCTGAACAAAGAAAATCAGGCCACGAAACCGTGAAGGTGATAGAGCACAATGAAGGAGAAGATAACCCTAATAGCGTTTGGTACCAACTACGCCGGAACCAAACGATAGTTGTCCAAGACTGACAAAAAGAAGGAATGGAAAGGGAAGCGGAGACCTCCAGAGAAGGTCCCCTCATAGAAGGCAAGACGGCCCGGGCCACTCGAAGTAACCCGCTCCCCTGGATGAGGGATCATAAGCTGGATAGAATGAGGGATGCCATAGACATCCCGGACAGTCCTGAGTTCTCTGGCGGTGATCGTGGAGGCGACCCCGCCGGGACCTGCAGACCGAGCAGACTCAAGGACAGGAGCAGAAGAAGGGGGGAAAAGAAGAACCCGACCCTGGTTCCCTAATAAGAACCGGGCCGAGAGGATGCCTCCCACCGAGTTCGTAGCGGGCTACGCCTCCCTCCCCATCAGAAGAAGAGGAAGAAGACGCCGGCCTCCATTCGGAAGGACCAGCCTCACCCTGATCAGTGGAGGGATGGAAGCCCGGACCAAAACGGGACATCCTTAAAAATAAAGAAGAAGAAGAAGAAAAAGGGAAACACAATGTCGAAGACCGAAGAAGAAACCACAGACCCCGAGAGGGAACCCTACTCTATCGGGAGGAAGAATGAGGAAGGACCTAACCTGTTGCCTTGAGAAGAAACTTGGGGCGATAGGGAAGAAGAAGAAGCCTGGGCGCAGCAGCAGCAGGCACGAAGAATTCGAAAAGAATATATTGTTCGGGTAAGGCCCTCACTTCACTCCGAAATGACCCAAGGGATCCGTATCGTGTCAGCCGCTCACCAACAGATCTGCGCCACATGTCACCCATCGGAGAGAATGGCATCCCGACCGCTCTGAATTATGCACTAGCATTAACTACTCCTCGGACGTGGCCAGGAGGCACCCCCGCATTGGCCCGCAGGAGCGGTCCCCGAAGCACCAGCAGTCACAGCCATCATTGCAACCGATCTCTACCTTTCCACGTCAGCACCGCAATTACTCCCTTCGGCCTGAACGCCGCACACTAACGAGCCTCAGGAGTAGGGGGCAAATGATATGGCAAGATTGCTGACGTGGAGAAATCTGCAGGCACCATGTGGAGAGGGACGCCACGTCGACCCTCTGGCTCGGACCCCATTACCGAGATGAGCCGAACTCCCCCATGGTAGTAGATGGAGCCCAGTCCTCCGCCAGGTCGAGCTCATGAGCTCGGCGCCCAGGCTGGAGCCGACATCCGCCCTTCAAAGGAGACCCTCGAAGGTTAGTGCCCCCCCGGTCGAGGTTGAGCCAAGAGCTCACTCGACGAGGTCGAGCCTCTTCGAGTGCGTGCCCTCTGGACCAGGTTCGCTGACATCTGCCCTCCGGAGGAGACCCTCGGAGGTTAGTGCCCCCCCAGTCGAGGTCGAGCCAAGAGCTCACCCGCCACGGTCGAGCCTCTCCGAGTGCACGCCCTCTAGACCGGGTCCGCCGACATCCGCCCTCCAGAGGAGACCCTTGGAGGTTAGTGCCCCCATGGTCGAGGTCGAGCCAAGAGCTCACCCGCCGAGGTCGAGCCTCTCTGAGTGCGCGCCCTCTGGATCGGGTCTGCCGACATCCGCCCTCCAGAGGAGACCCTCGGAGGTTAGTGCCTCCCCGGTCGAGGTCGAGCCAAGAGCTCACCCGCCGAGGTCGAGCCTCTCCGAGTGCGCGCCCTCTGGACCAGGTCCGTCGATATCTGCCCTCTGGAGGAGACCCTCGGAGGTTAGTGCCTCGCGGTCGAGGTCGAGCCAAGAGCTCACCCACCGAGGTCGAGCCTCTCCGAGTGCGCGCCCTCTGGACCAGGCCCGTACTTCGCCCTTCTCCACCTGGCCGTCTCTGCAAGCCCGGAGCACCTAGGATGGAGCGAGCCCTGCCGTCCCAACTCGACCCCAACCCGGAAGAAGTCCTCACCAGTCGAGGGCACCGGCGAGCCTCCCAAGGACCATACTAGAATGCCTCTCAGGCCGTACTGACTACCTGACACCACCAGTTACACCAGAAAGGCAAGCAACGAGCCGATCGAGGTCCACATTCCTCACCAACCACTCAGATCACCCAGGAAAGAAGACCATCCAGGAGATTCGAACCCCGCAGATAGTGGCCCGCCATTCGAGACGTCCCTGATTTCCCGGAACAAGGCAATCATGAAGGAATGTCGGAGCGCCTGACAGCACCTTATTATGAAATAGGAAAGGGCTTCTTGGGACACCACCGCGCGCGTCTGACAGCCCGGCGGGAACCTCGAAATAAGCTCCCAATGGCCAGTCTTCGACTACAAAGAACGATCGGCACCTCTCAAGGGGGAGGAGGTAACGGTAACAACAACAACAACAACAAAAAATAGAATGACCACTCACCACCAAGAAAGGGCAAGCTCAACCAAAAGAGCAAAAGGCCATCACCATCATGAATGGAGGGAACCGAGGGGCTCAAGGAGAGGCGGAGGAACAGAGCATCCCTCTGTCCCCGCTACCAATCTCCTCCTACGATGTTCACACCTCCATACACACACATCTCTCACTCTTCCTAATGCGGAGTCCATCAAGAGGGGCCCGGCCAGGAGAATCTGTTTCCCTGGACCATCACTGACTTGATCATCGGAGTGCCCCCACCAGAAAACCCGACCCGGGTCTCTAACCATTGTCTCCCAGGCCCTGGAGCAGAGGACCACCGGACGGTGGGAGGCGGGGACCCGAGACCCGAGCACAGCAGGCAGCGAGAGGAGCGCGATCCAATGCGGCAGCTACGGGTCACGACAGTCTTGGCGGCAACACCTCCAATTGTATTATTAATGTCACTAATAATACAAGGGAAGAAGAGGGCATCTATGCAATGAATAGCAAGGATGCAAAGGGCTTCACATTCTATTCCATCCCACTTTACATTTTTTTTCCTTTTGATAGGCCTGTTGAGTCATGCAAATTTAGTATGAATATATCTAATAAAATTAAAAAATAAAGTATCACACATGGAGGGCAACATGGTCATGTAATCAACCTACAATACACCACCAAAATGCTATGCCACAAAAGAGGTAACCAGTCTATGGCTCTATTTGCTACATGATAGACATGACTACCTTGAATGGTGGTGCAATCCCTCAAAAAATTTCAAATGTCCTAGATTAGCATGTGTCTGTCTACTATCCAAGACCACCATTAGATCCAGCCAATTATAATAGTAGAGTCCCCCTCCAAGTGGATAGAATTTGATCATAGATAGAGTATAGCATAGCTAACACCTTCCCAAGTTATCCTTAATTCAGCTCTAGGTATGGTGGTATCATGTATCTAGCTATGAATGGAGAGTTAAGGCCTGTAATAATAAATCTAGCATCTCCTCTACTACCACTATCTGTTATACTACCACTATCGGTTATACTACCATCGAAGTTCACCTTGAGAAAGCTTGGGTGTGGGGGCTACAAAGTAATGAACATCATCAACATCATCAATTGAGCTTATGAGAAGTCCCAAATATCTTGAAGTATCGCAGGTTCTCTAAGAGAATGTGAATGAATTAACTTTTACTACATGAATAAAAGCCCTCACTTATGTAAATATTAGTGGTTGACTCAACTCTATAGAGATAATAAACATCCTTGGCCTTCACATCAAGCAGCAAGTAAAATGCCACACCCTTGTGTTAGGAGTGTCATATCTAGGAATATAAGAAAAAAAGAATTCTTTCAACTTGTTGATCACCAAAAGGATGAACAGTAAAGGCAATGTTTCATATCCTCTTCCCAAGGATGAATAAGTCATAGATCTGCATGATCAAACCTACCTTGGTGTTCACTATGGTAGGCTAATACCTTATGGGTAAATCCAACATCCATGCATCCCCCATGACATTAACAGATTGCAGGTCCATATCCAATGGACCATGTGATGCTATTCATCATCATTAGAACATGGGCACAAATCTCTTTCCAAATGAAAGAGGTATTCTGACAAGCTTACTAGTGATGTCTATGCTTGTGCTTAGCCCTCATAATAGAGCTCCATAAGCTATCTAGCTCCAGCAAGTACCTTGTAGCACACCTAGCTTTCAGGGCCTCTCTCTTGATCAGTAATTATTGGATACCATGGCCATCATCTTTTTAGGGCTGATAGATCACTCCCCAAGCCACCATATGCACTCTACTAGCTCTACCATGTCCATAGAGAGTTTCTAAACATCTACTCAAACTTTACCAGGGAGGATTCTGGAAGCACAATGTTAGTCCTAAAAAATATAGGGGTAGAATGAAGGACCGATCTCATTGGTATTATCCTATCCATTGTAGAGAGTGATCTTAACTATCAACTTACTAATCACTCCTTGATCCTCTACTCGATTGCATAATACACTGACATCCTTAGCCTCCTACCAAAAATTGGAACACCAAGGTAGTGCCAAATCCCATCTTGCTCCCTAATTCCCAAACTATCCCTTATTATAGCCTTCAATTATGACTTTCTCTTCAGGCAAGAATAGACTATTAACTTTAAGAGGTTCACTTTCTAGCTAAAAGCAAAACACTAGACTCCAAAATCCTCATGGTAATCATTGTGTTCCTTTTAGTAGCATGGGCAAGCATCGAACATTCATCAACAAAGAAGACATGTGAGATTGGTTGGGCCCCTGAAGCTAGTGCATAATCATCTAAAACCTAATTTTGGGTAGCAACTCGAAGGGTAGTAGATAGGATATCAGCATAAATGATACATAGGTATGGGGATGGAAGGCAATCCATTGGCATTCCATTGGATTAGGATAGCATAAGATATAGTTTGTACATAGCCTAAAATCTAGTTGATCCATATCCCATGAAACTTAAGCTCTCTAAGGCAAATGCTAAAAAGTTTTATTTAGAATAATCATAAGCCATCTCCATATCCAACTTGATGGCTATAAGAGTGTGATGACAAGAGACTTTATGGGGATCATGCATAAAATTTTGGGCCATAATTAAGGATATTATTTGTAATACTTCGGTCATCGACAAATGTCCCTTGCTCTGAGCTAATAAGGTAAGGGAGGATGGACTTCATTTTGATCACCATGATTTTTGCAATAGCTTTGTAAAGGATAGTACAAAGACTAATTGGTTTGTATTGTCTAGGCTCAAAGAATCCTATCGATACGATAGTTGCATGACAAAGGTCTTCTTCCAAGCATTAGGCATCATTGCCGAGGAGAACTATTGAATGAGTACAATCACATCATGATAGATAATAGTCCAATGCCTCTGAAAAATCATGAGGGAACCCATCAAGCCTCAAAGTCTGGTCTTCCACCATAGACCAAGTGGCCTAAATCATATTCACCAATATCTATCTAGAAAGAAGGGTGTTCTTTGAGTTAGTGACCATCTCATCAAGTGGCATGAAGGATATTGGCAAGTCACTCACTAGATTGGTTATCAACCTCAATCTGAAGGATCTCATGCCTAATAGCCTCAACACTATTAATTGCCTGCTTGTTGTTATCCCTCAATCTTTGGATATAGTTTCCCAATCTTTTGATGATCATGGATTGTTGAATGAACTTGATGTTTTCATCCCTCTCCATGATCCACTAAACCCTTAACTTTGGCTACCAGGTCTCCCCACAACCTCAAAAGAGAGAGATGCTTGGAGAGTTGCCCCTTGAGATCTGCTAGCTTCTCAGGTGATAAACCTTCATCCCAATCCTCCCATGATTGAAGATCGGCACTAGAAGCTTCAATATCATCAAATCTAGATTCCAACTTCAAAGCCTTTGTTTAGTAAAAGCTCTAGCTTAGGGGTAACTATATGCATGGCATCATTATGCATGTGAACCTAAGCACCTTGCATGATGTCCCATGAATGAGGATAATAGATCCAAAATTTCTTGAATTGAAAAGGATAGAATCAATGCAAATCAAAATCAGATAGTGATTAGAGGCATTGAAAGCAAGTAATGCATCTAATAATAGGAAATTGTTGGATCCAGTTGATTGTGGCGAAGGCCTTGTCAATCCTCTCCTAGACCCTAGATTCACCTAGTTGATTATTGTCCTAGATGAAGTTGGTCCCAAACAAGGTAAGATCAATCAAGCCATTCACCATGATGAAATTCTAAAACTACATAATCTCAATTTTATTGTTGAAGGGTTTATTGCTCCCCCCTTCCTCCTAGGGTCCCAGGATGTAATTGAAGTCATCTGCCACTATAAATTCCCCTCCATCACCAATATGGACATCTCAATCCAAAGAACATTCCATCAGTGTTAGCAAATACTATAGACAAGACCTAGGTTTCTCATCCAGTTTAGTAATGATCATGACAACCTATTGGTAATAATTATGGATTACATCAAAATTGTAAAAAAGTCTGTGTACTACATTGCAATAATACCCTAGAAAACCCTTGGCCTCAATAATAGAAAAGCACTAGGAAGCTGGAAAGTGATGCTAGACCTGGAGTATAGAGCTACTAGATAGGCAGGTCTCAAATAACATACAAAGATTAGTGTTATATAGATGAACAACCCCCTTAAAAGAGCTTATGAACAAGGGTTTCCTAGGTTCCTGCAGTTCTAGCATATCAACTTCGTCACTACAAGAGAGAAGGGGTGGCTGGGCAATGGTCTCCTTTTTACCATCTATCTCCAAGTGCTATTTTTCTTGCTCAGTGCAGCAACAAGGCTTTTGATCAACTAGGCTACCATCCAATGCAGCGTTTATTTGTCGGTGCCTTCATGATTCATGCAATCACTTGGAGGGGGGAATAGGTTGCAGCAACCTTCTGATTTCCACCTCCCCCATCAGATGGATGGCCACATTAATTGGACTTGTGACCCTTGCATCTAGTACTTGAGGCAAGAGCAAGTTTGTCATAGGTGGGATTGGGGCCTCATTCAGTTTCTTTAATACTACAAATGAAGTTCAAGGCCAAGTTAATGTACCAAAGGGTGGAGCCACCTCTGATTCCCTAGTTGGTAGTAGGGATACCACTACAAGGCCAAATAGGGGGACCATGGCAGATGGCTCGACACAATAGGATTTGATGACACTTTGATCAGAGTCTGCAATAGAGAGAATATGGGACATTGTAGATAGGAAAGAAGGCTTACCTTTGGCTACCCAAAAGCGATCCATAGTGTTGGTGCTTGCACTTAGTGAGTGGGTCACTGTAAGAGTGATGGCCAATTCTACTTGGGCTTTGTCCATATTTGTTTTGGGCAATGATGGGCTTCTTGCCCTTTTTAGATGCAATGAACTTGAGCTCATCTCAGCCATGATAGCATCGAACCCACCAATTTCCACAAGCAAGCCTATTTGCTCTGAATCCATGGATGAGCCTAGCTCCAATAATGGGTTGAAACTAAACCTAGGCCTAGAAGAGGATGGCCTAGACCTGTCGCCTTGTTTCAATGTGAATCTAATCATGCACCCCTTTTCTAGAGATTGATATCATACAACCTTCAACAACTTTTGATACCTACCTAAAACAACTAATGGGCCAGTGAACTCAGCTTGTTCAGTGGTGAACCTGGTTGGGATAGGGATAAACTAGGACAAGATGAGTCTGATGTTGACTTATTCTCCTTTCTTGCTTGCTGTCCCTATATTGCAACCCTCAATGGCCAAACTTTCACCATTGCCAACCAATGGTGAAAAACTAAGAAGCGATCAATGTCCTAATGGTCCAAATCTATCATCTTAGATGTTCTCTGACCGCTAGCCCTGATCACTGCAATGGGCTCCAGGATGTCCCTCTTCAAGGTATGGTTCATAAAGTTGTATGCCTATGGAAGGCTCATATATCACCATAACCAAGATCAGTGAAGGAAGTTTGCATTCATCATCCTTGTGGTTGATCCTTCTACATTAGTAGCAAAACAAGAGGATGTTCGTTAGGTTCTCATAGGTATAGCATGCAGAATTTTTAAAAATCAAAATTTTTATTGTGCAGTAGAAAACTAGATTAAACTATTTAATCTAAAACATACTAAATCCAATCAAATTACATCTACGAATCTATTTCATATGCATGACATCAAAAACAAGAATTTGAAATCTAAAATAAAGAAACCAAAGGAGGAGATCGAATCTCAAACCTGTTTCACTTGATCCATCACTTGATGTTTAGATTAGGATGTCTTCGAGTAGGGGTGCAAATGGGTAGGGTCAGACCGGGTCATGAGTGACCGCGATCCAACATGATTCTTTAATCGAGTCCTAATATTAGACGCAGACCCATCCCATTAGAAAATCGGATCGAGTTGGGTAGGGTCCACTATCAAAATTTTCAACCCAACGAGTCATTCAGATTGGATCGGATTCATAAATAACTTAGTTTTAATCTAAAAAATTTAAATCTAAATATGATATGGATAAAATATAGATAACTATATTTTAATTATTACATAGCCAATTATTATTAATCATAAAATAGATACAAAATAATATTATTTTTAAAATAAATTGAGATATAAAAATAATTATAACTCTATCTCTATCTCTATATTAAAAATAAGTTTCATACAAGTTTTAAATTATAATTTAAAGATCCAAATAGATATGATCATAACAGTATTAGTATGTTCGAGTCGAGTTAGGTCCAAATTCAGTAAACCCAGACCCAACTTGAAAAATAAAATGGGTCTAATTTTAGGATCCGATCTGGATCCACGAGTCCCTAAAAATAGGTTGGATCGGGTCTAAATGAATCGGGTTGGGTCAGGTCATAGGTCAACCAGACCCATTTGTAGCCTTATCTTTGAGTTTCATTGAAACTATTCAAGTATTTGGCCTCTACAAGTATCCATACAGAGCCGACATTGATCAGAAACTTCTGAGACCACCAGGATGCTGCTCTTTTGCAAATCTCACTTTTTAAAGGTCGAATCTTGTCTTTTTTCTCTTCTTCTCAAGAAAAGAGTAAGAAGGCAGCAAGTTGAAGAGAAAATCGCTGCATGAACACCTTCACGCTGGATTACAGAAGGGATGGAGAATAAAGAGGAAGAGAGAACACCTTCTCTCTTTCTTTCTCTCCTATTTCTCTATTTGAAAGGTGTGGGAAAGAGAAGGGTGCCAAAAATCAGATATGGGGCACCACATCTTAGCTCTCTTTCTCGTAAAAGCTTTAATGAAATAAAAAGTGGCACCACATCTTAATTCTTGCATGAATCTCTAGATAAACCCCATCCCCATTCAAATTTGAATCTAATTCAAATTCAAATGGATGGGATTAAACTAAAAGTCCCAAAGTAGAAGGACTTGAGAAGGAGGGTGCCAACACTTAGCGCTTGGAGTTTTTCTCATGAAAACTCCACTGCAAAAACTTTAGATGCCAATTCCTATTTTGTGCACCACTTCTTGGATTCCATCTTGGGCATAGGATAAGGGAAGGAATTCTAATTGATTGGTCTCTAATTCCAGTTAGGAATTAATTCAAGCCCAATATAAATCCAACTCAACTTGATTTAAATCAATCCCTAATCCTAATATGATTAGGATTTAAGTCCAATTCCCAATTGGACTGGAAAACCTAATTGGAATATAATTTGAAATTGATTAGTCAAATCATAATCCTAATCTGGTTAGGATTTAAGTCCAATTTTTAATTGGACTAGAAAATCCAATTAGAATATAATTTTAAATCAATTTAAGTTAAACCCTAATCCTAATCCAATTAGGATTTAAGACTAATTTTTAATTAAACTAGAAAATCCAATTTAACTTGAATGGCTATGAGACCAAGTAATTGTACAGTCAAACTATAGCTAATCTATAGCTAACCTACTTTAGCTAACACACTGCAAGAACTCGAATGACTATGAGACTATGTAATTGTATAGTGAAAAAATAGCAAGCTCATTGCAAGTAGCCGAGATGTTGCAGGTAAAAAAATCACTCACACTATCAAAGTATCGAGAAAGTTACTGATAAGTGAGTAGATATCAAAGTAACTTCTTGTATGGTTATACTCAAAATTATTGTTCTCTAACAACCACTTGCACTTTAGCTCTAATATCACCATACTATAGACTCGAGACTCATCTACTCAAAGAAAAGTGATCCGTGCATCGATCTTGATATATCGATCACCATCCCCATAATGATCCGATGATCAAGTATAATTTAGAAATTAATTTATAATGATACATATTTCAAATTCTCTTAAGAATATATATTATAATCTATTAATTTCTTGGATGATACATGGATACATATAAAACGTGTATGGTCAAAATAATTCAAATTAAGAAATATCAAATGTAAAATTATATCCTAGAAAGATAATATATGTCTACCAGATTGACTTCTAGGGCATACATTTAACAATGTTCTTATACACAAAAGCCTACTATGATACCATAAGCCATCCCTTAATCAAGATCATTGGCTTAAGAGGTTCTAGGGCATTGGTATGCACTTTAACCCTCACATAACCAAGCTTCTATAACTGATCTATGAACCCATTCATAGAAAGGGGTTAGCCCACTACCATAGTGATGCTCAAGATGGATGTCAACATGGTTTTAGGTGATCGCATGATTCTAGACGATCACATGATTTTAGATGGTTGCATAATTCTACATGATCATATGCTTCTGTATCAACTGTTATTATTTTTCTTGTATGGAGTTTATACACCGGTATAAATAATCTCTAAGATGTATTATATGAAATTGAAATAGAAATAATAAAGGTCTATTTCTCTCTCTTTTTTTTCTTCTTCTTTCATAAATATTTTAATATGGTATCAGAGCCATCAATCAATTAATATACCATTAACATCTCTTCTGCCTTTGTTGCAGCCATAATTGCTAATCTATCAATCATTGTTTTCTTACAAATCCTCTATTTTCAATAGATCTACAAATTATCTATTTTTTGACAAATCAATATCTTGAAGTTTTTTTATTTTTTGATGAATCCATAACTCCTCTCTATCACTTTTTTTCTCAGCTTCAAATCTTTGATTATCTCTTCTTATCATCACTTGGTGAATTTCTCTCCATTATCAGCCTTGGCTACTTTTTTTTACTGACATCCTTCTTTTCTATGATATTTTTATTTATGAAGATCATCGGCCTTTAACTACCTTATATTTGAGCATCAACCTTTTTTTTGTGATATTTTTATCTGTGAGCATTATTGATTTTCGGTTACCTTTTTTTGAGCGCTGAACTTTTCTTCTGTAGTATTTTTATTAGTAAAAATCATTGATCTTTAGTTACCATGACTTTGAGTTTTATTGCGACCGCCACCTTTTATATCTTCTCATAGTCACGTTATCTAAATCAACCATATCAACAGTCATGTTAATTTATCATGCCAGTTTTTGAGTACATTCTTGATATAGTTTCAAGCTTAAGTAGGCATCTATAATATCATCTTAAATTTGGAAGAAATTGTTAGCATGATTATAGATGATTACATGATTCTAAGTAATTATATGATTTTAGGGATCACATGACAATTTGTAATATTTTTCTTTGTTAATATAATCACATATTATTTTTGTTTATTAGTATGATTTTGCATCATTTTTCTTGATTAGCAAAATTACTATTATTATTTTTCTTATATAAAGTCTATAAATTAACATAAATAACATTTAATATATATTGAATGAAATTGAAATAGTGATAATAAAGTTCTATTTCTCTTTTATTTTTTATTATTTTTTTATAAATATTTTAATAGTAGTGCCATTATCCCATTACTCCAACAACAACATCGGCAATCTTTGCTAGATGGCTATGGTCTTGACAATATTTGATTCCGAAACTTGCATCTCTATCGCTATTAATCATCGACAATAAGTACTGGGTCACCAAAAAAATTAGCATTCCTATCATCCTCTTATTTGAATCAAAAGACAATGTGGTCTTTAGCAATGGAAAGGACCCCATCTCATATTGGAGCTTACCCCTTTGTTTGGGCTCCCTAGCCACCTAATTGGCAGGAATCCTCAAGCCAAGTTTTTGAACAATCACTGCAGTTGTCTCCCATGCATGCCTCAATGCTTCCATCCTCTCCTTTCCTCTCCTTGCCTCTATGAAATATCACTAAAGATTTTCAAGCTCCTCGCCGGACATCTTGTGGTTTGTCCAAGTAGACTACCATGGATGGCCCTGCACTACTTTGGCCCATGAGCGGTTCCCTTCTCCAAACCTAATGGGCACTCGTCCCCCACCACCAGAAATCCCTCTATAGGTCTATCACTCTAGTCTCCTATTCTTTCACACTTGCCAATTATTCAAAGAGAGTCAACCTACATAAATCAACTATCCATTTCAGTCCAAAGATGCCCATCCGAATCCGCCATCTCACTCGGGACATTCCCGGTATTGTTGAGCATGAGGGGACCCTCCAGTATTTGGGGTCCCCAATCATTGGTGGCAGACTTCTCAGGGCTGATTGTGACCGTTTGCTCATGGCAGTGTAGCAGAAGGTGGAGGGGTGGCAGGGGAGAGCTCTTCATTCATGAGTAGGCTCACCTTGATCAGATCAGTCCTATCTTTATTACCAGTCTATTTGCTTTCCAGTGTTGTCATCCCAATCACCGTTGTTACTAAAGTGGAGCAACTCATGCATACTTTCCTTTGGGGCCCTGGATCAAGTGGTCGGGGCATTCATCTCCTTAGTTGGCATGAGGTGTGTTAGCTGTTGGAGGATGGGGGCCTTGGTATTCACTCCCTCTTCTCTACACGGGAGGCTTTGCTGGCCAAACTCATGGCCAGGTTTTTTCTTTGTCCTGATAGCCTATGGTCATCCATGATGAGAGCTAGATATGGGTTGATATCTTATGGGAAGGCTCCTCGAACTGGACATTATTATTCACCTATTTGGAGGGAGATGGCGATAAGAGCCCCTGATGTCCTTGCCCAAATGAGGTGGCTGGTGGGTGATGGGCACTCTATTAATTTTATGATGGACTCTTGGATTAAAAATATTCCCTTGGCCAGATGGCCAACCTTCATTTTTATTCATATTCTGGAGTATCTGGCTATCCCTAATTTATTCATATCGGATGGTACACAGTGAAATACTGAGCTAGTGTTTCAGTTCTTTAGGGACATCCTTGGTACTCGGGTTTTGGCTATTGCCTTGCTGGTCTCTGCCTTAGATGATTTGAGAGTTTGGAGGTCCTCGTCTATGCCCAAAGCTGTATTATTGGACCTATATCCTCTCTTTACTCATACCCCTCATAGATCTCTTGATTTGGGATGGATTTGGAGGCTGCAAGTTCACCCTAGAGTGTATGCATTCCTGTAAAGGTGGCCTGGAGCCGCCTACCTACAAGAGCTCTTCTTATGTTGAGGGATCCATGTGCCATCTGTGTGCTTGGTTTATGGGGAGGAAGGAGAGATGCAGGAGCATGTGCTCTTCCTCTACCCGAGGGCTGCTCTAGTTTGGAGGCTTGTTGGATTTGATAGCCTCTTTGTGTAGGCGATCGATCTAGTTGACTCCTTTATGGCCTTGATTCGATTACCTTCAGCTCATCCTTCGACCACCCTGCTGGTATACACTGCTTACCATATCTGGCTCTCTTGAAATGCCTTCGTGTTCGACTTATCCAGACCTTCTGCCATAGTGGTTCTCAAGAGAGCCCGAGCTCATGCTCAGGACTTCTTATCATTGACTTTGTTTACCTCTGACACCTGGGGCCTTCGTTCGGCTCGTCGAGCACCTTCCTAGTTCCTTGTCTCCTAGGAGCCCCCATCTCCGAGGTTCTACAAAGTCAACTTTGATGGGAGCGTTATGGATGATTTTGGTGGTGCTAGTTTCGTTATCCGGGATCGGGGGCTTCGGTTGGTGGTGGTGGGAGGGTATCATCTCTGTGCACCATATGTTCCTGCTGCAGAGCTCTGAGGTGCTTGGGTAGGCATTATCTATGCCACGAGGATCCTTCGAGCGAGCACATCATTCTTGAGGGAGACTTGGCCACAGTTATCACATGGATCCTGGAGGCTATCAGGTCCCCTCCCCTGCATCCCCTTCTTCGGGACATCGCTTCTTTCCTTCACGGCTACCATATATCTATTATCAGGCATGTGTATCAGGAGGCTAACTTGGTAGCAAACTGGGTTGCCTTCTTTGTTGCCCATCACACGGGCAAAGTTTTGTGGACCTCCTTGGGGGATGCCCCGGAGGGTTTGCGGAATCTTGTTCTTTCTGACAATTTGAGTTGTATTCACTCCATAACTGGCTGTTGAATGCATCATCTTATCAAAAAAAAGAAGAAAGTTTAAAAAGTAGCATGGATTTTGATGCAGATGCTCATAAGAGAGTGGAACCCATCACTATTTTTTAAGCTTGCTCAAAAATTCTTTAAATGGTAAATCCACTTCATCAACTACTTCTATCCTTGCAATCATGGCCCTCTAAGAGTTTCTCTGAAGCCATGACAATAGAAATCTATGAATCATATTATAGACACTGAGCTTGACATGGCCAAATACCACGGAGTTCAAAGACATCCATGACAACCATGCTGGGACTGAAACTAACAGCTTGAGTTATTCTTCTTATGGTTCCTTTTTTTAAAAAAAAATTCTTTCTATTTTTGTTTTCTCATTTTCTATTTTCTTAAAGTATGGACTACAAACTATTCAGCATATATTAAAAAAATCCTCAATTGCTTAATTTGAGAGCATAATTGGTGCCACTTAAAAAGCCAAAAGTTGATTATTGGAGACTCAATTAGGTTTCCGTACATATGCTGGAACAAGTATGCATCTTGATTTTTTTTAGTATCTCTACAAGCATATGCCATGCCTAAACTTTCGCTTGTGTCTTCAAAGGTTAATCGATCATCAATTATTTTAATTGCATCAATTCTTAGCACCTGATGGGCTATAATAAGATTGGTCTCATTACATTCTAAGATGGATCTTTTGCTTATATGGCATTTTAGGAGTTAATTAAGGATAATATGTGGAAGCTCCTGAAACATTTGTATGAAGAAAATTTAGATTTCTTGACTAAACCACATGTATCTTGCACTGATACTGAAGGAATATGAAGCAATCATCCTATTGACAGCAAAATAAGCTCCTATTCTGCTTTGTTTCCTAACCCACAATCAGTTTCAAAAAAGGAAGGCAAATCCAAGGCTAAATCCTCGGAAGCAAGAGATTATCCATCAAAATGCTCGAAGAGCAAGAAATTGTATTGGAGATTGAATTTGAAAAGGCCTTTGACAGATGAAATTGGACTTTGTTTTCTAAGTGCTGTTCAATAGAGGGTTTCCTCTCCTATGGGTACGATGGATGGAGAATTTGATGTTCTTCTTGCAAGCCTAGTTGATGCGGAAACTGTTGACTCGGCCTCGGAGGCTGCCTATACCACCAATCATGCCATGGGTGGTGGTAGACTTGAGCACCCGACTTGGAGAAACTAGGCTGTCGATTAGAGTAGGGATGCCGACACCGACTACTTTGTTGCCAGGAAAGGACGAGCAACAAAATCAACTGACTAGCTGACCTTTCCAAGACTGACTAATCAATTCTATGTCGAGTAGCAATAACCCATCAGGTTTGGCTAGCACAGTGCTCATCACATATGCTTGTCGACTTCCTATTCGGGACTGTCTAGCTGGTCGATCAGACCAACTTGATATGCCCTGATACATACCTAAGTCCCTTCTCTATCCAGGATTCAAGATGCTTGAGTAGCCGGTAACTCTCCTAACATAGCTGGCCCAACATAGATCGTGGCGAACCAAATCCTAGCAGACCCCGACACTATAATAAAAAGATGCTAATGGTGAAGATCCTAGGAGATAGAATCCTACCATCTTAGCAGAGTTTGTTACGCCTGACATAAATGGCTATATCTGCAATGGTATTCTATTACTCCATGTAACCATACAAATAGGTTAGAGGGATCTCTGACTAAGTACGTCACAGACACTATCATTCACACCCTCATCGAACCACCACCAGCTCTTAGCATTGACCATTGTAGCCTCTCATTTTCCATCCATTGATTTGAGCATCGAAGTATCCTCATCGGTAACCTCTAGGAATCTTTTTATAATTTCTAGCAATGGAGCAACTTTCGACCTTCGTCAGAGCAGACCTGGAGATCCTCGAGCACCACCGGAGTTCAATGACAGGCAATTTGATGGCAACACTAGTGTTCTAGTAAATGGACAGGCAAGAAGCTAGATTCTATGCTACATGTAGGTGGCCTTCTCTCCCATCTTGTCTTCGTAATTGCAATAAATTGCTTGGTATTTCACAAAGTTCAGAGTGAAGGCCTATTGGAGGGACTTGGTATATGTGCTGATGACACAAGTAAGATTATTTGCAATACATAGATGGCCCTATAGTGTTCGTAAAAGCTTTAAAATATCATATTGTCGTAACTAAACTAATAATTTACTATTTTGAGATTGTGAGGCCCAGTACATTAGTTGGCTAGAGAAATTCTTTGTACACAACCCCCAATGAAGGAATAATGCACCGCTCCACCTTGTTAAGCCATGTAATCCCCCATTTTCAATGCACATTCAATGCCTATAATTTTATTTTTTATTTTTTAATTTTGAATAACAAAAATAATCTTACTTTTTTGAAAAATTATGATACCTTATGGTCATATTATGATATTTTATGGTTAAATTATGGATTTCCATGAACAGGAAGGGCATTTTTATTATTAAAAAATTTTGCTATGCTTTTTTTTTAGAAATTCTAAATAACAAAACTCTCTCTCCTTTTTTTAAAAAAATTATGATACTCTATGGCCATCTTATAATATTCTATGATCAAATTATGATTTCCTGGATATAGAAATCATAAAGGAGGAAAGGCATTTTCATCATTAAAAAAATTTAAAATTTCTAAATAACAAAAACGTCCCTCCCCTTTCTATGACATCATGTTTTCAAAAAGTCAATTTGCCTACAATATATTAAAATATGGTCATAGGATGTCATAATTTTTAAAAGGAGAGGGCATTTTTGTCATACAAAATTTTAAATGAAAAAATAGGACAAAAATAATCAATAACAAAAATGCACTTTCCTTTTTATGACTTCCTAGCAATAGGAAATCATAATTTCATCATGAATATCATAATATGGCCACATAATGTCACAATTTTCAAAACTAGAGGGACACTTTCCTCAGTAAAATTTTTAAATAAAAAGGCAAAGCTATAGGCATTAAATGTATGTTGGAAAGTGGAGGCTTATGTGGCCTAATCATATGGAGCAATGTAATTGTTCTCCACTAGAAGCAATTTACATAGAATTTCTCTAGTTGGCTACAATCCAAAATGGCTGTTGGAGCAAAGTTAGGACTCATTTGGTTGATGACAAGTGGCAATTCCCTAGAAGTGGAGAACAAGTTTCTTATTTGCTTGAAGTTTTAAGAAGTGAGAGCATAAAAAATAGTCTTTTCATGAAAAGATACTTCCCATATTTCACGAAAAGTGGAAATCTATAGGGAAGGTGGGCTTTGGGACTTTCTAGGAAATGAAAAGTGATGATACTTTTTTATTTACAAAAGTATCCTTGAAGATCAAGGACTAAGATATTACAAATAATAGATGAATGGTTATAATAAAATAATGAATAGTAATATATACCAAGATCATATAATATTTTAATATAGTTATATTAATATAATATTTTATAATATAATATTTTAATATTTTATATACCAAGACCATATATTTATTCTAATATAATATTTTTGATAATATTAATTTAATACTTATATTATTATATTAATATTAATAAAATATTAATATGTATATATTAATATTATAGTAATATAATAAATTATTATATATATTATATTATATTATATTATTATAAATATAATATTATTATTTATATAAAGTTTGAGAGTAAAAATGTATGATATAATAGATATTTTACATAATTTTTTTAAAAAAGTATATGCTTAACCAAAGATAAGTCATTTGAGAATAAGATACTTTTTAAAATAACTTTATAGGAAGTAACTTCCTACAGTCCCAGAAAGAAAAGTTCTTCTTGCAAACCAGGCGAGTCCTTAGAGTTAGGGATAGACCATCTCCTACTTTGCCACATCTGAGACTAGGAAACTCTAATAATCTCCACCATATCAGCACACCACTGAGTTCATTCTCTCCTTTCTTCTTTTTTTTTTTTTTTTTTTTTTTTTTTTTTTGGATTTTTCTTGTGTTGGTGCCTCTTCCCACGTCCACTATGGCCCAAACCACTCAAAAGCCAAGGTATCGCTGCCTCCGTTCAAGAGCACAAATTAGATCCCATATAAGAAGGACTAAAATGCAAAAATTCTAGCTATAAAAATTGGATATTCATAACCAGCATCATTCAAGTGTTGAAGCAAAGGAAATTGATAGCCTGCACTCCATAGAATAGCATTAGTATATGTCTTGGCATCAAAACACTGGCTGGTAGAAGACCATCACAGCAGAGCAGAATCCATTGCCTAAACAAGAACCTAAAATTATTTGTTTTGCAAATAAAGCACCACAAGGATGAATAGACGAAATAGCCATGGGTCAAAATATTCCCCTTGAACTGGCAACTTGGATATTTGTGTAATACTTAGAAAAAAAATGAAAAAAAAAATCGGAGGATGAAGACTCCCGATGAGAGTCTTCTCTTTTTCCTAAACAGAATCCAAATCTAGATCAGATTCAAAAATTTTTAGCTATAAAAAGAATCCTAGGAGGAGGACAACGATGACCAGAGTCTCGATCTCCTCGTGCACTTCCTCCATAATATATTTCATAGGATCTTGCGACCCAGGGCTGTGCAGGAGAAGAGACAACAAGAAGAGGAAGAGAAGAAGAGGAAAAGAAGAATAAGAGAGGGAAGGAAAGAGAAGAAGGGAAAAGAAAAGAAAAAAAAAAGAGGGGAGACATGCATGTTCGGCGGAGAGAAGAAGGGGAGGGGAAGAAAAAGAGGAAAAGAAGAGGAGAGAAGAAAAGAAAAAAAAAAGGGGAAAAAGAAAAAGAAAGGAAAAAAAAAAGAAAAGAAAAAAGAAAAGAAAAAGAAAGGAAAAAATAAAAAAAGGAGAAGAGAGAGAAGAGGAGAGAGAAATTAAAGAGGAGAGAGAAGAGGAGAGAGAAGAAGAGGAGATAGAAAGGGGAGAGAGAAAGAGGAGAGAAGAAGAGGAGAGAGAAAGAGAAGATAGAAGAAGAGGAGAGAGAAAGAGGAGATAGAAGAAGAGGAGAGAGAAAGAGGAGAGAGACAGAAAGAGGAGTGAAAAAGAGGAGAAAAAAAGAGAAGAGAGAAGAAGAGGAGAGAGAAAGATGAGAGAGAAAGAGGAGAGATAAAGAGAAAAAAGAAAGAGGAGAGAGAGAAAAGGAGCAAGTTAAATAAATAAATATTAAAAAAAGGAGATCTAAGAATTACTCTGCTAGAAAAGTCGTGAAGTTAAAGTATCAGTGGATGGATCATGGATGGAATCTTGATAGAATGTTTTAGATTTATAGTTGTTATGCCCTAAAGTTATTCAAAAAAAATAAAATTATCATTATAGGAGGGCAATTTTTAGACATGAGGGCATTGGACAAATTTCATAGTATTTAGAGAGAGGATTGAGGTACATGTGATATCGGGCATGTTAAATCTGTATCCAAGAAAGGTAAGGATTTTTGGACATGATCACTAATTTTATAAATATATTTTATATAGCATGATTTTGATCCTTAGATATGAGCATTATCATGCATGATTATTTATGCATTACATATTTTAATTTCTCATGATGGACAATTATGCTTGCTGGTACTACTATTTATATTTTCGTATGATGTATTTCTATCAGACATGACTATTTGGATGGTTTAGATTATGATACTGATTATTGTAAATCTTGAAATGAGTATGATTTGAAACCATATCTGGGATGTGACAGTGATAATCAAGAAGAAGGGATGTCTGAACTAGCCACACTACAGGTCGTGGTTATTGAGATTGCCAGTCACAGGCTGGAGTGTGATAATAAGATTGCTAGTCACAGGCTAGAGTGTGTGATAAGATTGCCAGTTATAAGCTGAAGTATGACAATGAGATTGCCAGTCACAAGCAGGAATGTGACACCGAGATTGCTAGTCAAAAGTTGGAGTGTGACAATGAGATTGCCCGTCACATGCTGAAGTATAACAATGAGCTTGTCAGTCACAAGCTGAAGTGTGACACTGAGATTACTAGTTATGGACTGGAGCATGACCGTAGTTAGTCCAGAACCCTAAAGAAGAAGGATGACTACATTGAAATATAAAAATGAAACATGATTTTATCAAAGATTTTATTATATATGATAAATGAGTTATTTTGGTTGCATGATATGGTATACTATTATTCTCTTATTATTTTCAAACTGTATTATTACTGGTGTGACTGTATGGAGTCCTTATTGACTATAAAGTTCACTCCCCACTTTCTTATTTTTTTTCTCAGAGATGCAAGATGCTTAAAAAGGGTCGAGTCGAGCATGAGATTGAGTACCAGAACTTTTAGACTGCCTAGCTAGTCCTGTTTCTGAAACCCATATAATGAATCAGTTGATCATTTAGTGATCATGAACTAAATAAGTTGATTATTTAGTATTATTGAAGTATTTTAATGGTGCTTGGTTACATAAATTTAATTCTAGAAATAATGAAAATCTTGTATGTACTTAGGCCTCGTCACGCTACAAATGTAGCATCGGAATCAGCTATAGACCGGCCGCACAAATCCTAGATTTTATCTTGGAGATCATGCAAGGCCTAGGTACACAAAAGTCCCTCCAAAAATTACTTAAAATAAACCAATGTTATATAAATAATTGAATAGTAATTAAATAATCCATTTATTCAAGTCAAAATCACTAAATGATCCACTGATTTATTACATAAATATCATCAATCAAACTAACTGAACAAAACTAACTAAAAATCTATAATCTTGGTATTTAATCTCATGCCCAACTTGATCCTTGCTATGCATCATTTCACCACAAATCCAATATACTACCAAGTTTGAATATCCTGCACAACTTTGAGAAGAAAAGATAAATAGGGGTTATGAGCTTTACAGCCCAGCAAGGTCTCCAAACAGTCTCACCAATAATAGTATAAATTGAAAATAATATGAAAATAACAGTTTATCAAATCACGTAACCAAAATAACTTAAATTTCAAGTTTAACAAAACCAATGATAACATAATGTTTTCTTTTAGTGTTTCCATTAGTTAACCTTTATCTTTAGGGTTCTAGACTAGCCACGATCATACTCCAGCCTGTGATTGGTATACTATTTATCACAATCCCGCCTGTGACTGGCATACAAAGTTATCACAATCCCACCTATGACTGGCACACAATTTATCACACTCCAGCCTGATACTGGCAACCTGAGTAACTACGATACCACCATAGCATGGCTAGTCCAAATACCATATTTTTTTAATTAACACTTCAGTTTTTATTAGTTAACCTTTATCTTTAGGGTTCTAGACTAGCCATGGCACACTGTTGTCACAATCCCACCTGTGACTGGCACACTGTTGTCACAATCCATCCTGTGACTGGCACACTGTTGTCACAATCCCACCTATGACTGGTGCACAAAGTTATCACAATCTTGTCTGTGACTGGCACACAATTTGTCACACTCTAACCTATGACTGGCAACCTGAGTAACTATGGTACTGCCATGGCATGGCTAGTCCAAATACCTCATTCTCCTGGTTATCACTTTATCAATTCATATCATGATACAAACCATGAAATCTCAAATTTTTTTCAATGACCGGCATCACGGTCCAAACCATCAAAAATAATTTTACTTGATAAAATATGATATATATAGAAACATTATTAATAACATCAAATATACTATCTATCACGAGAAATCAACATATGCGATGCGAAACAACCATGCATGCCAATGCTCATATGCACAGATCAAACCATGACATGTAAGATACATATATATATATATAACTGGTGATCAAGTCCAGAAATTTTTACCTACCAAAAGCTACTCCTAGTATAACTGATATTAGTCTGTATCCGGAGCTTGCTCAATACTTTCCTACACAGAAGGTTGATCCCTTACTGATGTGGCGAGATCGCTGACATGGGGGAGCTGACAAGTGCCACGTCAAAGGAAGCCGCCGCGTCGGACGCCGCGTCAATTCTCCTGCTCGGACTCCTTCACTGAGCTGAGCTCCAGTGAGACAACGAGCTGAGCTCCGTCCTCTGCCAGGTCGGTCCCGCAAGCTCGGCATTCCTAGGCCGGAGCCGCACTCTGCCCTCTAGAGCGAGACCCTCGGAGATCGAGCCTTGTGGTCGGAGTCGAGCTCAGCCCTCCTCCACCATGTGGAGCCTCTTCGAGGCCGAGCCCTCTGGACCGGGCCCGCACTTTGCCCTCCAAAGCGAGACCCTCGGAGATCGAGTCCTGTGATCGGAGTCGAGCTCAGCCCTTCTTCGCCGTGTGGAGCCTCTTTGAGGCCGAGCCCTTTGGACCGGGCCCCTCTGCCCTTCAGAGTGAGATCCTCGGAGATCGAGCCCTATGGTCAAAGTCGAGCTCAGCCCTCCTCCGCCATGTGGAGCCTCTTCGAGGCCGAGCCCTCTGGACCGGGCCTGCACTCTGCCCTCCTCTACCGAGGCGACCCCGCAAGCTCGGGACGTCTAGATCGGAGCGAGCCCTACCATTCCAGCTCAGCCCTAGCTCAGATGCGAGCACCACCATCCGAAGACACTGGCGAGCCACCCTGGGACTGCACTGGGACACTTGCCAAACTGCACTGACCGCCTGCAGCCACCGATTACACCAGAAAGGGGAGAGACCCACTGATTGAGGTGCCACGCTACTCACCAACCACCTGAACCACCCGAGAAAGGAAGTCAACCAAGAGATTCGAATCCCATGGGTGGCACCCCACCAATAGAGGTACTGCCAGGTTTTCCAGAATGAGGTGACCAAGGAGAATGTCAGAACACATGACAGCTTCCCTTATCAGAGATCGGGAAAGGCTCATCGGGACACCGCCGCATGCGCCTGACAGCCCGGTGGAGATCCCAAGACGAACGTCCAATGGTAACCTAGTCTACAAAACTCGGAGGTAACAACCATAATACAAGCAAGACATAAGCCATACCACTTGAACACAAGTTCAAGCTCAATCAAAAAGAGCACAGCACCACCAGCATACTCAAGCAAGGGCGGGTGGAAGAGCCACATAGAGACTCCCTCTAGCCAGGCCGCTCTTCCTCCGACACACTTGCACCCTACTCTCACACCACTCCTCCTCGTATGGAGTCCATCAAGAGAGGCTCGACCAGGAGGATCTGTTTCCCTGGGTCATCACTGACTTGATCGTCGGAGTGCCCCCGTCAAAAACTCCGACCCAGGTCACTAACCCCTATTTTGTAGGTCCAGGACCACCGGACGGCGAGACAGCGAAGGAGGTGCGTTCCGACACCGACAGTAGCTACAGGCCACGGCAATCTTGGCGGCAATAGATTAGCGCGCCAGGAAGGGGGAGAGTGAGCAGTCTTTGATTCAGATCAAGTCCTCCACCTCTTCTACAAGCAGTCCAACGGAAGGATGGTGACAACACGGGAAAGGGAGGCTTCCACCAGCCGTGCGGGGGACTCCCCGTCCCGGGGGAACCCGCACCACCAAGAGGTGGAGCCACCCATTTCGGTTCAACCACCTCCGGCGGAATCCCAACTGGCCGCACTCGTCCAGCAGATGCAAGTCCTCACTACAGTAGTGCACTAGCTTCAGCAGCAACACTGATCCTTGGCTACCCACCAACAGCCGAGGACACCCGCGGCCTATGCCGTGGCCCCCCGCGATAGCCTGCATTCCTTCCAAGGAAGGCCTTCATAGCCACGGGCCACTACTGATAACCGGGGCAGCCATCAAACTCCGGCAAAAAGGCAACAAGCTGGCTTTACCGATAGGGAGAGCCGCTCACCAAATCTTGGATGGGTAGTGCCCAGACCCTACCGAGGTAGAAAGAGCAAGACCCCCCATCACGAAGACCGTGCACCCATGTCACGTTCTCCGTCTCCCTCAGTGGAGGGGTCTACTGATGAAGTCGTTAGGCACATAGGGGAGAAGCACCTAGAAGAGCATGAACGCAAGCTGGCGGAGTTTTTTCGCCGGTTTGCCAACATGCAGGGCTCGACTAGCAAGCCAGCGGGCTACGATGCCCATCCCCCTTTCTCCCAAGAAATTCAAGCGGAGCCGATCCCGCACCAGTTCTGGATGTCACAGGTGGATCCCTACAACGGGACCACCGACCTCCTGGACCACCTGGAAAGCTACCAGACCCTCGTGAGGGTCCAGGGGGCCACCGATGTACTCCTTTGCATCGCCTTTCCTGCTACTCTCCGGAAGGCAGCTCGGGTGTGGTTCACCTATTTGGAGCCCCAAAGCATCAACTCTTTCGCCCAATTAGGGAAGAAGTTCGTGGCCCACTTCGATGCCTGTCGAAAGTTGCCACGAGAGGCAGACAACCTCTTTTCCATCCAGCAGCAAGATCGCGAGCCCCTGCGGGACTACGTGACCTACTTCAAGGCCGCCACATTGGAGATTTATAACCTTGATGAGCCAGTTGCCATGCTGGCATTGAAGCGAGGGCTCAGGACCTCTTACCTGACCTACTCACTGGACAAGAAGCCCCCCAAGACATATTCCGAGCTCCTTCTCCGAGTCCAAAAGTACATCCATGCTGAGGAGGTGGATCGTATGAGGCGGGAGCTCGATGGGAAGCCACTGAAGAAGTCGGTCCCCACCGAGATGCCTGGAACCCAGAAGCCAGCACTCTAGGCTCCGAACTCCCGGAGGGACCGACCAAGACCGAAAGGAGCTCCCGTTCCTGAGGAGAGTTACACCACTCTCCTCGTCCCAAGGACAAAAATTCTCATGGAAATCGAAGGCGAGGACTACCTGAGATGCTCGCCTCCGATGAAGTCCTCCACCGGCCGTGATAAAATGAAGTACTATCGCTTTCACCGTGACCACGACCACGACACCGAGGAATGCCGCAACCTCAGGTGAAAAATCGAAGAACTCATCAAGAGGGGCTACCTCAAAAGGTTTGTGGGGGGCAGACCTCAGGTGGAATCCCAGGCACTCGTCGCTCTCCCGCAAGCTCCAGCTATCGACAATCGCCCTACCGAGAAGCCGGTGGGCACGATCTCCTGTGGAGCTGCACACGAGCCCAAAAGGGCCCGGGGGGTAGGGGATCCTGAGAATGTACTCCCCTTTATGAGGGGAGGGAAAGACGGGGGAAAAAATGTAAATAATGATGCCATGGTCGTCGAGATGATGATCGCGAGGCACCCTGTAAAACATATCATGGTTGATGGTGGAAGCTCCATAGATGTACTTTTTTACAATGCCTTCTCCAGGATGAACCTTTCTCCCAATCAACTCAAACCTGTGCATGCACCCCTTGTCGGTTTCACAGGTGATTCCATAAGGGTAGAGGGAGAGATCACTTTCCCGGTTATCACCGGGACCCCACCTCGGCAGAGCACCGTTATGATGACTTTCACGGTTGTCAGGCTTCCATCCGCATACAACGTGATCTTGGGCTGACCTGGGCTCAACTTGCTCGATGCCGTTGTCTCCACTAAGAGGCTACTTGTACAGTTCCCCATTCCCTACGATGTCAGAAAAATGAGGGGAGCGCCCCAGCCGGTGAAGCATTGCTTCCAAACCCTCCCTGGGGCCAAGCTCCTCGAGGACAACCCCAAGGTAGACGATCTCGACCAAAGGGCTCAAGACCCCAAGGGAGGCCCGGTCAAACATCTACTCTCTTATCCACTCGGAGATGATCCCACGAAGACGGTGCAAATTGGAGCCCAGCTACCCGAGGAGGAGAGGGCCCAACTGTTGGAGTTTCTGTGGGCAAGCGTGGATGTGTTCTCCTAGACAACAGCGGACATGTCAGGTATTCCTCCTGACATCATTACTCACAAATTGAGTGTTGACCCAAAGCACAGGCCAGTTCGGTAGAAGAAGAGAAGCTTTACCTCGGAGAGGCATGCAGCCATCAAGGAGGAAGTTGATAAACTCCTAGCTACCGGTTTCGTTCGAGAAGTTCAGTATCCGAGCTGGCTGGCGAATGTAGTCATGGTAAGGAAAAATAATGGCAAGTGAAGGATCTATGTAGACTACACCGACATCAACAAAACTTGCCCGAAGGATAGCTTCCCTTTGCTGAAGATCGACCAGCTGGTGGATGCCACCTTTGGCCACAGGCTGCTCTCCTTCATGGATGCATTCTCTGGGTACAACTGGATCTGTATGCACCCAGAGGACGAGGAGCACACCGCCTTCATCACCGACCAGGGGACGTACTGCTACAGGATGATGCCCTTCGGTATGAAGAATGCAGGAGCTACATACTAGCATCTGGTCAATAAGGTCTTCAAAGACCAAATTGGCCGGAACATGCAAGTATATGTGGATGACATGCTCGTCATGAGCAAGCCAAGCTCGAGCCACATCACTGACCTCACCGAATCCTTCCACAACCTGCGGCAACATCAGATGAAGCTGAATCCGGTGAAGTGCACTTTCGGGGTGGCAGCGAGGAAGTTCCTCGGCTTTATGGTCACCTAGAGAGACATCGAAGTGAACCCGGAAAAGGTTCAGGCAATCATCAACATGGAGCACCCGACCTCCAAGAAGCAGGTCCAGTGCCTAACAGGGCGTGTCGCCGCCCTCAGCAGATTCATCTCGAGGTCGGCCGACTGTTGCCTTCCATTCTTCAAGGCACTGTGTAAGATGCACGACTTCACCTGGAGGAGGAGTGTAGAACATCCTTCGAGGAGCTGAAGAAATTCCTCGCCTCTCCCCTGTTGCTCACCAGGCCGGAGGAGGGGGAGGAGCTCCTGCTCTATCTAGCAGTTACACCAGGAGCCATCAGCTCGGTACTCGTCCGCGCAGACAAGGACAAATCTCAGAAGTCGGTATACTATACCAGCGAAATCCTCTGCGATGTGGAAATCAGGTATACTCGCTTCGAGAAACTCATTTTTGCACTAATAATATCTGCTAAGTGCCTCAGGCCCTATTTCCAACCATACCCAATAGTGGTTGTGACGGACCAGCTGCTGAGGACCATACTCAGCCAACTCGAAACTTCCGAGAGATTGGCCAAGTGGTCCCTGTTGCTCAGCGAGTTTGACATAGTGTATTGACCGAGACCCTCACAGAAGGCCCAAGTCCTAGCTGACTTCATGGTCGAGTGCACCGGGTTCGTCAAGGAGCCAGAGCAGACAATAGCGGAGCTCGGACCAGGAGAGGAACCTTGGATCCTCCATGTGGACGGAGCATCCAATTCCGGCGAGAGTGGAGCAGGCCTCATCCTCACCAACGGTGATGGGGTTGTGACAGAATGCGCCCTTCGCTTCAAATTCACCGCAACAAACAACCAGGCAGAGTATGAGGCACTCCTCGCGGGTCAAGAGTCTCCCACGAGCTGGGTGTGCAGAACCTAAAAGTCTTCACCGACTCCCAGCTGGTTGCCGGACAAGTCTCCGGAAAGTATGAATCCAGGGATGCCCAGATGATGAAGTATCTAGAGTGGGTCTGCTCGAGCACGGTAGGCTTCTGGCCCTTCAGCATCTTCCACATCCCTCATAGGAAGAATACGCATGCGGATGCACTATCCAGGCTCGCGACCTTGCTGGACTTATCACTGGGATGTGCCTATGTCGAGTATCTCGAAGGTCCCAGCTACGAAAGCTTAAAGGAGGTGCATCAAGTCACCCCTGAACCGAGCTGGATGGACAAGTACATCAAGTACACCATCAATGGTTCCTTACCTGAGGACCGGGTAGGAGCAGCCCTCGTCAAGAAGAAAGCCTCCCGGTTCATTCTGATGAAGGGCCGGCTCTATCGTCGATCCTTCTCCTATCCACTCCTGAGGTGCCTCAAGCCCGCTGAGGCAACCTTTGTGCTCCAAGAGATACACGAAGGCCTCTATGGGAACCATGTGGGAGGGAGAATACTGGCTTATAAAGCCCTTCACCAGGGATACTTCTGGGAGACCATGAGGGAGGACGCCGCCGACTTCGTTAAAAGGTGCAATAAGTGCCAGCGCCACACAAACATATAGCCCCAGCCGGTGGCGCCGATCTCCCAGTTCTCAGCCCCTTGGCCTTTTGCCCAGTGGGGAATAGACATCTTGGGGCCGTTTCCTCCTGCACCAGGGCAACGAAGATTTTTGCTGGTGGCGATCGACTACCTCACCAAGTGGGTCGAAGCAGAGCCATTGGCCCGGATCGCGAAAGCCAACGTCCGCCAGTTCTTTTAGAAGTCAATTATTTGCCGCTTCGAACTCCCCCGTTGTGTCATCACTGACAACGGGCGACAGTTCGACAACCGGGAGTTCGAAGGGTTCTGCGCCGAGCACGGTATTCAACATTGATTCACCTCGGTAGCTCATCCTCAAATAAATGGGAAAGCTGAGGTGACCAACTGGACCATCCTCCAAGGGCTCAGGACCAAGCTGGATCAAGCTAAGGGCAGGTGGGCGGAAGAACTCCCAAGCGTTCTGTGGGCCTACCACATAACGCCCAGAACGGTGACCGACGAGATGCCCTTCAACCTTGTTTTTGGTGCCGAGACGGTCATCCCGGTTGAGCTCGGCGTGCCCACACTACGAGTGCAGCAGTATGACGAGGCACATAACTCGGCACACCTCCTACTCAACCTGGATCTCCTCGAAGAAGCAAGGGATAAAGCCCGGCTACGAATGGTGGCATACCGGCAACGAGTAGCCTGGTACTACAACGCCCGGGTCAGGCCAAAAGCTTTCAAACCCGGAGACTTGGTGCTATGCCGGGTAGAGGCATCTCAACCCCGGGAGTGTGGCAAGCTCTCACCGAACTGGGAAGGCCCCTGCAAGGTGGCTGAGGCCCTCTCAGAAGGGGCCTATTACCTCGAAGATCTCGACGGTGTCAGGTTCCCTCGAATGTGGAATGCCTGCAACTTACGGAGATACTATCAATAATGTAAGGTTTCCCATTAATAATAATGATAATGATTTTTTCCTTGCGCAAGTATCTATCTGTCTTGTAGGAAAACATCACCAATGCCTTCGAGCCCAGCTCCGAGGTGCCAAGACCTGAGCCCAGCTCTCAGGTAACCCAAGACCGGAGCCCAACTCTCCGACCAAGGGACCTTCGAGCCGCACTGCTCTCAATCATCAACATCTCCGAGCCCAGCTCTGAGACACCAACCCAAGACCGGAGCTCAGATCTCCGGCCAAGGGACCTTCGAGCCAAGCTGCTCTCAATCATCAACGCCTTCGAGCCCAGCTCCGAGGTGCCAAGACCTAAGCCCAGCTCTCAAGCAACCCAAGATCGGAGCTCAGATCTCTGGCCAAGGGACCTTCGAGCCAAGCTGCTCTTAATCATCAACGTCTCCGAGCCCAGCTCCAAGACGCCAACCCAAGATCGGAGCCCAACTTTCTAACTAAGGGACCTTCAAGCCAAGCTGCTCTCAATCATCAACGTCTTCGAGCCCAGCTTCGAGATGTCAACACAAGATCAGAGCTCAGATCTCCGGCCAAGGGACCTTCAAGCCAAGCTGCTTTCAATCATCAATGTCTCCGAGCCCAGCTTCGAGATGCCAACCCAAGACCGGTGCTCAGATCTCTGGCCAAGGGACCTTCGAGCCAAGCTGCTCCCAATCATCAACGTTTCCGAGCCCAGCTCCGAGATGCCAACCCAAGACCGAAGCTCAGATCTCCGGCCAAGGGACCTTCAAGCCAAGCTGCTCTCAATCATCAATGCCTTCGAGCCCAGCTCCGAGGTGCCAAGACCTGAGCCCAGCTCTCAGGCAACCTAAGACCGGAGCTCAGATCTTCGGCCAAGGGACCTTCGAGCTGCGCTGCTCTTAATCATCAACATCTTCGAGCCCAGCTCCGAGATGCCAATCCAAGACCAGAGCCCAACTCTTCGGCCAAGGGACCTTCGAGCCAAGTAGCTCCTATCAATGCCTCGAGCCCAGCTCCAAGGCACCAAAGACCTGAGCCCAGCTCTCAGGCGAACCCTGGATCGGGGCCCAGTGCTCCAGCCAGGAAGGCCTTGAGCCTAACTCCAAGGCATCCAAGACCTGAGACCAGCCCTCAGGCACCTTGGACTGGGGCCCAGTTCTTCGGCCAAGGAACCACCAAGCCCAGCTGCTCATAACTGCCAGAACTTTGCACCCGACTTGCCGACACCAAAGCCTAGTAATTAAGCCCCAAGCAAGGTGAGACCCTCTTCTCTGATCTCCCCACTCATCTAAAAACAAAAAGAAGAAAAAGAAAGAAAGAAAAAAAGAGGGAAGAACCATGCAAAGGACGGGTTGCAAGAAAGTTCAAATTTTATTAACCAAGAGCCAGTTATAAACATTTTTCGGCCTCCCGACATGCCAGGTGACCTCGACCAAGTACATAAAGAAGACAAAGTACAAATGAAAGAAGAAAAGACTACTCTGCACCGACCGGCCCCCTGCTGAGCCTTGAGGCTGAGAGGTCCCGCCTTCAGGAACCTTCGGCTGAACGGCTCCGACCTCGGATGGCTCGACCTTGGCTGGCGTCGGAGGCTCGGAGGCCACAGCTTCCTCGACGACGACCTCCTCATCAAGCTCCACATCCGAGGCCGAGGGGTACCTGAGGCGATTACGGTTCTTGCCAGGAACGAATGCCTCGATCCGACCGTGCAAGAACATGAAGCCTTTATAGAAGGAGTCCGACGCCGTCTGATGAATCTCGGCAACAAACTCCTCCGAGGCCTTGAACTTGGCAACGGCCTCCTCAGTGTCCTTGGCCTCGGCGGCCCCCTTCCTTGCCTCGACGCCTCCATCCTGGCAGCCTCCGCCGACTTGGCCGCCACCTCCACCGCCTTCTCAGCCGCGGCCAACCTCTCTTTCCCTGCCACCAGCTCCGCTTGGGCAGTTCGGGAGGCCTCCTTGTGCCGATCAGCCTTGGCACTGTACCACTTCAGCTTCTTCTCGACGGAGGAGAGATCGTCAATAGCCTTCTTTGAGCGACTTCGCTCCAGGTAAAGGGCCTCCAGGAGTTTCCTCGCTTACCCCTCAATGTTGACGAGCTGCTCCTCCAGGTCCTTGACCTTCAGCTCGAGCACCCCGTTCGCCCTGGCCTTCTCCTTCATATCGGTCTTCAGAGACTTGATCTCGGCCGCCTGCTGCCGCTTAACACGCTCCCAGTTCTAACAGCAGCCCCTAATGAAGAGGACCTCGGCACCGATCTGCACCATGAAAAAAGGTCAACCCAAAAAAAAAAGGAGAAGAAAGGGGTAACTCACCGAGTAAAGCTGGGGGAAGATGGCACTAAGGACGTCGCTCAGCCGCAGTCCGGCCATCTCCTACCAGTCGCATGTTTGAATTGAAAAATCCATCATGTGCTCAGCTAGTGTGGGGCTCAGGAGGACAGAGCTCCCCGGCCCCATCTTGAAGGAGAGACGACGTCATGCCTCCTCTCTCCTACTCTCTCCTGGAGTAGGCGGCCTTGCCCCACTAGCCGCAGGGCCCCTGGAGACAGGCTGAGGAGCTGGTACCGGTGCAGGCAGCACCTCAGTCGCAGCCTTAGTTGCGGCTCGAACCTCCTCGTCCCCGACCTCAATCACAGGCAGACTCGGAGGACTGGAGGATGCAGCGACAACAGCTGCAGCCCTTGCCCGGGCCGCCCCCTGATGATCGAGCCACTCTGGGATCTTCTGGGCCTCCTACTGGATTGTTCCCGGTGTCGTAGATACCACCCTCTCAACTGGTGCAGAGGCAGCTCAGGTCACCCCTGAACTCTGACCGATCGGAGTAGCAGGGCTCAGACCGGTCACCGTGATAGGAGCAGTCGCAGGCGCGCTCTCGCCCCGGACCCGCCTCGTTGGAGGCTCCTTGACTAGCCCGATCGGCGGCCTCTTCTGGATCATCGCCAGCAGGTCACTCTCTATAAAAATCATCCCTGCATGCAAGTCACACAACGGTCAAAGCCCATAGGAAGCAATGTAAGAAATGCAAGGAAGAAAAAGAAAAGTTCAGGTCGAACTCACCCAACCCATTCGTTGGGTCGACCCCGGCATCGGAGAGGTTCTGCTCTGATAACAAGACCTCAAGAAAAGGGATCTAGGTGGTGCACAGCTGCTCATAGTCATCTCGATCAGCCGCATCGACCACAGAATTTTGGTTGGGGGACTAGTCCGGATCGCTTTAGACCCAGTCGACCCCCTCAACTGCGGTGAAAAAGAACTTGCTCTTCCATCCATTGATGGAAAAGGGGAGCTCGAATCTAATGTCCTTTGGACGGGAAGACAAGGACCACCACCCATCCTTAGTCGGGTGGCGCTTCAGGGCAAAGAAAGCCTTGAACAAAGAGAACCAGGCAACAAACTCGTGGAGGTGACAGAGCACTACAAAGGAGAAAATCACCCTAATGGCGTTTGGCACTAACTAGGCAGGGACCAAACGATAGTTATCCAAGATGGACATGAAGAAGGGATGGAAAGGAAAGCGGAGACCCCCTGAAAAGGTCTCCTCATAAAAAATAATGCGGCCCGGAACACTGGAAGTGACCCGTTCCCCCGGACGAGGGATCATAAGCCAAACAGAATATGGGATGCCATAGACATCCTGAATGGTCCCCAGTTCCTCGGCGATAATCATTAAGGCGACCCCGCTAGGACCTGTGGACCGGGTAGACTCAGGAGCAGGTATAGAAGGAGGAGGGAGAGAAGGACTGGACCCTGGTTCCCTGATGAGCACCGGACCGGGAGAACGCCTCCTACTGAACTCGAAGCGAGTCGCATCCTCCTCCTTACCGGAGGAAGAAGAAGATGCCAGCCTCCGCTCGAAGGGACCGGCCTCGCCCTGATCAGTGGAGGGGCGGAAGCCCGGGCCAAAGCGGGACATCCTCAAGAATGAGAGAAGTGAAGGACTTGACTCGAAGGAAACCCTAGACCCGGGGGAGGGACCCTACTCTGACGAAGGGGGAAGAAAGAGGAGACTAACCTGGTTCCTCAGAAGATCTGAGACAATTGGGAGGAAGAAGAAAGCTCGAACACAGCAGCAGGCGCAGAGAATTCAAAAGGATGGATATTTTGGGTAAGGCCCTCTTTTCATTTCGAAATGACCCGATGGATCCATACCGTTACGACCCCTTCGCCAACGGATCCATGCCACGCGTTGCCCATCGACGAAAACGGCATCCCGGCCGCTCTGAATTCTGTGCTAACATTAATTACTCCTCGGACGTGGCCACGTGGCACCCCCGCATTGGCCTGCAGGACCGTCTCACGGAGCACTAGCAATCATGGCCATCATTGCACCAGATCTCCGCCTTTCCATGTCAGCATCACAATTACTCCCTTCGGCCCGAGCATCGCGCACTAACGAGGCTCGAGAGTGGGGTGCAAATGATGTGGCAGGATCGCTGACATGGGGGAGCTGACAGGCGCCACGTCAAAGGAAGCCGCCATGTCAGATACTGCGTCAATTCTCCTGCTTGGACTCCTTCATCGAGCTGAGCTCCCTCGAGACAACGAGCCGAGCTCCGTCCTCCGCCAGGTCAGTCCCGCGATCTCGGGATGCCTAGGCTGGAGCTGCACTCTGCCCTCCAGAGCGAGACCCTCGGAGATCGAACCCTGTGGTTGGAGTCGAGCTCAGCCCTCCTCCGTCATGTGGAGCCTCTTCAAGGCCGAGCCCTCTGGACCGGGCCCGCACTCTGCCCTCCAAAGCGAGACACTCGGAGATCGAGCTCCGTGATTGGAGTCGAGCTCAGCCTTCCTCCACCACATGGAGCCTCTTCAAGGCCGAGCCCTCTAGACCGAGCCCGCACTTTGCCCTCCAGAGCAAGACCCTCGGAGATCGAGCCCCATGGTCGGAATCGAGCTCAGCCCTCCTCCGCCACGTGGAGCCTCTTCGAGGCCGAGCCCTCTGGACCGAGCCCACACTTTGCCCACCTCCACCGAGGCGACCCCGCAAGCTCAGGGCATCTAGGTCGGAGCGAGCCCTACCATTCTAGATCAGCCCTAGCTCAGACGTGAGCACCGCCATCCCAGGGCACCGGTGAGCCGCCCGGGGACTGCACTGGGACACTTACCAGACCGCACTGACCGCCTGCAGCCATCGGTTACACCAGAAAGGGGAGAGACCCATTGATCGAGTGCCACGCTCCTCACCAACCGCCTGAACCACCCGAGAAAGGAAGTCAACCAGGAGATTCGAATCCCAGGGGCGGTGCCCCACCAATTGAGATACTGCTAGGTTTCCTGGAATGAGACGACCAAGGAGAATGTCAGAACACATGACAGCTTCCCTTATCACGGATCAAGAAAGGCTCCTCGAGACACTACCGCATGCACCTGACAGCCCGGTAGAGATCCCAAGACGAACGCCTAACGGTAACCTGGTCTACAAAACTCAGAGGTAACAACCACAATACAAGCAAGACATAAGCCATACCACTTGAACACAAGTGCAAGCTCAATCAAAAAGAGCACATCACCACCAGCATACTCAAGCAAGGGCGAGTGGAAGAGCCACTTAGAGACTCCCTCTAGCCAGGCCACTCTTCCTCCGACACACTTGCACCCCACTCTCACACCACTCACTCCTCCTCGTGTGGAGTCCATCAAGAGGGGCTCGACCAGGAGGATCTGTTTTCATGGGTCGTCACTGACTTGATCATTGGAGTGTCCCCGCCAGAAACCCCGGCCCGGGTCACTAACCCTTGTTTTGCAAGTCCAGGACCACCGGACGGCGAGACAGCGAAGGAGGTGCGCTCTGACACTGACAGCAGCTACAGGCCACGGCGATCTTGGCGGCAACACTTACAATAATAAATAATTTTTATTCAAAATTCTTCTATGATTCACCTGAAAAATCCTAAATATATGAATTTCAAGAAAGAAGACTTTCCAATCCTCTCTTCTCTCTCCTTTTTCTTCTCTTCTCTCTTCTTTCTCTCTTCTAGAAAGAAGACTTTCCAATCCTCTTTTCTTTCTCTCTCCTCTTTCTCTCTTCTTTCTCTCTCCTCTTTCTCTCTCCTCTTTCTCTCTCTCTTCTTTCTCTCTCCTCTTTCTCCTCTTCTCTCTCTTTCTCTCTCCTTTCTCTCTTCTTTCTCTTTCCTCTCTCCTTCTTTCTTCTTTCTCCTTTCTCTCTCCTCTTTCTCTTTCCTCTTTCTTCTTCTCTCTCCTCTTTTTCTTTCTCTCTCCTCTTTCTCTCTTTTCTTTCTCTCTCTTTTTTTGTGCACCGAACAGAGGTCCCCAATTATTTTTTTTCTTTTTCTTTCTTTTTCCCTTTTTCCTTTTTTCCTTTCTCTTCCTTTTTTTCTTTCCTTCTTTTCTTTCTTCTCTTCTCCCGAACTCTCCTCCCTGTTCTTCCTCAGCTCAACCGAACCGGCCTCCCCCATGGTTGCCAGTGGCGGCCATGGAAGGCGGTTGTCAGGGAGGGCTCGACGGATCGGAGGGAAGATGGCGGTGGCATGGCCATACGGTCTAACTAAAAATAACTCAAAACCAAATAAATCTTCCCTAAAATAATTGAAATAAGGAATAAAACTTACCGGCATCGAAGGGACTCTCCGTCGCTCGCCGAAGAGGAGGATGACGGCATGGAAGAAGGTCGATGGGGCTCGATCTGGCAGTGATGAGGGAGGGTTTAAAGGAAAACCCTGATAGGTTTCCTTGTCGTTTGGGAAGCAGAGTCCATGCTGGTTAGAGTTCTAGCTCACCCAAACCTCATCGCCGACCAACCCCCTCCCCTCCACGACTCTTCCCCCAACTTCTTCGGTGAAAACCCCGATCGGAAAAAGGAAAATCAAACTTTTTAGTTTCGATTTCCCCCACTGTTCTCTTTTTTTTTTTTGCGATTGAGCTGAAGTCGGCTGGGTCTGCCAACTTTGGCCCAAAAAGTCTAAAAAACTGGGTTTGACATTCTCCCCCCGTAAAAATAATTCCGTCCTTAAAATTAACTTGATTAAGATTTTAACTTTGAAAGAAACCAACTCTCAGGTCATTCTAAAACTCCCAATTAGTCTTCCTTGTAGGGCACTTATTTCTCAAGTCTTAATATAACAAAATTATGCGATACTCAAAACTTGATCCTTTCCATTCACAATGCTTGATTAATTCTACAAAAAATTTATGATGCCCAAACCTTGGATATACATAATTTACTATCATCCTCAAGCTTCTACATGATCCCTTTCTTAGAACATTTCTTCATAAGTCCCTAACATAACAAAATTATATCACATCATTTACAATACATAATGAATTCTCTTAGTCTCTTTCAAATAAATGTTAATGCCTCAACCTCGACTTAAAATACAAAATTTTTTGCCCCTGAATTTATTTTTCTTGATTAACCCCACATCATAATCAGTCCACTCCATTCTTAACCAAAAATTTGAAGGAGGCTTGAACATTAGACACTTGCCATGGTCTTTAACATTCTTTCTTCTCTTAAGCTTCTCCACGATTTTACAATCAGTCTTTTAATCTTATGGAAACCTTGAGCACTCCTTAAATAGAGAAACACAATGTCATAACTAAAGGAGCTTGGTGTCACAAATATTCCCGATCCTAGCTGGGTAAAGATCATCACTTCATTATTCTAGGTTTAGAGATGTCCAAAATTTTTACTAGAGTTCTCTACACTAGAAGAGCCTGTTGATAAAAATTGCATGGCAATGCCTATAGATTAGCTCAAGGATCAATGACTTCATCCTTTCATCTTGTTACTGAAATTCAAATCAATACTCCCATCATAATACTTCTAAAGTTAGAGTTAACTTTCTAAATTACTTTCAGAATAACTTAGACCACTACGCTTTCATTGCGCACTCTGATAAAATTTCTAAAGCATCTAAGTTCACTAAATAAAACCCTCCAAAATTATCTTATTTTGGTAATAGGGAGATCTCAAGTTATTAAAGTAAAGCTATTGAGTTTCTTTATCTCATTCACATCTTAGGCATATCATATCAAGATTTATTCTGGCCCAGTTTCCATATTGAAAGTCCTTGCATATATTTCATCATCCTTTTAAAACATCAATAATTCTAATTCAAGTCTCTATTAATTATACTTTCCTTGACAATTTAAATAAATAATCTAGATCAACTTTTCTCTTGAAAAGTTATCAAGACTTCCGATCAATGTTCTTATGAATAGAATCAATCATATTATCACTCATAGAACTATCTTATCATAATTC
This sequence comes from Areca catechu, assembly GCA_021397845.1. Classification (NCBI taxonomy): domain Eukaryota; kingdom Viridiplantae; phylum Streptophyta; class Magnoliopsida; order Arecales; family Arecaceae; genus Areca; species Areca catechu. Next base: position 145,794,710 of record CM038049.1, on the reverse strand, counting down.
TTAACATCAATTAACAAATCACCAAAAATATTGTCCCTCATAGGCTAAACCCATATAAATCTTTCAATATCAATTTCTCCGCTTACAATAATCTAGTAACATGATAACCTAGATCTTCTTATAGATCTTAATTTGACTTGAAGTTTAATATATGATATAATTATTGTCATATCTTAATAACCATCATGTTATTATTATTATTACTTTAACCACTTGTATCACTATCCCAAATGATCATAACCTAAGCTCTGATACCACTCTGTCATGCCTCGAATCTAGCACCGGAATCAGCTACGTGACTGGCCACACAAATTCTAGGTTTCACCCTAAAGATTATGCAAGACCTAGGTACACAAAAGTTCCTTACTTCAAAAATCACTTAAAATAGACCAATGTTATATAAATAATTGAATAGTAATTAAACAATCCATTTATTCAACTCAAAATCACTAAATGACCCACGGATTTATTACATAAATACCAGTAATCAAACTAACTGAACAAAACTAACTAAAAATCTACAATCCTGGTGTTTGATCTCACGCCCAACCCGATCCTTGCTATGCATCATTTCACCATAAATCCAATGCACTACCAAGCTCGAATATCCTACACAACTCTAAGAAGGAAAGACAAATAGGGGTTGTGAGCTTTATAGCCTAGTAAGGTCTCCAAATAGTCTCATCAATAATAGTTTAAATTGAAAATAACAGAAAATCAATAGTTTATCAGATCATGTAACCAAAGCAACTCAAATGTCAAGTTTAACAAAACCAATGATAACATCATGTTTTCTTTTAGTGTTTTTATTAGTTAACCTTTATCTTTAGAGTTCTGGACTAGCCACGGTCACACTCCAGCCTATAATTGGCACACTATTTGTCACAATCCTGCCTGTGACTGGCACACAAAGTTGTCACAATCCCGCTTGTGACTGGCACATAAATTTATCACACTTCAGCCTATGACTGGCAACCTAAGTAACCACGGTACCACCATGGCATGGCTAGTCCAAATACCATATTCTTTTAATTAACACTTCAATTTTTATTAGTTGACCTTTATATTTAGGATTCTAGACTAGCCAGGGTCACACTCCAGCCTGTGACTGGAATACTGTTATCACAATCCTGCATGTGACTAGCACACAAAGTTATCACAATCTTGCCTATGACTGAAACATAATTTATCACACTCTAGCCTGTGACTAGCAACCTGAGTAACCACGGTATCGCCATGGCATGGCTAGTCCAAATATCTCATTTTCTTGGTTATCATTTTATCAATTCATATCATGATAACAAACCATGAAATTTCAATTTTTTTCCAATGACCGGCATCATGGTCCAAATCATCAAAAGTAATTTTACTTGATAAAACATGATATATATAGAAACATAATTAATAACATCAAACACACTATCCATCACGAGAAATCAACATATGCGATGCGAAACAACTATGCATGCTAATGCTCATATGCACAGATCAAACCATGATATGTAAGATACATATATATACAACCGGTGATTAAGTACAGAAATCTTTACCTACCAGAAGCTACTTTTAGTATAACTGATATTAGTCTATATCCAGAGCTCGCTCAATACTTTTCTGCTCAGAAGGTTGATCTCCTACAATAATAAATAATTTTTATTCAAAATTCTTCTACGATTTACCTGAAAAATTCTAACTATATGAATTTTGAGAAAGAAGACTTTCCAATCCTCTCTTCTATCTCTTCTTCTCTCTTCTTTCTCTCTCCTTTCTCTCTCTTCTCTCTCTCCTCTCTCCTTCTCTCTCCTCTTTCTTCTTTCTCTCTCCTCTTTCTCTCTCTTCTTTCTCTCTTCTCTTTCTCTCTCTTTTTTACTACACCGAACAAAGGTCCCCAATTCTTTCTCTCTTCTTTTTCCTTTTTTCCTTTTTTCCCCTTCCTCTTCCTTTTTTTTTTCTTTCCTTCTTTTTTTTCTTCTCTTCTCTCGAACTCTCCTCCCTGTTCCTCCTCGGCTCAACCGAACCGGCCTCCCCCATGATTATCGACGGCGATCATGGAAGGCGGTTGCCGGGGAGGGCTCGACGGACCGGAGGGAAGACGGTGGCGACGCGGCCATACGGTCCAACTATAAATAACTCAAAACTGATTAAATCTTCCCTAAAATTACTGAAATAAGGAATAAAACTTACCAGCATCGAAGGGGCTCTCCATCGCTCGCCGGAGAGGAGGATGACGGTGTGGAAGAAGGTCAATGGGGCTCAATCTGTGACGGTGAGGGAGGGTTTAAAGGAAAACCCCGATGGGTTTCCTTGCCATTTGGGAAGCAAAATCCATGCCGGTCGGAGTTTTAGCTCATCCCAAACTCGTCGCCGACCACCCCCTCCCCTCCACGATTCTTTCCCTAACTTCTCCGATAAAAACCCCAGCCAGAAAAAGGGAAATCGAGCTCCCCTATTCTGATTTCCCCCTTGTTCTCTTTTTTTTCTGCGATTGAGCTGAAGTCGGCTGGGCCTACTGACTTTAGCCCAAAAAGCCTAAAAAACTGGGTTTGACAAGCCTGGCATGATCTTTAGGGTATTACCTAGGATTATACGGCCGGTCGCGTAGCCGATTCTGGTGCTGGATTTGGGGCATGACAATCTATTCATTGAGTTCTGTTAGTAAGAAAGAGCCACCATCATCATTAATAGATAATTAAGGCATAACCCCTCCAACAACTATTTAAGTCAATAGACATTGTCTATTAGATAAGAGATATTCATGATAGTATTTCCATAGCAAATGATCCAGATGAAATAAGGACGGAAAGAAACAACCCAATTAATTGCTGAAAGCTTGGATTTGAATAAATATAGAGAGCTGTCAATATAATTGAACATAGCATGTAGAAAAGAAGTACAGAATTCAGTTTGGAGTGTACCAATATCATTACAATAGCTCCTAATCCCATAAAATAAAAAGCACTGCTGATAGTGATTAAAAGGACTTAGGTCATAAACACATACAATGATGCTATCATCATAATTAAACTCCATGTTAGGAATTATCCCCTCATTGGGAATTATCCTAAAGCCTATTTGAAAGCAAATCCCAAAAAAATAAACATGTGATATCATTGAGAATAACCAAACAATAAGCAAAATCATACCTGAAGCCATATTTGAAGGCCTGGATTTGAAGGTCTATCCCTGTATCTCACGGCTAGCCTTCCAGATTCACACGGGTTTCTTAAAGAGCTTTTTCTTTCTTCTCTAGGGTTTTCTTTTGCGATGATGAAATATCGGGGAGAAAGGAATAACACCATGTAATCTGGGGACCATAACCGCTTTTATATGAAAACAGCATTATTATGATTTCTATTTTTACCTGATATGGTTACATCGCTGACGTGGATCGTGTGTCAGATCCAGCTGGAGGCCACAGGCGCTACGTGGATTTTTCTTTCAAAACTCTTGCTCCTTTGCCAGGTGGCACCCCGAGACGGGTCCACCTCGGCCGAAGTCGATCCCCTCTCTGCCACTCCGCCAGGTGTCCACCCAGGAGGGGTCCACCTCGGCTGAAGCTGGCGGCCTCCTGCTCCCTCGTCGGGTGGCACCCCAAGACGGGTCCACCTTTGTCGAGGTCGAGCCAAGCCCTCCTGCTCCTTCGCCAGGTGGCACTCCAAGATGGGTCCACCTCGGTCGAAGTCGAGCCCCTCTCTGCCACTCCGCCAGGTGTCCACCCAGGATGGGTCCACCTCGGCTGAAGCTGGCGGCCTCTTGCTCCGTCGCCGGGTGGCACCCCAAGACAGGTCCACCTCTGCCGAGGTCGAGCCAGGCCCTCCTGCTCCCTCGCCAGGTGGCACTCCAAGATGGGTCCACCTCGGTCGAAGTCGAGCCCCTCTCTGCCACACCACCAGATATCCACCCAGAAGGGGTCCACCTCGGTCGAAGCTGGCGACATCCTGCTCCCTCACCGGGTGGCACCCCAAGATGGGCCCACCTCTACCGAGGTCGATCCAGGCCCTCTTGCTCCTTCGCCAGGTGGCACTCTAAGATGGGTCCACCTCGACCGAAGTCGAGCCGCTCTCTGCCACTCCATCAGGTGTCCACCCAGGAGGGGTCCACCTCGACCGAAGCTGGTGGCCTCCTGCTCCTTCGCCAAGTGGCACCCCAAGACGGGTCCACCTCTGTCGAGGTTGAGCCAGACCCTCCTGCTTCTTCGCCAGGTGGCACTCTAGGACGGGTCCACCTCGACCAAAGTCGAGCCCCTCTCTACCACTCCTCCAGGTGTCCACCTAGGAGGGGTCCACCTCGGTCGAAGCTAGCGGCCTCCTGCTCCCTCACCGGGTGGCACCCCAAGACGAGTCCACCTCTACCGAGGTCAAGCCAGGCCCTCCTGCTCCCTCACTAGGTGGCACTCCAAGACGGGTCCATCTCGGCCAAAGTCGAGCCCATCTCTGCCACTCCGCCAGGTGTCCACCCAGAAGGGGTCCACCTCGGTCGAAGCTGGTGACCTCCTGCTCCCTCGTTGGGTGGCACCCCAAGACAGGTCCACCTCTGCCGAGGTCGAGCCAGGCCCTCCCCCTCCTTCGCCAGGTGGCACTCTAAGACGGGTCCACCTCAGCCGAAGTCAAGTCCCTCCCTGCCACTCCGCCAGGTGTCCACCCAGGAGGGGCCCACCTCGTCCAAAGCTGGCGGCCTCCTGCTCCCTCGCCGGGTGGCACCCCAAGACGGGTCCACCTCTACCGAGGTCGAGCCAGGCCCTTCTGCTCCTTCGCCTGGTGGCACTCCAAGACGGGTCCACCTCGGCCGAAGTCGAGCCCCTCTCTGCCACTCCGCCAGGTGTCCACCCAGAAGGGGTCCACCTTGGCTGAAGCTGGCGGCCTCCTACTCCCTCGCCGGGTGGCACCCCAAGACGGTTCCACCTCTGTCGAGGTCGAGCCAGGCCCTCCTGCTCCTTCGCCAGGTGGCACTCCAAGACAGGTCCACCTCGACCGAAGTAGAGCCCCTCTGTGCCACTCCGCCAGGTGTCCATCCAGGAGGGGTCCACCTCGGCCGAAGCTGGCGGCCTCCTCCTTCCTCGCTAGGTGGCACCCCAAGACGGGTCCACCCCTGCCGAGGTCGAGCCAAACCCTCCTGCTCCTTCGCCAGGTGGCACTCCAAGACGGGTCCACCTCGGCCGAAGTCGAGCCCCTCTCTGCCACTCCGCCAGGTGTCCACCCAGAATGGGTCCACCTCGATCGAAGCTAGCGGCCTCCTGCTCCCTCGCCGGGTGGCACCCCAAGATGGGTCCATCTCTGCCGAGGTCGAGCCAGGCCATCCTGCTCCTTCGCCAGGTGGCACTCCAAGACGGGTCCACCTCGACCGAAGTCGAGCCCCCCTCAGCCACTCCGCTAGGTGTCCACCCAGGAGGGGTCCACCTCATATGAAGCTGGCAGCCTCCTGCTCCCTCGCCGAGTGGCACCCCAAGATGGGTCCAACTCTATCGAGGTCGAGCCAGACCCTCCTGCTCCTTCGCCATGTCGCACTCCAAGACGGGTCCACCTCGATCGAAGTCGAGCCCCCCTCAGCCACTCCGCCAGGTGTCCACCCAGGAGGGGTCCACCTCAGATGAAGCTGGCGGCCTCCTGCTCCCTCGCCGGGTGGCACCCCAAGATGGGTCCAACTCTATTAAGGTCGAGCCAGACCCTCCTGCTCCTTCGCCAGGTCGCACTCCAAGACGGGTCCACCTCAGCCAAAGTTGAGCCCCTCTCTGCCACTCCGCCAGGTGTCCACCCAGGAGGGGTCCACCTCGGCCGAAGCTGGCGGCCTCCTGCTCCCTCGCCGAGTGGCACCCCAAGACGGGTCCACCTCTGCCGAGGTCGAGCCAAGCCCTCCTGCTCCTTCGACAGGTGGCACACCAAGACGGGTCCACCTCGGCCAAAGTCGAGCCCCTCTCTGCCACTCTACCAGGTGTCCACCCAGGAGGGGTCCACCTCGGCCGAAGCTGGTAGGCTCCTACTCCCTCGCTAGGTGGCACCCCAAGAAGGATCCACCTCTGCCGAGGTCGAGCCAGGCCCTCCTGCTCCTTCGCCAGGTGGCACTCTAAGATGGGTCCACCTCGGCCGACGTCAAGCCCTTCTCTGCCACTCCGCTAGGTGTCCACCCAGGAGGGGTCCACCTCGGCCGAAGCTGACGACCTCCTCCTCCCTCGCTAGGTGGCACCCCAAGACGGGTCCACCTCTGTCGAGGTCAAGCCAGGCCCTCCTGCTCCCTTGCCAGGTGGCATCCCGAGATGGGTCCACCTCGGCCGAAGTCAGCTCTACTCTGCAAAGCCTCGGGGAGGCAAAGACACGGGTCGCGAGGTTGCCACTGGGACCGGCGCGCCGCCGCACCCCCTACGGGATGCCAGTATGGCCTGCAGTGATACACGAAACCTCATTTACATCAGTTAAATGGGGCCTCTCAGCCAAGGGATGAAATCCTTGCGGGCAGGGGTCTCAAACGGCTAGAAGCCCATCGTCAATGCCCCGAAAGGAGAGCTCCCGCGCTCGGCCCGAGGTCTCATCAGTCTTCCCCTTTTCGTGACACACGGCGGACGATGCGTGCCGGCCACTTAACTCCCGAACCCGAAGGAGAAGGGAGAGGAGGAGACCCAGAGATTTCAGGGAGCTCCTAGAAGGAGACGTGGGCTGAAGGTGCTCCGGGGGTATAAAGGGGACGGTGAAAACGAACGGAGAGATAAGTCGAGAAAAGGGGGGAGAGAACATCGAGAGAACGATCCGGGGGGATCCCAGGAAGACCTCAGGCATGAGCTCGGTGAACCCAGTGTAGGAAGCCGGGCTTCAACTCCCCTTTTCTCCACATTTCTTTCATTTACATCTCCTCTAAGCACGGGAATCCTTCGGGAACCCGTCTTAGAGGTCCTATTCCATCTTGCCGCTCTCTTACTTGACCGTCGGAGTGCCCCCCCCGGAATCCCCGGCTCGGGTCTCTGACTTTGTTTTGCAGGTCCGGAAGCTTGGAGATCTCGAGGTGAGAGAGTCCAAGAACCGGCGCCAGCGCACGAGCTATAGACCACCGCGGTGAGATCGGCAACATTACCCATCATAAAAATAGAAATTATCCTTAAGTCTCTACACATTAAAAGGCCCACACCCTATTAGATACATTAAGGTCCCAAATAGTTCGAAGCTTAATTGATTACTTTTAAGTGGGCCAAACCTTAAATGACAGCCCACAAAGCATTATTATTTATATATAAGCCCAATATTGGATTAAGGATCCAACACTCCATGCCATCAATGCTTGGTAAGGAAATATAGCACATTCCATGGATGAGTATGGTAAAGGAACGTGAAGTACTGAACTTCAATCAAGGGAGTAGTGAAGGCAGCCATTCAATGCATGAATTGCCATAATTATGCTTGATCTCATCATTGTTTAGTATGTAAGAGAGAAAGGGACTCTAAATAGAGAAGATATGCGGCTGCTCACTTAATCACATTCAACGGCCTCATAGAATAGAGCTTAGGACAAAATTATGCCTCATTGCAAAGAATAGCCGTTTCCCCAAAGGTCCAGATAGTCCAAAAGTATAGCTCCAATGCAAGTATATATGAATTCTCTTTGGCATAGAAAGAACCCCCAAGCAAGATATTCCAAGCACCAAAAAGCAACCCCCTGTTTACCATTGAAGGAGCAGCATAGGATGATAATAATGAGGTTCATGATTATGCAGAAGCAATGTTAGCAGAACCAAACAATATAATTTAGCCCACAAGTTGTAAGCATAAAGCAGCATAAACATGAGCAAAGGAAACTCATACCAATTCAAGCTGGGGAGTTGAGAAGCATACATTTGTAAAGATGTATCATTATCCATAGATAAAAGGAAGATGTACCAGTAAATTGGAGATTTCAGAATGCCCAGTTGTCGCCGAGGACTCTCAACCTGAATGTCACATAAGGTGAATAATAGAACAGTATATTGATATTGCAAGCCAACCAAACATATGGCAATAGAATGAATGGCAAAGCACCTGCTAAGTATTTGAGTTGGGGAGCATTTGAAATAGCATTGTTTAACTTCTGATTTATGATTTGGAATTTGTAGTTTCAGGAAATGAATCTAGGTGGCACACTTAAGAAAAGATCAGCTGATACACCCCATCAGCTAAGAAGCCAGAACATATATGCTCTCATCAGAACTAATCATATGCCTATGCATGTTAGAGAAAGGTGGTATTATAATCACCAGCCTACAAAATGGGCCCAAAGGGAGATTAAAGTAGATCCCCACTTTTTCACATAACATCATTAGATAATGCTCTAGTGGCCATATAATCTGCTGCCTGATTTACTTCTCTTAATGTATGAGAGATATGGCACGGTAGGCATGTTTCTTTCCACCTTTTTAAGTCTCTCAATAGTGGATTGGAAGGGGATTTATAATAAAGGTTGATCAACCAAGAAATGACTGTAAGAGAGTCACCTTAAATCCAAACTATAAGGTTGTGTTTCAAATGTTTGTGTGCCACTTGAAACTCAAGCCAAGCAACAGCCATCTCAGTATAAGGCACCGAAGAGTGTAATAGCGGCCTTCCTCTTTCTATAATTAATTGACCATGCTCATCTCTATTGACAAATCCAGCAGTAGCTTTTCTAGAAATTACCAAGGTATCAAAATTGATTTTGGTTACTCCTATAGGAGGGGGTAGCCACTCATAACCATATCTAATGGTTGAGTAATCGGCGAACACTGAATGCCACTACCCCAGTGTCACAATGGAGTAAGCAAAGACAAATAGGTAGCATTAATATATTCCATAGACTATAAGCTAGCTAAACAGGTCACAAATGAGGTTGTTTGCTAGATGTTTTGATACAATGTTTCACTCCTAGCCTTTCATATCATTCAGGCTAAGTATGCAATGTTTAATTTAACCTCATCATCTACTATGGTACTTGCCAAGCATGTTATCAGTCCCAACACAGATGGTGGTTGGAATGTAATGTTGCACTTATCAGCTAGAATATTCCAACAACTCTGAGCAAAAGGAGCAATGCAAAATTACATGATCACTGTCCTCCACAACTTGGAGCAAACATCACAACATTGATCATTCATTGGAATAATCCCTCTTCTGGCCAATTCAACTTTGCATTGCAGCCTTCCCCATACCAATTTTCACAAAAAGAACTTCACCCAGTTTTGAACTTTCAAATTCCAAATCCATTGAGCTTTCTTCCCCGTACTTTGGCTTAGCATCATCATGTACCATGCACATATTAGATAAATGCACTTGAGCCTATTTTGAATGATGCCAAACCAACTGATCAGGCCATTCTCGTTGGGATAAAGGCACACAATGGATCTTGCTCATCAGATCAGGTGAAAAAATTGTAGTTATGTAGCCATCATTCCACTCCCTAGAGGAAGTAATTAGATGAGATACTAAGAGGCCATCAGGTGTAATATCTATATTAATGAAGGTTGGCCATCTATTAAATGAAATGTTTGAGAGCCACGGATCTGAAAACACATGTATTGATATCCCATTACCAATGAGCCACCAGAATTGAAATCTTATCTTGGACCCATAGGAGCAAATTCTTCTCCATATAGATGAGCAAAAATGGGGTGTTGAATAGGAGTCCTAGGTACGTTAAAAATGATACTTAGTAGTGGCAAATCGAATCTATAAAGTGAATGGATTTAATAAGAGCCTAGTTATCAGCTTAAACATTCCTGAAGGTGTTTTTTCAAAGAGGAAAGGCCAAGCCCTCCCAATTTCTTTGGCTTATTAGTACTCCTAGAATCATGCCCCAAGAGAAAAGCTCGAAATTCCTTTTCAACGTTCTATAGGAACGAGGTAGGAAGAGATATACATGACATAGAATAGAGAGGAATAGATGATAATACTGATTGTATTAAAATAGCTCTACCAGCAAATGACAAAACTTTCAATTTCTATCTTGCTATCTTAGAGGTGACCATGATGTAAAAAAAGTCAGCAGAGTTGAAGCTCATACTTTTCAATGGTACTTCCAAATACTTGCATCCATGTCTTCTTTGTGGAATATTTAATAAGAAGCATATTTGATTTTTAATTGTTGAAGATGTGGATGGGCTAAATATAATATAAGATTTTGTATTATTGATTGCTTGACCAAATATTAAGCAATAAACCTACAATAGAATGAAGAGCACATCCTTAGTAGTGGCTCTCGCCACTAGGATGCAATCAGTAGTGAACAAAATGTGAGAAAAAGTAGGTCCCTCCCTAGGAGGATAAGATCTCAACGGTCTAGCATGCATAGCATGGTGGACAAGTTTAGAAAGAATATCAGAGCAAATGATGAAGATATATGGTGATAACATATAGCCTTGACGAAGGCCTCTAGTAGGAAAGAACCAAGCAATAGGGTTCCCATTGATCAACAAAGAAAACTTGGTTCCACAAACACAAGCTTGGATCCATCGATGAAGGTATGGTGAAACACAAGTTGATATAAAAGATGAAATAGAAAAGGCCAATGAATCCTATCATAGGCCTTCTCTATGTCCAATTTAACCATCATCAAGCTTTTAGAAGGGGAAGCTCTACTAAGAGAATGCATGAGTTCCTGAGCTAATAATATATTATCATAAATACTTCACCTCTAGATGAAGGCCCCTTGCTTTGTGGATACCAAAGAGGAAAGAATAGGTTTTAGCCTAGCCACCACGATTTTGGCAATAATTTTGTATATAGTATTACAAAGGCTGATGGGTCGAAAATCATTCACCATTTCCGAACTAGGCTTCTTTGAAATTAAGACAATATTGGTATCCTTCTAAGAAAATGGCATGGCACCCTGTCAAAATACATACTAAGTAGAAGCCATCACATTCATCTTAATTATAGGCCAGAAAAAATGGACACAAATTAGGAAACCCAGCTGGGTGGAGCCTTATCCAGGTTCATCTGATGGACAAATTCCTTTATCCCATCATCTTTACTGTCTGGCTATCTTTTGAAAGACCACCTCTGCACATGAAATCTAGAGAAAGAAATAATGCCAGTTCCTCTCCATCCAAGTGCACAAACAAATTGTAACAATATCTTATCCCAAACTAGCTGAAGTTCACTATCTGCCTCCTGTTCATTCAAAGGGAGAGAGCATCGAAGGCACTCACCCATTGATCCTGATTGTATGTTTATTAGTCTTCTAAATAGATCTTAAGAAGGGGAGGCCAAGTAAAAGATAATTCACCATTCCTCATGATAATTGCGGAGAGAACACCCTCCAGAAACTGCCCAACCTTCTCCGGTCATCACTTATATTTGTGTTAATTTTGTTCCAAGGACAAGGCACACCAAGATTCTTATGTTCTCTGTGTTCTCTGGAGTTATAGACTTCACACAGCAGATTAGAATGGGCAGATAAAGTAACCCCTGTTTTAGAAATTTGCAGAAGCTAACAAAGAAAACCATTGAGCTCTCCATCTTCCTAATTGGTCTCCCATGGATATCTACCTGCTGAATTAGGTTTGCAGTTTCCAAAAGACTTTTCCACTCCAAGTCTTCATGAAAAGACGAGGGTATTTTGTTACAGAATGATTCAAAGTTATGTTACATAGATTCCAAAGATCAGAAATAGAAGAAAATCATGCATTTTTTATTGTTGTAGGTCAAGTCCATGGGCACAAAGACAAACAGGAGTCTTTGAAAGATATTCCGATTAATGATCTGATATAAATTAAAACTTCTTATAGGTTGGAGGTGTTAGAAAATCCCGGATCAGAGTATATGCCACGGAAGCATCATGGAAGAGATCCTGACGTGATGATGGCAGCCTTCTTTACAGACCAAGAAGTAGGAGAAGTAATAGAAGAGATTAGAAGAAAAGAGAGACTTAATCCTTGCAGAAGAAACCTTAATTACAATCAAGAACCAGCGCCTCTCTGACACCCGAGTTGCAACTCCACCTTGCGGACTCCCTCACACAAGATCCCCTTTTCCAAACCAGTGGAAGACCTCCACGCTCAAGCCTTTCTTCTACGTGATGTAACCCTCACGCTGATTCCTCTTTCACCCCTCTAAACCGACGCCCCTCTATATAATCACATGGGCGATTTTGGACTTCCTAAGTTGGTTGCAACCAACCAACTAATTCTTTGACTTAAACCCCATCACCCACGAACCGGGTTATATTACAGTCTCTCAAAAACTCCCCCCTAAGTCATATGAGATAAAACTGAAACTTAGAGTATCACTGGAACACCTCTAGGAAATCCTTGGAATATATTCAGGACCCGTTTGGGACACTCCCCCAACCCCAAGGATCCTCGAACATCCTTGCCATGGCCTCCGAAGTTTCTCCAAGGCTTGGGAGCACTACAAAATCCCTATAATCTCCACCTTGATGCTCCCAAGCCTTGGCAAACCCGGCAATGTCCTCTTGCACAACCCTGCTGTAACTGCATGTCCTGACAGCCTCTTGTGCGGATCTCCTTGTCTCTGCCAACACCCTTCAGCTGCTGCGCACCCTTGGAGGCCTTTGGGATGACGCCTCAGCTGAAAATCTTTGCTTGTAACCTGGCACCACTATTGTAGCCTTCCTTCTGCCTAGCAGCTGCATTAGTCTTTTCCTTGGACTTCCCTAGAGAGAACCCAGCGGACCTAAACCGGCATTCGTTGCAACTGGAGCTCTGCCTGACACCATCTCCTCAGAGCCATGCCTGACTACCTATGCACACTGCTTCACCTGCCTTGATGCATCCCTAGCGCTGGTGCTGGGATGTGACTTCTTCCCGTGCACTCCTCTGCTTTGACCTCGTGTCGAAACCTGCTCCACCCGTGAAGCCACCTCTCACCGGTGCTCCACCTGATACTGAAGTCCACCTGATGCCACAGAATGAAATCCCGAGGTCAGCAATTCAATGCTGCCTTGATGAGCCTGCACCTGAACCTCGTACCCAGTCACTGCCTCCTCGAACCTTCCGCATACCGCGGACCCTTTCGAATCCTGCGGACCCTTCCGAGACCATTTCGGATATACTGCCTCCCGCAGGCTCCTCTGAAACCAAGAGCTCATCCGACTCTTCCTTTGACTCAGCGACTGAACCTGAGAAATCTGGGCTTTCCTTTTCTCCATCCTTGCACTTCTTCCTAAGTTGACAGTCCCGCTTAAAATGCCCTGCTACACCATACCTGTAGCACTTACCAACCATGCTTCCTTTCCTGGACTGTACCCATCCCACCTGTTCATCCTTCTTTCATTTTTTTGGCCTCTTTGATGCAGCCAAACCCTCCTGGAAGACCTCCCTCTTCGTCATCCGTTCCCACTACTCATTGGACCTTAGCACTGATATGATCTCCTCATACACCAGCGTCTTCTTTCCATACAGCAGTGTAGTCACCAACGGATCGAAGCTCCCAGGTAGTGAACATAAAAGCAGCAGACTTTTATCTTCCTCTTCTAAATCCACCCAAATGTTGAGCAAATCCATGCTCATCTGGTCGAACTGCTGAATGTGTCCCGCAACATCCTCACCCTCTTGCATCCGAAAGCTGTACAGTTGCTTCTTCAGCACCAACTTGTTGTACATATTCTTTCCTATATACATTGTGTGCAACCTCGACCACAATCCCTTGGTTGTCTTCTCCTCTAACACGCCATACAAAATCTCATCTGCCAGACAAGTCCTAATCGTGGCACATGCCCTTTCTCTAAGGACATCCACTCCTTGTCATTCATACCCCCTCGCCTATCTTCCAAAGCCAGATCTAATTCCATCTGAACCAGCAAATCTTTCACCCTAACCTTCCACATAGTGAAACTCCATTTTCCATCAAACTTTTCCACACCAATCTTCACCCCGCTGCCTTCCATGATCCAAAACAATCACCAATAGCGAAAGATTGAAAACCCTGAAGAAGAAACTTGATGAAAGGGGGATGGACAGAAGCCCTAGATCTGAACCCTTCTCCAAAATCCTGGAGAAACCTCAATGAGATCCTGGGATAGAAAACTTCTCTCTCCATGCTCGAACCCGCTCTGATACCACTTGTTAGAAAATCACATATCAGAGTATATGTCGCGGAAGCACCGTGGGAGAGACCCTGACGTGATGATGGCAGCCTTCTTTATAATACAAGAAGTAGGAGAAGTAATAGAAGAGATTAGGAAAAAAGAGAGACTTAATCCTTGGAGAAGAAACCTTGATTACAATCAAGAACCAGCACCTCTCTGACACCCGAGAAGCAACTCCACCTTGCGGACTCCCTCACGCAAGATCCCCTTCTCCAAACCTGTGGAAGACCTCCAAGCTCAAGCCCTTCTTCCACGTGATGTAACCCTCACGCCGATTCCTCTCTCACCTCTCTAAACCGACGCCCCCTCTATATAATCACGTGGGCGGTTTGGGGCTTCCTAAGTTGGTTGCAACAAACCAGCTAATTCTTAGACTTAAACCCCATAACCCACGAACCGGGTTATGTTACAGTCTCTCAAAAACTCTCCCAAGTCACATGAGATAAAACTAAAAAGAGCATCACTGGACCACCTCCAGGAAATCCCTGGAATACATCTAGGATCCGCTTGGGACATGCCTCCAAGCCCCAGGGATCCTCGAACATCCCTACCATGACCTCCAAAGTCTCTCCAAGACTTGGAAGCACCATAAAATTTCTACACGTTGATGTGATATCCCTAGCTTTGATCCCAACCTCACTCTGATATTGACCCAGGCTTCTGTCCATCATGGTTCATAAAAGAAAAGTAAAAATTAGCAAGCGGTGGAATATCAAACTTAAACTTAAAATTCAAAAACAAAACTCTGATCATGGTATATGACTGAACTGAGTGATTCCAATCCCGATGGATTGTGTAAACTGAGCTTTCCCACAATTACAAAAGAAATTTACATAGCTCCAATCAATCTAGGTTTACGTGGATTTTTTTTTTTTTTTTTTTTTTTTTTTTCTATTAGGATTCTGTGAGCTTAACTTTTCCCAAACAAAGACCTTTTCTTCGAGGAAAATGAATATCCTGGCTTGTTTTTAAATTTTATCATCTCCTCTTACGTCTCTCAAATTTTGAATCATGTTATGATTTGCAACAAAAATTGCAACTCGTTGCAAAAATGGATAACCATGGATATGGAGCCCCCTGCCTCGATCCAAAACACCGGCACGGCTGGTTGGCTGCCCGAACCCTAAAACCCAATGCAAGTACGACACAAAAGCCGCATGATGACCAATTGACGAGCACAGAGTTGTTGAAGGTTCCCGGATGGCAATTTTTTTTTTTTTTAAATAAAAGAGATATGAGGATAAATCCAGCATAGCTATTCGATTCAAGATGTAGAATTTTTGCAATCATTCTTCATCTAAGGATGAGTACATCAATTGATACTACCAAGATGCCAATGGGTCACCCAACCGTTCCGGATTTCAAGGGATAATCTCTGAATTTAATCGCATCTTTTGCAGAATCACGTCTCGAATTCATGACCTGTTACTTGTAAGGTAAGATTCTAACTAGCTGGCCCCGTCCAAGCTTTCGGTAACACCAGAAAGACACATGAACAGATTTAAGTAATTTCTTCCACGCAGGACTCGTGGGGCGCTTATGCAAGCAGGTTTTGTCTGCTCATGTGGTAACCTGGACGACCTTTCAACATGAAATGGTATGTGGATGTGGATGCAATCACAAAAAAAAGGGAAATGAGATATGGATGGATGAACCACCCAAGGGCTTCCGATCTTCAATGAGGTGTCTACTACAGTACTACCAATAATTAATAGTTATTCTTTTGTTTATCGGACGATAAGGTTGAATAGGTCCATGGTTGGACATAGGTAATAACCATTGAATTGCTCCGAAAGAAAATTCCCCATTCTTCTCAAAATGGAGCCAAAACTACCCTTACTTCTGGTGATATGTCTGCTTACGGGAATCACGGCAAACAGATATGATGAGTTCACATACAAAGGATTCCAAAGGAATGAGTTGTACCTTGATGCCATAGCAGAGATCACACCCACTGGCCTTCTGAGATTAACCAACACTACAAAGAACCAGCAAGGTCATGCATTCCACAAAGTACCACTGCATTTGAAGAACATCTCAGACGGTAATGTTTCCTCTTTCTCTACTTGCTTTGTTTTCGCAATACTCACCGAATATCCAGATGTGAGTGGCCATGGACTTGCATTTGTGGTCTCTCCAAACAGGGGGCTCCCTGGTGCTCTGCCCAAAGAATACCTTGGTCTCTTCAACTCTAACAATAATGGCAATTCATCAAATCATGTCCTTGCTATTGAGCTTGACACCATCTTAAATACGGACATCGGAGATATTGACGACAACCATGTCGGAATTGATGTCAATGGAGTAAGGTCAATAAAAGCAGCGTCGGCATCATATTTCATTGAGAGAATTGGTGAGTTTAAGAACCTCAGCCTTATAAGCGGGGAACCTATGCAGGTATGGGTAGATTATAGCAATCCAGAGAAGAAGCTAGATGTAACAATATCCCCCATGAGTGTGCCCAAACCAAGCCGTCCATTGTTGTCTTCTTTTGTTGATCTGTCCTCGGTAATATTAGACACCATGTATATTGGCTTCTCTTCTTCTACGGGCTCCATTCTAACATCCCATTATGTTCTGGGTTGGAGCTTTAAGATGAACGGACAAGCGGCTGCCTTCAACCTGTCCAGCCTTCCTTCACTTCCTTTTAAAAAGCATAGAAGAAAACTAACATCTTTGATAATTTGGTTGGCCTTAGGAGTAGTGGTGTTCATAACTCTAACTGCCTTCGGTATTGCTTACATAATAAGAAGAAAGGCAAGATATGCTGAAGTTCTTGAAGAGTGGGAGCTCGAACATAGAACTCATAGATTCTCATACAGAGAATTATTCAAGGCTACCAAAGGCTTTCGAGAGGAAAATCTTTTGGGAGTTGGCGGTTTTGGAAGAGTTTACAAAGGCAAGCTACCTAGCTCGAAAACAGAAATTGCAGTGAAGAGAATGTCCCATGATTCTAAGCAAGGAATGAGGGAGTTTGTTGGGGAGATTGTGAGTAACAGTCAACTGCGTCACCGCAATTTGGTCCAACTTCTTGGTTATAGCCGTAGGAAACGGGAACTCCTTTTGGTCTTTGAGTTCATGTCCAATGGAAGTCTTGACAAGTTCCTCTATGATTCAAACGAGCCAACAACACTTAGCTGGAATCAGAGACTAAACATTATCAGAGGTGTGGCTTCAGGTTTGCTCTATTTGCATGAAGATTGCGAGCAGATTGTCGTACACAGAGATATAAAAGCAGGCAATATCTTGCTGGACGGTGAAATGAATGGAAAGTTGGGAGACTTTGGGCTATCAAGATTGTATGATCGTGGTAGCGATCCCCAAATCACTCATGTGGTGGGAACTTTTGGTTACATAGCTCCAGAGCTCGCTAAAACAGGCAGGGCAACTACGTGCACTGATGTCTTCGCCTTCGGGGTTTTCATACTAGAGGTTGTCTGTGGAAGGAGGCCAATAATTCAACAAGAATCATCGGATCTTCATTTGGTGGACTGGGTTTGGAGGAGTTGGAGGAATGGAGTAATTCTAGAGGTTTCAGATGCAAGACTGGGGGGTTATTATGATCCGGAGGAAGTGGAACTGATCTTGAAGATTGGATTGCTCTGTTCTCATCCTGCACCTACGTCTAGACCAACCATGCGCCAGGTGACGCAGTTGTTGGATGGTGATCTCTCACTGCCCGAAATACCCAAAGATAGGAGGGGCATCACTGTTTCATCACCAGGGCATGGGGAAGAACTTGTAGAATCATGATATCAAAAGTGTCACTTGTTACTTGTAAACTGTTCCATCCACTGGCAAGGAGAGAATCCTCCTTGAAGGTCGTTGACATAACTAGTAGAATTTGAATGTCTTATCTTATTGTTTTCTCCCTTCTCACTCCACTCAGAGACATTATTTACATCCAATTATGTGAAACCGGGGCTTGGACCAAAGTCGGCAAGCTCAGCCAAATACGGCCCAAGTCACAGAAAAAAATAAAAAAGAGAAATAACGGAGTTTGGGACAGAGACGAAGAACAGGGGAACCATCATTCTTCCCTATCCGACCGTTGTTTTCGCAGGTGAAGTCAGAGGAGAGGCCATGGGGAGGAGGGATTTTCGTCGGTGTCATGTTTGGGGTGGTTAAGGACTCCGATCGGCCAAGTTTTTCCCGTACGGCGAGGAGAAGTTTTGTTCTTTTCTTTAAAATCAAGACCCCTGGATCTTCTTCCCCTTCACCCGTCGACGAGCTCAGAGTCTCCCATGGTGAGGATGATCGCCATGGATAGGACTGAGGGACTGGTCCGTGGACTGAGGGGAGGAGAAGATTTGGGTGATGGAGAATGCATCGGGCCTCATTGTCATTGAACGCGGAGCGTGGGAGCTTCGACGGGGGGGTTCACTAGTAGAGGAGGTGGTCGTCGTCAAGGAAGCGGAGGGGGATGAGGGTCCAGAGGTGGCGCCATCGGAGGGGAGAGGGCGTTGGTCTGGGCGGAGACGATGGGAGGAGAAGAGAATGGGAGAAAAAGAAAAAAAAGAGAAAAAAAAAGGGGATTTGTTTTGGTTTTAAAAAAAAAGAAAGAAAAGAAGAAAAATGAGAGAGAAGGAAGAGAGAAAGAGGAGAGAAAAGGAAGAGAGAGAAAGAGGAGAGCGAATGAAGAAGAGTGAGGAAGAAGAGAGAGAATCAAGAGAATTTTTTCAAGATTCGTGAAAATTAAAAAATTAAATTTTAATAAAATTATTTATTAATGTAGGGAATCAGTCTTCTGAGCAGGAAGGCGTCGTGCAAATTTTGGATACGGATTAGTTTAGGTGTAGACAGTTAATTCTTAAGAGGTAAGGATTCTGGACGTGATCACCAGTCTATATATTATTTTACATGGCATGATTTGATCCGTACATATGAGCATTGGCATGCATGTTTGTTTTGCATCGTATATTTGATTTTTTCGAGATGGATAATGTGTTGAGATTATTAATTATGTTCCCATGTATCATGTTTATTCGAGTAAGTTTTATTTTGATGGTTTGGACCATGATGCCGGTCATTGAAAAGTTTGTGATAACATAATTTTGTTTGATATCGTGATACGATTTGATAGGATGATGTGAAAGGATGGATAAAGTGATAACAGTGTCTGGACTAGCCATGGATCTGAAGTTGTCGGAGCCACGGGCTTCGTACGTAGAATAGCCGGCCATGGACGTTTAAAACATGGGACAGCCAGAGTCACGGACTTTGTACGTGAGCTAGCCTGGCCACGGGCTTAGAATACATTGTTGATTGTGTGATTGCCAGTCATGGATGTCACATAACAATGGCTAGTCCAGAACCCAAAAAAAGAGGAAAAGTTAATGAGAACATATAAAGGAAATATAATGTTATGAAAAAGAAACATGATTTTGCAAAAGGTTTTATCGTATGTGACATTTGAATTATTTCGTTGCATGGCATGATATGTACTCTTATCTTCTTATTATTTTTTAATTATTATTATTGATGGTGACTGTTTGGAGACCTTACTGGGCTGTAAAGCTCACAACCCTACTTTCTTCTTTCACAGAGTTGTGCAGATATTTGGGCTTGATGATGAATGATATTTTTGAGGTAAGTGACCCTTGTGTACCTAGGACTTGCATGATCTCTAGGGTAAAACCTAGGATTTGTGCGGTCGGTCGCGTAGCCGATTTCGGTGCTGGATTCGGGGCATAACAAATTAAGTAGTCATATTCATCTTTAATGCTCATTTAAAGATGAACACAAACTACCATGAACATCAAGTAATTCGGAGCAAGTCAATCAGCTTCTTTAGCTTAGATGAAAAATATATGCGACTCAGGGCATGTTTAGTTGGAGAAAGTTGGGGGATGAAAAATGTATGACATTATACTTAAGACATGTTTGGTTGGAGAAAGTTGGTGAGGGGTGGAAAGATTCCTATTTCAGGGGGAAATGAGATTGTGTCTCAATCCTCCTAATTGTAATCCCTACTTTTTTCGGTTCCGATTCCAAGTTTGATTATAAACCAAAAACCTTTTTTTTTTTTTTTGAGTTGGGGGGGGGGGGGTTCCAATCATTTCCAATTTCAATTGCATTCGTGAATTAAATGCATCTTTATAAGACAATACTTGCACCAGTCTATATTTTGATGAAAAATAACAGTTAATATTACTAAAGAAAAATGTTGCCATGGTGCTGGTGTATCCCATTATTTAAGAATGATCTCTCACATTTCTGATTAAAGCAACATCTATTTTTTGATTAAGGCTATGAAATCCAAAGCTAAACTCAAACCTACATGTGAATAATGGAAGGTTTGCACTTGCTACGATGTATGCTATATTTCGGAACTAAAAGAATTCTTCAATATTTTATATTGTTATCCAATAATCTAGTTTTGGCTCTTCTCATGAATGTGGTCAGCTTCTCTAATAGTATTTTCATTCTGAATGGATGATCAATGGAGCAAACATGGATCTAAACGGAGATCACCTCCAGTAGCATTAATGTAACCAATGATACTAAAGAAGTAGAATACTACACCAATGCAATGAATAGCTAGCAAGCAAAGGGCTTCACATTCCATTTCATCCTACTTTGAAAATTCATTTTTTTTGTTTTAGTGTAATAGGCCAGACAAATCATATAAGTCTAGTACATATGACTACATCCAATAAAATCAAAAAAATAAAATTTTGCAAAAGAAGGATGGCATGGTTGTATGATCGGTCAACAATGCATCACTAGAATGCTTTTTTGCAAAAGAAGCAACTGAGTCCGTAGTTTTATTTATCTCATAGAAAGTACAACCATCACATAAGGTGGTGCAATTCTATGCAAAATGCCAAATGT
Source organism: Areca catechu (assembly GCA_021397845.1). NCBI lineage: Eukaryota > Viridiplantae > Streptophyta > Magnoliopsida > Arecales > Arecaceae > Areca > Areca catechu. The sequence goes on along the minus strand of CM038049.1, from coordinate 145,773,839 downwards.
CTTAAATTAAGGGATGTCTATCTACCACCCTGGACTGTCTATGAATCTAACCAATCATAGCTGAGTACCCCTCCAAGTGGATATAATTAGTCCACAGATAGTCTGGAATAGCTAACACCCACCCAAGCTATTCTTAACTTAGCTTTGCAGAGGGTGGTGTCATGTATTTGAATGCCTCCAACAATAATGAATCAAGAATCAAGGCCTCTAATCACAAATCAAATGCATCCTCTACTACCACCATCATCGTACTACAATCAAAGTTCATCTTGAGCAAGCTTGATGTTCGGGGCACCCAAGTGATGAAGATTATCTAAGTCATTACAGAAGCTGATGAGGAGTCAACCTAGATATTTCGAGATATCATAGACTCTCCAATGAAATATGAATAAAGTAACTTCTGCTGCCTGAATAAAAGCCCTCTCCATTGTAAATCTTGGTGGTTGACTATTGTTCTCAAATACCCTCAAACATTACTAGCAAGCCAGATGTGATTAGCTAAATGTGCAATCCTGATAGCCTAAGGTATAACAGATGCTATACTCATGCAACCCTTTAGAAAAGCAAGGAAGGTCTCAACTGGTGTAATTGACTGGAGGAAATCAAAAGAGGGTGTCAAAGATCCCCTACACCAACAATGCCCTTGGACACTAGAATATAGCATGTGCCACTGACTCCTCCATGGCTGAGCAAACATCTCAACTTAGAGGAAGGCTCATCTCGTATCTACTTAGGACCGCTCTGGACAAGAGTAGCCCCAAGTCACCTTCTAAAGGAATAGGGCAACTTTTGGTTGAACACCCAGTCTCCAAATCTATGCACTATCCATCCTTTGATCCAATACAACTCTGTAGAGGTCATCAAGATCCTCGGTCTTCATCTTCGGGCTATAGGTAAAACAACGAACCCTCTTGTCAAGAGTGTCATATCTAGGAATTAACATAGATAGTGTTCCATCTCCTCTCCCAAGGGATGATCAAGTCATAGATCTCCATGTTTGAACCTATGCACATTGATGTTGACCATGGTAGGCCATTATCCTAGGGGTAAATCCAACATCCATGCATCCCATATCATATTCATGGACTGCTAATTTCCAATGGACCATCTGATGTTGACCATTGCCATTGGAGCATGGGTACAAATATGTTTCCAAATGAAAGAGATATTTTGGCTGGATCAAAAATCTACAAGTGACATCCATAATCCACACATACCCTTATGATAGATCTTTTTAAGCTGTTTGGATCCAGCAAGTTTCTTGTAGCATATTTAGCCATCAGAGTTCCTCTCCTGATCATAGGCTTGAAACTTGGCTGAGCCGGCCCAACTTTAGGTCAGGCTATAGACTAGGCCAAAATAATATCAAGCTGGAACAGGCTCAGGTATCTCATTGGCCCACCTTCAGCCTAGCCCATGCTTAAGCTTGAATTTATCTAGGTTTGATCCAAGCCGCATTTGAGGCCTGAGCCCAAAATCCATTTAAAGGCTAAGCCATTTAAGTTAGGCTCAATCATTTTGGTTCCGACCAAAATTAGTGGAAATCCAAAAATGGCTTCGTCTCTCAAAGTCCGATCCGATGCAATCCCTAATAAAAACCTCTTTTCCTTGATTTGGGCCCTAGTGTTTTGAAGTTCTTCATTCTGCTTCTACCGCCACTTGGCCACTTCAAAGTATAATTTAGCAGTCCTGCATCACTATATATATCGATCATCACTGATTCCAACATGACATTCCTTGTAGGTGCTTTATAGAAAAGCACCTCAACTTGCTAGAGATCGCTGGATTGTAGGTAGAGAGTGATCACGGAGGCATAGGTGATGTATCTGGCCCAATCAATCTCAAGAGCTCCCCTTGGACAACAATGAAAAGGATCTTGAAAAAAAATATTACAACATAAAGAGGCCTCTCCCACCACACAATCAAGAATTCAAGAATCACTAGATAGAGAGAAGGGAAAAAGAACTCCCCAATCTCTCTTCTTCCATAATTGCCAAGAAACCAAATTTATTTTTTCCAAGCATCATCAAATTAGGCATTTATAAAGTATAAAGAAGAAGAAGAAGGGATTAAATCCTACCTACCTCAATGCATCAAGAACTCCAACTACCTCCATGGGCAAGAGAGGGAGAGGGGAAACGAGGGTATTTTCTGGGTTTCAAGGATGGAAAAGAAAATATGAGGGAAAGAACAAGGTTCACCCTCCAAGAAGATAGGGCAAATATTGGAGATCGTGCACGGTAAATAAAGATTAAAAAAAGAAAAAGAAAAGGAAAGCAAATGGTGCTTTTTTACACTGCCATATGCATCCAACCAACTCATCAACCAATGCTCATGAGAGAAAAGAGAAGGCCAAGGGACTTTAAGGATTGATGAATGTGTGGACTCTTTTTTAATCACCTCTAGCCCAAACAAGTAGGCTTGGATCGAGATTTTGTAGAAAATGTTGGGCCTAAGCTTGGTCCAAAAATCCAAAATAATTTTTAGATCGGATTCAGATAAGGATATAGTCTAGATCAATCTAGCCCAATTCCAACCCTAGTTGATTGGTAAAAACAAAACATCAAAGCTACCATCATGTAAACATTGAAAGATCAGTCCTCAAGCCACCAATACACTTTACCTACTTTTCTATATGCCCCCCAAGGTTTCTAAACATCTACTCCAGCTTCATTAGGAAAGATTTTGGAAGCACAATATTGGTCATAAGAAATACATGGGATAGAGAGCAACCTTGATCTAGGCCAATATATATAAAAAGGTATTGGGATAGAGAGCAACACTAACCAATATATGTGATATTGGTCATAATGACTGATCTCATCAGTGTTATCCTATCCATCATGGATAGTAATCTAAACTACCAACTCTTCAATCACTCTTGCACCCTCTACTCAATAGTATCACATATTGCCCTCTACAACCTCCTACTAGAGATTGGAACATCAAAGTAGTGCCAGATCCCATCCTATTCCTTGACTCCTAGACTATCTCTCATTGCAGCCTTTAATTGTGGATTTATCTTTAGGCTTGAATAGATGGCTGATTTCAAGAGATTATCCTTCTAACCAAAAGAAGAACAATAGCACTCTAAAATCCTCCTAAGAACCACCAAGTTTTATCAAGTAGCACAAACAAGTAGTAGGTAGTCATCAACAAAGAAGAGGTATGACATCTGTTGGGCCTCTGAAGCTAACATATAAGCATCCAAAACCTAGTTTGGGGTGGTAGCTCAGAGAGTGTAAGATAGGACATCTATACGAATAATAAAGAGCTACTGGCCTATAGAGCAATCCTGATCTAGGCCAACTGAAGAAGTAAAGAACTATATCGATGTTCCATAAATCAAGATAGCATAAAATGGGATCCACGTACTGCCTAAAATCTAGTTGATCTACCTCCCATGAAACCTAAAACTCTCCAAGGCATGCGCCAAAAAGTCCCATCTTATATGGTCATAAGCCTTCTTCATATTCAGCTTGATTGCCATAAGACTTTGATGATAATAGGCCTTCTCAAGATCATGCATAAACTCTTATGTAATAAAAACATTATCTTTGATCCTTTGACAGCCCACAAATTCTCCCTACTTTGGATTGATGATGCCAAGGTGGATTGGCTTCATTCTAATCACCATGATTTTTTCACAAAGCTTTGTACATGATTGTACAATGGTTGCTTAGTCTATAGTGGCTAGGTTCACATGTGATAATTATATTATATACACATATAAAAGTTTTAATCTAATAATTAAACTATCTTTATTTATATCAAATTGATACTTTTATATATTATTTGTAGGAAATATGACCAACATTATGGAGAGCTCAATTTTTGGAGTCCAACAGTGCAAACGACATTCAAATAGGACTTCAGATAGGTCCAGAATTGAATTTCAAAAATTAATAAAGGAAGTGCATGATTTTTGGAGCAGCCAGTCCACCATGGACCGGTCGCTCGGTTTACGAGAGCGCATCTGGTCCATAGGCAGCCATGCTGCCGGTCCATAGACCCTGTCCATGGACCATTCTCCTTCCCGAGCTCCGTCTTCGTCGAAAAATCCATTGGGGAGATTTCCTTTGCCATCGAGAGCCTCTCCTCGTCACCGGGAACCTTCCCTCGCTGGAAAAACCATGGGAGAAGCCTTTACTTTTGGGTTAGCCACCATATTCATCATTTCTTTTTCCTCTTCTTCACCACCACCGGCCACCATGTCCGCCACACCGCCGGGCACCCACAGCCACCTACACCCCATATCGTCATCGCCCATAGCCGCCGTCCGATCGCCACCCCTCCCCGTTCAAGCTCCCCATCATTGTTTGACCCTCTCTTTCACCGTCTCTCCACCAACTTGTCGGCCATCTCCAGCTGCCCAGCACCATCTTCTTTCTCCCTCCATTGCTTCCTTCGCCCACCAATCTACTGGCCACCGTCTACCCCTGATCGAGCCATCCCCTATTCCATGACCCATGTTGCTCCTTTCTCACTGTCCCAAGCCACCGTTTTCCCTCTTTTCTACCACCATTGCCACTGGGCCGCTACTCGCCGCTGCTTGTCACCGGCCATGGGAGAGGCTTGCAGTAGAGTTCCAGTCCAAGTGAGAGACCCAGGGATTTGGGGATTCGAAGTCGCTAGAGTCCCTTTCGGACTTCGTTTGCCAAAGAAGGAAGGAGTCGATCAATCCATCATGATGCACATCGGATAGCCGAGAATTATCCTCACAATATATTGTCGATCTGGAGCCCGACTGAGTCCAAATTTGACCAGGATGAAGTCCTAGATGAGCACTATTTAAAGGACCCCTGGGATATGGAAGAGAGCATCTTGGAGAGAGAGGAGTATGGTACAAGGTAGAAGTTCCAGTTTTGGGTTGCAGGTTGGCTTCTAAGAGTGAGGCTTCTTAGAGGAGAAGCTGTGTCGTCTACGCCATCTCTTCGCCTATGCCGATCTCCAGATCAAAATCCAAGGAGGAAGAAGAAGAGGAAGCCCAGTTCGTTCCATGGAGTACGATGGAAGAAGGGGACGTGACATCAACCGACTTCCCAACAAGACTATGCTAATCGACTTCGGACACTTTGTTCCTACTTTCTTAGATATTTATTATTATTTTTAATACTTTGTAGATTCTTATTTTGATTAATATAAAATGTATTTTCATTTAAATTCCAGTCTTTTACTTTCTTGCAAGTAGATGCTAAGATCTAACTAATAGATTGAGCATCCCAGGTTTTGATTTTCTTTCATGCTTTTATTTTTTTTCTAATTTTAAATCACATTTCTTGATTTTTTAAAAATCAAAGATTTCAAACTATCCCAAGCACTGCCTTCTCTATAGATTCGACCCGACTTGATGCTATCTACTTATTTTTTATTTATTAGAAGTTGGTTAATTTAAATTGATAGCCCGGTATCTTAATGACAACATCGCGGCCTATCAAGTTTTTGGCACCATTACCGGGGAAGGCACGTGTTGCCGTTCTCGTCGCCATGCCCGTGCCTCGGATCCGTCGATCCTATCGGACCGCCTGGCTCCCGGAGCCTCCTGGTTGGAGCGGACCTGCAAGAGAGGGTCAGAAGACCCTGGCCGGGAATCCCGGCGAGGGAGCTCCGATGGTCAAGTCAGTAGACGACGAGAAGGAACAGATTCTCCAAGATGGGCCCCCGAAGGGGTTCCAGACTTAGAGAATTTACTAGTAAGAAAGGTGCTCTAGGGACCAGAAATTCGGCCGGGCCTCCTTGCCGAGCTCACGCCAAGTGATCCCCTCTCGGGACCTTGGATCTCACTCTCGGAGTGAGGCTCTTGGCCACTGCTTCTTACTTGTCCCCAGCCTGATCAGCTTACCTTGTCGTCCCTAGCTTCCTTCCTTTTATCTCCTCTCGCTATTCGCCTGTCTTCTCCTCCTGGGAGGCTCCCCTTCCCCATCCTTTTCTCTTTCCCCTTTCGGTGTTGAGGGCCAGGCGGCTTTCCGACCTCGTCCGCCGAGTCCAGCGGGGAAAGGGCAAAGACAGAAGGGGGGTGGCGCCGGTAAGGCGGCCGGTCAGATCTCGGGCCCAGTGAGAGCGCTCTCCTTCCCAAGTGTAGGTGCCATCCGTCTATGGGCCCTGTTTTGTCAAAACCGCGCCTCTCGACTGCGGGACCTGTCGGGCTGATGCAAATGGTGTTTCGCATGCCGCCGCCATCCGTACGGGGCGCCGCCTGCGATGCGCATGACTCGAGGGATGACCTCGGAACCTGCACCTCTTTCCTTGGGACCTTCTCTATACGTGCGGCCTGACCTCGGCCGAGGTGGACCCCTCTCTAGTGGACACCTGGCGAGGTGGCAAGAGGTCGCCTGGCTTCGACTGAGGTGGACCCATCTCCGGGGGCCACCTGGCGAAGGAGCGAAGGATCGGCCGACCTCGACCTAGGTGGACCCCTCCCGGGTGGACACCTGGCGAGGTGGCAGGAGGTCGCCTGGCTTCGACCGAGGTGGACCCGTCTCCGGGGGCCACCTGGGGAAGGAGTGAAGAAGCGGCCGACCTCGGCCTAGGTGGACCCCTCCCGGGTGGACACCTGGCGAAGTGGCAGGAGGTCGCCTGGCTTCGGCCGAGGTGGACCCGTCTCCGGGGGCCACCTGGTGAAGGAGCGAAGAAGCGACCGACCTCGGCCTAGGCGGACCCCTCCTGGGTGGATGCCTGGCGAGGTGGCAGGAGGTCGCCTGGCTTTGGCCGAGGTGGACCCGTCTCTAGGGGCCACCTGGCGAAGGAGCGAAGGATCGACCGACCTCAGCCTAGGCGGGCCCCTCCTGGATGGGCACCTGGCGAGGTGGCAGGAGGAGCACCGAACCGAGCTCGACTTCGACGAGAGCGGTTTCGTCTTGGGAAGTCGTTTGGCGAAGTAGCCTTGCCAAGCTCGACCTCGGTAATGTGGCGCTGACTCGACCGGAGAAACCTCCACGTGGCTCGATCATATCTGACAGTATCTGAGCCTGGCCACGTCATCGTTATGGCCGTAACAGTTGCCCCCCAGCCCGCCGTTCCGTTGGGGCGACGTAGAACGGAACGTCGGGATTAAATGCAGATATGACGTGGGGAGGCGAAGATCTTGCTTCATAATTGCCACGATCCTCGTCGCTGCTTCTCGATGCGCCCGAAGCCCTATAGGAAGCCGCCACGCGTCGCCCACTTGCCCACAATAAATGTGTCGCTTCAAGGCAGAGGTCGTTACCCTGCTAACGAGGCGTCTGTGTCGGGCGTGCATCCACGCGGCGATCATCTAGTGGCTCGTGGCAAAATGACGGGTACGGCTGCTGTCGACTGAGTTTGAAAAGGAGGGGACTTTCCAGAATGAGGCCTTTCCCCTTGCTCCGTGGGCGGTTTGCTGCAGACTAACTTCCGTTGCCCCGCGTTCGCTTGGCGTATTTTCGGTGAGTGCCTCCATCCTTCTTTCTAGTCCCCCTCTCCTCCTTCTTCTCTTAATCTTTGTCTCTTTCTTTGTCATGGCGCGTCGTCGCTATGCTTCTTCTAATCTGGACGAGGCCGGTCCGTCCCGGCTGAGGACTCCATCTTCTTCCTCCTCAGAGGAGGAAACAATTCCGGAGGAGATCCGCCGACGTCTGCAACCTGGGGGTGTCACAATCGGCATCCCCAGGGGGGTCCGGTCTCCTCCGATCGCTCCCGCTCTTCCTCTTCTTTCTCTTCCTGCTCCGCCTCTTCTTCCCGCCGGTCCCTCCGGTCATGCTTCCACCATGATCGAGGGCGATCTTTCTTTGCTCCGGGAGGCCTACGGCATCCCGGGATCAATCCGTCTATCCGTTCCGCGGCCCGGGGAGCGCGTCACCATGAGTGGCCCCGGCCGCATAGCCTTCTACGAAGACTTCTTCCTCTGGGGTCTTCGATTTCCTCTGCACCCCTTCTTCCTCTCTTTTCTTAGCCATTTCTGACTTGTTCCGGCCCAGTTGGCTCCCAATGCCATCCGGGTCATTTTCTCTTTCATAGTTTTTTGTCACTTTCACGGGTTCGTTGCCCATTTCTCCCTCTTCAGGGCCATGTTCACCCTGAAGAGGTACTCCACCGATGACGGCTAGTGATATATTTCGCCCCGGCCCAGGTGTCTCCGGTTCGACCTCCCTTCTTCTATCAAGGGCTGGAAGAGCCGATTTTTCTTTGCCTCGGTCGAAGATGTCGACTGGACCTGGAGTGAACCGGACCAGTCTCCGAACCGGAACTCCCAGGTTGAGTCGGCGGACCAGGAGGCCTACTCCCTGCTCCTGAGTGACGTGGTCCCGGCGCTCGAGGTTCTGCTCTCGGAGCAGAATCTTTTTGAGGCCGGGATCAGTCCCATCCATGAGTCGGGTGAGATTCGGTCCTCCCTTGACTCTTGCATTCTTTTTCCTTCATAACCGAGTTGGCTGACCTTCTACTCTTTTGCATTGCAGGTATGAAGTTCTCACTAGAGAGCCTCCTGGAGGGCGCGGCCCAGAGAGACGTCCCGGAGGTAGATGAGCCCGCAGCCAAGAGGGCTCGTACTGAGGCGAGCCAGGAGGTTGCGCCGGTGACTGCGCTTAGCCCAGCGGCCACTGCTCCCCCGCCCAGATTGCCTCGGGGCGGGGCCGTTGATTCCTCGGCTGCCAGACCCGGTGGTGCTGCCATCGAGGGGGCTCCACCGCCCGAAGCTCCGTCCAGCACCGGCCCTATCGTCGCCGTGGCTCCGACGGCGCAGCCCGTGTCCTCTGCCGGCCCGTCGACTGCGATCCCTGCTAGAGGGGCAGCCACCGCCGGAGCCGACCTGACGGCTTCGCCACCGGTGTTCAGTCATCCGCGACAAGGGGCTCGCGGAGAAGGTGATGGAGTACGCCTCCATGACTCGGGACCGCCGAGCTCGGGGCGGCCGGGACTACGCTGATGCTTTGCTCGGGATCCTCCCGCAGCTCTTTACGGTAAGCCCGAACTCGCTTTCTTCCATCTTTCGTGACCTCGGGTGTTCTTTCTTCTAACCTGGTTGCTTCACTTGTGCAGATTGGGAATGACGTTCTCTTACTGAGGAACTTCCTCGTAGGGAACGCGAAGAGGGACGCCAAGAAGGAGAAGAAGCTCGGCAAGCTCACGACCGACGTCAAGGACCTCATGGAAAAGGGGGTCGAGCTGCGAGCAAGCAATCAAGCCCTTCAGACTGACCTGGCACGCGCCGAGGGGCGGAACAAGGAGCTGGAGTCTTCTCTGTCGGAGGAGAGGATCTCCAACCAGCATCGCGCTGAGGAGGATGTAGCGGAGAGGGCTCGTCTTCAGGCCCACTCCCAGTGGCTGGAGCGCCAGCTGGAGGAGGCCCGGCGAGATGCAAACGCGGCGAAGGAGCGGAGTGCGTACGTCAACGGACTCCTGGAGGCCGCGAAGCGAGAGGTGCAGGAGGCCATCCCGAAGTTCCGGGCTTCCGATGAGTACACGTCGGAGGTCCGGGAGGCCGCCGTGGACTCCTTCCTGAAGGGGTTCCGGATGTGCCGGGAGAAGGTAGGGGCCTTCTACCCCGAGCTCGACCTCAGTGGGGTGGTGCTCGGAGGTAGGAGGCAAGGAGCTGAGAGCAGAGCCTCCGGTGCAGCCGACGCCACGCCTGCGGCCCCAGCGACCGACGAAGCCGTGGCTCCGGAGCAGCCGCCTGAGCCGGCCACCGCTGAAGGCGAGAATGCGGAGCGCGCGACCCAGGCGGAGGGCTCCGACCCCGCACCAAACTGAGCCACCGTCTTCTCGCCCTTCTCCGTTGTCGTAGTTGCACTTTTTTTTTTTTTCTTTCTTTTGGGGACTCCCGGCCTGTCGGGATTCCCAGCTTTGTATCTTTCCTTGGATTAATGAAATTATCCTTTGACTAAGTCTCGAGTTTACTTTCTTCCCCGCTCTCCCATCTCCTCTTTTTCTTTCTTGAGACGTTGACGTGGAGTGCCGAAACGAACGTAGACCTGGTCCCATCCACCGCTCAAATCGAAGGTTGGGACACTCCGGACCGCGTGGCGTCAGGGTAGGCCTTGAGCGGGTCCGTCTTTGGGATCGCCTTCATATTCGCGTGGGCAAAGTGGTTTCTGCCCCACCTTCCAGGTCAAAGCTCGGGACCTCCGGACTGAACCCCGGGGGCCGCAGGCTTTCTCAAGCCTTGCACGGCTTGCCGGGCTGTTCTTCGGGCTTGCGTGGGCGAACTGGGTTCTGTCCCACCTTCCAGGCCGAAGCCCAGGATCTCCGGATTGAACCCCGGGGCCGCAAGCTTTCTCAAGCCTTGTGCGGCTTGCCGAGCTGTTCTCCGGACTTGCATGGGCGAACTGGGTTCTTTCCCACCTTCCAGGCCGAAGCCCAGGATCTCCGGACTGAACCCCAGGGCCGCAGGCTTTCTCAAGCCTTGCACGGCTTGCCGAGCTGTTCTCCGGGCTTGCGTGGGCGAACTGGGTTCTGTCCTACCTTCCAGGCCGAAGCCCAGGATCTCCCGCTTCCTTCGACCGTCGGCCATGATCGAGCATGCCGAACTCAGGGCCATGCGCCGGTTTTCCTACAAAGTGAGAAGAGAGCGTTTGAAGCAAGGAAACTTTATTGCAGGAGTGGAGAACCTTACAGTACTGATAATACATTCTTAGGTTCGAGGCGTTCCACGTCCGGGAGAACCTGGCACCTCCCAACTCCTCCAGGTAGTAGGCACCACGAGGGAGGGCTTCTGCTACCCGGTATGGGCCCTCCCAGTTGGGCGAGAGCTTGCCGCATTCCCGTGGCTGAGAAGCTTCAGCACGCCGGAGGACCAAATCTCCGGGACGAAAAATCTTCGGCCGCACTCGGGAGTTGTAATACCTGGTCACACGCTGCCTATACGCCGCCATTCGAACTCGGGCCTTGTCCCTCGTCTCCTCAAGAAGGTCAAGGTTGAGCATCATCCTGGCAGGGTTTGCTGTCTCGTCATATTGCTCTACACGCAGCGTGGGTAGGCTGAGCTCGATCGGGATGACCGCCTCGGCTCCGAAGACGAGGTTGAACGGGGTCTCGTCGGTAGCCATCCTCGGGGTGGTGTGGTATGCCCAGAGGACGCTGGGGAGCTCCTCGGCCTATCTTCCTTTGGCCTGGTCCAGTCGCGTGCGGAGACCCTGCAAAATGGTCCTGTTTGTGACTTCGGCCTCTCCATTGGTCTGGGGATGCGCCACCGAGGTGAAGCGATGCCGGATGCCGAGGTCGCTGCAGAACTCTTCGAACTCCCGGTAGTCGAACTGGCGCCCGTTGTCAGTAACCACGGTGTGGGGGAGGCCGAAGCGGCAAACGATCGACTTCCAAAAGAACTTGGCGACGTTTGCTTCGGTGATCCTCGCCAAGGGTTCGGCCTCGACCCACTTTGTGAAGTAGTCGATGGCCACTATCAAGAACTTCCGCTGTCTAGACGCCGGCGGGAATGGGCCCAGAAGGTCCATCCCCCACTGGGCGAATGGCCAGGGGGCTGAGAGCTTGGAGATTGGGTTGGAGGGCTGCCGTTGCACCGTGGCGTGACGCTGGCACCGGTCGCACCTCCTCACGAAGTCAGCGGCGTCTTCCTTCATCGTCTTCCAGAAGTAGCCCTGACGGAGGGCCTTGTACGCCAATGCTCTACCCCCCACGTGGTTCCCGCAGATGCCTTCGTGAATCTCCTGGAGCACGAGCTTGGCTTCCGCGGGTCCTACACACTTGAGGAGGGGGTAGGAGTAGGATCTTCGATACAATTGCCCATGCATCAGGACGAACCGCACGGCTTTCTTTCTGATAAGGCGAGCCACCTCACGGTCCTCCGGCAGGGTGCCACTGGTGATGTATTCGGCGTACTTGTCCATCCAGCTGGGTTCATGGCTGACCTGATGGACCTCCACCGAGCCCTCGAGGCTTGGGATCTCAAGGCGCTCCACATGAGCGCGGCCTAGCATCGAGTCCGGCAGGGTCGCCAGCCGGGAGAGAGTATTCGCACGGACGTTCTCCCTGCGGGGGATGTGGAAGATGTTAAAGCGCCGGAATCTGGACGCGCCCGTCTTGACGAGCTCCAAGTATTTCGCCATTTGGGGGTCATGCGCGGCATACTCCCCGGAGACCTGTCTGATGCAGAACAAATAAAGGGACGCGATGCGGAAGTAAATTAAGATTAACTATTTTTTTTTTTTGTTGTTTTTATATGTTTGTAGAAGTTGGCTTCAAATCAAAGAAAAGTTAACCTAATATTGAAAGATACTAATATGATAATTGAAAGCACAATTTTAAGGAAACTAAATTATCAGAGTAGTTCAGAAGCAACGGATCGTTGGGGGTTGAGAAACTCCCAGACCTAGGGTTTCGCTCCGAACTTTCAGCAGAACAGAAATAAAGAGAAGAGATGGTTTACCTAACCAGACAATGATCTTCACAGATTTTGGTGGAAGAACTCTCCCGAGCAGATTGTTGGATCCTCGGATTCAGATTTCTTCGCAATGGATCCTCCAGTACTGGTCCTTTGGCGGGTTGGCTTCTCCTGAACTCAAGATCTGGAAGAGAAGAAAAACAATTGATGGAATCAGAGAGTCAAGGGAAGAATTTACCAGGTTGATGAACTTGAAGATTGAAATTGCTGAAAACTGGATTCTCCTGGAAGCTGATGTGATTTTCCTTGGAACTTGCTCTGGATCTGAAGTAGCCGGACTGGATCTGGATGAAGGTGGACGGCCTGGACTTGTAGAGAGAGAGGCCGTGGGAGATGGATGGATCTAGGGTTTGATGGATTTAAAATAATGAAGGGTGGCTAGGGTTTTGGGATTTCAAGTGGCTAACCTAGGGTTTTGGATAAAGATGGAGATCTCTCACCTCCTCAAGGCTCCAATGGAACCCGGATTACCCCCTCACGGAGCTCAACACTTAGAATAGTGCGGAAGAAGAGAAACCTAGGTCACTCAACACAAGAGAATAGCAAAAAATAATTTTCTTCATTGATTTTCAAAGTTACAAAGAGAGGTCTATTATATAGACCTAAAATTTTTTTCTAGCTTGTACAAATTCCCATGTGGGACTAAACTCTTCCAACCTCTAGATTAGGTAGAAAACCCCCTCTCTTGGTCGACCAAGACTTCAAAAAAAATTGGGACGGCCATAAAGGAATTTTTTTTGGAATTTTTATGGCGCCTCCTTTGGAGTTGGATTTGGATTTGGAGTCCTCCTCTTCTTATGGCATTTCTTCTTTTCTTCCACTCCAAGTTAAGCTCTTTGATTTTGATTTGAACTTCAATTGGATGTCCTTCTTTGATTTCTTCTCCAAGAGAAGTTTTCTTCCTTCTTTGCTTAGGTAAAATAGGCAGGTATGGGCGCCTCCTTTAAATTAGCTTCCAATTTGATTTTTTCTTCTTTGGGTGTGGGGACCATGACACTGGGATGCCTCTATGACGCCTCCTGGACTCTGGCGTGTGCTCGGAGTGTGGCTGGGCGTGTGACTTGGAGTGTGGCCTCCACTTGCTTGAACCTTGATTTGATTGGAAGACAAATGTGGCACCATTTTGGACCAAATTGAAACCACATCGGGACTTGCACCGAGTCAACATGACTCAACAAAATTTAAATGGTGACTCAAGAAATAAATAAAAATAAATAAACTGGTTGACCAGGTCAACCTTTATTACAAACCCTAGTTTCTCGGGCAATGTCAATCAGAGATCCAGATGGAGCTCTGAAGTCTTCTTCTGAGTCTGGTGCCCGCACCACTGTCCCGCCACGAGCTGGGAATCAGTGAAGGCTTTGAGGTTGGTTACGCCCAGCTCGCGGGAAACCCTCAGCCCGGCAAGAAGTGCCTCGTACTCCGCCTGATTATTGGTCGCGAGAAACTGGAAACGGAGCGCGCATTCGGTGACGACCCCGTCGCTGTTGGCAAGGATGAGTCCGGCTTCGCTTCCGCCGGAGTTCGAGGCTCCGTCTACATGGAGGATCCAAGCGTCTTCTCCGGGCTCATCGGGGCCTGTCTTCAGCGGCTGGCCTGAGGGTCCTTCCTCGGGCTCCTTGCCAAAGCCCGCGCATTCAACCAAGAAGTCGGCCAGCACCTGCACCTTCATGGCCGACCTTGCCCTGTACGCAATGTCGAACTTGCTGAGCTTCAGTGCCCACTTTACCATTCGTCCCGAAGTATCGGGTCGGCTGAGCACCGCTTTCAACGGTTGATCCGTCATGACAACGATGGGGTGCACTTGGAAATAGGGCCTGAGACGCTGGGCAGACACTATTAGCGCAAAAACGAGTTTCTCGGGCCGAGAATACCTGAGCTCCGCATCGCGGAGAAGCTTGCTGGTATAGTACACCGGTCGCTGGACTCCTTGGTCATCGGTCCGAACCAGGACCGAGCTGATGGCTTCAGGGGTGACCGCCAGGTAGAGGATGAGTTCCTCCCCCTCCTCGGGCCTGGACAGCAACGGTGGCGACGCGAGCATCTTCTTCAGCTTCTCGAAGGCCTTCTGGCATTCCTCGGTCCAAGCGAAGTCGTTCATCTTTCTTAGCACCTTGAAGAAGGGACGGCAGCGGTCTGCCGACCTGGAGATAAAGTGGGTGAGGGCCGCAACTCGGTCGGTGAGTTGCTGCACTTGCTTCTTGGAGGCGGGCTGCTCTATGTCCAGGATGGCCTGGACCTTCTCCGGGTTGGCTTCAATTCCTCTTTGGGTCACCATGAATCCTAGGAACTTCCCGGCGGAGACGCCGAAGGCGCACTTCGCCGGGTTCAGCTTCATCTGATGACGTCGGAGGTTGCCGAATGTCTCCGCCAAGTCAGCTACGTGGTCCGAATCGGGTTTGCTCATTACCAGCATGTCATCCACGTACACCTGCATGTTGCGGCCGATCTGGTCCTTGAAAATCCTGTTGACCAGACACTGGTACGTGGCTCCAGCGTTCTTGAGGCCGAATGTCATCATTCTGTAGCAAAAAGCCCCACGGTCGGTTATGAAGGCGGTATGCTCTTCGTCCTCCGGGCTCATTCAGATCTGGTTGTATCCGGAGAAGGCGTCCATGAATGACAGGAGGCGATGTCCCAAGGTGGTGTCGACCAGCTGGTCGATCTTTGGAAGAGGGAAGCTGTCCTTTGGGCAAGCTCGGTTGAGGTCGGTGTAGTCCACACAGATCCTCCACTTACCACTACTCTTTCTTACCATGACCACGTTTGCTAGCCAGCTGGGATACTAGACTTCCTGCACAAAACCGGCGGCGAGGAGTTTCTCCACTTCCTCGTTGATGGCCTTCTGTCTTTCCATGGAGAAGCTCCTCTTCTTCTGGCGGACCGGGCGGTAGCTTGGGTCCACGTTTAACCTGTGCGTGATGACCTCGGGTGGAATGCCCGGCATGTCGGCCACTGACCAGGCGAACACATCAGCGTTCGCGCGGAGGAACTCCAGCAGGCGGGTCCGTTCTTCTTCAGGGAGCTGGGCCCCGACTTGCACCGTCTTCAGCGGGTCCGAACCGAGGGGATAAGTCAGCAGGCGCTCTACGGGCCCTCCCCTGGATTCCTTCTCCCTTAGGTCGAGGTCGTCGACATCGGGGGCGAGCTCCGCGCCCCGGGCACCCGGGACCGTCTGGAGGCAAAGCGGGACCGGCTAGGTCATCCCCTTCATCTTCCCGAGCCAGGAAGGCGTGGGGAACTGCACCAACAACCTTTTCGTGGAGATCGTGGCGTCCAGTTGGTTGAGCCCGGGACGCCCGAGAATGGCGTTGTAAGGCGAAGGGAGCCTGACGACGGTAAACGTTATCAGGACGGTAGTCTATCGAGGTGGGGATCCGGCGGTGACCGGGAGAGTGATCTCCCCTTCGACCCCCACGGAATCCCCTGTAAAACCTACCAAGGGGGTATGTACCGGTCTCAGCTGACCGTGGGACAAATTCATCCGAGAGAAAGCATCGTAAAAAAGTACGTCAGACGAGCTTCCACTATCCACCATGATTCGATGTACAGGATGCTTCGCGATGGTCATCTCGACCACCACGGCATCGTTGTTTACATTATCATTATCCTTCCCCTTCTCGGGAGGGATTACATTCTCCGGGTTTCTGACTTTCCGGGCTCTCTTCGTCGCTCGTCCGACCCCACGTGAGATCATGCCCACGGGCTTCTCCATTGGGCGGTTTCGATTGCAGGAACTGGCGGTAAGGTCGCGAGCGGCTGCCCCTCCGGGGGAACCTCGTTCCTGACGAACTTCCTGAGGTAGCCCCTCTTAATCAGCTCCTCGATCTCCTACTTCAGGTTGCGACACTCCTCCGTGTCGTGACCGTGCTCGCGGTGGAACTGGCAGTACTTCGATTTGTCCCGGATGGCCCTCGGGTTCTGAGGAGGAGGTCGGCGGAGGTAGCGCTCGCCCTCGATTTTCATGAGGATCTTCATCCGAGGTGCGAGGAGAGGGGTGAACCTCCGCTCGGGAGTGGCCTCGCCCCTCGGCCTTGGATTTGGGCGAGGGTCGGCAGATGGCCCGGGCTTCCGAGCTCCCGGGGTATCTCTCGGGGGCGGCCTCTTCAGAGTCTTCCCGTCTAACTCTCGACGGGTGCGGTCGGCCTCCTCCGCTCGGATGTACTTATGGGCATGGAGGAGGAGCTCGGAGTACGTCTTGGGCGGCTTCTTGTCCAGGGAGTAGGTCAGGCGGGACGTCTTGAGCCCGCGCTTCAAAGCCAGCATGGCGACGGGCTCGTCCAGGCTGTAGATTTCCAGGGCTGCGGTCTTGAACCGGGTGATGTAGTCCCGGAGCAACTCCTGGTCCTGCTGGCGGATGAAAAAGAGGCTATCCACCTCTCTCGGCACCTTTCGACAGGCGTCGAAGTGCGCCACAAACTTTCCTTCCAGCTGGTGGAAGGAGCAAATGGATCCGGGCTCGAGGCGGGTGAACCAGACTCGAGCGGCCTTCCGGAGGGTGGCCGGGAAGGCGATGCACAAAAGAGCGTCGGTGGCCCCCTGGACCCTCATGAGGGCTTTGTAGCTCTCCAGATGGTCCAGAGGGTCGGTGGTCCCATCATAGGGATCCACCTGCGGCATGCGGAACCATTTTGGGATTGGCTCCGCCTGGATTTCTTCAGAGAAGGGGGGACGGGAGTCGTAGCCCGCCGGGTCCGCCGACGAGTTCTGCAGGTCGGCAAATCGGCGGGCAAACTCTGCTAGCTTGCGCACGTGCTCCTCCAGGCACCTTTCGGCCTGGCGCCTGATGGCTTCGTCGGTGGAGTCTTCCACCGAGGCCGCGGGTGAAGGGGGCATCGATCGGTCTCAGCGCGAAGTTAGGCCTCGGCGTCGCTTGCTGCGATGCACCGTTTCGGCTTCATCGACCGGGGATCGACTCTTGTGATCCTCCGAACCGGAGTAATTCCTCTTTGCGGGAACCTGGTGGCTCCCGCGGGGGTTGGAGACTGCCCTCGAGTGGGATGGCCTGCCCTGAATGGAGCGCAGGCTCCCACGCTGTCCCGCGGCTCGGGCCGCGGGGGTCCCTGGCTACGGCTGCGTGGCCAGGGACCGCTGCTGATTTTGAAGCTGCCGGACCACCGAGGTCAAGGTCTGCAGCTGTTGGATGACGGCCGCAAGGGGCCCGTCTGTTGAGGTCGGCTGTGGTGGAAGAGGAGGGGGAGCTGGAAGCTCCCTCTCCGGGCTGTGGGCCCCTTGAGGGGAGGGAACCTCCCCCACACGGCTGGTGGACGCCTCGCGCCCATGAGTGACCACCATTGTCAAAGAGCGCGACACCTGCAGAAAGCTAGCTCCCGCTAGGGGGTGTCGTCCTGCCCCCCTACCTGGCGCGCCAATCTGTTGCCGTTCTCGTCGCCGCGCCAGTGCCTCGGATCCGTCGATCCTATCGGACCGCCTGGCTCCCGTAGCCTCCTGGTTGGAGCGGACCTGCAAGAGAGGGTCAGAAGACCCTGGCCGGGAATCCCGGCAAGGGAGCTCCGACGGTCAAGTCAGTAGACGACGAGAAGGAACAGATTCTCCAAGACGGGCCCCCGAAGGGGTTCCAGACTTAGAGAATTTACTAGTAAGAAAGGTGCTCTGGGGACCAGAAATTCGGCCGGGCCTCCTTGCCGAGTTCACGCCAAGCGATCCCCTCTCGGGACCTTGGATCTCACTCTCGGAGTGAGGCTCTTGGCCACTGCTTCTTACTTGTCCCCAGCCTGATCAGCTTACCTTGTCGTCCCCAGCTTCCTTCCTTTTATCTCCTCTCGCTGTTCGCCTGTCTTCTCCTCTTGGGAGGCTCCCCTTCCCCATCCTTTTCTCTTTCCCCTTTTGGTGTTGAGGGCCAGGCGGCTTTCCGACCTCGTCCACCGAGTCCAGCGGGGAAAGGGCAAAGACAGAAGGGGGTGGTGCCGGTAAGGCGGCCGGTCAGATCTCGGGCCCAGTGAGAGCGCTCTCCTTCCCAAGTGTAGGCGCCATCCATCTATGGGCCCTGTTTTGTCAGAACCGCGCCTCTCGACTGCGGGACCTGTCGGGCCGATGCAAATGGTGCTTCGCATGCCACCGCCATCCGTATGGGGCGCCGCCTGCGATGCGCACGGCTCGAGGGACGACCTCGGAACCTGCACCTCTTTCCTTGGGACCTTCTCTATACGTGCGGCCTGACCTCGGCCGAGGTGGACCCCTCTCTGGTGGACACCTGGCGAGGTGGCAGGAGGTCGCCTGGCTTCGGCCGAGGTGGACCCGTCTCCCGGGGCCACCTGGCGAAGGAGCGAAGGATCGGCCGACCTCGGCCTAGGTGGACCCCTCCCGGGTGGACACCTGGCGAGGTGGCAGGAGGTCGCCTGGCTTCGGCCGAGGTGAACCCGTCTCCGGGGGCCACCTGGCGAAGGAGCAAAGGATCGGCCGACCTCGACCTAGGTGGACCCCTCCCGGGTGGACACCTGGCGAGGTGGCAGGAGGTCGTCTGGCTTCGACCGAGGTGGACCCGTCTCTGGGGGCCACCTGGCGAAGGAGCGAAGAAGCTCCCCAGCGTCCCTAAATATTGATTTGATTTCTTACCTTAATTATGAGATCCATAGTTTTTTTATTTACTTAACCTAATTTTAGTTATTTTTTTCACACATAATTAACCAAGATTAAAAATTGCTTTTTGTCTTTCTTGCTTGAAATAACATAACATAAAAGGGCATTACCCCATAAACAATATAAGGTGGGGAGTTGATAACCCTTCCTTGGCCTACAAACCATTATCCTACATCCTGTATTGATCCAAGCCTATTAATTAAAATCAATTAGATGCCAGCCCCTAAGAAATTCGAGCTTAATAGGACAAGGCATCCAAAAGAGTTGGATCGAGCTAGGATTGGCTGATTAACTGGTGTCTAGGAAAGGGGTTCAAGGATGATGTAGTCCTGAAGAAAGGTGATTTTTAATTGGTTCCGTTGACTGACCTGGCCAATTTTAATTGGTTTCTAAGGAAAGCAACGGGGGAACCCCCACCAATCTTATCCTTACCTGACCAGTTGATTAGTCAGTTTATGACTTGGAGGGCTCCAAGATTGCCTTGGCAGTCAGGAGCTATCTAGATTTAGGATAACCATAGGATAGAGAGTCCATGTATGCTAACTTGTTTGTAAATCACATCAATCATAACTAATTCTTTTCTCTCGATTTCTTAAATCTAGGACTCCTTAGGCCCTCTTCTTTAGAACTTCTCCTTCTTCATCTCACCACTCTTCTTTAAAAAGATATATATAATAATAATAAATATATATATATAAGGATTTCTTTGATCTAAAACTTTGATTGTATATCTGAATGATCAACACAATCCGATAGACTAAATCAGTGTCAGGAGCATGAATTCTTATAGTAGAGTATTCTTTCTCCCAACACACCAATTATATTATAGCCCCACCTACTTTGAGAGTGAGTGCCCCATCGGGTACCAATATCTTGAGTTTAGGTATGACCGAGTTTATCAGGATCAAACCCAAATGACCTATAACTCAAGAGATAATCCATACTATAATGCCTATGATTCAGGTTGGGGGGCTCAACCGGATTTTTCATGGCAACCACACCTAGTGGTTACCCTAGCTATCCAAGGATCTAAGTTTATAGAGGAACCCTATCATGATCAGCCCTATCCCCATTATCAACCTTCTCCAACTAATTATAGCCCTTTATTTGAAGAGAAGGTTCAGCAAGCACCATACCCACCTCTTTTATAGACCAACCTAGATATTGATAGGTTTGATCAATTTCAACAAATGATTATAGCCCAACAATGATCTGTCGATAGGCTAATGGATCAAACTAATCAATAATTAATTGAGCTTAATAGAGTGGAGGAGGTGAACTGCCTAGTAAACCCGAGAGTAACCTAGAGGGACCATACCTAGCTCAAAACTTTAATGACCCTCTAGCCTTTCCTGAACAATCAACTCTGGCTTGTGGAAATGAACTGGTCTTAAAATAACTCTACAAAACCATAAAGACCAATATAGATAATTTGGCTAAGATAGGAAAATATATGGAGACATTAAACTTGTGGACCAAACCAAAACCATCATTACCCTACTCATCTATGACCCCATTCCCTAGTACCCTAGAATTGTCCATGCTTTTTAATGGGATGGGAGAACAAATTGGTATAATGATGGAATTGATAGAGACCTCCCAAGAACCACAATACATAACTCAATAGAGGAAGCCACCCCCATAGTTCTTGATGCGGGACAAGAGCGAAGGATTGTTGGTAAGCTAAGAAGTCACCAAGAATTAGGGTACGACTATAATTTTTTCTTTTATTCTTTTCTTCTATGAAGGTGGTGAAGGAAACAATGGAGATGGAAGACATAAGTTTGAGCTCTCATGGACTTTGGGACTCACTCTCATGGAGAGGCTTCTCACCTCTAGGGTATCCCATCGAGACATCTCACCTCTAAGGCATCCCATCCATCTCACCTGTTAGTCTAGGGCATCCCACCCATATCACTAACGGAGCCATGAGGGTAAATCTCAAAGGCCAAGGAGGGGGTAAAGAAGATGGAAACTCTCATGAGCTTTGGGACTCACATTCATGGAGAGACATCTCACCTCTAGGGCATTCCATCCATCTCACCTGTTAGTCTAGGGCATCCCATCCATCTCACTAACGGAGCCGTGAAGGTAAATCTCAAAGGTCATGGAGGTGAAATCAAAGGAAAGGGGATAACTAGAGGGACATCACACCCTCTCCATAATATAAACAAAAGAGCATCACACCCTCACCAAGAAAGAAGAACTCAAGCTGATTTAAATCTTCATTGATTGATTGATTTTTCTTACAAGGGTTGATGGGGTTTTTATAGACCCCAATCAAGAGATAAGGATGGGGTAACTAACCTAAGGGAGTTATAACAAGAAACAAGAATTAGTTGTAATAATTACTTCTAGTTCTAACTACTAACTAGTTTAGTTAGGGAGTTGTAACAAGAAACTACTTCTAGTTCTAACTACTAATTAGTTTAGTTAGGAAGTTGTAACAAGAAACTAGAATTAGTTGTAATACATGTGGTGCCTATGTAGATGATGAAGTGGTTGGAGCTGATGAAGTGCCATCCAAGTAGGATGAAGTGGCCCCCAAGATAGGTTGAGTCAGCTTAAGAAGAATAGGATGAGTCAGCTCGAAGATTAAAGGTTGAGTCGGCTCAAAGTAGAAGTTGAGTTGGCTCAAATGCTTCCTCAAATTTTCTCCTGGGTCATTGGATAGCTCTTGGTTCCCCATCATTCCCTTGGAGTGGGGAGAACTCGACTCCATTAAGTTTGGGTCAGCGGGGACTTTGCTGAACCATATCCAATCAAAGAAGCTCTGCTATGAGATTTGTACTGCTCCAAAATCCATGCAATTTTGAAATCCGTGTGGAGCTTGAAGTTGGCAAGAGGGAGGGGGATTTGCTTTCATGTTCATATGATCCCACTCCTTCTTCATGGACCGAACCAGGAGGCTCACGAAGGGGGTGTTTCACCAATGAGCTCTTCGACGATGGTGCTGGGCGAAGATGGTGGACGGACAAAACGATGGCCAACATAGAGATCGTTATGGCCGGTGGAGGGGATGGGTGGCCGGAGTCCCTGTCATAGGTGGAAGGGAGGTGGCAGCGGGCGACACAATCTCAGGTGGCTCCAGTGAGATCAGCGATCGAATGGAGGAGGAAGGGGGCTTCGGGTGGGAGCGTCGGTAAGCTTGATTCTGCGGGAGGCGAGGGCACTGGATCTAGCAAGGGCGATGGCCCAGGCGACCGGTGATGGGTGTTCGTGGCAGCAAGGGGTTCTAGATGGCGGTGATCATGGTCAGCGGTGGTGAAACTGAGATGCACTTGGATTTGGGTGGACAATGGTGGTGGACACTATCTGGGCGATCATCTAGAGGGGTCCATCATCTGAAAGATCCCAAAGATGATGGGGTGGGGTCGGTGTGATTCTGTGGCTCTATTCCATGGATTTATGGAGTGGTGGAGGGTCGGCGGTCGTCGGAGGAATGCTCAATGGTGGGAATGCTCGGGATGACCAGCAGCGATGAAGTTCTCCTCAGATCTGAGGAGGGAAAAGTGGCAATCGATGGAGTGGTTCCCATGGTCGGATTCGACGATGGGACGATGCGGGAGGAGATGGAAGATGACTGGAGAAGCTTCTAGGCAGCATTGGGAGGGAACTACGATGGACTCCTGGTGAGATATGGACCGGAGAGTGGCAGCGATGGTGGAAGGAGCTTGATGGTGGGCTATGGGTGGTGGATCGGGTGTTCTGGGCTTTCAATTCGAGTAGATTTAGGAAGAAGATGATAGGAATAAGTCCAGAATAGAGAAGGAATAAGGTCGAGATAGTGGAAATAATGAGAATAGAGGAATAAGCGGACGAGAGGGAATAAAAGGAAAAGATATTGAATACCCTAATCAACCTACTCTGATACCAAAATTGATGCAGGATAAGAGCGAAGGATCATTGGCAGTAGTCACCAAGGATTAGGGTACCATTAGAATTTTTTCTTTTATTCTTTTCTTCTATGGAGGTGGTGAAGGAAACAATGGAGATGAAAGACATAAGTTTGGACTCTCATGGACTTTGGGACTCACTCTCATGAAGAAGCTTCTCACCTCTAGGGTATCCCACCAAGACATCTCACCTCTAGGGCATCCCACCCATCTCACCTGTTAGTCTAAGGCATCCCACCTATCTCAATAATGGAGCCGTGAGGGTAAATTTCAAAGGCCATGAAGGGGGTAAAAAAGATGGAAACTCTCATGAGCTTTGGGACTCAAATTCATAAAGAGACATCTCACCTCTAGGGCATCCCACCCATCTCACCTGTTAGTCTAGGGCATCCCACCCATCTGACTAAAGGAGCCATGAAGGTAAATCTCAAAGGTCATGAAGGTAGAATCAAAAGGAAGTTTGGATACTAGAGGAGCATCACACCCTCTCCACAACACAAACAAAAGGGCATCACACCCTCACCAAGAAAGAAGAACTCAAGTTGATTTAAATCTCCATTGATTGATTGATTCTTCTTACAAGGGTTGATGGGATATTTATAGGTCCCAATCAAGAGATAAGGATGGGGTAACTAACCTAAGGGAGTTATAACAAGAAACAAGAATTAGTTGTAATAACTACTTCTAGTTCTAACTACTAACTAGTTTAGTTAGGAATTTGTAATAAGAAACTACTTCTAGTTCTAACTACTAACTAGTTTAGTTAGGGAGTTGTAACAAGAAACTAGAATTAGTTGTAATACATGTGGCACCTATATGGACAATGAAGTGGTTAGAGCTGATGAAGTGGCATCCAAGTAAGATGAAGTGGCCCCCAAGATAGGTTGAGTCGACTCAAGAAGAATAGGATGAGTCAGCTCAAAGATTAAAGACTGAGTTGGCTCAAAGTAGAAGTTGAGTTGGCTCAAATGCTTCCTCGAATTTGCTCTTGGGTCATTGGATAGCTCTTGGTTCCCCATCATTCCCCTGGAGTGGAGAAAACTCAACCTCATCGAGTTTGGATCAGCGATAACTTTGGTGAAACTGAACCCAATCAAATCAAAAAAGGCTCTGCTCTGAGATCTATGTAGATTGGAGATCCATGTTTCACCATCTTTGAGACCTCTTTGAGATCCGTGCAACCCTGGGAACCGTGTGGGACTTGAAGTTAGCAACAGGAGCCAAATTTTGCATTCACGACTGTGCAGTGCTTCTTCCTTCTCACGGTTTATCGCAAACTCGCAATGTGGAGCAGGGACAAAAATTTGACGAAGATCTTCGTCAGTGATGGTGCTGGGCGGAGATGATGGAATGAAGGGGACGGGTGGCCGATGGGGAGTAGGGTGGACATCCGGCGAGAGCTGGTGTCGATGAAGATCGGGCGGAGTCAATTGGAGATGAAGAAGAGAAGCGGCACGACGTGGAGCAGCGGTTGTTCCATTCAGTTGCAGGCAATGTGGATTGGAAGATACAATGGATGGCTCGATCAGAGGCGGATGCGGTCTCCTAACTGGGTTGGCCAGTGTCTGTCCGAGGCATCAATCTGAGAGCGGAGCAGATGGATGGCCGGAATCCTTCAAGGGGAGTGGAGGCAGATCGAAGGTTCACGGACCAACATCGTCGGTGGCCACAGGGGTAGGGGGAGATCCAGTCGGGGCATGGGCAGCCAGATCTGCGGCACGGGGTTCCGTCGCTACTGGGCATTGATCAGCTAAGAGCAGGGGGCTTTGAAGGAGGAGACCGATAGGGCGGCGACGAGGTCGATCTCCACGTGCGCGATATGGCCGAGCTTTAAAGCAGTCGGCATCATCGGTGGCTGCGGGGGGCAGGGAGGATGGCGGTGATAGAGGAGTGTTGGGCCTGGACCTTGCCGCATGTGTGGTGGTTGGAGATGGGGTCAGACATGCTAGAGAAACAAGAGATCTTGCTAGTGGGCTCTCTGGTGAGATTCGGATCGAAGAATGGTAGTGATAGCAGAGGGAGCTTGATGGCGGGCTATGGGTGGTGGATCAGGTGTTCTGGGCTTTCAATTCGAGTAGATTAAGGAAGAAGATGACAGGAATAAGATCAGAATAGAGAAGGAATAAGATCAGGATAGTGGGAATAATGAGGATAAAGGAATAAGCAAAGGAGAGGGAATAAGAGGGAAAGATATAGAATACCCTAATCAACCTAGCTCTGATACTAAAATTGATGTGGGACAAGAGCGAAGGATCGTTGGCCAGCTAAGAAGTCACCAAGGATTAGGGTACCACTAGAATTTTTTTCTTTTATTCTTTTTTTCTATGAAGGTGGTGAAGGAAACAATGGAGATGGAAGACATAAGTTTGGACTCTCATGGACTTTGGGACTCACTCTCATAGAGAGGCTTCTCACCTCTAGGGCATCCCACCAGGATATCTCACCTCTATGGCATCCCACCCATCTCACCTGTTAGTCTAGGGCATCCCACCTGGTGCGGACCCCAAAGGCACAAGAATAAGGCAGAGGCTTCTCAACCCTCTGTGAATTGATCAATAATTTATGAGTCCGTCTGTAATAAGGTATTAGCCCATCTGAGTCCTTTTTTTAGTTGTTGTTTGAGTCTTTTGAGTTGTTATTTCAGTTCTATACTAGTCAGCTTATGTTGAGCTAGTTCAGTCCAATGCTAGTCAGCTCATGTTGAGCTTATTTTATTTTTTTGAGTCCTGTCCAAGCATACTGAAGACTCAAGACTATATCATACAAGTGAAGACCAAGTCCAACTAGATTGAAGACATGGAAGTATAGCACAAGTCCAACCCAGCTTGAAGATTTGAAGACCCCAGGAGGAAAATTCAGAAAACCCTGATTTCTTACATATGCCCTCCAGATGCCCAGATTCCCTTCCAGATGCCAAAGTATATTCATAGATAAGGGTATCCATGATTCCAGAGGTCCATCTGCATCCTAGCCCAAAGAAATCAAGCCCAGGTGCCAAGCCCAAGCCCCTAAGAAGCAAGATACCAGGGAATATTCCTGCTACCTGGCTACCAGGCCACCCCAGCTTCCAGAGGCCCAAACCCATGCACCCGAGCCCCTTTGGGCCGGCCTTTTGCTGCTCCTAGAAGCCCAACACGCCCCCCTATGCGTCCTTGGAGTCTTGACCAAGTCAAGAAATTTTTTAGGGATTTTTCTACCTAATATTTTCTTATTTTCTAGCTAGGGTTTGAGAGGGAAAATGATTCTTATGTAAAGACTTATGTACCCTTACTTGGAGCCCAAGGTTAAGGGTCTATTTAAGGGACCCTAGCCTCTTGTATGGGGGAGAATTTTTGATATGAATTAAAACCTTGAGTTCTTCTATTGAGTTGTGTGATACCCTACTGTGTGCATAAAGGGGTTTGTGAGAGTTTTTCTTCCCAGTGCTGCAATCATCTTCCTGCTGCCAACAAGCATCTCAGATCCCTGGATGCCCACTCCAAAAGAAGCCTTCCCTTGCTGTTTTCCCATTATTTTCTTGTTCCTTTGTGAGTTTTCTAACCCCTGACAGGTCATTTACAGGTCCCCGAGTTCCTACGAATCCAACGACTCCAACCAAGCCTCAATCGGATCACCGAGCAGAAAGCCGGGTATCCGCGGGTCTTTGGCTCGGTTTTCCAGGCCGCATCCGTCGAGGAACGAGAGACCCCTTGCTGCGATCTTCACAGATGTTGTCAGGTACACCCCTCTACCTCCAGTAGTTTTAATGTAGGAGAACTTGCCCTAACCGAGGCTTCTCAGTCCCGGCGATCCTTCTTTTCTACTTTTCTAGGTCCTAATCTGCATGCTGATATTTTAAAATTCATATAAAATTCCCTATAACTTATTTTAATCTAAAATTCGGGAATTAATCACTCAACCCCACATATAAAACGTACAAAAAAAATTGCATGCATATTAGTTCCCCATCATTTGGTATCAGAGCTAAGATTAGGGCTTGTTTTCTACAATTTTTTTGTCCATATATACTCTGTGTTTTTAATTATTTCTCTCTGATGAAAATTCCAAAAATTCTGAAATTTA
Source organism: Areca catechu (assembly GCA_021397845.1). Lineage (NCBI taxonomy): Eukaryota > Viridiplantae > Streptophyta > Magnoliopsida > Arecales > Arecaceae > Areca > Areca catechu. The sequence goes on along the minus strand of CM038049.1, from coordinate 145,746,926 downwards.
TTTTTCTAGATTCATCATAATTAACAGGAGATTTAAGAATTTTCTCAGATTTTATTATTGCCTGTGGATTTTCTTCAAGCCGAAATACAGCATGCAAATTTTTGGCCCTGTTTTTTTTTCAGCAAGACAAGTTTGGAAGTTTTAGGATTTTGTTTAGCATCTTTTGCATATCTTTTAATTTTAGTATATTTCTTGTATATTAGACCATGATTTGCAAGTTTTATTCTATTTAAAAAATACCAAAAAAAAAATTACATATTCTCCAAAATTACCAAAAACATCTAAACCCTAATTTGCATCCTCATATGCTTGCCATCATTACATAATTTACTTTAAGGGCACTCTCTTTATACCAGATAAGGGAAAGAGGTCATTACCTTTCCTTAGCCTAAAACCACCTTCCTTGCATTCGGTCTCAAGCCTAACTTAAAATCGATTAGACCTAATTTGCCCTAGTGGGCTAGGGACACCAACTGGTCGGGTCCGAGCTAAGTGTTAGATCACTGTGTCAAGACTAACCTGTGTGTTCCTTGTGCTTGGTGTCTAGAATGGTGGTTTAGGGATTCAATCCCGAAGGGCTTGTGTGCTGGTCCGCCTACCTAGCCAATCTTTGATTGGTGTCTAGGATTGGCAATCAGGGACCTAACACTCCCCTTACACCTGCCTGGCTGAGTACAGGGATACTATAGGCTAGTTTGCCACCCTGATTGAGCATCTAGTTTGGACTCTAGGTCTAGTCAGCTATAGTCGGTCTGATCGAGTCTTGCATGAGCACTAGATCAGGAGTTTCATATCACCCACCTCCTTCACAAATGTCTGAACCCATGGAAAATTTACAATCTCAAATAAAAGCCCTAGCTGATCAAATGGCCCAGATGGCTACCCAGATAACTACCCAGATGACCCAGTTAACTCAGTCTCATATTCAAACCAATGATAGAATTGACCATCTTGCCAATAGGTTTGATCAGTTAAAAGTCCGCGTAGGGACCCCAGAAAAAAACCATGGGTCACATTCTGAGCCAGATCCTGATTCCCCTCAACCTAGGAGGAGCCCAAACCCTGATCCATACCTTGAGGCTGAACCTAGGAGAGCCCATCATCCTGACCCAATCCCTAAGGTTAGTCCTAGAAGACCCAATCAGGATTTTATAGACCAGGAAGATAGATCCTATTTACCCTCTACCTACAAGCCTAGTATACCTACAACCTATAGATCTTATGACTCCAAATCCTATGAACCTAGAACCTATGAATCCATAACCTATGAACCTAGATCCTATGACTCTAGATCCCATGATCATAGATCCTATGCACCCACATCCTATGAGCCTAGAGAACCCATAACCCCTAAGTATCAGCCTAGTACTAGTCATGCTTCCCCTAGTCAACTTGAACCCCATAGGATTAGTATCCCTAAATATGAACCCAATAGTGAGCCACTACCTCTTATACAACCTGAACCTACTAGGAGTAGTACCCATAATCAGAGACCAGAACCTAACCAATTTCCTGCTAGCCGACCTTCTCCAACCATTCCTGAGATTCACAAGGCTTACATTAACGCGGAAGTGTATGAAGCTGATGTGAGCCTAGTGGATGAGTATGAGGGAGAAGAGGAGACACCTTTAGTAGACCTAGAATTAGCTGACCCAGTAGATACCCAGGTAGAAACCAACCCAGAGCTAGTTGACCTTGACCATATCCAACCTAAAGCTATAATGGAAGAACAAATAGAGGAAGAGAACCTAGGTACTGCTACTAGAGCCTTACCTGAGGAAACCATAGAGGAGAGCCAAATTATAGAGTCTAGTCCTAAAATACAAGAACCAGAAGAATTTATTAAGGACCTGATCTCTTTGAATCAGTACCCTCAGGATGAGTCTCCTCCTATAGTTCCCATTAAGGACCTCTTTCCTGAGATTAATAACCCATCCTTCCATTATACAAACCCCGTAGATATATCGCAACCCCATAAGGTTAACCTCATTAGTCTAGGATTAGTCCCTGACATGCCTTCTTTGATTCTACTTTATCCAACTAACCCAGAACCTTTTTCTCCACCCTACTAGAGTAATTCTGAACCCACTTCCTATTTTCTACCCTTTCCTGAGTTTTCTCATGTGTCTAGAACTATTAGGTTACATTTTGTTGAGGTTACTAGGTTGCAAGGATCCATAGAGCCCATCCCATTTGCTACCTACTTTTGGCAGACCCTCTGGCACTTATTAGGAGTTACTAGCAAATTTTCTTCTGCATGTCATCCATCAACCACGACTCATTCCCCCATGCCCAAGTGGTAGTTAAGACCTAATAAACCTCTTTAGTCGAGTCTGCTAGGTGTAGGTTTGAGTCCTTTGCATCATCTTGTTAGGAGTCTGCATGTGCCTAGCATGTTCACCACCCGCACTAATGTTAAAACAACTGGATAATTCCCGAAGATGGATCAAAAAATTTGATGTAGTGGATTTTATCTTGGTTAGGCTTAGGCCTAAAAGAAGCTTCATGCTCGCAGAGCCGAACCTTTTAAAGTGATAGAGAAGGTTGGATCAAATGCCTAGGTGTTAGACTTGCCTTCGGATTTGGGCATTAGTTCTACCTTCAATATTACAGACCTGGTTGAGTATAGGAAACCGGCAGCGCTACCTAGTGAGGCCTTTGGACCTATTCCTTTTTCATTGTGAGTGACCCTAACCTAGAGTGTCCACAAACAAATTTGGCCTGAGAGAGGAGAACGGATCGAGCGTATCCTGGATAATCAAGCCATCACGACCCAGGGCCATGACTATCAACGCTTCCTGGTCCGATGGCAAGGCCAGCCAGAGTCGGATAATTCATAGATTTCTCGAGAGGACTTGCAATGCCTCAACCCAGACCTTCTCAAGAGATATGTGAGCCAGTCTGATCTTCACTCGACAGGGTCGAGTTCCTCCCACCCCGGGAGAATTGGTGCGGACACCAAAGGCACCAGAATAAGGCAGAGGGTTCTCAACCCTCTGTGAATTGATCAATAATTTATGAGTCCGTCTGTAATAAGGTATTAGCCCATCTGAGTCCTTTTTTTAGTTGTTGTTTGAGTCTTTTGAGTTGTTATTTCAGTTCTGTACTAGTCAGCTTATGTTGAGCTAGTTCAGTCCAATGCTAGTCAGCTCATGTTGAGCTTATTTTATTTTTTTGAGTCCTGTCCAAGCATACTGAAGACTCAAGACTATATCATACAAGTGAAGACCAAGTCCAACTAGATTGAAGACATGGAAGTATAGCACAAGTCCAACCCAGCTTGAAGATTTGAAGACCCCAGGAGGAAAATTCAGAAAACCCTGATTTCTTGCATATGCCCTCCAGATGCCCAGATTCCCTTCCAGATACCAAAGTATATTCATAGATAAGGGCATCCATGATTCCAGAGGTCCATCTGCATCCTAGCCCAAGGAAATCAAGCCCAGGTGCCAAGCCCAAGCCCCTAAGAAGCAAGATACCAGGGAATATTCCTGCTACCTGGCTACCAGGCCACCCCAGCTTCCAGAGGCCCAAACCCATGCACCCGAGCCCCTTTGGGCCGGCCTTTTGCTGCTCCTAGAAGCCCAACACGCCCCCCTAGGCATCCTTGGAGTCTTGACCAAGTCAAGAAAATTTTTAGGGATTTTTCTACCTAATATTTTCTTATTTTCTAGCTAGGGTTTGAGAGGGAAAAGGATTTTTATGTAAAGACTTATGTACCCTTACTTGGAGCCCAAGGTTAAGGGTCTATTTAAGGGACCCTAGCCTCTTGTATGGGGGAGAGTTTTTGATATGAATTAAAACCTTGAGTTCTTCTATTGAGTTGTGTGATACCCTGCTGTGTGCATAAAGGGGTTTGTGAGAGTTTTTCTTCCCAGTGCTGCAATCATCTTCCTGCTGCCAACAAGCATCTCAGATCCCTGGATGCCCACTCCAAAAGAAGCCTTCCCTTGCTGTTTTTCCATTGTTTTCTTGTTCCTTTGTGAGTTTTCTAACCCCTGACAGGTCATTTACAGGTCCCTGAGTTCCTACGAATCCAACGACTCCAGCCAAGCCTCAATCGGATCACCGAGTAGAAAGCCGGGTATCCGTGGGTCTTTGGCTCGGTTTTCCAGGCCGCATCCGTCGAGGAACGAGAGACCCCTTGCTGCGATCTTCACAGACGTTGTCAGGTACACCCCTCTACCTCCAGTAGTTTTATTGTAGGAGAACTTGCCCTAACCGAGGCTTCTCAGCCCCGGCGATCCTTCTTTTCTACTTTTCTAGGTCCTAATCTGCATGCTGATATTTTAAAATTTATATAAAATTCCCTACAACTTATTTTAATCTAAAATTCTGGAATTAATCACTCAACCCCACATATAAAACGTACAAAAAAAATTGCATGCATATTAGTTCCCCATCACCACCCATCTTACTAACGGAGCCGTGAGGGTAAATTTCAAAGGCCATGGAGGGGGTAAAGAAGATGGAAACTCTCATGAGCTTTGGGACTCACATTCATAGAAAGACGTTTCATCTCTAGGGCATCCTACCCATCTCACCTGTTAGTCTAGGGCATCCCACCCATGTTACTAATGGAGCCGTAAAGGTAAATCTCAAAGGTCATGGAGGTGGAATCAAAGGGAAGAGGATAACTAGAGGGGCATCACACCCTCTGTACAACACAAACAAAAGGACATCATACCCTTACCAAGAAAGAAGAACTCAAGCAAATTTAAATCTCCACTGATTGATTGATTCTTCTTACAATGATTGATAGGGTATTTATAGGCCCTAATTAATAGATAAGGATAGGGTAACTAAATGGAGTTATAACAAGAAACAAGAATTAGTTGTAATAACTACTTCTGGTTCTAACTACTAACTAGTTTAGTTAGGGAGTTGTAACAAGAAACTACTTCTAATTCTAACTACTAACTAGTTTAGTTAGGGAGTTGTAACAAGCAACTAGAATTAGTTGTAATACATGTGGCGCCTATATAGATGATGAAGTGGTTGGAGCTGATGAAGTGGCATCCAAGTAGGATGAAGTGTTCCCCATGATAGGTTGAGTCAGCTCAAGAATAATAGTTTGAGTCAGCTCAAAGATGAAAGGTTTAGTCGGCTCAAAGTAGAAGTTGAGTTGGCTCAAATGCTTCCTCAGATTTGCTCCTGGGTCATTGGATAGCTCTTAGTTCCCCATCAGTTCTCCCCAAGGATTTGTTAGATCCCTGTTTGGCTCAACTCATGATGGATAATTTTAATGTAAACGGGTATACCTCACAAGTAAAGAACTCAATACAAATATCCTACTTTGAAATTATCTTATTTTCGATTGATAAATAATAAGAGCCATCACCTAGCCCACCAATAGCCCCCTTATTAGAATCACCACCTGATCTAGAACTGAAGCCACTTCTTGATGCACCTATTAAAATTTTATCAGTGAACCTTACCTAAGAAGCCCAACTTAGTGGTATTCTAAAAGCATATGAAGAAGCTATCGGACGGGATATCACTATAATACAAGATCAAGATCTTAAAAATTTTATAATAGATTTCTCCATATTCAGCAATAATCTTGAGGACTGTCTCCAAAATCTTTTTAAGGTACTAAAATAATGTATGGAGATAGGATTAATATTAATCTGAAAAAGGTATCCAAATTTAAAATGGAAAGGGACATTGACCAAAGACATCATGATCGAGAAGGGGAGTAGGGTAGACCAACCCATAATTGAAGAAATTTTTAAACTACTACATCCAATCTTGGCCCAACAAATACAATCCCTTCCTAATTATCATATAAACTATAATAACATTTTTAAATCCTGGAATAACATGCTTGCCCTATGTTCTTTATTAATTTGGGCTAATCATCATAGAGTACTCTATGAACAGTTTTCTGCCATGATGACAAGGTCTCCTGATTGGCCTTGTCTTTTTGATGTTGAGGGATGCATTAAATTTAATCATCTACTGGACTCCCTTATAATATCTGATTAAAGACGTTAAACTTAGCACTGGTTGGGAGGCAACCCAACATTCTTATTTTTTTTCTTTAGTATGATTACAGGAACTTAGATGGAAGTACAATAGCCCACTACTTCATGAGCCCAATACTTCACGAAGCCTTCTTCAACTCCCAAAGCACATCCACTCTAGCTGTACTCTTTTCTATTCTTTTTTACATATTGCACCCTTTATTTTTCTTCTCCATTAAGGACAATATCGATTAAGTTGGGGGGAGAATAACTAATCTAATTAAGTCCTCAAGTATGATCAAAAGTAATTAGTTTTGTATCCAAATTTTATCTTGATTTGAAGTTAATTAGGCACCCTAATCAATGATTGATTAACGACCTAGATAGCTTTAAAGATATTAAGGGGCAAATCACTAAGAAAACCTGAAAAATGGTAGGGTGTTGACCAAGTTAAATTTTGAGAGTGATTCTAGAGTTCTCTCCCTTCTTATCTCAATAAAGAATCTGCTTATTGAGAGTAGGGGTGGAAATGTTGAAAAAGTTATAAAAAATGTCCCTAAAAAAAGTTAAGAGTCAGTCTAACCTCATAGCTCTACTTGAACTCTTACTGAGTAACCATCCCCTTCGTCTAAGTAAGCATTGTGATTCGCATCAAAAAATGAGAAGCTCAAGAGATATGTTAAGTAATGGCACCGTACTGAGTAACCGGGTCCCTTTACCTAAGTAAGCATTGTAGTTCGCATCAAATGATGAGGATACTAATATTTAAGAGGTCAAGACATTGCACTGGACTTCTCAAAAAAAAATGAAGAAGAAGAACAAAAGGATTAAAATATAAAAAGGCAACAAACTTGACTCAAATTAAGTTAGAGAATTTAGAGAGTAAGTTAGGAAGATAGTAAGAAAGACCTCTAAAGATTTCTATGATCAACACCCAAACCACTAATTGGGTTGACTCGGTGATCCAATGAAATACCTCTTTAATGGTCTAGCTAGGTATTAGCTGCCTATAGGACTACCTAAGTCAACTTTCAATTCAAGGATAAATTTGTATACATAGCTAATTCATCTGCTTTACTCGAGGATGAACAAAGTTCAAGTTAGGGGGTGTGATAATTATATTATATACACATATAAAAATATTAATTTAATAATTAAACTATATTTATTTATATTAAATTGATACTTTTATATATTATTTATAGGAAATATGACTATCATTATGGAGAGCTCGATTTTTGGAGTCCAACGGTACAAACGGTACTTGAATCGGACTTCAGATAGATGTGAAATTGAATTTTGAAAATTAATAAATGAAGTGCATGATTTTTGGAGTAGCCGATCCACCATGGACCAGCAGCTCGATCTATGGGAGCGTGTCTAGTCCACAGGCAGCCATGTTGCCGGTCCACAGATCCTACCCGTGGATCATCTTCCTTCTCGAGCTTCGTCTTCGTCGAACAAGCCACCGGGGAGCATTCCCTCGCTGCCGGGAGCCTCCCCTCATCGCCGAGAACCTTCCCTCGCTAAAAAAATCATGGGAGAAGCCTTTACTTTTGGGCCGACCACCATCTTCATCATTACTTTTTCCTCTTCTTCACCACCACCGACCACCATGTCCTTCACACCGTCGGGCACCCATAGCTGCCGACCACCACATCTCGCCGCCACCCGTTGTAATATCCGGGCTTGGGCTGAAGTCGGCAGGCCCAGCCGACTTCAACCCAAAGCAGTCAAAAAAAAAATGGAGAGGTTGTGGAACAGGGGAGCTGGGTTGGATTTATCCGGCCGACATCTTCGCCGGAGTTTTCGAGGGCAGAGATGTGGAGGAGAGGGACTTTGTCGAAGGCATATTTGGGATGAGTTTGGACTCTGATTGGGCAGTGGTTACTTCCCAAACGACGAGGGAGATCCGTCGAGAGTTTTCTTTAAATCCCTTTCCACCGTCGCCCAATCAAGCTTTCAAACCCCTCTCCAAGCTATCGTCTCCCCTCTCCGGCGAGCATCCAATAGTCCAGTGAGGCCGGTGAGTCCTTTCCCTTTATTTTCATTTTTTTGGGAAGATTTTTGGATGGTTTTTCTTGGGTTTCCGTTCGATTTTGGGGCCGTTCATCATCGCCGCCGCCTGCCTTTGGTCCGTGAAGCCTCTGCGACAACCACTCCTTGGTTGCCGGCAAACTGGGGGGGAAGGCCGGTTCGGCCGGGCCGAGGGAGAGGTAGGGGGGATGGTTCGGAAGAAGAGAAAGAAGGAAAGAAAGAAAGAAAGAAAAAAAAAATAACACGGGGGGGCCTCTGTTCCATGAGGGAAAAAAAAAGAGAAATAATAAAAAAAAAGAGGAGAGAGAATATGATGAGAGGTAGAGAGAGAGGAGAGAAGATGAGGAGAGGGAAAGAGGAGAGAGAAGGAGGAGAGGGAAAGAAGGAAAAATAAATAAATAAATAATAAATAAATAAATAAATAGAAGAGAGAGAGAGAATCAGGAGATTTTCTCAAAATTTATGAAAATTGAGAATTTAGATTTTAATTAAATTATTTATGTAGGGAATCAGTCCCCTGAGCAGGAAGGCATTGTGCAGATTTTGGGTATAGACTAGTTCAGGTGTAGATAATTGATTTTTGAGAGGTAATGATTCTGGACTTGATCACTAATATATATATGTGTGTGTGTTTATTATTTTAGTTTGCCTGATTTGATCCGAATATATATATATGTTTACATGCATGATTGCTTTCGGATAGCATGATTTGATTTTTCGAGATATAGAATGAGTTTGTTGTTATTATTGTTTGTGTTTTATTTAATATACCATGATTATCAAGTGATCTTTGAAATGGGTTGGACCGTGATATCAGTTGTTGGAAAATGACATGTTTTGATAAGATGATGTAAAAAGATAAGTGTTAACAGTGTTTGGACTGGCCATGCCATGAGATCATGGTTATATAGCCAAAGCGGGCTTAGTACGTGAGCCTGGCCATGGACAGGTTGTACATGGTCAATTATATAGCTAGAGTGGGCTTAGTACGTGAGCCTGGCCATGGACAGGTTGTACATGGTCAATTACATAGCCAGAGCAGGCTTAGTACGTGAGCCTGGCCATGGGCAAATTGTACATGGTCGATTATGAAATTGCCAGTCACAGGCGAGAGTGTGACAACAGTGTGCCAGTCACAGGCTGGAGTATGACCGTGGCTAGTCCAGAACCCTAAAGAAGAAGGAAAATCAATAAAAACATATAAAGGAAATATAATGAAAGGTTTGATATATTTGATATGTGATTGGTTTTGGTTGTGTGACTTAGAAATTATCGTTTTCCTGTTATATTATTGTGATATTGCTACTTTCAGTTTTATGTTAATACTGGTGTGATTGTAAGGAAACCTTACTGGGCTGTAGAGCTCACTTCCTACTTTTTAATTTTTTTCAGAGACTCAGGATGCGTGACAGGATTTGGGATGGACGTGAGACGGAGCTTCATTAATTGTTGAGTTAGTTAGTTAGTTAGAGTTAGTTTCGGTTACTGATGCTTGTTATGAATCAGTAGACCAATTAGTGATATTGATTTAATAAATGGATTGTTCAATTGTTAATCAATTGTTTATATAATTAGTTTTAAATCTTGATGTGAATGATTCTTGTGTACCTAGGCCTTGCATGAACTTTAGGGTAAAACCTAGGATTTGTATGGCCGGTCACGTAGCCGGTTCCGGTGCTGGATCTGGGATGTGACACCCATAGCCACCATTCGTGAAAGAGCAGAACGACGATTAGTGGAAGCATTCCAGGGCATGGACGACCCTCTGCCAGGGATCCTTTTGTGGATGCGGTAGGATACAGGTCATCGAAGGTCAACGGACTTGGATTTTATGAAAAGAGGAGAAAGAAGAGAAGAGATGATGATCTCAGAGAAAATGGGATCTCTATATATTTTTGCAGTCTCTCCATCTTTTATAAGACACACATACCAATATATATATACCAAGGTCACAAATGACCTATCCCTCTAAAAAACTTCTCAAGTTAGCAACCGTCAAAATTCAAAATCTCTACATCCGAGTCGGCTCGTCTCCTTCGAGTCGACTTGTCTAGAACAATGTTCAACTGTCTATAGACACGAGCCGACTCTCCTCTAAAAGAGATGACTCACACAAAACACATATGCTGCTGTTTGCAAACTCGAGCCGACTCTTCCTTGAGAGAGTCGACTTGACCAGACCACTGCACTCCAATCCTCTGCTGTACCAACCATTGAGTCAACTCAAGTACCAATCGAGCCGACTTGAATATTCAGATGATAATTCTTTTGCCTAACACCTAGGACTTGTACTAGACTCACTCCTAGCCCTAGATACATTTTGGACCATCAAGCAATTTAATTTTGACATGAAGAATGTAGGTTCCAATAGAAAACTTCAATTGAATAAGTTAGAAGAGCTACAAAATGAAGCTTATGAGAGTTCAAAAATTTACAAGGCTCAAACTAAGGCATATCATGATAAATTCATTAATAGGAAAACATATCGAGCCTAATCAAAAAGTATGGCTCTATAATTCTAGATTATGACTTTTTCCTGGAAAACTTTGCTTACGATGGGATGGACCTTTTATAGTGACTTAGGTTTTTACGAAGCTATAGAACTTAAAGACCCCAAGCAAGGAAATACTTTTAAGGTAAATGGCCAGCGGTTGAAACCTTATATAGAGAAAATTCATGATGGAGAAGTTATTGAATCTATTGATCTTTTGAACTCGGCATTGCCATGATAGTCAGTATAGTCCGACTGAAGACTTTAAACTTAGCGCTCCTAGGATGCAACCTAGTTTATGCTTTTATTCTTAATCTTGTACATTTCTTCTTTTTTAGAATGAACCAAGAAGAGCAATAAAATTAGATTGAGAGGAGTATGACGACAAAAGAACATCCAGTCCTCGAGTACCCTTCCAGGTGGTATCCTTCTTTTTAAGTTACAATACTAGTATCCAGACAATGAAAATTATGTTGGGGGGATAATTAAATTAATCAAATCCTCAAGCAAAACTTTGACCAGTCTTTTTGTACCAAAGTTGGTCTCGATTTGAAAATATTCAAGCTTGCTAAATGAGGAATGATTAACGGTTTAGACAATTTTAGAAATACCGAGGGTTGAATTATCAAGGAAATCCACTAAATGGTAGAGTTTAGACCAAAGTTTTTTTTGAGTAATTCCAGATCCTTCTGCCTATTGATCTTGATAAAAAATATACCTTATAATGGTATAGGTGAAAATATCAAAAGAATCATAAAAGTCTCCTTTGAAGTTTAATAAATAAGGTTTTTAGCATCTCTCACTGAGTAATCGAGCTCCTTCGTCTAAGTAAGCGTTGTTGTTCGCATCAAAAGGTAAGGATGTAAAAAAACTTTTTATAAAGGCAGTCTTAACACGTAGCTTTTTTGACTCGAGTTAGTAAGTATGAAGGGTGTTTTATACCTAATATCCTAAAATCAACTGGTTTGGGAGTCATTGGCCTAAAGCTCATTATAAGGGTCAACTAGAAAGCAAGATGTTAGGACATTGTACTAACTCTACATTTGATTGATTCAAAAAAAAGGGGGGGACTAAATAACTTGATACTACACCAGAACCATAGTAAGCTGGAGGATTTAAAGAGTGAGATAGAAAGTTGGAAAAGAAGAACTCTTAAAATTTTTATGGACTTTACTCAACCACTAAATAGGTAGAATTGATAACCCGATGAAGTACCTCTTCAATGATCTAACCAGGTATCAACTAATTTTAGATTAAGTAAGATAATTTTTACTTCATGGATAAGTTAGTATACATGACTAATTCATTTAGTTTACTCGAGGACGAGCAAATTTCAAGTTGGAGGGTGTGATAGTTATTAAAAATATTTTAATTAATCCAACTTTATTTAATTAAAATTAATAATTTAATGCAGTGTTTTATTTAAATGTGAAGAGATCGTTTTTAGGAGTCCAATAGCGTAAATGGCACTTGAATCGGACATGAAACGAGCTCATAATCAAATTTTGAAGGATTAAGTAAGAATTACATGAATTTTAACGTAGCCGGTCTACCATGGACTGGCTGAATGGTCTACGAATTGCCCTGCAGTCCACGGCAGCCATTTCTGCCAGTCCGCGAAACAAATCCGTGGAACATCGACCTCCCCAAGTCTATTTTTCACTAGAAAAGTCGCCGGCGCCCTTCGTCTCGCCGCCGAGAAGCTTCCTGTGGCTAGAGAACTTACCGAACACGTGATTTATGGCTGCAAAAACTCAAGCTCTGCACGGTCATGATCCCCTCTCTTTCAACCATCGGTCCGTTTCCCTCGCTACCGAAGTCAAAGCATGCCTCCTCCATGGCCATCTCCTCCAAGATCCGGCCGAACTCCATTCTGTTCATCGCCTCCCTCAAGACTCCCATGATGATCATCCCCTCTAGTTCGAGGCATTGATCATCCACCATGGAGCCACTACCGGAGCTACCATCTAGACCCGAGATACTACCAACCATTGTTGGTCTCTGACTGCCTGCCTCCATGAAAAAGTAGCCAACCCACTGGCTTCTAATGCCAATTCTCCTTCCCCGTTGCCGGTCCAAGGAGCTGTCATGCAATGTTCGCCACCTACCACCAAGAGCCATCGGTCGTCCCCTCTCTTTGCCTTCCTTCTTCCATGTTCGCCACCGGCTTAAGATCTACTACCAAGTACCTTATCATCAAGCATTTTGTCAGAAGCTAGACAGGTGATGTCCGAAAGAGAAGGGAGGTCAGAAGAAAAAGCACGATCATGGAGATACACTAGAGTTCAAAAAATTATATCGTTGAAATGAAAATCAGAAATCGTGCGTGATCAGTGTGCAGGGATAAGATTGCTGAACAGAAATGGATGCGAGGTTGTTAGGGAGATTACGACGGGTGCAAGGTTGTTGGGAAGATTGTGACAGGTGCGAGGCTATTGGGGAGATCATGATGGGAAACCACCGTTATTCCCACGCGAGCGAGACGCGTATCTTTCTCCTTATTTAAGGAGCACCACCTCTTCGCTACAGAGATTATTGTTCTGACTTCCATTCCATGCTCCTTCCATCATCCCACATTTCACCGCACTCCACCCTCCTCTCCATTCTACCCATTCTTCTTCGCTCCATTCCTCCTTTACTCTCCCACACTTCCATAATCTCTCCACTCCCATCCAACTACCCTCTACTACTCTGGTCTCCATCGCAATGGCCGTGATCCGGTCTCCATCGTAGTGCCCCTGATCTGCCATCTTCGGATATGCTGTAGAGTCTCCCTAGAAACCTGTTCTCCTTCAAACTTGTGAAAAGGGATTTATGTCTTAGCTATTTCATCTACTGTATTTTTTTTATGAAATAAAATAAGCTTTTTGATTGATTCATCTATTTTTTTAATCTTTTTTGAAGCAGCTTGGAATGATCAAAGGATATGAATCTTGAGATAAGTTTCTTTAAGTGAAGATAACTTGATTGATCTATACCTTAAAGGGACGGACCGTGATCTACGGATATGAGCCATACTCTTGTAATAGATCATATCCTAATTATCTTCATAGGTATTTCTTTTTATCTTCACTGTTTTACTGCTCAACTTTTCCTTAGCAAATAGAACATTAGTTTTATTCTTGAAAAATTCTCTTTTGAAATAACTCAAAAGTTCACGAGGATTCGACCCTTACTCTTACTATTCTACCTAAGAATAATGGAATTAAGGTATTAAATTGTGTATAGCGATGCGCACCAGGGTTGATTTATATTTTTTAGGGATCAACTCATCTTGATCAAGTATCGACTCGACTTCTTCGAGGGTTGACTTGTGAAGAATTGTATCTCATGACAGCTCTCTATTTTTTAGCTACGATCATTCAAGGATTGACTCTGCTGATATTTGGATCGTTTCATCGAGAGTTGGGGTCGACTTATGAAGTGCTGAGATCAACTCAAGAAGAGGCTATTTTTCATTGCTCTTTGTCTTCACCTTGAAAATAATTTAGGATAGTCGAGTTGTATGTTGCTAGGGTCGACTCAAGCTTTGTTGGGGGTCAAGGCAAGATGTTTGGGGGTCAACTTTAGAAAAGTCCAAATTTTGCAGCTCTCAATCTTGCACCCCGAGACTGTTTTGGGATCGACTTGAGTTTTGTGGGGATCAACTTATGACTTGGGTTAGTCTTCTTTATACATGTTTGAGTCAACTCTTAATGTCTTGGGGTCAACTCTTCTGTTCTTCTTTGAATATTCTGAAGAGAGCTTCTTCTTAATTAATTTATGCACAATTTTTTAGCATTAAAAAAATTCCAACAGCTATACTATAATGCTTGATTAGTACCAATTATATTTAATCATTTTGGCATCATTAAAATCAATTCTTGGATCAATATCTTATACTTTCAACATCATGATTACATTTCAAGTAGTACACAATAGCCTTATACATCTATTTCACATGTTGGATATAGTTGGGGTTTCCGATGGCTCCCTATTTAGTGCCATGCATGGTTCCTAGATAACTACTAGTTTGATCAGAGAAACTAATGGAAATGTGTCTCCTAATGAAGGTTATAGATGCAATCAAGATTCTCTCGTTTAATAGGTTCAAGATAATATAATCATATGTTTCTTGAGTGATATAACCCCTTACTTCTAGGAGAAGAGGTCAGGAGGTTCAACTTCTGTTGGAATCAGTCCCAGGCCAGGGTATATGAGAGAAAAGGTCCAAATTAGCCTCTCTAAGATCCCAAGAAAACGTACACTATAGTCTTAAGATACTACATAAACGCACTTGATAATAGTAGATGAGTCGTTTTCGGCCCCAGCCTAGAGGTACATCCTAATTAAGAGAGATTTTCTAATGAAGGACAGAATGATATATATAAGCTCTCAATGTGTTGCCCAGGCGCTCTGAAAGTTAATTGACTTCTTACTATTGCTCTAGCATAACAAGCAAATACTTTGTTTTCTCCTCCTCCTCCTTTTTTTTTTTTTTAAATTTTTTTATTTTTTTATTAAATTTATTTATTTATAGAAAAAAGGGTAAGGGGGTTTTATTCCGGTGTAGCATCCCATTCTGGCCCCCAGCTCGCTAGGCCTTTGTTCGATGCAGGCCATAATTTTTTTGCGTACCTTCTCCATCTTTCGGGATTTGCCCGAACGGGTGAGTACGTCAGCCTAGCCCCTCTACGATGTTGGAGTTACGGTAGGTCTACCTCCCAGTCATGTGCACCCGGAAATTGTCACCCACGAGATCATTCCTCGAACCCGTGACCAGGTAAAGGGGAGCCAAGCCTTAACCAACCGCACTACCCGTAGAGAGGAAGCAAACATCTTTGGACACGCATACCATAAATTTTGGTGATACATATGAAAGCTGTAAGAAAGAAAGAGAAAAGAGAAATTCAAAGCATGCTCGGGGGAGCACATGAGGCGGTCAGAGTGACTTGGGTTCTGTGCCGTCATCCCCGTGGGTTTCAATAGTGGTTTAGGGTTTCTTGCTTTCGGTGTTCCGTAGATATGCCCGGTGGGTCTAAGGCGAAGGAAGGTGTACTGGAGGCTGGCGAGGCGTCGGACTCCGAAGTGAAGGGAGGTCCAGAGAGATCGTGGGCGGAGGTGGTGCACGACCCCCTCCGGCCTCCCATTTGGTCTCCATACAAGTTGACTGAGGTGGAAATTGAGACACTCTGGCAGTGTTTCACGAAGGTGCTGGTTATGCCGGACTCCGTTGACGTTGGTCGGCAGAAATGGGAAGGCATCTCCGTTATTTTCCGAAGCTTGAGTTGGAGGGTTCAGCCGGCACGTCTGGCCAGGGACATCCGACTTCGAATGCAGCTTTTGAAGGAGCCGGAGGTATTTCTGGTTGGAGAAGATCATTTTGTGCTCAGAACTAGCTCAAAGGAAGAATTCGACCGGGTCTTAGCGGGAGGTCCCTGGTACGTAGCGGGTCAATTGAAGGCTTTCGTCCCGTGGCATCCGAATTTTATTCTAGGAAGAAGTTCAGTGACCCGGATGGTGGTTTGGATGCGACTCCCAGAGTTGCCACTGGAGTATTGGGAGCCGGGGGCGATAATGGCGATAGCACGAGAGGCAGGTAATCCTCTTTCTCTTGATAATTTCACCAATTTGATGAAGAAAATGGGGTTTGCCCGGGTGAGGGTGGAGATAGATTCCGCCAAACCATTGCTGCCGGGGATCTTAATCCAGGGGAGGAGGCAGTATTCTGGCAACAATTCATGTATGAGACTCTACCCTCTGTGTGCTTCCTCTACAGATGCATCGGGCACACGGTGGTCGACTACAAAACTCCCCACAACAGTCCATCGGGCGAAGTTTCTACAATAGGTCTATCCCAGGAAAATTTTGTTGAGCACCCCCCTGTGGCTGGCAGTGGCCTGAGGAAGGCAACGGAGGAGGGTAGACCTAACTCAGGGGCTGTGGAGGGTGCTTTTCCCTTCAATCTGTGGTTGGCAACTGCACGGGTGCATCCTCTCCAGGCTGCTGGTTCGACAAAGGGAGGGGCGTTTGGGGAGAAAGGGAAGACCCTGGCTTCTTCATCGGAGGCCCCTTCCTCTTCTCCCTCCTGATCTTCTCTGAATCGTCCGTCGTCCTCTCCAGGATCGCCTCCTGATTCCGACGGGTGGTAGAAGCCATCCAAGCTCGCCCGGAGGAGATCCCCTAAAGTGTTGGCATCGGAGGCTTCTGAGAGAGGTGGAGGCCTTAAACCGGGGGAGGCGTATTTGCTCCCTTAGCGGACTGCATGGAGCTAGTCCCGGTGGAGGGTGGGGAAAAAATTGACTACGGCACCATCTCGCTTAAGAGGAGCAGGAGCCCCTCTAGCTCATCTTATCCCTCCTCTTCGAAGTCCACTCTAGCGCTCCCGGAACAGGTAAGTCCTGCTATTCCTCCTATGCATGTTGAGTTGCCTAATGTTCCCTCGACAATCCGGGTTTCGGCTACCTCAGAGGTTACAGGAAGGAGAGGGGACAAATCGAAGGAGTGGAGGAAAGTGGAGGGGAAAGGGGGTGGGACGAGGGAGACCTTGATTTTGGGTGGGGGGTCCGATGGCCCATTGGTGGGGTGTGGCTTGATCCCGGAGGTTCCTGGGGTGGGGTCTTCTCATGGAGTTGGGAGGGGCAAATCAGTGCAGGGTGATGGCTCTTCCTTATCAAGCTAGGACGGGGGGGAGGGGAGTAAGTTGCCCTCTAGGTGTTCCCAGGTGTTAGGGGAACAGGGGAGGGTTGATGGTGGGGATGGCCTTTTTGGGGTCAGGGTGAGGGAGGGGAGCTCGAGGGATCAGGGTCCCAGGGAGGCATTGGTGCTGGGTCTCGAATGAGGGAGGCTGAGCCTCGGGGGATCCACTTTAAGCTGGGCCAGGTTGAGGACAGATCTTTGTTGCCTCTTGTAAAGCCTCAGTCTCAGGTTATGCTGCTGGTTAAAGGTGCAGGGAAAGTGCAATCTGGGGGGCAGGGGAAGCAACAGGGAGGATCTTCTAATGTTATGGTGGGGAGTCATGAGGATGCCTGTGACACCATAGCCAAATCTCTGGCCTTAGTTAGGGGGAAACAGAAGCTTAGTGTTGGGAGTGGGCTTGTAGGGGAGGTATCTGAGAAGGGTAGTAAAAATGTTCATGTTGTTCGGGAAAAGGAGGTGGTGTATCCGGGGAAAGGGAATTGGCAGGGGGCCGACTCTTCTATGCTTTGATTTTGTAATAAAGGTTGTTGTCTGGAATGTAAGAGGGGCTAGGAAGCCCTCCTTTGCTTCTACCTACTACAGGTATTTACAATTGTATAATCCACTTATTTATGTCTGGCTGGAGACAAGGGTGTCCGGATCCAGTGTGGAGCGGATCAAACGTAGTGTTCCCCGTGATTGGGGGTTCTATTCGGTGCCGTCCCAGGGCTTGGCTGGGGGCATTATTGTCACCTGGAACTCGGGTCATTTTAAAGTCAATGTATTTCATAGATCGATCAATTGGTGGCTATTGTTGTCTCGGAACCCAATCAGCCCACTTGGCTCCTATGTGGCATGTATGCTAGTACATCATATAAGGAGAGAAGGACTGTTTGGGAAGAGGCTTCAGTTTTGTTGAATCAGAGTATTCGTTCTGTTGTTATCGGAGATTTTAATATCACTGATTGTCCCGACGACAAGCGGGGAGGTAGACCCTTCATTCAGGACTCTGGTTCCAGGGAATCTCTGATTTCATTCAGAATAATGGCTTGATTGATTTGGGATTCCTGGGTCCTAGATATACTTGGTGCAACAACCGGGCCGGGATGGCTAGAGTCTGGGAAAGACTTGACAGATTCTTTGCCACGCTAGCTTGGATGTCCTTCTTCCCCGATCATTCGGTGCAGCACCTTAGGCGGATAGCCTCTAATCATTCCTCGATTCTCCTATCAATTGATCAGAAGAGCAGGAGGCGGGCTCCATTCAGATTTGAAAAATTCTGGTTGTCCTATCTCAAGCTGAAAGATATTGTCATGGAGGTTTGGAGGATGCCGATGAGGGGTGATGCTTCCTACAGGATTACTTGGAGGCTGATTATTCTCAAACATCGCCTACTATATTGGAATAGGATTGAGGTAGGCAATCTTCAGGAGCAACTGAAAGCTATCGAAGCCTCTATTGATTCTTTGCAGGAGAAGGAAGACTTGCTTGGCTTTTTGTCAGATGCTGATATGAACTCTCTCCGTAATTGTCTATCCCATCATCATTCTCTTTTGTCGAGACGGGAGGTTCTCTGGAGGTAAAAATCAAGGGTTCAATGGCTTCAGGAGGGTGATAGAAATACTAAGTTCTTTCACCAGGCTACCATTATTCGAAGGCACTCCAATACTATTCGGGCCCTCTTTTCAGCTCAGCAGGGGTGGATCGAGGAGGATGCGGCTATTAGAATCAAACTCTTCAATTTCTTCTTATCCATGTGGACTTCTCCTACCCCTACTCCTCTTTCTTATGATTCCTTGCCTCCTCAGAATCCAGTTACTGCTCTCCAAAACTCTGTGCTCCTTACTCAGGTCTCCGAGGAGGAAATTAAATCTGCTCTCTGGTTTGTGGGGGAAGACAAAGCTCTGGGTCCAGATGGTTTCCCCCCTTTCTTCTTCCGCTCCTGTTGGGATATTCTGTGCTCGGATCTGGTCAATGCCATCCAATCCTTCTTCCACTCCGAAAGGATGCCTCAAGAATGGAAGAAAACTTTTATTATTCTGATCCCCAAGCACCAGGATGCGTCCGAGTCGTCTCATTTTCATCCGATCAGTTTGTGGACTACCCTTTATAAAATTTGTGCTAAACTACTGGCCAACAGGATGAGGTCTATTCTTTCGAAGCTGATTAGTCTGGAGCGAGGGACTTTTGTGGCGGGCTGGAGTATTTCTGATAATATTCTAATTGCCTAGGAATTTATGCATGACCTCCGTTATGCTCCTAAATGTCGAAGTTTAATAGCTATCAAAGTAGATATGGAGCGTGCTTATGATAGGGTCAGCTGGACCTTCCTGCATCAGGCTTTATTAGATCTCAGTTTTCATCCCGTCTGGATATCCAGGCTAATGGCGTGTATCTCTGTTCCTCCTTTTTTATCTTGGTTAACAGTTCGCCAACAGAATTCTTTCTTTCATTTATGGGTCTTTGGCAAGGTTGCCCTCTTTCTCCATCTCTGTTTATTATTTCTGTTGATTATCTTTCCATATCCTTATCTGTAGCTGTGCGGAATACGGTTGTTCGACCGTATCTCCCGACTCCTGGAGCCCAGCCGATTTCTCATTTATTATTTGCTGATGACTTTTTACTTCTTGGTCGGGCTTCCATCATCAATGCTCTGGCCTTTTGGAGAGTCATGGTGGGGTATTGCTATGTTTCAGGCCAGAGTATTAATCTGCGCAAGTCTGGTTTCTATTTCAGCCCTAAGACCTCTATCAGGACTCGACATAGGGTTCAAGATATTCTAGGGATTTCTGACATTCAAGGTCCTTTGCATTATCTGGGTATCCCTATATTTGGTGGCAGACTGACTAAGGCTGATTGTGCTCCGCTGATAGTAGGTGTCTGTCAAAGGATCGATGGTTGGCAGGGTAGGGCTCTCTCCGCCATGGGTAGGATTACCCTTATTCGCGCGGTGCTGGCGTCCCTTCCTATTTATTTGTTATCTAATGCCATCGTCCCAAAGCAGGTCATTCTCGATATTGAGCAGATGATGAGATCCTTCCTTTGGGACTCCTCGCCCGGTCACTGTCAGGTTCACTTATTGAGCTAGGATAGAGTGTGCCAGCCCAGATCTGATGGGGGTTTGGGTATTCCCGCTCTTATGGCTCGCTGAGAGGCTTTCCTCACCAGGCATGTAGTCAGGTTCCTTCTTGGTCTAGATGATCTATGGTCCACCTTTATGAGAGCCAGGTATGGAGATATCTCCACTGATTTCAATGCTGTCACTACTCCTCCGAGAAATTGTTCTATTATTTAGAGGGAGATGATTAGGAGGGACCCTTCTATGATTCCTCATTTATCATGGGTTATTGGAGATGGCTCTTCCATTAGATTTATGGAAGACCCGTGGATCTTTGAGATTCTGCTCAGCTGGTGGCCCACCTTCATGTCAGTGCATACGCCTTTATCTATATCGATTCCTGACATTATGTTTCCTGATCGTACTGCTTGGGACTAGCGGGCTGTGCTCTCCATTTTCGGTGACATTCTTAGCCTCCGTGTTCTATCTATTGCTATTCCGATCTTTTCTGACTCAGATTTTAGGGTCTGGAGGCACTCATCCCCCAACAGGGCTCCGATTTCTAACCTGTTGATGGTTCGGGCTCCGCAACCGCTGGCACCCCACTCCTTTGGTTGGATCTGGTCTTTACCCGTTCATCCTAGAGTGGCTCTATTTATTTGGAAGCTTGCTTGGGATCACCTTCCTACATGTTATATGCTCTCTTCGAGGGGGCTATCTATTCCACCGGACTGCCCCTTCTGCTCTCAGGAGCCTAAGACCCAGACTCACGCCATCTTTACTTGTCCGAGGGTGACGTCTATATGGAGGATAGCGGGTTTTCCCTTTCTTGGTGCACTGGGCCAGGAGGTCGAGTAGATTTTCTTCTCCTCTTTGCAGCATTCTGCTTCGTATCAGCTTTCCTTTACTGTCTATTTGGCTTATCATATTTAGTTGTCTAGGAACAACCGGATATTTTCCTCTATTGCTTCTTCCCCCAGATTTATGATGAAGAGAGCTAGGGCGGATGCTATCGAGTATTTGGGATTGTCTGATTCATGGTTGGAGACCTGGGGTTCCCCTTCTGCTCATCGAGCGACCTTTTCGGTTTTTGTCGCTTAGGAACCCCCTCCTCTGACCTTCTGTACAGTCAGTTTTGATGGCAGTCTCCGCCAAGATAGGGGAGCGGCTGCTTTCATTATCCGGGACTCCTCCCTTGGTTTTCTTGTGGCGGGAGGCATCCCGGTCTGGGATGCTACTGTCCCTCAGACAGAGCTTCTGGCGGCTTGGGCTGGGATCAGATACGCCCGTCTTGTCCTCCAGATTGATTGCCTTCTTATTGAGGGAGACTCCACCACGGTTACATCTTGGATTGATCGGAGGACAGACACACCTGCTTACCACCCTATAATTAGATATATCAATCTTTTAAGGTAGGGTTGTGTTCGTTCTTCGGTCAGACATGTGTATAGGGAGGCGAACTTAGCGGCTGACTGGGTCGCCTCGTATGTGGCTAATCACTTGGGTCTGATTTTGTGGATCGATTGACATTCTGCTCCTCCCCAGTTACAGGATATTTTGTTGTCTAATTATCTTGGTTGTATTCATCTTCGCTCTTAAATAAATATACCATTCTACCAAAAAAAAAAAAAGCATGCCCGGGTTGCCCTTGTCCCCTTACCAAAAGGGACGAGAAATATCTGAAAATTAGTGACCCACGAGTGGAGATGCAAGAATGGCAGGTCCCGGCATCATTAAGGATGTCTAAATCATGAACAATACTATTATGCATTTCTCCATTTTTCATCCAACATTGGCAAGAGGGATTTTGTGCGAGTCATGTTGCTTCCAAGATGAGGAATGGAATGGTGAATGTTGTGTTGCTGCATAGGTTGTTTTATAATGGATGTGGCTAAACATATTGCAAACAATAGAAATTCTTTGTACACCATTTTTGATGGAAAAAAATATATCGCTGTACCTGATTATGCCATGTAAGTCTCTACTTTCGAACATGAATTTAATACATATAGTTTTATTTTTTTATTTAAAATTTTTAATGATAAAAATATCTTTCTTTTCAAAAAAGTTATAATACTTTATGACCATATTATGGCATTCTATGACTAAATTATGATTTCCTGGAAATAGAAGAAGCGAGCTTTTTTTATTAAAATATTTTATTTTATTTTTTCTAAAATTTTGAATGACCAAAATAACCTATTTTTCTAAAAAATTATGATATTCTGTGACCATATTATGATATCCTGTGATCAGGGATGGCAACGGGTCGGGTTTGGGTCGGGTCACCCAAAACCCATACCCGTCCCACTAAAAAATTATCTGTCCCATACCCGCTCCATACCTATCTCGGGTCGGGTATAAAAAAATCACGTATGGATCGGGTCGGGTCGGGTATACCCAGTCTCATAAAACTTAGTTTATTTAAAATAAAACGGGTCGGGTCGGGTCGGGTATATCCGTCCCATATTCAATTTACTTAAATATTTTATAAACATAATTTTTTTATATATAAACGGGTCAGGTTCGGGTCGAGGCGTACTATTACCCGTACCCGACCCGAACCCGAGTCGAGTTTTTTTATATAATCCATATCTATTTATAAATTAAGCGGGTCGGGTTTTACTCGCCCTATTAGGATCGGATCAGATCGGATACCCATCGGATCGGTAAAAATTGCCATCCCTACCTGTGATCAAATTATGACTTACTTAAGAATAAAAAGTCATAGGGAGAAAAAGATTTTTTATTATTTTAAAATTTTAAAATTTTAAAATTTTAATGATAAAAATGTCCTCTTCTCTCCGTGACATCCGGTTCTCAAAAAGTTATAATTTGTCCACTTTTAATTTTTCAGAAAGGAAGGGTTATTTTCGTCATTCAAATTTCTTTTAAAAAAGAGCAAAATAAAATTTTTTAATGATAAAAATATTTTTTTCTTCTATTTTTAGGAAGTCATAACTTGATCATAAGATATCATAATATGGTTATAAGGTATCATAATTTATCAAAAATGAAAAGATATTTTTATCATTAAAAATTTTAAATGAAAGGATATAGCAAAATTCTTCAATAATAAAAATATCCTTATCTTCTTATGGTTTCTTGAAAATAAAAAATTATAATTTCATCACACAGATATAAAATATACCTTATTTTTTTTTAAAAAAAATATTTATTTTAAAAATTTTAAATAAAAAATATATTATAGATATTAAATATATATTAGAATATAAGTACTAATATAACTCGATCAGCGGCATATTTTCTCGTCATTGGGCTTGGTATACAAACAAACAAACAAAAAAAAAAAGAAAAAAGAAAAGAAAAATCTCTAGCAAGCCAAGACTTCTTTATCCGAAGAAGAAACCTTCAAGTCAACTCATAGGCCATTCACTACCAGCGCCAACCATATTGCAACGCGTGGCCCTTCCCTACTTCCTGTTCGTTTCCCAAGTTTTCAAGCATTTATGATACGGAAAGGCCAGGGAAACCAATGGCACCGGTATGTTGTTAATACCATAATAACGGGAGAAGAAATCTCTCATATTATAGAGGGCCAGTAAATTTTGACCCAAGCCATGATTCAGAAGAGCATGGTCTTCTTCCTCATCCTCGCACTCACTAGAACATTAGCAGAAGATGCCATTTTTACTTACAATGGATTCTGTACTTGTGATGAACTGCGGCTGGATGGGATTGCAGAGATCACACCCGATCGCCTCCTAATTCTCACCGACAATAGACAGCCAGCCAAGGCCCACGCCTTTCTCCCAAATCCACTTCGTTTTAAGAACTCGACAACCGGTAAAGCTCTCTCCTTCTCGACTTCTTTCGTCTTTGCAATCGTCCCCAAGTACCAAGACTTGGTTGGACATGGAATTGCCTTCGTCCTTGCGCAGTCGGTAGATCTGTCTTATGCCATGCCGAGTCAGTTCCTGGGACTCTTCAATTCAAGCAATCCATATCCTTCGAACCAAATTGTGGCCATCGAGTTGGATACAAACATGAACCCTGAATTTGATGATATTGACGATAATCATGTTGGAATTGATGTTAACGGTCCAAAGTCTTTTAGATCCAAGCATGCAGCTTATTTCACTAATGACAGTGGAGGTGGGTTCAGGAACCTGAGCCTTGGGAGTGGCAAACCAATACAGGCCTGGATAGAGTATAGTCACTTGGACGAATATCTTAATGTAACGTTAGCACCTGTTGATGTAGCCAAACCAGGTGTTCCATGCTTGTCTTCAAAGGTGAATCTCTCTTCTTGGATCGCAGACCATATGTATGTCGGATTTTCTTCTGCGGTAGGACCATTTATAACATCTCATTACATTCTGGGCTGGAGCTTTCAGTTGAATGGAAAGGCTCGAGCACTCGATCTCTCACTTCTTCCATCCCTCTCTCACACAGGGTCTAAATCGAGGTTAGAGCCTTGGAAGATTGGGTTGCCGATAATTTTGGCAATACTTTTCTTGTTAATAATAATAATTGGCATAATCTTTCTCGTGAAGAGGAAGATTAAATTCAGAGAGGTGTTTGAAGATTGGGAGCTGGAATATGGGCCCCAGAGGTTCTGCTACAAGGACCTATTCTTGGCGACCAAGGGCTTTGGAAACCAACATCTCTTGGGAGCTGGAGGTTTTGGTAGGGTCTACAAAGGCGTGTTGCCAAGCACTGACATCCCAGTTGCAGTCAAGCAGGTCTCGCATGAATCAAGGCAAGGTATGAGAGAGTTCATCGCAGAGATTGTTAGCATGGGTCGCTTGTGTCACCGAAACTTGGTACAGCTCCTTGGTTATTGCAGGAGAAAAGGAGAGCTCTTATTGGTCTATGAATTCATGCCCAATGGTAGTCTGGACAAGTTCCTATTTAACCAACCCCGGTTAATGCTCGGTTGGGGACAAAGATTCCAAATAATCAAAGGTGTGGCTTCAGCGCTTTATTATTTGCATGAAGGATGGGAGAAGGTGGTTCTTCACAGAGACATCAAGGCTAGCAACATCCTTCTAGATGATCAGATGAATGGAAGACTAGGTGATTTTGGCCTGGCAAGACTATATGATCACGGAACCGATCCCCAGACTACGCATGTAGTTGGGACTTTGGGTTACCTTGCACCGGAGCTCAGCAGGACCGGCAAGGCAACTACAAGCACGGATGTGTTTGCCTTCGGTGGATTTTTGCTTGAGATGGCTTGTGGAAGAAGGCCAATAGATATAAAAGCATCAGAAGAAGACATTGTGTTGGTAGAAAAAGTTCTGGCATGCTGGAAGGCAGGAACTATTTTGGAGGCAAAGGATCCTAACTTTGGGAATGAATATATTGTGGAAGAGATGGAGATGGTGCTAAAGCTTGGCCTTCTTTGCTCGCACCCTAACTCCAGTTTTAGGCCTCCTATGCGGCTGGTGATGCGAATACTTGAACGCGATGCTCCCCTTCCTGAGATGTCTGAAGATGGTTGGAATGTCGAGATTTCAGCCATGGGGAATGAAAACTTCGATGATTTTGGCATTCGTTCACTGTTAGGCCATTTTGCCAACTCAGCAACAATGGAATCTACTCTCTTGTCAGGCCGTTAATGGTGGTAAATGTTTGTAAAAATAAGGTTTAAAGTATTGACGGGGACATCGTGCATATCTTAGCCAATCTAGTCCAGATCTCGATACCAGTCCAGTACAAATCTTAAAGACATCAGTCAGCATGGATCTTGAAGATTTCAGCCAACACGAATCTTGATGGATTTTATGGATGTACGAGGGATTTAAGATATCTCCGGATTGGAGATAAGTTTATTTTTCTATTTTGATTGTTTTGATTTATCTCATCGGTAGTTTAGAATTTAATTTGTTAGGATTAGATCTGGGATCCTTAAAGGATTGTAAACTTCTTCCGATGGATCAGTATTTTGGAAATTAAAAAAAAAACCTCTTTCTTTCTTCGATCTCCTACCTCTCTGCCCCTCTTCTACTTCCCCTCTTCCCGGTTCTTCCTCTCTCTCCTCTCCCTCTCCTCTGTGTTTTCCCTCCCAACTTCTTCTTCTCCTTTCCCAAGCTACGACCCGTCAAGCTACTCTGTGATTCTCACCATCATCGTCACCCAATGGCACGGCAGCTCCTCTGCTTTCCGCCCATCATCGCCGGTGAACAAAGTCGACATCCTCCGCCGACCAAGCACCGCTCGTGAACCTCGCCGACGCCCCTTCTTCCGCCGGATCCATTGCTACCAAGTCCTTGCTGGCCCCTCCAACGGCCACCGTCAAGCTCCGGAAACAAGCCATCGCCAGTAGCCGACGACCGGGAATCCACCAATCACGCCGGACCACATCCGATCCTCCCTCCGTTTGCGATCGTCGTCCCGCCCATGCAAGCCATCGCCAGCCGCCTCCGCCGTAGACCTCCACACGATGCCTCCTACTGGAACTCCTTGTTGCCGTCACCAACCGCCTCCGTCGTGACCACCGCCATCCGTTCCGCCATCGCCGTCCAACGCCGACACCGACGAATCCCTCCCAAACCCTCCTCTGGTTTTTGGTGTTGATCCGTGGAGAAGAAAGGCTCAGCACGAACGTGAAAGCAATTCATGTCCTTGCCGTCGACTTCTGAACTGCACAGATCTCAAAGCAATTCCGAAGATCTGTGAAGCACATTTCCAGAGCATATTAAAACTACCTCACGGCTCTCAGAGCATCGGGTTTACTGGTTTCTATTTATTTTGTTTGATTTGGGATTGACAATATTGCTTGTTTTTGGTAATTCAGGTCTAACGGCTTATGGCTTCTGATCCATCTCGCTCGTGAATCATTTGTCCGGATTTTGATTATCTCTAGATGATCTTACTCTTCCAGAATTCGTGATATTCCATGTTTCGGATGAGACTACTTCGATAACTTGATCTAATCAATTGCTGGATTATCTTTTATTTAATTAGATCTAATTTTATTGAAATTGGACAGCACTGACCTAGGGTCGTTTCCTAATGATCAATGATCGAATATCTCGAATATTTTGACTGTGCATACTGATCGAGTCAATTTCTAGATTGGATCTTGATTTGACTATGATTATTTCTTAGTTTAAATTCTTAATTGCATTGATTATCTACTAGTCTTTATCTTTAATAACTTCATTAATTGTTTCACTGATCTCAATAAGATCCTCGGATCTAGGATTTATTGATCCGTCCCACATCAAGTATAGCTAGCTTCATGTTATGCATGGTATAAGTAATTGTGGTTGTTGCTGCAATTCAAAATTAAAACTGAAGCCCCCATGCGTGATGCAGTTTGCTAAGAAAAAGAAATATAGTAGACAGACAAAAAAAAAAAAATTGGAATGCTGAGTTAGAAAGGAATTTGCCCGTGTAGTATAAATAAGCTTGCCTAGCAAAGGTCAAGTCAAGGTTCCCTGCAACTGTGACAAGATGCATGAGATAATTCAAATATAGATACTTATTTCGATTCCCTTTACTTGCTCTGATGCTTGTCCGCACTCTTTTATTTAAATGAACATGAATTAAATGCTTAGGACAGTAAATACCAAATTAGAAAGCAAGGCGCTTGAACTCATAGTTTAACAGGATGAGTCTCGCTATCTCATACCCTTTTATTTCTTGTAAAAGATAAGCTTCTGTTTTTCATTCTACTCTTTTTGTTTCTGGTTGAAAGAGATAATAATGATAATAAATCTTGTGATTGTGTAATCTACGATAATGGCAACAAATCATAGAATCGGATATGATTGTATAATCAATCGGTTGCGATCGTGTAATTAATCTATTATGATAGCAACAAATCACATAATAGGATATGATTGTGTAATCTATAGATTAGGAATATAGATTACGCGATCACAACCTGTGATCGGCTATAAAATTATATCCAATTTTATAATTTATCGTCATCATTATAGATTATAGAATCATAAAATTTATTATTATTATTATTATCTCTGTCACTGATGTTGTTGATGGAAGAAGAGGGTCAGTAGCCCGCCTAATTTATTTCTCAAGGAAACGAATACAATTAGAGGGATATTAAAAGAGACAAAAGAGTTAGCAAAAACCGGGAGAGACTTAAAAGAAGAATAACTTTTTCTGATGAAACAAAAGAATAATAACTTATTTAGAGTTCTGTGCCTATTTTGTGTTAACCAAAATTTTCCAATAATTAAGGAGCCTGGAAATGTTTTCTTCTGCCTCCTGTTCATTCAAGGGGAGAGCATCAATTCACAAATTTCTCGTGGTAATTGTTCACAATTTCACACCCTTTGATCCTAATTGTATGTTTATTAGTCCTCTAAATCGATGTTAAGAAGAGGAGTCCTAGGAAAAGATGATTCACTATTTTCTCATGGTAATAGCAGAGGGAGCACGCTCTAGAAACCACCCAACCTTCTCTGGTCATCATTTGCATTGGTGTTAATTTTCGTTCTAAGAACAAGCCGCACCAAGGTCCTTGCGTTGTGTGTGTTCTCTGGAGTTATAGACTTCACGAGTCAGAGCAGCATGGGCAGATGAAGT
Source organism: Areca catechu (assembly GCA_021397845.1). Taxonomy (NCBI): domain Eukaryota; kingdom Viridiplantae; phylum Streptophyta; class Magnoliopsida; order Arecales; family Arecaceae; genus Areca; species Areca catechu. The sequence continues at coordinate 145,718,194 of CM038049.1, read as the reverse complement.
CCCCCCTGCTTTAGAAATTATGGAAGCTAAGGAAGAAAATCGTTGAGATCTCCATCTTCCAAATTGGTCTGTCATGGAAATCTACCAACTGAATTACTAGTATATCTAAGCAGTCAATTTCGATTCTAATATACTTCTAGTAGTTATTGTTTATTTACAAGAATCCTAAGATACTGCAGCTTCTCATAACAAAAAGGGATATCCGATAATAGATTTAATATCTAAGTTATCTATTACCCAATTAGCATCACTGTAACTCTCAAGTACTTTTGGATAATCTAAGTATACTAAAGAATAATCTAAGGTTTCATTAAGATATCTAAAGATTCTTTCTTCACCTTTCAAATATTCTTTACTAGGATTACTAGTATATCTATTCAATCTGCCTACTGCATAAACTATATCTGAATGGATTTTATTTGAAACATATAATAGGAATCTTATCCTCTAGAAATATTTTAATTATTTAACAAGTTTTTCTAAATTTTAATTAGATGAAAACTATGATCAAAAGGTGTGGATAAAGGTTTTAGATTAAAGTATCTAAATTTTTTATGTTCTTTATTGAATGTATTAAACTTATTATTGTTCCACTATCTATTTTTTTAAGCTTTATTTCTAAAATTATATCAGCTTCTCCTAAGTTTTTCATATCAAAATTATTTGATAGATGATTTTTAGTTTCTTGAATTACTTTTATCAATGTTTCAAATAATAAAATATCATCTATATACAAATATAATATTATAACGTCTATATTCTATCTTTTTAATATATATTTGTCATATTTATTTGTTTTAAAGTTATTTCTTAAAATAATTTTATCAAACTTAATATGACATTGCCTAGGAGCTTGTCTTAAACTATAAAATGATTTAATTAGTCTGCATACCTTATGTTCTTGTCCTTTTACTTTAATTTTTTAAGATTGGTTTATATAGATTTCTTCTTCTAATTCTTATTTAAGAATGCTATTTTTGCATCTATTTGATAGATCATTGATTTATAAATTAAGGTTAAAACTATTAAAGTTTTTAAGATTATTATCCTAGCTATAAGTACATAGGTGTCAAAATAATATATCTTTTTCTTTTGACTAAATTCTTGTACTACTAATCTAGCTTTATATTTTTCAATTATTCTATCTAGCATTAATTTCTTTTTAAAAATCTATTTTATTTTTATAGATTTATTTTTTGGAAGTAAATCAATTAAAACCAAAATTTTATTTTCTAGGATTGATTGAATTTCATCATTTATGACTTCCTTCCAATATGATGATTTTGATGATGACATCGTCTCATCATACATAGAAGGATTATCCTTTATTAAAAATGATGTAGCAGACCACTGATATGGGGTACACCTCGGATCCAGTCGGCAGCCAGACAGGTAGATAGCGCCACTTCAATTTTCTTTTCGAGCTCCTCCACCAGGTGGCCCCAATGATGGATGAGCCCACCTCGGTCGGAGTCGAGCTCGGCACTTCCTTTCCTTTGCCAGGTGGCTTCCCAAGGGTCGAGCCCACCTCGACTGCAGTCGAGCCCTCCTCCGCTCCTTCTCTAGGTGGCTCTCCAAGGGTCGAGCCCACCTCGGCCAGAGTCGAGCCCTCTACTTGGAAGCATTAAGAAGAATGGAGGCACCAGCCCCAAGACCGCCATCGAAGCAGGCACGCGCAGTGCGGCGCACCCAATACGGTGCTCCAAAGCGGAACTGCATGCGTTACCTCGTTTGCACCAGTTAGGGAAGGGTGCCCCAATCGAGGTGTCAGATCCTGTGGTCGACCACCTGAAACTTTCCGAAGGAGAAGGCTGCATTTGGGGTCTCTGACCCAAGGGTGGCTGCACCCAGATCGAGGTTCTATCTAATTTTTCCTTTCGTGAAAACACACCGAAAAAGACATGCTCACGACTTAACTCCCTACCATAAGAGAAAATAACCTCGGGAGAGCGGCCAACGAATGCCGTTGATCCCTAAGCCCCCCCTGAGGGGGAAAATCAAGGCATTAGAGCGATCAGCGATCTAAAAAGGTACCTAATGGGCGAGAAGAAGGAGGAGGGAACGGTAAGCAACAGAAGAGGAAAAAAATAGGCGAGATAGCTAGACAAGTGACTTGAAGGCTTGGGGCTCCCTGAGAAACTCCCGGGGCGAGTCCTGCGAGCACGGTCGCTGCAACTCAAGCACCGCCCCTCTCTCATATTCTCCTACTCTATCCTTTATTAAAAACTCCCCTAAGCACGGTGACCAAAGTGGGATCCGCCTTGGGGGATCTATTCCACTTTGCCGTCCGCTGACTTGATCATCGAAGTGCCCTCACCGGGATCCCCGGCCCTGGTCTTTAATATTGTTTTACAGGTCCGGGAACACCAGGATTCCAGAGTAAAGGGGCAGACGTCCGGTGCCACTCCATAGCTGTAGGCCACGATGGTAAGGTCGGCAACAATTTGGCATGCCAGGTAGGGGGAGAAAAGCCCCTGTACAAACAAGCCCCCGCCCCCCCCCAACGAGCTTGAGAACAGCTCCACTCAAAACATGGTGGTGACTCGTGGATGAGAAGCTTCCACCAGCCGAGCGGGAGACGCCCCCTCTCCCTTGAGCTCACATAGCCCGGAGAGGGACCTTCCCGCTCCTCCTTAACCACCCTCGGCAGATGGCCAGTACACTTCATTTGTCCAATAGATGCAAGTGCTGACCGCAGCCGTGAGGGAGTTGCAGCACCAGTAGCGCTCCTTGGTCACTCAACCCTAGCCAGAAACCCCCACGGCCCGAGCCGTGGGCCCCATGGAAGCCTGTGCTCCATCCAAGGTAGGCCATCCTATCTGCGGGCCACAACCTATCCCCACAGGAGTCACCAGACCCCTGCAAAGAGGAATCATTACAGGTCGGCAGACCGGGAGAGCCGATCCCTGGTGGACGACAATGTCGTCGTCAAGTGCAGCAAGCACCGCCAAGGCAAGGCCCCCCGTTGGGACCATCCCCGCTATCAACTCCATCTTCTCCAGCGGCCTAAGTGGAAGGCTCCACTAATGAGGCCATCAGGTACATGACCGAGAGGCACCTAGAAGAACAAGAGCGCAAGCTGGCAGAGCTCTCCCGACAGTTCGCCAACATACAGGGCTCCTCCAAGGAGCCAGTGGGCAATGATGCCCAACTTCCCTTCTCCCGGGAAATCCAAGAGGAATTGATTCCGAGTCGGTTCCGTATGCCTCAGGTGGATTCCTACAATAGGACCACCGACCCCCTGGACCACCTAGAGAGTTATAAGGCTCTCATGAGAGTCCAAGGGACGACGGACACCCTCATGTGCATCTCCTTTTTGGCCACCCTCCGGAAGGCCGCTCAAGTCTGGTTCACCCACCTCGAGCCCGAATGCATCGACTCCTTCCAACAGCTGGAGAGGAGGTTCGTGGCCCACTTCGATGCTTGTCGAAAGGTGCCGCGAGAGGTGGATTGCCTTTTCTCTATCTGGCTGCAAGACCACGAGCTCCTGTGGGACTATGTAACCCGCTTCAAAGCTGCCGCCCTGGAGATCTACAGTTTGGATGAGTTCGTCGCCATGCTGGCTTGAAGCGAGGTCTCAAGACCTCCCGCCTGACTTACTCTTTGGATAAGAAGTCGCCGAAGACATACTCTAAACTCCTCCTCCACATCCACAAGTACATTCATACCAAGGAGGCCGTCTGTACCAAGAGAGAACTAGACGAGAAGCCCCCGAAGAAGCCGACCTCGAGAGACAGGCCAGGGACGCGAAGACCTAGGCCGCCTACAGACTTTCGGGCAGGATCGAAGTAAAAAATGGTCCCATTCCCAAGAAGACTTTCACTCCCCTCCTAGATCCGAGGTCAAAGATTCTTATGGAGATCGAGGGCGAGCGCTACCTACGCCGACCTCCCCAACTAAGGCAGTCAAGCGATCGCGATAAGACAAAGTACTGTCAGTTCCACCATGACCATGGCCACGACACTGAGGATTGCCTCAACCTGAGAAGGGAGATCAAAGACTTGATAAAGAGAGGCTACCTCAGGAAGTTATTGAGGAGCGAGGCTCCAGCGGAGGATCAACCACTTGCAGCTCTCCCCCCTATTCCTATAATTGACAATCGACCCACCGAGAAGCCCGTGGGTATGATTTCTTGAGAAATAGAGCATGCATCGAAGAGAGCCTGGGAGGGAGGAGATCTGGAAAATTTACTCCCCTTTATGAAGGGGAAAGGAAATGAAGAAGAAAATGTAAACAACGATGCTATCGTGGTTGGGATGATCATCGCCCAGCATCCTGTAAGACGCATCATGATTGATAGTGGAAGCTCCACGGATGTACTTTTTTATGATGCTCTCTCTTGGATGAACTTGTCCCTTGATCGGCTAAGGCCAGTGCACACCCCTCTCATGGGTTTCACCGGAGATTCTGTGGGAGTCGAGGGAGAAATTACCCTCCATGTCACCGCCGGATCACCACCTCAGCAGAGCACAGTCATGATGACCTTTACTGTCGTCAGACTCTCATCACCATATAATGCTATCCTTGGCCGCCCAGGGCTCAACCTACTTGATGCGGTCGTATCCACTAAGAGATTGTTGGTGCAATTCCCGACCCCTTACGGTGTGGGAGAGATGAGGGGGGCACCTTAACCTGTCCTGCATTGCTTGCAGGCTATCCCGGTGGCCCGAAGTGCCGAACCCGACTTCGACATCGACGACCTCAACCAAAAGGCGTAGGATCCTAGGGGCAGCCCCGTCGAGCGCCTCTTGACGTATCCCCTAGGCTTGGACCCACTGAAGATGGTGCAGGTAGGAGCCCAACTACTAGAAGATGAACGAGCTCGCTTGCCGAGTTTTCTTCGGGCAAATGTAGATGTATTTGCTTGGACTGTGACAGATATGCCAGGTATTCCCCTAGATGTCATCACCCATCAGTTGAAGATCGATCCGAAGTGTCGCCTAGTTCAGCAGAAGAAAAAGAGCTTTGCCCCGGAGAAGCGAAGGATGTCAACAACGAAGTGGAGAAGCTCCTCACCGCCAGCTTCGTTCGAGAAGTGCAGTATCCTAGCTGGTTGGCGAACGTAGTCATGGTCAAGAAGAGTAACGGGAAGTGGAGGATCTGTGTAGACTACACCGACCTCAATCGTGCTTGCCCAAAGGACAGCTTCCCCCTTCCGAAGATCGACTGGCTCGTGGATGCCACCTCAGGGCACCGCCTCCTCTCTTTCATGGATGTATTCTCTAAGTACAACCAGATCCGGATGCATCCGGAGGACGAGGAATACATTGCCTTCATCATGGACCACGGGACGTACTACTACAGAATGATACCCATCGGCCTGAAGAATGCTGGTGCCACTTACCAGCGACTGGTCAATAAGGTCTTCAAAGACCAAGTTGGTCGCAACATGCAGGTGTACGTGGATGACATGCTCGTCATGAGCAGGCCGACCTCGGACCACATCGACGACCTAGCAGAGACCTTTCACAATCTTCGCCTCCATCAAATGAAGTTGAACCCGGTGAAGTACGCTTTCGACGTAGTAGCATAAAAATTCCTTGGCTTTATGGTCACCCAGAGAGGGATCGAAGCCAACCTGGAAAAGGTCCGAGTGATTCTTGACATGGAGCAGCCCACCCCCAAGAAACAAGTTTAGCGACTCATCGGCCGGATAATAGCCCTGAGCCGATTTATCTCGCGATCTGCTGACCGTTGCCAACCCTTCTTCATGGCGCTGCGGAAGATGCATGACTTCACTTGTGAAAGGATTATGCCCTATAAGCCAATATCTGTATCTCCCAGACCATTGTAAATTGACAAATTAATAAAGGCAATAATTTTTTCATCATTCGCTGTGTCATTATATGATGAACCCCATAGATTAGGGCTATGGTTGTAGGGCTATGATGAGATCATACCAGTGAGATCTAAGGCCTTAAAACCCTAATCTAGAATATTCCTAGTCATAGGAACCCTGAGTTGGGGATCAGGGTTTCCGGTAAGACTGGCACATCCTATGTATGCTGAAAAGGGTGACTGCTCTCACAGTCATTTGTGTAGGACACTAATACAAGGATGTGGGTGCTCATTAGTGAATGAGTTCACTGAATAGATCCAGTTTGAGAACATCTAATGGAGCCTTAGCTGCATGTCAATAGATGTTTTCACATAGTGGGAGTTGTACAAGTAGTCCTATGACCTGAGACTGCCATAATACCTTATGTACATGAACCCATGCTTTGGTTCAATCTCAATCATGACACTGGGTCATGCACGAGGTTGATGCTGGGTATGGTGAATTGTATATGAAGGTAATGAGTAGGTCAACAAGGAATTGATCACTCCTAGTAGGAGGAGATTGCATCCAGCCAAATTAGGTCAGATGATGATTCAGGAAATCTTTGATCAAAGTACAGATATTAGAAATGATTTCTAATATCGAATTAATTGAACCATTAGTGTATGACTGAGCTGGGAATGAGTATAAACTGGATTTGATATGATTCCATATCCATAGTTATATTCGGGATGCAAGATGATTGAAGGATCGAATTGTACGGGAACTTTCCACTGAAGGGTAGTTTTGGAATTACACCAGAATTTCCATATCTTCCGGGTAGACATGACACGTTGCTAGACGTCAATCTTGTCTTGTGGGTTGATCAAATTAAATGGTTTAATTGGATCACTAATTAGGAGGAGTCCTAATTGACTGACTCGAGTTAGCTCGATTTGACCTAAATCGATTAGAATGAGTTCTGATCAGATTAGGTCAACTTGCACTCGGACCCACTGCTGGCTAAGTATGGAACCCAATGGGTCACACACTTAGGACAGATAATCAAGGATTTAATTTGAAATTAAATCTCGTTTGCAGATGAACACACTAGCATGTGTTGCAAACCATGACTTCTACTTGAATCGGATTCGAGTTAGGGTTCCGATTTGGTCTTTTTTAGATCCAAATTCATTCCGGTTTGAATCTAATTGAAGATACAAAATGTTGGGCTAACTATAGGCTAGCAATTGGGCTAACCTAAGAGGCTAAACCCCTTTCCCACATCGCCTAAAACCCCTCCCCCTCTCTTCCCACGCGCGCGCGCAAGGAGAAGAGTCCACACGCGCGTGGACTCTTTCCAAGACGCGTCTTTGCGTGAAAGGAAATAAAAAACACCGGTGATTTTTGAAGAGGCGTGGAAGAGAGTCCACCTAGGCGTGGACTCTCCAAAAAAAGAAAAAAAAATACCGTGAGAAAAGAAAAGAAAAACACCGAAGGGGCGCGACTCTTCTTTCTGCGCGCGCCCTTCTGTGTTTTTCACGATCCTTCTTCGCGTCTTCCCATCCCAAAGGCCGTGAGATTAATCCCAAGGGCCATGAGATAAAGAGAGAAGACGTGAGAAGGGAGAGAGGGACGTGAGAGGATTTTTTCAGATGAGAAGGCGCCTCTCTGTCGCCTATTTAAGAAGAAGGCTTCACCGTAAAAAATTGATTCCAGATTTTCTACGGCGAAGCCTTGCTTCTCTTTCCTTCTCCCTCTCCAGAAGACTATTTCCCCCTCCTCTCTTTCCTCTTTGATTCCTTTACAGAGCCTAGGCTCTGTCGAATCTCAGAACAGAAGGAGAGTCAGAGAGAGAAACTCTCCGACGGTAAAGGAAGAAGGCGCCTCTTTTCCTTCTTTCTTACATTAAGACAACTTTGTTTTAATTTTCTTCTCCCTCCAAGACAAGCCTTGTCTTATTTTAGGACAAGGGCTTATTCTTAAGACAAGAGTGTCTTAAGGGGCCAAAGTTGCTAAAAACTAGGAGAAGAGTAAGAGAGAAAGTTTTGGTCCCCGTTTGGCTAGAGGAGTCCTAGCCAATAGCCCATATATCAAGTTCTTGGGGTAGAACTTGATTGGAAGGAACCCAATTGAGGAGTCACTGTCTTGATCATCTGCCCGTGTGGATCACCATCGGAGGGCGGACAAGTGGACGCCTGGTGTGTTCAAAAAGGTTACTCTATTTGGAGTTTATTTCTACATCAGATTGGATATAGCGATCTGAGGTTAGTATCTAAACTATGTTTAAATTTGGACATGCATGTAGTCATAAGTTTTAATTGCTAATAAGGAGATTTTGGGATTAGGGTTCGGACCTGATTTCATAAAGTTTTTGAAATCCACACTTCCGCACTGGTTACCGAACCCTACAACTTGGACGAAGGAGTGCCAGGAGGCCTTTGAAGAGATGAAGAAGGCCCTGGCATCACCACCACTGCTCTCCCGACTAGAAGAGGGAGAAGAGCTCCTCCTATATATAGCGGTCACTCCGGAGGTCATCAGTTCGATCTTGGTCCGTACAGATGAAGGAGGAATCCAGAGGCCCATGTACTACACAAGCAAGCTTCTCCGCGATGCCGAGATTAGGTACTCTCGATCCGAGAAGTTAATTTTTGCGCTCATTGTGTTTGCTCAGCGCCTCAGGCCTTACTTCCAAGCACACCCGATCACGGTTAAGTATATAGTAGCCAAGATGATCTTTGTCTTCTCTACGTCAAGCTGCACCACCCGAAAGTACTGCTCGATGTCAAATAAGGAGTTTTCCAACTCTTTTACATCACAAGCTCCATTGTAACTTCTAGGCTTTGGTGCTCGCATCCGGCTTGCCCTACCTTCTATAACACCTAGAGCTAGCATGTTCTCCAACTTATTTTTTTATAAAGAAAAGGGATAGGGAAAATAAATTTGACGTAGCTACCCGCAGGTTCCTATTCCATCAAAAAATATTTGATTTAAGGTGCTAAGTTTTTATAATATTTTTCTATCCAAAGATGAATACTTTAATCTGACATCGCCAAGAAAAATCTTGGCCTTAAGATGAGGCAGGCCAGAACATAAAAGAAAAAGAATTTAGTTTCTCACTTATCCCATTACCATGAATCTCAAAATTTTTTTTTTTATAATTTATTGATTATTAGGCAAGATCCTAACTAGTTAGGTAATTGTCTTGGTGGTGCAAACAAAGGCTTTGAGTTACCGCTAAAGCGGTAGCCCGGTTGATAGAGGTTTAAACTCATCTTCTACCGATCACGAGTTCGAGACATGATCCTCGATTAAATCCAGACTTTCCTGGGACACGTGATCGGGATGGTGATAGAGCGCACTACTCCAGTATCTTTGTAATGTCAGGCTGACATATTCACCGATGGTGGAGAGAGCACGTGTAAACTTGCGGCTCGAGTCGAATATAGTCTGATAAGATTGAGATCCGAAAGGGATAGCTACATCGAAATTTATCCGTTCCTCTCTTTTTTATATATATATATATATATATAAACAAAGGCTTCGAGTTATCTCTTACCCAAAAAAAAAAAAAATCAAGTCAACAACGCATGGGCCCTTCACTACTTTCTCGCAAATTTCCAAGCACGACTTTATTGCAAGCAATGACGTATAAAAAAGACCTCCGGACATCTCATCGCATTGCATGGGGCCTTCGCTGCTTCCGGTTGGTCCCCTACGTTACCAAGCATTTATGATGATGAAGTGGATAGGCATCGGAAACCAATGGCATTTGTGTGTCATGGTTCCCGTCGTATCCTTCGCACCAATAAATAATTAATTTTTTTATGATATTAATTATTAAATTATATTTTATATTTTTAAATATATATATATAATTTTTAAAATATATTCCACGCTTTTTCTTTTGATTGCCCAAACAATTTTCAAAATGACCATTGTGCCATCCAACCACAAATGCCGAAAAAGAACATGTTCTTCTTGTGGTGCTGCAGAAAATTTTTATGGCGTTTCGCAGTTGGAAGCCTTATCATCCAAGAAGGTGTGGGAGGTGCACATGCAATTGTGGAACAAACTTTCGTCTATGGCACAATCAAATTCCTGAATGCTGGTCCTTTGATTTACGGTGGTCTTCCCGTACTCCGGTGTTGTACTTCAAATCCACAGAGGACACTTGTTTCTTGTGTTAATTAGGTTTACAGTTGCTAAGAATTTTCCACTCCAAGTCTTCCAAGAAAAGATGAACACCTTTCTGAAAAAAAGAAAAAAAAAAAAGAAAATCACAGGTATATTTACACAGATTCCGAAGATCAGCATAAGAAAAGATTTTTTTTTTTTGATAAACAAAAGAGATACGAGGGATAAATCCCGGTATAGCTACCCCGCAGATCCCCATCCCGTCAGGTAATGTTCGATACGAAGTGCTCAGATTTGTGCAGCCTCTTCCTACCTAATGGTGAGTACCTCAACCTGAGGTCATTAAGACGCCGGCTAGTAAATCGGGGACAAAGGGGGACATCCTGACATCTCACTCATGCCAACTGTCAACATTTCCAGGAAAATCCTGGATTTAATCGAGTCACTCGCGGGATCATGTCTTGAACCGTCGACCTGTTGATAGTGAGGCAAGGCCTCTACCAACCGGGCTACCGTCTTAGTGGTGCAGAAAAGATTTTTGAGGGTAACTTACTAGGTGAGAGAAAAAAAGGGAGAAAATGATAGGTCTCCGCACTCTGCCAAGATTAGATAGGTTTCACGTTGAATGATCATATTCTTCAATTAAGTTTTTAGGAATCTTAGTTTCATTGGTTAACTATACATGCTTACCTATGGAACAGGTACAAAAAAGAAAAGTAAAAATAAGCTTCTTCAACACCAAAACGGTGGGTCAGTTGATAGGAATTTTATCTCACTACCAATAGATTATGGGTTTGAGACGGGATTCTGTTAAAAATTCTTAGGCATTGATACCACTTGCTGGGAATCCGGATTAGCCCTTATGCAACGGAAACAGCGAGGAAAAGATCAAGAACCAACCTTCTTGATCAAGAACCAGAAACAACCTATTCTTGGTTCAATATCATGCAACAAAGGAGATATAGAGAAGAGATGTATGTAGGAGAAAAAGAGAGATTGTATTCTTTTGGAGAAGAACCTTGTTACAATACACAAAAACGGGACACCGGCCTCCTCTCACAAACCCGAGTAGAAGCCCCTACTTGCAGGCAATACCTCACGCAGGCTTTCCCTTCTCCAAAATCCCGTGGAACACCCCATGGTCCAAACCCTTCACGTGATATCTCCTTCATGTGCGTCTCTCTAAAGCCCTCCATCGTGGCCTCCTTGAAACCCAGGAGGTCTTCATTTGTCGACTCCCTCATGCAGGTTTCCATGGCCAAGTTTCCATATGGACTCCCTCCACACGGTCTCCACACACAAGAAGACGTCACTAGGCCAGGACCGTGAGCCAAGCCTCACGTCTTGCCTTAAACCACGGATGCCCCAAATGGGGGACCGTTCCCCCAACGGTCTCCTCTCACGCAAACCGGAGATGCTTTGCCATCGCACGCCCTCCTCTCTTAAATCGAGTGGGCGATGAAATCCTGCTCTTCTTAATGTTGGACGTCAACCACTTCTTGGACTACTTGGGCTAACAACTTCTTAAATCTTGTTAGGACTCAATCACATGGGCAGTTAGAACTTAGATGGTCCAATAACAAATTGGTTATAACACCTCACATGGTTGGGCTTCCTAATTAGTTACAACCAACCAACTAACCAACCAACTGAATAACTTTCTAACCAACTTAATAAACCTAGACCCAACCCCATAACCCAATTGGGTTATCTTACAATCTCTCAAAAAACTCTTCCCTAAGTCATATGATAAAAATACTCAACCCTGGATCAAGCCCCTAGCCTAGCATGCCGTGATCCAAATTTGACTCAAAGCCTCCCTAGAACACTTCCAGGAACCACTTGGGACACGCCCCCAAGCTCCAAGGATCGCCTTCAGCATCCCTGCCATGGCCTTCCAAGTCTCTCCAAGGCTTGGAAGCACCATGCAAAACTCTACAATCTTTACCTTGGTGCCCCCAAGCCTTGGCAAACCTGGCAATGTCCTCCTGTACAATCCTGCTGTAACTGCATGTCCTGATAGCCTCTTGTGTGGATCTCCTTGCCTCTACCAACACCCTTAAGCTACTACTAGCCCTTTGAGGCCTTTGGGATAACCGTCTCAACAGCTGAAGACCCTTGCTTGTATCCTTGCACCACGATTATAGCCTTCTTTCTGCCTGGCAACTGCATCAGTCATTTTCTTGGACTTCCCTGGAGAGACCACAGCGAACCTGCCACATCCTGAATCCAGCACCGAAATCGGCTACGCGACTGGCCACACAAATCCTAGGTTTTACCCTAGAGATCATTCCAGGCCTAGGTACACAAGAGTCATTTACCTCAAAAAAAATCTCATTCTTCACCAAGCTCGAATATCTGCACAACTTTGTGAAAGAAAAAAGTAGGGTTGTGAGCTTTACAGCCCAATAAGGTCTCCAAATTGTCACCATCAATAATAATAATTCAAAAATAGCAAGAAGATAAGAGTACATATCATGACATGCAACGAAACAACTCAAATGTCACATACGACAAAACCTTTTGCAAAATCATGTTTCCTTTTCAAGTTTTCAATTTAATTATCCTTCTTCTTCAGGGTTCTAGACTAGCTACGGTCATGCTTTAGCCCACAACTGGCAATCTCAGTATTACACTTCAACCTGTGACTGGCAATCTCATTGTCACACTTCAGCCTGTGACTGGCAATCTCATAATCGACCATGTACAATTTGCCCATGGCCAAGCTCACGTACTAAGCCCGCTCTGGCTGTGTAACCACGATTCCGTGGCATGGCTAGTCCAAACACCGTTATCACTTCATCCTTTTACATCATCCTGTCAAATCGTATCACGATACTAAACGAAATAATGTCATCAAAAACTTCTCAATGACCGGCATCACGGTCCAAATCATTAAAATATAACTTTCTTGGTAAAACATGATATATAGGAACATAATTAATAATCTCAAACATACTATCCATCTTGAGAAATCAAATATACGATGCAAAACAAACATGCATGCTCATACGCATGGATCAAATCATGCTATGTAAAACAATATATTGAACTGGTGATCACTTCCATAATCCTTACCATCCTAGAGCCAATCCAAAATACCTGAATCAGTCTATATCCAAAATTTGGGCGACGCCTTCCTGCTCAGAAGACTGATTCCCTATATTAATAAATAATTTTATTAAAATCTAAATTCCCAATTTTCATAAATCTTGAAAAATCCCCTTGCTTCTCTCTCTTCTTCCTCTCTCCTCTTTTTTCTTCTTTTCTTCTTTTTTTCCTTTCTCTTTCCTTTTTTTTTCTTTTCTTTTTCTTTCTCTTTTTTTTCCTCTTTTCCTGTTCCCTTCTCTCCTTCATCTTGGCCGAACAGCCCCCGCCCCCTCTTTATTTTTTTTTCTTCTTCTTCACGAAAGAGAGGGTCCTCCCTTATTAACACGACGACCACCGTCCCCACTCGGCCACCTCCACCGGTGGCGCCACCACACATCCCTTCCGCCGCCATCACCTTCCTCACCATCGCAAAGGTGCGAGCCCAGACAAGGTACCGGCGAAGAGAACAAGAAGGCACGAGATCCCCGTGCAGGTGTATCAGCACAGTGACCTGAACGGGATATCCTCTCCCTAGTTCGTCCGACGGCTACCAAGACCACCGCCGACGTCGTTCCTCCCATCATTGGGCCATTTGTCGCTGCCGAAGTTGGGGGTACGCCTCTTCTCTTCCCTCCTGCACAGCCCCAAAATAGGGAAAATCCCCTCTTGTTTCCTTCCTCGATCCACCATTGGTGGGGAAACCAGAGGCACCAGAATAAGACAGAGGCTTCTTAACCCTCTGTAGATTACTTAGTTGCATTTGAATCCATTTGTAATAAAGGCTTAGTCCATTTGAGTTGTCTTTTCTTACTTGAGTCCTGTACTAGTCAGCTCATGTTGAACTAGTTTTCTTTCTGAGTCCTTTATGTAGCATTTGATCCATACCATCAGGGTTTTGGATCAGTCGGTCAAGTCAGCTCATGTTGAGCTAATCATATTCCGAGTCTTGTAATCATGTCCAGTTATATTGAGTCTGTTTGAGTCAAGCCCAGTCAAAGAATACTCAAGCATGTGAAGGACACCACCTAGCATGCCATCTCAGCAGCCGCATGGAGCCCAGTCACACCTTGGATTGTGCCACCAAGGATTACTTGGAGGATTATGAAGTTGGCCCATGCATGAGGAGTTGATGACCACATGCCAGCACACCCCTTCCACACCCCAAGCACACCAGCTCCACACGCCAGCATGACAAGAAGAAAAGTCAAAATGGATAAACATGAATCCCTTGATTCATGCCAGCTTGCTTAGGAAAGAAGTGGTCCCCCCCCTTTGGATGTCCACACCTACCTTGTTTGGAGGGATTTTGTATGGCATGAGAGTATTTTCTTCCATGTATTTAGCCCCACACTTTAGGAAGAAAGTGGGAGAGTGTTTTCCTCCATGTATTCAGCCCCACACTTTAGGAAGAAAGTGGTCACCCATTATTTTCCTTATTTTCTTTTGCTTGGGCCCTAAGTCTCATGACTCTATATAAGAGACCCCTTGTATAAAAATTTAATAACTTTTATTCATGAAATACAATTGATTACTTCTAATTGCTGTGTACTACCTGCTGTGTGCTAAGGGGATTCTGTGTGAGCCCTTCCTTCCTCGTGTTCTGCGCCCTGTTTCCAGCCGCCATCCAGCTCTCTAAACCCTGGCTGCCCAACTTCAAAATCTTCTTCCCCTTGCTGTTTTCCCTTTACTACTTCATCCTTGATTTGTTTCCTCACCCCTAAAAGGTTGTTTGCAAGTCCCTCAGCTTCTACGAATCCAACGACTCTAGCCGGGCTGCAATCGGATCATCGAGCACAAAGTCGGGAATCCGCGGGTCTCTAGCTTGATTTTCCAGGCCGCATCGAGGAGTGAGAGCGATCTCTTCACATATGATCTGCACCAGGTGCATCTACCATTGTCAGGTACACCCCCTCTGCCAGCCAGACACTTTATTGCAGATGAACTGGCCCAACCGAGACTTCTCAGCCTCGGCAGTCCTCTTTCCTTTGCTTTTTAGGTTCTACTTTGCATGCTTTAGTTTCTTACTTGCATAGAATTCTCCACTTAGGTTCTTGATCTATTCTTTGGGAATTAAACACAACTTAATAAAAAAAAAATTATAAAAATAATCATGCATGCATCTTAGTTGGTATCAGAGCCCAGATGAATTAGGGTACGTTTCTTCTTCCCAACTCTTCTCTATGCTGACACCCCTGCTGCCATCGCCCGTGAAGACCGTCTCCGCCGCCTGTAGCCAAACAGAACAGCCATCGAGGTCCATCTACGGCCAGGCAACCACTTCCCTCCTGTGACCGTCAATGCCCGCATGGGATGTCCTTGTTCCGAAGCCACGCCCAAGCATTGCCGTCAACATCTCCCTCGCGTACCAGGATCACCTGCACCAAGGACCTGGATCTCACCACGGTCTGCCCCATGTCTCCCCCCCGGCCGCACGCACCTCCAAAGCCCCCGACAGTGGCCGACCCAATGCCCGAACCTTCCGCCTCCATCCCGTGACCCTCCCCAACGCCTCCACCCATGAAGCCTGATCGCATCCCATGCCCACCATCGCTGCTAGTGCCGCAGATCCACACCGTCGGTCTCTAGCCCTCGCCGGGTCTGCCATGGCCACCACCACTGGCAAAGCACGCCGGAAGACCCTGCTCCACCCAGCCATCGACTATGTAGACCTCCGGCTCTCCACCTCCTACTCCTCGCCACGCGCCGCCACTGCCATGGGACGTGTGATCCAAGCCCAGAGGAAGGGATCGGGGTCCGTATTCAGCTCTCCGCCCCACCAACTCCATCTCCTAGGCCACCGGCCACCGGGGAGAAGCCGTCCGAACCTGCAGCACCCATGTCGGATCCACCTAGCCTCTCTCAGGGATGCCAGCAACCGCCGAAACAGAGCAGCACTCCGTCTCTGCCGTTGCCAATCGCCGCCAAGCTCCCGGCTCTCAGATCCGACCGCGGCGATGCCCTCCGATGCCCGATCTCCACCTTCCCTCCTCCCCCAACTCGTCCGTGTCCCCGCTCCCCATCTCCGCTCCCTGCTACCATGCACTGCTGCAGCCTGTCAGAGATCCAATCTTTCGCCATCCTCGTCCACAGCCCCGTCACCGACGAAGCCCGCCAGACCTCCACATACGGGACTTTCCCTTGGCTTTGCATGCCCGTCAAAGCACCGGGAGGAGAACAGCACGATCGTGAAGGAAAATGCCATCACTGTTGCTGACTTCAGCACACACTTTCTGGAGCAGCACGCTTTCTAGAGCAGCATGCTTTCTAGAGCAGCATGGATCTCAGTGCTGCACAATCTTCAAAGCTGCACTAATCTCAGAGCAGCCAATAAAAAAATCAGTGAAAAAAATCAGAGAAAAAAAAGAAAAAGAAAAGAAAGAAAGGTGAGAAAAAAGGAAAAAAAAAGAAACTAGCCTCTTTGCTTTGATTTGCTTAGTTTCGGTTCCATCAACCCTACTGAGCCTGACTCGACGGAGTCGAGTTCTCCCCACTTCAGGGAAATGATAGGGACCAAAAATCTATTTTATTTTATTTTATTTGAGTCCATTAGTCCTGTAATAAAGTGAGACAACTGAGTCTAGTTGAGTCCACTTAGTCAGGTCCAGTTATTTTCAGTCCAGTCAGTCCAATCAAGTGAGTCCGATCGAGTCCATTCAGGTCATGTACAAGAGGAGAGTTCGTAGCTAGGGAATTCACTAAGCCCCCCAACCAGAGCTGGCCTTCATGCACTTGGACCCTTTCATGCTGCCAAGCCCATAAGAGAGAGAGCACCAGTCCAAGACAGGCCCACTGTTGATCAGGTCTACCAGGATTTCTTGGCCCACAAGTCAGGATTTCTTAGCCCTCAAGTTATGTACCCTGAGGTGAATCTATAAATACCCCATCCCCTCTTGTATTTTTTCAATGAATGATGAATGAATATTTCTTTAGTTCTGTATGAACTTTTCAGGATTTCTGTGTGATCCCTAGGGCATCTGTGTGAGCCCTTTGCTGTGTGCTTGTCCTCCACAAGAAATCTGTGTGAACCCCAATTATCCTTCGTCCTCTTCTTTCTTCTCCCCTACAAACCCTAATCCCCTGGTGACTTCTACGCTTGCCAGCGATCCTACCCCGTGCATCTATCCCGCATCAACCATCCGCCCTCAGATGAATGCTACGAAGGAGCACATGGAGGCGAAAGAAGACGTCGAACGCGTGCTCGCCATTGAAGGAGAGCTCGATCATCCTCGGAATCAAGCCGTAGGAGTTAGGAGGGGAAGAAATTTATAGGAAGAACCGAAGATTTTCCCCTGCCATGGAGAAAAGAAACATGTCAATCAAAGGTCCCCATCCCACCCCAACTCATCGTCGGCCTTGCCCTTGCCCTTCACGGTAGTCCGAGGTATCTTCCGGCGAGATTTCTGGGTGGATAAGAGGGAATGGGCGTCCCTTGTTCCGACTCACGTCTTACTCTCTGTTTTTTTTTGTGACCTGGGTCAAAGTCGGCTGGGCCTGCCGACTTTGGCCCAAGCCTGGGTTTCACATTCTTCCCCCGTTAAAATAATTTCATCCTCAAAATTAGCTTGATTGAGATTTTTAAATCTTAAAAAATATCCAACCATCAGGTCATTCTCAAATTTCCAATTTATCTTCCTCGTAGGGCACTTGTTCCTTAAGTCTCCACATAACGAAATTATATAACATTCAAAACTTGATCTTTTCCATTCTATTTACACATATATCGAATTTCCTCGAGCTCTTCAAAAACTACACTTACCTTTCGATGTCACTATAATTAATTATTCTTAATCAATTCTATAGAATTTCATGATATCCCAACCTTAGATATATATAATTTAACATTATCCTTAAGCTTCTGTATGATTCCTTCTTAATGATTCCTTCTTAGATCATTTTCTTCATAAGTCCATAACATAACAAAATTATATCACATCTTCAATTCTTACTCATGATTTACAATACATAATGAATTCTCTCAGTCTCTTCAAATGAATATTAATACTTCAACCTCGACTTAAGTATACAATTCTTTGCCCTTGAGATTTATCATAATTGGTCCAACATATACTTAACCAAAAATTCGGAGGAGGCTTAAGCACTAGGTACCTACCACGATCTTTAACATTCTTTCTTTTCATACGCCTCTCTATGACTTTACAATCAATCTTTTATCTTAGAGAAACCTCGAGCCCTCCTTAAATAAAGAAATCATAATGTCAGGTGTCAAAAATATCTCCAATCCAATTTGGGTAAAGGACCATCACTTCTCTTTTTTTTTTTCCCTAGATTCAGTGATGTCCAAAATTTTTACTAGAGTTCTCTACACTATGGAATCTATTGATGAAACATTTCATAGCCACACCGATAAACTAGTCCAAGGATCAATAACATCATCCTTCCATTTATTACTTAAATCTTGTTATTGAAATTCAAATCAGTACTCCCATCATAATACTTCTAAAGTTAAAGTTAACATTCATAACTGATTTCAGGATAACTCAGACTACTTCACTTCCACTGTGCACTCTGATAAAATTTACTAAACCATCTAGGTTCACTAAATAAATCCTCTAAAAATTTATTTTACTTGGTACCAGAAAGATTCGAAACTATTAAAGTAAAGCTATTGAGTCTCTCTATCTCCTTTACCTCTCAGGTATATCATATCAAGGTTTATCCTGACCCGGTTCTCATACTGAAAGTCCTTCATAAATTTCACCATCCTTTTATGACTTCAATAACTCCAATCCAAGTCTAAATTATTCATACTTTCCTTGACAATTCTATTAGGTAATATTCTAGATCAACCTTCCTTTTGAAAAGATTAACAAGACTTCCAATCAATACTCTTATGTAAGAATCAACCATCTTATCGCT
This sequence comes from Areca catechu, assembly GCA_021397845.1. Taxonomy (NCBI): domain Eukaryota; kingdom Viridiplantae; phylum Streptophyta; class Magnoliopsida; order Arecales; family Arecaceae; genus Areca; species Areca catechu. The sequence continues at coordinate 145,699,329 of CM038049.1, read as the reverse complement.
CATAGAATGATCTTACCATAATTCTTAACATCAATTATCAAACCATCAAAAATGTTCTCTCTCATAGACTAAACCCATATAAATTTCTTAACACCAATCTCTTTGCTCAATACAACATCAGTAGCAGAGTAACTTAAATCTTCCAATACCAATTTGTCTTCTTACTATAATCCAGTATCATGATAATGAGGATCTTCCTATAGATCTTAATTTAACTTGGTATTTAACATATCCAATAATCTTCAATAATTATAAAATAGATCCAGTAATTCAATCACAAACCACTAACCTACACCATCAAGGATTCTACCAAGATGTGTATTACATAATATCATTTACTCCACTAAGTGCAAATCTATATATTATGCCAAATCCATTTTCTATTACATAATTTCATTAATAGTCTACATACAGATTCAATAATCTAATCAAAACTGCAAATTTAGACTATCAAGATTCCATCAAATTATGCATGCCATGCCGACATGATATAACCTAATCCACCAATAGAAAGTTACAAAGCTATACATCATCCTAAACACATTTTCCCTTATATATATTCAATCATACAGATTCATCAAAAACATATCCTCTCTAATATCATTAAACTCTTCCATAACTTATACTCTAAACATCTTCTTACAACAGTCCCAAAAATCAACAATCTGATAATTAACAACAGAACTAATATATTATCATAATCCACATCTACATCAGGTTCAGTATTCCAAAATCATTCAATTAACAAATGAACATATATATTCGATATACTATATTTTCAGGCCAGTACTCTTGATGCTTGGATGCACTCACTTATCAAAGGCAAAGATGCATCTTATTCAACTCTACAATATCCATCAAATGATTTCTTATCATGATTCTCTATTTATATCAAGTTTAGGAAACCCCACATCATTCAATTAGTAATTGATTATCCATATTCAGCACACCATATTTTTCAGGCCAACACTTCTAAAGATAGATCAAATCTATTTCTCGCATCTTATCTAGCTCCGAATATTCATAATATGCTTACTTATCATAATCAAAGAGTACAAATCATCTAGCTCTTACATTCATCCTGGATCAATCCCATTACTCATGTTATAGGTAAAAATCATGATCCTCTTTGTTACTAATGATATGCTAGATCTTGTGTATAATATCCAAAGATTATAAATCTAACCTTTAAATCTATTTTCTTCCCAACATCATATCTTGACTTGTCATGACACAAAATCTAAATATCTCTTAAATCACAGTCCATATTAATCATAACTCAAATTTCAATATCATTCAAATTATATCCCAAGAACTTATATCACAATTTCAAGTGATCATAACTTAAATTTTGACATCACTCGCATCACATCCTAATCACTTGTGTCACAATCCTAATGAATCATATTCTGGCTTCAGTATTATCCATATCGTGTCCAAACTATTTATATCTCAGTGCAAATAATCATAAACTAGGCTTCAACATCATTCATATTATGTCTTAATCACTTATGATACAATCTTTAATAAACATGAGCTTGGCTTCAATATTCCTTATATTATGTTCCGATCACTTATGTCATAGTTCCAAATAATCATAATCGAAGTTTTGATCATAAATCAAACTTTGATACCATTCTGTCATGTCTTACTAATCATCATATTAATTTCTTAATCTTTTATATCACAGACCTAAGTGATCATGCTCTTAACTTCAATACTATTCATGTCATGTCCAAACTACTTACATCATGATTCCAGGTAATCATAACCTAAGATATCACTCAGTCGCGTCCTAATAACCATCATGTGATTTCCAAATCACCTATGTCTTAGTCTCAAACAATCATGATCTAAATTTCGATGTCACTCATATCAATCATAATCACTTATGCCATAGTTCCAAGTCATCATAACCTAAGCTCTGACACTATTCTTGTCATATCATAATAACCATCATGTTATTATTATTTTAAATCACTTGTATCACCATCCCAAATGATCATAACCTAAGCTCTGATACCACTCTGCCATGCCCCGAATCCAGCACCGGAATCGGCTATGCGACTGGCCACACAAATCCTAGGTTTTACCCTAGAGATCATGACAGGCCTAGTACACAAGAGTCATTTACCTCAAAAAAATCTTATTCTTCACCAAGCCCGAATACCTGCACAACTCTGTGAAAGAAAAAAGTAGGGTTGTGAGCTTTACAGCCTAGTAAGGTCTCCAAATAGTCACCATCAATAATAATAATTTGAAAATAGCAAGAAGATAAGAGTACATATTATGCCATGCAACAAAATAACTCAAATATCACATACGACAAAACCTTTTGCAAAATCATGTTTCCTTTTCAAGTTTTCAATTTAATTATCCTTCTTCTTTAGGGTTCTGGACTAGCTATGGTCATGCTTCAACCCACGACTGGCAATCTCAGTATCACCCTTCAGCTTATGACTAGCAATCTCATTGTCACATTTCAGCCTGTGATTGGCAATCTCATAATTGACCATGTACAATATGTCTATATCCAGGCTCACGTACTAAGCCCGCTTTGGCTGTGTAACAACGATTCCGTGGCATGGCTACTCCAAACACCGTTATCACTTTATCCTTTCACATCATCCTGTCAAATCGTATCACGATATCAAACCAAATCATGTCATCACAAACTTCTCAATGACCGGCATCACGGTCCAAATCATTAAAATATAACTTTCTTGGTAAAACATGATATATAGGAACATAATTAATAATCTCAAACATACTATCCATCTCGAGAAATCAAATATATGATGCAAAATAAATATGCATGCTCATACGCATAGATCAAATCATGCTATGTAAAACAATATATTGAACTGGTGATCATGTCCAGAATTCTTACCATCCTAGAGCCAATCCAAAATACCCGAATCAATCTGTATCCGAAATTTGTGCGACGCCTTCCTGCTCAGAAGACTGATTCCCTACATTAATAAATAATTTTATTAAAATCTAAATTCTCAATTTTCATGAATCTTGAGAAAATCTCTTGATTCTCTCTCTCTTCTTCCTCTCTCCTCTTTCTTCTCTCTCCTCTTTTTTCTTCTTTTCTTTTTTTTCCCTTTCTCTTTCCTTTTTTTTTTCATTTTCTTTCTCTTTTTTTTTCCTCTTTTCCCGTTCCCTTCTCTCCTTCGTCTTGGGCGAACAGCCCCCCCCCTCTTTATTTTTTTTCTTCTTCTTCATGGAAGAGAGGGTCCTCCCTCATCAACACGACGACCACCGTCCCCCCTCGGCCACCTCCACCGGTGGCGCCACCACCCATCCCTTCCACCGCCATCACCTTCCTCACCATCGCAAAGGTGCGAGCCCAGACAAGGTACCAGCGAAGAGAACAAGAAGGCACGAGATCCCCGTGTAGGTGTATCAGCACAACGACCTGAACGGGATGTCCTCTCCCTAGTTCGTCTGGCAGCTACCAAGACCACCGCCGACATCGTTCCTCCCATCATTGGGCCGTTTGTCGCTGCTGAAATTGGGGGTACGCCTCCACCTGTGAAGCCACCTCTCTCCGGTGCTCCACCTGAAACTGAAGTCCACCTAATGCCACAGATAGAAGCCCAGAGGCCAGCAACTCAATGTTTCCCTGCTGAGCCTGCCACTAAACCTCGTACCGCATCGTTGCCTCCTCAGACCCTTCACAACCCGCTAGTCTTTTTGAGACCTTTTCAAATACACTGCATCCCGCAAACTTCTTTGAAACAAAGAGCTCATCCCAACTCTTCTAACCTAGAGACGAATCCTAAGAAAAATTAGGCTTTTCTTTTCTCTATCCCTGACAAGCTCTGCGTGACCGTCTGCACCCTTCCTGCTATCTCCAGAGCTGACATCTTCCAGTCGAAGCCATCTTGCCTTCCTAGCTGGAACATTAACCCGTGCTCCACAGCTCTTGGGACTCATGCTCCACCGCACTCCTGACCTCGAACTGATGTCTTCATATTCTGTTCCCATGACTGCAACACCAACCTGTGCTTCCGCAGTACACCCAGATAGCTGTGCAAACCTAATGCCAATGTCAGACCTCTTCTGCTAAGCCTCCTTCTTCCTTAAATCCTCCTCTTCCATGCTCGAACAAGGCTCGAAACCCTGCTCTGATACCAATTGTTGAGATTCCTAGGCAATGATCCCATTTATTTGGAGATCCGGACCAGTACCTATATGCAGTAAAAGCAACCTATTCTTGGATTCAATATCATGTAACAAAGGAGATATAGATAAGAGATGTATGTAGGAGAAAAAGAGAGATTGTAATTTTTTGGAGAAGAACCTTGTTATAATACACAAGAACAGGACACCGGCCTCCTCTCACAAACCCGAGTAGAAGCCCCCACCTGTGGACAATACCTCACCCAGGCTTTCCCTTCTCCAAAGCCCCGTGGAACATCCCATGGTCCAAGCCCTTCAAAAGATATATCCCTCACGTGCGCCTCTCTGAAGCCCTCCATCGTGGCCTCCTTGAAACCGAGGAGGTCTCCACTTGTGGACTCCCTCATGCAGGTTCCCATGGCCAAGTCCCCACGTGGACTCTCTCCACGCGATCTCCACACACAAGAAGATGTCACCAGGCTAGGACCGTGAGCCAAGCCTCACATCCTGCCTCAAACCATGGATACCTCAAAGGGGGGGCATTCCCCCCATGGTCTCGTCTCATGCAAATCGGAGATGCTTTGCCATCGCACGCCCTCCTCTCTTAAATAAAGTGGGCTATGAAATCCTGGTCTTCTTGGTGTTGGACGTCAACCACTTCTTGGACTACTTAGGCTAATAACTTCTTGAATCTTGTTAGGACTCAATCACGTAGGTGGTTAGAACTTGGATGGTCATATAACAAACTGGTTAGAACACCTTACATGGTTGGGCTTCCTAATTGGTTACAACTAACCAACTAACCAACCAACTAGATAACTTCATAACCAACTTAACAAACCTGGACTTAATCCCATAACCCAATTGGATTATATTACAATCTCTCAAAAAATTCTCCCCTAAGTCACATGATAAAAATACTCAATCCTGGATCAAGCCCTTGGCCCAGCATGCCATGATCCAAATATGACTCAGAGCTTCCCTGGAACACCTCCAGGAACTGCTTGGGACATCCCCCAAGATTCAAGGATCGTCTCCAGCATCCCTGCCATGACCTTCCAAGTCTCTCCAAGGCTTGGGAGCACCATGCAAAATCCTACAATCTCTACCTTGGTGCCCCTAAGCCTTGGCAAACCTGGTAATGTCATCCTGTACAACCCTGCTGTAACTGCATGTCCTGACAGCCACTTGTGCGGATCTCCTTTCCTCTGCCAACACCCTTCAGCTGCTGTTAGCCCTTGGAGGCCTCTGAGATAACCGCCTTCACAGTTGAAGACCCTTGCTTGTATTCTTGCACTATGATTGTAGCCTTCCTTCTGCTTGGCAGCTGCATCAATCTTTTCCTTGGACTTTCTTGGAGAGACCATAGCGAACCTGAGCCAGCACTCGCTAACTGGAGCTCTACTTGACACCATCTCCTCAAAGCCATGCCAATCTCTGCACACTTTGCTCCACCTGGCTAAGTGCACCCCTAGTGCTCATGCTAGGACTTGGCCAGTATTTCTGCACCTCCCGCTTTTAACTGGTGTTGAATCCTGCTCCACCTATGAAGCCACCTCTCTCTGGTGCTCCACCTGAAACTGGAGTCCACCTGATGCCACAGAAAAAAACCCCAAGGCTAGCAACTCAACGTTGCCTTGCTGAGCTTGCCACTGAATCTCGTACCCCCTCGCTGCCTCCTCGGACGCTTCGCAACTCGCGAACCTCTCCGAAACCTATTCAAATACACTACATCTCGCGAACTCCTTTGAAACAAAGAGCTCATCCCAACTCTTCTAACCCATCGATGAAACCTAAGAAAATTCGGGCTTTTCCTTTCTCTATCCCTGACATGCTCTGCATGATCGTCTGCACCCTTCTTGCTGTCTCCAGAGCTGACATCTTCCCGTCGAAGCCACCTTGCCTCTCCAGCTGGAACATTAACCCATGCTCCACAGCTCTTGGGACTCGTGCTCCACTGCACTCCTAACCTCGAATTGATGTCTTCCTGCTCTATCCTCGTGACTGCAACATTAACCTGTACTTCCATAGTACACCCGATAGCTGTGCAAACCTAATGCCAATGTCAGACCTCTTCTACAAAGCCTCCTTCTTCCTTGAATCCTCCTCTCCCATGCTCGAACAAGGCTCGAAACCCTGCTCTAATAAAAATTGTTAAGATTCTTAGGCACTGATCCCACTTGTTGGGAGATCCGGACCAATACCTATATGCAGCAGAAGCAACATATTCTTGGATTCAATATCATGCAACAAAGGAGATATAGAGAAGAGATGTATGTAGGAGAAAAAGAGAGATTGTATTCCTTTGGAGAAGAACCTTGTTATAATATACAAGAACGGGACACCGGCCTCCTCTCACAAACTCGAGTAGAAGCCCCCACCTGCGGACAATACCTCATGCAGGCTTTTCCTTCTCCAAAGCCCCATGGAACATCCCACGGTCCAAGCCCTCTACGTGATATCTCCCTCACGTGCACCTCTCTGACACTCTCCATCATGGCCTCCTTTAAACCCAAGAAGTCTCCACTTGTGGACTCCCTCACACAGGTTCTCATGGCCAAGTCTCCACGTGGACTCCCTCCACGCGGTCTCCACACACAAGAAGACGTCACCAGGCCAGGACCGTGAGCCAAGCCTCGCATCCTGCCTGAAACCGTGGATGCCCTAAAGGGGGGCGTTCCCCCCATGGTCTCCTCTAACACAAATCGGAGATGCTTTGCCATCGCACGCCCTCCTCTCTTAAATAGAGTGGGCGGTGAAATCCTGGTCATCTCGGTGTTGGACGTCAACCACTTCTTGGACTACTTGGGCTAACAACTTCTTGAATCTTGTTAGGACTCAATCATATGGGCGATTAGGGCTTGGATAGTCCAATAACAAACTGGTTAGAACACCTCACATGGTTGAACTTTCTAATTGGTTACAACCAACCAACTAACCAACCAACTGGTTAACTTCCTAACCAACTTAACAAATCTGAACCCAATCCCATAACCCAATTGGGTTACGTTACAATCTCTCAAAAAACTCCTCCCTAAGTCACATGTGAAAAACACTCAACCTTGGATCAAGCTCTTGATCCAACATGCTGTGATCCAAATATGACTCAGAGCCCCCGTGGAACACTTCTAGGAACCGCTTGGGATACGCCTCCAAGCTCTATAGATCACCACCTCCAGCATCGCTGCCATGGCCTCCCAAGTTTCTCCAAGGCTTGTGAGCACCACGCAAATCCCTATAGATTCCATGACCGACTCAATTAAATTCAGGAATTATTTTCTGAAATCCACGATATTTTGAATGAGAGATCAAAATTCTCCTTCTTTGTTTTTTTGTTCCACCGCGTCTTAGTGGTGTCAGGTTGACATACTTGTCTCTTAATGAAAAAAGACTACAAAAATCTAAGCAACTTTAATTGAACATTATCTTTTTACTTACCAAAAAAAAAAAAAATTTCTAGGATGGAGAAATTAGCATGTGGTTATATATATATATATATATATATATAAACTCAGATCACAGTACATGGCTGAACTGAGTTTCAATGGATTTTGTAAGTTGAGTTTTTTCCAGAATTACCAAAGAAATTTATATAGCCGTAATCAACCTAACTTTACATGTTTCATCCAAAAAAAAAAAAAAAAACCCTAAGTTTGCATTGATTCTTTTTTTTATGGAGGCTTCTTGGGCCTAATTTTTTCAAAAAAAAAAAACACATCTTCTTGGAGGTTTAGCATCCCACGTTTTGGATACGTCGGTTTAAGTCACGGAGACCCAGGTGTAGCATTTTCATCCACGGGAACTTGCCCGGTCCTCACGCAAGCAAGTCTTCTATTGATGCCAATCTTTCAACATTAAATTGGATGTGGATGGATGAACCACACGAGGACTTCTACTCTTCAATGAGATGTCCACCTCCCATAACGAATAGGTTAATAGTTTCACATCATAATGTGAAGGAAATAGCCATTGAATTGCTCCAAAAAGAAAACCCCAATTCTTCTCTAAATGGAGCTAAAAGTATCGTTACCATTGGTGATATATCTGCTTACGGAAATCACGGCAACCAAATCCAATGAATTCACATACAACGGATTTCAACGGAATGATTTACAGCTTGATGGCGTAGCAGAGATCACACCTAATGGCCTTCTGAGATTGACCAACACCACAAAAATGCAGCAAGGACATGCACTCCACGAAGTGCCACTGCAATTGAAGAACACCTCGGACGGTAATGTCTACTCTTTCTCTACTTGCTTTGTTTTTGCAATACTCTCCGAATATCCAGATGTTAGTGGCCATGGACTTGCATTTGTGCTCTCTCCAATCAAGGGTTTCCCCGGGGCTTTGCCCAGCCAATATCTGGGTCTCTTCAACTGGTCCAATAATGGCAATTCAACAAATCATGTCCTTGCCATTGAGCTAGACACCATCCTCAATATGGAATTTGGAGATATTGATGGCAACCATGTCGGAATTGATGTCAATGGATTAATGTCAAAAGACGCTGCATCAGCAGCATATTTCAATGAGAAAATTTCCGGGTTTAAGAACCTCAGCCTTATAAGCGGGGAACCTATGCAGGTATGGATAGATTATAGCAATCCAGAGAAGAAGCTAAATGTAACAATATCCCCCATCGATGTGCCCAAACCAAGCCGTCCCTTGTTGTCTTCTTTCATTAATCTCACCTCTGTAATATTAGACACCATGTATATTGGCTTCTCTTCTTCTGCGGGCTCCATTCTAACATCACATTATGTTCTGGGTTGGAGCTTTAAGGTGAATGGGCAGGCGGTTGCCCTCAACCTGTCCTGTTTACCATCACTTCCTTTTAAAAAGCAAAGAAGAAAGTCAACGTCTTTGATAATTTGGCTGCCCTTAGGAGTAGTGGTCTTCATAACTATAACTACCTGCACTATTGCTCACATAATAAGAAGAAAGGCAAGATATGCTGAAGTTCTTGAAGAGTGGGAGATAGAACATAGAACCCATAGATTCTCATATAGAGAACTATTCAAAGCCACCAAAGGCTTTCGAGAGGAAAATCTTTTAGGAGTTGGCGGTTTTGGAAGAGTTTACAAAGGCAAGCTACCTGGCTCGAAAGCAGAAATTGCAGTGAAGAAGATATCTCATGATTCTAGGCAAGGAATGAGGGAGTTCGTTGGGGAGATCACGAGTACCAGTCAACTCCGTCACCGTAATTTGGTCCACCTTCTTGGTTATAGCCGTAGGAAAGGGGAACTCCTTTTGGTATGACTTCATGCCCAATGGAAGTCTTGACAAGTTCCTCGATGATGCAAACGAGCCAACAACACTTAGCTGGAGTCAGAGACTAAACATTATCAGAGGTGTGGCTTCGGGTTTGCTCTACTTGCATGAGATTGGGAGAGATTGTGGTACACAGAGATATAAAAGCAGGCAATGTCTTACTGGATGCTGAAATGAATGGAAAGTTGGGAGACTTTGGACTATCAAGATTGTATGATCATGGTAGCGATCCCCAAATCACTCATGTGGTGGGAACTTTTGGTTACATAGCTCCAGAGCTCACTAAAACAGGCAGGGCAACTACGTGCACTGATGTCTTCGCCTTCGGGGTTTTCATACTAGAGGTTGTCTGTGGAAGGAGGCCAATAATTCAACAAGAATCATCGGATCTTCATTTGGTGGACTGGGTTTGGAGGAGTTGGAGGAATGGAGTAATTCTAGAGGTTTCAGATTCAAGACTGGGGTGTTATTATGATCCGGAGGAAGTGGAACTGATCTTGAAGATTGGATTGCTCTGTTCTCATCCTGCACCTGCAGCTAGACCAACCATGCGCCAGGTGATGCATTTGCTGGATGGTGATCTCTCACTGCCCGAAATACCTAAGGATGGGAGGGGCATCACTGTTTCATCACCAGGGCATGGGGAAGAACTAGAAGAATCATAATAAGTGTCACTTGTTACCTGTAAACTGTTCCATCCACTGGCAAGGAGCGATTCCTCCTTGAAGGTCGTTGACATAACCAGTAGAATTTGAATGTCTTATTTTATTGTTTTCTCCCTTCTCACTTCACTCAGAGACATTATTTACATCCAATTAAGCGGTCATATTCATTTTTTATGCTCATTTAAAGATGAACACAAACTACCATGAACACCAAGTAATTCGGAGCAGGTCATTCAGCTTCTTTATCTTAGATGAAAAATGTATGTGACATTGTACTTAAGTTGCTTTTGATAACAGATAATACATCTAGATTACCAGCAATTTAACAGGACCTCACTACATTACCATATTTGATATATTTTCTGAGTGATAATCTATCATGTATGATAATCTGGATTGCCTTTATCTCTAGGAAGGATAGTAATCTAGGTTACTACCTTCCAGGTAATCTAATTACCTTCACCTTCTCCCTTCCTCTTCCCTTCCAAAGGAATCTAGGTTACCCCTCTGGACAGGAGCAGCCCCAGGTCACCTTCCAAAGGAATAGGACAACTTTCGGTTGAACACCCAGTCTCCGTATCTATGCACTATACAACCTTGGATCCAATACAACTCTGTAGAGGTCATAAAGATCCCTGATCTTTATCTTCAGGCTATAGGTAAAACAACAAACCCTCTTGTGAAGAGTGTCATATCTAGGAATTAACATAGATAGCGTTCCATCTCCTCTTCCTAAGGATGATTAAGTCATAGATCCCCATGTTCGAACCCATGCACATTACTATTGACCATGGTAGGCCATTATCTTAAGGGTAAATCCAACATCCATGCATCCCATATCATATTCATGGACCGCTAATTTCCAATGGACCATCTGATGTTGGCCATTGCCATTGGAGCATGGGTACAAATATGTTTCCAAATGAAAGAGCTATTTTGGCTTGCTAGAATATCAACGAGTGATATCCATGATCCATACATAGCCTTTATGATAGAGTTCCTTAAGCTGTTTGGATCCAACAAGTGTCTTGTAGCATGTTTAGCCATCAGAATTCCTATCCTAGTCATAGGCTTAGAACTTGGCTAAGGCCGGCCTGACTTTGGATCAGACCATGGACTAGGCCCGAATAATATCAAGTCAGGTTTGGACTGAGATATAGAACCTATTTTCTTTTCAAATATCATTGGCCCACCTTGAGCCTAGCCCATGCTCAAGCTTGAATTTATTTAGGTTTGATCCTAGCCTGATTTAAGGCTTAAGCCCAAACACCATTTAAGGCTTGAGCCCAAAAACCATTTAAGGCTAAGCCATTTAAGTTAGGCTTAGTCATTTTAGTTCCGACCAAAATTAATTAGTGGAAATCCAAAAATGGCTCTTCTTTTCTCAAAGTCCGATCCGATACAATCCCAAATAAAAACCTCTTTTCCTGGCCTAGGATTTTGAAGTTCTCCATTCTGCTTGTACTGCTAGTTGGCCACTTCAAAGTATAATTTAGCAGTCTCGCATCATTATACCCATCAATCATCACTGATTCCAACATGACATTCCTTGCAGGTGCTTTCCAGAAAAGCACCTCAACTTGTTAGAAATCGCTGGATTGCAGGTAGAGAGTGATCATGGAGGCATAAGTGATGTATCTAGCCCAATCTAGCTCAAGAGCTCTCCTTGGACAACAATGAAAGGATCTTGAAAAAAATATTACAACATAAGAGGCCCCTCTCACCACATAATCAAGAATTCAAGAATCACTTGATGCAGAGAAGGAAAAAAGAACTCCCCAATCTCTCCTCTTCTTCCATGGTTGCCAAGAAAGCAAAATAAGTTTTTTTTCCAAGCATCATCAAATTAGACGTTTCCAAAGTATAAAGAAGAAGAAGAAGGGATTAAATCCTACCTACCTCAATGCATCAAGAACTCCAATAGACTCCATGGGCAAGAGAGGGAGAGAGAAAACGAGGGTGCTTTTTGGGTTTCGAGGATGGGAAAGAAAGTATGAGGGAAAAAAACAAGGCTTACCCTCTAAGAAGACCATAGCCCATAGGGCAAAGATTGGAGATTGTGCACGGTAAAAAAAAATTTAAAAAAAGAACAAAGAAATGAGAAAAAAAAAGTAACAAACATGGGAGCATTTTTTCTAAATAATATGCATAGTTTGGAAACTATTTACTAAACTATCATTATTTTGTCACGAAGGATGTAGGTTCAACACATAATTTCAGGTAGCCAAGTCACTACTAAAATGGCCACTAGAAATTATGAGTTGAACCCACAATTTCATGATCCTCATTAATTTTTTTTTTTAATTTTCATTCTCTTCTTCTTCAAAGAAAGAAGACTTCATCGTCTATACCTGCCTCCATCCCTAGTCATGTTCTCCCCCTTGCACAGTGGCGTTCTCCCTCTCTCCAGCGGCGTTCCCCCCCACCCGCCGCGGCGGCATCCCCCTAGCAGTGTTATCCGCCCCCCACGGGTAGTGGCATGCTCCCCTTCTTTCTAGTGATGTTCTTCCCCACTGCACCCCTAACTAGCATCCCCCTGGCATCGTTCTTCCTAGGCAGCTTAGTATCCAATTCAAAAAATTGTAATGTTTTGAAAAAACAAAATGGCTATCTTAAATCAAAAAATGTTAAAATGGTTTGAAATAGTCCAAAAATGGTAAATACAGCTGTTGGCGTGGAGTCCCTGTTCCGACCGGTCAGAGCTGCTGCACCACAGGATCGCTCCCCGGTTCACCTGCAAAATAGGTCCCTTGCTGGAGTTGCTCCGGCGGGGGACACTCTGATGCCTAAGTCAGAGGCAGGTTCCAGCCACAGAATGGGGAAGATTTTGGAGATGCAGATGGAAAGGCTATATGAAATTAGAGTATATCGTGTCCTTAAGCATTTCCTTCTACCGCTATTTATAAGGGGCCGTCCGGCCTGCGGGTCCGTTCTTCTCCTAGTGATTACGGGGAGTTAATTTCTTTTCATGATTGGTAATCGTGGATTGCCATTGAACGGTTCTGGCCAGTCCGAACACGTGGCAGCTGGAGTTGCGCGCCATGATCATGGCATGTAGATAGTCGATAGTAACCATTGGTTACTGTTGCCTATCTGAGATAGATCGTGGATCCATCTTCAGATTTTTCCAGCTTAGAGAGATTCTCATAATTAAATCAGGAATTTTCTCGTCTTTGGATCTTCTCGGTCGGAGATCCTGTCTTCAGTGTGAGTCGAGGACTTGGTGTTTACCAAGGACTGGAGATCATGTCTTCAGTAGAAAATGAAGAGTATGTCCTCGGAAGTCGACGAGAAGCATGGTCTTCGGTTAGGGCCGAAGACATAATTCGAAGGTCTCACCTTCGGATGTCATAGGCCGACGGAGAGCCTTGAGTTGCCCGTAGTTGGCCTGATCTTTCTAGGCCCGAAGTTGTTGGTTCAGAGAAAAGGCCTTCGGTCAGCAGAACTGGTGTTCGGCTTGTACTTGGACCGGGATATCCCAACAGTTGCCCCATACTCTCAGTTTTCGAAGCGAAGATTTGCCTCTAGAAGTGGGAGTACCAATGCTTTGTCGTTTTCCTCCTAGGGAATAGTGTAGTGGATGATCATGAGATCTCTGATTAGACTGCCCATCATGACTGCTGGTTGATTTGAGAATCAGACGGGGGATAGTTGTCAATTCCTGATTGGGGGAGAAGAAAAGAGCGAGTGGCCCTGGGACCGTCTCTTCCTTTCTCGTTGCGTGATGGTTCAGTCAATCTTTCGGTTGGGATTTGGGCGATTATGGTGGCTTCTCCCTGCCCGTTGGATGATGGATGTGCTTCATCCTGGCCGCTAGTCCAAGATGGGTTACCTCCTTGGGTTACCCTTTGTCAAATCAATCTAGTGGGACTTTAGAGGCTCCTGGTCTCCTTTTGGGAAAGAGAGAAGGTCCGGCTGAGGAAGCTTCTTCAACCTCGCTTCATTCTTCGTTCGGCCTTCCCTGTTCTTGACTACCAGTATATTCTGCAGGTAGAATCTTCCTTCTACCTTTTTGTTTCATTCTTTTATAATGGAAGAAACTGTAGAAAGTCAGGGGGGACAAGTTGGGCCCTCTAGGACCGGTGACGTAGTAGGTCCATAGTCGATCCCTAGTTCAGTTTCACAGGGGAAGATGACCTTTCTTCGGGAATGCTATCGCATTCCTGAGGGGTTTCCTTTCGTCTTCCTCGCATCTGAGGAACGGGTGAACAAACCTCCTCCCGGGTTCTTAGCCTGTATGAAGACCATCTGAAGGCTAGCCTTTGATTTTATTTGCATCCTTTTTTGATCAAGATCTTTCGCCTGTACCTAGTAGTGCAGGTGTAATTGACCCCGAATAGCATTCGGAACGTCTGTGAGTTTCTGGTTCTGTGCCGTATTGCAAACATAGAACCTATGACCAACTTATTCACAGCCCTTTTTGTACTCAAGAGGGATTTTCATAGCAGCGGATGGTGGGTGATCGGCCCTCGATCAGGCCGCAAGATCATCAAGGACATGCCCAGTGCCATCCACGGGTGGAAACCTGTTTTTGTGTTTATATTGTCCATTGATCCATGGGGCTTCGACATTGTTTGGAAGAAGTCTCGTCTAACCGCCAATGATGGGAAAATGGTTTCGGTGGTTGACCATTCAGATTACGATCTTCTGATTAATTTCGAAGTTGCCCCTATCCGTGAGTTGTTGGAGGAAAGAAATCTCTATCTTGCAGGGATTAGCAAGTTCTCCGTATTAGGTATAGTGACAGAAATTTCTACCCCTTTTCTCCTATTTTTGTTGTAGCTCAGTCGACTTAAAGAAATTTCTCTGCTTGTAGGTGGCGAAATGAAGCCTAGCCTGAGCTGGCTCCGTCAGACTTCTGAGAAGAGGGTAGCTCAGGCCCCTCTCACCAGGTCAGCAATTCAGAAGATGGTCCGAAGAGATGGTCCTGAGGGGGACTGGAGAACTTCATCTTCCCGGGGAACCTCAGAGGAAGATGTGGTGCCCATAGAAGAGGCCCCGTCAAGACCTCATCTGGTTGAAACTTCACCGACGGTTACCTCCCCGGTCCGCACAAGGGGGAGTCCGCCTCAGGTGGCGGATGTGCCACCGCTTTATCCCCCTGCAGCTGATAGGGGCAAAGCGCCGCAAGTCGAGGGAGAGTCCGCTCATGGCGCTTCCCCAGCTGGAAGCCGTCTGGTGAACTCTTCGGAGCTTTCTCATACGGGGGGACTGTTGGTCCCCGCCATAGCCAGGAAGGCACTGAAGAACACATTACTGCCTCACGATTTGGCAGTTCTTCGAAGTCGAAACCTTCCTGTTGCCCTGAAATGGTGCCCAAGAGGGGGGGTGAATTGGGTATTTTAAAAATTAAAGCAATATATGTGCTATCAAGTTCTAAGGTGAAGAGTGATAGTGCTCAAGTAATTGTGCAACGGAAGCAATGAAATAAAACAACAATTAAAGAGCAAAAGAAGATAAAGAGTAAAGCAATGCAAACACACAAGAAGTATAGTGGTTCGGTGCACCTAGCACCTACATCCACTCCCCAAGCTCCACTTGGAAATTTCCACTATAATCTTTAGATTACAGCCGACTTGTTTTACCAAGCTCACAAGTCAAAACCTTACACACTTGTTTTGGCTTCGGGCTTAAAAGCAACCCTAGTTGGTTTTATCAATTGGCTCACCAACAAACCTCACTCACTTATTTTGGCTTCGGGCTTACAAGCAACCCTAGTTGGTTTTATCAATTGGCTCACCAACAAACCTCACACTAGTTTCAAATTCCCTTGAAACTAGCTAGAGACAAAAAGAATATGAATACAATGAATAAAACAAGACAAACTCCTTTTGAGCAAAAAGTAATTCGATGTAGCTCTTGATGGAGACTCTTCAAGCCTTTCTCTTGGAATCTTTGGACCTCACTAAATGCCAAATACTTGAAAGTTGGATTCCTCAAAGATGGAAAGCTTTTGGCTAAGGAATCTCTTGGTTTTCTCACTCCTTTTGGCTTGGAATTGATTGAAGGCTTTGTACTTTGACTCTTAACTTTTTCACTTTGTCTCCTTGTCTTTTTTGAAGTTTGGTGGAGGTTAAATACCTCATTCAAGCTGAAACAACTCCACAAGACCGTTAGAATCAAAAATATGGCTATTTATGGCCGTTAGAAATCAAATCAAAAGTTCAGAAAAACTAGCCGTTTTGCCATGAGTCGACCTCTAGATCAAGTGTCGACCTCATGAGTCGACCTCCAGTTTATTTTAGGCAAAAATCCAGAAAATCATAGTTCTGCCCAGTTTGAATTCTCAGGCTATGAGTCGAGCTCTGGTGTCGACCTCTGGACAGGTGTTGACCTCTGGTGGTCGACCTCTGGAGCGTGCCACTGAAATTTTGCCGTGCCGGCCTTGCTGAACTTTTCTTCTCTTCATGAGTCGACCTCTGGTGGTCGACCTTAGACAAGGTGTCGACCTCTGGTGGTCGACCTCTGATCTAAAATTTTCTGAAACTCTAGAGAGGTGCGTGCCATGCTTGAGTTTCTCTAAGCCTTTGTTTCTTTTGTCAATTATTTCTTAACAGGAAGGTCCAATATGAGAAATTTGATCTTGTTCAAGGTAGAAGAGCTCTTTTCCAAAATCAGGCAAACTTGGTTTCATCATTGTACTCTTAGTACTCTTTTTGAATAACCTAAGTCCTGAAACTTTATCTTGAGATGAAACATTAGTCCAAACATATACTCAACCTTTTGTTAATCATCAAAACTAAGGAGCCTAAGCCAACAATCTCCCCCTTTTTGATGATGACAAAATCTTGAGTATATATGCCATTGAGTCCAAAAGCAAAATATAGCACTAATAAAAATTTTCAAAGAATCCTTACATGCATTAGTATACCATAAAAATTTTACTTTTCATCTATCTCTTTTTTTTTTGTGAAAACATTCTCATGAGTCAAAAAGATTAGAAACATACAAGCTTTACTCATAAGAATCATATATACTTTACTATACTCTACTCCATGAAAGAGTCATAAGAACCATATATACATACTATATATACATATTCTACTCATAAGAAAGAGTCATGAGAATCTCGTATATACTTTACTACTCCCCCTTTTTGTCAAGAATCAAAAAGTCCAATTTTGTAGTGAAAGATATATTAAGGAAACTTATGTTCCATTACAATGAAGTATTTAGTTGCATAAAATACATGCTCCCCCTCAATTTGTGCATTCAATATAACAAAAACATTCTAACTTGAGGGTTTAAAAAGATAAATGCTAAGAGCTGGTATCAGATAGTAAAATATCACAATATAGATAAAAACAAATGTATTCAGTTACAAAATTGCTTACATAGTAAGCACAAAACACTGATACATTAGATCATACAAAGCAAACTAAGTACAACAAGTAAATCTATGAGGCTACTCCTCATCAGAAGGTATATCAAAAGAGATAGGAGCCGAGATCCTAGATGAGGATTTTGGAGTCCTATGAGTGAGACTCCGAGTCCTCAGAGAGGGACCAGACCTAGGGGTAGTCCTACGAGATCTATAGGTCCGAGGAAAGGGCTCCATAGGTGTCCTGACTGAAGCAGTAGCAGAAGGAGTAGATGGATCAGTATGCTGAGTAGACTGAGCTGGAGTGTGCCTGCGACTAGCTCATAAGCAGTGGGATCATCAATATCTGTCTCTGTATGCTCATCTATATCATCCGAAATCCCTGTAATAGTCTCAAAAGTGACTCAGTAAGCTCAGTATCTACTGGCACATCTGTAGCTGGAGGATCTGTACTCGGAAGATCAGTAGAAGGAGGATCAGTAGAAGGGGGAATCTCTGGAATCGGATCTGCAGGTGGAACATCAGAGCTACCTGCTCCAGGCTGATCTCCATCACTGTCACTGTATCCACTGGAGTCATCATCATCATCATCAGAATGTGGTGGAGATACTGTCGGATCTACAATTCCTGGTGGCAATGCTAATCTCAGTAGGCTGAGGATCTATCGGAATCCTGCATCTACACTAGCTAAGAGAGCTCCAATGCGCATATCTTTGTGTATCCGCAGATCATGTAGCTCCTGTCGTATACCAGTAATCTCTGTCCAGACCTCTGAAATGTGATCAGTCACTCTCTGCTCAAAGTCCGATATCCATGCTGTAGTCCTCCGTGGTGTAGCAATAGCAGTAGGTGCTGGAGCTGATGAGGGTGGTGGCGTGAATGGCTCAGGCTCCGCAGTCTCTGACTCTGGTGCTGGACGAGGAGGTGTACCATGATCAGTAGGCTCTGAAGGCCCTGCCTCAGCTGCTCGGATCTCATCCTCCTCATCTGGCTCCTGGCCAGACTCTCGTCGCACCCAACGGTCACCTATCAGTCGAAATCCCATCATATGCAGGGATTTCTCTCCATATGTATCAGTATGCTGCAGCTGACTGAAGGGTATACCATCAAATGAAACACCATGCTCCCTGAATAGCTGTGTCATTCCCATGCCATATGGCTGAACTAGTCTCCTGTGAGATGCTGCCTCACCCATCTGCTGAAGCATGATCCTGGAAAGGTTGATGGGAGTCCGCTGTCTCAGGGACACCATCAACACCAGCTCACGCTCAGTGATAAAGTCGAATCTCCCGCTCTTCGGAATCAAGATACGGGCGATGATATGATGCAGTACTCTCATCTCCAGTGAAAGCTGGTTAGCGGCTACTGTGGAAATGCCGCTAACATCCTCACGCTCTAGAATACATCTGAAGGCATGCTCTCTGTCGCTGATCGAGGTGGCAGCAGTGCCATGAAGTGGAATCCTCCAAACGCGACTGATGACCTCCGGTGTCACTGGAATCTCGATCCCACGTACAGTAGCTGACCATCCAATGCCATCAGTGGCCATGGATCCATAGAACTCCCTGATGAGGTCTGGGTAGAATCTCTCAGTCATCGTACAGAAGTGAACCAGACCTGCATCTCTCAGCACATCTCCTATAAAAAAGTGATGCTGATCCCAGAAAGGTATATCCACACGCCTCCCACTCGCAATGCTCTTCCGTACTAAGCTGGCTGGCACTGGTGCAGGTGGCTCTGGGGTCGGCTCACGCTCATGTCTGATCTTTCTTCGTCGCTCAGTGCTACCTTGGCCTTGTTCCAATCTCCTTTTCCTTACTGCCAAGTTCTTTCTTGGACCCATATGAAAGGAAGAGGGGTAAATTAGGGAGAAGTATGATAAAGCAAGGCTAAGAGGAAAGGAGCCAAGAGAAGAGAGGGAAAGAGAGGTTCACAATTTGAGAAAAAGAGGAAATGGTGAAATGGTGAGATAAGGTTTGTGAGAATGAAGAAAATCGAGAGTAAATGGAGAAAAAGTAAGAAACGGAGGAAGGAAATAAGTGATTTCAATTGAAAAACAACCGAGATTTGAGGGTAGATAGATGCAAAAGCTTTCGGTTGTCCAAAACCAAGAACACGGTCAAAAAATGGTTTGGTTCCAAGGAAAGCAAGAGGAGAGGAGAGGATTACCCAAAAAGATGAAGGAGAAGGTTGGAAATCCACAGTTTAGAGGTTTAGGGAAGTTGGAGGGGGACCACACGAAGGAGAAATGGAAAGAAATGGAGAAAAAGTGGCTTGCGGACGGGTTTTAAAAAAGGAGATTTCCGTTCAAGTGTCGACCTCCAAAAACCTTAGGGGTCGACCTCAAGTGTCGACCTCCGAGAATTAAAGTATCGACCTCCAACAATAAATTACCCAAAATAAAATTCTGTAAAATTTAAAAAATTGATAAAATTTAGAAAAATAACCTTTAAACATATTTGAGAATTTATAAATCATTTTTGAGGAATTTTGATGAGAATTGAAGAGTTTCAAGCAAAAGGATCAATGACTCCCAGTTCTCTTTGATCATACAAAATCTATCTTCATTCAATGGTTTTGTGAATATATCAGCCAATTGATAATCAGTACAAATAAATTCTAACAACACATTAGAGTTTTGAACGTGATCTCTTATGAAGTGATGTCTTATTTCAATATGTTTGCTTCTTGAATGTTGTACAGGATTTTTCGTTAAATTGATTGCACTAGTATTATCACATCTTATGGGTGTCTTAGTTAGTTTGATGCCAAAGTCCTCGAGTTGTTGTTTGATCCATAGAATATGAGCACAACAGCTTCCAGCTACTATATATTCGGCTTCCACCGTAGATAGAGCAACCGAATTCTATTTCTTACTGCTCCATGAAATCAAATTAACTCCTAGGAATTGACAAGTTCCACTAGTACTTTTACGATCAAGTTTATACCCAGCAAAATCAGCATCAGAATATGCAATTAATTCATATGATGACTCTCTAGAGTACCAAAGACCAATTTTGATTGATCCAGATAAGTATCTAAATATACGTTTTACAGCTAAGAGATGTGATTCTTTAGGAGCAGACTGAAAACGTGCACACATACAAACACTAAACATTATATCTGGTCTACTGGCAGTTAGATATAGCAATGAACCAATCATGCCTCTATATAATTTTTGGTCTACTGATTTACCACATTCATCTTTGTCTAATTTACATGAAGGGCTCATAGGGGTACCTATTGGTTTGGTAGTCTCCATCCCAAACTTTTTCAACATTTCCCTTGTGTACTTGGCTTGGTTGATGGAGATCCCCTCTTTGGTTTGCTTAATTTGGAGTCCGAGGAAGAAGTTGAGTTCTCCCATCATGCTCATCTCGAACTCACTCTGCATTAACTTTGCAAATTCTTGACAAAGATATTCGTTAGTAGCACCAAAAATAATATCATCTACATAGATTTGTACTACTAAGAGATCATCATTTTTCTTTTTCAAAAATAATGTATTATCTACATTACCTCTAGAAAAATCATTCTTCATCAAAAATGAACTTAATCTATCATACCAAGCTCTAGGAGCTTGCTTTAAACCATACAATGCTTTATGCAATTTAAAAACATGGTTAGGAAATTCATGATTTTCAAAACCAGGAGGTTGATCAACATAAACTTCCTCTTCAATAAATCCATTTAAAAAAGCACTCTTAACATCCATTTGAAATAACTTGAAATCCATAAAACAAGCAAAAGCAAGTAAAAGTCTAATTGCTTCTAGCCTAGCAATAGGAGCAAAGGTTTCATCAAAGTCGATCCTTTCTTCCTGGTTGTAGCCTTTAGCAACAAGTCTAGCTTTGTTCCTAGTTACAATACCATGTTCATCAAGTTTATTTCTAAAAACCCATTTTGTGCCAATTACAGAAACATTAAGGGGTCTTTCAGTTAAAGTCCAAACATTATTTCTTTTAAATTGATTTAGTTCATCTTGCATAGCATTAATCCAGTTACAATCTTTTTCAGCTTCTTCTATTGACTTAGGCTCTACCTGAGATACAAAAGCTAAATAATCACAAACATTTCTAATAGAAGAGCGTGTACTTACTCCCTTTGACGGATCACCAATTATTAGCTCTTTGGGGTGTCCGTGTGCATACCTCCACTCTTTAAGTAAAGGTTTTGGTGAAGTTGCATTGATCTCTTGAGTTTGATCTTCATTTTCTTGATCATCATCTCCTTTGGGCTCATCTTCATTGATTGTCAAATATTTAAGCTTCTTTGTACCTGTTTCATCATCAATAGAATCTTCTTTTCTAGAAGATTTTTCGTTAGATTCATCAAACACTACGTGAATTGATTCTTCAACCAGAAGAGTTCTTCTGTTGAAGACCCTGTATGCCTTGCTAGAAGTAGAGTATCCTAAGAAGATATCTTTATCTGACTTGGCATCAAATTTACTGATATTGTCTTTGCCATTGTTTAATATGAAACAACGGCAACCAAATACACGAAAATACTTAAGATTTGGTTTTTGATTTTTCCAAAGCTCATATGGTATTTTCTTCAAAATAGGCTGAATTAAAACACGATTTAAAATGTAACAGGAAGTATTAATGGCTTCTGCCCAAAAATATCTAGGTAAATCGTTTTCGCAGAGCATTGTGCGTGCCATTTCTTCAAGTGTCATGTTCTTTCTTTCTACCACCCCATTTTGTTGAGGTATCCTAGGTGCAGAAAAATTATGACTAATGCCATTTTCATTACAAAAAGCTTCAAAATCATGATTGTCAAATTCAGTTCCATGATCACTACGCAAAGAAACAATAGTGAGATCTTTTTCGTTCGAAACCCTTTTATGAAATTTAACAAAAGCTGAAAACGTTTCATCTTTATGAGCTAAAAACATCACCCAAGTAAATCGTGAGTAATCATCTACAATTACTAGCCCATATTTTTTACCTCCCAAACTAGTTGTTCTGGTTGGTCCAAAGAGGTCCATATGCAATAATTCAAGTGGTCTAGTAGTAGATACTACTCCTTTAGGTTTGAAAGTAGATTTAGTTTGCTTTCCAAATTGACATGCAGCACAAATCTTATCTTTTTCAAATGTGAGTTTTGGCAATTCTTTTACAAGATTCTTTTTGCTTAATTTTGAAATCAACTGCATACTAGCATGCCCTAGCCTACGATGCCAAAGCCAACTAGTTTCACTTGCCTTGGCTTTCCTAGCCACTAGGCATTGACCACTTTCCATGGCTAGATCATCAAGATCAATCATGTAAATGTTTCCATGCCTATGACCAATGAACTTGATGCCATCGACATCTAGACTAGATACCATGCACAAAGATGATTAAAAAATTACTTAAAAACCCTTATCACAAAACTGACTAATGCTAAAAAGATTATGCTTCAAGCCATCAACAAATAATACATTATCTACATAAGCATTAGGGATGATATGGATTTTACCAATTCCGACGATTTTGCCTTTTCCATTATCACCAAAAGTAACGTTTCCACCATCAATAGCTGCTAGTGATGAGAATTGCTTCACATCCCCAGTCATGTGCCTTAAGCAACCACTATCCAGATTCCACAATCTTCTTTTATTTTTGGTTGCAAGGCACACCTGCAAAAATTAATCAAGTTGAAACTTTAGGTACCCAAGTCATCTTGGGTCCTTTAGGGTTAGTCAAATTGGTTCCTTTTGGAACCCAAATCTTTCCAAAGGTATTTAATTTTCTTCTATTACAAATATATGATTTATGTCCTAACTTACCACATGCATAGCAGGTAATATTAGAAGATGCAGGTATGAAAAAGTTTTTGTAAAGTTTTTGCTGATTGTGTGGCTTAAATCCAAGTCCAGCTTTGTTAAACACTGCATGTTGACTATTTAAAAGCATGCTTAATTTTTCTGAACTAAAAGTAAACTTTTCTACAAAAGGTTTTACTTTTTCTAACTCTTCCTTGTAATTCTTGTTTTGAAGCAATAGTTCTTTATTTTGTTTTTCAATTTTCTCATTAGTTTTAAGACTTCTATTATTTTTCAAAGAATCATTTTCTTTTAAAAGATTATCCTTATCATTTGTCAAGGTCTTTACATGTTCAGTTAATTTCTTGTTTTCTTGAATTAAATCTTCAATTTCAGTTGAAAACTTTTCTGAATTTTTGGTAAGCTCAAAATTTAGCTTTCTTAATTTCTTATTTTTCAGTTTTAATTTTTATATTCCATAACTAAATCATCAAAAGCATCATGCAATTCATTGAAAGTAAATTCAATTTCAGGTTCAGAATTTACCTCATTATCTTCATTGGCCATGAAACATAAGTTGGCGACTACCTACTGCTCTTCATCACTGCTGGAGTCCTCACTCTCACTCCAGGTAGCCATCATGGCTTTCTTTCTCAACATCCTTCGACTCTTTTTAAGCAAAGGGCAATCCGTTTTATAATGTCCAGGCTTCTTGCACTCGAAGCAGATGGGTGGATCCCTTTCTTTTTCTTTCTCTTTTTCTTTATTGTGATCACCTTTTTATGGCCTTTTCTTGTAGAAGCCCTTCTTCTTTCTCATGAATCTTTTGAATTTTCTTGTAATGAGGGCTGTCTCATCATCATCAGCTTCTTCTTCTGATTCATCACTTGACTCTTCCTTTGTAGTGGACTTGAAGGCTATGGCTTTCTTTTTCTTGTCATTGTCCACTGTCTTCTGCTTTAGTGAAAGCTCGTAAGTCATCAGTGATCCAAGAAGCTGCTCGAGAGGTAGAGTATTGACATCCTTGGCTTCTTCTATGGCTGATACTTTCGCATCCCATGAAGCCGGAAGAGACTTGAGAAGTTTGTTAACCAGTTCACCATTAGATATAATTTTTTCCAAACTCTTCATACCATTTACTATATTGGTAAATCTAGTATACATTTCACTTATACTTTCAGTTGGTTCCATCCTGAACATCTCATACGTATGAATGAGCATGTTCACCTTTGTGGTCTTCACTTGGTGTGTACCCTCATGGGTAACCTCAAGTGTATCCCAAATTTCTTTGGCGAAAATATAATTTGATATTCTGTTGAATTCACTAGGGTCAAGTGCACAGAATAGCAAATTCATCGCCTTAGTATTTAACTCAGCTTGTTTGATGTCATTGTCATCCCATTCTTCTTCAGATTTTGGGGTGATAATGCCATTAACCAAGTGAGTGGGCTGATGAGGCCCTTTAATAATTACTCTCCATATATGATAATCTACAGCTTGTAAATAAATATGCATACAAGTTTTCCAGTATGTGTAGTTTGTGCCATTAAAGAAAGGAGGGCGATTTGATGCTTGTCCTTCAACTACACCCATTCCAATTGGGGCGGCCATGATCTTTCACTCAAGATCGTTGGACCTACAAGAGAGTACCGGTGCTCTGATACCACTTGTTGCCCAGAAATGGTGCCCAAGAGGGGGGTGAATTGGGTATTTTAAAAATTAAAGCAATATATGTGCTATCAAGTTCTAAGGTAAAGAGTGATAGTGCTCAAGTAATTGTGCAACGGAAGCAATGGAATAAAACAACAATTAAAGAGAAAAAGAAGATAAAGAGTAAAGCAATGCAAACACACAAGAAGTATAGTGGTTCGGTGCACCTAGCACCTACATCCACTCCCCAAGCTCCACTTGGGAATTTCCACTATTATCTTTAGATTACAGCCGACTTGTTTTACCAGGCTCACAAGTCAAAACCTTACACACTTGTTTTGGCTTTGGGCTTACAAGCAACCCTAGTTGGTTTTATCAATTGGCTCACCAACAAACCTCACTCACTTGTTTTAGCTTCGGGCTTACAAGCAACCCTAGTTGGTTTTATCAATTGGCTCACCAACAAACCTCACTCACTTGTTTTAGCTTCGGGCTTACAAGCAACCCTAGTTGGTTTTATCAATTGGCTCACCAACAAATCTCATACTAGTTTCAAATTCCCTTGAAACTAGCTAGAGACAAAAAGAATATGAATACAATGAATAAAATAAGACAAACTCCTTTTGAGCAAAAAGTAATTCGATGTAGCTCTTGATGGAGACTCTTCAAGCCTTTCTCTTGGAATCTTTGGACCTCACTAAATGCCAAATACTTGAAAGTTGGATTCCTCAAAGATGGAAAGCTTTTGGCTAAGGAATCTCTTGGTTTTCTCACTCCTTTTGGCTTGGAATTGATTGAAGGCTTTGTATTTTGACTCTTAACTTTTTCACTTTGTCTCCTTGTCTTTTTTGAAGTTTGGTGGAGGTTAAATACCTCATTCAAGCTGAAACAACTCCACAAGACCGTTAGAATCAAAATATGGCCGTTTCTGGCCGTTAGAAATCAAATCAAAAGTTCAGAAAAACTAGCCATTATGCCATGAGTCGATCTCATGAGTCGACCTCTGGATCAAGTGTCGACCTCATGAGTCGACCTCCAGTTTATTTTAGGCAAAAATCCAGAAAACCATAGTTCTGCCCAGTTTGAATTCTCAGGCTATGAGTTGAGCTCTGGTGTCGACCTCTAGACAGGTGTTGACCTCTGGTGGTCGACCTCTGGAGCGTGCCACTGAAATTTTGCCGTGCCAGCCTTGCTGAACTTTTCTTCTCTTCATGAGTCGACCTCTGGTGGTCGACCTTTGACAAGGTGTCGACCTCTGGTGGTCGACCTCTGATATGAAATTTTCTGAAACTCTAGAGAGGTGCGTGCCATGCTTGAGTTTCTCTAAGCCTTTGTTTCTTTTGTCAATTATTTCTTAACAGGAAGGTCCAATATGAGAAATTTGATCTTGTTCAAGGTAGAAGAGCTCTTTTCCAAAATCAGGCAAACTTGGTTTCATCATTGTACTCTTAGTACTTTTTTTGAATAACCTTAGTCCTGAAACTTTATCTTGAGATGAAACATTAGTCCAAACATATACTCAACCTTTTGTTAATCATCAAAACTAAGGAGCCAAAGCCAACACTTCCTAGGGTGTCTGATTCTGCTTTTTCCACCCTATAACAGGTATGGTTTTTGTTGTTCTCCTTTGCTCTAAGGATTGTTCGATCCATAACTCTATATTTTCAATGCAGTTGGTCTATGACCTTACCCTTATGGAGGAGGGCCTGGAAAATGTTGACAATCTCATTCTCGGCCTCAAGGAGGATCTCCATACTGCCAGGGCCGAAAAAGAAGTAGCCAAAGAATTAAGGCAATTTGTGGAGAACCATCTCGCTCAGGTGAGTGACGAGGTTCATGAGCTGAAAGGTGAACTGAAATGTGCCCAGTTGATAATAGCAGAGCAAGGGGCAGGGTGGAGGAAGGGCAAAAAGCAAGTCAACTCCTTGGAGAGAACTGCCAAGGAGAACCAAGAAAGAATAGAGAGTTTGACCAAGGCAGCGGAGGAAGCTGCCAGGAGGGCCGAAGAGGTAGTTCTAGAGTCTGAAGCAGCCAAGAGAGAGTCCGCGGTCCTGAGAAAGCTGGTGGACGATGCTGTAGCAGACTTCAGGAACTCTTCATAGTTTCAAGAGGAAATGAATGAAGCATCCCTGTTTGGCTACCAGCATGGTTTCAACGATGGACTTTCCAAGGTAAAGGAGGCCTTCCCCCACCTTGATCTCTTTGGCATCCCTTCCTTCAACATAGCCAAAGAAGAAGAGGAGGAGGAGGCCGAGGCCGTGGAAGAGGCCAAAGAGGTGCCGTGTCCAGGAGAAGAGGCCTCTGCCTCAGTCGAAGATCTGGGGGTGGCTCCAACTCTGATCCCGATTCAGGAGGGGACTCAGGCTGAGGAAGCCCAAGCTGAAGGTTCTCCGGTCCTGGCCCAAATCGACGAGGTCCTTTCTGTGCAGGTTGAAAAGTTGCTTCAATCCTGCGATGTTTGGTCTCCTCTAGTTGATGTTGAATAATCTAAGTAGAGTTAGGCTTTTTTTTTTTTTTTTTTTTTTTATGTCATCAATGGTTTTTGTATAACAAATTCTTTGGATTTTAAAGTAGCTTCTTCTTTTCCTGCATGTGCCATGTTGTGCTTTCGAAAGTAACCTGAACAAAGTTAGTCTGTAATTCGAGCTTTACTGTTCCTTCTTCTGCTTGGTCGAACGACTGAGGCCGAAGACCGTTTGATTGGTAGTTGATGAAGATGAACTTTAGAATAAGTTAGAACTCCATTACCGAGGACCATCTACGGTTGATCAGGCTGATGTCACCTTCCTTTCATGACTAAACCTGTCCGATGGGATAGACATGATAGACAGGTGTCACCTCCCTGTTGACCGGTGATTAAGGAAGTTTGATTATGATTTTCGTTGTCCATGCGGTGTGTCGATATTCGTACAGTCACATTTTCTTGTGCCTTGTGTGCCGCCAGATCTCCTTTTTCCAAAAAGGAGCCATTAATGATGCTGCCATACGATGGAAATTCCTCCATATTCGAAGCGTCGGCAGTTGCTGTCCCAAGAATGACCCTGAAGTGGTCTTCTGATTCTCAAAGCATCACTTGGACATGTGATGCTCTTTGATGCGGCTGGGAAAAGACGTGGAGCATTCTTCCTTGCGGCTAGTCGTGGGTGCAGAGTCCTTATAAATAGGACCTTGTCCTCAGCTATCAAGGGTTATCATCCTCCCAGACTTCTTCTTCCTTCCCAGCGCTCCAGTCAAAAATGAGGTTCAGCACCTCTGAGCTTCGAAAGGCAGCCAAGAGGAGGGCCATTGATCCCAAAAGAAAGAGGAGTCTGTGGTTCTTTGAACCGAGCGGCGATGATGAGCCTATCGTGGATCGCTTGGAGAAGAGGGTCCGTGGTGGGGACACCTGAGGCACCAGAATAAGACAGAGGCTTTTTCAACCCTCTGTAAATTGATCAATAATTTATGAATCTATCTGTAATAAGGGCTTAGATCATCTGAGTCCATTTTAGTTGTTATTTCAGTTCTGTACTAGTCAGCTCATGTTGAGCTAGTTCAGTCCAATGCTAGTTAGCTCATGTTGAGCTAATTTTATTTTTTTTGAGTCCTGTCCAAGCATACTGAAGACTCAAGACTATATTATACAAGTGAAGACCAAGTCCAACCAGATTGAAGACATGGAAGTTTAGCCCAAGTCCAACCCAGCTTGAAGATTTGAAGACCCCAGGAGAAAAATCAGAAACCCTGATTCCTTGCAGATGCCCTCCAGATGCCCAGATTCCCTTCCAGATGCCAAAGTATATTCATAAATAAGGGCATCCATGATTCCAGAGGTCCATCTGCATCCTAGCCCAATGAAATCAAGCCCAGGTGCCAAGCCCAAGCCCCTAAGAAGCAAGATACCAGGGAATATTCCTGCTACCTGGCTACCAGGCCATCCCAGCTTCCAGAGGCCCAAACCCATGCACCCGGGCCCCTTTGGGCCGGCCTTTTGCTGCTCCTAGAAGCCAACACGCCCCCCTAGGTGTCCTTGGAGTCTTGACCAAGTCAAGAAAAATTTTAGGGATTTTTCTACCTAATATTTCCTTATTTTCTAGCTAGGGTTTGAGAGGGAAAAGGATTCTTATGTAAAGACTTATGTACCCTTACTTGGAGCCCAAGGTTAAGGGTCTATTTAAGGGACCCTAGCCTCTTGTATGAGGAGAATTTTTGATGAATGAAAACCTTGAGTTCTTCTATTGAGTTGTGTGATACCCTGCTGTGTGCATAAAGGGTTTGCGAGAGTTCTTCTTCCCAGTGCTGCAATCATCTTCCTGCTACCAACAAGCATCTCAGATCCCTGGACGCCCACTCCAAAAGAAGCCTTCCCTTGCTGTTTTTCCTTTGTTTTCTTGTTCCTTTGTGAGTTTTCTAACCCCTGACAGGTCGTTTGCAGGTCCCCGAGTTCCTACGAATCCAACGACTCCAGCCAAGCCTCAATCGGATCACCGAGCAGAAAGCCGGGTATCCGCGGGTCTTTGGCTCGATTTTCCAGGCCGCATCCATCGAGGAACGAGAGACCCTTTTGCTGCGATCTTCACAGACGTTGTCAGGTACACCCCTCTACCTCCAGTAGTTTTATTGTAGGAGAACTTGCCCTAACCGAGGCTTCTCAGCCCCGGCGATCCTTCTTTTCTACTTTTCTAGGTCCTAATCTGCATGCTGATCTTCTAAAATTCATATAAAATTCCCTATAACTTATTTTAATCTGAAATTCGGGAATTAATCACTAAACCCCACATATAAAACATATAAAAAAAATTGCATGCATATTAGTTCCGCATCATTTGGTATCAGAGCTTAGATTAGGGCTTGTTTTCTGCAATTTTTCAGTCCGTATATACTCTATCATTTTAATTATTTCTCCCTGTTAAAAACTCCAAAAATTCTGAAATTTATTTTCCTGGATTTATCATAATTCACAGTAATTTTAAAATTTTCTTCATATTTTATTATGGCCTGTGAATTTTCTGCAAGCTGAAATAGGGCCTGCAAATTTTCGGCTCTGTTTTTTTTAGCAAGACAAGTTTGGAAGTTTTAGGGTTTTGTTTAGGAGTTTTTGCATATTTCTTAATTTTAGTATATTTCCAGTATATTAGGCCATGATTTGCAAGTTTTCTTCTATTTAAAAAAAATTGCATGCATATTAGTTCCCCATCATTTGGTATCAGAGCATATTTTCTCCAAGAAAACTTAATTTACCCTAGTGGGCTAGGGACATCAACTGGTCGGGTCCGGGGTAGTGTTAGATCACTGTGTCAAGTTAACCTGTGTGTGCCTTGTGCTCAGTGTCTAGAATGGTGGTTTAGGGATTCAATCCCGAAGGGCTTGTGTGCTGGTCCGCCTACCTGGCCAATCTCTGATTGGTGTCTAGGATTGGCAATCAGGGACCTAACACTCTCCTTACACCTGCCTGGCTGAGTACAGGGTTACTATAGGCTAGTTTGCCACCTGATTGAGCATCTAGTTTGGACTTTAGGTCTAGTCAGCTATAGTCGGTCTGATCGAGTCTTGCATGAGCACTAGATCAGGAGTTTCATATCACCCACCTCCTTCATAAATGTCTGAACCCATGGAAAACTTACAAGCCCAAATAAAAGCCCTAGTTGATCAAATGGCCCAGATGACTACCCAGATGACCCAGTTAACTCAGTCTCGTATTCAAACCAATGATAGAATTGACCATCTTGCCAATAGGTTTGATCAGTTAAAAGTCCGGGTAGGGACCCCAAGAAAAACCCATGGGTCACAGTTTGAGCCAGATCCTGATTCCCCTCAACCTAGGAGGACCCCAAACTCTGATCTATACCATGAGGTCGAACCTAGGAGATCCCCTTATTCTGACCCGTACTATAATCCTCAACCTAGGAGGACCCCAAACCCTGATCCATACCGAGAGATTGAACCTAGGAGAGCCCTCAGCCTGACCCATACAATAATACTGAACCTAGAAGAACCCCTTACCATGACCCTTATTATGATACTGAACCTAGAAGAACCCCTTACCGTGACCATTATTATGATACTGAACCCAGGAGAACCCAATACTCTGACCCATATAGGGAGTCCAATCCTAGGAGAACCCAATACTCTGACCCATATAGGGAGCCCAACCCTAGGAGAACCCAATACTCTGACCCATATAGGGAGCCCAACCCTAGGAGAACCCAGTATTCTGACCATATAGGGAGTCCAACCCTATGAGGACCCAAAATCCTGACCCATATAGAGAGCCCAACCTTAGAAGGACCCCATACCATGATCCATCCTTAGAACCTGACCATAGAGCTAACCCAAAATCCTATGACCCGAGATCCTATAATCCCATGACCCATAGATCTGCACCCTTGTCCTATGAGCCCAGAGAACCCATAACCCCTAAGTATCAGCCTAGTCATGCTTCCCCTAGTCAACTTGAATCCCATAGGATTAGTATCCCTAAATATGAACCCAGAAGTGAGCCACTACCCCTTATACAACCTGAACCTACTAGGAATAGTACCCATAATCAGAGACCAGAACCTAACCAATTTCCTGCTAGCCGACCTTCTCCAACCATTCCTGAGATTCACAAGGCTTACATTAACGCGGAAGTGTATGAAGCTGATGTGAGCCTAGTGGATGAGTATGAGGGAGAAGAGGAGACACCTTTAGTAGACCTAGAATTAGCTGACCCAGTAGATGCCCAGGTAAAAGCCAACCTAGAGGTAGTTGACCTTGACCACATCCAACCTAAAGCTATAGTGGAAGAACAAATAGAGGAAGAGAACCTGGGTACTGCTACTAGAGCCTTACCTAAGGAAACCATAGAGGAGAGCCAAATTATAGAGTCTTGTCCTAAAATACAAGAACCTGAAGATTTTATTAAGGACCTGATCTCTTTGAATCTATACCTTCAAGATGAGCCTCCTCCTATAGTTTCCATTAAGGACCTCTTCCCTGAGATTAATAACCCATCCTTCCATTATACAAATCCCATAGATATACCGCAACCCCGTAAGGTTAACCTCATTAGTATAGGATTAGTTCCTGACACCCCATCTTTTATCCTACTTTATTCAACTAACCATGAACCATTTTCTCTACCTTACCAAACTAATTCTGAACCCACTTCCTATTTTCTGCCCTTTCCTGACACCTCCAGCATTTATAGGATTATTAGATTGCATTTAATTGAGATTAGCATACTGCATGCATTCATCACGCATGTTAGGTTTGCATCTTACTTCTGGCACACTCTTTGGAATTTGCTAGGAGTTCACTGTAAATTTTCATGTGCATGTCAAGCTAGGATCAAACCTAGGGAACCTATAATCTCTTAGGTTTAGATCCAAAGAGTTCAATAAGATTTCCTTCTATAAGAATGCATAGTCAAGTCTGTTAGGTGTAGGTTTGAGTCCTTTGCATCATCTTGTTAGGAGTCTGCATGTGCCTAGCATGTTCACCACTCACACTAATATTAAAACAACTGGCTAATTCCCGAAGATGGATCAAAAAAAAAAAAAAATTTGATGTAGTGGATTTTATCTTGGTTAGGCTTAGGCCTAAAAGAAGCTTCATGCTCGCAGAGCCGGACCTTTTAAAGTGATAGAGAAGGTTGGATCAAATGCCTAGGTGTTAGACTTGCCTTCGGATTTGGGCATTAGTTCTACCTTCAATATTACAGACCTGGTTGAGTATAGGGAACCGGCAGCGCTACCTAGTGAGGCCTTTGGACCTATTCCTTTTCATTGTGAGTGACCCTAACCTAGAGTGTCCACAAACAAATTTGGCCTGAGAGAGGAGAACGGATCGAGCGTATCCTGGACAATCAAGCCATCACGACCCAGGGCCATGACTATCAATGCTTCCTGGTCCGATGGCAAGGCTGGCCAGAGTCGGACGATTCGTGGATTTCTCGAGAGGACTTGCAACTCCTCAACCCAGACCTTCTCGAGAGATATGTGAGCCAGTCTAACCTTCACTCGACAGGGTCGAGTTCCTCCCACCCCGGGAATTGGTGGGGACACCTGAGGCACCAGAATAAGACAGAGGCTTTTTCAACCCTCTGTAAATTGATCAATAATTTATGAATCTATCTGTAATAAGGGCTTAGATCATCTGAGTCCATTTTAGTTGTTATTTCAGTTCTGTACTAGTCAGCTCATGTTGAGCTAGTTCAGTCCAATGCTAGTTAGCTCATGTTGAGCTAATTTTATTTTTTTTGAGTCCTGTCCAAGCATACTGAAGACTCAAGACTATATTATACAAGTGAAGACCAAGTCCAACCAGATTGAAGACATGGAAGTTTAGCCCAAGTCCAACCCAGCTTGAAGATTTGAAGACCCCAGGAGAAAAATCAGAAACCCTGATTCCTTGCAGATGCCCTCCAGATGCCCAGATTCCCTTCCAGATGCCAAAGTATATTCATAAATAAGGGCATCCATGATTCCAGAGGTCCATCTGCATCCTAGCCCAATGAAATCAAGCCCAGGTGCCAAGCCCAAGCCCCTAAGAAGCAAGATACCAGGGAATATTCCTGCTACCTGGCTACCAGGCCATCCCAGCTTCCAGAGGCCCAAACCCATGCACCCGGGCCCCTTTGGGCCGGCCTTTTGCTGCTCCTAGAAGCCCAACACGCCCCCCTAGGTGTCCTTGGAGTCTTGACCAAGTCAAGAAAATTTTAGGGATTTTTCTACCTAATATTTCCTTATTTCTAGCGTAGGGTTTGAGAGGGAAAAGGATTCTTATGTAAAGACTTATGTACCCTTACTTGGAGCCCAAGGTTAAGGGTCTATTTAAGGGACCCTAGCCTCTTGTATGAGGAGAATTTTTGATGAATGAAACCTTGAGTTCTTCTATTGAGTTGTGTGATACCCTGCTGTGTGCATAAAGGGGTTTGCGAGAGTTCTTCTTCCCAGTGCTGCAATCATCTTCCTGCTACCAACAAGCATCTCAGATCCCTGGACGCCCACTCCAAAAGAAGCCTTCCCTTGCTGTTTTTCCTTTGTTTTCTTGTTCCTTTGTGAGTTTTCTAACCCCTGACAGGTCGTTTGCAGGTCCCCGAGTTCCTACGAATCCAACGACTCCAGCCAAGCCTCAATCGGATCACCGAGCAGAAAGCCGGGTATCCGCGGGTCTTTGGCTCGATTTTCCAGGCCGCATCCATCGAGGAACGAGAGACCCTTTTGCTGCGATCTTCACAGACGTTGTCAGGTACACCCCTCTACCTCCAGTAGTTTTATTGTAGGAGAACTTGCCCTAACCGAGGCTTCTCAGCCCCGGCGATCCTTCTTTTCTACTTTTCTAGGTCCTAATCTGCATGCTGATCTTCTAAAATTCATATAAAATTCCCTATAACTTATTTTAATCTGAAATTCGGGAATTAATCACTAAACCCCACATATAAAACATATAAAAAAAATTGCATGCATATTAGTTCCGCATCAGTCCGCATGTTGGAGGCTCAACTGAAGGAGGCCAGGGCCTAGGTCGCGGAGGAGGAGGAGGCCAAGAAGGAGGTGGCAAACTCTATCTTAGACTTCAAGGCATCCGCTGCTTTCAAGGAGGAGGTCACCGAAGCGGCCCTGGATTCCTACCATCAGGGGTTCCGGGAGTGCAGGGGAAAGGCCTTCAAGTTCAATGACTTGAAAGGCCTGGACAACATCAAGCCCTCTGTTCCCTTTTATGGACACGAGTTTGATTCTGACTCCGAAGAGGGGTTGGATTCTAGTCCGGATAGGAATCCCAGGGCCCCTTCATCATCCTTCCAGAGCTCCCCCCGCCGGTACGGGAAAGAACCGGCAGGAGGTTATTGAAAATGCTTTCCCGCAACCCTTCTCCTCCTTTTTTTTTGTCCACTCTTTGTGAGAGTTTTTTTTTTCTTCCTCTCTTTGTGAGAGTTTTTTCTTTTTCTTTTTGTAAGAAATTCAAAAAAGAATGAAATATCCTAACTTTTTTTTACCTCTTCCCATGTGTCCTTTGCGATATGTTGCATTATGTTACGTCTAAAGCATAGATTTCTTGGACCATTCGCGGTCTATAGGAAAGATGTGAGGTCGGCTGGGCCGTCCCAGAGATGTTTGTTGTCAACAGGAAGGACGACATTGGTCCTTTTAAGCATGTTTTCGGATTCACGTTGGGTGGGGTGTCTGCACCATCCCTGTGCATTTCTGTCGTGATCAAGGTAAGCTGTTCAGGCCCGTCCTGGCGCGTCTTCGAATTTACCATAGGGTAAGTTATGAAAACCATCCCTGTGCCTTTTTCAGTGTAAGGTAGGCTGATTAGGCCCGCCCCGGAACATCTTCGGGTTTCCCGTAGGGTAGGTTATCTGAACCATCCCTGTGCCTTCGATCTTCTTGGTGGCTTGACTAGGCCATCCGTCGTGCTTGTCGAGCATACCGATAAGGTGAGTGGATCAGACTCTCCTTTGTGTAGTTGGTCGATTTCTTAGATCGGGCCACTTAGGCTGTTGTCGTTCAGTCGGTGCAACAAGCCATTCTGAGTTGAGTAGAGTTGAGAAAATTTGTACAGGAAATTTAGAAATCTATTTATTGATAGTATTTATGAAGGTTTTGTACATTTCATGGCCGGGATAGAGGTTTCCCATCTAGGGTCTTGAGTCGATATGCTCCTGGTCGAATGACCTCTTCGACTTGGTATGGACCTTCCCAGTTGGGGAAGAGTTTACCCTATTCTATTGGCCTGGATACTTCTGCCCTTCGCAATATCATGTCCCATGTACAGAAGATCTGCTCCTTCACTCTGGAGTTGTAATATTTGGCGACCTTTTGTTGGTACGCTGCCATTCTTATCTGGGCCTGAAGCCTGGTGCTTGGCAGCAGATCCAGGTCAACCCTTCTATGATCGGAGTTTCCAGGCTCTTCGTAGTTGTCAATTCTTAAGGATTGTAGGGAGACTTCGATAGGTAGTACAGCTTCGGTACCGTATGCTAGGTTGAACGGAGACTCGCCGGTGGCCATTCTTGGGATAGTTCGATATGCCCAGAAAAAGGAGATCATCTCTTCGGCCCAAAGTCCTTTGACGACGTTCAACCTCATCTTCAGACTGTGGAGAATGGTCCGATTAGTTGCTTCGGCTTCTTCGTTGGACTATGGGTGGGCAACGGAGGTCAGCCGGTGCTGAACATGATACCGAGCACAGAAGTCCTCGAACTTCGAATTATCGAACTGTCTTCCGTTGTCCGTGATTATGACATGTGGAATGCCAAACCAGAATGATGAAATTTTTTATAAAATCTCTACCTTGCCTTCTGTGTTCTGGGCCAGTAGTTCGGCTTCTACCCACTTTGTGAAGTAGTCGATGGCCACAAGGAGGAACTTCCTTTGTCCAGAGACTGGCGGGAATGGGCCAAGAATATCCATTCCCCATTAGGCAAAAAGCCAAGGAGTTGTCAGTTGAGTCAAGTGAGTTGCAGGTTGCCTCTGAATGTTGGCGTACCTTTGGTATTGGTCACACCTTCGTACGAAGTCAGTCGAGTCCTTCTGGATGGAGGGCCAATAATATCCTTGTCGAATGATCTTGTACGCCAAAGACCTACCTCCCAAGTGATCACCGCATATGCCCTCGTGGACCTCTCTCAGGGCATAATCCACATCCGTCGGTCCTAAGCACTTTAGCAGTGGCTGAGAAAATGATCTCTTATAGAGGGTCCCGTCTAATGACATATTAGGATGCCATCCAGCAGATTTTCTTGGCCTCTGTCTTGTCTCCCGATAGCATGCCCTCATTTAGGAACTTGATGATGGGATCCATCTAGCTTGGTTCGGCATCGATCTGGTGCACCTTCGTAGCCTCCTCGGCTATACTTGGAGTTTCAAGATGTTCAACAAAGGTGCACCCGAGAAATTCTGGTGTTGTAGTAGCCAGTTGAGATAATGCATCCGCCCGGGAATTCTCTGATTGAGGGACATGGATAATCTCGAAATGCTCCAGTTGAGAGGATAAGCCTCGTACCTTCTCTAGGTATTGCATCATGGTTGGGTCCCCGGCTTCGTATTCTCCTTTAACTTGGTTCACACCAATTGGGAGTGTGAAAAGGCCCCGAGTTGTTGAACTCCCAAACTTTTGGTGATCCGAATCCGGAAAGCAAGGCTTCGTATTCAGCTTGGTTGTTAGAAGCATAGAAGGAGAATCGAAGTGTGTGTACTCTACGATATGACCGTAAGGTTCGACCAGTAGAAGACTGGCTCCACACCCCAGTAGCATTGGAAGCTCCATCCATGTGGAGCCCCAAACGGACTTCATCTCCTTCTGAAACTTCCTTTTCTGTCAAAAGTACTTCGTTTTCGGGCCTCCAGGTGCATTCAGCCAGGAAATCAGAGAGCACCTGGGCCTTCCTAGCCGATTGGGACTGAAAGTTGATATCGAATTCACTTAACTTACAGCCCACTTGGCTATCCTTCCTGAGGTGTCCGGAGACCGAAGAACGGCCTTGTGCGGTTGATCAGTCAACACCATGATGGCGTGGACATGGAAGTACGATCATAGTACTTTGCTACAATCATCAGAGAGTAGGCTCAGCTTCTGTATCTTCGCATACCATGTTTCAAGCATCATGCAGAACCTTGCTTGATGTAGTAAATCGGCTTGTGGGATCCGTCTTCATCTCTTCGGACAAGGACCGAACTGATTGCTTCATGTGAAGCAGAGAGGTATAGGTAAAGCACCTCGCCTTCTTGAGGTTTGGAGAGTAGAGTGGGTTTCTAGGTACAACCTAGGCAGTCGAACTTCGGCCTTCAGGAGAAGTACCGAGAATGGGAGGAGGTGTGATTCTTAGGGGGCTCTCTTCTCTGGACCGAGAGCTATATCTGGGCGGCCTGGATTCCTCAATTTGTTTTGAAAGTCCAAGAACCATGACCAAGATTGGTGCCTGATACAAGGGCTTCAAATTGTTGGAATCTTGACGACATGTGAGAGGTCCAACCTCGTTCTCTCGAACACCTTGGATGGAAATGTTGCTTTGACCATGGAATCGAGCTGAGACTTTCCTCTCTTCCATCGGGGATCC
This sequence comes from Areca catechu, assembly GCA_021397845.1. NCBI lineage: Eukaryota > Viridiplantae > Streptophyta > Magnoliopsida > Arecales > Arecaceae > Areca > Areca catechu. The sequence goes on along the minus strand of CM038049.1, from coordinate 145,661,509 downwards.
CCTTGTTGGGAGAGCTGAAGAGTGTTGGCGGTTGCCCCCTGACAATCTTTGGGAAAGGAGCTATCTGGCCGTTGAGCTGTGTACACAGACCTCCCCCATTACCACAAAATTGGCCCTTCAGGAGTGCTCCGGCGGGGGTTTGCACTCCTCATGCCTAAGCAAAGGCAGGTTCCAGCCATAGAATGGGAATCTGGAGAAGCTGAGGGAAAGGCTTGTCTTAGAGCGATAGCTCCTTGGTTTCTTCTAAGCTATTATAAGGGGGTCCCCGCGGGTCCATTCTTTCCATGGGTTACGGGTTTTTCTTCTCATATTGGCAATCATGGGTTGTCATTGAGCGATTCCTCCTCCAAACATGTGGGGAGCTGGAGTTGCATGCCATGTCATGGCCGAGAATGATGTAAGTCGGTTACTGTTGCCTATCTGAGATAGATCGTGGATCCATCTTTAGATTTTCTCGCTTAGGAGATTCTCATAATTAAATCGGGAATCTCCTCGTCTTCGGATTTTCTCGGTCGGAGATCCTGTCTTCAGTGTGAGTCGAGGACTTGGTGTTTACCAAGGATCGGAGATCGTGTTTTCGACAGGAAATGAAGAGTATATCTTCGGAAGTCGACGAGAAGCCTGGTCTTCGGTTAGGGCCGAAGACATAATCCGAAGGTCTCGCCTTCGGATGTCATAGGCCGGCGGAAAGCCTTGAGTTGCCCGTAGTTGGCCTGATCTTTCTGGGCCCGAAGTTGTTGGTTCGGAGGAAAGGTCTTCAGTCGGCAGAATCGGTGTTCAGCTTATACTTGGACCGGGATATCCCAACAACAGCTTTCAATGAAATTATGGGTTCAACCATATTTCACTTTCAGTGGCCACTCGTTTAGTCATTTACTTAAGTTGTGGGTTGAACCTACAACTTCAATCTAACCAACATAAAATGCCTACTAACAATCATCTATAAATTATGGGTTGGATCTACAACTCCAGTCTAACCCAAATTTGAAAATCTTATAATGGTCAAAAACGGTCATAAATGATCATAATGGTCAAAAATGGTCATAACGGTTAGAAATAATCATAATAATCACAATAATCATAAACGGCTAGTTAGAGGGTCTATTTAAAGTGCTCTGCCCTTTCATTCTAACTCATCCTCATTTCCTAATCTCTTATCTCCTCTAAAATCCTAAAACCCTCTCTACTCACTTCTAACTCATCTTCATTTCCAAAATTCTCTTCTCCTCTAAAATCCTTAAAGTCCTCTCTAATTCCTCAAATCAATACAATGGCTTCAAGAAAGGGTGAAGTTATGTTAAAAGTAAAATGATCCCATATTAAAAAGAAAACAACGTGCAAATAGATATGAAAATAATTTATTTTTGAAAAATGAGTGTAGCAAAAAGTTTAGATCTATTTTTTTTGAAGAATAGTTATTGGAGGAAGGATAGTAAATTTAAATTATGTTGATAATTTTCAAATTCAATTTTTATTTGAAAGGATAGGTTGGATTTCAATAATTATGGTGAATAAGTCAACCTATTATACTCTAGTAAATATTTTACACTAATTTGAGTTTTGATAGTATAAAATTATTCTATTCTTCATATGCCAAAGAGAAGATTATTAAGTTTGACTGCATTATTCTTGATCAAATTTTAGGTATTCCATCATTCAGCTTCTCTAGCTTAGATGAAAAATGTATGTGACTTAGGGCATGTTTACTTGGAGAAAGTTGGGGAATGAAAAATATATGTGACATTATACTTAAGGCATGTTTGGTTGCAGAAAGTTGGTGAGGGGTAGGAAGATTCCTATTTCAGGGGAAAATGAGATTGTCTTAATCCTCCTAATTGTAATCCCTACTTTTTTCGATTCTGATTCTAGGTTTGATTATAAACCAAATACCTTTTTTTTGAATGACAATTCCAATTCCATTCCAATCGTTTTTATTTCAATTGCATTCATGAATCAAATGCATCCTTATAAGACAATACTTGCACCAGTCTATATTTTGATGAAAAAATAGTTAATATTACTAAAGAAAAATGTTGCGATGGTGCTGGGTATTCCATTATTTAAGAATGAGCTCGTGAATTTCTGATTGAAGCAACATCTATTACTCTACAAACAAAAGGCTATGAAATCCAAAGCTAAACTCAAACCTACATGTGAATAATGGAAGGTTTGCACTTGCTAAGATGGATGCTATATTATCGGAACTAAGAATTCTTTGATTTTTATATTGTTACCAATAATCTAGTTTTGGCTCTTCTCATGAATGTGGTCAGCTTCCCTAATAAGATTTTCATTCTCAATGGATTCAATGGAGCAAACATGGATCTAAACGGAGATCACCTCCAATAGCATTAATGTAACAATGATACTAAAGAAGTAGAGGACTACACCAATGCAATGAATAGCTAGCAAGCAAAGGGCTTCATATTCTATTTCATCCTGCTTTGAAAATTTCTTTTTCTTGTGTGATAGGCCAGCCGAGTCACATAAGTCTAGTACATATCACTACATCCAATAAAATCAAAAAATAAAATTTTACAAAAGAAGGATGGCATGGTTGTATGATCGGTCAACAAGCATCACCAGAAGCTCTTCTGCAAAAGAAGCAACTGAGTCCGTAGTTTTATTTATCTCATAGAAAATACGACCATCACATAAGGTGGTGCAATTCCATGCAAAATGCCAAATGTCTTAGATCAAGGCATGTCTATCTACTATCTTGGACTGTCTATGAATCCAACCAATCATAATAGCTGAGTACCCCTCCAAGTGGATACAATTAGCCCACAGATAGTCTAGCATAGCTAACACCCACCCAAGCTATCCTCAACTTAGCTTTGTAGAGGGTGGTATCATGTATTTGAATGCCTCCAACAATAATGAATCAAGAACAAGGCCTCTAATCACAAATCCAATGCATCCTCGACTACCACCATCATCATACTACAATCAAAGTTCACCTTGAGCAAGCTCGGGGTTGGGGGCACCCAAGTGATGAAGATTATCTAAGTCACTGCAGAAGCTGATGAAGAGTCAACCTAGATATTTGAGCTATCATAGACTCTCCAATGAAATGTGAATAAAGTAACTTTTGCAGCCTGAATAAAAGCCCTCTCCAATGTGAATCTTGGTGGTTTACTATTGTTCTCAAATACCTAGACATTACTAGCAAGCCAGATGTGATTAGCCAAATGTGCAGTCCTGATAGCCTAAGGTATAATAGATGCTATACTCATGCAACCTTTAGAAAAAGCAAGGAAGGTCTCAATCGACGTAATTGACCGGAGGAAATCAAAAGAGGGTGTCAAAGATCCCCTACACCAACAATGCCCTTGGACACTAGAATATAGCATGTGCCATGACTCCTCCATGGCTGAGCAAACATCTCAACTTAGAGGAAGGCTCATCACTTATCTACTTAGGACCCCTCTGGATAGGAGCAGCCCCAAGTCACCTTCCAAAGTAATAGGGCAACTTTCGGTTGAACACCCAGTCTCCAAATCTATGCACTATACAACATTTGATCCAATACAACTCTGTAGAGGTCATAAAGATCCCCGGTCTTATCTTCAGGCTATAGGTAAAACAACAAACCCTCTTGTCAAGAGTGTCATATCTAGGAATTAACATAGAGAGTGTTCCATCTCCTCTCCCTAGGGATGATCAAGTCATAGATCCCCATGTTTGAACCTATGCACATTGATGTTGACCATGGTAGGCTATTATCTTAGGGGTAAATCCAACATCCATGCATCCCATATCACATTCATGGACTATTAATTTCCAATGGACCATATGATGTTGACCATCACCATTGGGCATGGGTACAAATATGTTTCCATGGTAGGCTATTATCTTAGGGGTAAATCCAACATCCATGCATCCCATATCACATTCATGGACTATTAATTTCCAATGGACCATCTGATGTTAACCATCACCATTGGAGCATGGGTACAAATATGTTTCCAAATGAAAGAGCTTTTTTGGCTGGCTAGAATATCTACAACTGACATCCATAATCCATACATAACCTTATGATAGAGCTCCTTAAGTTGTTCAGATATGGCAAGTTTCTTGTAGCATATTTAGCTATCAGAGTTCCTGTCTTGATCATAGGCTTCGAACTTAGCTAAGTCGAGCAAACTTTAGGTCTGGCTATAGATGATGGGGACCCGAGAGCATCCATTAGTTTATTTGGTTGATCAAGTCAAAGAGGAGAGCTGCTGGACCTCACTTCAAGCCCCTCCTGAAGCAAAGAATGAAGGTCAAGTAGATAAACATGAATCCCTTGATTCATGCCAAGCAACTAAGGAAAGATGTGGTCTCCCAAGCCCAAAAGAGCAGGTGATTGGCGCCCCACATGGTCCCCCCTTGGTTCTCCTCTTCATTCCTTATTTTCTGAGTTTTTTTTGAAAATTGTATAAAACCTTCCATGTTGTCACTCAGCAAATCAGGAAGGATTGTGGTGCATCATATTTTCTTTACTTGCTTTCTAAGTAATTGGTCTTTATAAAAGGACCCCTCTCTTGTATTGAAAAATAATGAAGATGAGTTTTTGAAGAAAAAAAGTGTTCTTGGTTCTGTCTCCGAGAGGGAATGCCTTTGTCCTTCGAGATGTCTTCGCCATCGGGCATCAAGGGGTGTGAAGTCCAGTTATCCTCTTTCTCGTCGAGTCCCCCTCTAGCTCTTAGAAATTTTTCTTTATGGTCCCAGGTAGCAATTTGGGTGGGATGCCCTAGGCTCCGCATGTAGTGAGATAGGTGGGATGCCCTAGGCTATATATAGTGGGATGGGTGAGATGCCCTAGAGGTGAGAGGTCTCTCCGTGAATGTAAGTCCCCAATCCTAGAGTGTCCAATTTTCCTACCCTCCATCCCCATTGTTCCTTCACCACCCCATTACAAAAAAATTCAAAAAAAAAGTATCCTAATCTAGGTGACTTCTAGGCTCACCAACAATCCTACCCGTACCTGTCCCACATCAACTTGGTATTAGAGCCCAGAGGTTTAGGATATCAATTATTTCTTTTTTGTCCCATTTTATTCTTGTTATTCTTGCTATCCTCTACTTATCCCCAATTATCCTCCAGTTATTCTCATCATCTCCTTCCTTGATCCATCCGACCCTTTATCTCCCCGCCAAATCTCTTCACCACTACGACGCCTCGCCAATGCCTCGTCTCAGTTCCGCCGCCTCTGACCGTGATCACCGCCATCTGGAAAGCCTCCCATCTTCGATCGATGCCTCCCACAGCCACCTGAACTACCGTCGACCGTAGAGACGAAGTCCTGCATGCCCATCAAAGCAGAGATCGATCTGCTTCACCATCTCTTCGTACCATTTCACCACCTACCGGATCTTCTCCCTACCCCCTACAGCCTCCGATCGACACTCCGGCCTCCCCCTTCTTCCTGTCGAGCATCACCCTACCGATCCCCACCTCCAAAGCCACCGACCGTGATCGATGCATCGCCCGAACCCGAGCGTCACCTTCCCTGGCTCTGCCTCCGTCCTCTTGTCCAGATCTCTGCACACAACACCGCACCGACCAAAGGACACCACCGACCTCTCCGCCTAGTTCCAAGGACCCATCTCCAAACGTTGAATGCCTAGATGTGGAACCAACAATCACCTACCGTCCACTATCACTGGAATGGAATCGTCGCCTGCTGCCGGACTCTTGCTACACAAGATACCGTCCCTGCCCGAGCCGGCTGCACCGTTGACTGGCCTCTTTCACGGGAACCCAATCCATGCTATGACCGAAGCCCCACCTCGAGCCCCACCTCCGCCATCGGTGCCACCTTTCCTTCCCCCCCCCGGTCGCCATGAATCTCCTCCCATCTGGTCCATCCCAGAGCCCTAGCCAGTGAAGATCCATTGGAATCGCTCACCGCAAGGCCACCTCTATTCCACTGTCGTCGATCAGCAAAGGAGTCCCCACGAACATGAAAGCAGATCCATTCAGTGTTGCTGCTTTCTGCACAGATCTCAGAGCACAATGGAATGCAAAGTTGCACAAACTTTCAAAGCTACACAGATCGTGAAACAGTCCAAAATAAATCATCAAGTGCTGCATAGACTTCAAATAATGGGTTTCAGTTTTACCCAAGTCATCTTCAACTCGACGGAGTCGAGTTCTCCCTACTCCAGGGGAATGATGGGGACCCGAGAGCATCCATTAGTTTATTTGGTTGATCAAGTCAAAGAGGAGAGCCGCTGGACCTCACTTCAAGCCCCTCTCGAAGCAAAGAAGGAAGGTCAAGTAGATAAACATGAATCCTTGATTCATTCCAAGTAAACTAAGGAAAGATGTGGTCCCCCAAGATCAAAAGAGCAGGTGATTGGCGCCCCATATGGTCCCCTTAGTCCCCTCTTCTTCCTTATTTCTTGAGTTTTTTTTGGAAATTGTATAAAACCTTCCATGTTATCACTCAGCAAATCAGGAAGGATTGTGGTGCATCATATTTCTTTACTTGCTCATAAGTAATTGGTCCCTATATAAGGACCCCTCTCTTGTATTAAAAAATAATGAAGATGAATTTTTGAAGAAAAAAAAGTGTTCTTGGTTCTGCCTCCAAGAGGGAGTGCCTTTATCCTTCAGGACATCTTCGCCTTCAGGCGTCGAGGGGTGTAAACCCTAGTATCTCCTTTCTCGTGAGTCCCCCTCTAGGTCTTAGGGATTTTCCTTTACGATCCAGATAGCGATTGGGTGGGATGCCCTAGGCTCCGCATGTAGTGAGATAGGTGAGAGCCCTAGGCTATATGTAGTGGGATGGGTGATGTGACTTTGGCTCCTTAGTTTTGATGATTAACAAAATGTTGAGTATATGTTGGACTAATATTTAATATCAAGATAAAGTTTCAGGACTTAGGTTATTCAAAAAGAGTATCAAGAGTACAATGATAAAACTAAGTTTGCCTGATTTGGAAAAGAGCTCTTCTACCTTGGACAAGATCAAATTTCTCATATTGGACCTTCCCGTTAAGAAATAATGATAAAGAAAACAAAGGCTTAAAGAAACTCAAGCATGGCACGCATCTCTCTAAGAGTTTCAGAAAATTTCAGATCAGAGGTCGACCACCAGAGGTCGACACTTGTCAAAGGTCGACCACCAAGAGGTCGACTCATGAAGAGAAGAAAAGCTCAGCATGGCCGGCACGGCAAAATCTCAGTGGCACGCTCCAGAGGTCGACCACCAGAGGTCAACACCTGTCCAGAGGTCGACACCAGAGGTCGACTCATAGCCTAAGAATTCAAATGGGCAGAACTATGGTTTTTCTGGATTTTTGCCTAAAACAAACTGGAGGTCGACTCATGAGGTCGACACTTGATCCAGAGGTCGACTCATGGCATAACGGCTAGTTTTTCTGAACTTTTGATTTGATTTTTAATGGCTATAAACAGCCATATTTTTGATTCTAACGGTCTTGTGGAGTTGTTTCAGCATGAATGAGGTATTTACCTCCACCAAACTTCAAAAGACAAGGAGACAAAGTGAAAAAGTTTAGAGTCAAAGTACAAAGCCTTCAATCAATTCCAAGCCAAAAGAGTGAGAAAACCAAGAGATTCCTTAGCCAAAAGCTTTCCATCTTTGAGGAATCAAACTTTCAAGTATTTGGCATTTAGTGAGGTCCAAAGATTCCAAGGGAAAGGCTTGAAGACTCCATCAGAGCTTCAACGAATTTCTTATTGCTCAAAAGGAGTTTGTCTAGTTTTATTAATTGTATAATATTCTTTTGTCTTTAGCTAGTTTCAAGGGAATTTGAACTTGTATGAGGTGTTGGTGAGCCAATTGATAAAAACCAACTAGGGCTGCTTGTAAGCCGAAGCCAAAACAAAGTGAGTGAGGTTTTTGTGATGAGCCAATGATAAAACAACTAGGGTTGCTTGTAAGCCCGAAGCCCAAACAAGTGAGTGAGGTTGTTGGTGAGCCAATTGATTAAAACCAACTAGGGTTGCTTGTAAGCCCGAAGCCAAAACCAGTGTGTAAGGTTTTGACTTGTGATCCTGGTAAAACAAGTCGGCTGTAATCTAAAGATTATAGTGGAAATTCCCAAGTGGAGCTTGGGGAGTGGATGTAGGTGCTAGGTGCACCGAACCACTATACTTCTTATATGTTTGCATTGCACTTCTTTTGCTCTTTAATTATTGTATTTCATTGCTTCCGTTTGCACAATTATTGAGCACTATCATTCTTCTCCTTAAAACTTGATAGCACATATATTGCTTAATTTTTTAAATACCCAATTCACCCCCCTCTTGGGCACCATCTGGGCAACAAGTGGTATCAGAGCATCGGTATTCTTGTAGGTCAACGATCTTGAGTGAAAGACCATGGCCGCCCCAATTGGATGGGTATATTGAAGGACAAGCATCAAATCGCCCTCCTTTCTTTAATGGCACAAACTACACATACTGGAAAACTCGTATACGTATTTATTACAAGCTGTAGATATATATATGGAGAGTAATTACTAAAGGGCTCATCAGCCCACTCACTGGTAATGGCATTATCACCCCAAAATCTGAAGAAGAATGGGATGACAATGACATCAAACAAGCTGAGTTAAATGCTAAGGCGATGAATTTGCTATTCTGTGCACTTGATCTAGTGAATTCAACAGAATATCAAATTGTATTTCCGCCAAAGAAATTTGGGATACACTGAGGTTACCCATGAGGGTACACACCAAGTGAAGACCACAAAGGTGAACATGCTCATTCATACGTATGAGATGTTCAGGATGGAACCAACTGAAAGTATAAGTGAAATGTATACTAGATTTTTACCATATAGTAAATGGTATGAGGAGTTTGGGAAAAATTATATCTAATGGTGAATTGGTTAACAAACTTCTCAGGTCTCTTCCGGCTTCATGGGATGCGAAAGTAACAGCCATAGAAGAAGCCAAGGATGTCAATACTCTACCTCTCGAGCAGCTTCTTGGATCACTGATGACTTACAAGCTTTCACTAAAGCAGAAGACAGTGGACAATGACAGGAAAGAAAGAAAGCCATAGCCTTCAAGTCCACTACAAAAGAAGAGTCAAGTGATGAATCAGAAGAAGAGCTGATGTGATGATGACAGCCCTCATTACAATCAAAGAGGAGAGCCGCTGGACCTCACTTCAAGCCCCTCTCGAAGCAAAGAAGGAAGGTCAAGTAGATAAACATGAATCCCTTGATTCATTCCAAGTAAACTAAGGAAAGATGTGGTCCCCCAAGATCAAAAGAGCAGGTGATTGGCGCCCCATATGGTCCCCCCTTCGTCCCCCTCTTCTTTCCTTATTTTCTTGAGTTTTTTTTGGAAATTGTATAAAACTTCCATGTTATCACTCAGCAAATCAGGAAGGATTGTGGTGCATCATATTTTCTTTACTGCTTCATAAGTAATTGGTCCCTATATAAGGACCCCTCTCTTGTATTAAAAATAATGAAGATGAATTTTTGAAGAAAAAAAGTGTTCTTGGTTCTGCCTCCAAGAGGGAGTGCCTTTATCCTTCAGGACATCTTCGCCTTCAGGCGTCGAGGGGTGTAAAGCCCTAGTTATCTCCTTTCTCGTCGAGTCCCCCTCTAGGTCTTAGGGATTTTCCTTGACTTTGGCTCCTTAGTTTTGATGATTAACAAAAGTTGAGTATATGTTTGGACTAATGTTAATATCAAGATAAAGTTTCAGGACTTAGGTTATTCAAAAAGAGTATCAAGAGTACAATGATAAACTAAGTTTGCCTGATTTGGAAAAGAGCTCTTCTACCTTGGACAAGATCAAATTTCTCATATTGGACCTTCCTGTTAGAAATAATTGACAAAAGAAACAAAGGCTTAAGAAACTCAAGCATGGCACGCATCTCTCTAAGAGTTTCAGAAAATTTCAGATCAGAGGTCGACCACCAGAGGTCGACACCTTGTCAAAGGTCGACCACCAGAGGTCGACTCATGAAGAGAAGAAAAGTCAGCATGGCCGGCACGGCAAAATCTCAGTGGCACGCTCCAGAGGTCGACCACCAGAGGTCAACACCTGTCCAGAGGTCGACACCAGAGGTCGACTCATAGCCTAGAATTCAAAATGGGCAGAACTATGGTTTTCTGGATTTTTGCCTAAAACAAACTGGAGGTCGACTCATGAGGTCGACACTTGATCCAGAGGTCGACTCATGGCATAACGGCTAGTTTTTCTGAACTTTTGATTTGATTTTAAGGCCATAAACGCCATATTTTTGATTCTAACGGTCTTGTGGAGTTGTTTCAGCATGAATGAGGTATTTAACCTCCACCAAACTTCAAAAAAGACAAGGAGACAAAGTGAAAAAGTTTAGAGTCAAAGTACAAAGCCTTCAATCAATTCCAAGCCAAAAGAGTGAGAAAACCAAGAGATTCCTTAGCCAAAAGCTTTCCATCTTGAGGAATCAACTTTCAAGTATTTGGCATTTAGTGAGGTCCAAAGATTCCAAGGGAAAGGCTTGAAGAGTCTCCATCAAGAGCTTCAACGAATTTCTTATTGCTCAAAAGGAGTTTGTCTATTTTATTAATTGTATTAATTTCTTTGTCTTTAGCTAGTTTCAAGGGAATTTGAAACTTGTATGAGGTTTTTGGTGAGCCATTGATAAAACCAACTAGGGCTGCTTGTAGCCCGAAGCCAAAACAAGTGAGTGAGGTTTGTTGGTGAGCCAATTGATAAAACCAACTAGGGTTGCTTGTAAGCCCGAAGCCAAAACAAGTGAGTGAGGTTTGTTGGTGAGCCAATGATAAAACCAACTAGGGTTGCTTGTAAGCCCGAAGCCAAACAAGTGTGTAAGTTTTGACTTGTGAGCCTGGTAAAACAAGTCGGCTGTAATCTAAAGATTATAGTGGAAATTCCCAAGTGGAGCTTGGGGAGTGGATGTAGGTGCTAGGTGCACCGAACCACTATACTTCTATATGTTTGCATTGCCTTCTTTTGCTCTTTAATTGTGATTTATTTCATTGCTTCCGTTGCACAATTATTGAGCACTATCATTCTTCTCCTTAAAACTTGATAGCACATATATTGCTTTAATTTTTTAAATACCCAATTCACCCCCCCTCTGGGCACCATATCTGGGCAACAAGTGGTATCAGAGCACGGTATCTCTTGTAGGTCCAACGATCTTGAGTGAAAGACCATGGCCGCCCCAATTGGAATGGGTATAGTTGAAGGACAAGCATCAAATCGCCCTCCTTTCTTTAATGGCACAAACTACACATACTGGAAAACTCGTATGCGTATTTATTTACAAGCTGTAGATTATCATATATGGAGAGTAATTACTAAAGGGCCTCATCAGCCCACTCACTGGTAATGGCATTATCACCCCAAAATCTGAAGAAGAATGGGATGACAATGACATCAAACAAGCTGAGTTAAATGCTAAGGCGATGAATTTGCTATTCTGTGCACTTGATCCTAGTGAATTCAACAGAATATCAAATTGTATTTCCGCCAAAGAAATTTGGGATACACTTGAGGTTACCCATGAGGGTACACACCAAGTGAAGACCACAAAGGTGAACATGCTCATTCATACGTATGAGATGTTCAGGATGGAACCAACTGAAAGTATAAGTGAAATGTATACTAGATTTACCAATATAGTAAATGGTATGAGGAGTTTGGAAAAATTATATCTAATGGTGAATTGGTTAACAAACTTCTCAGGTCTCTTCCGGCTTCATGGGATGCGAAAGTAACAGCCATAGAAGAAGCCAAGGATGTCAATACTCTACCTCTCGAGCAGCTTCTGGATCACTGATGACTTACAGCTTTCACTAAAGCAGAAGACAGTGGACAATGACAAGAAAAAGAAAGCCATAGCCTTCAAGTCCACTACAAAGAAGAGTCAAGTGATGAATCAGAAGAAGAAGCTGATGATGATGAGACAGCCCTCATTACAAGAAAATTCAAAGATTCATGAGAAAGAAGAAGGGCTTCTACAAGAAAAGGCCACAAAAAGGTGATCACAATAAGGAAAAGAGAAGAGAAAGAAAGGGATCCACCCATCTGCTTCGAGTGCAAGAAGCCTGGACATTACAAAACGGATTGCCCTTGCTTAAAAAGTCGAAGGATGTTGAGAAAGAAAGCCATGATGGCTACCTGGAGTGAGAGTGAGGACTCCAGCAGTGATGAAGAGCAGCAGGTAGTCGCCAACTTATTTTCATGGCCAATGAAGATAATGAGAAATTCTGAACCTGAAACTGAATTTACTTTCAATGAATTGCATGATGCTTTTGATGACTTAGTTATGGAATATGAAAAATTAAAACTGAAAATAAGAATTAAGAAAGCTAAATTTTGAGCTTACCAAAAATTCAGAAAAGTTTTCAACTGAAATTGAAGATTTAATTCAAGAAAACAAGAAATTAACTGAACATGTAAAGACCTTGACAAATGATAAGGATAATCTTTTAAAAGAAAATGATTCTTTGAAAAATAATAGAAGTCTTAAAACTGAGAACATTGAAAACAAAATAAAGAACTATTGCTTCAAAACAAGAATTACAAGGAGAGTTAGAAAAAGTAAAACCTTTGTAGAAAAGTTTACTTTTAGTTCAGAAAAACTAATATGCTTTTAAATAGTCAACATGCAATGTTTAACAAAGCTGGACTTGGATTTAAGCCACACAATCAGCAAAAACTTTACAAAACTTTTTCATACCTGCATCTTCTAATATTACCTGCTATGCATGTGGTAAATTAGGTCATAAATCATATGTTTGTAATAGAAAAATTAAATACCTTTAAAAGATTTGGGTTCCAAAGGAACCAATTTGACTAACCCTAAAGGACCCAAGATGACTTGGGTACTAAAGTTTCAACTTGATCATTTTTGCAGGTGTGCCTTGCAACCAAAAATAAAGAAGAATGTGGTATCTGGATAGTGGTTGCTCAAGGCACATGACTGGGGATGTGAAGCAATTCTCATCACTAGCAGCTATTGATGGTGGAAACGTTACTTTGGTGATAATGGAAAAGGCAAAATCGTCGAATTGGTAAAATCCATATCACCCTAATGCTTATGTAGAATGTATTATTTGTTGATGGCTTGAAGCATAATCTTTTAGCATTAGTCAGTTTTGTGATAAGTTTTAAAGTAATTTTTGAATCATCTTTGTGCATGGTATCTAGTCTAGATGTCGATGGCATCAAGTTCACTGGTCATAGGCATGGAAACATTTACATGGTTGATCTTGATGATCTAGCCATGGAAAGTGGTCAATGCCTAGTGGCTAGGAAGCCAAGGCAAGTGAAACTAGTTGGCTTTGGCATCGTAGGCTAGGGCATGCTAGTATGCAGTTGATTTCAAAATTAAGCAAAAAGAATCTTGTAAAAGAATTGCCAAAACTCACATTGAAAAAGATAAGATTTGTGCTGCATGTCAATTTGGAAAACAAACTAAATCTACTTTCAAACCTAAAGGAGTAGTATCTACTACTAACCCTTGAATTATTGCATATGGACCTCTTTGGACCAACCAGAACAACTAGTTTGGGAGGTAAAAAATATGGGCTAGTAATTGTAGATGATTACTCACGATTTACTTGGGTAATGTTTTTAGCTCATAAAGATGAAACATTTTCAGCTTTTGTTAAATTTCATAAAAGGGTTTCAAACGAAAAAGATCTCACTATTGTTTCTTTGCGTAGTGATCATGGAACTGAATTTGACAATCATGATTTGAAGCTTTTTGTAATGAAAATGGTATTAGTCATAATTTTCTGCACCTAGGACACCTCAACAAAATGGGGTGGTAGAAAGAAAGAACAGGACACTTGAAGAAATGGCACGCACAATGCTTTGCGAAAATGATTTACCTAGATATTTTTGGGCAGAAGCCATTAATACTTCCTGTTATTTTAAATCATGTTTTAATTCGACCTATTTTGAAGAAAACACCATATGAGCTTTGAAAAATCGAAAACCTAATCTCAAGTATTTTCGTGTATTTGGTTGCCGCTGTTTCATATTAAACAATGGCAAAGATAATATCAGTAAATTTGATGCCAAGTCAGATGAGGGTATCTTCTTAGGATACTCTACTTCTAGCAAGGCATACAGGGTCTTCAAGAAGAACTCTTCTGGTTGAAGAATCAATTCATGTAGTGTTTGATGAATCTAACGAAAAATCTTCTAGAAAAGAAGATTCTATTGATGTTGAAACAAGTACAAAGAAGCTTGAACAATTGACAATCAATGAAGATGAGCCCAAAGGAGATGATGATCAAGAGAATCAAGATCAAACTCAAGAGATCAATGCAACTTCACCAAAACCTTTACCTAAAGAATGGAGGTATGCACACGGACACCCTAAAGAGCTAATAATAGGTGATCCATCAAAGGGGGTAAGTACACGCTCTTCTATTAGAAATGTTTGTGATTATTTAGCTTTTGTATCTCAGATAGAGCCTAAGTCAATAGAAGAAGCTGAAAAAGATTGTAACTGGATTAATGCTATGCAAGATGAACTAAATCAATTTAAAAGAAATAATGTTTGGACTTTAACTGAAAGACCCCTTAATGTTTCTGTAATTGGCACAAAATGGGTTTTAGAAATAAACTTGATGAACATGGTATTGTAACTAGGAACAAAGCTAGACTTGTTGCTAAAGGCTACAACCAGGAAGAAGGGATCGACTTTGATGAACCTTTGCTCCTGTTGCTAGGCTAGAAGCAATTAGACTTTTACTTGCTTTTGCTTGTTTTATGGATTTCAAGTTATTTCAAATGGATGTTAAGAGTGCCTTTTTAAATGGATTTATTGAAGAGGAGGTTTATGTTGAACAACCTCCTGGTTTTGAAAATCATGAATTTCCTAATCATGTCTTTAAATTGCATAAAGCATTGTATGGTTTAAAGCAAGCTCCTAGAGCTTGGTATGATAGATTAAGTTCATTTTGATGAAAATGATTTCTCTAGAGGTAATGTAGATAATACATTATTTTTGAAAAAGAAAAATGATGATCTCTTAGTAGTACAAATATATGTAGATGATATTATTTTTGGTGCTACTAACGAATGTCTTTGTCAAGAATTTGCAAAGTTAATGCAGAGTGAGTTCGAGATGAGCATGATGGGAGAACTCAACTTCTTCCTCGGACTCCAAATTAAGCAAACCAAAGAGGGGATCTCCATCAACCAAGCCAAGTACACAAGGGAAATTTGAAAAAGTTTGGGATGGAGACTACCAAACCAATAGGTACCCCTATGAGCTCTTCATGTAAATTAGACAAAGATGAATGTGGTAAATCAGTAGACCAAAAATTATATAGAGGCATGATTGTTCATTGCTATATCTAACTGCCTGTAGACCAGATATAATGTTTAGTGTTTGTATGTGTGCACGTTTTCAGTCTGCTCCTAAAGAATCACATCTTTAGCTGTAAAACATATTTAGATACTTATCTAGGTCTATCGAAATTGGTCTTTAGTACTCTAGAGAGTCATCATATGAATTAATTGCATATTCTGATGCTGATTTTGCTGGGTGTAAACTTGATCGAAAAAGTACTAGTGGAACTTGTCAATTCCTAGGAGTTAATTTGATTTCATGGAGCAATAAGAAACAGAATTGGTTGCTCTATCTACAGCGGAAGCCGAATATATGCAGCTGGAAGCTGTTGTGCTCAGATTCTATGGATCAAACAACAACTCGAGGACTTTGGCATCAAACTAACTAAGACACCCATAAGATGTGATAATACTAGTGCAATCAATTTAACGAAAAATCCTGTACAACATTCAAGAAGCAAACATATTGAAATAAGACATCACTTCATAAGAGATCACGTTCAAAACTCTAATGTGTTGTTAGAATTTATTTGTACTGATTATCAATTGGCTGATATATTCACAAAACCATTGAATGAAGATAGATTTTGTATGATCAGAAAAGAACTGGGAGTCATTGATCCTTTTGCTTGAAACTCTTCAATTTTCATCAAAATTCCTCAAAAATGATTTATAAATTCTCAAATATGTTTAAAGGTTATTTTCTAAATTTTATCAATTTTTTAAATTTTACAGAATCTTTTTTGGGTAATTTATTGTTGGAGGTCGACACTTAAGCTTTGGAGGTCGACACTTGAGGTCGACCCCTGAAAATTTTTAGAGGTTGACACTTGAACGGAAACCTCTTTTTTAAAACCCATCCGCAAGCCTTTTTTTCTCCATTTTCTTTCATTTCTCCTTCGTGTGGTCCCCCTCCAACTTTTCTAAACCTCTAAACAGTAGATTTCCACCCTTCTCCTCATCTTTTTGGGTATTCCTCTCCTCTCCTCTTGTTTTCCTTGGAATCAAACCTCATTTTGACCATGTTCTTGGTTTGGACAACCGAAAGCCTTTGCATCTATCTACCCTCAAATCTCGGTTGTTTTTTAATTGAAATCAGTTATTTCTTTCGTCCGTTTCTTACTTTTCTTCATTTACTCTCGATTTTCTCCATTCTCACAAATCCTATCTCACCATTTCACCTTCTCCTCTTTTTCTCAATCCGTGAACCTCTCTTTCCCTCTCTTTCCTCTTAGCCTTGCTTCATTGTACTTCTCCCTAAGTTACCCTCTTCCCTTCATATGGGTCCGAGAAAGCACTTGGCAGTAAGGAAAAGGAGATTGGAACAAGGCCAGGGTAGTACTGAGCGACGAAGAAAGGTCAGACATGAGCGTGAGCCGACCCCAGAGCCACCTGCACCAGTGCCAGCCAGCTTAGTCCGGAAGAGCATTACTAGTGGGAGGCGTGTGGATATACCATTCTGGGATCAGCATCACTTCTTTATTGGAGATGTACTAAGAGATGCAGGTCTGGTTCATTTTTGTACGATGTCTGAGAGATTCTACCCAGACCTCATCAGGGAGTTCTATGGATCCATGGCCACTGATGGCATTGGATGGTCTGCTACAGTACGTGGGATCGAGATTCCAGTGACACCGGAGGTCATCAGTCGCTTCTGGAGGATTCCACTTCATGGCACTGCTGCCACTTCGATCAGCGACAGAGAGCACGCCTTCAAATGTATTTAGAGCGTGAGGATGTTAGCGGCATTTCCACAGTAGCCGCTAACCAGCTTTCACTGGAGATGAGAGTGTTGCATCATATCATCGCCCGTATCTTGATTCCGAAGAGCGGGAGATTCGATTTTATCACCGAGCGTGAGCTGGTGTTGATGGTGTCCCTGAGACAGCGGACTCCCATCAACCTTCCCAGGATCATGCTTCAGCAGATGGGTGAGGCAGCATCTCACAGGAGACTTGTTCAGCCATATGGCATGGGATTGACTCAGATATTCAGAGAGCATGGTGTCTCATTGACGGTATACCCTTCAGTCAGCTGCAGCACAGTGATACTTATGGAGAGAAATCCCTGCATAGGATGGGATTTCGACTGATTGGTGACCGCTGGGTACGACGAGAGTCTGGCCAGGAGCCAGATGAGGAGGATGAGATCCGAGCAGCTGAGGCAGGGCCTTCAGAGCCTATTGATCATGGTACACCTCCTCGCCCAGCACCAGAGCCAGAGACTGCGGAGCCTGAGCCATTCACGCCACCACCCTCATCAGCTCCAGCACCTACTACTACTACTGCTACACCATGGAGGACTACAGTGAGGATATCGGACTTTGAGCAGAGAGTGACTGATCACATTTCAGAGGTCTGGACAGAGATCACTGGTGTACGACAGGAGCTACATGATCTGCGGATACACACAGACATGCGCATTGGTGCTCTCTCAGCTAGTATGGATACAGGATTCTGACAGATCCTTAGCCTACTGAGATTAGCACTGCCATCAGGGACAGCAGATCCGACAGTATCTCCTCCACATTCAGATGATGATGATGATGATGATGATGACTCCAGTGGATACAGTGACAGTGATGGAGATCAGCCTGGAGCAGGTAGTTCTGATATTCCACCTGCAGATCCGATTCCAGAGATTCTCCCTTCTGCTGATCCTCCTTCTACTGATCTTCCGAGTACAGATCCTCCATCCACAGATGTGCCAGTAGATATGAGCTTACAGAGTCACTTTTTGAGACTATTACTGGGATTCCGGATGATATAGATGAGCATACAGAGACAGATATCGATGATCCCACAGCTTATGAGCTAGTCAGCAGGCAGACCCCAGCTCAGTCTACTCAGCATACTGATCCGTCTACTCCTTCTGCTACTGCTTCAGTCGGGACACCTGTGGAGCCCTTTCCTCGGACCTATAGATCTCGTAGGACTACCCCTAGGTCTGGTCCCTCTCTGAGGACTCGGAGTCACTCTCATAGGACTCCAAAATCCTCATCTAGGATCATGGCTCCTGTCTCTTTTGATATACCTTCTGATGAGGAGTAGTCTCATAGATTTACTTGTTGTACTTAGTCTGCTTTTGTATGGTCTGTTGTATCAGTGTTTTGTGCTTACTATGTAAGCAATTTTGTAACTGAATACATTTGTGTTTTATCTATTGTGATATTTTACTGTTTGATACCAGCTCTTAGCATTTATCTTTTTAAACCCTCAAAATAGAATATTTTGTTATATTGAATGCACAAATTGAGGGGGAGCATGTATTTTATGCACCTAAATACTTCATTGTAATTGAACATAAGTTTCATTAATATATCTTTCACTACAAAAATGGACTTTTTGATTCTTGACAAAAAGGGGGAGTAGTAAAGTATATATGAGACTCCGTCTTATGAGTAGTAAAGTATATATGATTCTTATGAGTAAAGCTTGTATGTTTCTTATCTTTTTGACTCATGAGAATGGTTTCACAAAAAGTAGATGAAAAGTAAAATTTTTATGATATACTCATGCATGTAAGGATTCTTTGAAAATTTTCATTATTGCTATATTTTGCTTTTGGACTAATTGCATATATACTCAAGGTTTTGTCATCATCAAAAAGGGGGAGATTGTTGACTTTGGCTCCTTAGTTTTGATGATTAACAAAATATTGAGTATATGTTTGGACTAATGTTTAATCTCAAGATAAAGTTTCAGGACTTAGGTTATTCAAAAAGAGTATTAAGAGTACAATGATGAAACTAAGTTTGCCTAATTTGGAAAAGAGCTCTTCTACCTTGGACAAGATCAAATTTCTCATATTGGACCTTCCCGTTAAGAAATAAATGACAAAAGAAACAAAGGCTTAAAGAAACTCAAGCATGGAACGCATCTCTCTAAGAGTTTCAGAAAATTTCAGATCAGAGGTCGACCACCAGAGGTCGACACCTTGTCAAAGGTCGACCACCAGAGGTCGACTCATGAAGAGAAGAAAAGTTCAGCATGGCCGGCATGGCAAAATCTCAGTGGCACGCTCCAGAGGTCGACCACCAGAGGTCAACACCTGTCCAGAGGTCGACACCAGAGGTCGACTCATAGCCTGAGAATTCAAAATGGGCAGAACTATGGTTTTCTGGATTTTTGCCTAAAATAAACTGGAGGTCGACTCATGAGGTCGACACTTGATCCAGAGGTCGACTCATGAGGTCGACTCATGGCATAACAGCTAGTTTTTCTGAACTTTTGATTTGATTTCTAACGGCCATAAACGGCCATATTTTTTATTCTAACGGTCTTGTGGAGTTGTTTCAGCATGAATGAGGTATTTAACCTTCACCAAACTTCAAAAAAGATAAGAAGACAAAGTGAAAAAGTTTAGAGTCAAAGTACAAAGCCTTCAATCAATTCCAAGCCAAAAGAGTGAGAAAACCAAGAGATTCCTTAGCCAAAAGCTTTCCATCTTTGAGGAATCCAACTTTCAAGTATTTGGCATTTAGTGAGGTCCAAAGATTCCAAGGGAAAAGGCTTGAAGAGTCTCCATCAAAAGCTTCAACGAATTTCTTATTGCTCAAAAGGAGTTTGTCTAGTTTTATTAATTGTATTAATATTCTTTTGTCTTTAGCTAGTTTCAAGTGAATTTGAAACTAGTGTGAGGTTTGTTGGTGAGCCAATGATAAAACCAACTAGGGTTGCTTGTAAGCCCGAAGCCAAAACAAGTGAGTGAGGTTTGTTGGTGAGCCAATTGATAAAACCAACTAGAGTTGCTTGTAAGCCCGAAGCCAAAACAAGTGAGTGAGGTTTGTTGGTGAGCCAATTGATAAAACCAACTAGGGTTGCTTGTAAGCCCGAAGCCAAAACAAGTGTGTAAGGTTTGACTTGTGATCCTGGTAAAACAAGTCGGCTGTAATTTAAAGATTATAGTGGAAATTCCCAAGTGGAGCTTGGGGAGTGGATGTAGGTGCTAGGTGCACCGAACCACTATACTTCTTGTGTGTTTGCATTGCTCTTCTTTTGCTCTTTAATTGTTGATTTATTTCATTGCTTCCGTTGCACAATTATTTGAGCACTATCACTCTTCTCCTTAAAACTTGATAGCACATATATTGCTTTAATTTTTTTAAATACCCAATTCACCCCCCCTCTTGGGCACCATATCTGGGCAACAGGTGAGATGCCCTAGAGGTGAGAGATCTCTCTGTGAATGTAAGTCCCCAGTCCTAGAGTGTCCAATTTTCCTACCCTCCATCTCCATTGTTTCTTCACCACCCCATTACAAAAGAATTCAAAAAAAAAAATGCACCATAATCTAGGTGACTTCTAAACTCATCAACGATCCTACCCCCACCTGTCCCATATCACAAACCTTCATACCAGAATTTACTTTCATCAATGGGATGAATTATTTTACCCATAATATCAAAACATGCCACGGTAAAAAAATAATAAGTAATTCAGCCTGAAATAGTATTATGATATTCTAGTTCAGAAATTATGATATCCTAGTTTAAATATTATGACACCCTAAATAAATTTAAGAAACTGAATGCATCAATCCTTCCTACCAGAAATTTCTTTTATCCGTGGGATGAATTATGACACCCATAATATCATAACATGCCACGATGAAAAAATTGAGTAATTCAATCCGAAATAGCATTATGATATCCTAGTTCAGAAATTATGATATCATAGTTCAAATATTATGACACCATGTACAAATTTAAGCCGGAAAGGCTTACATTTTTTATATTAGTTAGATAGAATTTATTTTTCATAATTTTATAATTTTTTTTCTATGTTTCAGGTGATTTAATAATTATTTCATAGCCTAGTATGAAGGCTTCATAATTATTTGAAATACATAAAATTTCTTGCTCACAGGGATAAGCCAAATCATTGGAACTTCATGTAAGATGATATCCGTCTATACCGGTGATGGTTAGCAACAAGAATATTGAAAGAGAGTCTCAATCAGAAGATATATAGTGTTTTTAAAAATTAAGATGTAGAAGCTAAATATTTGTAATATTTTTTTTTTAGTTCTTGGACTTTTGTAATATGGTATCATAAATTTGTAATTCAATTAATGTTATCCCTTAAACATAAATGAAAAAAAAATTGTATAATTATTTCAAACTGGAATGTTATAAATATATTTGCTCATTATATATAGTTTGTTAGATATAAGATATTATGTTTTGTGCCGAAATGTCAAATTTTTTAAGGGATATCATGATATTATACTGGGATATCATATTTCATGCAAGGTGTCATAGTTTTTTAATTAGGATGTCATAAATTTAAAACTAGATTGTTTTAATTCTGTTTCAGCATTTATTTAGCATTTTTTTTAGTGGTGTATCATGATATTTTGATAGTTATAATTCTGACCATAGGTGATAGGTAATCCAAGTAGAAGGAGTTAATATCTTTGCTTTCATGTTTTTTACTAGGATATCATAATTTTTTAACTAGATTTTTATAATTTTTGAACTGGGATGTCATAATCTTATTTTGGATTATATTAATGATCTTTTAGCATCTGTGTCATGTTATGACATTCTGGAAGTCATATTCAAGCCACGAGTGATAGGTAGTCCAAGTAGAAGGGGTTATTACCTTTAATTTAATCTTTTCTATATAAGTGTCATAATTTTTTTAACTATGATGTCATAATTTTTTGACTAGGATGTTGTAATCCTATTTTGGTCTATATTAATAATATTTAGCATCCGCAATATGTTATGATATTTCGATAGTCATAATTCAAGTCATGAATGACACGTAGTCCAAGTAGAAGCGGTTAATATCTTTACTTTAATATTTTTTATATAGATGTCATAATTTTTTAACTAGGATATCATAATTTTTGAGCTGGTACTAAGTTATCTGCCTATCTCTAATAATTCCATAACCCTAGGTGCACATAAATCATTTCATATATCAGTGAGTGAAATCTTCAGATGTTATGTTCATAAACATGCTCTAGTGATACTCTATATTAACATTCTTACTTCGTTGAATGAAGGTTGCTTGTGTAATCAACACCTGAGAAATGTATACTGAGAATGAGAAATATGTGAATCTCTTGGGCATGGATAGCGATATGCAAGCTCATGACATTTAATATAGTAACAAAGTACATATTACTTGTTACATAATTCTGTATTCCAGCATAAATGTTTAGATTATGTTGGCCATCTTAGGCCTACTGTGCCAATTTTAAAAAATAGTGCCTTTTTTCCTATCATTTTAAGGCTAACTTTTGTTAAAAAAAAGAATAGTCCATATTGTTTTATTAACCAAACATGTGTACTAACATGGGTATAGCATATAACTATATTTTTTAAACTTTTATCCATGTATTTTTTATATGAGTGTATCTCAATTTTTTTGTAGTGAGAAGTGGGCTTGCAATCTTGCCTCCTTGCTTGAGTCTCTTCCTAAGCTCTTATCTTTTTTTAGAGGCATTGTCTCCTTCTTGATAGTGCAGGACCATCACCTACTCGGCTCACATGTACTTCCTAAGCTTGTGCAAGCATCTCATCATAGTCCCTAGGGAAGCTCGTCCAAGGGAGAAGATCAGCTAGGTGATTTCAAGCCTTGTGTCAAGGCCAACATCACCACTGACTCATTGAGTGAATCTCCAACATGGCCATGTTAACTAGGCCACATAGTTACATAGACTCTCACATTCTCTTTATTGGATGGAGAAAAGGCCATTAGAATTTAGCAATTGCCTTCGGTTGTTGCCAAAGTGTACAATGAATAGCCTCCTAAGCTACTCAAAGGAATGAACAGATTTTGGCCGAAGACAGAGTTCCATTCTCATGTAGTTTTCCAAAACATGACCGGAAAGGCAAGGTAGAGAAGAGCGTCATATGCAATCTACTTCACCAAGGTCTGGAATTATTGTAGGTCTGCCATACTAGCAAGCTAAGATGGAACCGACTCTAGTGGTGACATGGCATGCTGGCTGCATCAAGAGACATTAGATGCACCCCCCTAGTCTTCACCCCCCCCTCTCTCTCTCTCTAGATTCTAACTGTGCTTTTTAAGGGAAGCATAACCTTTCTTTTAGCACCAATCTATTACTGCTGGTCTTCAAGATTCTAGGATCAGGCTCGGTCTTCCGCCGAGGTGCTGGTTGGCTGCCTGCTGACAACATTGTGGGATTTCCAAGCTAGGGAGCTCCTTCCTGGTAGGGACCTGCATGAAAGTACACTCACCGGAGATTCTCCGGTGATGGACCTCCCAATGGTTAACTTAGCTAGAGATTTTTGTAGTATTAGAGCAGGGAAAGAGCAAGAGTGAGAGTTTTTGTGTGCAGCCTTTTTCTCTAGAGAAGAGTTGTTTTTTTGAGGGTTCCCTTTGACCTCTATATATAAAGGGGGAGTAAATGGATGGATTGTAACTACTTGATCTGTTATAATTCAGGAGAGTGCTTTCTCTGTGAGTGGGGCGTTACCTGGAGATAGCAGAGAATATTTGTTGGTTAGAGGGAGTAGAGTGTCCCAGTTTGTTAGAAGTAATGGGGCATTAACTAGCGATGCTAGTTGTAGAGAGTTTTGGCACACTGAGAGTTAACACTCATGTGCTTTGCTGGTGCCAATTGGGCACGTGGTCAGCCTCGATGATCCGTCAAGTGTTGCAGTATCCATCGCTTGACTAAGGTCAGGTGGTGGCTGAGGTCCAGGTCGGTCATGGTCCCATCTTTGACCGTTACCCTAAGTACTCAATTTTTACAAAATCCATGAGGACTGGAATCTCTCAGTTCAGTCATATACTGTTATCAGAGTCTTGTTTTTGAATTTTAAATTGAAGTCTGATATTGTTACTTTTCTTGTTTGATCTAGGATGGACGGAGGCCTGGATCGATATCAGGGTGAGGTTGAGATCAAACCTAGGTCTATTGTACCAATGTGACAAGAGTCTTTACAAGTTCTGCCAATTAGCACCTCCAACATAGAAGAAGTTTCAACTTGTTTCAGGTCTTTAATCAGAATATCTTTCAAAGATTCCTTTTCATCTTTGTGCCCAAGGACTTGTCCCTGTATCGTAAGGATTGTTACCCAAGAAATCATATGTCCTGCAGACGCTAGCTTTGACATATCAGTCTCTTTTGGCCCACCGCAGTAATCACTTTAAAGCACTCTGACAGAATGGGCAGTTGCGAGTCATTTACACCATATTTCAGGGAATTGTGGGTGATAAAAGATCTGGGACCGTTGAAGACCCTCAATGATAGGGTCTGTTACCTGTTCTATAGGTGTGTGTAGTTAATGGTTAGAAGTAGACTCCTAGAAACTGAATCGAAGAATATGACCAATGTAAAATCAATCTAATTGAGGCAGAGTAAGGAGATCCATCACTTTGCTTACTTCTTCTCTCATCTAGCAGGCTACCCTCAAAAATTTTTTTCTTACTTTGGAATCTATGTAATGTAACTTTGGATTTTTTTTTTTTTCATAAGACCCTCATCTTTTCATGAAGATTTGGAGTGGAGAAGTCTTATGGAAACTTTAAACCTAATTAAGCTGGAAGATATCCATGACAGATCAAGTTGGAAGATGGAGAGCTGAACAGTTTTCTTCATTAACTCCTGTAAATTTCTAAAGCAGAGGGCACTTTATCTGTCCACTCGACTCTCCCTTGTAGAAGTGTGTAACTCCAGAGAACATTAGGATCTTTGTGTAGCTTCATCCTAGCTAGAACAAAATTCACACCAATGGGAATGATGGCATGAGAAGGTTGGGCAGTTTCTGGAGGGTTCTCCCTCTGCAATTACTATGAGAAAATGGTGAATCATCTTCTCCTTAGCTGCCGCTTGTTAAGATCTACTTAGAGGACTAGTAAATGCAAAATGGGGATCAAAGGGCGAATACCATCGATGCTCTCTGTTTGGATGAACTAAACACCGAAGAGAATTCCTAGTGAACTTGGCTAGTTTGGAAAAAGATATATAATTGCAATA
Source organism: Areca catechu (assembly GCA_021397845.1). Lineage (NCBI taxonomy): Eukaryota > Viridiplantae > Streptophyta > Magnoliopsida > Arecales > Arecaceae > Areca > Areca catechu. The sequence continues at coordinate 145,636,241 of CM038049.1, read as the reverse complement.
TGTTGGTGCACTTGGAAGGAGAGAAACTGGCATATGTTACTCAAGATTAAATTCAGAGGTTGAGGTGGTGTCGGAGGATTTGGAATGAAAGGAACGTGAGAATCTTTTAAAAAAAATATCGTTCTATATATGGAGTTTTGTAATTTGTTATTCATACTTTTTAAAAGTTAGAGTATAGTTTGTTCCCTTGTTCAGATGGTAAATCACATGAAACTCAATTAAAAAATTCAAAGACAAGCAGCACCTGCACCACGAGTAGGACCACTTCCTAGTTGTAGAGAATTAAGCATATGAAATTATATTAAGTAATTTGTTTATTTGTTGGTGTTTGAGAGTTGTCAATTCAATACAACTTGTACTGTATCGATGTACTTCAATTTGTTTTTTAAATAAATAGAGGGGAGGAGCTTAGGATTCTTCCCCGTTTCCATTCAAGAAAATAGATTGAAGTGGTCTTTTAGAAGATGGCCAGATATATTGAAAAGGAAAAAAAAAACTTTCTAGTGAATAATTGATATGTGACTAAATACATGACAGCATAGGTCTTCATATATTCTTCCTGTTTAAGCCATGGTGTTCTCGCAAGGCTAAGAGTCATAATTTATATATTCATTCATCAATCATCATGATCGACCGGTGGTCACTCTATTAAACCAAATTTTAATTATCACTTAGTCCATATAGGTTATAGGTTGGGTCAGCTTTGATATTATTTATAACAATCTAAAATCTAACCTAAAATGCTAGATGGATGCTATTATTTGGATTCCGAAGATCTCATCTAAAATGCTAGACGGAAGGTATTATTTGAATTTTAAGTATTCCAGTAAATAATTAATATAAGATTAAATATATGTCATTACAGGTTCTCACAATTTATCTCTTCTCTAGAGGGATGTTGTGACAAATCTGTTTCATCCACTCTGCAAAGGATCGGTTAGTTTCTAGCTCGCGTAATTGTTGCAAATGAGTACCAAGATACTACATTTATTTGGATTTCATGGCGACAACAGTCGAAACAAACTCCAACAACACCAGAATTCAAAACAAGTTATTAATCTTTTAAGTCTATCTCGGTTGTTTATCTCATTCTTCTCTTCTGGTATCCCTCCAGTTGTATTTCTTTAAGAAATCGATTTGGTGGACTTCTAGCCTTCCTCTTCCCTCAACAACACCAGAAACAAAAGGCAGCTAATAGAAAAAGAAAACAAAAAGAAGAAGAATATCGAATCATTCACCAGGGGTCTGAGGTAGTGAGACTAATTAATCCTGTTAAACTAGGAGTTCCGGTCGCCCGTTTTCCAATTTGCTCATTTTTGCCCTGAGTGTTCACTTCATATTTGTTTAAATAAAAGATTCATGGCATGCATCGGAGAAATTTGTGGAATCTAAACAAGTATCTATATTTGAATTATCTCATGTATCTAGCTAGATACGGTAAGAGAGAAACTTTAGTTGACCTCTGTTATGCTTATATATACCACACCAGAGCAAGCAAATCTCTTTCTAACTTAACGTTCAAATTTTTGTTTTATCCACCAGAATATATTCTTTTATCAGCAAACTGCATCACATTTAGTTACTGCTATTTTAATTTGAAATTACAGCAACAACCACACTGAAATAAAAAGCAATTATGCAGGTCATAACATGAAGCTAGGTATACTTTAAACATTAACTTTTACAAACATTTACCACTATCAACGGCCTGTCAAGAGAGCAGATTCCTTTGTTGCTGCCGAGCAGGCAAACACGTTTGACAGCGAACTATCTGATGACATGCCAATACCATCAAAGCCTTCGTTCCCAGTAGCTGAAATCTCGGCATTCCAATCATCTTCAGACATCTCAGGAAGAGGAGCATCGCGTTCCAGTATTCGCATCACCTGCCGCATAGGAGGCCTATAACTGGAGTTAGGGTGCGAGCAAAGAAGGCCAAGCTTTAGCACCATCTCCATCTCTTCGACAGTATATTCATTCCCCAAGTTAGGATCCCTTGCCTCCAAAATAGTCCCCGCCTTCGAGCACTCCAGAACTTTTTCTACCAACACCATGTCTTCTGATGATGCTCTCGTCTCTATTGGTCTTCTTCCACAAGCCACCTCAAGTAGAAATCCACCAAAGGCAAACACATCTGTGCTTGTTTTTGCCTTACCAGTCTTGGTGAACTCTGGTGCAAGGTAACCCAAAGTCCCAACTACATGTGTAGTCTGGGGATCGGTTCCGTGATCATATAGTCTTGCCAGGCCAAAATCACCTAGTCTTCCATTCATCTGATCATCTAGCAGGATGTTGCTAGCCTTGATGTCTCTGTGAACAACCACCTTCTCCCATCCTTCATGCAAATAATGAATTGCAGAAGCTACACCTTTGATTACTTGGAATCTTTGTGCCCAACTAAGCATCGACTTAGGTTGGTTAAATAGGAGCTTGTCCAAACTACCATGGGGCATGAATTCATAGACCAATAAGAGCTCCCCTTTCCTCCTGCAATAACCGAGGAGCTGTACCAGGTTCCGGTGACGCAAGCGGCCAATGCTAACAATCTCTGCGATGAACTCTCTCATGCCTTGTCTTGATGCATGCGAGACCTGCTTGACCGCAACTTGGATGTGGGACTTTGGCAATACGCCTTTGTAGACCCTACCAAAACCTCCAGCTCCCAGGAGTTGTCGGTCCCTGAAGCCCTTGGTGGCCAAGAATAGGTCCTTGTAGCAGAACCTCTGGGGTCCATATTCTAGCTCCCAATCTTCAAACACCTCTCTGAATTTAAGCTCTCTCTTCACAACAAAGATTATGCAAATTATGATTATTAACAACAAAAGTATTGACAACAATATCGGCAACCCAATCTTCCAGGACTCTAAGGTCGATTTAGACCCTATGTGAGGGAGGGATGGAAGATGTGAGAGATCAAGTGCTCGAGGCCTTCCATTCAACTTAAAGCTCCAGCCCAGAATGTAATGAGATGTTATGAATGTGCCTACCGAAGAAGAAAATCCGACATACATATAGTCTGAGATCAAAGAAGAGAGATTCACATCTGAAGACAAGCATGGAACACCTGGTTTGGCTACATCGATAGGTGCTACTGTAACATTCAGCAGTCCATCCAGGTGACTGTATTCTATCCAGGCTTGTATTGGTTTGCCACTCACAAGGCTCAGGTTCTTGAACCCACCGCCATTATCATTAGTGAAATAAGCTGCATGCGAGGAGTTAATAGACTCTGGACTGCTAACATCAATTCCAACATGATTATTGTCAATATCACCAAATTCAGGGTTCAAGTTTGTATCGAATTCGATGGCCACAATTTGGTTTGAAGAATATGTATTGTTTTTGTCGAAGAGTCCCAGATATTGACTAGGTAAGGCATAAGACAGATCTACGGAATGCGCAAGAACAAAGGCAAGTCCATGGCCAAACAAGTCTTGGTACTGGGGGATGATTGCAAAGATGAAAGAAGTTGAGAAGGAGAGAGCTTTACCTGTTGTCGAGTTCCAAAAACGGAGTGGAGTTGGGTGAAAGGCGTGGCCCTTGTCTATCTTTCCAGTGTCAGTTAGCCTTAGGAGGCCATTGGGTGTGATCTTGGCAATGCCATCTAGCTGCAATTTGGCATCACCGAATCCATTGCAAGTAAAATCGGCATCTTGTGCTGATGCTATAGCGAGTGCGAGGATTAGAAAGAAGAACATGTTCTGGGGAAACATGGCTTGGGTCTTAACTTCACTCGCCTTCTACAATATGAGAGATTCCTCCTCTGCTTATGATATTAATAGCATGGAAGTGCCATTGGTTTCTCATGCCGGCCACTTTATGCACCATAAATGCTCGGAAAGTCGGGAGAGGAGCGAGGGGCGCATGGGATGGCCAGAAGTCTTTGGCTGTAATATGGTTGGCCACATCCCTGATTAAACAAGCTTTGCAGCAACACTAGATTCACCATTCAATTCCTCGTCTGACATGGTGCTGATACTATGGCCAAGCAACATAACTTGCACTGATTCCTTAATGCAATGTTGGATGCAAAATCTAGAAATGGTGCAGCATAGTATTGCTCATGATTTAGTCTTTCTTAATGATCCGGGACCCACCAGTCTTGCATCCCCAGAAGCGGGGCACTGATTTTAAGATGTTTCCTCGTGCTGGTCAGGGGACAAAGACGGCCCAGGTGCGCTTTGAATTTTCTCCTCTCCTTTTTCTATGCAGCTATCATCTCTACCATATATGTCACCGAAATTTCCGGTATATGCATCCATATATAGATGTTTGCTTCTCTTGTACGCAAAGGTAAAAATTAATAAATAAGTAAAATTTAAAAAATTATTTTTATATAAAAAAATATTTATTTTTTATGAGAGAGCTATATTGCACACGGTAGATTAAATGATTTTAATTTTTTAATTAATTATTTTTTCTCACTCAGATAATTTATCGATCGAATACTTCATAAATATAAATCATAAATATAAGAAAAACAAGAAATTTATAAGGTACAGCAAAATTACCTACATCCATAACAGAGGAGGAGCAATCCACTATATAATCATTCCGAAATTGGATATAAATGTAATACAAATATCCAAATTATAAGATCCCCGGATAATAACAAACAAAAGATACAAATCAATCGCAACAATAAACTAAATGAACAGTACATTTCTCGGTCTTGGTAATGAATCAAGAGAAGATAATCTAAGAGATGGATCAATACCTTCTCGGCCATGGTAATCGATTAAGAGAAAGATACTTTTTCAGGTGATGACCAAAAAATTGGACTAAAGGGCTACGATGAGTAAAGAAAAATCAGGACTTTGGGGCTCACAGAACTGAGGGCCTCATACTCCTTTTAAAGGAAAACAATAAAGAAGAGTCCAAAAGTTTTATGCTGCTCGTCGGAGAAGAAGTACAATCAAAGAAAAATTCTTCTGCTCCAAAACTCTTCGGAGAAGAAGTCAAATAATAAAAGGAATTCCAACAAAAAAAGTTTTATTTGGAGCAAACAACAATCCTCCTCCTTGCAACAAATAATGTGCATCTATCAAATGTGGATAAAAAAACTTCCTCCTCACTACAAGCCCGAAGGGCATCACCAAGTACTCACATTAATCAAGTTTAGGAAAGTCCTGAACTTACTTGCTGGAATTGGTTTAGTGAGCATATCAGCCGGATTATGAGCAGTGCTAATCTTTTGAAGCTGGATATCACCATCCTCCACTAAATCTCTAATGAAGTGATACTTGATATCTATATACTACGTTCATGATACATCTTGTCTCTGGCAAGATGCAAGGTACTCTGACTATTACAGTAAATATCCAAACAGTTATATTTGAGATCCAAATCTTGTACTAACCCTCTTAGCCAGATAGCTTCCTTCGTAGCTACTATCAATACCATATACTCTACCTCTATAGTAGACAAAGCAACTATAGACTGCAAAATAGCCTTCCAACTGATTGCACAACCAGAAAAAGCAAATACATATCCGATCAAAGACCTTCTCTATCCAAGTCACAAGCATAATCAGAATCACAAAATCCTATGATAATGCAACTACTTTATTAGGAGAATAACAAACCCAAATTAGAAATATCTTTTAGATATCTTAGTATCTATTTCATAGTTGACCAGTGAGCTTTCCCAAGCTTGTCAATGTATTTACTCACAATACTTACTGCCTGTGAAATATCGAGTTGAGTACAGATCATTGCATACATAATGCTACCAATTGCACTCACATAAGGCACTCTAGACATATATTTCTCCTTATTCTCAGTTTGAGAAAAGAGCATAAGAGATAATCTAAAATGACTAGCAAAAAAAGTAGAGACTAGCATAGTTATAGACATACCATAATTTTTCTAAGACTTTCTTAATATAACTATGTTGAGTAAGAAAAAGTTTACCTGACTATCTATTATGTATGACCTTCATCCGAAGTATCTTTTTTGCTGGTCCAAGATCCTTCATCTCAAATGCAATACTAAGCTTAGTTTTCAGCTTTTGGATGACTAACATATCCTTGGCTATAATCATCATATCATCCACATAAAGTAATAAATAATAAAAGGATCCATATTAAAACTATTAATGATATCGCAATTGTCATATGGAGATCTATTAAATCCATGATCAATCATAAACCAATCAAATTTGTGGTACTATTATCTTGGAGACTGCTTGAGATCATACAACGATCTCTCAAGTAAGCATACAAGATCTTCTTTATCTGGAGCCACAAAATTAGGTGGCTGTTACATATAAATCTGCTCCTCCAAGTTACCATGTAAAAAAGCTATTTTTATATCAAGCTATTCTTACTTCAAATTTTGAGAAGCAACTAAAATAAGCAACACATGAATAGAAGAGTGTTTGACTCTAGGAGAAAATATCTTCTTATAGTCAATACCGTCCCATTGACTATAGCCCTTAGCCACCAACCTGGCACTGTATTTAAAATCCTAAGGACTAGCTCATTCATTCTTCTTGAAGATTCATTTGCAGCTAATTACTTTTTGGCCCTTAGATAACTTGACTAATCTCCAAGTTTGGTTCTTTTTCAAAGAATAAAGCATTTCAACCATAGCGATGGTCCATTGCTTAGCCTATGGGCAACAATAGCTTCCTGATTATGGTTGGTTTATCACCAATGGTGTCTGTAATACTTAGAGCATAATAAACTAATTCAGCATAAGCAGAATCCTCAAAACTATATCTTTGAAGTGCTTTGATTTAGCGCCTGGGTCTGCAAGTGGTAATACTATCATCTTGAACGTTACCTTGCATGGTCACCTCGTCCTGAGTCTATATCTCTGTATTTATTTGCTGATCCTGCTAATTTTGAACATCTCCAAATAGCTGCTACTATTGTGATCTAACAGTTTGATTAGTATCAACAATAGTCTGATCCTCTTGAACCTGAACCTGATCTCCCTATGAACGACTAGGTTATATCTATTGTGAAAGAGTGGCTGTCTTATGAAAAATCACATCCCCATTGACTAGAACTTCTTAGGATCCGAGCTTTGTGCACCATAGTTTATAGCCCTTCACCCTATATGCATATCCAAGAAACACATACTTCTTAGTCCTAGGATCTAGCTTTCCATCTCTAATATATGTATATGCTAGACACCCAAAAACTCTAAGTATCAAATAGACTGTAGGTCTTCCTATCCATAGATTTTCCAAAGTCTTCATGCTTAATGCTGATGTTGAAGATCGGTTTATAATATAGCAGGCTGTATATGCACCCTTTGTCCAAAAATCTCTACTCAGTCCATAACTTGATAACATAGATTTGACTCTCTCTAATAGTGTGTGGTTCATGCATTTTGCTATACCATTCTATTGAGGTGTACCCACTATGGTCCAATGTCTAACAATGCCTTCTAATTTGCAAAAATTATCAAACTTTGTAGAGCAAAACTCTAATCCATTATCAGTGCAGAAGGGTTTCACCTTCCTCTCAGTCTGCTTTTGGATATAGCCTTTCACTTCTTGAATATATCAAATACATCAATATTATTCTTAATAGTATAAATCTAAACTTTGTGAGAGTAGTCATAAATAATAAAAGTAAATATTTGGATCCATCCTTGGATGTAATTAGGATAGGTCCCTATAGATCAGAATGAATATAATCTAATATAGATGCTATCATCTGCATGCCCGTAGAAAAGCTGACTCTGTGTTGTTTTCCAAATATACAATGCTTACAAAATTTAAGTACACCAACTTTCTGACCACCGAGCAGACCATGTCTGCTTAGCTCTTGTAATCCTTTATCTAACATGTGGCCTAGCCTCTGATGCCACAAGTATGTCAACTACTCAATAGAGAACTATACTACTAAAGCATGTCCAATCACTATACTACCATCAAGATAATAAAGGGTGCCACTCAATTTGCCTCTCAATAGAGTCAATGCTCCTTTATTAATAGTTATAGATCCTCTCCCCATCTGTCCTTGAAACTTGCACTATTAAGGGCATTTACTGAGAGAAGGTTTCTTTTCAATTAAGAAATATATCTGACATTATCCAAAATTATCATAATATTTGTATGAGATTTGATCTGAACTTTACCACTATCATTCACTTTGTAGATTACATCATCACCAAGAAGAACGGTGCCTCCTTCATATGGTCTAAAAGAAGAAAACCATTCCTTATGGGGTGTCATATGAAAAGAGGCTCCAGAGTCCATGATCAGGTATCAGCCTGACTGATACTGTAGGCAGCTGTAAATACTGCATCATCTGCAACATTACTATGATCTCCTGAAGTAACTGCAATTGATGCCAAATCTGAGACTATTCCTTTATCTTTCTATTCCTTCTCTTTCTTGGACTGTAGAAGTTTATATTCAGATTTCTAGTGGCCCGGTTTCTTGCAATAGTGATAAACACAAAATCTTTTAAGCCTAGATTTTAATCTTGTTTTGGATTTGCTTCAACCTTGTTCATTTTTTCTTTGCTCATCTTTGCCTCTAACTACAAGTTCTTATGCCGGAGTTGGAGTCTGATGCTCTAACTGTACTTTCAATCTAAGCTCATTAGATAATAAAGTGGCTTCTACATCTTTATGATTTATAGTCTCTCTTCTATAGAGCATGGTAGTAGTAATATTCTCGAAGGACTTAGACAAAGAATAAATCAAAATCAAAGCCTTATCTTTTTTATCAACATCAATACCAATATTGGCTAAACCAAGCAGGAGCTTGTTATATTTATCCAAGTGATCCTTAAGTAAAGTCCCTTCTACCATACAAAATGTGTAACTTTTTTTTTTCAAATACAGTCTATATATAAGAACTTTGCTATATACATACTATCCAATTTATCCCATACACCTTTAGGTGTATCAAGATCCACAACATTATAGAGAACTTTATCACTTAAACCTACAAACAGAGTCCCTAGAGTTCTCTCATTGATTTCCTCTTTGGCAGCCTCAGTATCTCCTGGGATTGCATCCATATCCTTGAGAGCTATTGCCATGCCCTTCTTAACTAACAGATATTTCATTCTTACCTTCCATAGTGCAAAATTACATGTGCTATCAAACACCGCCACTTCATGCCTTATAGTAATGGAATAAAAAATAATTTTCTCTTGAGCCATTGATGAACTTTGTTGCCCATCAGATGCCATCCAAATGCTCTAATACTAGTTGTTAGGGATGCGCACAGTAGATCGAATTGCTTTAGGCTTCTGATTAATTATTTTCTCACTCAGGTAATTTATCGAACACTTCATAGGCATAAATAATAAACACAAGAAAGATAAGAAATTTATGTGATTTGGCAAAACTATCTACATCCATAATAGAGGAGGAGCATTCCACTATATAACCATCCCGAAATTGGATACAAAAATAATACAAATATCCAAATTATAGGATCTCCAAATAATAATAAACAAGAGATACAAATCAACTCAATAATAAACCAAATAGACAATACCTTTCTTGGCCTTGGCTATGAATCAAGAGAAGATAATCTAAGAGATGGATCAATACCTTCTTAGCTATAGCAATCAATCAAGAGAAAGATACTTTTTCAGGTGAGGATCAAAAAATTAGACCAAAGGGCTATGATGAGTAGAGAGCAATTGGGACTTTGGGGCCCACAGAATTGAAAGCCTTATACTACTTTTAAAGGGAAACAATGAAAAAGAGTTCCAAAGTTTTACGCTGCTCGCTGAAGAAGAAATATGATTGAAGAGAAATTCTTCCACTCCAAAACTCTTCGCAGAAGAAGTCAAACAATAAAAAGAATCCTAACTAAAAAAAGTTTTATTTGGAGAAAACAACAACAGAGAGCAATGGTAAGAAGTTGATTAACTTTGTCAATTAACTTTCAAGTGCTTATTTTTTGTTTAAAGAATTCTAACTGTTATACTCCACCATGGTAACACATTGAGAGCTTATATCATTCTGTCCTTCATTATAAAATTCTCTCTTAGGATATATCTATGAGCAGTGACATTAAATGACTTATCTACTATTATCAAGTGCACTTGTATAATATCATGAGACTATAGTATCTGTTACCGCCTAGATTGCCGTGGCCTGTAGCTTGATGTGTGATGTGCACGTCGGGCTCCCTTTGGGTGCTTGGTCCTTTTTTTGGTTAGCTCCTTGGTTGGTTTGTCCTGTAAAAAAGAGGAGACCCGGGCTGAGAATTCTGGCAGGGACACTCCGACGATCAAGTTAGTTGAGACGATCAAGGAGAACAAAGCCTCTATGGCAGAAGATTAGGATACCTCCACATAGAGGAGAAAATGAAATAGAGTAAAGTGGAGTACATGGGAGCTAGAGAGTAGGGAGGTTCTTCCTTTTGGTTCCTTGCCCGTTTGCTCTCTTTGTCTTACCCGTTGCCTCTCTTTTTATCAAAGGTCCGTTCTTTCATTTTATATGAGAGAAATGGCCCAGACCAGGCCTGGAGCTTTGTTGGGACGTCCCTAACTCGGTACTCTCTTTTGGTGGGGTTTTATTCTATTAGCGGCCTCCTCCCTGTTAGACTGGTCCTTGAAAGGAGATCTTTCTATTGGAGGTATTCATCGACATAACATAGGTCTTGTCCCTCTGGTGGTGCAGTTCCCACAAGAGGTGTGGGTGCCGTGTCATTGAGCCCCGAGCCATGGTGGAGCATTTTTATTTCAAGAGGGACCATTGTGGTGTTGCAGGGCCTGGGACCTTAATAGGATACTCCTCTAGGAGGAGGCACAGGTGGCGTGTCACGGGAATTGGAGCCCCGGTTGCACGATGGAGGGCGCAGGTGGTGCATTACAGGGCCTGAAACCTGGTGGAGCATGCATCACATAGAGGATGCAGGTGGCGTGTCACAAAGCCTGGAACCTCCTGTAGGGCATGCACCACCCTCTGAAGATCGTAAGTAGTCTGGAATTCTTGGTTCATGGCTTGAATTCCTCCTGGTCTTCTTTTCCTTATCCCTGATCGATCCCTTATCAGTCAATGATGCCTCTTGGTCCTGGATAGTGATTCTGTCTTGGAAAGCGGGAGCTCCATCTCAGGAGCTCGACCTTGGATGGTGGGAGCATGATCTCAACCAGGAGCTCGACCTCGGATAGGAGCTGACTTCGATCAGGGGCTCGATCTTAGGTGGTGGGAGCATGACCTTAATCGGGAGCTCGATCTCATATGGGAGCTGACCTTGACCTAGGGCTCAACCTCGGATGGCGGGAGCACGACCTCGACTGAGAGCTCAACCTCGGATGGAAGCTGACCTCGACCGGGGGCTCGACCTCGGATGGCGGGAGCACGACCTCGTCCAAGAGCTCGACCTTAAATGAGAGCTAACCTCGACCTAGGGCTCAACCTCAAATGGCGGGAGCACGACCTCGGATGGGAGCTGACCTCGACCGGGGGCTTGACTTCAACCGGTGGCTCGACCTCAGACAGCAGGAGCATGATCTCGATCGGGAGCTCGACCTCGGACGGTGGGAGCACGACCTCGACCAAGAGCTCGACCTCATATGGGATCTAACCTCGACCGGGGGCTCAATCTCGGATCTTCATTTGATTACCACATCCATTTGGCACATTCCGTCATCGTAGCCACTAGTTGGGTCCGACAGGAATTCCATGTCAGCGATAGTACCACATCAATATCCATTTTCAAGTTTTTATAAAATAATATTTTTTTATTAAATATTTATAAAACATATTTATCAATCTATCCAAAACATATTTATTAATCTAGATTGTTTTGAACACGTAGAAAGTATGGACAATGCAAGAGGGGCTTTAGAAATTATGGGGAGAAATCGCAGGGGGCTTTGGAAATTACCTACGATTTCTTATTAAAATTATAGGTATAGACCATGGATTCCCACTTCAAAATTTAATTAAATAAATAATAAAAAATAAAAAATAAATTTAAAAATTAATAAAAAATTTTAAAAATAAGAAATATAATAACATGATATTATGATAATATATTATATTATATTTTATATTATAATAAATATTTAATATTCTAAAATATAATAAATATATGATAGCATATTAAATTATATATTATATATATTATAATATAGTATATTTGTTGATGCACATGCATCGACCGTGGCGGCGACAGTGTTGCACCGAGTGCCATCGGTGTAGCATAACAAGATGGAGCATCCATCAAGCGGTAGCCGGTGGGGTTGGAGGCGACGGGGTGCAAGTGCGGCAGTATCAGTGTGAGCTTAAGGCACGACGGGCATCTATCCACCCGTGCCCCCTAAGATTCGATCCATCACGTGACGAATCCGACCACTAGGATGGCGCGTGGCTCCATCATACATGGCATTTGTTAATGCGACAAGGCTGACAAAGGCCATCAGGATGTAATAATTGCTTGACGCATCGGTGGTATCCGGCCTTGCACACATGTGGTCGCCAGTCTTATCATGGGGGCATTCTTAATGGTCGTGCCATGCGATGGGTCTAGTCATCACAAAGGTATGCGGCTTCGTCGCATGTGGTACCCATCGATGCAGCAAGGCTGTCGAAGGCCACCAGGATTGCAACCGCCACTTGACGAATCGGTGGTATCTGGCCTTGCATACGTACAACAGCCTGGCCATGCGGTGGGGGCATTATCGCAGGGTCATGCCGCGCGACAGGTCCAACCACCATGGTGGTGCGTGGCTCTATTGCATGCGGCACTCGTCGATATATGTGGCACGACCAGCAAGAACACCCCATATTAAAATAATGTACTATAATATAAATAATCATATATATTATTAATTATATATTATGATATATAATATATCATATATTATCCTACATATAGTAAATATACTATAGTATATAGTTTATTATATAATATATTATAATATATTATATATAATATATTATATATAGTATTTACATATATACTATAACATATAGTATAATATACTTTATGTTATATATCAAGAATCCATGCAGATGTGAGGATCCATGCAAATGTGTATTTAATCCCATATCAATTATTTGTAGAGAAGAATTGGATAGTTATATAAGACAATGAATCTAAAATATAGTTTTTGGTTAGTTTTTTTTTTTTTGGATGAGATCCTGTGTTATTACAAATATAGTAAAAAAATTTCAGCCTCATAGGCTCAAGATACTATAATTTTATATTTCATGACTGATATCACCTCTAATATCTAGGAGATGGAGTCAGAGGTTCAATTTTTGTTGGAATGGGCCCTAGAAGCCTGGGTGGGTATAGGATCAAAATGGCAAGGATTAGCCTCTCCAAGCCCCAAAGAAAAAGAACATCATCGCCTCAAGGTTCTGAATGTGCGCTTTTTATTCTTTTAAACTTTTCTTTTGTTTTGTATTGCATACTGCGTACACGAGAAGCAGACATTCACGGACACACATCCTAGAAACTTTTGTGACACATAGTAGATATGACATCTGCAAGGAAGTAGAAAAAAAAGATGAGAGAATTCGAAGCATGCCTTGTCTGTCTGCTTGTACCCTCACCAAAAGGGAAGAGATAATATCTTCAAATTCGTGACCTACATCTGGAGAAGCAAATCATAAAACGATGACTAAGTCATTAGCTTTTTTTCATCGTTGACAGGGTCAGTCAGATTGCAAGCAAAGACTACTAGTCATCGCATTGCATGGCCCATCACTACTTTCTATCCTCTCCCAAATTTCCAAAGACTTGATAGTCATTGATGTATCAAGGAAAGACTTCTAGACATCGATCGCATGTTCCCTTCGCCAGTTTCCGTTTTTTCTTCCAAGCATCTATGACACATGAAGTGTACATGAAGTTTTCAAGCCCCAAGTTTCCAAGCATCTATGACACATGAAGTGTACATGAAGTTTTCAAGCCCAAGCATTTATGATACATGAAGTGTACAGGCAGTGGCAACTAAAGAAGGAATCTTTTACCATTAAGGTAGTAGTCCGGTTGGTAGAGGCCTTATTTCACTACCAATCGATTGTGTGGGTTCAAGGCATGATCCCATGAATGACTCGATTAAATTCAGAAATTTTTCGGGAGCCCACGATCACTGGTATAAGTGAAAGGTCAGAGTCTCCCTTTTTAGTTGATCTACTCATCTTTAGATGGGGAAAGACTGCGAAAATCTGAATGTTTTGAATCGAAAGATGATGACCTGCGAGGATAATTACACCAAAATTTATCCCCGCTTCCTTTTATTTACAAAAAAAAAAAAAAGAAAAAAGAAAAAGAAAGAATCTCTTGTATTATAGAAGGCAAGTAAATCTCTCATATTCTAGAAGGCGAGTAATGTTAGACCCAAGCCATGTTTCCAAAGAACATGCTCTTCTTTCTCATCCCCGCACTCACTACTACATCAGCAAAAGAGTTCACAAGGTAGAGCGGGCAGGGCAGATAAAATCCCCACTGCTTCAGAAATTTACAGGAGCTAATGAAGAAAATGTTGAGCTCTCCATCTTCCAAAATGGCCTGTCATGGATATCTACCAATGGAATTATGTTGACAGTTACCGTAAGACTCTTCCACTCCAAGGCTTCATGAAAAGGTGAGCATCTTCTGGAAAAACTGAAATTTCAAAGTCATATTACATAGATTCCACAGACCAAAAAAAGAAGAAAAATTTTTTGAGGGTAGCCAGCTGGATGAGAGAAAAAAAGGGAGTAAAGTGATAGGTCTGCTTAGTCTGCCAAGATCGGATAGGTTTCGCATTGAATGGTCATATTCTTCAATTCAGAAACAAAACTCTGATCACAGTATGTGACCGATCTAAGAGATTCCAGTCCTAATGGATTTGTAAATCGAGATTTTCCATAATTACAAAAGAAATATATATAGCTACAATCAACCTAAGTTTACATGGATTCACGGGGCCCAGGAATAGGTTTAGCATTTTCATCCACAAGGATTCACAGGGCTCATTTGTAAGAATTAATGAGCTCTCAGATTTCTGATTAAACCGCTATCTATTATTCTCTTCAAACTAAAAGGCTATAAAATCCAGGTCATGATACTCAATACTAAACCCAAGCCTACATGTAGAAAGCTGAAGGTTTGCTGGTTGCTAACATGGATGCTATTATTTGGAAAGAAGAATTCTTCTGCATCCAATTAGGTTTAAGTTGAGTCAACTCAAATTCTAATCAACTATTACAATAATTATGTATAATATATAGTCTATATTACAGTAATAACATGTGTTGCCGATCCCGTCGCCGCGCCTATAGCTTCGGGATTGCCGATCCGATTGGACCGTCTCACCCCTGGGACCTCCTGACTGGACCGAACTTGCAAGGCAAGGTTAGAAACCCTGGCCGGGGATTCCGGCAAGGGAGCTCCGACAGTCAAGTTAGTAGACGGTGAGAGGGAACAGATTCTCTGGGATGGGCCCCCGAAGGAGTCCCAGGCTCAGAGAACGTGCTAGCAAGAAAGATGTCAGAAAGACCGAAAAACCGGCTGGGTTCCTTTGCTGAGCTCACGCCAAGGGGCCCCCTCTTGGGACCTTGGATCTTGCTCTTGAAGTGGAGTTTCCAGCCTTTGTTTCTTGCTTTACCTCCTTACCTTGTCGTCCATCCTCTCCTTCCTTTTATCTCCTCCTGTTTCCCCCCCCGTCTCCCGCTCCTGGGAGGCTCCTTTGTTGCTTTCATCTTCTCCCCTCCACCCCTTTCTCTTTCCCCTTCTGGATCAGAGGGTCGGGCGGCTTTCCGGCCTCGTTTGTCGAGCCCAACGGGGAAAGAGTAGAGGAGGGGGGTGGGGGGCGCTGGTCAGACTGCCTGCCAGACCTCGGGCCGAGCGCGAGTGCTCTCTTTCCCAGGCACCGACGCTATCCGTTAATGGGTCCTGTTTTGTCAGGGCCTTGTCTCTCGACTGCGAAACATATCGGGCCGATGTAAGTGATGTTTCGCGTGTCGCCGCCATCCGTACGGGGCGCCTTTCTCGGGGTGTGGCGCGCACGGCTCGAGGGGCAACCTCGGAGCCCGCGCCTCCATTCTTTGGGACCTTCTCTGTACGAGCTGGCCTACGTCGGCCGAGGTGGACCCCTCCCGGGTGGACACCTGGCGGAAGCAGCAGAAGGATGCTTAGCTTCGGCCGAGGTGGTCCCGTCTCCGGGCGCCACTTGGCGAAGGAGCGAAGGGGCCCGGATCGACCTCGGTCGAGGTGGGACTGACTCAGGGCGCCACCTGGCGAGGGAGCGGGGGAGCCGCCGAACTCGACCGAGGTGGATCCCTCCTGGGTGGACACCTGGCGGAGCGGCAGAAGGACGCTCGGCTTCGGCCGAGGTGGTCCCATCTCCGGGCGCCACCTGGCGAAGGAGCGAAGGGGCCCGGCTCGACCTCGGCCGAGGTGGGACCGTCTCAGGGCACCACCTGGCGAGGGAGCGGGGGAGCCGTCGAACTCGATCGAGGTGGACCCCTCTTGGGTGGACACCTGGCGGAGCGGTAGAAGGATGCTCGGCTTCGGTCGAGGTGGTCCCATCTCCGGGCGCCACCTGGTGAAAGAGCGAAGGGGCCCGGCTCGACCTCGGCCGAGTTGGGACCGTCTCGGGGTGCCACCTGGCGAGGGAGCGGGGGAGCCGCCGAACTCGGTCGAGGTGGACCCCTCCTGGGTGGACACCTGGCGGAGCGGCAGAAGGACGCTCGGCTTCGGCCGAGGTGGTCCCGTCTCCAAGCGCCACCTGGCGAAGGAGCGAAGGGGCCCGGCTCGACCTCAACCAAGGTGGGACCTTCTCGGGGTGCCACCTGGCGAGGGAGCGAGGGAGCTGCCGAACTCGACCGAGGTGGACCCCTCCTGGGTGGACACCTGGCGGAGCGACAGAAGGACGCTCTGCTTCGGCCGAGGTGGTCCCGTCTCCGGGCGCCACCTGGCGAAGGAGCGAAGGGGCCCGGCTCGACCTCGGCCGAGGTGGGACCGTCTCGGGGTGCCACCTGGCGAGGGAGCGGGGGAGCCGCCGAACTCGGCCGAGGTGGACCCCTCCTGGGTGGACACCTGGCGGGGCGGCAGAAGGATGATTGGCCTCGGTCGAGCTCGACCTTGGCCGGGATGGGCTGCATCTGACTCAGCCAAAAAAAACTCCACGTGGCTCGAATCATGCCCAACGGAATCTGAGACATGCCACGTCATCGTTACGGCCGTAACAGTTGCCCCCCAACCCACCATTCCGTTGGGGCGTCGTGGAACGAGATGTGGGGATTAAATGCGGAGATGACGTGGGGGGGGGGCGAAGATCTTGCATCATAATTGCCACGATCCTCGTCGCCATTTCTCGGTACACTCGAAGCCCTATAGGAGGCCGCCACGCGTCGCTTACCCGCCCGTAATTAATGCGTCGCTTCGAGATAGAGGCTGTTTCCCTGTAGATAAGGCATCGATGTCGGGCGTACGTCCACGGGGCAATCACCCGATGGCCCGGAGCGGAATGACGGGTACGGCTGCTGTCGATTGAGTTTGAAAAGGAAGGGACTTTCCAGAACGAGGCCCTTTCCCTCGCCCCGTCAGCGGTTTGCTGCAGGCTATCTCCCACTCCCCCGCGTCGCACAGTGCATTTCGGTGAGCGCCTCCGTTCTCTTCTTCGTTCCTCCCCTTTCCTCTAGTCTCTCTCTCTACTTTTTTCGCCATGGCACGCCGTCGCCATGTTTCTTCTAACCCGGACGAGGCTGGTCCGTCCCGGCTGAGGACTCCATCGTCTTCCTCCTCGGAGGAGGAAGTAATCCCAGAGGAGACCCGCAGGCGACTTCAGCCTGTGGGTATCACCATAGGCATCCCCAGGGGTGTCAGGTCTCCTCTCATCGTGTCCGCACTTCCTATCTCTTCTCTTCCTCCTCCGACCCTTCCTTCCGTTGGTCCCTCCGGTCACATTTCCACGATGATCGAAGGTGACCTTTCCTTGCTCCGGGAGATCTACGGCATCCCGGGGTCAATCCGTCTCTCTGTTCCGCGGCCCGGGGATCGCGTCACCATGAGTGGCCCCGGTCGCATAGCTTTCTACAAGGATTTCCTTCTCGGGGGTCTTCGGTTCCCTCTGCACCCCTTCTTCCTTTCCTTCCTCAACCATTTCCGTCTAGTTCCGGCCCAGTTGTCTCCCAATGCCATTCGGGTCATCTTTTCTTTCATCGTCTTCTGTCACTTCCACGGGTTTGTTGACCGTTTCTCCCTCTTCAGGGCTCTGTTTACCCTGAAGCGGTACTCCACCGACGACGGCTGGTGGTACATCTCGCCCCGGCCCAGGTGCCTCCGGTTCGACCTCCCCTCTTCCATCAAGGGTTGGAAGAACCGATTCTTTTTTGCCTCGGTCGAGGACGTCGACTGGGCCTGGAGCGAGCCGGATCGGTCCCCGAACCGGAACTCCCAAGACGAACCGGCGGACCAAGAGGCCTACTCCCAGCTTCCGAGCGACGTGATCCCAGCGCTCGAGGTTCTGCTCTCGGAGCAGAACTTGTTCGAGGCGGGGATCAGCCCCATCCGCGAGCCGGGTGAGGCCCAGCTCTTCTCTTATTCCGCCTTTCCGTTCTTTTTCTTCTAGCCGAGCTGACCGACTCTTTTTCTATTGCAAGTATGAAGTTTTCACTGGAAAACCTTCTGGAGGGCGCGGCCCAGAGGGACGTCGCAGAGGTGGACGAGCCTGCGGCGAAGAGGGCTCACAATGAGGTGAGCCAGGAGGTCGCTCCGGCGCCCGTGCCTAGTCTGGTAGTCGCTGCTCCCCCGCCCAGGCCGCCTCGGGCCTGGGCCACTGATGCGCCAGCCGTCTATCTTGGCAGTGCTGCCGACGAGGGAGGTCCACCGGCAGCAACTCCACCCCGCGCCGGTCCCATCACCACCGCAGCGCCGACGGCGCCGCCCGCGACTCCAGCAGTTCCAGCGATGGCGGTTCCTCCCGGGGGGTTGGTCGCCGCTGCAACCGACCTGACAGCTCCGCCACTGGTGATTACCAACCGGTGCTCTGTGATCCGTGACAAGGGGCTCGCGGAGAAAGTGATGGAGTTCGTCTCCACCTCCCGGGACCACCGATCTCGAGGCGGCCGGGACTATGCCGATGCTTTGCTCGGGATCCTCCCGCAGCTTTTCACGGTGAGTCCGAACTCAGAGCCCTTTTCTTTGCTACTTCGGTTGGCTTTCCTACTAACCCGTTCTCCTTGCTATGCAGATCGGGACTGACGTGCTCCTGCCGAGGAACTTCTTCGCAGGGTATGCAAAGAAGGACGCCGAGAAGGAGGAGAAGCTCGGCAAGCTCGCGGTTGATGTGAAAGATCTCATGGAGAAGGGGGTCGAGCTGCGGGGGAGCAACTAGGCCCTTCAGGCGGACCTGGCATGCGCCGAGGAGCACGTCAAGGACCTGGAGTCCTCTCTGTCCGAGGAGAGGATCTCCCACCAGCGGCGCACGGAGGAGGATGCAGCGGAGAGGGCTCGTCTCCAAGCCCATTCTAGTGGTTGGAACGCCAGCTGGAGGAGGCTCGTCGGGAGGCGAGTACGGCCAAGGAGCGGAGAGCCTACATCAACGGGCTCCTGGAGGCCGCAAAGCAGGAGGCAGGAAGCCGTCCCGAGGTTCCACGCCTCCGACGAGTACGTCTCGGAGGTCCGGGAGGCCACTGTGGACTCCTTCCTGAAGGGGTTCCAAGTGTGCCGGGAGAAGGTGGGGTCCTTCTACCCCGAGCTCGACCTCAGTGGGGTGGCGCTCGGGGGCAGAAGGCAAGGACCCGCCAGCGGGGCTCCCGGTGTTGTGGGCGACACAGCTGCGGCCCCGGCGGGTGACACGGCCGTAGCTCCAGAGCGGTCCTCCGAGCTAGCAGCCGTCGACGACGAGGACGGGGAGCGCGCAACCCAAATTGAGGACCCTGCAATCGCACCGAACTATGCTGCAAATGTATCCCCCTCTTTTCCTTTTTGTTTTTTTGGGACTCCCGGCCTGTCGGGACTCCCTTGTTGTAATCCTTGCTTTCGAATCAATGAGGATTTAATTTTGCTAAGTCTCGACCTCGCCTTCCTCTTTCTCCTTTTCTTCTCTTCTTTCTCCCTTTTTTTTTTTTTTTTTTTTTTTGAGTTGTTGGTGTGGAGTGCCGAGACGAGGGTGGACCTGCTCCGGGCTGAGTCCGCGGGCGAACCTGGTCCCATCTAGCATTCAAATCAAAGTTTGAAGCGAGCCGGACTGGGCGGCAGCAGAGTGGGCCTTGCGCGGGCCCTTCTTAGGGCTTATCTTCGTGATCGCATCGGCGAACTGGGTTCTGCCCCGCCTTCCAGACTGAACCCCGGGACTTCCGGACTGAACCCCGGGGCCGCAGGCTTTGTTCAAGCCTTGCGTGGCTTGCCGAGCTGTTCTCCGTGATCGAGTGGGCGAGCTAGGCTCTGCCCCGCCTTCCAGACCGAAGTCCGGGACTTCCGGACTAAACCCCGGGGTCGCAAGCTTTGTTCATGCCTTGCGCGGCTTGCCGAGCTGTTCTCCATGATCGCATGGGTGAGCTAGGCTCTGCCCCGCCTTCCAGACCGAAGTCCGGGACTTCCGAACAGAACCCCGGGGCCGCAGGCTTTGTTCAAGCCTTGCACGGCTTGCCGAGCTATTCTCCGTGATCGCGTGTGCGAGCTGGGCTCTGCCCCGCCTTCCAGACCGAAGTCCGGGACTTCCGGACTGAACCCCGGGGCCACAGGCTTTGTTCAAGCCTTGCGTAGCTTGCCGAGCTGTTCTCCGTGATCGCGTGTGTGAGCTGGGCTCTGCCCCGCCTTCCAGACCAAAGTCCGGGACTTCTTACGTTCTCGAGGTTCGGCCACAGTCGTGTTTGCCGAACTCGGAGACATGCGCCCGTTTCCCTACGAGGTGAGAAAAAGCGTTTGAAGCAAAAAAACTTTATTGCAGGAGTTGGGGGAACCTTACATTATTGATAATACACCCTTAGGTTCGAGGCGTTCCACGTCCGAGGGAACCTGGACCCTCCCAATTCCTCCAAGTAGTAGGCCCCATGAGGGAGGGCTTCCGCTACCCTGTACGGGCCTTCCCAGTTCGGGGAGAGCTTCCCGCACTCTCGTGGCTGAGAAGCTTCAGCACGCCGGAGCACCAGATCCCCGGGGCGAAAGGACTTTGGCCGCACCCGGGAGTTGTAATACCTGGCCACTCGCTGCCTGTACGCCGCCATCCGGACTCGGGCCTTGTCCCTCGTCTCTTCAAGAAGGTCCAGGTTGAGCATCATTCTGGCGGGGTTCTCCGCCTCGTCGTATTATTCCACACGCAGTGTGGGTAGACTGAGCTCAATCAGGATAATCGCCTCGGCTCCGAAGACGAGGTTGAATGGGGTCTCGTCGGTCGCCATCCTCGAGGTGGTGTGGTATGCCCAGAGGATGCTGGGGAGCTCCTCCGCCCACCGGCCCTTGGCCTGGTCCAGCATCGTACGGAGGCCCTGCAAAATAGTCCTGTTCGTGACCTCGGCTTCTCCATTGGTCTGAGGGTGTGCCACAGAGGTGAAGCGATGATGGATGCCGAGGTCGCTGCAGAATTCTTCAAATTCCCGGCAGTCGAACTGACGCCCGTTATCAGTGATCACGGTGTGGGGGAGGCCAAAATGACAGATGATCGACTTCCAGAAGAACTTGGCGACGTTTGCTTCGGTGATCCGCGCCAAGGGTTCGGCCTCAACCTACTTCGTGAAGTAGTCGATGGCCACAATCAGGAACTTCCGTTGTCCGGACGCTGGTGGAAATGGTCCTAGGAGGTCCATTCCCCATTGGACGAATGGCCACGGAGCCGAGAGCTGGGAGATTGGGGTGGAGGGCTGCCATTGTACCATGGCGTGCCGCTGACACCGATCACACCTCTTCACGAAATCGGCGGCGTCCTCCTTCATCGTCTCCCAAAAATAGCCTTGACGGAGAGCCTTGTAGGCTAGCATTCTGCCCCCCACGTGGTTCCCACAGATGCCCTCATGAATCTCCTGGAGCATGAGTGTGGCCTCCGCGGGTCCCAGGCACTTAAGGAGGGGGTAGGAGTAGGACTTTCGATATAGTTGCCCATCCATCAGGACAAACCGCGCGGCTTTCTTTTTGATAAGGCGGGCCGCTGCATGGTCCTCTGGCAGGGTGCCGCCGGTTATGTACTCGGCGTACTTGTCCATCCAGCTGGGCTCACGGCTAACCTGATGGACCTCCACTAGGATCTCGTAGCTTGGGGCCTTGAGGCGCTCCACATGAGCGCGGCCCAGCATCGAGTTCGGCAGGGTTGCCAGCTG
Organism: Areca catechu; assembly: GCA_021397845.1. NCBI lineage: Eukaryota > Viridiplantae > Streptophyta > Magnoliopsida > Arecales > Arecaceae > Areca > Areca catechu. The sequence goes on along the minus strand of CM038049.1, from coordinate 145,614,051 downwards.
GGAAAGAGTGTCCGCACGGGCATTTTCCTCGCGGGGGATGTGGAAGATGTTGAAGCGCCGAAACCCGGCCGTGCCCATTTTGACAAGCTCCAAATACTTCGCCATTTGAGGGTCGTGCGTGGCGTATTCTCCGGAGACCTGTCCCGCCACTAGCTAGGAGTCAGTGAAGGCTTTGAGGTTGGCCATGCCCAGCTCGCGGGAGACCCTCAGCCCGGCGAGGAGCGCCTCGTATTCCGCCTAATTGTTGGTTGCGGCGAACTGAAAATGGAGCGCGCATTCGGCGACGACCCCACCGCCGTTGGCGAGAATGAGTCCGGCTCCGCTCCCGCCGGAGTTCGAGGCTACATCTACATGAAGGATCCACGCATCCTCTCCGGGCTCCTCGGGGCCCGGTTTCGACTGCTGGTGCGAGGAGTCCTCCTCGGACTCCTTGTCTAGGCCTGCGCACTCGACCAAAAAGTCGGCCAGCACTTGCGCTTTCATGGCCGACCTCAGCCTGTAAGCGATGTCGAACTCGCTGAGCTTGAGCGCCCACTTTGCCAGTCGTCCCGATGTGTCGGGTCGGCTGAGTACCGCTTTCAGCAGCTGATCCGTCAGGACGGCAATGGGATGCACTTGGAAATAGGGCCTGAGATGCTGAGCAGAAACTATTAACGCAAAAACGAGCTTTTCGGGCCGGGAATACCTGAGCTCCGCATCGCGGAGAAGCTTGCTAGTGTAGTACACCGGCCGCTGGACTCCCTGGTCGTCGATCCGAACTAGGACCGAGCTGACGGCCTCCGGGGTAACTGCCAGGTAGAGGGTGAGCTCCTCTCCTTCCTCGGGCCTGGAAAGCAATGGGGGTGATGCGAGCATCTTCTTCAGCTCTTCAAGGGCCTCCTGGCACTCCTCGGTCCATACGAAGTCGTTCATCTTCCTTAACACTTTGAAGAAGGGCCGATAGCGGTCGGCCGACCTGGAGATGAACCAGCTCAGGGCGGCTATCCGACCGGTGAGTAGCTGCACTTGCTTCTTGGAGGCGGGCTGCTCCATATCCAGGATGGCCTGGACCTTCTCCGGGTTGGCTTCAATCCCTCTCTGGGTTCCCAGGAACTTCCCGGCGGAGACGCCGAAAGCGCACTTTACCAAGTTCAGCTTCATCCGATGAAGTCAGAGGTTGCCGAAAGTCTCCGCCAGGTCGGCCACGTGATCCGAGTGGGGCTTGCTCATCACCAGCATATCGTCCACGTACACCTGCATGTTGCGGCCGATCTGATATTTAAAGACTCTATTGACCAGACGCTGGTACGTGGCCCCGGCATTCTTGAGGCCAAACAGCATAACCCTGTAACAGAAAGTTCCGCGGTCGGTGATGAAGGCAGTGTGCTCTTCGTCCTCTGGGTTCATTCGGATCTGGTTGTAACCGGAGAAGGCATCCATGAAGGATAGGAGGCGATGCCCTGAGGTGGTGTCGACCAACTGGTCAATCTTTGGAAGAGGGAAGCTGTCCTTTGGGCAAGCTCGGTTGAGGTCGGTGTAGTCTATACAGATCCTCCACCTACCACTGCTCTTCCTCACCATGACCACATTCGCCAGCCAGCTGGGATACTGAACTTTTTGCACGAATCCTGCGGCGAGGAGTTTCTCCACCTCTTCATTGATGGCCCTCTGCCTCTCCATAGCGAAGCTCCTCTTCTTCTGGCGGACCGGGCGGCAGCTCGGGTCCACGTTCAGCCTGTGCGTAATGACCTCGGGGGGAATGCCCGGCATGTCGGTCGCTGACCAGGCGAACACGTCCGCGTTCATGTGGAGGAACTCCAGCAGGCGGGCCCGTTCCTCCTCTGGGAGCTGCGCTCCCACCTGCACCATCTTCAGTGGGTCCGAACCGAGGGGATAAGTCAACAGGTGCTCGACGGGTCCTCCCCTGGGTTCCTTCTCCCTTAGGTCGAGGTCGTCGACGTCGGGGGCGAGCTCAGCGCCCTGGGCGCCCGGGACCATCTGGAGGCAATGCGGGACTGGCTGGGTTGCCCCCCTCATCACCCCGAATTCGAAAGCTATGGGGAATTGCACTAGCAACCGCTTCGTAGAAATAATGGTGTCCAGTTGGTTGAGCCCGGGATGCCCGAGGATCGCATTGTAAGGTGAAGGATGCTTGACGACGGTAAACGTCATCAAGACGGTTGTCTGTCGAGGTGGGGATCCAGCGGTGACCGGGAGAGTGATCTCTCCTTCAACCCCCACCGAGTCCCCAGTAAAGCCTACCAGGGGGGTGTGCACCGGCCTCAGTCGATCATGGGACAAATTCATTCGGGAGAAAGCATCATAAAAAAGCATGTCAACCGAGCTCCCACTATCTACCATAATTCGGTGTACAGGATGCTTCGCGATGGTCATCTCGACCACCATGGCATCATTGTTTACATTCTCATTTTCATTCCCCTTCTCGAAAGGGGGTACATTTTCTAGGTTCCCGACCTCCCGTGCTCTCTTCGCCGCCCGCCCGATCCCATGTGAGATCATGCCCACTGGCTTCTCTGTCGGGCGGTTGTCGATTGCAGGGACCCGGGGTAAGGCCACGAGAGGCTGTCCCTCCGCCGGGACCTCGTTCCTGACAAATTTCCTGAGGTAGCCTCTTTTGATCAGCTCCTCGATTTCCCGCTTCAGGTTGTGACACTCCTCCGTGTCATGGCCATGCTCGCGGTGGAACTGGCAGTACTTTTACTTGTCTCGGGCACCTCTCGGGTTCTGAGGAGGAGGTCGGCGGAGGTAGCTCTCGCCCTCAATTTCCATGAGGATCTTCGTTCGGGGAGCTAGGAGGGGGTGAACCTTCGCTCCGAGGTGGCCTCGCCCTTTGGCCTCGGATTCGGGCGAGGGTCGGCAGATGGCCCGGGCCTCCGAGCTCCTGGAACATCCCTTGGGGCCGGCTTCTTTAAAGTCTTCCCGTCTAACTCTCGGCGGGTGCGGTCGGCCTCCTCCGCTCGGATGTACTTGTGGGTGCGGAGGAGGAGCTCGGAGTACGTCCTGGGGGGCTTTTTATCCAGAGAATAGGTCAGGCGGGACGTTTTGAGCCCGCACTTCAAAGCCAGCATGGCGACGGGCTCGTCTAGGCTGTAGATCTCCAGGGCTACGGTCTTGAACCGGGTGATGTAGGACATGATGAGGAGACTGAGGGACAGACTGATGAGGCTGGACCATCCGAGCCAGCTCCTGCTTCACCTTACTCACAGTCAGGACTCCTACTACTGCTAGACATGATGTTGATGATAGACTTCAGAGAGTCTTGGAGGAGATTTCTTGTCTCAGGACTGACACTGATAGGAGGATTAGTTCTCTACAATCCGAGATGCAGCAGGGCTTTCGTGATATTATGGCTATATTGAGACAGCAATCTACGGCCAGCCAGCATGCACCTTCTACTTCCACAGCGACTGGCATGGGCACTGAGACTGGTACTGGCACTCATGCTGAGCAGGGATAGGAGACATGTTGCACTGATACACCTTATCACGCCACACCTACTGTTGGTGAGCCTCAGGATGGTATGGAGGCTGCTGGACTACTGATGTTGGAGTGACTCCTGCTACTCTGATGCTTTCATCTACCAGCACTTTGGCCCTATCTCTTAATCCACCTTCTGCCAGACCTACACCCATTTTTATTTCATCAGAATCAAAAACCAAACCTAAACCTAAATCTAAAGTAACTAGGACTTCTACACCTACTAGGACTAGGATTAGGGATCTCCGTCCTAGGTTCCCCAAGTTCAAACCTAGTCCAGGTATTCTAGAGGTTGGTTCCTCCTCTGATGAGGAAGAACCTGATAGTGATCCTAGCACTTCATTCTGATGTTTAGGTTGTATCTTTTTGAGACTTTATGTTGTTGTATTTTGGTTATGTGATACTATTTTGTTGTGCTATGGCACATTTGTAAAGTATCACATATGATATGTATTGGCTTATTTCTCATATATATATATATATACTTCACTTGTTATGAATTAGTATTATGAATGAATTAGTGTTATGATTGAATTTATGTTATAAATGATTGTCTATTTCTCATATACCTTTTGTTGATGACAAAAAGGGGGAGAATGGAGACTGTGTGTGGCATGAAAAACAAGAAAAAATGGTATTGGCCTGAAAAAGAAAAAGCTGTTGATTCATGAAAATTTCTTGGAAATCTATATTGATTCATGAAAATTGCTCAAAAATTGTTTACAAAAGCTATATGGATAATTAAATGTTATGAAATTTTGATAAAATGAATGTTTGATTCATAGAAAGTTGATGAAACTTAAGTTTACTTCAAAAGTTTGAAAATTCTATAAGTTTTGATATGCTTTGTATAGTCAATATCTTTGATACATCATGTATCGATACGTCATGTTATGATACATATGATATTTCATGTCTCGATACACTTGATACACATAATAATTGGTATTCAGTTATATACATTTCATACAATATGGCACATTACATTGATACACTGATACCTAACCTATATGATGCGCATAGACTTGAAATTACTGCAATTGTAAAGTGCTTTCATTTTTTTTAATCATGCCCAGTGTTTTGTCATCATCAAAAAGGGAGAGATTGTTGACCCCTGGAATGATTTTGATGATCACAAAACATTGGAGCATGTATTTGATACTAACTCTTCTCAAATTGTTTAAGAAGTTTTGCAGGAATTGGTTACCTTTGTTTAAAATGGTTTTCAAATTTACTTAAGGGAAGTTCAATTAAGTTTGTAAAAGCCCTAACTTATGAATGCTGTAAATTGGGCTTAAAAGTATAAAATTTTGATAAAGTATGTAGATTAGCTTCTAGTTGATTCAATGTTGAAGTTTTTGGGAAGCTTGAAACAAATTTTTAAAGACTTGTAAGAGCCGACTCAAGGTGGCACGGAGGAAGATTCAAAGTTTCAGAACCAAGAGCCGACTCCCAGTTCAAGAGTCGACTCTTCCAGAAATATATTTTTTGAAGTTCTGAGAACTAGAGCCGACTCCCAGTTCAAGAGCAGACTCTAGGTATGTATGTTTGTCTTGACTGAAAGCTTGAAGGCAAGAGCCGACTGCTAGTCCAAGAGCCAGCTCCCACATAAGTTTGTTTTTGGCCTATCTGAGACTTCGAGCTAACTCCTGGAGCTCGAGCCTGCTCATGGAGCCATTGTCTGCACTTCAACGGCTAGTTGCTGAAATTGAGATTTGAACTCCAATTCATCTCCAACGGCCATTTCACGAATCCCAAGGCCCTACAACGACCATATCTCATGGAAAACTATAAAGGAGATTATTTTTGAAGGATTAAACAATTAATTGAGATTTATTGCTGAATTTTCTTGAGAAATCAAAAAGCTTTCAAGTTACTCAACTACCTACCTCAAAGAACATTCAAGTTGGATTCAAAGCTTCACCAACTCTACTCTATCATTGAATCCACTCATTAAAGAAGGGAAGAAGTAGCATTGAAGAGCATTGAAGAGCACTCAAGGTTTGTCTTCATCTTGATCTACATCTGCAACACCAAAACAAACTTAGTTTGTTGTAGTTGCTTGTTATACATTCTTTATCTTTGTTTATTCTCTAAGAGCAGCAAGGGACTGTATCTTAAGAGAGAGAGTTAAAGGTTTTTAGGTGAACCTTGTAAAATCTAAGTTTGGGTTCTTAGTTTTCTCGATTTAAAACTAAGTGTTTGGATTTTCTTTGGTGATCCCGTGTAAAACCAAAGGGAGTTAGGATTTCTTTGGTGATCCCGATAAAACCAAAGTGTATAGGTTTGGGTTGTGAGCCTAGTAAAACAATCCGACTGTATTCCGGTTGGGGGATATAGTGAAAATCTCAAGTGGTCCTTGGATAGTGGATATAGGAGCCGGTTGCTCTGAACTACTCTATTTCTTGGTGTTTGAGATTGTGCTTTCATTGCTTTATTGCTTCAACTTATTTACTTCCGCTTTGCACACTTCACTTCTACACCAAAAGAATTTCAAAGTGCATATACTTGTAAAAGTTTTTTTTTAATCCCAATTCAACCCCCTCTTGGAAAGCCACCTGGGTAATAATGGACGATTCATAGATACAATAATATGAATGAACATAATGCCCTTTTATTAATAAGGAAAATTAAGTACAAAGTTCATGCCCTAAAATTAAAATGTGTCAAGCCAACATGGCTTTCAGGGCATACATCTAACAATCTTCCACTTGCACTAAAGCCAATTGGCTACATATCTAAGTCCCATTTTCTCAAAGTGGATTTCAGCCTTCTGATGGCTCAGAGTCTTAGTCAGTGGGTCTGCCATGTTGTCCATGGAGTCTACTCTTCGTACCTCAACATATTTCTTTTCGAGGTAGTCGCGTATGATATGAAACCGTCGCTCAATATGCTCAGACTTCTGGTGAGACCTTGGCTCCTTAGCAAAAGCTATTGCACCATTATTATCATAATAGATGGGGATGGCATTAGATGGCATCACTTCAAGCTTCGCAATGAACCTTTTATCCCAGAAGGCTTCTTTTACAACTTCAGAGGCAGCAATGTACTCTGCTTCTATTGTTGAATATGCTATGATGGGCTGCTTGGAACTTTTCCAACTAGTTGCCCCACCATTGCACAAAAACACATACCCTAGTGTAGACTTTCTATCATCAGGATTAGACATAAAATATGAGTTTGTATATCCCTTTATCCCTAATTTCGAACTCCCTCCAAAGACTAAGAACAAATCTTTAGTCCTTCTCAAGACTTAAGAATGTTCTTCACAGCTATCTAGTGTTCTTCACCTGAATTCGACTGATATCTGCTCGTGACACTCACAGCAAGAGCTATATCAGGTCGAGTATACAACATGACATACATAAGGCTTCCAATTGCCGAAGCATATGGAATCTTGCTCATGCGTTGAATCTCTTCAGGTGTATTGGGACACATTTTCTTGGAGAGATTAATGCCATGTCGAAGAGGTAACAAACCTCTTTTAGAGTTCTCCATGCTGAACATTTTCAGCACTTCCTCTATGTATAATTTTTGTGAAAGGCCAAGCATCCGATTAGATCTATCTCTATAAACCTTAATCCCCAAAATATAAAATGCTTCACCTAAGTCTTTCATAAAGAATTTCTTAGATAACCAACTTTTGACCAAAGTCAACATGGGAATATCATTTCCAATAAGGAGGATGTCATCTACGTACAATACGAGGAATGTCACTGCCCTCTCACTGGCCTTCCTGTAAACACATGGCTCATCCTCATTTTTGATAAAATCAAATGATTTGATTGCATCATAAAAATGAGTATTCCAACTTCGAGAAGCTTGCTTCAATCCGTAGATTGATCTATGCAGCTTGCAGACCTTATGATCTTCATCATTGGAAGTGAAATCCAAAGGCTGCTCCATATAGATATCTTACTCAAGATATCTATTCAGGAATGCAGTTTTTACATCCATCTGCCATATTTTCCTTTTGTAGATCCATTTATAGCCAATAGGTACAATACCCTCTAGTGGATCCACTAAGGACCAAACTTGGTTAGAATGCATTGAATCAATTTCTGACTTCCTAGCTTTCAACCATTTCTCGGAGTCGATGTCTGACATCACCTCATAAGTCTTAAGATCAATCAATTGATCCTTGTCCCCAACAAGAAATATTTCTTTTAAATTCTCTGTAAGCATACCCAAGTACCTTTCAGGAGGTTTGGAGACTGTAATAGACATACGAGGTGGAAGAGCATTTATGTGTATTGGTTGATTAGGTTCGATCTATTCTATAGCTAGCTGTTGTTCATAGTCTTTTTCATCGAGCTCAATTAACCTCCCACTGCCACCTTCCTGAATAAACTGTTTTTCAAAAAATGTGGCATGTCTGCTCACAATCATATTATGATCTTCTGGAAGGTAAAAGTAATATCCTAAAGGTTCTTTAGGATATCCTATAAATCGAGCTTTCATGAATCTAGATTCCAACTTGTCCGCCATTAGTCTTTTGACATAAGCTGGACATCCCCAAATCTTGAAATGAGCAAGACTTGGTTTCTTACCATGCCAAATCTCATATGGTGTGGTAGGAACAGATTTAGATGGAACCCTATTTAGAATATAAATTAAAGTTTGTAGGGCATCTCCCTAAAGAAACAAAGGCAAGTCAGTGAAGCTCATCATGGATCAGACCATTTCTAATAATGCCCTATTTCTCCTCTCAAACATCCCATTAAGTTGAGGCGTACCAGGTGGAGTCCATTGTGAGACTATGTCATTGTCCTTAAGATAACCTAAAAATTTCCTACTAAGGTATTCTCCTCCCTGATCTGATCGAAGAACCTTAAGGGTTTTACCTGTTTGTTTTTCTACCTCATGTCTGAATTTCTTGAACTTTTCAAAAGCTTCAGATTTGTGTCTCATAAGAAATACATAACCATATTGTGAACAATCATCAGTAAAGGTTATGAAGTAGTAAAAACCATCCCTGGACTGCACATCAAATGGACCACACACATCAGTTTGTACTAGGGCAAGTAATTCTATGGCCCTCTCCCCATGTCCTGCAAAAGATAACTTGGTCATTTTGCCTTGAAAACATGACTCACAAGGTGGGTATGATTCAGAATTAACTGAATCTAGGATCCCATCCCTTTCTAATTTGTTTATTATATCCTTACCTATATGACCGAGCTTTAGGTGCCACATGTATTTTTCATTTAGGTCATCTCTAGGATGTTATGTCCTATGGCATTCACTTTAATTTTCTCGTTAATGTTCAAAGATGCATCGGCATGCAAATGATAGAGACTGTCTATTAAAATAGCTTTTGTAATTAATTTATTTCTAAAACAAATACTATAAAAGTCTTTATTGAATATAAATTCAAATCCTTCCTGTGCTAGCACAAAGACATAAATCAAATTTCTACTAGCTCCAGGTACAAAATAACAGTCACTAAGAACTAATCTAAACCCTAAAGGTAACACCAGAGAATATGATCTAACAGCTTGAGCAGCAACTTTTGCTCCATTTACGACATGTAGGACCATCTCACCTTCTCTCAGCATTCTACTTCTTTCCAGGCCCTACATTGAAATGCATATATGAGCACTAGAGCCAGAGTCTAAAATCCAACTGGAAGTAGATGAAACCGTTAGGTTAGATTCAATAACGAGCATAGGCTTACCTTCAGAAGGTGCAACCTCTCCTTCTGTTTCTTTAGGCTTTCTAGGTAGAAAGGACAATTCCTTTTTCAGTGGCCATCAGTATTGCAGTGGAAACATTTCTCTTTGCTAACCTTGGCTTTCTTGGGAGTGTCCTACTGCTTCTTTGTAGGTTACTTCTTCTTCCAAGCAGACTTTCTTTTAGAGAAAGACTGCTCCATAGAGTAAACAGAGCTCCTTGAACTCTTCAGGGTCCTTTCATTACTTACTAGCATGTTCAACAATTCAAGCAAAGTATAGTTCAACTTGTTCATATTATAATTCATAACAAATTGAGTATATGAACTAGTCAAGGACTGGAGGATCAAATCCACCTGCAGCTCCTTGTGAATAGGAATGCCCAGCTTCTCAAGCTGTTCGATGTCCTTGATCATTGTCAAACAATGATCGTGCATTGACTGCCCTTCATGCATCTTGTTGTTGAAAAGCCTTTTCGACACTTCGAAGCGTGCAATCCGACTTTGTTCATCATATAACTCTTGTAGGTGAATCAGAATCGATTTAGCGATTGGCATATCCTCATGTTGGCTCTGCAATTCATTGAGGCCAACATATAACACTTAACCTTATTATCATCTTCCATCCATTTCTCATGTGCAGTCATTTGACGAGCACTTGGATGGTCAGGTAAGACAGGGGGTTCCTGATCAAGCACACAGCTCAACTTCTCAGAACTCAAAATAATTTTGAAGTTTCTCAACCAATCTTTAAAATTGAGGCCAACTAGTCGATTTGTCTCTAAAATATGGACTAAGGGATTTGAAGCAGACATGGTTAACTGCAAGAGTAGAAGATTCAAATTAGATGCTTTATACTTAATTATAAAAATTATTCTAGGATCTTTAAGAAATAATTTTAGAACTCCCACTATTTTCTCGGATCTCTCACACTTCTCATGGAGATGCAAAAATCCTGCAACTCTAGGTTTCTAATGGGTGCTACGGTCCCATCGATGTGCGGCACCTCACCTTATCCGGTTATTGGTAACATGTTACACCAATAAGTGGCCAACTCTTATCCAATGTATCTAATACGAATTATAGCTCTTGGTCTCTAAATCATGGAACCTCAACGTGCCCGTTTATTGGTCCAATCATTAGTTAAGTCAGACCCACCATTCCTGCTAGACAAAACCATCATTGAGTCCCTTAACGTGCTCGTTTATTGGGCCCAACCCCATCAGTGCCTGGCAACATCTCATGCCTAATAGGGTGGTTGTGTCTTCCCGATGCAACTAGACCACTGTAACCAGCCGAAAATAATCAACACCAGTAGGACACTCGCACACCTACAATGGTGCAATACCTATGACTTAATATTTATTGGGAGCTTAGGTTCAGGTCTCTTCTAAATTGATCAGCCAAATCATGACTAACTAATAACATTCAATCAGCACAATCTCATGTCTGACTAATTACATTATGTCAGCATAATCTTATGTCTGACTTAATATAACTAGCATGGGTGAACTCAAATCAAAAGTGACCTTTTTGAAAACTTAATCAACCAAATTGGCCAGGTCAGTTTGATCCATGGGAGGGTTATGCCAATATACCCTCTTTCCGCCAAACTAGTTGGTTAAGAAAGAGTTAGCCCCAATTAGGAAACCATGATCGAAACCTTCCTTAGACACCAATTGACTGACAAGATTCAATTAGGTCATCTAATGATCTAGGCTCATCACTGAGCCAAATTAGGTCTTAACTTATCGATTCAAATGAATCGATCTGACCAGACTACATCTAAAATCAATTTTGAGCACACTTGACCTAACCCTAATCATCATCCGATTAGGTTAAGTCATTTGCTCAAAATTACATTAGGGTTACTAGTTGATCTAATCAAGCCCTAATCATACAGCCCAATCGCTAGACCTAATTTGTTCAACCCAAACCGTCATGCACCTAATTTGATTTTTTTAATCAAATCAATTTTAAAATTAGGTTTGTTGGCTTTGACTCCTTAGTTTTGATGATTAACAAAAGGTTGAGTATATGTTTGGACTAATATTTCATCTCTAGATAAAAGTTTCAGGACTTAGGTTATTCAAAAAGAGTATCAAAAGTACATTGATGAAACTAAGTTTACCTGATTTGGAAAAGAGCTCTTCTACCTTGGACAAGATCAAAATTCTCATAATGGACCTTCTTGTTAAGAAATATTTGGTGGTCGACTCATGAAGAGAAGAAAAGTTCAGCATGGCCGGCACGGCAATATCTCAGTGGCACGCTCCAGAGGTCGACCACCAGAGGTCAACACCTGTCCAGAGGTCGACACCAGAGGTCGACTCATAGCCTGAGAATTCAAATGGGGAGAACTATGGTATTCTGAACTTTTGCCTAATTTATACTGGAGGTCGACTCATGAGGTCGACACTTGATCCAGAGGTCGACTCATGAGGTCGACTCATGGCATAACGGCTAGTTTTTCTGAACTTCTGATTTGATTTCTAACGGCCATAAACGACCATATTTTTGAATCTAACAGTCTTGTGGAGTTGTTTCAGCATGAATGAGATATTTAACCTCCACCAAACTTCAAAAAAGATAAGGAGACAAAGTAAAAAAGTGTAGGTTCAAAGTACAAAGCCTTCAATCACTTCCAAGCCAAAAGTGTGAGAAAACCAAGAGATTCCCTACCCAAAAGCTTTCCATCTTTGAGGAATCCAACATTCAAGTGTTTGGCATTTAGTGAGGTCCAAGATTCCAAGACAAAAGGCTTGAAGAGTCTCCATCAAGAGCTTCAACGAATTTATTATTGCTCAAAAGGAGTTTGTTTAGTTTTCATTAATTGTATTCATACTCTTTTGTCTTTAGCTAGTTTCAAGGGAATTTGAAACTAGAGTGAGGTTTGTTGGTGAGCCAATTGACAAAATAAGAATTACAAGGAAGAGTTAGAAAAAGTAAAATCTTTTGTAGAAAAGTTTACTTTTAGTTCAGAAAAACTAAATATGCTTTTAAATAGTCAACATGCAGTGTTTAATAAAGCTGGACTTGGATTTAAACCACACAATCAGCAAAAACTTTACAAAAACTTTTTCATACCTGCATCTTCTAATATTACCTGCTATGCATGTGGTAAAGTAGGTCATAAATCATATGTTTGTAATAGAAGAAAATTAAATACCTTTAAAAAGATTTGGGTTCCAAAAGGAACCAATTTGACTAACCCTAAAGGACCCAAGATGACTTGGGTACCTAAAGTTTCAACTTGATCATTTTTTTGCAGGTGTGCCTTGCAACCAAAAATAAAAGAAGAATGTGGTATCTGAATAGTGGTTGCTCAAGGTACATGACTGGGGATGTGAAGCAATTCTCATCACTAGCTGCTATTGATGGTGGAAATGTTACTTTTGGTGATAATGGAAAAGGCAAAATCGTGGGAATTGGTAAAATTCATATCACCCCTAATGCTTATGTAGATAATGTATTATTTGTTGATGGCTTGAAGCATAATCTTTTTAGCATTAGTCAGTTTTGTGATAAAGGTTTTAAAGTAATTTTTGAATCATCTTTGTGCATGGTATCTAGTCTAGATGTCGATGGCATCAAGTTCACTGGTCTTAGGCATGGAAACATTTACATGGTTGATCTTGATGATCTAGCCATGGAAAGTGGTCAATGCCTAGTGGCTAAGGAAGCCAAGGCAAGTGAAACTAGTTGGCTTTGGCATCGTAGGCTAGGGCATGCTAGTATGCAGTTGATTTCAAAATTAAGCAAAAAGAATCTTGTAAAAGAATTGCCAAAACTCACTTTTGAAAAAGATAAGATTTGTGCTGCATGTCAATTTGGAAAACAAACTAAATCTACTTTCAAACCTAAAGGAGTAGTATCTACTACTAGACCCCTTGAATTATTGCATATGGACCTCTTTGGACCAACCAGAACAACTAGTTTGGGAGGTAAAAAATACGGGCTAGTAATTGTAGATGATTACTCACGATTTACTTGGGTAATGTTTTTAGCTCATAAAGATGAAACATTTTCAGCTTTTGTTAAATTTCATAAAAGGGTTTCAAACGAAAAAGATCTCACTATTGTTTCTTTGCGTAGTGATCATGGAACAGAATTTGAAAATCATGATTTTGAAACTTTTTGTAATGAAAATGGTATTAGTCATAATTTCTCTGCACCTAGGACACCTCAACAAAATGGGGTGGTAGAAAGAAAGCATAGGACACTTGAAGAAATGGCACGCACAATGCTTTGCGAAAATAATTTACCTAGATATTTTTGGGCAGAAGCCATTAATACTTCCTGTTACATTTTAAATCGTGTTTTAATTCGACCTATTTTGAAGAAAACACCATATGAGCTTTGGAAAAATCGAAAACCTAATCTCAAGTATTTTCGTGTATTTGGTTGCCGCTGTTTCATATTAAACAATGGCAAAGATAATATCAGTAAATTTGATGCCAAGTCAGATGAGGGTATCTTCTTAGGATACTCTACTTCTAGCAAGGCATACAGGGTCTTCAACAGAAGAACACTTCTGGTTGAAGAATCAATTCATGTAGTGTTTGATGAATCTAACGAAAAATCTTCTAGAAAAGAAGATTCTATTGATGTTGAAACAGGTACAAAGAAACTTGAACAATTGACAATCAATGAAGATGAGCCCAAAGGAGATGATGATCAAGAAAGTCAAGATCAAATTCAAGAAATCAATGCAACTTCACCAAAACCATTACCTAAAGAATGGAGGTATGCACATGGACACCCTAAAGAGCTAATAATAGGTGATCCATCAAAGGGGGTAAGTACACGCTCTTCTATTAGAAATGTTTGTAATTATTTAGCTTTTGTATCTCAGATAGAGCCTAAGTCAATAGAAGAAGCTGAAAAAGATTGTAACTGGATTAATGCTATGCAAGATGAACTAAATCAATTTAAAAGAAATAATGTTTGGACTTTAACTGAAAGACCCCTTAATGTTTCTGTAATTGGCACAAAATGGGTTTTTAGAAATAAACTTGATGAACATGGTATTGTAATTAGGAACAAAGCTAGACTTGTTGCTAAAGGCTACAACCAGGAAAAAGGGATCGACTTCGATGAAACCTTTGCTCCTGTTGCTAGGCTAGAAGCAATTAGACTTTTACTTGCTTTTGCTTGTTTCATGGATTTCAAGTTATTTCAAATGGATGTAAAGAGTGCCTTTTTAAATGAATTTATTGAAGAGGAGGTTTATGTTGAACAACCTCCTGGTTTTGAAAATCATGAATTTCCTAATCATGTCTTTAAATTGCATAAAGCATTGTATGGTTTAAAGCAAGCTCCTAGAGCTTGGTATGATAGATTAAGTTCATTTTTGATGAAAAATGATTTTTCTAGAGGTAATGTAGATAATACATTGTTTTTGAAAAAGAAAAATGATGATCTCTTAGTAGTACAAATATATGTAGATGATATTATTTTTGGTGCTGCTAACGAATGTCTTTGTCAAGAATTTGCGAAGTTAATGCAGAGTGAGTTCGAGATGAGCATGATGGGAGAACTCAACTTCTTCCTCGGACTCCAAATTAAGCAAACCAAAGAGGGGATCTCCATCAACCAAGCCAAGTACACAAGGGAAATTTTGAAAAAGTTTGGGATGGAGACTACAAAACCAATAGGTACCCCTATGAGCTCTTCATGTAAATTAGACAAAGATGAATGTGGTAAATCAGTATACCAAAAATTATATAGAGGCATGATTAGTTCATTGCTATATTTAACTGCCAGTAGACCAGATATAATGTTTAGTGTTTGTATGTGTGCACGTTTTCAGTCTGCTCCTAAAGAATCACATCTCTTAGCTGTAAAACGTATACTTAGATACTTATCTGGGTCGATCGAAATTGGTCTTTGGTACTCTAGAGAGTCATCATATGAATTAATTGCATATTCTGATGCTGATTTTGCTGGGTGTAAACTTGATCGAAAAAGTACTAGTGAAACTTGTCAATTCCTAGGAGTTAATTTGATTTCATGGAGCAGTAAGAAACAGAATTCGGTTGCTCTATCTACGGCGGAAGCCGAATATATAGCAGCTGGAAGCTGTTGTGCTCAGATTTTATGGATCAAACAACAACTCGAGGACTTTGGCATCAAACTAACTAAGACACCCATAAGATGTGATAATACTAGTGCAATCAATTTAACGAAAAATCCTGTACAACATTCAAGAAGCAAACATATTGAAATAAGACATCACTTCATAAGAGATCACGTTCAAAACTCTAATGTGTTGTTAGAATTTATATGTACTGATTATCAATTGGCTGATATATTCACAAAACCATTGAATGAAGATAGATTTTGTATGATTAGAAGAGAACTAGGAGTCATTGATCCTTTTGCTTGAAACTCTTAAATTTTCATCAAAATTCCTAAAAAATGATTTATAAATTCTCAAATATGTTTAAAGGTTATTTTTCTAAATTTTATCAATTTTTTTAAATTTTACAGAATTTTATTTTGGGTGATTTATTGTTGGAGGTCGACACTTGAGGTTTTCAGAGGTCGACACTTGAGGTCGACACTTAAGTTTTGGAGGTCGACACTTGAGGTCGACCCCTGAAAATTTTCAGAGATCGACACTTGAACGGAAACCTGTTTTTTAAAAACCCGTCCGCAAGCCTTGTTTTTCCAATTTTTTTCTTCCTCTCCTTTGTGTGGTCCCCCTCCAACATTCCTAAACCCCTAAATAGTAGATTTCCACCCTTCTCCCTCAACATTTTGGGAAATCCTCTCCTCTCCTCTTGCATTTCTTCGATTCAACCCTCTTTTTGATCGTACTCTTGGTTTTGGACAACCGAAAGCCTTCGGATCTATCTACCCTCTAATCCCGGTTGTTTTTCAATAGAAAACACTTGTTTCTACTCTCCGTTTCTTACTTTTTCTCCATTTATTTTCTATTTTCTCCACTCTCACAAACCCTATTTCACCATTTCACATTCTTCTCTTTTTCCCAATCCGTGAACCTCTCTTTCCCTCTCTTTTCCTCTTAGCCTTACCTCTTTGCATTTCTCCCTAAGTTACCCCTCATCCTTACACATGGGTCCGAGAAAACACCAGGCAGTAAGGAAAAGGAGATTGGAACAGGGGCAGGGTAGTACTGAGCGACGAAGGAAAGTCAGACATGAGCGTGAGCCGACCCCAGAGCCACCTGCACCAGTGCCAGCCAGCCTAGTCCGGAAGAGCATTGCTAGTGGGAGGCGCGTGGATATTCCATTCTGGGATCAGCATCACTTCTTCATTGGAGATGTACTGAGAGATGCAGGTCTGGTTCATTTTTATACCATGTCCGAGAGATTCTACCCAGACATCATCAGAGAGTTTTATGGATCTATGGCCACTGATGGCATTGGATGGTCTGCTACAGTTCGAGGGATTGAGATTCCAGTGACACCTGAGGTCATCAGTCGTATCTGGAGGATTCCACTTCATGGCACTGTTGCCACTACGATCAGCGACAGAGAGCACGCCTTCAGGTGTATCCTAGAGCGTGAGGATGTTAGCGGCATTTCCACAGTGTCCGCTAACCAGCTTTCACTGGAGATGAGAGTGCTGCATCACATCATCTCCCGTATCTTGATTCCGAAGAGCGGGAGATTTGATTTTATCACTGAGCGTGAGCTGGTGTTGATGGTGTCCCTGAGTCAGCGGACTCCCATCAACCTCCCCAGGATCATGCTTCAGTAGATGGGTGAGGCAGCTTCTCACAGGAGACTTGTGCAGCCGTACGGGATGGGACTGACTCAGATATTCAGAGAGCATGGTGTCTCATTCGACGGCATACCCTTCAGTCAGCTACAGCACACAGATACTTATGGAGAGAAATCCCTACATAGGATGGGATTTCGACTGATTAGTGACCGATGGGTATGACGAGAGTCTGGCCAGGAGCCAGATGAGGAGGATGAGATCCGAGCTGCTGAGGCAGGGCCTTCAGGGCCTACTGATCATGGTACACCTCCTCGCCCAGCACCGGAGACAGAGACTGTGGAGCCTGAGCCATTCACGCCACCACCTTCATCAGCTCCGGCACCTACTATTACTGCTACACCACGGAGGACTTCAGTGAGGATATCGGACTTCGAGCAGCGAGTGACTGATCAGATTTCAGAGGTCCGAACAGAGATCACTGGTGTACGGCAGGAGCTTCATGATCTGCGGATACACACAGACACACGCATTAGTGCTCTCTCAGCTAGTATGGATACAGGATTCAGTCAGATCCTCAGCTTACTGAGATTAGCACTGCCATCAGGGACTGCAGATCCGACAGTATCTCCTCCACATGATGATGATGATGATGATGGTGATGATGATGCTGATGACTCTAGTGGATACAGTGACAGTGATGGAGATCAGCCTGGAGCAGGTAGTTCTGATGTTCCACCTGCAGAGCCGATTCCAGAGATTCCCCCTTCTGCTGATCCTCCTTCCACTGATCTTCCGAGTTCAGATCCTCCAGCCACAGCTGTGCCAGTTGATATTGAGCCTACAGAGTCACTATTTGAGACTATCACTGGGATTCCGGATGACATAGATGAGCATACAGAGACAGACATTGATGATCCCACAGCTTATGAGCTAGTCAGCAGGCAGACTCCAGCTCAGTCTACTCAGCATGCTGATCCGTCCACTCCTTCAGCTACTGCCTCTGTCTCGACTTCTGTGGAGCCCTTACCTAGGACTTATAGATCTCGTAGGACTACTCCTAGGTCTGGTCCCTCTCTGAGGACTCGGAGTTTCTCTCATAGGACTCCAAAATCCTCATCTAGGATCATGGCTCCTGTATCTTTTGACATTCCTTCTGATGAGGAGTAGCCTCATAGATTTACTTGTTGTATTTAGTTTGCTTTGTATGGTTTGTTGTATCAGTGTTTTGTGCCTCTATGTAAGCAATTTAGTAA
This sequence comes from Areca catechu, assembly GCA_021397845.1. Lineage (NCBI taxonomy): Eukaryota > Viridiplantae > Streptophyta > Magnoliopsida > Arecales > Arecaceae > Areca > Areca catechu. The sequence goes on along the minus strand of CM038049.1, from coordinate 145,595,958 downwards.
CTGAATACATTTATTTTTATCTACATTGTGACATTTTATCTATCTTGTGCCATTTTACCTGATACCAGCTCTTAGCATTTATCTTCTTAAACCCTCAAGTTCGAATATTTTGTTGTATTGAATGCACAAATTGAGTGGGAGCATGTATTTTATACTTCATTGTAATTGAACATAAGTTTCATTAATATATCTTTCACTACAAAAATGACTTTTTGATTATTGACAAAAAGGGGGAGTAGAAAAGTATATATGTATTTATGAGACTCCATCTTATGAGTAGTAAAGTTTATATGATTCTTATCTTTTTGACTTATGAGAATGTTTTCACAAAAAGAAAGAAATAAATGAAAAGTAAAATCTTTTTGACTCTTGAGAATATTTTCACAAAAAGAAGATGAAAAGTAAAATTTTTATGATACACTCTTGCATGAAAGGATTCTTTGAAAATTTTTATTATTGCTATATTTTGCTCTTGGACTTAATTGCATATATACTCAAGGTTTTGTCATCATCAAAAAGGGGGAGATTGTTGGCTTTGACTCCTTAGTTTTGATGATTAACAAAAGGTTGAGTATATGTTTGGACTAATGTTTCATCTCTAGATAAAAGTTTCAGGACTTAGGTTATTCAAAAAGAGTATCAAAAGTACATTGATGAAACTAAGTTTACCTGATTTGGAAAAGAGCTCTTCTACCTTGGACAAGATCAAAATTCTCATAATGGACCTTCTTGTTAAGAAATATTTGACAAAAGAAACAAAGGGTTAAAGAAACTCAAGCATGGCACGCATATCTCAAGAGTTTCAGAAAAACTCAGATCAGAGGTCGACCCCCAGAGGTCGACACCTTGTCAAAGGTCGACCACCAGAGGTCGACTCATGAAGAGAAGAAAAGTTCAGCATGGCTGGCACGGCAATATCTCAGTGGCACGCTCCAGAGGTCGACCACCAGAGGTCAACACCTGTCCAGAGGTCGACACCAGAGGTCGACTCATAGCCTGAGAATTCAAATGGGGAGAACTATGGTATTCTGAACTTTTGCCTAATTTATACTGGAGGTCGACTCATGAGGTCGACACTTGATCCAGAGGTCGACTCATGAGGTCGACTCATGGCATAACGGCTAGTTTTTCTGAACTTCTGATTTGATTTCTAACGGCCATAAATGGCCATATTTTTGAATCTAACGGTCTTGTGGAGTTGTTTCAGCATGAATGAGGTATTTAACCTCCACCAAACTTCAAAAAAGACAAGGAGACAAAGTGAAAAAGTGTAGGTTCAAAGTACAAAGCCTTCAATCACTTCCAAGCCAAAAGTGTGAGAAAACCAAGAGATTCCCTACCCAAAAGCTTTCCATCTTTGAGGAATCCAACATTCAAGTGTTTGGCATTTAGTGAGGTCCAAGATTCCAAGACAAAAGGCTTGAAGAGTCTCCATCAAGAGCTTCAACGAATTTATTATTGCTCAAAAGGAGTTTGTTTAGTTTTCATTAATTGTATTCATACTCTTTTGTCTTTAGCTAGTTTCAAGAGAATTTGAAACTAGAGTGAGGTTTGTTGGTGAGCCAATTGACAAAACCAACTAGGGTTGCTTGTAAGCCCGAAGCCAAAACAAGTGAGTGAGGTTTGTTGGTGAGCCAATTGATAAAACCAACTAGGGTTGCTTGTTAGCCCGAAGCCAAAACAAGTGTTTAAGGTTTTGACTTGTGAGCCTGGTAAAACAAGTCAGCTGTAATCTAAAGATTATAGTGGAAATTTCCAAGTGGAGCTTGGAGAGTGGATGTAGGTGCTAGGTGCACCGAACCACTATATTTCTTGTGTGTTTGCATTGGCTTTCTCTTGAACTTCTTTAGCTCTTTAATTGTCATTTTATTTCATTGCTTCCGTTGCACAATTATTAAAGCACTATCACTCTTCACCTTAAAACTTGATAGCACATATATTGCCTTAAAATTTTTTAAATACCCAATTCACCCCCCCTCTTGGGCACCATATCTGGGCAACAAGGTTCAAGTGCATGATTTTAATGGCTTATGATCATGAATCACATTTAAGATCTAAACCCTAAATTGGTGCATCGCATACATCAACTTTCATAATCATAAATCGATCAAAATCCTTTTGAAAATCCTTTTTTCAAAACTGGTATACATCAAAGTAGGACAACCTTTGCACTATAGTGAGTAAACCCTATAGCAGGACAACCTTATGTCACTTTGTGCAACCTTTGATCAATTTAATTTCAGATTATTAAATTTAATTTCAGATCTGAAAATTATGATTTTAATTTCAAAAATAATTTTTCAAAACATAAAATTCTATGCTAGAACAATCTCATGTTCAACATAAATCTGATACAATCATAATTATCTATCTGATCTGATTATTTTTCATATCTGATTCTCATGCATGCATGTTAAAGAGAGAACTGCGGCTCTGATACCACTGTTGGTTTTCTCCCAGGAACAAGAAATACCAATTAAACAGGCATCAGTAGCCTGTCACAGCGGAAGCAGATATGAAAATAATTTATATCTAATCATGCAATTCATAAATAAATCTAATTTATTTATCATAAATTCCTAACATGATGCATAACATGAAAAAAATATTAGATCTGAAATAAAAATTATTTTAATTATAAAATACTTACTTGGATCGCTATCCGGGTCTGCTTTGAAAAACATGCAGATTCGCTACTAAAAAGTTAGGATTCTGTCGGAGCCGCGCAATCGCCCGGCCTCTACTAGTATCCACATGAAGCTCTCACAACCAATTTGTAGAGGGCACTGGACTGCAGATCCTTGCAACCCTCTCCTCTTTCTGCAAATCGTCGCTTAAAAAACTGTGCCAATCCAAATCCGGACCGGCTTTCGGCTCCTATCTTGCAAATCAAACTATGCAAGATCTTTGGACCCTTTCCTCTCTTCTTCCTCTAGTAGAGTATCTCTCTAGATCTCATAGAAGAAAAGAGAACACAAATAAAGGGAGAAGAATAGTATCTTGGCATTAGGAGAGAGAACCCCTGTATAGCACCCAGGAGAAGAGAAGATGCCACAAATTAATTCATGGTGGAAGGAGAGAACTATTCATGCCAATAATCAGATCTCTTGGTTGGCCACATTTCTTTCCTTTTTAAATTCAAGTCTCCCATCCCTTTAAACCAAAACTGTTTCAATTTTAACCGATTGAAAATTAAGAGGAGTAAAAAAGGACTCCTCCTCCCCTCTTTCTCTTCACGTTAAAACACATTAGAGCCTTGGTTTTCATGCCCCATCTCTTTTGTCACCCAAAATAAATGGGACCCACAAGGTAAGTGTGTGGAGGGAAGGGGAGACAAAGAGAGAGAGTCCCAGTCTAACTGGACTCTAGGTCATGGTCCAAATGAAGTGATTTTACAGTCAAACTAAAGTCGATTTTAAATCTGATTGAACCATTTCGAAGCGGATATTGACCGGAATCAATTAAGATTAATTAATTGAGTCTAACTTAATTAAATTAAATCTAATTTAAATTAATTAATAATTAATCCATAATCAATTAATTGTAACATTTATAATTAGGTCAAATATTAATTGTAACACTTATAATTAGATCCAAATTGATTTGCTGATTGGTTACTTGAGCTCCTAATGTGTATAACCCCTCAGATCCTATCCTGTATGGTAATGAGACATGCTATAATTTTCATTATACATCATCGAGACTCCTTTCGATGGACTGAAACAATTTCAGCTCAACCCTAATTAGGATCATCGATTCGAGAATGATCCTAACGGGTTCTCATAATCCATCAGTGATACCTAGCAGTATGTAGTGGCAACCCAGTAGAATAAGATTGGAACCCCTAGGTGTAGTTACTATGTGATTTGGTTTCTCTATCAAAATCCCGACATGATGTTGGTTATGGATACTCGTCAAACCCATCAGTCATATGCTTAACCTAATCGACTCAAGTCCAATTGTGATACTAATGAAAACACCTTTTCAATATCACCCTACTATGGTCATAGACTTTTGGAGTTAGTCTCATTAAGCTTGCATAGGATTGCACCTTACTACTAAGATTGATAGATCCCTACAAGTGAACACCCTACTCCTATAATAAACTTACTGCAGCCAATGAACACTGCAAGGCCCGTATGGATAGGAACCATGTGATTGTGCTGTCAAACTACAGCAACCTTATTGTGAGTAGCCAAGACACTCTAGGTCAAGGAACTATTCACACAACTATAGCATCAGGAAGTTATCGATGAGTGAGTAGTCATCCATATAACTTCCTGTACTTGGTCATGCTCAGTACCGTTGATCTCTATCAACTACCTGCACTCTCACTCCAGTGTCACCATACTGTAGGTTAGAGACTCATCTATCTAGAAAGGAAAGTGATATGTGCATCGATTTTAATGGATCAATCACCGTCCTCATGATATTCCAACAATCGGGAGCCTTTAGGAGTTACATACCTCAGATTTTCAACTCTTGAGAATATGTATCATTGTCCATTAACTCCATGGATGATTCATAGACACAACAATATGAATGAAACTAATGCCTTTTTATTAATAAGAAAAATTAAGTACAAAGTTCATGCCCTAAAATTAAAATGTGTCAAGCCAACATGGCTTTCAGGGCATACATCTAACAGGGATTACTTGGTTTCCTGACTGACATCTTCAGATTGTATGCAAAGCAGTGGATGCATGGCTTCTGGAGTTTCCTAGCTTGAGGTGCCAAACTATGAGTCAAGTGATAAACGGTGAGATTACTTGGTTTCCCGGCTGACATCTTTGAATTGTATGCAAAGCAGTGGATGCGCGGCTTCTAGAGTTTCCTAGCTTGAGGTGCCAAACTGTGAGTCAATGGTGGGGGCACCAGGTTCAGAAAGAAGCTTCAACTAATATCAAGTTCTTTATGTATTGAGACTAGGAACTCAAGTCTCGTATGAGTCCTGTATGTTTATTGAGTCCTGTTTTATTTTCTTTTGGGGTTTTAAAGTTCAATTAGAGTCAATTAGGCTTTATACTGAGTCGAGTTCAAGAGCTACTTGAAATTGGGCCAGACCAGCTTTACTTGGAGCACCACATCATCATGAACCACCTATGCCAACTCATCACCAAAGAATGCCACATCACCTTTTTGCCAAGTCATCTCCAAAGGGTGCCATGGAGAAGGATGCGCCATGTCACCATGCCATTTCACCTTGCCACATCATTGGATTTGGAAACCACCTCGCCATGCCAACTCACTTTGCCAAGTCATCACCAAGTGGTGCTACATCAAAACAACTTCAAAGTGGGGACCTCACCATGCCAACTCACCTTGCCAAGTAATCACCAAGAGGCGCCAACTTCAAGTGGGGACCAAGGATTCAAATCCTCCACATTCCATGTAACCCTCCACCAAATCCTCCACATTCCATGTAACCCTCCACCAAATCCTCCACATTTCATGTAACCCCCCCTAATATTTCTCCATGATATGGGGAATTTCAAATTGATTGAAAGGCCAATAAAAGCCTCTTGTACGCCCATGGTAAAGGGAGCTTTTGGATGATGAAACAAGGAGTAGTTTTTTTTTATGAAGCAAGTGTTTTGTAGTGTGGTTGTGTTTCAATCTTGGCGTGTGATCTTCTACCTCCCAAGCCAACGACTTCTCCAAGGATCCCATCTTCCCTCAACGACCACTTGTTTTCTTAATTCCTTCCTCCTACTTTGATTTGGTATTCCTTCAAATCAGCTTAGTCCTAATTCCTTCATTGCGCAGGGTTCCTTCTACGATCCGGAGTTCAAGAAGGGGGTCATTGCCATCAGATCAAGTATGGTGAGAACTTGTTTCGATGGAAGAGTCATCTTTTCATCCAGGGCTTGTTTATTTGATTGCTTCAACGAATCTACACCAACAAGGAGTGCTCATTGTGGTAACAATTCCCTTCTAATATTCTTAAGTCTGGGTTATTGAAGACAGTTTTCCTAGGTTTAGATTCCATAATCATTAGCCCTAATCTTCTCTAGGATTTAAATAACTACATCGCGGCGTAAGTTCCAAATTTCCGTGCTCCTTCCATAGCTTTACCTTAATTCTTTTGATCTGAAATTTAGTACCTGTTAATAAGCTTCATTGCTCTCATTTCTCAATTCATCATTTAGATTGCATTCTCATCATCGTGCCGCATCAAATTGGTATCAGAGCATGGTCGGATAATTTCCTACATTTAGATATGTTGCATGCATACTTTTTATTTAGTTTTTTTTTTTTTTAAATCCAAGCAAGATCCAAAATTCACGCCTCCTGAGCGGGTGTACTCCAGTACACTATCACAACCCATGGGAATAATGAGCCCCTGGCCAGACGAGAATTTTTAGATTGAAGTTTGGGTAAGCCATTGCACTTGTTTGATTAGGTTCTGTTTTCTGAAAATTTGTATCTATTTACTGTAATCCGTCTGCAGTCCAAAAGCTAGTCACTAATTTTTTATTGAAATATTTTTTTTATTGTTCCTTTTTAAGTCAGTTATCACCATATTAAATTTTATCATCAGAAAAAAATTATAAAAAAAATGAAAATTTCTACAGTTCGACACTATCATTAGGGTTCTGTTCTATCCTTTTTATTTATCTTCATTTGTAGGATCTTCTTAGAGTAGTACAGATTTTAGTTTTAAAATTTCTTTTATCTGCATTGAAATATATAAGTTAGGAATCCTCTGTGAATTTCTCAAGATTTTTGGACATTTTTTCATCATGTTTTCCACACCACTTTCAAACTGCAACACACTTCTGCAGTACCTTTGCATTTCATTCATCTCATGAGAAATCAAATTAAGGGCATCAGTTTGACATAGGGTCAGGGTTTCATCACCTGTCCCTAGCCCAAAAATCACCAACCAGCATATCGATCCCAGCCTGTTAATTAAAATTGAGTAGAACGTTAATTACCCTAGTGGGTTAGGGACACCAACAAGTTGGGTTCAGGTTAGGGTCAAGTTAACTGTGTCAGCTAATTGGTGTGTGCTTACTGGCTTGGTGTCTAGGATTGGTGCATCAGGGCTTGTGATTTGGTCTGCCTACCTGGCCAATCTCAGATTGGTGTCTAAGGATTGGTAATCAGGGACCTTCACTCCCCTCCACCTACCTGGCTAAGTCCCATAAGTACTATTAGCTAGTTGGTTCACTTAATTAGACCTCTAATTTATGCTCTAGGTCTAGGAAACCTTAGCTCGAGCCTGAGTCTACTTGCATGCATGAAAACTAGATCAGGGGCCTCATATTTACCAGTCCAGACCCAGTCCAGTGTAGCCATGGACCCGAATCTTGAAACCATGCTGAAAGGCCTAAATGATCTAATGGCCCAATTGAACCAAATTCTGGCTAAACAATTTTCCTTAGACCAACCAACTCCTACTATCCCATTAGCTCATATGAATGATAGGAGTAAAAATCCTGAAGTACAAGTTGAGTTCATTAATACCCAAGACTTAGGGTACCCTCAAACTGAAGGGCTAGGGAAGGAAGAAGGCAAATCTGAACCTAGTAAATATGTGTATGAGACTAACATAAGTTTAATAGATGAATATGAAGGAGAAGACTGTGAAGAGAATAACTTTAGTACCTTACCTGAGGAAACCTTTGGTAAAGAAAAGATTATTGAGCCTAGTCCTGAAACATCATAACAACCAAAATTTAGTGAGGACTTGGTTCCCGTAAGACAATGCCCTCAGGAAGAATCCAATACTTTAGCTTCGACACAAGAACTCCTTCAGGTACCTGAGAAGAACCCAATCATTATTTTAGAAGACTTTCCTGATGACCTTCAACTACCTAGAAGCATCCCGCCTATAGATCAAAATTCTAATCTTAAGGTCATCATAAGTAACCAAGGTCTGTTTCAAGATTCTCCTAAATTATCCCAAGTCTTGGATTCCTATTTCCTGCCTTTCCCTGAGTGTTATCATAATTTTATAGCCATTAAGTTTCATTTTGATGAGATTACTAGGATGCATGAGCTTTTAAGGCCAATTCCTTTTGCTACCTACTTTTGAAAAACCTTATGGCATTTGCTAGGAACCCATGGTAAATTCTCATGTGCATGCCAGACCAGGGTCAAACCTAGAGAGTCATTAATCTGTTAGGTTTAGGCCCTAGAGAGTCCAATAAAATTCCTCTCAAAAAGGATGCCTAGTTCAGTCTGCATTTCGTAAGTGCTTGTGTAAGTTTCTGAGTCTGCTGAGTCCTATGCATAGCATGTTGAGGATTTGCATCATGAAATAAATTTGAGCAATGAATCCTATAAACATAGGACTAATTCAAGAAAGAAAGTCAAGGAATTCTATGAGAGAGATCATGTTCCCATCCAGGACTTTCAAGAAACTACATACCCGTGGTGCAGGTCCCTTTAAAGTCCTAAAGAAGATTAGATCTAATGCTTACATATTGGAATTACCTTCAGACCTAGGTATCAACCTGACCTTCAATGTCTCAGACTTGATAGAATATAAGGAACCCATGATGATACCTAGTGAGCCTTTTGGGCCTGACCATATTTTTGAGAGTGAACCATTACCCGAGTATCCACAAACAACCATTCCTCAAAAATGAGAGAAAATTGAACAAATCCTGGATAATAAGATTGTCACTACCAAAAATAAGGATTACTATCGATATTTGGTCCGTTGGCAAGGGAGACCAAAATCTGACGACTCTTGAATCGCTAGAGAGGACCTGCAACGACTGGACCCGAACTTATTTGAACAATATCAAAGCCAGGCTGGACAATACTCGACAGGGTCGAGTTCCTCCCACCCGGGGAGAATTGGTGGGGGCACCAGGTTCAGAAAGAAACTTTAACTAATATCAAGTTCTTTATGTATTGAGACTAGGAACTCAAGTCTCGTACGAGTCCTGTATGTTTATTGAGTCCTGTTTTATTTTTTTTGGGGTTTTAAAGTTCAATTAGAGTCAATTAGGCTTTATACTGAGTCGAGTTCAAGAGCTACTTGAAATTGGGCCAGACCAGCTTTACTTGGAGCGCCACATCATCATGAACCACCTATGCCAACTCATCACCAAAGAATGCCACATCACCTTTTTGCCAAGTCATCTCCAAGGGGTGCCATGGAGAAGGATGTGCCATGTCACCATGCCATTTCACCTTGCCACGTCATTGGATTTGGAAACCACCTCGCCATGCCAACTAACTTTGCCAAGTAATCACCAAGTGGTGCCACATCAAAACAACTTCAAAGTGGGGACCTCACCATGCCAACTCACCTTGCCAAGTAATCACCAAGAGGCGCCAACTTCAAGTGGGGACCAAGGATTCAAATCCTTCACATTCCATGTAACCCTTCACCAAATCCTCCACATTTCATGTAACCCCCCCTAATATTTCTCCATGATATGGGGAATTTCGAATTGATTGAAAGGCCAATAAAAGCCTCTTGTACGCCCATGATAAAGGGAGCTTTTGGATGATGAAACAAGGAGTAGTTTTTTTTTATGAAGCAAGTGTTTTGTAGTGTGGTTGTGTTTCAATCTTGGCATGTGATCTTCTACCTCCCAAGCCAACGACTTCTCCAAGGATCCCATCTTCCCTCAACGACCACTTGTTTTCTTAATTCCTTCCTCCTACTTTGATTTGGTATTCCTTCAAATCAGCTTAGTCCTAATTCCTTCATTGCGCAGGGTTCCTTCTACAATCCGGAGTTCAAGAAGGGGGTCATTGCCATCAGATCAAGTATGGTGAGAACTTGTTTTGATGGAAGAGTCATCTTTTCATCCAGGGCTTGTTTATTTGATTGCTTCAACGAATCTACACCAACAATGAGTGCTCATTATGGTAACAATTCCCTTCTAATATTCTTAAGTCTGGGTTATTGAAGACAGTTTTCCTAGGTTTAGATTATATAATCATTAGCCCCAATCTTCTCTAGGATTTAAATAACTACATCGCGGCGTAAGTTCCAAATTTTCGTGCTCCTTCCATAGCTTTACCTTAATACTTTTGATCTGAAATTTAGTACCTGTTAATAGGCTTCATTGCTCTCATTTCTCAATTCATCATTTAGATTGCATTCTCATCATCGTGCCGCATCAGTCAAGCAATAAACGACGGGATTCCTTGGTTTCCGGCTGACATCTCCGGACTGTGAACAAGGCTGTGGATGCGGGGCTTCTGGAGTTTTCCGGCTTTAGGTGCCGAACTGTGAGTAAGTGATAGATGACGGGATTCTTTGGTTTCTCGCTGACATCTTCAGACTGTGAGCAAAGTAGTTGATGCAGGGCTTCTAGAGTTTTCCAGCTTGAGGTGTCGAATTGTGAGTCAGGCGGTAGATGGCAGGATTCCTTGGTTTCCCGGCTGACATCTTCGGACTGTGAGCAAGGCAGTGGATGCGGTGCTTTTGGAGTTTCCTGGCTTGAGGTACCGAACTATGAGTCAAGCGGTAGTTGGTGGGATTACTTGGTTTCCCGACTGACATCTCCAGACTGTGAGCAAGGCATTGGATGCTGGGCTTCTGGAGTTTCCCAGCTTGAGGTGCCAAATTATGACTCAAGCAGTAGATGATGAGATTCCTTGGTTTCCCAGCTGACATCTCCTGACTGTGAGCAAGGCAAGGGATGTGGGGCTTCTGGAGTTTCCTGGCTTGGGATGCCAAACTGTGAGTCAAGCAGTAGATGGCAGATTCCTTGGTTTCCCGGTTGACATCTCTGGACTGTGAGCAAGGCAGTGGATGCAAGTCTTCTAGAGTTCCCTGACTTGAGGTGCCAAACTGTGAGTCAAGCGATAGATGGCGAGATTCCTTAGTTTCCCAGCTGACATCTTGGAATGTGAACAAGGCAATGATGTGAGGCTTTTGGAGTTTTCTGACTTGAGGTACCAAACTGTGAGTCAAGCAATATATGGTAGGATTCCTTGGTTTCCTGGCCGACATCTCCGGACTGTGTGCAAGGCAGTGGATGCGGGGCTTCTGGAGTTTTCTGGCTTGATTTGCCAAACTATGAGTAAGTGGTGGATGGCGGGATTCCTTGGTTTCCCAACTAACATCTCTGGACTGTGAGCAAGGTGGTAGATGTGGGGCTTCTTGAGTTTCCCGACATGAGGTGCCAAACTTTGAGTCAAGTGATAGACAGCGGGATTCCTTGGTTTCCCAGCTGACATCTCCGGACTGTGAGCAAGGCAGTGGATGTGGGGCTTCTGGAGTTTTCCAGCTTGAGGTGTCGAATTATGAGTCAAGCGATAGATGGCGGGATTCCTTGATTTTCTAGCTGACATCTTCGGACTGTGAGTAGGGCAGTGGATGCAAGGCTTTTAGAGTTTTTTGACTTGAGGTACCAAATTATGAGTCAAGTAGTAGATAGTGGGATTCCTTGGTTTCCCAGCTAACATCTCTGGACTGTAAGTAAGGTAGTGGATATGGGACTTCTAGAGTTTTCTAGCTTGACTTCGCTGAACTAAGGGTCCGACGGGTTGACTACGGGACTTCTGGGGTGTCCCGGCTTTGGCTTTGCCGGACTGAGGGTCTGACGAGTTGACTGCAGGACTTCTGGGCTATCATGGCTTTGGCTTCACCAAACTAAGGATCCGATGGGTTGATTGGGGACTTCTGGGGTGTCTCGGCTTTGGCTTCGCTGGATTGAGGGTCTGACAGGTTGACTACGGGACTTCTTGGGTGTCCCGCCTTTGGATTTACTAGACTGAGGGTCCGACAGATTGACTGCGGGACTTCTGGGGTGTCCCGACTTTTGCTTCACCAGATTGGGGGTCTGACGGGTTGACTGCGGGACTTATATGGGTCCCGGCTTTGGCTTCTATCAAGAAATCTTGCGAGAGGTGAGCAGTGAGCCTCCTCAAGTTCTGGCAGACTGTAGCAAGACCTAACAGGCTCCAACAGGCCATGGTGCTTGCCATCGATGATGATACAGGAGATTTTCCTGTGGAACTGTAACATAGTTTTTTATATATTATCAAGGTGATGGGGAGAGGGAGGTACTTGTTAGGCTCGCATGAAGTGGCGAGTGCTCCATTCATAAGGAGATGCACGGAGCTGGATCTAGCTAGAGAGTATCACGAAAAGTGGTGGGTCCACGAGCATGAACCTCTCTCTTAACTACCATTAGGTCTCTTTTTACCTTTCTTCTTCTTCCCCCTCTTTTCTTTTTGTCCTTTGTTGTTTTTTTTTGGAAGCCCATGGCTAGCCATCCATGGCATTGGCATGGGTTTGAATCTTCCCTGTTGTTCGATAAAGGCTTTGTTGACGTTCTACTTTTTCCCCGGTCTCGATAGATTCTCCACCTGATCTTACCAAAGGTCGGGGGTGGCATATTGGAAGGTGACATCTCTCGAAGGTGATCCCAACTTCAACTTACTGTGCCAGAGCTCTTCTCGAGACCACTCCTTGGGACCCCAAGGAGGAGCTCTCGTGCCCCTGATCTACCCCCCCAAGGATAAAGATGGCTACCGTTGTTCCACCAATTGAAGAGCTTTGATCTCTGGCCTTCGCCATGATCCTCTTAGCTCTTGGGTCTTCTTTCTCCTACCTGGCATGTCAATTTGTTGCTGCCCGAATCGTCATGGCCTGTAGCTCTTGCATGGTGTCGGGTGATGGCCTTCTCGTCGATGGTCCTCCATGACCTACGGCTCTCGCGTGGCACCGTCCGGCAAACACTCCCAGCTGGCATCTTCGTAGGCACTAGTCCAAGATGGCCGCCATCATGGAAGCTCCTCGGTTCCCACCGGGCGCTCGGTCCGCCACCCGGTACGCTCCTCGGTCTACTGCCCTGTAAAATAGAGGAGACCTAGGCTGGGAATTTCAACGGGGACACTCCAATGGTCAAGTCAGTGAGATGATCTAAGAAAATAGAACCTCTATGGTGGGGAGCTGGCGGTCTTCCCGCGTAGAGGTGTGCAGAGGAAAAATAAGATGAAAAATGACATGTCAAAGTTGAGTAGAAGTGTGATTGAAGAGCTTGGAAGGATCCGCTAGGGGTCCTTTGCCTACTTGCCCCCCTTTTCTTTCTTCTCTCCTCCTCTTTTACTGATCACCTTCGTTTTGCTTTTATATGAGAATGATGGCCCCAACCTAGTCTGCGGCTTCTTTGAGATGTCCTCTTCTCGTGTGTCCCCTATGTGGGAGGGGCAGGTGCTATGCCACTAAGCCCTAAGCCACGATGTGACATTTATATTCTCAGAGGGACCGTCGGAGCATCGCAGGGCCTATGAACTTAGTGGAGTACTCCTCTTGAAGGAGGGTCAGGCTCCATGCCACGAGGGTTGAGGCCCCCGGTTGCACACTCATCAACGTGGCGGTAAGATACAGGATCTGAGGCTTGAAGGCCCCTAAAGGAGCACACTTTGCACAGAGCATGTAGGTGGTGCATTGCAGAACTTGAATAAATGGCGGGGCATGTGCCACCTTTCAGAGGTTGCAGGTGGATGGGGACCCCCCTATTTTGCTATGGTTTGAATTCCTATTGATCTTTCCCTCTTTTGCTATTGGTGGAATTTCTATTCTTTGCGAGGCAAGAAAGGGGCCCACTTTGGGAGCCTTGTCCTAGCAGCATGAGCGTGACCCTGGCCGGGAGCTGGCCTCAGATGGGGGGCTTGCCCAATGAGCATGACCCCGGCAGGAGGGCTCGCCTTGGCAACATAAGCACGATCCCAGCCGGGAGCTGACCTCAGATGGGAGGCTCGCTCGATAAGCATGACCCCGGTTGGGAGCTGACCTCGGCAGGAGGGCTTGCCTTGGCAGCATGAGCACGACCCCAGCCAAGAGCTAGCCTCAGACGGGGGGCTCCCCCGATGAGCATGACCCTAGCTGGGAGCTGATCCCGGCAAGAGGGCTCGCCTTGGCAGTAGTTGGGTGCCGTGTCCAGCTGGCACTCCCCCTGTACGACCGCTAGTTGGTGTCCACGTAGGCTCCACGTCAGCAGATGCTGCCATATCAGGTGGTTCAGATGGGTAAAGAATGGGGATGGTTCACGAAAACTAGCCTATACACTACAAGAAAAACCAGGTGTAGCAATCGATTTTTCGGTTGCTAATAAATAAAAATCGGTTGCTAAATTATTTTGCAATCGATTTTGCAACGAAATTAGTCGGTTGCAAAAGCATAGGTTGCAAAAATTTGTGACCGATTTTTTTCGGTTACAAAATTTAGCAACCGATTTAGCAACCAAATTTTATTTATTTTTTTAAAAAAAAATTGGTTGCGAAATCGATTGCAAAAAAAAATTCTAAAAAATAAAAAAAATTTGGTTGCAAAATTGATTAGTAAAAAAATTCTGAAAAATAAAAAAAAATTGGTTGCAAAATAGGTTGCTAAAAAAAATTTTGAAAAATAAAAAAAAAATTGGTTGCAAAATCGGTTGCTAAAAAAATTTGAAAAATAAAAAAAAATTGGTTGCAAAATCGGTTGCTAAAAAAAATCAGAAAATAAAAAAATCGGTTGAAAAATCAGTTGCTAAAAAAAATTCAAAAAAAAAAATCAGTTGCAAAATCGGTTGCTAAAAAAATTATAAAAAATAAAAAAAATTGGTTGCAAAATCGGTTGCTAAAAAAATTTTGAAAAATAAAAAAAAATCTATTGCAAAATCAGTTGCTAAAATTGAATAATTAAAAAAAATTATGAAAAATGAATTATTATTCTGAATTTTACAAGTTTAGATCCATAAAATACCACAAATAATATGACTGCAATCCATTTTCTCACAACCGCATACATGCAGAACTAGATAACATGAAAGCTAGAATTTGAAAACTTATGTATCACATCATTGAGCAAATACATTACAAAAAATTGCATAAACACCTAGTGTCAAATTTTTTACATTTAAGAAAGATAATCCAGATGCCGCAGCTGATGTATTCCTCTGTACAATAAAACTTGCAGAATTGTAAGTGTTCATGCATGAATAAATGTGCCAACCACCAAAGGATACCAAAAGAAGAATACAATTGAAGTTCATGCTGGGCTAGAATATTATAGACAAAGCTGTTCATTTGAAAACCAAAACTAGCATAGGTTAAGCTCATGTCTTGACCTATGCAGTTGCTTGCATACAGAAAAACAATGTAACGAGTGACAGAAAAACATGTTTGTTGCAGTATCATATACCCCTCCCAAATATAATGAAAACTATAAGTGCATGAAATAAGATAAATATTAGAAAATAAAGTTACTTGCTTCCACATTTGCACAACATCATGTTTCTTCTCATTCAAGACTTGCAACTTCTTCTCCAATTATCTTTTCCACATATTGTAACTCGTATATCATTCAAAAGTACAAGAATGCCATATTTACAAATCGGTTTAAGTGGAATTCAATACCGGATTCAAATGAAGCTAAAACAACCAAAAAATACTATAAGTCATAACTTGAACACTATAAATTAATTGTCAGATATAATGAAAAATAATAAGATTCAGAGGCTCAGGATTGCCTATATTTATACATTGAGAAGGGTCTAAGGCAGCAAATGGTTGCTTGCAATAATAGCAAGCCATCCAAATTTGCAACACCATTTAGATCCATGCAAAATGGTACGATCCAGCATACAATTTCAGAATTTGAAGCATCACGAAGATACCAAGGCAACTCATCACAGCCTCAAACCGCAGGTAACAAGAGAAAATCCATGAAAATCATCAATGAAACAACAAAAACCGAACAAAACTTTCAAAAAATAATATTCAGAAGCTCATGATTGCCTCTTTTGGTACATTGAGAAGGGTCTAAGGCAGCAAATGGTTGCTTGCATTAATAGTAAGCCATTCAAATTTGCAACACCATTTAGATCCATGCAAAATGGTCCGATCTAGCATACACTTTCAGAATTTGAAGCATCACGAAGATACCAAGGCAACTCATCACAGCCTCAATCTGCAGATAACAAGAGGAGGTAATCCATAAAAATGAACAATAAAATAACAAAAATATAACAAAAGTGTCAAACATGAAGAGGTGCAGTTCTTAATACAAAGCTAAACAAATAACGGTAACAAGAGGTGCAGTTCATAATATAAAGCAAAACATATAAAAGTAATTAGTGGAGCAAGGTAATATGAATAATATGCTAATGCTCATATTCCTCCTCGTCCTCATCCTCCTCATCATCATGCTCCTCCTTGCCTCGCCATGATCCTTGTGCACGATACATCTGATAAGGATCTACTCCAATTCCTTGCAAAGGATTACCAGTAAAAGCATGAGTTGCAAGAGTTGCTGCAGGCTAAAAATTTATATTGGCTAATATCTCCTGCAATATTCGTTCATTGTTTTCAACCCGCCTCCGCAGTTCATCCCTTTCTTGCTCGGCGGCTTGTACCCGAGCATTGACTTCATTGACTTCGATTTCAACCTACTTCCGTACTTGCTCCTGGAGTTCTTTACTATTCAACTATTGTACGAAAAATGAAGATTGTCCTGAAAAATTTGATGCAGGCGTCAATGCAGTGGACTCTAATCCTAGCCCATACACTCTTCCTTTCTTCTTTCCACCAACAGTACGAATCCATACATCCAATTTCGATGGTGGAGTTTGCTGCTGGCTAGAATCAGCACTGCTTTGACTTTGTGCCTCTTCCATGTTACGTCTAAATTTAAACTGAAATATTTAATTCAGTTAGTATAAAAAAAAAGTAGAATAAATTAAAATTTTAACTTACGCAAATATGCTCTGATCTCCTATCAACCCAAGTTTTATCCTTCCTCTGATGGGTATGAATAAATAACTCAGATGGAGAAGGCACAGTACCAGTCTTCGAAGTCTGTATCTCGTAGAACAGAATATTTTATTAATATGAATTCTAAATATATTAAAGATTTCGGTTGGTATTGCTTACCAAATTGTATCTATGCTGGGATGTAGTGATAGAGCCACAGGTATGACGTGAAGGACCTAAACTGTGGCTATCAGAAGCTTTATTTGCTTTTGCTTTTTCTGACTTCTCTTGATATTGGGCGGTGCACCAGTGCTCATACAATCTATTCCACACAAGTTCTCCTAGCCATGGCGATCTCTCCATAGCTCTTCTAGCAGTAGCAAGGAGATTTTTTAGTCGAGCCGCACCATGTCTTTCAAAATTACGACATGCCCACATTTCATTCAGTGGCTGAAATTGATATCTCCTCTATTATGAATTCAACAACTGGTTAAATGATAATAAAATATATATTAATAATTTATATCTATCTAAGTAAAATTACTTGCCTTAAACTCATCAAACCACATATCCTTTACACCGTGCAGTATTTTTTTTCATGATACCCACGGCTCCTCAAAATGGCTCCTCATTATGTCTGTAATGGCATTGGTAGCTGGATGAGATGGTAAAAATTTACAAATTACAAGTCAATCAACAAAACTGATACAACCCACAAATATGATACAACCCACAAATATTTCAACATGTGACATAAGGCAAAAACTTAATATTACTATTACCCCTCTCCATCTAGGATCTATACAGCCCTGCCATCGATGGATGACGGAGGAGATGCTAAAGGAACAGCACCGGTGGATGAATGAGGAGATGATGAATAAATAGTGGCCAATCCTAACTGAGGAGATGATGAATAAATAGTGGCCAATCCTAACTGAGGAGATGATGAATGGACTGTAGGAGATGTAGCATAAGTAGGGGGTGGTATATTATACATGATAGGGCCTGGAGCATGTATAGGAGGTCCTGAGTATAATGGAGGTGAAAACGTGCCTCCTGGTGAACATGGCACAGTAGTAGTATGTGGGGGACCAAATAGTGGAGGTGCGGGAACAGTGAAAAATGCAGGTGGGATAGTGGATGATGAGGATGGGATAGTAATGGAAAGACGATGCCTCCTCCCACGATCCCTACCAAATGATGCAGAACTGTTTCCTGATTGATCTGCCATCTACAAACAAACATAAAGAATTTAAGTCAACTTCATGAATAATATGATAAAGCAGTTAAATATAGAATTAGGGATCTGCTTATACGATTACTATTTATCATCAGAAGAACTTCCATGGTGGTCATGCTCGGTGTCATCCTCTTGGCTAGAATCAAAATTGTCATGCCCTCCTTCATCTTCATCATCTATGTTCAAATTCGTATCGACAATTCTGTCAACATCCTTAAAAATACAGTCATTGTCGACCAAATTTTTAATTGTATTATCATGCGGTACACTATTCACATGAGATATTGTATCCTCTTGGTAAGCAACCTCAATTGTATATCGATCATCCACAGTACGTCTCGGTCTAGTCATAATTACAACCCATCAATGTTGCTTGTCCCTTAACTTCTCAAGATATGGTAGATAGTATACCTGAATCACTTTTTGTGCAACTATAAAGGGATCGTATCTTGAATACCTTCTATTATGCCAGATCTCAACGATCCTATAATCCTTAAGTACTTTCACGCCACGATTCGATACCGTATCAAACCATTCACAATTAAATAACACTACCTTTTTTCATTGGGTGGCCAAGATATTCTAATTGAGTTTTTTCCTTAATTATGCCGTAGTAATAATTATGGTCCGCAGCTTGTTTTGAACCTTTGATGCACACTCCACTATTAATTATTTTTTTATAGCTACTCCATTTATCTGTGTGAAATTTATAACGGTTGACAAAATATGTCTGCTATGTAAGAATCTTTCTTTTTGGACCCCAAGCCAAATCATGGAAATATTGATTATTTACCTGACTCTGTGGATTATGAACCTACACATGATATAACGAAAATGCATGAATGCCATTAAGCAACGATATAACATAATTCGATAGACATATACCACATTTCAAAAAAAAAGCACTTAAAAAAGACTTAAACTAATATGGAAAGTCAGATGCAATCCTAGAATCAATTTCTGTGGTGCTTATATTTGGTGTCGAAAGTCGTAATTGCTCGCTAAAAATTCTGAAACCAAGATTTTTTCAGAGTTAGTATTTCAATAAGCGATATAGGGTTTGAATAATTATGCATCAACGATTATTTAAGCTTACTCGATAAATGGTTGAACCTCTTCACAGTTGAGCAATATATGTAAATGCGCAGTAGTTAATTCCCTGTCATTCAGATATCAACTTTGACATCTATCAGAAGATTGGCCAGGTTTATTAAATATTGATAGAGTAAGTTCACGTGTCATATCCTGACCCACAACATCATTTCTTCCAATTCTATTTCTTGATGACTGCACATGTGGTTCAAAATAATATGAACAAAAAGAAGTTGTCTCTTGACACAAGTATGCCTCGCATATGGATCCTTCAACACGAGCTTTGTTCTTAATCATCCGTTTTATTTTGTTAAGGAACCTACATCATTCAAGCATTAAAATATGGTACACGTTACGTACATGATATAAATTTGTTGCAGAAGAATATATTTGTTGAAATGAACTTATTATTATTTACCTCTCAAACGGATACATCCAACGATATTGAACTGGACCACCAACTATTGCTTCATATGGTAAATGAATAGGTAAGTGCGCCATTGAGTCAAAAAAACGGGGTGGAAAAATTTGTTCCAATTTGCATACAATCAAAGCAATATTATGTTCCATTTGCAACAAGTCATCGATCCGTAACATTGTTGAGCACAAATCCTTAAAAAACCTACTTAGCTCCACTATAGGCTTTTATACATGATCCGATAGAGCAATAAATGCAACTGGCAACAAACGCTCAAAGAAGACATGGCTGTCATGACTTTTCATTCCAATTAATTTTCTCTCATTCATATTAACACATCTGCTTAAGTTAGATGCATAACCATCAGGCATTTTTAATTCCTTCATCCATTTAAATACACCTCTTTTCTATTCCAGGTTGAAAGAATATGTTGCTTTTGGTTTCAAATAATTTTCGTTAGCCAACTCTTGCAACTCAAGTTCCCTACGCTGGCAGTATTCCTTTAGATCCATTCGTGCTTTGATGTTATCTTTGGTTTTGCCTTTGATATCCATTACAGTGTTAAAAACATTATCAAATACATTTTTTTCTATGTGCATCACATCCAGATTGTGTCTGATCAAATTAGTCTTCCAATATGGTAAATTCCAAAATATGCTCTGTTTTAATCAATTATGTGTAACCCCATATCCTTCAACTTAGCATGAACCCTGCTCGATTACATTTGGAATGGAAGATACAGCTTCCCATATTTCCTCCCTAGTCAACCTTCATGGAGGTTGATCTTTTTCAATACGATTTTTGTAGAATGTACCCTTATTTCTTCTTAGTACATGATCAATAGGCAGAAACTATCGATGGCAATCAAACCAAGAATTCTTTCAACCATGTTTCAAAGTGAATGCTTTTAATCGATCCATACAATACGGACATGCCAATTTTTTAGCTATACTCCATCCGGACAGCATTCCATATGCAGGAAAGTCATTGATGGTCCACTCAATGCAGCCCTCATCATAAAATTTTGCTTTCTTGCTATATCATATGTTAGGATACCCTCCTCCCACAAATATTTCAACTCATCTATCAAAGGCTGTAGATACAAATCTATCCTGCTCTTTGAATTATGTGGACCCGAAATAATTATTGTCAAGAACATATAAGGAATGGTCATGCACAAGTTAGGTGGCAGATTGTAGGGAGTAACAATTACTGGCCAGCAAGAATATGGGACTGATGACTGACTATAAGGAGTAAAACCATCAGCACATAGGCCTAGCCTGACATTGTGTGGTTCAGCTACAAAATCAGGATAGGTTCGGTCAAAATATTTTCATGCTTCTTCATTTGATGGATGATACAATATTCCTGGCTCACGCCTGTTCTCATAATGCCATGTCATATATGGTGCAGAACTCATTGAAGCATACAATCTTTTTAATCTAGGAATTAGAGGTAAATAATGCATTCTCTTCATCGGCACCTCTTTATGTTTACTGTCTGCACGAGACCGAGGTTTATATCTACCAGCCCCACAAAATTTGCATTGCTTTTCTTCAGATTGTTGACCATAATACAGCATGCAACCATTAATACAACAATCAATCTTCTCAGCAGTAAGCCCGAATTTGGACACCAATTTTTGTGTCCTATAAAAATCCTGAGGTATGGTATTATCGGCTAGAAGTGCCTCTTTCATAAGACCCGCTATTTGATCAAAGGATCGTTGTAAAATATTACCTTCAGATTTGATGCTAAGCAACTGTACAGTTACTGATAACTTAGAATGATCTTTACATCCCGGCCATAATGGTTTTTGGACTGAATGCAACAAGTCATAAAATTTTTGATCATCCAAATTCGGTGTCTCCTCTTCATTAGACGAATGGTCAGGTATGTATTTTGTTCCAAATGTATCGAATATCATGCATCGATATGTGTTCTGTGGATCATTATCCATTGGTGCAAAAGCAGGATCATTTGCATGCAAATCAGGTATCCCCCGATACGAGGATCACTCTCTCTATGAGATGTCCAATACCAGTAATTCGAAACAAATCCTTTTTTGTAAAGATGAAGCTTCACTTCATCGGTAGTTAGGTACTTTAGATTTTTGCACTTGCAACAAGGGCATCTGAATTTTTCTTCACTTAGAAAGTTAGGTTGCTAACAGGCAAAGAGGACAAAATCTTCTATGCCCTTTAAAAATTCTTCGGTATATCCCTTTCGACCCGGAAAAAGTCGATTATACATCCAACTATGAAGTTGAAAGATATCCATATTCTGTACCATATCAAAACATGATGATACATAAAATTATCTGAATATCGAACAATAAGTTGAAATAAATACAACCTTATAATAGGATTATTGTTTGTAGTTAATGTAATGGTTCTTAACACAGAGAACAGTAAATGCCACATTTACAGTTCAATCTAAAGAGTGTTAAATTAAAAGCTTGACATTTACAGTTAAATCTAAATAGTGTTAAATTAAAAGCTCGTGGTATATAATTTACAAGCACAGTGTAATGCAGAGTGTTTCAAAACAATTCAAGTATGTGATAACAAATTAATTCTTTGTGAATCAAATTTGTTATGAAACAGGGAAAAAAGGACATTGGATATTATATATATATATATGTATGTATGCATGCATGCATGTATGTAGGCATGAATGTATGTATATATACATGTATGCATGAATGATAAATTAAACAAAAAAAGTTACCTTATTGGAAATAAAATGTGTGAAAGGGGGATATTTTAAACCCTTCAAATACTTGCCAGCTGAGCAATTGAAATTGACCTTGTCAATAATTATCTTCCAAAGAGATCAAGGCAA
The DNA here is from genome assembly GCA_021397845.1 of Areca catechu. NCBI lineage: Eukaryota > Viridiplantae > Streptophyta > Magnoliopsida > Arecales > Arecaceae > Areca > Areca catechu. The sequence continues at coordinate 145,573,702 of CM038049.1, read as the reverse complement.
AATCCTATAACCATAAGAAGGTTGGCACAACTCATAGATTATAAGATTAATTCATGGAAGTTTGCAATATAATGCACCAACAAGTCACAACTCTTCCTGTCCCTCTCATGCCATATGTGGCATGCCATGATAGAGAGCATCTTTTGATAATAGGGTTTCACACACACTGTATATTTTTCATTAAAGAATCATTATAGAAGTCTAATTGGCAATGCATGTGCCCATGTCTTTCCACAAACTAAAGGTTGTGTCAATGTGGGGACAATTAATCAAGGCATGTTACACACTCCCATTAATTAATTTTAGGATCGGAGAGCAATAAATAGAAGCCATGCACATAGTAAATTACAAGTGAATTCATCATGGTTTGAAATTAGCAAATTGGTCAGTACAAGAGCCAATGCATGTAAGTGATATAGCTGAAATACTACTACCAACTACTACTACTACTATCAATTAAAAAAACAAAATTTAAAAATTAAAAATTAAAATAAAAGTAAAATTAAAATATTAAAAATTAAATTAAAAAATAAACCTACGACCATCGGGTGGAGGCCCGGAGGCATCGCAGGCCGTCGGGGGGAGGGCCGGAGGGGGCAGTGCCGGAGGGGGGGGCGAACGAGAGGCGACTGGATGGAAGAAGGGGACTAGGGCACCCAAACGAGGCACTGCAGGCCGTGAGCACCTCTCGTTGGCCATCGGGGGGAGGGCCACAGGCAGAGTTCGCCATAGGGGGAGCGCCGGAGGAGGGAGCGAACGAGAGGCAGATGGACAGGAGAAGGGGGCTAGGGCACCTGAACGAGGCACCGCAGGCCATCGAGCGCCTCTCGTTGGCCGTCGGGGGGAGGGCCGTAGGAGGCGTTTGCCGGAGGGGGGAGCGCCGGAGGGGGGAGCGCCGAAGGAGGGAGCGCCTGAGGGGGGGCTAACGAGAGGTGGCTGGATGGGAAAGGGGGCTAGGGCAGCCGAATGAGGGTTAAAAATATTTTTACCCTTAAGGATATCAGCCGTCCGATTTTAATTAGATGTCCGATATTTTTTCAATTTTTTGCAACCGGTTTTTTTATTGCAAAATTCAGGATTTCTAAATTAATTTTAAATTAAATTTTGCAACCAAGAAATCGGTTGCTAAATTATTCAGAAAAATATATCGGTTGCAAAATCGGTCACAAATATTAAAAAAAAATCGATTGCAAAACCGGTCACAAATATAACCAAAACAATCGGTTGCAAAATCGGTTGCTAAAACTGGTTTTTCTTGTAGTGATAGACCAAGCACCCAATCCATAGTGGACAGATTACTTTAAAAATAGTGTTGGACTGGTTTTGAGTTCGTCTTAGGTTTATTTGAGCTCCCATTTGACTCTAATTTATGTCCTCTTGACCTATACATTGAGCTCTTTAAGTTAGCAAGCTTCTAAATCAATAATTCTGCTAACTCTTCATGATTCTAAGGTTCCAAACATCTTTAATTTAATTATACCTCTTCAAGAGAAAGAAACATGAATTGAAAACATTTTAATGGATGTGTAGTGCTTTAACTCGACATCTAATTTTCATAAATATACTCTAATTTTATTTTTAAAATTATTTTTTAAAAAATAATTAATTTATAAGAAAATCTAATTTAGTTATAAAATTAGGATTTCTATAAGATGTTAGCACTAGTAATTAACTAAACTACTTAAAATAAATATAAAAATATATAACTTATTAATAGGTGCTCGTGGCAACATAGATAGTGGCGAGAGTGGAAAGGAGAGGTGCCAATGGAGGGAGGCGAGGCATGAAAAGAGGAGAGGAGAGGCTTGGCGATGTGAAAAGAGAAGGAGAGAAGAGGCTCGGTGATGGTTAAAAGGGAAGGAGAGGAGAGGCTTGGCGATGGTGAAGGAGAGTATATGAGAGGTTTGGCAACGGTGAAAAGAGGAGAGAGAGGCTCAATGGTGGTGAAAGAGAGTAGAGGAGAGGCTCGACGGTGGTGAAAAGAGAAGGAGAAGAGGCTCGATAGTAGTGAAGAAGAGGAAAGAGGCTCGACAGTGGTAAAAAGAGGAGGAGAGAGAGGCTTGGTCGTGATGAAAAGAAGAGGAGATGAGAGGGTCGATGGTAGAAAAAGGGAAAGAGAGGAGAGGCTCAATGGCGTGAAAAGGGGAGGAGTGGCGTGGCAGCGGTGCTCTGTATACCGATAGACGTCCAAGGAGATGCACCGATGAAGGGGCGTGGGTGAGGGATGGAGCCATGAGATAGAAGGGGGACAGGGAAGATGAACAACCCATCGAAGGGAATGGAAGAAGGAAGACTATTGAAACAATACTCTGAGCAGAAAAGATAGAAAAAATGGGCGCGGGGAGGGAATATAATAGAGGATTATCAGCGACGGCGATTGCCATCACCAATACTCTATTTGCCATCGGTAATACTTTTTATTAGCACCATCGTTAATACTTTCTTTTCCGTCGATAATACTTTTTATTAGCAATAGTCAAGATTACTATCACTAATATTTGTCAGAAATACCTTATTTTTCATGATAACTATTAACAACGACAAATGCCATCACTATAAATAACAATATCGTCGCTTAGCAATGCCATTGCTAAAAGTCTTGATTCATAAAATAAAATAATTTAGAATTTTAAAAATTATTAAGATGGTAGGCCATTGCTAATAGTTGATAACTCATCACTAATAATTTTTTAAAAAAATTAAAATCATATAAAATATTTAAATTTATTAGCAACCCCGTCACTAATAGCTTTCTTGCAGTCACTAATACTACGAGCGATGATAAATTTTTTTATCATTATTTTGATCATTAAAAACCGTTATTGGCGATGGCAAGTTAACCATCGTTAATAATGCTTATTTTTTAGTGTGATTTCATATATAGTCTTGTATACTTAGGACTTGCTCTATGTTCGGTTCGAAACGTGATAGTATATGCATTCCATATAATTGTAGATGCATCGTTGTCATTTTCTAACATAATAGCCCAGGACTATATCTTGAGAAACAACTTTTCTTGTGGAGGACGGAATGTAATCACCTCTTAATGTGTTGACTTGGTGGAGTGCAACGGTCAGAATTCTGCAGACAAAATCCAAGCACCGAAGTTAATTAACTTCTTAATTACTATTGCTCTGATATAAAAGAGAAATACATTCTTTTTTTTCTCGTTTGATTATTTTATTTTTTGGTCTTGTTTTGCTTGCTGCGTACAAGATACGTGAACATACGTGGACACATCCCAGAAATTTCTGTGACACCGCATTAGAAATGACATCTTCAAGGAAGAAAGAAAGATCAGAAAATTCAAAGCACGTACCCCTAGGCTGCATGTCCACTTGTTCCCTCACCAAAAAGGAGTCATATTATCAGTGACAAACATCTGGAGGTGCAAGAATGGTAGGTCCAATGTCAATAAGAATGACTAAATCATGAATGAAGAAGCTATGCCGGACCATTGTTCCATTTTGCATCCAACCTGCAGGCAATTAAGGAGGTTAAATGCAAGTTACATTGCTTGGCTATTCCATGTCAAATGAGGAATGGAATGGTGAATGATATGTCTCCTTATCCAGCCTAAATCAGATAGGTTTCACATTGTATGGTCATATTCTTCAAATCAGTTTCTAGAAATCTAGTTCCAATCATTGACCGTACACTTACCCATAGAACAGGTAACAGACTATCATTGACAGCCTTGGACAGTCCCAACTCTTACCACGAGATTCCCGAGAGACCTAGGTTTGATCCCAACCTCACCTTGATATCAACTCAGTCTTCTGTCCATCCTAATTCAAAAAAGAAAAGTAAAAATGAAGTTCTACGGTGGAGAAGTTATCAAGTGGCACGATATCAGCCACGCATTTAAAATTCGAAAATCAAACTCTGATCAGTATATGATTGAACTCAGTAATTCCATTCCTGATGGATTTTGTAAACTGGGTTTTGCCCAGAATTACAAAAGAAATTTATATAGTCGCAATCAAGCTAAATTTACATTTATTCTTTTTTCTATTCAGACTCCTTGAGCGTAACCTTTCCCCCAATAAATGGTCTAAAAAAGAATATCAAGACATGTTTTTAAATTTTAGAATCATTCTTTTATATTTCTTAAATTTTAAATTATGTCGTCATGAGTAATATCACAGAAAATCGCAGGAATAGGTTTAGCTTTTCTTTTTCCTCAACAAGGACTTGAGTGGCACTTGTGCAAGCAAGTCTTGTATGGTGATGCGGTGGTAATCTGGACACTCTTTCAACATGAAATGGAAGTGGGTGGATCAACCCACTCAATTGTTTTTATTTTTATTTTTATTTTTCAAGTCTTGAAAACACATGATAATTTAGTATGACAGTCATGCTTGGGACTCCTATTCTTCGATGAGATGTCTACCTCCCATAATTAATGAGTTATCTTCTTGTTTTTCATTTTTATTTTTATTTTTCAGGTCTGAAAACAAAGAAAATTAAGCATGACACTCGCGAGATTGACTTTTACTATTCAATGAGATGTCTGCCTCCCATGATGAATAGATTAATAATCACACATCCTTGGCAAATAACCACAGAATTGATCCTAAAGGAAATCCCCCATTCTTCTCCAAATGGATCTAAAACTATCCTTGCTATTGGTGATATGTCTGCTTACAAGAATCGCAGCAACCAAATATGAAGAATTCACATACAACGGATTCAAAAGGAACGAGTTATACCTTGATGGCATAGCAGAGATCACACCCACTGGCCTTCTGAGAGTAACCAACACTACAAAGAACCAGCAAGGTCATGCATTCCACAAAGTACCACTGCATTTGAAGAACATCTCAGACGGTAATGTTTCCTCTTTCTCTACTTGCTTTGTTTTCGCAATACTCACCGAATATCCAGATGTGAGTGGCCATGGACTTGCATTTGTGGTCTCTCCAAACAGTGGGCTCCCTGGTGCTCTGCCCAAAGAATACCTTGGTCTCTTCAACTCTACCAATAATGGCAATTCATCAAATCATGTCCTTGCTATTGAGCTTGACACCATCTTAAATACGGACATCGGAGATATTGACGACAACCATGTCGGAATTGATGTCAATGGAGTAAGGTCAATAAAAGCAGCGTCGGCATCATATTTCATTGAGAGAATTGGTGAGTTTAAGAACCTCAGCCTTATAAGCGGGGAACCTATGCAGGTATGGGTAGATTATAGCAATCCAGAGAAGAAGCTACATGTAACAATATCCCCCATGAGTGTGCCCAAACCAAGCCGTCCATTGTTGTCTTCTTTTGTTGATCTGTCCTCGGTAATATTAGACACCATGTATGTTGGCTTCTCTGCTTCTACGGGCTCCATTCTAACATCCCATTATGTTCTGGGTTGGAGCTTTAAGATGAACGGACAAGCGGCTGCCTTCAACCTGTCCAGCCTTCCTTCACTTCCTTCACTTCCTTCCACGAAGCATAGAAGAAAAACAATATCTTTGATAATTTGGCTGTCGTTAGGAGCAGTGGTGTTCATAACTCTAATTGCCTGCAGTATTGCTTACATAATAAGAAGGAAGGCAAGATATGCTGAAGTTCTTGAAGAGTCGGAGCTCGAACATAGAACTCATAGATTCTCATACAAAGAACTATTCAAGGCTACCAAAGGCTTTCGAGAGGAAAATCTTTTGGGAGTTGGCGGTTTTGGAAGAGTTTACAAGGGCATGCTACCCAACTCGAAAACTGCAATTGCGGTGAAGAAGATATCTCATGATTCCAAGCAAGGAATCAGAGAGTTCGTCGGGGAGATCACAAGTACCAGTGAACTCCGTCACCGTAATTTGGTCCACCTTCTTGGGTATAGCCGTCGGAAATGGGAACTCCTTTTGGTCTATGAGTTCATGCCCAACGGAAGTCTTGACAAGTTCCTCCATGATGCAAACAAGCCAACAACACTTGACTGGAATCAGAGACTAAAAATTGTGAGAGGCGTGGCTTCAGGTTTGCTCTACTTGCATGAAGGTTGCGAGCAGATTGTCGTACACAGAGATATAAAAGCAGGCAATATCTTGCTGGACGGTGAAATGAATGGAAAGTTGGGAGACTTTGGACTATCAAGATTGTATGATCATGATAGCGATCCCCAAATCACTCGTGTGGTGGGAACTTTTGGTTACATAGCTCCAGAGCTCACTAAAACAGGCAGGGCAACTACGTGCACTGATGTCTTCGCCTTCGGGGTTTTCATACTAGAGGTTGTCTGTGGAAGGAGGCCAATAATGCAACAAGAATCAACGGATCTTCATTTGGTGGACTGGGTTTGGAGGAGTTGGAGGAATGGAGTAATTCTAGAGGTTTCAGATGCAAGACTGGGGGGTTATTATGATCCGGAGGAAGTGGAACTGATCTTGAAGATTGGATTGCTCTGTTCTCATCCTGCACCTACGTCTAGACCAACCATGCGCCAGGTGACGCAGTTGTTGGATGGTGATCTCTCACTGCCCGAAATACCCAAAGATAGGAGGGGCATCACTGTTTCATCACCAGGGCATGGGGAAGAACTTGTAGAATCATGATATCAAAAGTGTCACTTGTTACTTGTAAACTGTTCCATCCACTGGCAAGGAGAGAATCCTCCTTGAAGGTCGTTGACATAACTAGTAGAATTTGAATGTCTTATCTTATTGTTTTCTCCCTTCTCACTCCACTCAGAGACATTATTTACATCCAATTATGCGAAACCCGGGTTTGGGCCAAAATCGGCAAGCTCAGCCGAATACGGTCCAAGTCACAGAAAAAAATAAAAAAGAGGACGAACGGAGTTTGGGACGGAGACGAAGAACAGGGGAACCATCGTTCTCCCCTATCCGACCGTTGTTTTCGCCGGTGAAGTCGGAGGAGAGGCCATGGGGAGGAGGGATTTTCGTCGGTGTCATGTTTGGAATGGTTAAGGACTCCGATTGACCAAGTTTTTCTCGTATGGCGACGAGAAGTTTTGTTCATTTCTTTAAAATCCAGACCCTTGGATCTTCTTCCCCTTCACCCATCGACGAGCTCAGAGTCTCCCGTGGTGAGGATGATCGCCATGGATAGGACTGAGGGACTGGTCCGTGGACAGAGGGGAGGAGAAGATTTGGGTGATGGAGCATGCATCGGGCCTCGTCATCGTTGAACGCAGGGCGTGGGAGCTTCGACGGGGGGTTCACTAGTAGAGGAGGTGGTCGTCGTCAAGGAAGCGGAGGGGGATGAGGGTCCAGAGGTGGTGCCATCGGAGGGGAGAGGGTGTTGGTCTGAGCGGAGACGATGGGAGGAAAAGAGAATGGGAGAAAAAAAAAAAAAAAAGAAAAAAAAAGGGGATTTGTTTTGGTTTTAAAAAAAAAAAAAAAAAGAAAGAAAAGAAGAAAAATGAGAGAGAAGAGAGAAAGAGGAGAGAAAAGGAAGAGAGAGAAAGAGGAGAGCGAATGAAGAGGAGTGAGGAAGAAGAGAGAGAATCAAGAGAGTTTTTTCGAGATTCATGAAAATTAGAAAATTAAATTTTAATAAAATTATTTATTAATGTTGAGAATCAGTCTTCTAAGCAGGAAGGCGTCACGTAAATTTTGGATATGGACTAGTTCAGGTCATAAACCATAAACCAAAAGAATTACCAACAAAGTGCTTACTCAAGACCAGCAAATCACAAATAATTTGATTAAAATAATTCAGTCCTCGGCAACGGCGCCAAAATTTTGATGCTTGTCGAATTCACCAAAATTAATTAATGTTTCACTAATTCTTATAATATTTCTTGCAGTATTAATGAGTCCAGGTCGAACCCTAGAGATTGAATATGATAATCAAATTAAGTAACTAAATGGGGGGTTTTGAATAATTATAAAATCAACTAACTAATTATGCAAATAAAGAAAAATTTTAATTAAATTTAGATTTGTTTCATATTCAATTTGAGTTCAATTCAAGGGATTTTGTGCTAGTTAGCAGATTGATCATTGGTATAAAAATATATCATTCTTTCTTTGAATACTTAGCCAATGACTTACTTAGGAGCTAGATAAATCTAATCATCCCTACATTCATTAATTCAAGTCAAGCACCTAAATTAAATTCTTACCAATAAATCAATTGGTATTAAGCAATCCTTATGTATTCATTGATAGCATTACATACTATGATGAAGCTAAGGATGAACAACAATGTCTAATTGTTTAATTCGTTCTATGTTTCCTTTTTAGACAAAGATGAAAACTGGGATCATAATCATTTTGTCTAAATACTACTTTAACCAAGTTACATAACAATTACGGATTACGAACTTAGTTTAGCAATCAATCATGTAGATAATCAATTAATAGGCCTCTTAATCAATTAAACGACACAATAAATTAACAATAAAAATTAGAAAATACAGATATCCAGCAAAAGAATAATATTAAATTAATATCAAAACCTCACAATCATGCTAACATAGCTATCCCTTGAATCGAAACAAATTACTCGATCATAAGAAAAAAATAATAATATAAAATTGATTTGATTTCCTTCCTTTTTTATGAAAACTTCTTTGCTTAAAAAAATATTCTACCGTTGCTCTGCACCGCCTCCTCTCCTTCATAAACAAAATAAATATTTCTCTCTTCTGTTCTTCCTCTCCCTCAGAAGAAATTAAAGCTACGAAAAAAAATAGAAAAATAGTCCAAAAACAAAATCCAAAAAGAGAAAAATTAATAAAATAACTCTAGAGTCCCTATTGGTTGGTATAGTGAAAAAGTTAGGGATATATATAATAAATCCTGTTCACTCGGTTGACACAAGTGGTAGTCAGGTTGACATACTCACCTTCGGGTGGGGAACGGCTGCGGAAAAATTAATATACTCACCTTCGGGTGGGGAACGGCTGCGGAAAAATTAATATGCGCCGTGTATCGAACATTCCCTGGCTGGGGCTGGGGTTGAAGGTGAGGAATGGCTACAAAAAAATTAATATGTCCCATGTATCGAACATTTCCTGGCTGGAATTAGGATTGGGAGACCATCTGGCTAGGATTCAGGGGCTGTCCGGGGATGACCATGCTCGGGGTCTAACTCCTCCCCCTTTCTGTTCATCGCTCGGAATAATAAATCTCTCGGCCTCCTAAAGTAGAGATGGAATCAATGGGAAATTTATGTTGGACTGTAATATTAGTTGCTTCCGGTTCTCGACTCTCCCTCACGTATCCAACACAACCATCGCGATTGTGTATCCAACCGAACTTCTTCAATGTTATCCTACACAACCATCGCGATTGTGTATCCAACCGAACTTCTTCAATGTTATCCTTCTCTGTTCTTCGGACATTCAGAATCCCGACTACAGGACTGATTTGGTGCTTGGTGCAGAAGAACACGGTGGCAGCCACAAGAAACGGACAGCAGGGAGGCTCATGACGTCTTGGATGGACATGGGAGCAGCCGGCGGTATTTGGCTTGGACAGAGGACCGGCCATGGTGACTTGGATTGCTTCCCCAACGGAAGAGGTTGCTGGACGGCAGATCTGGTGGTGGCTCGGGCGAACGGTGGATTTCTGGTGGCCGAACGGAGGAGGGGGTGGTGTTTGTTGGTTGCCACGGTGAAGATGACCTGCAGCGAACAAAGTGTAGTTGACGCCGGTGAATCCCATGGTAAGACGGCAGTAGACGGTGGAGAATGCCGACGGAAGGGATGGCAGACCGAGCGGCTTCTTGCAAAATCGTTGGTGGCGGTGGCAAGAAAAGGAAGAAGGGGACCGTGCATTTTCCTTGAATTCTTTTGGCAATAAGAAGGTTTTCCGGCAATTTCCCCTACCATGAGAAGACTCCCAGCGTTGAGAAGAGCGGCTCCGACATTTTTCCCGGCGAGTTCGTTGCTTGGGGAGGCCTGTGGTCCACGGTCTGTATTCGTCGACCATCAATGAAGGATGGTGGACCAGCCTCTGCCTCGTGAACCCATTTGCTAATTCACGTTGAACCAACTGCTTAATTCCCATGCTTTAAAAATTATGCTAATTCATGACAACCTACTAATTCTTTCAAAAATTATTTTCTGGCTCAATTGAAGTCCGAATTATATACCGTTCATGCAATTGGATTCCAAAAATCTCCCTCTAAAACTTCATTGAAGACCATTTCTTCCAATTTTGACTCTATAATTTTTAAAAAATCTACGAGAAGTCAAAAGACGAAATTAAACAATTCTGATAATTAATCCTCAACCATAAATTATGCATTAGTCATCATCATAAGGAAATAAATATATCAAATAAACTAAATATAAGGAGAAATACAATATATAATTATGTCCTTATCAAGATCCAAAGATCGGGTGTTCATCGGACTATTGGAATTGCTGTTTCTAATATGATGGCTTAGTGCGATTCTCTTAACGGTGGCCAGGTGGGCCGGTCAAAGTCGGGCTTGATCATTCATTAGTTAGAAGCATTGAATTTTGTCATATTAATGGTTGGACCTAACCGGGACCTTCAATAGGAGGTCCAAAGGCCGATTGAAGTGCACCTTGGGACAAAACCCAAATACTAGAGGTTACTTGGAGAAGTAATCGGTTGAAGAACCTACCTTTAGACACGTGTGGGTGGGCCGGCCAAAGTCGGGCTCATGTGTTGTCTATTTGACTCTGGTACCTGCTAAGGAATTAAGTAATATCCTCGGATTGGAGGTAGAGGCTACCAGTCTGAGCAAAATAATGGGAGTGACCTTTAGACTAAAGTCCATGTCTTTAGGTTAATAATTCATATACACTAATTAGCTTTGGTTTTTCTTTCAAATGTCTTTCAACCTGTCGCTCCGGCATCTTCTCGGCAATGAGAAGCTCAATGGATCCAACTTCGATAGATGGTATCGAAGGCTCAGGATTGTCCTGGAGTATGAATGGATCTTGTATGTGATATCGGATCCGACACCTGAAACCCCCGCTCCCAATGCTCGGGGTTCGATCAGAGACACTTATCAGAAGTGGCTCTCTGACAGGACCACTATCCGATGCATAATGTTGGTAGCGATGAATGACGAGTTCAGTCGCAAGTTCGAGGAAGCCCAGCCAGAGGAAATCTTTTAAAGATTAAAGGAGTCCTTTGGTACACCTGATGACGTTGAGAGGTACAGGATCTCCTATGCCATCTACAACACGCGAATGCATGATGGAGCCTCGGTCACTGATCATGTATTGTACATGATCGAGATGATTGAGCACCTAGGCAAACTCGGATGTCCCTTGCATGAATAGCTTGGGAAGGATGCTGATGTGGCAGGATCGCTGACGTAGGGAAACCGACATGTGCCACGTCAAAGGAAGATGGCACGTCGGACATCGCGTCAATTCTCCATAGCTTGGGAAGGATGCTGATGTGGCAGGATCGCTGACGTAGGGGAACCGACATGTGCCACGTCAAAGGAAGATGCCACGTCGGACGTCGCATCAATTCTCCAGCCCGGACTCCGCTGTCGAGCTGAGCTGAGCTCCCACAAGATATCGAGCCGAGCTCTATCCTCCGCCAGGTTGGGCCCGCAAGCTCGGGATGCCTAGGTCGGAGCCACATTCTACCCCCCAGAGCGAGACCCTCGGAGGTTTGAACCCTGTGGTCGAAGTCGAGCTCAGCGGTCGCCCACCAACGTGGAGCCTCTCCGAGCACGCGCCCTTTGGACCGGGTCCGTCCTCTGCCCTCCAGAGTGAGACCCTCAGAGATTTGAGCCCTGTGGTCGGAGTTGAGCTCATTGCTCACCCACCAACGTGAAGCCTCTCCGAGCGCGCCCCTCTGGACCGGGTCCATCCTCTGCCCTCCAGAACGAGACCCTCGGAGGTTTGAGCCCTATGGTCGGAGTCGAGCTCAGCGCTCACCTGCCAACGTGGAGCCTCTCCAAGTGCGCGCCCTCTGGACCGGGTCTGCCCTCTGCCCTCCAGAGTAAGACCCTCGAAGGTTTGAGCCCTGTGGTCGGAGTCAAGCTCAGTGCTCACCCACCAATGTGGAGCCTCTCCGAGTGCGCGCCCTCTGGACCGGGTCCGTCCTTTGCCCTCCAGAGCGAGACCCTCGGAGGTTTGAGCCCTGTGATCAGAGTCGAGCTCAGCGCTCACCCACCAACATGGAGCCTCTTCGAGCGCGCGCCCTCTGGACCGGGTCCGTCCTCCGCCCTCCAAAGCGAGACCCTCGGAGGTTTGAGCCATGTGGTCAGAGTCGAGCTCAGTGCTCACCCATCAACGTGGAGCCTCTCCGAGTGCGTGCCCTCTGGACTGGGTCCATCCTCTGCCCTCTAGAGTGAGACCCTCGGAGGTTTGAGCCCTGTGGTCGGAGTCGAGCTCAGCGCTCATCCACCAACGTGGAGCCTCTTCGAGCGCGCGCCCTCTGGACCGGGTCCGTCCACTGCCCTCCAGAGCGAGACCCTCGAAGGTTTGAGCCCTGTGGTTAGAGTCGAGCTCAGTACTCACCCACCAACGTGAAGCCTCTCCAAGCGCGCACCCTCTGGACCGGGTCCGTCCTCTGCCCTCCAAAGTGAGACCCTCGGAGGTTTGAGCCCTGTGGTCGGAGTCAAGCTCAGCGCTCACCCGCCAACGTGGAGCCTCTCCAAGCGCGCGCCCTTTGGACCGGGTCCGCCCTCTGCCCTCTAGAGCGAGACCCTCGGAGGTTTGATTCCTGTGGTCGGAGTCGAGCTTAGCGCTTACCCACCAACGTGGAGCCTCTCCGAGCGCGGGCCCTCTGGACCGGGCCCACACTCTGCCCTCCTTCACCAAGACGCCCCCGCAAGCTTGGAGCATCTAAGTCGGAGCGAGCCCTGCCATTCTAACACAGCCCCAGCTCAGACGAGGTCCTCGCTAGCCCAGAACGTCGGCGAGCCACCCGAGGACTACATTGGAGTGCCTTCCAGGCCGTACTGACCACCTGCAGCCGCCAGTTACACTAGAAAGGGAAGAAGCACGCTGATCGAGACACCACACTCCTCACCAACCACCCGGATCATCCAAGAAAGGAAGCCAACCAGGAGATTCGAATCCCGGGGCGGTGGCCCACCGTTCGAGGCACTGCCGGGTTTCCCGGAATGAGGCGACCAAGAAGAGTGTCGGAGCGCATGACATCTCCCCTTATCACGAATCAAGAAAGACTCCTCGGGATGCCGTAGCACGCGCCTGACGGCCCTACGGAGATCCCGAGGTGGACGCCCAACGTAACCTAGTTTGCAGCAAACTCGAAGGTAACACAACAGGTGAAACACAAGCCAAGAAAAAAAAATGTGCAACCCCCACTAGGAAGAGGGGCATGGCACCACTAGCATTCTAGAGCAAGGTCGGGAGGAAGGGCCACACAGGGACTCCCCTTGATCAGGCCACACTTTCCCCGACACACCTGCTACTCACATTCACAACTCACTCCTCCTCATGTGGAGTCCATCAAGAGGGGCTCGATCAGGAGGATCTGTTCCCCTGGATCGTCACTGACTTGATCATCGGAGTGCACCCGCCGGAAACCCTGGCCCGAATCACTAATCCCTGTCTTGCAGGTCCAGGTTCGCCGGACGGCGAGGCAGACAAAGAGAGCGCACTCAACTTGGAGGTCCTGGAGCAGAGGACCACCAGGCAGCAAAGAGAGCGCACTCCAGCGCCGGCAACAGCTACGGGCCACGAGGATCCTGGCGGCAAAAAATGCGATTCTGAATTCCCTCCCCTCTTCCTATCTAGATTTTCTCGATCATTATAGAATGAATAAGCCTGCAGTTAACTACCATGATTTATTGGGGTTGCTGCAGACTTATGAGAAAGACCACCAATTGAATAAAAGGGTGGCGAATCTAGTGGGAGGATCTTCAAGAGGGCGTCGTCCCTTTAAGAAAGGGAAAAAGAAAAACAAAGGAAAAATTGTGCTGAATGCTTCTGGCCCAATCAGGCCAAGAGGGTAAAGGCTGATCAAAGCCATGCAGAGTTCTTCTTTTATAAGAAGCAGGGTCACTGGAAGAGGAACTGTCCTCTTTACATTGCATCCCTTGACCCGAACAGGTGACGCGAGACACGGATGCGATGCAGTACTAAAGGTTGATTTAAATTTTATGTTAATCGAGAGCAAATGTTCATTAACCTAACAGCCTATTAAATAATACATTAAAGAATCTATAGCAAGCAACTAAATACTGGATTACATCACCCGCATGCATACCTAATAAAATAATTAATTAGATGGATCATGGCGATTGAGAAACCACTCTAGATTAGGTTCCTACTTTCTAACATCTGATCTAGAGGAAGGGAAAAAGGATTTTGAGTTATCGATACACTTAGAAACCTCCTCTGATGAAGATCTGGATCACTGCACTCTAGGGTTGAAGAATCGGACACCAAACTGATCGCTCCTGGCATCCGGATTCCGATCGAACTGATTTCAAAGCATGGATGCTGATCTTCAAAGTCGGATCTCAAGAGAATCTGCAAAAAAAAATACCAAAAAAATAGCAATTAAATGTTGGAAATCAACAGCTAGAAGAAAGGCTAGCACCAGGGTTGTTGGTTCTCCCGGGGATCTTCTTCTTTGGTTGGCTTCTAGGATCTCTTTAAAGCATTGGATGAAGGCCTTGAAGAGACTTAGGGATCAGATCTGATGGAGGAATTGGATAGATAAACAGGGCATCGCATCCCGGTAGAACTTGGACGTCGCATCCAAGTGTTCTAGGCGTCACTCCTAGCACCTATCAGCTGTCGCAGCTCGAAAGGAATTGGAAGAACTCGGCAGAGTTTCATTTCATTTCATCAAATATTCATTAATTACAAGGGGGGAGGTGTAGGGGTATTTAAAGAACCCTAACCAGAGAAGTGAGGGACTCAAATACAAGAGTTTCATTACAACTCTAGACTTCAAGTTTACATTGCCTGAACTCCTGCTGGATGAAAAAAAATGGACTCCTATCCATAATTGGCGCCAAGATAAGACTTTGATGGAGGGTCATGATCTCTTCTGGGTTGGTCATGATGATTGGACTCCAGTGTCTTGATAATGTATTCTTCTAGAGCTGCCTGGACTCTTTAGTCTGGATTGGAGAGAACTCTAGAGTCCTGCTGAAATTCTAAAATTCTTGAAGCTTGAACAGTTAGCAGCTTATTTGAATGGAATGCTAGGAACCCTTGGACCTCCAACACTAGGTGAGAAAAAATTTCCAAACTTCTTTGAATGCTTGGTCGACTTCTCACTTTGGCATGAAATATTATGAGTAGAAGGGCGCCATTTGGGAGAAGTCCTTCACAATTACTCCTCTTAAAAATTTTGTGCACCTTTCTTCACGGGCCGACCAAAAGAAATTGTCTTGATGAGTGTAGCTTGTCCAAATTTAAGTGGTAGGCCATGTGTCATTGTCTCCCTGGTGATGTGACAATAGTAGTCCTGAAATCATGCAAAGTTGACATGCAAAATAGGCTAGCATATGACAAGAGCTTGTGCTAGTACATGGGTCACATGGACTTGTCTTGAACTAGCACATGGGTCTTGATTTGAGTCATATGGGTATTATAATTGGTCTTCCCTATAATACAATACTCAACAACTAATTTTTACAGGACTCAATAAATAACTAAAGTCCTATTTGATCAATTGGAACCCAATTTGATCAAAAGGGCAAGACATGTAAATACGTAGTTCAACTTGGTAAAAGGGGTTCAGCCTAAAAGGCAAAATAAATAAAACCCTAATTCCAGTTGGTAAAAGGGACTAACCCTAACTAATCCAAAATAACAAAAATTAAAATAAATTATTTACATGGATAAAAGGGTTGGGTCCAGGGTTTCATTCATAAGTGATCCACAAGGATGTGGGTTCAACCTGTCGATATTTTCGGACCCTGGTGTCCTCACCAATTCTCCCCAGGTGGGAGGAACTTGACTTCGTCGAGTAAGGGTTAGACTGGCTCAAGTACTTCTCTAGCAAGTTCGGGGTGATTTTCTGCAGATCCTCCCGAGTTATCCAAGTGTCATCAGACTCGGGATGTCCTTGCCAACGAACCAAGAATCGTTGGTAGTCCTTATTCCGGGTAACAATCATTTTGTCATCCAGAATTCGTTCAACCCTGTCTCTCAAATTTATGGATTTGGCTTTTGGACACTCATGGGTTGGTTCGCTCTCAAGAACAGGATCAGGCCCAAAAGGCTCACTAGGTAGCAACATCGGCTCCCTATTCTCTACAAGATCTGATATGCTGAAAGTTGGACTTATACCCAAATCTAAAGGTAAGTCTATCTCATAGGCATTAGGTCCAAACTTATCAATTATTTTATAAGGTCCCGCACTCCGGGCATGTAACTTTTTGACAGTTCCAGATGGAAATCGTTCAGGCCTGAGCCTGATCATAACTTGGTCCCCTACTTTAAACTCTTTGAACCTTTTGCTTAAATTAGCCGTTCGTACATATGAATCATTGCTCTCTTTAATTTTATTATTTATTTCTTGATGCAAGTTCTTTATATGCTGTGCAAAAGACTCAGCTGACTCAAATATACGTGCATGAATAGAGAAGGGAATCAGATCTAATGGCTTCCTAGGCTTGTATCCATTATCGATTTCAAATGGGCTCTTCCCTGTAGATCTGTTGACTGAGTTATTATAAGAAAACTCCACTCTCGATAACAATAGATCCAATTAGCAGTATTTTCTCCCACTAGACTCCTCAATAGGTTCCCTAAACTCCGATTTACTACCTTAGTTTGGCCATCTGTTAGGGGGTGGTAGGCAGTAGAATACTTCAATTTGGTTCCTAGCATATGCCATAAGGTTTTCCAAAAGTAGCTAGTGAACCTAACGTCTTGGTCTAACACAATGGTCTTAGGCAATCCATGTAACCTAACCACTTCGTTCAAGAATAATTTGGCTACTCTAGACGCATCATAAGTTTGGGAACATGGGATGAAATGGGCCATCTTAGAAAACCTATCTACTATCACGAAGATAGAATCATGTTTCCTAGCAGTTTTAGGTAATCCTAAGACAAAGTCCATACTCAAGTCTTGCCATGGGCAATCTGGGACGGGGAGTGGGGTATATAGTCCAGTGTTCTATCTAGGTTGCTTAGCTACAGCACAAGTCCTACACTGGGCTACCACTTGGGCAACATTTTTCTTTAGACTTGGCCAATAAAATTGATCCTCTACAGCCAAGATAGTTTTATTATGCCCAAAGTGTCCTGCTAAATCTCCTACGTGTATCTCCCAAATAAGAAAGTTTCTAAGTGATGTCTTGGGAACACATAATCTATTTTCCTTGAACAAATAACCATCCCTTAAGACATACTCACTAAATTCAGTGGATGGCCCTAGCTTCACTGATTCATAAATATTTCCAAAATTTGGACAAAATTCATATTCTTCCTTTAATCGTTCAAATTTGACTACTTCGATACTCACATAATTCAGCAACATTGTTCTCCTACTAAGTGCATCAGCTACCCTATTCTCACTTCCAACATAGTACTTTAGGACAAAAGTATAGGCTTGTATAAATTCGACCCACTTGCCATGTCTAGGGTTTAACTTTTTTTGTGAATTTAGGAAGCGAAGTGCTTCGTGATCAGAGTAGAGAACGAATTCTTGCGGTAGCAAGTAATGCCTCCAATACCTAAGAGCTTGTACTACCGCATACAACTCTTTATCATATGTGGAATATTTCAACTTGGCATCACTCAGTTTCTCACTAAAATAAGCAATGGGATGATTTTCCTGACTTAATACCCCTCCTATTCCTACGACTGATGCATCACAGGCGACCTCAAAAACTTTGATGAAGTCGGGTGACCTTAGAACTGATGCCTTAGTCATTCTATCTTTGATCTCTATGAAGGCTTTATGGGCAGCTCTAGTCCAATCGAATTTGCCCTTCCTAATGCAGTCGGTGATCGGAGCAACAATCATGCTAAACCCTCTGATAAATCTCCTATAGAAGGTAGCTAACCTGTGGAAACTTCGAACGTCATGAACATTCCTAGGTATAGGCCACTCAACTATAGATTTCACTTTCTCATGGTTAGCGGTTACTCCTTCTGGTATTACTACAAAACCTAAGAAGATGATTATGGTTGACATGAAGCTACATTTCTTAAGGTTTGCAAACAAAGCTTCCTTCCTAAGGACCTAGCAAATCTGATGGAGGTGGTCTAAGTGATCTTCCCTAGTCTTACTGTATACAAGGATATCATCCAAATATACGATCATGAATTTTCCAATAAATGATCGTAACACCTGAGTCATAACCCTCATAAACGTACTTGGGGCATTTGATAATCCAAAGGGCATCACCAACCACTCATATAGGCCATCTTTGGTCTTGAAAGCCGTTTTTCACTCATCTCCGATTCTAACTCTCACTTGATGGTAGCCACTTTTTAAATCAATTTTTGAAAAGATGGTCGATCCGGCCATCATGTCTAGCATGTCATCGAGTCAAGGTATGGAAAACCGATACTTTATCGTAATCTTGTTAATAGCCCGGCTATCTATGCACATCCTCCAACTGCCATCCATTTTAGGAGTCAAAAGTGCTGGGACAGCACAATGACTCAAACTCTCCCTAATAAATCCCTTTTTCATAAGATCCCCTACTTGTCGTTGTAGCTCCTGATGTTCCGTAGGGTTCATCCTATAGTATGGAAGGTTTAGCAATGTGGCTCCTGGTACTAAATCAATTGCATGTTGAATATCTCTTAATAGTGGCAATTGATATGGTAAATCTTCAGGGGAGACATCTTTGAATTCTTCTAATAAATCTAGGATCTCCTTAGGGTATTCTAGTTTTGGTTGATCCTGAGCTTCCTTGGTAACTAAAATCCAAACTGGTGACCCTCTATTGATTTCTCGTTTTAACTCCTTTGCAGAGAACAAATTCAGATTAGACTCTTTTTCCTTTAAGTGACTTGACCCTCTCTTAACATTGTCCTTTGGTGGGGTCGCATTAATCACTATCCTCTTTCCTAGATGGTGAAATGCACACGAGTTCGATCGTCCAAACAGGGTGGCATCGTGGTCATACAACCAAGGTCTTCCTAAAATGATGTTGCTAACCCCCATCGGAAGAACATCGAACCAGACTCTTTCTTGGTAGGATTGTACCTGAATTGTAACCTGGCATCGCAACTGGATGGAAATGTTGGTTGCATCGATCCAGGATACCTTATAGGGGGTCGGGTGTGGAACAGTTGGTAAGTCTAGGCTCTTAAATGCATTAGTAGAAATTGCATTGACACAACTCCCACTATCAATTATGACCTTACATACCTTATCCCCTATTTTAATAAAGGTCTGTAGGATGTTAGTCCTACGCCAATCTTCATTCCTCTTAGTTTGAGTCAAGATGCATCTGACCACTCCTAATCGGTCTGAGTCTAAGATCTCTTCCTCATCCATATATTCCTCCACTAACTCAACTTCAGCCTCATAAACCTCTTCCTCACAATCTCAGGGTCCTCTACTTTAGGTTCCCCTATATGTAAGGCTCGCGATAGACGTTGAGCAGCATAATGACCGGTCTGATTACACTTAAAGCATACTGGGATTTGGTTTTGATCCTTCTGAACCATAGGTGCCTTACCCTTGTCATCTCTACGAATGGGCCGGGGATTGGGTCTAGGTCAATTTGCAGGGATTCAGTTATGGTTTGGCCTATTTCCAGGGGCATTAAATCTAGATGAATCAGATTGATAGGTAGGTTTCCTTAGAAATCTCTCAGCATCCCTAGCAACCTGATAAGCATGTTCTAAATCATTCACTTCTCTTAGAATCAGTTCCCTCTTAATGTCATCATTCAAGCCTGCTCTAAACCTAGACAAAGTAACCGACTCAGACTCGGATACACCACACCGCATAACATACTCATCGAAAATGGCTATGTATTCGGACACAGTCTAATTTTCTTGGGTCATCTTCTGCCACTGATCTAAAAGCCTTTGTTCATAGGAGAATGGTAGGTAGTTGGCCCTTAATTTGAGTTTCATGTCCTCCCATGTAGCTATATGTGAGTCTCTTCTCTGTCGGCTTAACCTTTCCATATTATCCCAATACAATTGTGCTTGTCGGATCAACCTAAACTTAGCGAATTTGACCTTACGCTCTTCCGACATGGTGTACCATTCGAAGTACTGATCCATATCACTTTTCCAATCAGAGTACATCTTGATATCTAAAGTACTATCGAATGTGGGGGCTTCTGTCTGATACTCCTAAGGGCTCGTGCTTCCTGATCATCTATATCATACTACTGCCTCCTAGGAATATGATCAGGTGTAACCTCTCTACGTTGGGCTCGATGCCTTGGAATTGGATTAGGTGTGGCCTCACTACATTGGGCTTGATGTCTGGGGATTGGATCATGTGTAAGCTCTGGAAGCTGGGGTCCTGGACCATACTGTGGGGTAAATTCCAGTGGTGTAGGGTTAGGTTGAGACACATGGGATCCTTCTAATGAACCTATTCTTTCATTCATTTGATCAAACCTCTGGTCGACTCTAGCACTAAACTGCCTCTGTTCACCACTAAGCTGCCTCATTTGCTCAGTCAAAGATCTCATGAAAGTTTCCATCGTGGGGTCCATGGATTACTAGGTTGGTCCTGGGGGATCTGGTATGGGGTTCCTGACCTAGTAGTCATGAAAGGACATAATGCACTCAAACAAACCTAATCGACTATGGATAGCTAGACCTAGAGTCCAAACTAAATGCCTAATCAAGGTGGCAAGTTAGTCTGTAGTAACTCAACACTTGGCCAGGCAGGTGTAAGGGGAGTGTAGGTCCCTGATTGCCAATCAGAGATTGGCCAGGTAGACGGACCAGCTCACTTGCCCTTCGGGACGTAATCCCTGAACCACCATTTTAGACACCAAGAAATGGGCACACACAGATTTAGTTGACACGATTGAATTGACACTAACTCGGACCCGACCAATTGGTGTCCCTAAGCTCTCTAGAGCAATTAGATTCTAATCAATTTTAATTAGGGCTTGGGCTCGAATGCAAAGTGGGTGGTTTTGGGCTAGGGAAAGGTTATGAACTCCTCCCCCTATGTTATATTGTATGCCCTTAAAAATCAATTAGAAAATGAATGCAACAAGCAACTAATAAAACTAAACCCTAATGATTATTTTTTTGGGCAAAACCTGTTCTCAGGCCGAAAATAGAGAACTACAATTTTCACAGAAAACCATAAATTGTAAAAAGATTATTGAAAATACTTCGAATTTCAAGGAAGCTAACAAAATAAATTTCATATTTTTTTGATTTTTATACATACAGAAATAATTAAAACAACAGAGCATATACTGGAAGGCCGAGATGCAGAATTTAACTAAATGCAAGATTAACCTAATCTAAACCTAGGGCTCTGATACCAAATTTGACGCGGGACACGGATGCGATGCAGTACTAAAGGTTGATTTAAATTTTATATAAATTGAGAGCAAATGTTCATTAACCTAACATCCTATTAAACAATAGGCTAAAGAATCTATAGCAAGCAACTAAATACTGGATTACATCACCCGCATGCATACCTAACAAAATAATTAATTAGATGGATCACGGTGATTGAGAAACCATCCTAGATTAGGTTTTTACTTTCTAACATCAGATCTAGAGAAAGGAAAAAAGGATTTTGAGTTACTGATATGCTTAGAAACCTCCTCTGATGAAGATCTGGATCACTACACTCTAGGGTTGAAGAATCGGACTCCAAACTGATCGCTCCTGGCATCCAGATTTTGATCGAACTGATTCCAAAGCATGGATGCCGATCTTCAGAGTCGGATCTCAAGAGAATCTACAAAAAAAATACCAAAAAAATAGCAATTAAACATTGGAAATCAATAGCTAGAAGGAAGGTGGCACCAAGGTTGTTGGTTCTCCCAGGGATCTTCTTTTTTGGTTGGCTTCTAGGATCTCTTCAAAGCATTGGATGAAGGCCTTGAAGAGACTTAGAGATCAGATCTAATAGAGGGATTGGATGGATAAACAGGGCGTCGCATCCCGGTAGAACTTGGATGTCGCACCAAAGTGTTCTAGGAATCACACCTAGCACCTATCAGCCATCGCAGCTAGAAAGGAATTGGAAGAACTCGGCAGAGTTTCATTTCATTCCATCAAATATTCATTAATTACAAGGGGGGAGGTGTAGGGGTATTTATAGAACCCTAACCAGAGAAGTGAGGGACTCAAATACAAGAGTTTCATTACAACTCTAGACTTCAAGTTTACATTGCCTGGACTCCTGCTGGATGAAAAATGGACTCCTATCCATAGTTGGCGCCAAGATAAGACTTTGATGGAGGGTCATAATCGCTTCTGGGTTGGTCATGATGATTGGACTCTAGTGTCTTGATAATATATTCTTCTAGAACTGCCTGGACTCTTCAGTCTGGATTGGAGAGAACTCTAGAGTCCTGCTAAAATTCTAGAATCTTTGAAGCTTGAACAGTTAGCAGCTTATTTGAATGGAATACTAGGAACCCTTGGACCTCCAACACTATGTGAGAAAAAATTTCCAAACTCCTTTGAATGCTTGGCCGACTTCTCACTTTGGCGTGAAATATTATGAGTAGAAGGGCACCATCTGGGAGAAGTCCTTCACAATTACTCCTCTTAAAAATTTTGTGCGCCTTTCTTCACGGGCCGACCAAAAGAAATTGTCTTGACGAGTGTAGCTTGTCCAAATTTAAGTAGTAGGCCATGTGTCATTGTCCCCCTGGTGACGTAACAATAGTAGTCCTGAAATCATGCAAAGTTGACATGCAAAATAGGCTAGCATATGACAAGAGCTTGTGCTAGCACATGGGTCACATGGGCTTGTCTTGAACTAGCACATGGGTCTTGATTTGAGTCACATGGATATTATAATTAGTCTCCTTTGTAATACAAGACTCAACAACTAATTTTTACAGGACTCAATAAATAACTAAAATCCTATTTGATCAATTGGAACCCAATTTGATCAAAAGGGAATGACATGTAAATACGTAGTTCAACTTGGTAAAAGGGGTTAAGCCTAAAAGGCTAAATAAATAAAACCCTAATTCCAGTTGGTAAAAGGGACTAACCCTAACTAATCCAAAATAACAAAAATTAAAATAAATTATTTACATGAATAAAAGGGTTGGGTCCAGGGTTTCATTCACAGGTGATCCATAAGGATATGGGTTTAACCCGTCGATATTTTCGGGCCTTGGCGTCCTCACCAACAGGTCTAAGAAGAGAAAGCAGCAAGACAGTCTAGACAAGGTATTTATATGATAACATCTTGTAATTTCTCTATCCGCGATACTACTAACTGGGTATTGGATATAGGAAGTCCAATTCACATTTGCAATTCTTTGCAGGGACTTCAAGTTAGTAGAAGATTCGAGGACAACGAGAGATTCTTGAACGTGAAAAATGGAAGCCGAGTTCCAATCAAATTCTTAAATTATTTTTTAAATATATCATATATCTAAATTAATTTAATCTATAAAAATATCAAAATGCATATTTAATTCATATAACATACATAAATCATAATATGCTTGGTCATTTATTTAGACAATTATAGAAATAATTAAATTATTTAAAAAATATACCAAGAAGTATTAAGCTAGTCATCTTAAGTGGATGTTAAAATTTAAGATAATCTAATTTCTTTGTTAAGATTTCTCGAAGCCTAATAATTCAAAATTATATATAGATATCAACTTGATGATGTATAAAATATTTTAAAATCATTTTTAAAAGTATTCAAGATTTCAAAATTTTAATTTCTAGATTTATTTTTCTAATAAAAATAGAAAGGGATCATTAACCTTATTCTATTTTTTATTACAAGAGAGATGATGGGAACAACATAGCAGAACCCTAAAAAAAAAAACGGGAGGGAATATTTGTAGAAAGAAGAAATTGAGAGGGAGAAAGAGAGTATTTGGAAGAGATTGTGAGAGAGAGAGAGGGAGCGGGAGGGAAAATACGGGAGACCCGGAGAAAAAGAGGGAGAGCACATGTGGCTTCTTGCCATATGTTCTTACCCCATGCACCGCCTGAGGCGGTGCCAAAACAAAGAGAGAGAGAGAGAGAGAGAAAAAACGTTAGGGCCGGGCCTCACATTTGCCCTCACCAAAGGGGAAGACATAATATCTTCAAACTAGTGACCCACATTAAAGGATGCAAGAGCGGACGGTCTGTCACGTCTCGAATTCAGTACACGATCAGTCATACAAATTCTAGATTTTATCTTAAAGATCATGCATGGCCTAGATACACCAAAAGTCAACCATGTCAAATTAAAACTAATATTATATAAACAAACAAGTAACAAGTGTACAATCCATTTATTAAGTCAATATTACTAATTGGTCTACTGATTCACAAACATCAGTAACCGAAATTAACTCTAACTAACTCAGCATATATGAAACTTTGTCTCACGCCCAGTCCAAATCCTGTCACGCATCCCGAGTCTCTGAAAAATCAAAAGGTATGAAGTGAGCTTAACAGCCCAGTAAGGTATTTACTTCATTAACACTTGTCAAAACATATTTTTTATGACCTCTCGATAACTGGTATCGTGGTCCAACCCACCCGATAACCGATATCATGGTCCAACCCATTTTAATAACCGATATCGTGGTCCCACCCACTCGATATCCAGTTTCATGATTCAACCTATTTAGCAATCCGGTATAATGGTCCAACCCATCTGGATATCAATTTTCTTTATAACATCATGCATGAAATACCGACAATAAAGAATGATAAAACCACAATGTCTTTCTCAAGAAAATAACTATGCCATGTCATATAGTACCACACGTGCAAATACATAAAATATATATGCTTAGATCAAGCCAGACCATAATAAATTCATGCATAAAGGAATGATCAATACAGAAATTCCTTACCTTAACACGCTATTCTTAGTATATCCGATATTAGTCAGTACCCGAGTTTTACGCGATGCCTCCCCGCTCAGAAGACTGATTCCCTACATTAATAAATAATTTAATTAAAATATAAATTTCTAAATTTCATGAATCTCAAAAAAATCCCTTGATTCTCTCTCTTCTCCCTCTCTCCTCTTCCTTCCCTCTCCTCCTTCTCTCTCCTCCTTCTCTCTCCTCTTTCTCTCTCCTCTTTCTCTCTCTTCCTTCTCTCTCCTCTTTCTCTCTCTTCGTTTATTATTATTATTATTTTATTTTATTTTTTCCTGGACCGTATAGAACACCCCCACCTTTTTTTTTTCTTCCTTTCTTTCTTCTCTTTTCTTTTCTTTCTTCTTTTCTCTTTCCCCGAACCAGTCCATGTTCCTTCTCGGTTCGGCCGATCCGAGACCCCCCCCCAATTACTACGGCCAAGGGAGGTGGTCACCGGGGGATGGGCTCGACGGATCGGAGGCGGCGGCGGTGCAGCCACGATGATCCACGACCTAAACACAAATCAATTGAACAAACTAAATCAAAGAAAATCCATAGTAAATCCTCCTAAATAATTGAAATAAGAGAAAAATAACTCACCGGTGCATGAAGGAACTCTCCGTCGCCTGCCGGAGAGGAGGAACGATGGCTTGGAAGAGGATTTAAAGACTCGATTGGGCGACAACGAAGTAAGATTTAAAGGAGACTCTCGATGGCTTTTCCTCGCCGTTTGGGGAGCAACCACCGCTGGATCGGAGTTCCACTCCATCCCGGACTCGTCGCCGATCAATTCCCACTCCCACTACGACTCTTCCCTCCGAGTCCTCCGGCGAAATCTTCGGCGAGCTCCCCTTCCCTGTTCCGTCTCCATGGTTCGTTTCAAACTCCTCTGTCTTTTTTTTTTTTTTGACTGGTTTGGGTTGAAGTCAGTTGGGCCTGCCGACTTCAGCCCAAGCCCGGGTATTACACGGTCCGGCGTCATTAAGGATGACCATATCATGAACAATGCTCCGCTGCACCATTGCTTTGCATCCAACATGGCAGGAGGGAATTAGTGCAAGTTACGTTGCTTGGCTATTATATCGACACCATGTCAGATGAGGAATGGAACGGTGAATGTAGTGTTGCTGCATAGCTTGTTTCATCATGGAAGTGGTCAATTTTAAAAAAATAAATAAAAAATAAAAAGATAAAGAAAATAAATCTCGATGTAGATATCTCTGCAAGCCCTCAACTCATCAGATAATATTGGATATAAATTTATTTGATATAAATTATTTGAACATTAATTTAATATCACTAGGATACCGGCTACGGGGCTATCATCTTAGCGGTGACGTGGCCGACTATATTGCAAGCAAAGACTTGCGGTGATCGCATGTGCCCTTGACTTACCGTTCCTCTCCTCGCTTTCCAAGCATTTATGATACACAAGGAGGCAGGAGACAAACGGCACTACCATGTTATTAATATCATGACCGGAGGAATCTCTCGTATTGCAGAAAGTGAGCAAATTTACATCCAAGCCATGTTTCCGAAGAACATGTTCTACTTCTTTCTCATCCTCACAATCACCGGAGCATCAGCAAAAGAAGACGATTTTACTTACAATGGATTTGGTGCTGCCAAACTGCGGCTAGATGGCACTGCAGAGATCACACCCAACGGCCTCCTAAGCCTCACCGACACTAGACAGCCATATGAGGGCCACGCCTTTCACCGAACGCCATTCCGTTTTAAGAACTCGACAACTGGTAAAGTTCTCTCCTTCTCAACTTCTTTCATCTTTGCAATCATCCCCAAGTACCAGGACTTGTTTGGCCAAGGACTTGCCTTCGTTCTTGCGCATTCTGCAGATCTGTCTTATGCCTTACCTAATCAATTCCTAGGACTCTTCAATCCAAACCATTCAGGTTCTTCTAACCAACTTGTGGCCATCGAGTTCGACACAAACATGAACCCTGAATTTGGTGATATTGACAGTAATCATGTTGGAATTGATGTTAGCAGTCCAGAGTCTATTAACTCCTCGCATGCAGCTTATTTCACTAATGATAATGGCGGTGGGTTCAAGAACCTTAGTCTTGCGAGTGGCAAACCAATACAAGCCTGGATAGAATACAGTCACCTGGATGGACTGCTTGATGTAACGGTAGCACCTATCGATATAACCAAACCAGTTGTTCCATGCTTGTCTTCAAATGTGAATCTCTCTTCTTTGATCTCAGACTATATGTATGTCGGATTTTCTTCTTCGGTAAGACCATTCGTAACATCTAACTACATTCTGGGCTGGAGCTTCAAGTTGAATGGAAAGGCACAAGCACTCGAGCTCTGGCGTCTTCCATCCCTCCCTCGCATTGGTTCTAAATCGAGCGTGGAGTCTTGGAAGATTGGGTTGCCAATAATCTTGGCAATACTTCTGTTGTCAATAATCATAATTGGCATAATCTTTCTTGTGAAGAGGAAGATTAAATTCGGAGAGTTATTCGAAGATTGGGAGCTAGAATATGGACCCCAGAGGTTCTGCTACAAGGACCTATTCTTGGCTACCAAGGGCTTCAAAGACCAACAACTCCTGGGAGCTGGAGGTTTTGGTAGGGTCTACAAAGGTGTGCTGCCAAACACTGACATCCAAGTTGCAGTCAAGCAGGTCTCGCATGAATCAAGACAAGGTATGAGAGAGTTCATCGCAGAGATTGTTAGCATTGGCCGCTTGCGTCACCGGAACTTGGTACAGCTCCTTGGTTATTGCAGGAGAAAAGGAGAGCTCTTATTGGTCTATGAATTCATGCCCAATGGTAGTCTGGACAAGTTCCTATTTAACCAACCCCGGTTAATGCTCGGTTGGGGACAAAGATTCCAAATAATCAAAGGTGTGGCTTCAGCGCTTTATTATTTGCATGAAGGATGGGAGAAGGTGGTTCTTCACAGAGACATCAAGGCTAGCAACATCCTTCTAGATGATCAGATGAATGGAAGACTAGGTGATTTTGGCCTGGCAAGACTATATGATCACGGTACCGATCCCCAGACTACGCATGTAGTTGGAACTTTGGGTTACCTCGCTCCAGAGCTCACCAAGTCTGGCAAGGCAACTACAAGCACGGATGTGTTTGCCTTTGGTGGATTCTTGCTTGAGGTGGCTTGTGGTAGAAGGCCGATAGAGATAAGAGCATCAGAAAGAGATATTGTGTTGGTAGATAAAGTTTTGGAGTGCTGGAAGGCAGGGACTATTTTGGAGGCAAGGGATCCTAACTTGGGGAATAAATTTGTCGTCGAAGAGATTGAGATGGTGCTAAAGCTTGGCCTTATTTGCTCGCACCCAAACCCCAGTTCTAGGCCTCCAATGCGGCTGGTGATACGAATACTGGAATGCGATGCTCCCCTTCTTGAGATGTCCGAAGATGGTTGGAATGCCGAGATTATTTCAGCTACGGAGAATGAAGGCTTTGATTATATTGGCATGTCAGATGTTTCTTTGTTGAACATGTTTTCCTGCTCGGCATCAACAACGGAATCTGCTCCCTTGACAAGCCGTTGACAGTAGTAAATGTTTGTAAAAGTAATGTTTGAAGTATACCTGGCTTCTTCTTTTGAATGGCATAAATGCTTTTTATTGTAGTGTGGTTGTTGATGCAATTCAAGATTAAAACATAAATAAATATGATGCAGTTTGCTGAAAAAAGAATTCTGGTGGATAAATAAAAAATTAAATTGAACGTTAATCGGTAAGAAAGGAATTTGCTCTATGCGGTATATATAATAAGCATGCCTAACAGAGGTCAACTCGAAGTTCTCCTCAAATTTGCAATTGAATCTAGATACATGAAATAATTCAAATATAGATGCTTATTTAGATTCCACAAATTGATCCGATGCATTCCCTTAATCTTTTATTTAAATGAACGTGAAGTGGATACTTAGGACAGAGATGAGCAAACTGGAAAACGAGCGGCCCAGACTACCAGTCTAACAGGATTAGTCTCACTGTCTCGAACCCCTTTATTTCTGGTGAAATAAGCGAGATGATTCTTCTTCTTCTTCTTCTTATTCTTCTTCTTCTTCTTCTTCTTATCCTGCTCTAGTGTTGTTAAGGGAAGAGGAAAGTTAGAAGTCCACCTAATTAATTTTTGAAGAGGAAGCTAGATGTCCACCTAATTAATTTTTCAAGGAAAGAATTCAATTAGCGGATATCAAAAGAGAACAAAGAGGGAAACTACTGAGATAGACTCAAAAGATTAATAACTTGCTTAGAATTCTAGATCTGTTTCGTTAATCAGAATTTTCCAATATTTAAGGAGTTTGTTTCGACCGTTGTGGTCATGAAGTCCAAATAAACATAGTATCTTGGTACTCCTTGAAACAATTACCTAGGTCAAAAACAAACTGATCCATTGTAGAGGAGATGGAATAGAATTGTCACAACTTCCATCTAGGAGAAGAAAAAGAGTCTAATAAGATCGAGTGAGACACAATTACTCGAATAAGACTTTTTGTTGTGGTACCAACAACTAGTATCAAAGCATTTGGATAGTAAGTAATAGACAACAAAATTCTTCAATAGCTCATGAGGCAATTATTTTTTATTTCACTATCACAAGATGTGAAGTGGCTGTGTTTGATGGAGCAGGTGATTTCGTACTATGAAAGATAAGAATGAAATATTTGTTAGTCAAAGAGGACTATTAATAGCCTTTAAGGGTATAGATGCAATCCCGGGAGATACTTAGACCGCTAAAGAGAAAATCAATGAAAGAGCGCTATAGATCTGTTTTCAGGTTTGAATCTTGATACAGCTAAATGTATATGGGATAAATTAAATAGCATGTATATGGCAAAGTCTTATCAATAGTTGTATTTGAGAAGAAAGTTATATATATTTCATATAACGAAAGGCACTTCACTAAAAGATCACTTGAATGATTATAATAAGCTCCTACTCGATTTGGGAAATATTGGATTGATATTAATAAGGAAGACAAGGCTTTGATCCTGATCTACTCTTTGCCTAGTCCTTCAAGAATATTAGTACTACCATGCTCTATAGAAGAGAGACTATAAGTCTCGAAGAAGTAGAGCCACTTTATTATCCGATAAGCTTAGGTTAAAAGTACAATTAGAGTATCAGACTTCGATTCTAGTTCAAAGACTTACAGTTAGAAGTAGAGATGAATAAAGAAAAGCTGGATAAAGTAGATCAAAGTCTAGACCTAAAAGACCTGGTATTTGTCACTATTGTAAAAAGCCAGGATATTGAAAATCTGAATGTAAACGACTATGGCCCAAGAAAGAGAAGGAATTGAAAGATAAATGAATGATTTCAGATTCAGTATCTATTACGGTTACTTCAGGAGATCACAACAGTATTACTGATGATGCAATATTTATAGCTGCTTGCAGTATCAATCGATTGATATATGGATCATGGACTCTAGAGCACTTTTTCATATGATATCCTATAAGGAATGGTTCTCTTCTTTTAGACCATGTGAGGATCAAAAGAGTGGTGAAGGGTTTCCCGGAAATAACTGAGTTGTAAGCTTGTGAGAGAGATTTTGGAATTTCTTATTGAGAGACTTGTACAGGGTTGAGAGTGGAAGTTCTCAATTTTGTAAATTTATTTTTCTCATAGAGAAAACTTGCATACCTAAATTGTTTGTACCTTTTATTTTATTTATTCTCTTCTTCCTTCTCCTACAGCATGGCATCGACAATCGTGATCCTAGAAAAGGAGATCCATATTTCACATGAGTGATTTTTTTATGAGAATGGTATCAGTGTAGTCGCTACCACAATACTTTTCTTACATAATATCAAGATATTTGCCTTAACTTCTCTAGATTCTTCTATCAAAATATCTAGATATTTCAAGCACTTGTCTTAAGATTTTTCCTACACTCTAAAACTTTAGTTTTTCTAGATTTTTTATTACAATAATATCTAGATTTTTCTAAATTACTTTTCTAACACTTCTAATATAGAAAAATCTTGTACTCCAACTTGCTATCAGAATCTTGTGAACTAGATTCTCCTGTGGAATTACTTTTATGAAGATTCTACTAACTGATCTTTTATTTTATAGAACTATAGCTCAATCTCTCCTTGCTTTACTAGCTCTTGTATAAAATGATGCCATATCTCAATATGCCTTGTAAGGCTATAAAATACTCCATTTTTTGTCATAACAATAACATATTGTCATAGTAGATGGTTGTTGGAGCCTCCATGCCAAACTATAAATCTTGTAAATTTCTTCTTAGCCATACTTCTTCACACACGGTGCTTTTGGTTGCCATGTACTTTGCTTCGGCTGATGAAAATACCACAATTTTCTACTTCTTAGGTAACCAGAAGATGACTTTAGTTTCCAAAATAAATACATAGCCACTTGTGCTTTTTATCAGCAATAGATCCTACCCAGTTACTGTCAGTGTAGCCTGTTAGACTGCAGTCTTTTTCTATCTAATATATGATGCCAAAACTCTTGGTGCCTTTGACATATCTTAGAATACTCTTAGCTATTGCAAGATGTGCTTTGCTAGGTTCATCAATAAATCTTGACACAATGTTGACCGCATGTGCAATATCTAGCCTTGTGTCACTGAGATAAATTAATGATCCCATCAGACTGTGACATATTATTTGATCTATTTTATCTTTGTCATCATCCTTAGTTTTTCATTAACAACCATGGGAGTAGCCAATGGCTTCACTCTATCATCTTGAATTTTTTCAGCATATTTTTATTGACAAAGGAATATTCTTCCTAATGTTTGCTTCACCTGCATGCCAAAAAGTTATCTCATGATGCTAAGATCAGTCATCTCATATTCACACATTATGGCCTTCTTGAAATCTTCAATTATCTTTTGATTTGAACTGGAATATATTAAATTATCCACATATAGGCACAGAATGAGAAAGTCCTGCATTCTTTGTGTTATGATATATAGCTGTGGCTCGCTCAAGCTTTTTACAAAGCCATCATTAAGAAGATATTTATCTATTTTATTCTTCCACACCTGTGGGACTTGCTTAAGGCCATATAAAGCCTTTCATAGGCAGTATACTTTATTTTCTTAACCTTCAATGATATACCCCTGCAATTACTCAACATAAACTTCTTCAATTTTTCTATTAAGGAATGTTGACTTAAAGTCCAGCTAGCTATTACCCTTACAGTTTTAGTTATGCTGCTTTGGCAAGAATTATCTTAATTGTCTCTATGGGGACAACTAAAGGAAATGTCTTATTGAAATCAATGCTGGGCTACTAAAAATAACCTTTGTCTACAAGATAGGCCTTAAGTTTATTAATAGACTTATCTTCATTTTGTTTAATTTTATAGATCCATTTTAGGCTAATAACTTGTTTGTCTGTTAACTTATATACAAGCTCCAATTTGTGATTTTTCTCGATCATCTTTATTTCTTCATCTATGGCTTTAATCCAAGCTTGCATCTATGTAGCTTCTTTGTAATGTTGTGGCTCTGTAACAAAAAAAGCAACATCACATTGATAGTCCTACAAATAAGCTAGTTGTCAATGATCTCATTGTAGGGTTTTGTGTGGTGCTCCCAAGCCTTGGAGAAACTTGGGAGGCCATGGCAGGGATGTTCGAGGAATCCTGGGAGCTTGGAGGCGTGCCAAGTAGTTCTGGAGGTGTTATAGAGGTCCTGGATGTGTTCCAGGAAAAGCAACAAGGTTTGGGAGGCTTAGGTTTATAAGCTCCCGAGGACCCAGAGTCATGTTGGGTCAGGGGGCTTGACCCAGGGTTGAGAGAGCATGGGTGTACATGGGCTCGAGTTTAAGGATTTTCTCAATTGACTTGTTGGGGGGAGTTTTTGAGAGATTGTAATATAACCTAGTTAGGTTATGGGGTTTAGGTCTAGAGGTGTAGTCGGTTCCCTTTGGTATGAAAGGGGTTTGAGGTTAGGTAGTTAGTTGGTTAGTTAGTTAGCCTAACCAACTAAGGATCCTAACTATCTAGGGATCCTAACCACCTTGAACCTAATGTCCAAGTCCAAGAATTAGTTGGTTGGTTATAACCAACTAGGAAGCCCAACCTCTTTTGGAGTCTAAACCATCCAAGACCAAGATAACCGCCTACATGCTATAAAAAAGTAGGGGCGATATTTTGAGATCTTGGACTGGATGTGAGAAATCATAGAGAGGGTGCACGGAGGGGTTTTTTTGTGCATGGAGCCTCTTGGAACTGTGAGGGCTTGGAACCATAAGGTATTTCACGGGGCTTGGAGAAGGGAAGCCGTGCATAAGGGAGTCCGCAGGTTAGAGCTTCTTCTCAGTTTGGGAGCGGAGGCTGGTGTTATCTTGTGTCTTGTAACAAGTTCTTCTCCTAGGATAATAATACAATCCCTCTTTTCTCCTAATCTCTCTTCTATTACTTCTCCTACTTCTTGGTTTATAAAGAAGGCTGTCATCATCACGTCAAGATCTCTTCCACATTGCTTCCATGGTATATATTCTAATCCGGGATTTTCAACAAGTGGTATCAGAGTGGATTTGAGCATGGGAGAGGAGGTTTCTACCTCAAAAATCCCTTCGAGATTTCTCCAGAATTTTGAAGAAGGGTTCAGATCTAGAGTTTCCTCAAGATATTGAGAGGAATGACAAGATCTGGGACTGCTGTATGCACCCTCTTTACATCGGGTTTCTTCTTCAAGATTTTTTGTCAATCTTTCGCTGTTCTGTGACCGTTTTGGATCATGGAAGGCAGCGGGGTGAAGATTGGTGTGAAGAAGTTTGATGAAAAAGGAGGTTTCACCATATGGAAGGTTAGGAAGGAAGACTTGCTAGTTCAAATCGGATTAGATCTAGCTTTGAAAGATAGGCCTGGGGGTATGAATGATAAGGAGTGGATGTCCTTGGAGAAAAGGGCATGTGCCACGATTAGGGCTTGTCTGGTGGATGAAGTTTTATATGACATGTTAGAGGAGAAGACATCCAAGAAATTGTGGTCGAGGTTGCACACCATGTATATAGAAAAGAATATGTGTAACAAGTTGGTGCTGAAGAAGTAAATGTACAACCTTCGGATGCAAGAGGGTGAGAATGTTGCGAGATACATTCAGCTGTTCGACCAGATGAGCATCGATTTGCTTAACATTGGGATAGATTTTGAAGAGGAAGATAAAAGTCTGCTGCTTTTATGTTCACTATTCGAGAGCTTCGATCCGTTGGTAACTACACTGCTGTATAGAAAGGAGATGCTGGTGTATAAGGAGATCATATCAGTGCTAAGATCCAATGAGCAGCGAGAACGGATGACGAAGAGGGAGGTCTTCCAGGAGGGTTTGGTTGTGTCAGAGAGGCCAAAGAAATGGAAGAAGAAAGGTAAATAGGTGGGACAGGTACAGTCTAGGAAAGGCAACATGATGGGCAAGTGCTACAGGTGTGGTATAGCAAGGCACTTTAAGTAGGAGTGTCCGCTTAGGAAGAAGTGCAAGGATGGAGAAAAGGAAAGCTCGAATTTCTCAGGTTCAGTTGTTGGATCAAAGGAAGAGTCGGATGAGCACTTTGTTGTTTTAGAGGAGTCTACGGGGTGCAATGTATCTGAAATGGTCTCAAAGGGGTTCGCAGTGTGTGAAGGGTCCGAGGAGGTAGCGACGGGTACGAGGTACAGTGGCAGGCTCAGCAGGGCAACTTGAGTGGCTGGCCTCGGGATTTCATTCTATGGCATCAGCGGGACTTCAGTTTCAGGTGGAGACCGAGGAGAGGTGGCTTCATGGGTGGAGCAGGATTCAACACGAGATCAGAGCGGAGAAGTGCACAGGAAGGAGTCACATCCTAGCACCAGCGCCAGGGATGTACCAAGGCAGGTGGAGCAGTGTGCATAGATAGTTAGGCATTGCTCTGAGGAGATGGTATCAGGTAGAGCTCTAGTTATAGCAAGTGCCAGCTCAGGATCGTCATGGTCTCTCCAAGAATGTCCAAGAAAAAGATTGATGCAACTGCCAGGTAGAAGGAAGGCTACAATGATGGTGCCAGGATACAAGCAAGGATCTTTAACTATGGAGGCGGTCATCCCAAAGGACTCCAAGGGATATCAGCAACTGAAGGGTGTTGACAGAGGCAAGGAAATCCGCACAAGGAGCTGTCAGGACATGCAATTATAGTGGGATTGTGCAGGAGGATATTGCCAGGTTTGCCAAGGCTTGGAGGCACCAAGGAGGAGATTGTAGGATTTTGTGTGGTGCTCCCGAGCCTTAAAGAGACTTGGGAGGCCATAACAGGGATGTTCGAGGATCCCTGGGAGCTTGGAGGCGTGCCAAACAATTCTGAAGGTGTTCTAGGAAAGGCAACAAGGTTTGGAAGACTTAATTTTATAAGCTTTCGAGGGCCCCATAGTCATGTTGGGTCAGGGGGCTTGACCCAGGATTGAGAGAGCATGTGAGATATGGGTGTACATGGGCACGGATTTAAGGATTTTCTCAATTGACTTGTTGGTGAGAGTTTTTTAGAGATTGTAACATAACCCAATTGGGTTATGGGGTTTAGGTCTAGAGGTGTAGTCGGTTCCCTTTGGTGTGAAAGGAGTTTGAGATTAGGTAGTTAGTTGGTTAGTTGGTTAGCCTAACCAACTAAGGATCCTAGCTACCTGGAGTCCTAACCACCTTGAACCTAATATCCAAGCTGAAGAATTAGTTGGTTGGTTGTAACCAACTAGGAAGTCCAACCTCTTTTGGAGTCCAAACCGTCCAAGACCAAGATAACCTCCCATATGCTATAAAGAAGGGGGGGCGACGTTTTGAGGTCTTGGACCAGAAGTGAGAAATCAGAGAGAGGGCACATAGAGGGGTTTTCTTGTATGCAAAGCCTCTTGGAACCGTGAGGGCTTGGAACTGTAAGGTATTTCACGGGGCTTGGAGAAAGGAAGCCGTGCATAAGGGAATCCGCAGGTTGGAGCTTCTTCTCCATTTGGGAGAGGAGGCTGGTGTCATCTTGTATCTTGTAACAAGTTCTTCTCCAAGGATAATAATACAATCTCTCTTTTCTCCTAATCTCTCTTCTATTACTTCTCATACTTCTTGGTTTATAAAGAAGGCTGCCATCATTACGTCAAGATCTCTTCTACGTTGCTTCCATGGTATATACTCTGATCCGGGATTTCCAACACTCGTTATGATTGTCATAGTGATGGAGGAGGGCTTGAAGAACTTGGATTTTGTTTTGGAGTTAAAGATCTTGCTGGACTACCTGGTGTACTTGGTTCTTGACTTTTAATAGCTATCTTCTCTTTATCTTCAAATAATAGTAGTGGGCCTATTGCTTCATTTGTGCTCTACTGCCGCATCACCATTTCTTCGAAGATAAAATCCCTTGAGATGATGAGTTGCCTAGATTTAGGCTTGTAAAGATGATAGCCTTCTGATTTGTCATTGTAGCTAATGAAGTTGCATTTTTCATCTTTTCATCAAGATTAACTCAATTTTCTTTTGATATGTGGACATAGGTAATATAACTAAGAAATTTGAGCTACTCCGCTTTTGACTTTCTTTTACACCATGCTTCATATGGAGTTTTGTTTAATATGGTCCTTGTAGGAAATCTATTCAGAATATAGACAGCAATATTAACAACCCTGGCCTGATAATTTTTTGGCAAGTTTTTGCTTTATATCATATTGTATGTGATTTTTGTAATTATTTTATTTTTTCCTTTTCATGGCATCATTTTATTATGGTGTTCATCGAACCATCAATTCCCTTTTAATATTATGCTTCTTTGAGAAGCAATTAAATAAATGAACATCTATTCTCAAGATTTTAAGATAATGCTCACCTTGCTTTTCAGCTTGGGCTTTAAATTGTAAGAAAAAGAAAATTGCTTCAGATTTATGCTCTAAAAAATATACCCAAACCATGCAAGTGAAATCATCTATAAATGAAGAAAATATCTCTTCCCTCCAAGAAGGAGCTTGAGCAGGCCCCAAAATCAACATGTAGCAATTCAAATGGAGCTTTGGCCCTCTATGATGTTTTGTGAGAAGATATCAATGCACTTTGCCATAAATACAGCCTTCACAAATTTTTTTATCATCATGAAAAAGGAGGCAACCCAATCACTATTTCTTTTTATTTTAACAATTTTAGGTTATTGAAATTTAAGTACCCGAATCTTAAATACCACAGTGGATTCATCCACATTTCCATAGTTTAGAGCATATTTTCGCTCAAGTGAAATAATTAAAGGATTTGAGGTCATTTTGGCTATAGAAATTAATTGCCTCTTTTTCTTATCAATATTGAGGCATTTATTTTCATCAAAATTTCACCATATAGCCTCTTTGTACTAATTGGTCCACACTTAATAAATTTTGTGCCAAACCAAGAGCATAAAAAACATCTTGAATATATTTTGCTTGACATTTTTTTCTTTTAATGGTAAAAATGCCTTTTCCTTCAACACTTTGGCTTTTACCGGGTGTAACTTATGATTTTGTAGTTTCAGGAAGAATAATAAAACAATTCTTATTTCTAGTCCTACGGTTTGAGCGACTACTATCTAAATACCAAATATCATTTGATTCTTGCTGTGTATTTAAGCAAGAATAAAATAATTAATCAATGTGACCATTTCTTTCAATAAATTTGACCTTCTCCTTTTGCCAGTGCTAATAATATTTTTCAAAATGAGTATGCCGTTTGCATTTTTTATATTTATACTAACAATCTTTTATATCATGGCCATTTTTCTTGCATAAATTGTAATAATAGTTATTTCCTTTACTTCCTTGGTTTTTATAATTTCCTCTCCCCATGGATATTTAATGTTTCTCTTTTTTTGTTGAAAATTCTATTTGCCACAAAAATTTTTCTTTTCTCTAACAGTTTTAGAGGTATTCAATTTTGTTTGAAAAGCTTATTCTAGGGGCTACTCTTCTCATGTGCTTGGAGAGAACCCATGAATTCTACTAAAAAAAGTGTAGATAAATTTTTAGATTCCCCAATGGACATATAGGAGGAAGGCTTTTAATATTTGTTGTACAATTTTCTTGTCTTCTACAAAAACTTCTAATTTGATTAATAATATTAGACACATGAGAGAAGAATTCTTGAATTGATCAATCTTCCTTCATCAATAGAGCATAAAAGTCTTTCCAAAGGAATTGAAGCTTAATAGAGATTACTTGGTCAAAGCCCTTGAATTCATTCTTTAAGATCTCCATGCATCATTGAATGTTGTCACCACTATGATCCTTGGGAATATAGTCCTGCTAATGCCTTATTGAATATACAACAAAGCTTTTGCATCCTTCATTTGATTTTCAAATTATTGATTCATGTTTTCATCACTCCACAATGCAAAGTCAGTTGCATTGTCAAGTTGCTCATAGCCATTTTGCACCAAATCTCAAAGACCTTGTGAAATGAACAAGGTCCTCATTTAAATGCTCCAAAAATCATAAGACTCACCTTTAAATATTAGTACCATAGTCTGGGTGTAATTAAAAGTGGTTAATGTATTTGGGGTAGATGAACTAGTGGAGTCATTATTAATTGTGTGGATATTATTTTGGTCTATGAGGTAGATGGTTTTGTGAGATTTTTTAGATGAAGAATACTTGGATGACTTGGGTATGGTGAGATGAATGGTTGTGTTGGCAATTACTCAAAATTGGGTGCTGATAACACTAATGGATTTTGGGCAATAGAAATGTAGTAGTGTATTTTAAAGAGCAAAAGACGAGAGAGAGCAACCTTAAAATGATTATTCTTCATTCACTGTTTAAGAATACTTGCATATTATTTATAGCCTCAGGAAGAGTTATAGACTTTTCTTACATAATATAGAGATACTTATTGTCTTGACTTCTCTGGATCCTTCAATCAAAATATCTAGATATTTCAAGCACATGTCTTAAAATTTTTCTTACATTCTAGAACTTTAATTTTTATAGATTCTTTATTACAATAATATCTAGATTTTTCTAAATTACTTTTCTAATACTTATCACACACATTTTCTTGAAATATGGAGTAAATGATGTGCAATTGCCCAAACTATCAGAGTGTTTTAAAGAGATTACTGCGGTACCACTAAGATGGTAGCCCGGTTGGTAGAGACATTACCTCACTACCATCATGTCATGGGTTCAAGACATGATCCCGTAGATAACTCGATTAAATCCAAAAATTTTTCTGGGATCCATGACCGTTGGTGTGATTGAGAGGTCAGGATCTCCCTCTTTGTTCCCATTCTACTAGCCAGCGCCTTAGTACTCACCTTTAAGTGGGGAAAGACTACGAAAATCTAAGCGTCTTGAATCGAATACAGGACGGGAACCTACGGGAATAGCTACACCGGGATTTATCCCTCCCCATCCCTTTTGTTAATAAAAAAAAAAAGAGAGAGATTACTGCGGTGGGCCAAAAGAGACTGATAAGTCAAAACTTGCATTTTTCCTTGGGAGTAAGAATCGTTATGTTGCAGAGACAAGTCGATGGGCACAAAGATGAAAAAAAAGGAACCTTTGAAAGATATTCTGATTAAAGACCTGACACAAGTTAAAACTTCTTGCAGGTTGGAGGTGTCAACTGGCAGAACTTGTAAAGACTCTTGTCATATTGACACAATAGACCTAGGTTTGATCTGTCAATCCTAGTTCGGAAGAGAAAAGTAAAAAGAAAGTTCTATGGTGGAGAAGTTAGCAAGTGGTATAATATCAGACCTGCATTTAAAATTTGAAAACGAAACTCTGATCACAGCATATGATTGAACTGGGTGATTCCAGTCCTAATGGATTTTTAAAATTGAGTATTGCACAGAATTACAAAAGACATTTGTATAGCTGCAACCAACCTAATTTAATATGTTTGTTTTTGTTTTAAGACTTCCATCTTGAACCTAATTTTTTTCTGAAAAAAAAGCCTTCTCTTTGGGGAAAATGAATATCATGTCATGTCTTTTTTAAAAAAATTTTATTTATTTTTTATCTTCTCTTACATTTTTTAAATTTTAAATTACGTGTTGATCACTAAACTCATCTTGAAGGCGTCCCAGCTTTCAGAAACGACACGGAAAGGCCCAGGAATGGTTCTTGCAGTTTTATCCACAAGGACTTGCATAGCCCATACGCAAGCAAGCATTGTCGGCGGATGGTGTGATTTGGACAATCTTTCAACATTAAATAGGATGTGGATGGATGAACCACACAACGACTTATATATATATATATTTTTTCAATTGGCAAAAGAGATAGAGGGGGATAAATCCGGCGTAACTATCCCCACAGGCCCCCATCCCGACAAAAAATATTCGATTCAAGATACAGTATTTTCGCAATCTTTTTCTACCTAAGAATGAGAGTACATCAATCATCATCAAGGTACCAGTTGATCATAACACAACCAGGTCTCAGAAAAAAACTTCTAAATTTAACCAAGTTTTTCGCAAAGTCATATCTCAAATTCATGATCTATTGGCTGTGAAGTAAAATCCCAACCAGTTGGCTACCACCTTGACGGTGACTTCTACTCTTCGACGAGATGTCTACCTCCCATAATTAATTGGTTGGTTCTTTCCTTTGCTGGACGCCAAGGTTGAAAAGGCCAATGGGTTACACAGCATAATGTGCGGCAAATAACCACTGAATTGCTAAAAAAAAAAAAAGTCCATTCTTCCCCAAATGGAGCTAAAACCATCCTTACTTTTGGTGTTATGCCTGCTTACAGGAAGCACAGCAACCAAATATGATGAATTCATATACAACGGATTCAAAAGGAGTGATTTATACCTTGATGGCGTTGCAGATATCACACCCAGTGGCCTCCTGAAATTAACCAACGCTACAATGTATCACCCAGGACACGCATTCCACAAAATGCCACTGCAATCGAAGAACACCTCAGATGGTAATGTTTACTCTTTCTCTACTTGCTTTGTCTTTGCAATACTCTCCGAACATCCAGATGTGAGCGGCCCTGGACTTGCATTGGTGCTCTCTCCTACCAGGGGAATCCCTGGAGCCCTGCCCAACCAATACTTTGGTCTCTTCAACTCTTCCAATAATGGCAATTCATCAAACCATATTGTTGCCGTTGAGCTGGACACCGTCTCCAATTTGGAGTTTGGAGATATTGACAACAACCACGTCGGAATTGATGTCAATGGATTAAGGTCGATAAACGCCATGCCAGCATCATATTTCGTTGAGAATATTGGCAAGTTTAAGAACCTCAGCCTTACAAGCGGTGAACCTATGCAGGTATGGGTAGATTATAGCAATCCAGAGAAGAAGCTAGATGTAACAATATCCCCCATGAGTGTGCCCAAACCAAGCCGTCCATTGTTGTCTTCTTTTATTGATCTGTCCTCGGTAATATTAGACACCATGTATGTTGGCTTCTCTTCTTCCGGCAGCAATCTAGCAACCCATTATGTTCTGGGTTGGAGCTTTAAGATGAATGGGCATGCGGCTGGCTTCAACCTGTCCGGCCTTCCTTCACTTCCTTTCAAAAAGCATGGAAGAAAACTAACATCTTTGATAATTTGGTTGGCCTTGGGAGTAGTGGTGTTCATAGCTCTAACTGCCTTCAGTATTTCTTGCATGATAAGGAGAAAGGCAAGATATGCAGAAGTTCTCGAAGAGTGGGAGCTAGAACATAGAGCACATAGATTCTCTTATAGAGAACTATACAAGGCTACCAAAGGCTTTCGAGAGGAGAATCTTTTGGGAGTTGGCGGTTTTGGAAGGGTTTACAAAGGCAGGCTACCCACCTCGAAAACTGAAATTGCAGTGAAGAGAATGTCTCATGATTCTAAGCAAGGAATGAGGGAGTTTGTTGGGGAAATTGCGAGTAACAGTCGACTCCGTCACCGTAACGTGGTCCAACTTCTTGGATATAGCCGTAGGAAAGGGGAACTCCTTTTGGTCTATGAGTTCATGCCCAATGGAAGTCTTGACAAGTTCCTCTATGATGCAAACGAGCCAACAACACTTAGCTGGAGTCAGAGACTAAACATTATCAGAGGTGTGGCTTCAGGTTTGCTCTACTTGCATGAAGATTGGGAGCAGATTGTCGTACACAGAGATATAAAAGCAGGCAATGTCTTGCTGGACGCTGAAATGAATGGAAAGTTGGGAGACTTTGGACTATCAAGATTGTATGATCATGGCAGCGATCCCCAAATCACTCATGTGGTAGGAACTCTTGGTTACATAGCTCCAGAGCTCACCAAAACAGGCAGGGCAACTACGAGCACTGATGTCTTCGCCTTCGGCGTTTTCATACTTGAGGTTGTCTGTGGAAGGAGGCCAATAATGCAACAAGAATCAGTGGATCTTCATTTGGTTGACAGGGTTTGGAGGAGTTGGAGGAATGGAGTAATTCTAGAGGTTACAGATGCAAGACTGGGAGGTGATTATAATCCGGAGGAAGTGGAACCGATCTTAAAGATTGGATTGCTTTGTTCGCATCCCGTACCTGCAGCTAGACCAACCATGCGCCAAGTGATGCAGTTTTTGAATGGTGATCTTTCGCTGCCCGAAATGCCCGAGGATGGGAAGGGCATCACTGTTTCATCACCAGAGCATGGGGAAGAACTCGGAGAATCATAATATCATGAGTGTCAGTTGTTACTTATAAACTGTTCTTCCATCCACTGGCAAAGAGCCAATCCACTTTGAAGGATGTTGATTTTCTTGAATTTAGGTAACTAGTGGAATTTGAATGTAAGTGTTTTATTTTATCATTTCCTATTTTTTCACTTCACCAGGAGACCTAAAATATTCAAGCTTTATGCTCGTTTAAAGATGAACACAAACTGCTATGAACACCAAGTAATTCTGGAGCTGGTCATTCAGCTTCTTTCGCTTAGGTGAAACACTTTGTATGACATTATGTTTCTTGGATAATGCTTGCACCAATCCATATTCCATTGAAAAATAATAGTTAATGTTTCTGAAGAAAAATGTTGCCATGTTCATCATGTTAGAATGAGCTTGTAGATTCCAGATTAAACCAACACCTAGTATTCGTTGCAAACCGAAAAAATATTTTATCCTGGTCATGATACTCAATGCTAAACTCAAACCTATATGGAAATAACTGAAGGTATGCAGGTTGCTAATGTGGATGCTATTATTCGGATAGTAGAATTCTTCCACGTCTCATCCCGTTACCCAAGAATCTGGTTTTGGCTCTTCTCAGCTAGCTAGTCAGCTTATCTGATAATATTGCCATTATCAACAGATTCAGTGTGGCAAACTTGTGTCTAAATGGAGGTCACCTCCAGTGGCAATATTAATGTCATCAATGACACCAGGGAAGTAAAGGATTACATCCAAGCAATGAACAGCAAGGAAGCAAAGGGCTTCACCTTCTATTCCATGCCACTTTAAAAATACTTCAAATGGCCAATCCACCTCATCACCTGCTTCTGTCTTTGCAATCATGCTGAGTTTTTGGCTTGAGCAACCATGCAGTTGCCTTTGCTCCAGTGCAAATGGATCGGGTCGGACTGGATCAT
This sequence comes from Areca catechu, assembly GCA_021397845.1. NCBI lineage: Eukaryota > Viridiplantae > Streptophyta > Magnoliopsida > Arecales > Arecaceae > Areca > Areca catechu. Next base: position 145,530,335 of record CM038049.1, on the reverse strand, counting down.
AAGTGATCCTGATCCGACCCAATCTTTAATCGGGTCTTAATATTAAATCCAAACCTGATCCACCAGAAAATCGAATCAGGTCGGATCAGGTCCACTACCAGAATTTTTAATCCAACGGATATTCGGGTTAGATCGGGTTCATAAATAACCCGATTCTAATCTAAAAAATTTGGATCTAGATATGATCTAAATAAAATATAGATAACTATATTTTAATTATTACATAGCCAACTATTATTAACCATAAAATAGATAACAAACAATATTATTTTTTAAAAAAAATAATATATAAAAATAATTATAACCCTATCTCTATGTTAAAAATAAGTTTCATATAAGTTTTAAATTATAATTTAAAAATCCAAATAGATATGATCCTAATAGTATTAGTATGCTCGAGTCGGGTCAGGCGGGTTCAAATTCAGTAAACCTATACCCCATTCAGAAAATGGAACGGATCTAATTTTAAGACTTGACCTGGATCCACGGATCCCTAAAAATAAATTAGATCGGGTCTAAACAGGTCGGGTAGGGTCGCATCATGGATCAACTAAATCCATTTGCAGCCTTATGCCACACCCCCTGCACGAAAGAATTTGGCTGGAACCGTACCAAGCCCACATCTAGGCCTCTTAACAGGTAGTGCAAATCTACGGACCATATTGTAGACACTGAGCTGGACAAGGTCAAAAACCATAGAGACATCAATGACAACCAAGTTGGGATTGAAACCAATTGCTCGAGTTCTTCATTCTTCTTCTTCTGGCTTGTTTCTTTTTGTTTGTGTTTTTCTTTCTGCTTTTGTGTTTTCATGCTCTGTTTTTGGATTAGAAACTATTTGGGGTCTGTTAACAAATCCTTGATAGCTTTTTTTGATAGTATAATTGGTGCCATTTTAAGACACAAAAGTTGATTAGTGGAGGCCTAATTAGGTTTCTGTATATATGCTGGAATGTATATGCATGTTGATTTTGCATACCCCTACCAACATTAGTGGAGGCCTAATTAGATTTATAGCTCTACCAGCATGCCATGCCTAAAATTTTGCTCATGCATAAGTCTCAAAGTGATCCATCATCCATCTACCTGCATAAATCTTAAAACACTATCCTATGTCATCCACCCACCTACACAGGTCCCAAAAACTATATCATCCATCATCCATTTGCATACACAAATCTCAAAGCATTCCATCTACTATTATTTATTTGCATGTGCAGATCTTAAATGAAATGGACAAGTTCCTATTTAACCAACCTAATTGATGCTTAGTTGGGAACAAATTCTAAATAATCAAAAGTGTAGCTTCCACGCTTTATTATTTGCATGAAGGATGGGAGAAGGTGGTTATTCACAGACATTAACGCTAGCAACATAGTTGTCACGCCCCGAATCCAGCATCGGAATCGGCTATGCGACCAGCCGCATAAATCCTGAAATACATTCTAGAGATCATGCAAGGCCTAGGTACACAATATTCACCTTTACTTAAATATCACTTTAGATAAATCAATATTATTTAAACAAGTGTGTAATATCTAAACAATCCATTTTTTTCAAGTCAAAACTATTAAAATGATCTACTAAGTTATTACATAAATATCAGCAATAGATTTAGCTAAACAAAACTAACTCCACAACCTAAATATTGATATTCAGTCTCACACCAAGCCAGATCCGTGCTATGCATAATTTCACCACGAATCCAATCCACTATCAAGCTCGAATATCCTGCACAACTCTGAAAAGGGAAAACAAATAAAGGGTTGTGAGCTTTACAGCCTAGTAAGGTCTCCAAACAGTCACACCAATAATACCATAACTTGAAAATAACTAAAAAATAATAATTTATCAGATCATGCAACCAAAACAACTCAAATATCACGTATAACAAAATCAATGATAATATCATGTTTTCTTTTAGTGTTTCCATTAGTTATCCTTCCTCTTTAGAGCTCTGGACTAACCACGGTCATGCTCTAGCCCATGACTGGCAACCTCATAATGACCATGTATTATCTGCCCGTGGCCAGGCTAGTCCACGTACTAAACCCGTGGCTCTAGCTGTTCCACGTTTTAACCGCCCATGACCGGCTATTTCATGTACAAAGTCGTGGCTCAGGTTGTCCCACGTTTTAACTGGCCGTGGCCGGCTATTCTATGTACAAAGCCTGTGGCTCAGACTGTGTAACCACGATCCCGTGACATGGCTAGTCCAAATACCATATTCACTTTCACATCATGTAATCAAATCATATCTTTTCAGTTTTCCAATAACCAGTATCATGGTCCAATCCATACAAAGATCACTTTACTTGATAAAACATGGTATACAGGAATATAAATAATAACAATCGTATTATCAATCATGAATAGTCAACTATACCATGCAAAAATAAATCATGCATACCAATGCCTATACTGTAAGATTTGGGCATGGGCTGAAGTCGACAGACCCAACCGACTTCAACCCAGACTGAGAAAAAAAAAAAGGGGGGGACGATGACCGGAACAGGGGAAGGAGAGGCGGAGTCGAACGGGGTGCCTCAGACCGAATTCTTCGCCGGAAAAATTGGTGGAAGCGTCGTGGAGGGGAGGGAAGAGATCGATGATGAGTCCGGGACAGTGAAAACCCTGATTTCATGGGTTTGAGTTCCAAATGGCAGCGAAACCCGATGGATTTTCTTTAAATTTCCCTCATCACCACCGATCCGAGCCTCATCGAACTTCTTCCACACGACGTCCTCCTCTCCGGCCGGCGACGAAGAATTCTTCAAGCACCGGTAAGTCTTCCAAATTTTTTGAAAATTTGTTGTTTTGGATTTTTCCGGTTCGGTTGGGTTGGGGTCGTTCACCGTCGCCGCCGCCGTCGCCGCTGCCGCCGTCGCCTGCCGTTGACGGTCCGAGAAGACTACGGCAACCACCGTGGTTGCCGGCAGTGGGGGAAGGGATGAAGACGGTTCGGCCGACTGAAGAGGAGAAGCAGGGGTGGTTCGGGAGAAAGAAAAGAAAAGGAAAAGAAAAAAAAACAAAGAAAAGGAGGGGTTTCTGTACGGCCAGGAAAAAAAAAATAATAAAATAAAATAAAATAATATATATATATATAATAAGAGGAGAGAGAAAGAGGAGAGAGAAGGAGGAAAGAGAAGGAAGAGGAGAGAGGAAGAGGAGAGAGAAGGAGGAGAGAGAAAGAGAGAGAAGGAGGAGAGAGAAAGAGGAGAGAGAAAGAGGAGAGAGAAGGAAGAGAGAAAATCAGGAATTTTTTTCAAGATTTGAGAAAGAAAAAAAAATTAAAAATTTAGTTTTAATTAAAATTATTTATCTATGTAGAGAATCAGTCCTGAGCAAGAAGGCATCGCACCGATTTCGAGTACGGATTAGTACAGGCGTGGATAGTTGATAGTAAGGACTTCTAAACTTGATCACCCTAATATTAATATTTTACATGACATGATTTGATCCGAGCATATATTAAGTATTTTTCATGCATGGTAGTTTTTGGATAACATGATTTGATTTCCGGGTTACGAAACGAGTTTGTTGTTAATGTTGTTTGCATTTGCCAAGTGATCTTGAAATGTGTTTGATCGTGATATCGATCATTGGAAAGTGACATGATCTGACTATATGAGAAGAAATGATAAAGTGTTAAGTGAACTGGTGTTTGGACTAGCCATGCCACGGCGGTACCGTGGTTTTCTCAGTGTGCCCGTCGCAGGCTGGAGTGTGACAATTTGTGTGCCCGTCACAGGCTGGAGTGTGACAATAGTGTGCCAGTCACAGGCTGGAGTGTGACCATGGCTAGTCCAGAACCCTAAAGATAATGGTTAAATAATTGAAAATTCTAAAAGGAAAAAAAAAATGTAAAAATTTTAAAGTTTTTGGTTAAACACGAAATCTGAATTGTTGATTTCGTCACATGTTATGCTAATGTTTTGCATCTTTCATATACATGTATATTATTATTGGTGATTATTTGGAACCCTTACTGGGCTATGTAGCTCACTCCCTACCATCTGTTTTCTTTCAGAGACTCAGGATATTTAAAGAGGATCTGGGCTGGGCGTGAGACGGAGCTTCATGTTTGTTGAGCTAATTAGTTAGTTAGTTCGGTTACTGACGTTTGTGAGTCAGTAGACCAATTTATGATCATCGAGTTAAATACTGAATTGTACATCGTTAATGGATTATTAATATAATATTAATTTAACCTGGATATGTTTGAATTGTTGTGTACCTAGGCCTTGCATAATCTCTAGGGTAAAACCTAGGGTTTGTGCGGCCGGTCACGTAGCCGATTCCGGTACTGGATTTGGGGCGTGACAGAGTGGTATCAGAGCAAATCAGGTTCTAGGATCTTAGGATATAAGCTCAACGAGAGAGAGTGTAGGTTGATCCATATGTGGGGTAGATATTATGTCATGATTGTTTTGACCATCTGAGTGTTAGTTGTATACTAACAACATTGGTGTAAGTTTTCCATGGCGCGTGGTAGTGGACGTGGACGTGTTAGGAGGCCCACAAGATTTGCGGATGGAGCAAATGCTTGTGATCCTATTGAGCAGCATGAGAATGCTGGAGCCTTATCTGATAATGAGGAACGTCCACAGGATCCAATGCCGAATCTGGTGGACAACACTGGTAATGAGGAGCATCACCATGAGCCAGTGCCCAATCTTTTGGATAACACCCCAGAACTAGAACTGCTGAAACAGGAACACCAGGTGGATCTGGAGTTCAGCCTGGGGACCAGATGGGTCTTCCTCAGCTATTACAAATTTTAGTGCAGCAGCAAGCTACTGCAAGAGCTGATATACTAAGATTAATGGAAGCCCAACAGCAACAGCAGCAATTTATGCAACAGTTATTATTACAACGACAACAGCCAGAAGTCAGAATTCCTCAAGAACGTCCAATTACACTATTAGATTTCAAGAAGTATGCGCCACCGGCATTCAAGGGGACTTCTGATCCCATGGAGGCAGAGGGATGGCTTAAAGCTGTTGTTCCAAGCCTTGCGGTGTCCAGAAGAAGAGAAGGTTACATTCGCTACCTTTTTATTGCAAGATGAGGCAGCTGCTTGGTGGGAACTGGAGCTTGGAAAACAAGGATCAAATGATAAACCTTTTACCTGAACAGATTTTAGAAAGGTTTTCTATGAGAGATATTTTTCTCAAAGTATTCGGGTACAAAAATTTCGAGAATTTGATTGCTTGGAGCAAGATACTTTAACTGTTTCTCAATATGCCTCAAAGTTTGAGGAATTGTCGAGATATGCTCCATCACTCTTAGCTGATGAAGGAATTCGGGCCAGGAAATTTGAAAATGGGCTTAGAAGTCGGATCCAGCATCAAGTGATTGCTTTTGAGCTACCAACTTATAAAGAGGTTGTTAATAAAGCATTAATTATAGAAAGGGGATTAGATGTGGCTCAAGCTGAAAGAGAAAAAGCATTAAAGAAGAGATCTGGAACAAGAGGGAATCAAGGCCAATTCTATAAAGGTACCAATGCAAAAAAAGAAAGCTTGACAATGTTATTTCAGATGACAAGACTCAACCAAAGAATGATGTCAAGTGCTTTAAGTGTGGTGGTTCCCATTATAAGCGGGATTGTACATGGCCAGATGAGTGGAAGTGCCATAACTGTGGTAAACCGGGACATAAGGCAGTTGTGTGTCCCTCTGGTCAGGGGTCACAACACCAATTACCTTGTGGAAAACAGCAACTTTAAGGACAACAGAAATCAGTAACTCAGGGACGGGTTTATGCACTTACCCAACAGGATGCTAATGCATCAAATTCTGTAGTGACAGGTATGATCAAATTATTTTTCAGTAATGTTTATGTTCTTTTTGATACTGGCGCTACACACTCTTTCGTATCTGTTAGATTGGTTAGGAAAAATAATGAGTTAACCCCGACATCTTTAGAATTTGAACTCTGTATTTCCACTCCTAGTGGGGATGTTTTTGTGGTTAATCAAATCTGTAAGAAATGTAGATTGAATATTGAAGATAGAACGATGGAAGTCGATTTGATAGTCATGGATATGAAAGATTTTGATATAATCCTTATAATGGATTGGCTGGCAGCAAACCATGCTTCCATCAACTGTTTTGAGAAAATTGTGAAATTTCTAATTCCTGATCAGTCAGAGTTCTATTTTAAGGGTAACAAGTTAACCCTTATGAGGAGGGTAATTTCGACTTTTATTGCCAAGCGACTCCTCAGACAAGGTTGTGAAGGATTTCTGGCAACGGTGATAGATACTCGACAGCAGGAGCTTAAGCTGGAAGACATACCCGTTGTGAAAGAATTTCCGGAGGTTTTTCCTGATGACCTGCCAGGATTACCTCCTGATAGAGAGATTGAGTTCTCTATCGATCTTCTACCATGTACAGGTGCCATCTCCAAAGCTCCTTATAGAATGGCTCCGGCAGAATTAAAAGAACTTAAGGAGTAATTGCAAGAACTGTTGGATAAAGGATTTATCAGACCTAGCGTGTCTCCCTGGGGTGCTCCAGTCTTATTTGTAAAGAAGAAGGATAGAAGTTTTGCTTTGCATTGATTATCGAGAATTAAACAAAGTGACTATAAGGAACAAATATCCCTTACCAAGAATTGATGATCTATTTGATCAATTACAGGGAGCACAGGTATTCTCAAAAATTGATCTTCGTTCTGGTTATCATCAATTGAAGATTAAGACAGAGGATGTACCAAAGACAGCTTTTAGAACCAGATATGGACACTATGAATTTTTGGTTCTACCTTTTGGTCTGACAAATGCACCTGCAATTTTCATGGATCTCATGAACCGAGTGTTTAGACCATATCTGGATCAATTTGTAGTAGTATTTATTGATGATATACTGATATATTCAAAAAGTCTACAGGCACATGAGGAGCACTTAAAGATAGTATTACAAATACTCAAAGAGGAGAAATTATTTGCCAAGCTAAAAAAATGTAACTTTTGGTTGGACAGAATTTCCTTCCTTGGCCATGTTATTTCTAAGGATGGTATTTCTGTGGATCCAAATAAAGTAGAAGCAGTGGTAGAGTGGGAGAGACCCACCAATGTGTCCGAAGTTCGTAGTTTCCTGGGAATGGCAGGATATTATCGAAGGTTTGTTGAAGGATTTTCTCTTATTGCTGTACCCTTAACTCACCTGACCCGGAAACGAACAAAATTTGAATGGACAGATGATTGTGAGCAGAGTTTTCAAGAATTGAAAAAACGGTTGATTACTGCCCCAGTATTGACTGTTCCTGCGAAGGCAGGGAAGTTTTGCATATATAGTGATGCATCCCGAAAGGGTCTCGGTTGTGTGCTAATGCAAAATGGAAAGGTGATAGCCTATGCTTCTAGACAGCTAAAATCATATGAGTCAAATTATCCCACTCATGACTTGGAGTTAGCAGCTATAATTTTTGCTTTAAAAATATGGAGACATTACCTGTATGGTAGTCGTTGTGAAATTTTTACAGATCATAAAAGTTTAAAATATATATTTACTCAGAAGGAATTGAACTTGAGACAGAGAAGATGGTTGGAACTATTAAAGGATTATGATCTGACTATCAACTACCATCTAGGAAAGGCAAATGTTGTAGCTGATGCCCTGAGTAGGAAAACCCCGAGTAAGTTGGCAACTTTAATTACTAATCAAAAGCATATCATAATGGATCTGGAAAGATCAGAGATCGAGGTACGAATTCATAATTCTGGGATGCAATTAGCAAATATTATGGTACAACCTATCCTGATTGACAAAATTAAATCAGCTCAGAAGGAAGATTTAGAGCTTCAGAAAATTAGAGAGACAGTTGAGTCTGGTGTGCAATCTAAATTTACTATATATGAAGATGGTACCTTGAGATTTGGTAACAGATTATGTATTCCTAAACTTCTAGAGTTAAAGAATGAAATTATGGAAGAAGCACATAGTTCAGTATATACGATGCATCCGGGTAGTACAAAAATGTATCGAGATCTACGTAAAAGTTTTTGGTGGTCTAGTATGAAGAAAGATATAGCTCAGTATATGACTCAATGTTTGGTGTGTCAACAGGTAAAAGCTGAGCATCAAAGACCTGCTGGACCATTGCAGTCTCTTGTGATTCCTCAGTGGAAATGGGAGCACATTACCATGGACTTTGTGACAGGTTTACCCAAAACCCCTAAGGGAAATAATGCGATGTGGATGATTATGGATCGACTAACGAAGTCAGCTCATTTCTTATCTTTTCGTATCGGACTCTCTCTGGAAAAATTAGCAAACTTGTACATAGAACAAATTGTGAGACTACATGGGATTCCAATTTCTATAGTATCGGATCGAGACAGTATGTTTGTTTCACAATTTTGGAAGAGTCTTCATAAAGCATTGGGGACCAAATTAAGATTTAGTACAGCTTTTCATCCCCAAACCGATGGACAGTCTGAGCGAACCATCCAGATTCTGGAAGACATGTTGAGAGCTTGTGTTATGGACTTGGGTGGTGCTTAGGACTGTCATCTATCGTTAATAGAATTTGCCTACAATAATAGTTATCAAGCCAATATTCAAATGGCGCTATTTGAGGCTTTATATGGTAGAAAGTGTAGATCTCCTATCTGCTGGGATGATGTAGGAGAAAGAAAATTATTAGGTCCAGAAATAGTGCAACAAATAGTGGAGAAGGTACAAATGATCAGAGAACGTTTGCGTACTGCTCAAAGTCGACAGAAAAGTTATGCTGATAAAAGGCGAAGAGAGCTGGAATTCAATGTTGGTGATCATGCTTTTTTGAAAGTATCTCCCACAAAGGGTGTGATGAGATTTGGTGTACGAGGAAAATTGAGCCCGAGATTTGTGGGACCATTTGAGATTTTGGATAAGGTTGGTGAGGTGGCTTACCGATTAGCGCTACCACCAGTTATATCTGGAGTGCATAACGTGTTTCATGTATCTATGTTATGGAAATACATTCCTGATCCTAATCATGCAATAGATTATGTGCCTTTGCAACTTCGAGAGGATTTGACCTATGAGGAGGTGCCGTTACGAATTGTCGACAGTAAGGAACAAGAATTGAAACACCGAATCATACCTTATGTGAAGGAGCAATGGAGCAATTACAGTGAAAGAGAAGCTACATGGGAACTTGAAGCAGAGATGTGAACAAAATATCCACAGCTTTTCGGAATACCAGGTACATAAATTTCGAGGACAAAATTTTTGTAACGGGGGGAGAATGTAAGATTTGGGCCTGGGCTGAAGTCGGTAGACCCAGCCGACTTCAACCCAGACTGAGAAAAAAAAAAGGGGGACGATGACCGGAACAGGGGAAGGAGAGGCGGAGTCGAACGGGGCTCCTCAGACCGAATTCTTCGCCGAAAAAATTGGTGGAAGCATCGTGGAGGTGAGCGAAGAGATCGACGATGAGTCCGGGACGGTGAAAACCCCGATTTCATGGGTTTGAGTTCCAAAGGGCAGCGAAACCCGGTGGATTTTCTTTAAATTTTCCTCATCACCACCGATCCGAGCCTCATCGAACTTCTTCCACACGACGTCCTCCTCTCCGGCCGGCGATGAAGAATTCTTCAAGCACCGGTAAGTCTTCCAAATTTTTTGAAAATTTGTTGTTTTGGATTTTTCCGGTTCGGTTGGGTTGGGGCTGTTCACCGTTGACGGCGCCCGATTCGATTGGGTTCGGGCCGTTCACCGTCGCCGTCGCCGCTGCCATCATCGTCGTCGCCGCTGCCGTCGCCGCCATCGCCTGCCGTTGACGGTCCGAGAAGACTGTGGCAACCACCGTGGTTGCCGGCAGTGGGGTAAGGGATGAAGACGGTTCAGCCGGTTGAAGAGGAGAAACAGGGGTGGTTCCGGAGAAAGAAAAGGAAAAGAAAAAAAAAAGAAAAGGGGGGGTTTCTGTACGACCAGAAAAAAAAATAATAAAATAAAATAAAATAAAATAAAAAATATATATATAATAAGAGGAGAGAGAAAGAGGAGAGAGAAGGAGGAGAGAGGAAGAGAGAGAAGGAGGAGAGAGAAAGAGGAGAGAGAAAGAGGAGAGAGAAGGAAGGGAGAGAAGGAAGAGAGAAAATCAGAGATTTTTTTCAAGATTTGAGAAAGAAAAAAAATTGAGAATTTAGTTTTAATTAAAATTATTTATCTATATAGAGAATCAGTCTTGAGCGAGAAGGCGTCGCACCGATTTCGAGTACGGATTAGTACAGGCGTGGATAGTTAATAGTAAGGACTTCTAAACTTGATCACCCGTAATATTAATATTTTACATGACCTGATTTGATCCAAGTATATATTAAATATTTTTCATGCATGGTAGTTTTCGGATAACATGATTTGATTTCTGGGTTACGGAACGAGTTTGTTGTTAATGTTGTTTGCATTTGCCAAGTGATCTTGAAATGTGTTTGATCGTGATATCGATCGTTAGAAAGTGACATGATCTGACTATGTGAGAAGAAATGATAAAGTGTTAAATGAACTGGTGTTTGGACTAGCCATGCCACGGCGGTACCGTGATTTTCTCAGTGTGCCCGTCACAGGCTGGAGTGTGACAATAGTGTGCCCGTCACAGGCTGTAGTGTGACAACAGTGTGCCCGTCACAGGCTGGAGTGTGACAACAGTGTGCCAGTCACAGGCTGGAGTGTGACCGTGGCTAGTCCAGAACCCTAAAGATAATGGTTAAATAATTGAAAATTCTAAAAGGAAAAAAAAATGTAAAAATTCCAAAGTTTTTGGTTAAACATGAAATCTGAATTGTTGATTTCGTCGCATGTTATGCTAATGTTTTGCATCTTTCATATACATGTATATTATTATTGGTGATTATTTGGAACCCTTACTGGGCTATGTAGCTCACTCCCTACCATCTGTTTTCTTTCAGAGACTCAGGATATTTAAAGAGGATCTGGGCTGGGCGTGAGACGGAGCTTCATGTTTGTTGAGCTAATTAGTTAGTTAGTTCGGTTACTGACGTTTGTGAGTCAGTAGACCAATTTATGATCATCGAGTTAAATACTGAATTGTACATCATTAATGGATTATTAATATAATATTAATTTAACCCGGATATGTTTGAATTGTTGTGTACCTAGGTCTTGCATAATCTCTAGGGTAAAACCTAGGGTTTGTACGGCCGGTCACGTAGCCGATTCCGGTACTGGATTCGGGGCATGACATATACGCACAGATCAAATCATGCCATGATACATATATATACAACTAGTGATCAAGTCCAGAGATCCTTACCTTCCAGAAGCTAATCCTAGTATATCCGATATTAGTCCATATCCGGAGCTCGCTCAACACTTTTCTGCTAAGAAGGCTATTCTTCTACAATAATAAATAATTTCATTCAATCCAAAACCCTAGCTTCAAGAATTCCAAGAAATAAAGTTTTTCCCCGAATGTCTCTCATATAATAATATATTTTTATTTTTATTCCCCCTCTTTCTCTCTCCTCATCTTCTCTCTCTTCTTTCTCTCTCCTCTATCTCGTCATCTTCTCTCTCCTCTTTCTCCTCATATTCTCTCTCCTCTTTCTATTGTCTTTTTTTTCTTCCCTTTTCTTTTTTCTCTTTTTTTCTTCTCTTCTCTTCTTCATTCTCCTCTCCTGAAACCCTACTTTCTCCCTCAACTCAACCGAACCAGCCTCTTTACAGTTGTCAATGGCCAAGGAAGGTGGTCACCGAGAAGGAGCTCAGTGGACCGGAGGCGAACGACGGTGCAGCCACCGATGAGGTACGGTCCTCACAAACAAACCAAAAATCTAAAAAAAATCCAATTAAAATCTCCCTAAAAATTGAAATAAAAAATTAGAAGACTCACCGACATTGAAAGGGATCTCCGTCGCTTGCCGGAGAGGAGAAAGACGGCATGGAAGGAGGTCGATCAGCTCGGTTGGGCGACGGTGAGGGAGCTTTAAAGCGATGAAACCGACGAGTTTTCCTGCCGTTTGGGAAGCAAAACCTCGTCGATCGAAGTCGTATCTCACCCCAACACATCCTCCGATCGACTCCCACTCCTCCACGGCATCCCTTCCACGAATTCTAGCATGTTTTCCGGCCGGATAAAGGGAGAACAAGCCTCCCCTGTTCCGACTCAGCCCCCCATTTTTTTTTGCGACTTGGGCGGAAGTCGGCTGGGCTTACCGACTTCGGCCCAAAGCCTGGGTTTCATAATAGTTGTCATGCCCTGAACCCAGTAATTGGATAGGCCATGCAACGACCGCATACTTCCTAGGATAAGATTCTAAAGAATATGCAAGTTCTTAAAATTCATTATAATCTCAATTTCCATGAACACTATTGATCTCAATTCATAACAAGTATATTATACTAACAAATATCAAACTTTATACAATTTACAAAACTCCGTCATGTGACCGGTATTGATGATGCTTTATTTAATCAAATCTTTCAACCATGATCCCAACCATAGCCAAATCCAAACATCCCATAACTCTAAAAAAAAGGAGAATAAGAAAGGTTACAGTCCAGTAAGAATCTCCATACACTTATATTAATATACTATAATATTATTTCAAATAACAATAAACCATATATCGAAGAAACATAAATCTCAAAATCTCATGTTAAGTGACCAATAAAATTCAATACCGATATATGCAAAACTATGCATCGATTATACCAAATATCTATCTTATTCAAAAATGATACACCTCCTATAGCATTAAATAAAACCTCTTTTTACTTAATTATGAATTTGTCTTTACCAACCATATCTCATTTACGATATCCAAATTAATCAACCATTATCTTTTAGGATTTTAGACTAATCACGATCACACTCTATCTTGTGACTAGCAAACTCAAATACCACATTCCTTGCCTATGGTGGGACAATTCTCAATGCCATGCTCCTGCCCATGGCATGTTACTCTTAGTACTACATTCCTGTCCGTGGTAGACTATCCACAATGCCATGTTTCTACCCATGACGAGCTATTCATAGTACCATGTTCCTGTTCATGGCAGGCTATCTCAATATAATATGGCTAGTCCAAACATTTTTTTTTTATCATTAATTTATCAAATCTCAATCATGCCAATAAAATATTATATCATATTAGCTTCTTTTTAAAATATTAAATAGTCGATATCATAATCCAAACCATTCAAAAAATAATCATATTTGATATAAACATATGATACAAAAAATATAAATAATCATAACAGCAATCATAAAATAAAAACCAGCTACAAGAAATCAAAACATGCCATGCACAAATAATTATACATACCAATGATCATGTCCAACGATCAAAACCATGCAATATATAAACATATGTATATCAGTGATTGTATCCAAGAATCCTTTTATTGATAATTATTGGGTCACAACATCTACTAGTCCACGCCAAGCATATCCAATCAATAATTATAATTGTAACTCATCCTCGAACAATCTTGAACACAAAAATTAATAAATCATTACTAGACTCCTATTTTCAAGCTCTAATATTTGAATTACTCTTAATCCCAATTTTCTCGACCCTACCCGATACATGACTAATTAATAAATAAGATTTAGGGTTTTATCTTGATTTAGGAATCCAAGTATAAATCCCCTTGCTCAGTAATTCTTGTATTGATCAATCGCACCTCCACAAAATCAAATATTGATCACAAAAGATCATAGGCACAATAAAAATGAGGTTGATTGGGTACCAACATCTAACTGCCCTTTTCAATCATAACAAAGCAACCAAATTTTTCCAATCAATAAGTGGGTGTTCAATCAATGCAAGGATAATAAGTCAGGGATTACCAATGGTAGGTCCAGGAATAGCCAACGAAAGCCTGGGTGAAGATCGACAAGATGGATGGCCGCCTATAGTACCAATCTTGGGCTTCTCATTAGGTTCAACCTATTTCCATAATTTAAGAGTCTCAAATTATAGCTCAATCAAAACTAGTAATGATAGAATCCAATAATGCTTAGCAAAGATCAAGTTGAGAGCCATGTGGTGCATGGCCACTAAACTGGTCAAGATCCCTTTCCCGAAGGTCAACTTACATCAAGCTCAAAGAAGTATCGGATCAAACACTAGGATCCATAGAATTAAGTATAGAGAAAGAGAAAAGAGAAAAAAAGGTTAAGAAGAGAGAGAGGAAAGAAAAGAAAGAGAAAAGAACAACTCTCTCTTCCTTTTTCTTCTTCTTCTTCTTCTTCAAAACAGGGGATGTTTCCCTCCTTTCTTCTTTCCCTCCTAATATGGTAATGGGTAGGCATGGGCTGGTGGCCTACAACAGCACTTGGCAGTGGTGAGACGACGTCTTCGGTGGTGGCAACAATGATGGCTAGCCGAAAAAGGGAAAACAAAGCTGACAATTAGATCTAAAACTCGGAATTCAAATAAGACTACCTTTCCTTGCCTACTTCTAATGATCCATGGCAAGATTTAGGCCGGTGATGGCTGCTAGATGATGGGAAGCAAGGATAGAAGGTGCCAACAGGGTTGAACAAGGGATAACCGTCGACCTTTCACGACAAAAATCCAAGAAAGAAATCTCATAAATATCTTGGAAATCAGTAGTGATTTCCTGAAATTTGGGGATGCAAAGCCAAGAGAGAGTTCACTACTTATAGATGGGATCCAGGGCTTTCCAAACCTAGTGTAAATAGGAAATCCCCCTCTTCTTCCTCCCTTATTTTTATTTTTTTCCTTTTTGGGTTGGTCCTTTCAAGTGGGCCTAAGAGCCCACGGGTTGGGCTATTATAATAGTGCTAGACGCTCAGATGAATGAAAACTAGGTGATTTTGGCTTGGCAAAACTACATGATCACGGAACCAATCAACAAACTATACATATATAGTCGGGACTTTGGGTTACCTAGCACTAGAGCTCACCAAGATTGACAAGGCAACTACAAGCACGTATATGTTTGCCTTTAGTGGAGTTGTTGAGAAAAGCACCTTAATTCGGCCCACTAGAACAAAATCCAGGTGAGAAGACCCAGAACAGAGCACTTGCAGGCATGCAAGGAGGCCTGAAGTATGAAATGGGGCCCGCAGGCCTATGCATAGGCTTGCACAAAGCATGGCCAATGCATGCAAATGCACAGGCATGACCCAAGCAGGTGCACAGCCCACGTGCAGACATGTGAGTGCGGTTCAGGCGGGTGCACGGCACGACATGTGCATGGCCCAGCTAACGTGGTGCACTGGAGTGGTTCATGCAACCCATTTTGCATGTCCATGGACCATGCTTCTTGCAGTCCATGCTTTTCCTAGTATGCTTTTCATGGTCCCTGTAATCAGGCATAGACCAGATGGGCGAAAGGTGATGTGGTGGCTTATGGTTTATGAGCATATGGCCGAATCATGATAGGGAGGTTGCAGTGGTCCACGATGGTTCAAGCACTGTTTCAAGAGGTTTAGGAGTCAGATTTTGATGCAGTTGCACCGTAGAACTTCTGATCGAATAATAATTTCACTGTTATAAAAGTAGGAAGTGTCAAAGCGATCTTCGATGGTGAGAAGGGTCTGCAAAAGATCCAGAGGGCTTTTAGGAGAGGTTTAAGAACTTTTATGAGGGATCTAAAGCTTCTTGTTGAGAGATTCTTTGTATAGGATTGAGAGTATGAGTTCTTCTCTTGTAAGTAAGTTTTTCTCTTATAGTAAAGTCTTGTATGCCCAATTAATTTATATTATGTATCTTTTTTCTTCCTCTTTCCTTTTGCAGTATCAACTTCATCGATAGAGGTGCGATCTTAGATAGGGATCCGTATTCTACAATCTGAGAAATTTTTCAATAAGTGATATCAATGCAGGTGGTACCACAATAACTAGTATCATAGATAGATTATTTGTGTTGATCGAGATTGAAGAAGATGGAGAAGATACACACAATCAAAGTCGACATCAATAAATTTGATAGAATGAGCAATTTTTTTCTCTAGCAAACGATGATAAAAGATGTGCTCATCTAACAGGGGTTGATTGATGCTCGCATATATGAGAAGAGGCTGGCCACCATAAAGGATAAGATTTGGAAGCGGCGACTCCAAATGCATGTGGTGAGTATGATCTACTTATATTTGATGGATGATATGGTTATCCATATGCTAAGCGAGACTTCCCCGATGGTGATATGGACAAAGCTTAAAAAATTTCACATGGCAAAGTTTCTCACTAACACACTTTTTCTTTGGAAGTAATTTTATCAACTATGGATGAGCAAAGGATAGTGTATAGGAGTATCTTAACAATTTTCAAAAAATCATCACTGATCTTCTCAATGTAGGTGAGAAGGTTAAAGAGAAGACCAAGATGTTAGTCTTGCTATCATCAACTCCTTCGAGTCCTTGATGCTTTTCTAGTGAAAAACAGCACCATCAAGATGAAGGAGGTCACATCAGTATTTCTTCAAAATGAGGTTCTCAAGTGAGAGAACCAAGCTTTGAGTTCAGACAGGAACTCAGCATTGGTAGTCTCTGAAGGAGCTAGCGGTAGAGGATGGAATGGTAGAGGATGGCATGGTGGGCTATCTAGGTCCAAGTCAAAGGATACTATCAAGATCAAGTGCTACTGGTGCGACGAGTTGAGGCATCATGTCAGAGATTGCCTATAACTCAAGGATCGGATGAAGGCTACTGCAGTAGTAGTCAATGGTAGCAATAGTGATAGATACGGTGAGGCATTCATAGTATCTAACGAGGTATATACTTTTTCTCTACAATGAAGTTTAGATTTTGCATGTCCTCGTTATGTGTGTTGCGGCAAGAAGTTGTTTAACTCTTTAGGTAGTAGAAAGGATGCTGTCCACCTACCAGATAAATCGAAATGTGCGATCAAAGATAAAGAGATAGTCAGTTTAAAGCTTCATGATGGAATATCGAAAAAATTGAACAAGGTTCGATACATACCTAGCTTCAGCAAGAATCTAGTCTCACCGAGTAAACTGGATTCAAACAAATATACGTGAAGATCTGGTGATGGAATCCTGAAGGTTATCCTTGATAATAGGGTCATTATGAAGGGAAAAAAGCATAAAGGATACTACTTCTTGGCAGAGAGTTCAACACGAGATGGAGTCCCTGATGCGAGGTGGTGCTCGATGCAATGTGGAGTTTCATATACAAGTGGATCGGACATGAAACAAGAGACTCGAAAGGATAACAAGCGATGTCGCATGGTGTTCTTATTGCTATAGGAAGCTACCTTGAGCAGGTCTCAGGTCAAGGTGAACATAGCACAAGACGGAGAAGGGTCAAGCAACCTAGCTTGACTCCCATATTTGCCTATCCATAATCAGTCAGGTATTTGCCCCAGGGCATGGGGGTGGCAGTTACAAGCTCTCAAAAATTAGGTGAAGGCCGAACGTCGAGTTGAGGTGGAGATTGTTAAGAAAAATATCTCAATTTATCCAATTGAAATGAAATCCAAGTTAGAAGATTCAGAACAAAGCACTTATAGGCATGCAGGGAGGCCCGGAGCATGAAAGAGGGCCCGAAGGCTTGCCCGAAGGTTTGCACACAGGCCCGTGTAGAGCACATCCGAGGCAAGCATGCAGCCCAGCCAGCACGGCCCATGTGCATGGACACACGGGTGTGGCCCAGGTGCACATGCAACCCAACACATGCATGGCCCAGCTGACACAGCACACGAGCATGGTTCATGCAACCCATTTCATGCAGTCTATGAACCGTACTTCTCACAGTCCATGCATTTCCTAGCATATTTCTCACAGTCCACGTGACTAGGTGATCGCTATCGTAGGCGATCAAAAATAAAACCTAACTCATTATTATAGCTAAGGTTAGTAGGGATCATATCACCCGAAATCAAGGATAATTATTTTAAGAAGAAAGTAAAGAAAATGGATTGTAAAAAGATTAAAATAGTAGTTTTTAAAAAAAATGATTTTAAATTAATTAATTAAAAAAGATAAGTAATCCAGGAATTTGAATCCACCTTGCAAACAAGTTTAATTTTCTTTTCTTTATGTTGCAATAACTAGAATACTTGCAAATTAAGTATTAGTATAATTTATCTCTTATCAGGTACAAGCCATATCCAGAGATCACGACGTGTCCGTTTAAAGTATTTATATCTAATTTAATTACAAGATTAAGAATTTAATCTACTATAC
Organism: Areca catechu; assembly: GCA_021397845.1. Taxonomy (NCBI): domain Eukaryota; kingdom Viridiplantae; phylum Streptophyta; class Magnoliopsida; order Arecales; family Arecaceae; genus Areca; species Areca catechu. Next base: position 145,512,199 of record CM038049.1, on the reverse strand, counting down.
TATGATCTATCTCTCTTAGGCACCTGCCGTATCTAAAGATCACGACACATCGATAGAGGATGTAGGCCATGTATGTTGGATCAAAACCTCCATTATAAAAAAATTATAAAAATAAAATAAAAGATGTAGAAAAAAAAAGCATGATTTTTTATTGCATAAGAATAAAGTATAAAAAGAGAAACAGAATCTGGTTACAGGCTTCATCTTTATCCCAAGTTAAAGGAGTCTAGCTGCACATAATCTTCTCTTCCTCTCCTTTTATGCAATGCTCTAAAGGGATTCTAGGGGTTGATCCCTGATGGGGATCCGAGAGCTATCCGATAATCCAAGGCCGTCCGATGATCAGATCTAGATTAGAGCATCAACAAGGAGCAAATCCGATGGTATTGGATTGAGTCTGTTCGAGTATATTATATTTTATTTGAGTTCATTTCGAGTCCTTATGTATTTGGATAGATCGAGTCCGATTGGGATTTTATTTGGATTGAGTCAATTTAGTTTGTTGAGTCTAATTAGGTTGATTTGGGCTAGCTATTAATTTGGGATTTGGGTTATATTTGTAAGCCCATAAAATCTTAGATCTTATCCATCCATCCAACTATATGTGCCACCCCTATGTTTTATACCGCCCCCACATTCCATCATTATCCACATCACCCATCTAGAATCCTATTTAGGAAAGGATTCTTTCCGTAACCATCCATATTCCAAAACCAACTATATTTCTTCCTTTTCATAACCATCCATATTCTAAAACCACCCAAATTTCTTAGAAAGGATTCTTCCCATTTAAATTTATTTGAATTCAAATTTTGAATTCAAATTTTGAATGGATCCATCATTCGCCACTTCCAAATTCAACATCCATTCAAATCCTCGTAACGCATCCATAACCCATCCTTCCTGTTTAGACATCATTTAAACCCCTCCTTTAAATTCTCATTTCATCCAAATTTATTTGAAATCAAATTTGGATTGAATTCAAATTCACCTTCCTATCTAGGCCCTTAGTCCACACCCCTTGAATCTAGCCTACCTAATCCATCTATATTTTCATATATGCTATATCCAGAGTTCTTCTTAATTAGGATAAGTCTATGTTCAATGTATTTGGATTTGAGGCAAGTTTATATAAGTGAGTCCATGTAATTGAAAAAAATAATAATGATGATGAAGAAAAAAAGAAAAGAGTTTTACAAAAGAGATTCTTTGTTCGCTCCGCATGGAGAGGGTGAGAGGCCCACTTTTCACTCCACAAGGAGAGCACGAGAGATGCATCCCTAGACATGTTTCACATCATGTCTAGTTATTCCCTTCCCTTTTGATTTCATCTTCTTTACCATCTTTTTGACCTTTGAGATTTACCCTAACGGCTCCATATAGCGAGATGAGTGAGATGCTCTAGAGGTGAGAGGTCTCTTCGTGAGTGTGAGTCCCAAAGTCCATGAGAGTCCAAACTTATGTTTTCCATCTCCATTGTTTCCTTCACCACCTCCTTGGAGAAAAAAATAAAAATAAAAAAATCAAGTGGTACCCTAATCTTTGGTGACTTAGCTCGTCGACGGTCCTTCGTCTCATCTCGTCCCGCATCAATCCCCTCCTATCCCCCTATACAAAGGCTCAAGGAGGATTCCAAGAAGTGATGCCTCCAGGTAGAGGTACAGAAGCCTTTTTATAGGATTTAACATGGGAGAGGTCTTCATGATTTTCCAGTATGAGACTAAAGAAAAAAATATATGAATGACTTAGATCTGTCTTTACACGAAATCAATGGATAGTAGGAAAGAAAGACTCTCACTTATGATAGAGGTCTAATCCTAATAGAAGTTGGCTTCAAAATCCCGTCCAAGTCAAGGTGAAGCATCATTGAAGTTGATTTTGGTCATTGGATTGAGATCCAACAGTGCCTTACTATGCTTCTTCCTTCAACTGACAAAATCCATCATCTGATCACCGATTCCCCTCACCGTCCACCGTTTCTTGGACTCGCCAGAATCTCCTCATGTCGCCATCGTCGTCAAAGTGGGTTTCACCAAAACTTCCGAGAGCTCCCCAGCGACCGTGGAAAACCTATTGCCATGGTTGATGGATGGCAACTGAGAAGTGATGGCCGGTGATGAGGAGGATGCCCGGTGGCTTGGGTAGAGGCACGTGACAATGAAAATAGCTATGGCTAGTCAAGGGATCGGGCTAAGATGAAACCATGCAGCTGATGGTGTTTGGGGAAGAAACCAAGCGGCAAGATGGCCGAATCGAGTCGGAGATGAGGTGGTCGATGGTTGCCCAGCATCTCAGGTCGGCAATGATGTTGTCCGGTGGACAGCGACAATGTTTAATAGCAAAAATCTTTTCATGGTCCATGGTTCTAAGCCGTGGACCGATGCTAATGGCTACCGATGGGCTATTTCTCTTTTCATAGACCGACCAGTCGGTCCATGATAAACCAGTTGCTTTAATATTTGTAAAAGTATTAATGATTTTTAAACTTCAATTCTGGATTCATTTTAAGTTCGATTTGAGTGTCGTTCGTGCCGTTGGATTCCAAAAATTGAGCTCTTTCTATCCATAGACTCCTTTTTTATAAAATACTAATAAAAATATCAATTTCTAAAAAATATAAATCAATTAATATTTATTTAAATGCTTAAATTGAAATAATTAATAGACTTGTCACATCCCCAACGTAATCATTGCTAGTCCCTTAGTAATACAATAAAAATATAAGTATTAATTTTATAACCATGTATCTTAAGATCCTCTTTTACAAAATTAGATCTAGGCGTATGCTTAAAAGAAGTTAGCTAGTATCACTAACTAGGTATTGAGTTTTCATAGTAAATTTCACAGTCAGAACTATTATAAACTTTCTTAAAATTTATCTAAAGGTCTATAGCACTTGTGTATGGCTAACTTAGTAGTTCGGTACTAGTTTGTAAAGAATAATTATATCTTCGCTTATCACCTACTTTAAACAATTTTCTATATATTTCCAAATTAAGCACATGAGCTACAATAGCTTTTACACTACTTGAATTTTTTTTTATTGGCGATATCTTTACACTGCCCACTTTTTGATGCGAGCAACAATGCTTACTTAACAAAGATACCCGATTATTTGTCAGAGAAAAGTAGTGAGGCTCGAGGTTGTGGAACCCCAATATCATGAAGTATAAATGAAATCCATGTGAGTTCAGTAGTAGCTGAAGTAAGAGCTTGATATTCGACTTCAGCGATGGATTGAGACATAGTGGGCTACTTCTTGGCACACTAGGAAATACAATTTGAGCCAAGAAAGATACGATATCTCATGGTGGAACGATGCCTGACTTTACATCCCACCTAGTCTGCATCGACAAAAGCAAATAAGTCTAATGAGCCATGGGCTAAAATGCGAAGTCCAAGGTATGAAATGCCTCGAATATATCGGAGTATGCATTTGACCATTTAAAAATGGGCCACAATTGGGGTATGCATGTATTGACACAGTGTTAACTACAAGTGAGAGATTTAAGCATTTGAGAGTAATATACAGAAGAACTCTAATGAGGCTTCAATAGTGCGAGACATCATTATACGATTTATCACCATATTTGAGTAGTGAAGGTTTATTAGTCATAGGGATGGCAATTGATTTACACTACTCCAGGAAGGATCAACCTAAAAGATCCAAAACATATTTTCTTTGAGAAAAAAAAAGCCCATCAAAGGAGTGACTGACTTCGATCCCTAAGAAATAATTAAATGGGCTGAGATCTTTCATGGAAAACACTTGATTGAAGGCATTAATAAGGTAGTCCAAAAGTTTCAAGCAATTGCCTATGAGGACGATGTCATCAATATAGAGTAACAAGATAATAATGTAACTGCTATGATGAAAAATAAATAGTGATGGATCAACATTGATGCATAAAAAATTATTTTCAATAAGAAAGTCGTTGAACTTATCAAACCATGCTCGAGGGACTTGTTTGAGGCCATATAAAGCACGCCAAAATAAGCAAACATGATCGGGATAGGATGGATCGCGAAAGCCAAGTGGTTGCTCCATATAAACAAGAACATCAAGATTGCCATGTAAGAAGGCATTCTTGACATCTAGAAAGTCAACACCCTCCTCTTGGTGGAAACCTTTTATCACAAGATGAGCTTTTAGTCAATCAAGCATCCCATCTACATGGAGCTTTGATTTGAACACCCATTTGCAACCGACTATGTTCATCGAGGGGTGATGCAGGACAAGAGCATCTAACTCCTCATGCATATCAACTATCCAACTGGGATGTTTTAAGGTTGAATAGATAGTCTAAGGTTCAGAATGAATAAATGATAATGCAAAATTAGCATATCTCAAATTAGGCTTGAATGCCAGCCTTGGAGCACGTGACCATGGGATGTGATAAGAAAGTGGTAGTCTTGGATTATGGTGGACTATGGTCATGGATGTCACCCTCTATTGGTGGTGTTGGTTGGTCAGATATTGTGATTACTGGGTCAGCTAGGACTGGTCATCTTTGGTGAATAGGCGTGCACATTCTCTGTTAGGGATGTGGATCGTAGTGGGATGCTAAAAGGATTCGCAGAAGAAATGAAAAGAAAGCCTGAAAAATAAATGAAAAATATAAGCACAAGTAAACACATAGGGATTACGTGGTTCAGAGCCTCTTGCTCCTACGTCCACGGCTGCACAGGATCAAATCTCTACTATTAAGAAGAAATACAGAAAGTTATTATACAAGAGAACCCTTCTTGGATGCAAACCCCAGTCCAACGTGAAGAAAGAAGAAAGAATAAAACAATACAGGAGGAACCCTTGCCCTTTCTCTACCTTTCTCTCTCTTTTCCTTGTTTTCTCTCTTGGAAAACCCTTGGACTACCCTTCTGGATTGCAAAACCTCTTCCTGGCTCTCTTCTTAGCTCTTTATTGGTCTGCAGGCTCTGTTCTGCTTCATAGTTCTCTATCGGCATCTCCTAGAATGAGAAGCAATCCAAAAATGAGTAAAAATGCATCTCAGAAGTCCAAAAACCATCAGGAAAGCTCCTAGGCCATCGGATCTAAGAATAATGCCTCAGATCGCGTCAAAATCCATATCAAACTCCTCTGATCATTCCTGATCTGCGTCAGGATCAATCTCAACCATCCGATCAGGCAATCGGATGATCCAGATTATGCAGAAAGGCTGTGGACCATGGTGAACCGCATGAAATGCCTGGGAAACCAGCAGGAAATGCCTGGAAAATGCTCCAGGTCGCTGCCACTCCGAACTGGGCTGAGCCCGCGTGCCCATGCGCACCTCGCGCGTGGGCCTAAGCCGTGCCCCATGCACCCGCGCGCTAGCCCGTGCGCACGCCCCTGTGCGCCTGGGCTGCGTGCATGGGTTAAGCCAAGCCCGGTATGGCGGGCCAACTGCTGGATTCGTTTTTTCCTTTTTTTTCTTTTTCTTTTTCTTTTTTGATTTTTCTGATTTTCTCTCTAGGCTTCTGCGCTTCTGGACTTGGGTCTTGGATGGATATGGCTCCACACCCAACATTCTCATGCAAAATTAAACTCATCATGCAAAAGATTGGGTAGCTAAGTTATTATTGAACTAGATGTAAAGCTAGATTGGGCTTCAGCCAATTACTCGGTAGATTCTAGATTGTTGTTTGGGCTTGAAGCAATTGCTAGAGCACAACAAGGGTTGGGTTGGGATGTGGCCCAATTATCATTGGAGGCTTGGTTATGAGTTGGGCTGGAAGTTGAGGCCCAACATAGTAGCTCCCCCTCAGTTGTAGTAGCGACCTGAGAAGAGGTAGCAAATAAAAAATTATACTCATAAAAAATAATATGTCAAGATATATAAATACGGTTGATTGATTAATGAAGACAATAATAACCCGTGTTTATCACTATATCCCAAAAACAAATATGATAGGGAGCGCTTATCAAATTTATTCATCAAGTAGTTTTGAAGGTATAGGTAACAACGAGATCCAAAAACTCGAAGCAAAGAATAGTCGGAGTCCTTGAACAAGACTGAACATAGACTTTGGCTTCCTAAAGCTGTCGATGGGAGTCGGTTTATCAAATAGTTTATAGTAGTAAACACTTCTACCCAATAGCAGAGAGTCACAGAAGCTTTAAAAAGTGTAGCAAGTCCAAGTTTAACAATATATCGATGTTTTCTTGCAGCAACACCATTTTGTTCTAGTATACCTGAACAAGAAAGCTAGTGTTGTATACCATAGTCACGAAGATGTACAAGAAAATTATTGCTAGTAAATTCACCCCCTCCATCAGATTGAAAGATTTTAATCTTACGATCAAGCTAATTTTCAATAATTTTTGAAATGAGAGAAAAATATCAAAAAAATCCAATTTTTATTTCAATGGATATAACCAGCAGTAATGAAAAAAATCATCAATGAATATTATATAGTAACAAAATTTTTGTAGTAAAGAAACCGAGACGTGTTCCCAAATATCACAGTGTATTTTTTCTAATGGATCATAACAACGAGAGTCAGATAGATAAAATAGTAATTTTAAACTTTTGCTAATATGACAACTAGTACATAAAGTGTTAGTCGACTTATTTACTGAAATAAAATTATTACTCCAAAGACATTGCAAAATATGATTATTCGGATGGCCCAGTTGGCATTGCCAAGTCAGTTCGTCCTCTATCTTAGTCCTTTGAGAAGAAAATACAACAAAATGTGGATCTTTATTGGTATACAGTCCTTAATGATTAATTCTCGATATTATCACCTGATGTATCCCGGAGTTCTTGATAGAAAAATTAGAAGAATCAAATTCAAAATAACACAAATAATCTCTTGTTAATTGAGATATGAAGAGTACGTTTTTCTTCATTTTTGGTAAACCAAAATATTATGAAATAAAAAATGACAAGTTTTTCTTCATTGAGATATGAAGAGTAAGTTTTTCTTCATTTTTGGTACGACCAAAATATTGCAAAGTAAAAATTGACAAGTATCATTTCTAATTTGACCGGTACCGACATAAGTGATTTGCAATGGTGTACCATTTCCAACCATCACACTATCGAAACCATGGTAAGGAACTAAATTTATAAGATTACCTGGCTTATCAATAATATGAACATTGGCGCCAGTGTCAAGATGCCACTCATTGTCCCAAGGATTCAAGATATATAGAGCTATAAGATCCTATGGTATGTCATCACTATAATAATTGTTGTCAAAACGATACCAATATTTTAAAGCATCATATCCTTTTTTCTTGCAAATCTGACAAATGAGAGGCTCAACCCTATGTTTGGACTCGGGGTGGAGGAGGCTAAATCGGACTGTTGGGTAGCATTACTATCATCCAAAAAATATCTACCACTTTAGTTCACCTAAGCCAATCAATAGCCCTTTGAGTTAAAGAAAGGTAGTCTGCCTCTGCCCCTGTGATTATTCTTGTTGCCACCATTATTTTGTTACGAGAAAAAGGCCATGGATATATTTGGGATAGTGCTCATATTTCGTTTCTTACGCAGTTCATAGTTTTGAAGTTGTGAGACCACTTCTATATATGATAGAAGAGGAGGTCTGAACATAGTCATTTTAAACAACTCATAGCTATCATCAAGGTCTTCAAGCAACCTGAAAACCTTGTTAGCATCCGACACAAATTTACTAATAGCATGTAGTTGATCACAAATAGATTTAAATTTGTGAAGATAATCAGCTAAAGAATTATTTCCTTTTCTGATCTATTATAGTTGAGCAAGAAAATTGAATTCTCGAGCAACTAAGCTTTGCTTAAAATAATCAATTAGGGCTTTTCATACCTCTGCTACCGTTCAGAGTCTGCAAGCATCTTCGAGGACTTCTTCTAATAGTGTCCCCATGATCCATGATTTTACAAGATGGTCAATACAAACTCATGATGTATAATCTAGATTGATCATCTCAGCTCCATTTTCTAGAGTCAAAATCTGTGGTGGCACACATATCTCTTATATGAGGAAACCAAGTAAATCCTGACTTTCAATCAGAGATGGTACCCGTCTTCCAGAGTAGAAAATTATTATCATTGAGTTTCAATGTGACAAAGTTTAAAACATTGATGATTAAAGGGAATGGAAAATTTGGATTTGAGAAGGTAGACGACATGGTGAAATATCTTTAAATACCATAAAGAAATTTTGAGAAGAAATTAATTGGAAATTCATTGCCTTTCATTAATCTAATGTTTGAAATTTATACATGGAGAATTAAGAATATCTTCTTCTATATTTTTGGAAATCAAATCAAGAAAAATTATTTACGGTGTCTCTTCTCACAATTCTGGAATGAAAGATAAAATCGAGATCAGCCCGCGCATGGATTATTTTTGTGATCTTCTCTATAATGAGATAGCTGGTTTTTTTTTTGACTTTCATGATTTTGGCTCCAATAAAGTGTACAAGAAAAGCAAACCATGGACACATCCAAGAAATTTCTGACAGTAGATATGGCATCTTTGATGAAGAAAAAAAGAAGGAAAAATTCAAAGCATGCTGCCTATCCCCACATCAACAAGGAATAGATAGTATTTTAAAATCACTTACCCACGTAAGAACAGTGAGTCTGACATCATTTAGCATGACTAAAATCATTATCATGTTTCATTCGTTGATGTGGCCAACTATGTTGCAATTAAGGGCTCTTCACTACCTTGTGTTCTCTCCTAACTTTCCAAGTGCCAACTATATTGCAAGAAAAGATATCTAGCCATTGATGTATAAAAAAAAAAACTTCTAGACATCATCACACGGGCCCCTCACCCCTTCACGTCCCTCTCCCAAGTTTCCAAGGCTTTACGATACCTGAAGTGGATAGGCATTGGAAACCGATGGCTCTTCTATGTCGGAAGGAAATACTGTAGAAAAAAAGACTTCTAGACATCGCACGGGCCCCTCACTCCTTGGTGTCCCTCTCCCAAGTATCGGAGGCTTTACGATACCTGGAAGTGGATAGGCATTGGAAACCGATGGCTCTTCTACGTCATTAACATCATAACCAGAGAAGGAATCTTCTCATTGTAGAAAAAAAAGACTTCGGGCATTTCAAAGGCAATCCCTTGTAGAAGGCGAGTAAAGTTGGACCCAAGCCATGTTTCCAAAGAACATGTGCTTCTTATCCTCACACTCACTACAGCAGCAGCAAAAGACTTCCACAAGGCAGAGTAGGCGGAGCAAATAAACTCCACCGTGCGTTAGAAATTTATTGGAGTTAACGAAGAAACCATTGACCTCTCCATTTTCCAAAATGGTCTGTTATAGATTTTTTGTTAGAAAATTTCAGGCACTGTCCGGACCAGCACCTATACACAACGTATAATCGCAAAAGCAACGTAGAAGGATACAGTCCAGCAACCTATTCTTCGGATTCATTATCATGCAACAATGAAAATATAGAGAATAGATTTAGGAGAAAAAAAAATTGCTTTCATTAATTCTTTTGGAGATAAAAGACATAATCCCACGCACCGACAATACCTCAACGTACGTGTTCGATGTCCCTTCTCCAGAACCGAAGGCCTCGTGATGTATCTCAACATACATTCCCACTTGCGGACAATATCTCAATACAGATGTCCCTTCTACAAAGCCCCGTGATGTATCCTCACGGTCCAAGAACTCCAAGAAGTTACCCGCACAGACTCCCTCACGCGCTCCCTTCTCTTTTAGAACTGACTCTCCAAAGCCCTTCATGCCCCATGGGCGTCACGCCCAAGAGGGGCTCACACCCCCTCTCTCACGGTTTCTCACTTTACCATGAGATTCCAAATCGCACACCCCACTTCTTAATATAGCACATGAGGCGGTTTCTTGATTAGTTGAACTGCATCACATGGGCTTCAACCATTTCTTGGGTGGTTACAACTCCTTGCATGGTTGAGCGAGGACTTCTTGAGCTTCTTGGTCTTCTTGGTCCAATAATAAACTGATTAGAACTCCTCACATGGTTAGGCTTCCAATTGGTTATAACTAACCAATTTGGTTAGGATCCTGGATGGTTAGGCCAACCAACCAACCAACTAACCAACTAACCAAATAAGCTAACCTCCTAACCAACTTAACAAACCTGGACCCAAACCTCATAACCTATAAACCGGGTTATGTTACAATCTCTTAAAAAAACTTCTCCGTAAGAAATCAATTTTTCCTGGATCAAGCCCCTTGACCCAGACAACACTGAAACTTAGAGCATCCCTAAAACACCTCCAGAAAATCCCTGGAATACCTTCAGGACCCGCTTGGGACACGCTCCCAAGTCCCAGGGATCGCCTCCAGCATCCCTGTCATTGTCTTCCAAGTCTCTCCAAAGCTTGGGAGCACCATGCAAAAATCCTATAATCTCCACCTTGGTATCCCCAAGCTTTGGCAAACCTGGCAATGTCCTCAACGTACAACCCTGTTGTAATTGCGTGTCTTGATAACACTGTATGGATATCCCCGTCTCTGCCAACACTCTTCAGCAACGGAATTTACCTGGAGGCCTTTGGAATAACCGCCTCCACAGCTGAAAACCCTCTCTTGTATCCTGGCACCACCAATTGTAGCCTTTCTTCTGCATGGCAGCTACATCAATCTATTCTTGGATTTCCCTGGAGAGAACCCAGCGAACCTAAATCGGCACTCGCTGTAACTGGAAATCTACCTGACACAGTCTCCTCAGAGCCACGCCAAACTCCGCACATGCTGCTCCACCTGGCTAATTGCACCCCTGACGCTCGTGCTAGGATATGGTCCTCCCAGCACCTCCCGCTCTAAACTCATGTCGAATCCTGCTCCAACCAATGAAGCTACCTCTCATCGGTGCTCCACCTGAGACTGAAGTCCCCCTGACACCACAGAAAGAAACCCCAAGGCCAGAAACTCAACGCTGCCCTGCTGAGCTTGCACCTGAACCTCGTACTCAGTCGCTGCCTCCTCGGACCCTCCGCATCGCCGTGGACCCCTCCGAGACTGTTTTGGATACATTGCAACCCCGCAAGAACCTCCGAAACCCAGAAGCTCATCCCAACTCCTCTAACCCAGCGACTGAACCCAGCAACCAACTCCACCTAGCTGCTGCATCATGTCCCAGCCTATCTCCCGGCTGCATGATATCCCTAGCACTTCCTGAGACCTGTCCACGGGTCTCCCTGAGCTGCCAGCCCCATCAGCGCCAGTCTCTGTCCCTAAGCCAATGCCACCATACCGGGACACTCTGGACTGCCCAATACCCCCGGCGCTTTCTGAGACTCTCCTGTCTCCTGTCTCCTGTCTCCTGTCTCCTTGAGCTGCTCCTGGTATCGTCTCTGCTGATGTACCCGGTTACCTGAGAAACTTGGGCTTTTACTTTCTCCATCCCCAACAAGCTCCTGCATGACCGTTTGCACCCTCTTGCTGTCTCCAAAACTAACATCTTCCCGTCAAAACCACCTCGCCTCCCCAAGCTAGAACATCAACCCATGCTCCACAGCTCCTGAGACTCGTGCTCCACCGCACTCCTGACCTCGAACTGATGTCTTCCTGCTCTGTGCCCGTGATTGCAATACCAACCCGTGCTTCCGCAGTACATCCAGGCAGCTGTGCAAACCTAACACAAATATCATATCTCTTCTCCATCCACGCGAGATACCACACCCACGTACAACTCCACCTGCCTCGATGCACTCCTTGAATCATCCTCTTCCACATTCAAAACCAGCGGCTCTAAAACCGCTCCGCTTTCGCTCGAACCAGATGCTTTGATACCACTTGTTAAAAAATTCCAGGCACTGTCCGGACCAGCGCCTATACGCAGCGGATAATCGCAGAAGCAACGTGGAAGGACACAGTCCAGCAACCTGTTCTTCGGATTCATTATCATACAACAATGGAGATATAGAAAAATAGATATAAAAGAAAAAGAGAGATTGTTTTCATTAATTCCTTTGGAGAAGAAAAACATAACCCCACGCACGGACAATACCTTAACGTACGTGTCACACCTATGGACAATACCTCAATGCAGATATCCCTTCTCCAAAGCCCCCTATGATGTATCCTCACGGTCCAAGAAGCATCCACGGTCCAAGAACTCCAAGAAGTTATCCACACGGACTCCCTCACGCGCTCCCTTCTCTCTTGGAGCTGACTCTCCAAAGCCCTCCACGCCCCATGGGCGTCACGCCCAAGAGGGGCTCACAACCCCTCTATCACGGTTTCTCACTTTACCTTGAGACTCCAAACCGCACACCCCACTTCTTAATATAGCACATGAGGCGATTTCTTGATTAGTTGGGCTATATCATACGGGCTTCAACCACTTATTGGGTGGTTACAACTCCTTATATGGTTGGGCTAGGACTTCTTGATCTTCTTGGTCTTCTTGGTCCAATAACAAACTGATTATGACTCCTCACATGATTAGGCTCCTAATTGGTTACAACCAACCAATTCGGTTAGGATCCTGGATGGTTGGGCCAACCAACCAACCAACTAACCAAATAAGCTAACCTCCTAACCAACTTAACAAACTTGGACCCAAATCCCATAACCCATAAACCGGGTTATGTTACAATCTCTCAAAAAAACTCCCTCTAAGGGATCAATGTACCCTGGGTCAAGCATCTTGACCCAACATGAGACCACACTGAAACTTGAAGCATCCCTGGAACACCTCCAAGAAACTCCTGGAATACCTTCAGGACCCGCTCGGGACACGTCCCCAAGTCCCAGGGATCGCCTCCAGCATCCCTGCCATGATCTCCCAAGTCTCTCCAAAGCTTGGGAGCAGCATATAAAAACCCTACATTTTTGCCAGCTGACTTAGGTTTACAATTACCATGAGACTTTGCCACAACAAAAAAAAAAAATGAAAACATGAGCATCTTCTTGAAAAAAAAAAAAAAATCAAAGTTATATTACATATATTCCAAAGATCAGCAACAGAAGAAAAATTTTCCAGTGTAGTCTGCTAGGTGAGAAAAAAGATGAAGTAAAATGAAAGGTCTTATTCTGCCTAAATCATATAAGTTTCTCATTGAATGGTCATTTTCTTCAATTCAGCTTCTAGGCTAGTTCCAATGACTAACCATACACACTAACCTATAGGATAGGAAACAGACTCTATCAATAAGGGCCTTGGGCTGTCCAACTCTTACCACAAGATCTCCAACAATTGCCTTAAAAACAGTTACATGCTAAATTACTCACCGCAACATTCATCGAATTGCCTTACCAAAAAAAGAAAAAGCATTCATGGCATTGAACTATAAGGATTAAATGAAGTATTACTCTGAAGTATGGAGTAAATGAATGTATGATTGCCCATTCTGACAGTGTTTTAAAGTGATATTACTGTGGTGGGCCAAAAGAGACTGCACATGTGAAAGCATGCATTTTTCATTGTGACAGGATGTATAATATCTTGGATAACAATCCTTATCATACACACAAAATTCCATGGAAAAAGAAAATGAATAGTAATCTTTGAAAGATATTCTGATTAAAAAACCTGATACGAGTTGAAGCTTCTTATAGGTTGGAGTGCTGACTGGCAGAACTTGTAAAGATTCTTGTCACATTGACACGATAGACCTAGGTTTGATCCCAACCTCACCCTGCTATCAACACAGGCCTCTGTCCATCCTAGATCAAAAAAGAAAAGTAAAAATAAAGTTCTTGGAGGGTGGAGAAGTTAACAAGTGGTACAATATCAGCCTTGCATTTAAAATTCAAAAATTAAACTCTGATCACAGCATATGACTGAACCGAGTGATTCCAGTCCTAATGGATTTTGTAAGTTGAGTTTTGCCCAGAATTACAAAAGAAATTTATATAGCTGCAATCAACCTAAGTTTACATGGATTCTTTTTTCTATTTAGACTCTAATTTTTCCCCAAAACAAAGCCTCTTCTTTGAGGAAAATGAACACCATGCATGACACGTTTTTAAATTTTAGCATCTTCACCTTACATTCTTAGCTTTCAAAAACATCAAAGAAAGACCCAGGAATAAGTTTAGCATTTTCATCAACAAGGAGTTAAGTGGCCCTTGTGCGACCGATTCTTGTCTACTGATGCAGTAATCTGGACAATCTTTCAACGCCAAATGGGATGTGGATGGATGAACTACCCAACTTTTACACTCCAATGAGATGTCTACCTCCCATATTTAGTTATTCTTTTGTTTGCTGGACGCCAAGGTTGAATAGGTCTATGGTTAAACATAATATGAGGCAAATAACCGTTGAACTGCTCTAAAAGAAAATCCTCATTTTTCTCCAAATGGAGCTAAAACTATCCTTACTAATGGTGATATGTCTTCTTACAGGAAACACAGCAACGAAAAATGATGAATTCGCATACAACGGATTCAAAAGAAGTGAGTTATACCTTGATGGCATAGCAGAGATCACACCCAATGGCCTTCTGAGATTAACCAACACTACAATGAACCAGCAAGGTCATGCATTCCACAAAGTGCCACTGGATTTGCAGAACAGCTCAGATGGTAATGTTTACTCTTTCTCTACTTGCTTTGTTTTTGCAATACTCCCCGAATATCCAGATGTGGGTGGCGATGGAATGGCATTTGTGCTTTCTCCAACCAGGGGGCTTCCTGGGGCTCTGCCCAAACAATACCTTGGTCTCTTCAACTCTAACAATAATGGCAATTCATCAAATCATGTCCTTGCCATTGAGCTAGACACCATCCTCAATCTGGAGTTTGGAGATATTAACGACAACCATGTCGGAATTGATGTCAATGGATTAAGGTCAATAAACGCCATGCCAGCATCATATTTCATTGAGAACACTGGCAACTTTAAGAACCTCAGCCTTATTAGTGGGGAACCTTTGCAGGTATGGGTAGATTATAGTAATTCAGAGAAGAATGTAAATGTAACAATATCCCCCATCAGTGTGCCCAAACCAAGCCATCCATTGCTGTCTTCTTTCATTGATCTCTCCTCGGTAAAATTAGACACGACATATGTTGGCTTCTCTTCTTCTACAGGCTCCGTTCTAACATCATATTATGTTCTGGGTTGGAGCTTTAAGATGAATGGGAAAGCGGCTGCCCTCAACCTGTCCAGCCTTCCTTCACTTCCATATAAAAAGCATAGAAGAAAACCAACATCTTTGATAATTTGGCTGTCCTTAGGAGTAGTGGTGTTCATAACTATAACTGCCTGCAGTATTGCTTACACAATAAGAAGAAAGGCAAGATATGCAGAAGTTCTTGAAGAGTGGGAGCTAGAACATAGAACTCATAGATTCTCATATAAAGAACTATTCAAGGCAACCAAAGGCTTTCGAGAGGAAAATCTTTTGGGAGTTGGTGGTTTTGGAAGAGTTTACAAAGGCAAGCTACCTGCCTCGAAAACAGAAATTGCAGTGAAGAAGATGTCTCATGATTCTAAGCAAGGAATGAGGGAGTTTGTTGGGGAGATTGTGTGTAACGGTCAACTCCGTCATCGCAATTTGGTCCAACTTCTTGGCTATAGCCGTAGGAAAGGAGAACTCCTTCTGGTCTATGAGTTCATGCCCAATGGAAGTCTTGACAAGTTCCTCTACGATGCAAACAAGCCAACAACACTTAGCTGGAGTCAGAGACTAAACATTATCAGAGGAGTGGTTTCAGGTTTGCTCTACTTGCATGAAGGGTGGGAGCAGATTGTTGTACACAGAGATATAAAAGCAAGCAATGTCTTGCTGGACAGTGAAATGAATGGAAAGTTGGGAGACTTTGGATTATCAAGATTGTATGATCATGGTAACGATCCCCAAATCACTCAAGTGGTGGGAACTTTTGGTTATATAGCCCCAGAGCTCACTAAAATAGGGAGGGCAACTACGAGCACTGATGTCTTCGCCTTGGGGGTTTTCATACTTGAGGTTGTCTGTGGAAGGAGGCCAATAATGCAACAAGAATCAGTGGATCTTCATTTGGTGGACTGGGTTTGGAGGAGTTGGAGGAATGGAGTAATTCTAGAGGTTACGGATGCAAGACTTTCCGGTGATTATAATCTGGTGGAAGTGGAACAGATCTTAAAGATTGGATTGCTTTGTTCACATCCTGTACCTGCAGCTAGACCAACCATGCGCCAGGTGATGCAGTTCTTGGATGGTGATCTTTTGCTGCCTGAAATACTGAAGGATGGGAGGGGCATCACTGTTTCATCACCAGTGCATGGGGAAGAACTTGAAGAATCATAATATTGTAAGTGTTAGCTGTTACTTGTAAACTGTTCTATCCACTAGCAAAGAGCCAATCCTCTTTGAAGGTTGTTGATCTTCTTGAATTTAGGTACCTAGTGGAATCTGAATATAAGTGTTTTATTTTGTCATTTCGTCTGTTCTCACTTCACTCACAGACCTAAAATTACATCCAGTTAAGCGGTCATATTCATCCTTTATGCTCATTTAAAGATGAACACTAACTGCCATGAACACCAAGTAATTCTGAGCCAGCAGTTCAGCTTCTCTAGCTTAGGTGAAACACTGTCTATGACATTATGTTTATAAGATAATGCTTGCGCCAGTCCATATTGTATTGAAAAATAATAGTTAATGTGACTGAAGAAAAATGTTGCCATGGTACTGCATTCCATCATGTAGGAATCATGAGCTTTTGGATTCCTGATTAAACCAACATGTATCATTCTCTACAAACAAAAGGCTATAAAATCTAGGTCATAATTTTCAATGCTAAACTCAAACCTATACATAAATAACTGAAGGTTTGCATGTTGCTAAGGTGGATGCTATTATTTGGAAATAAGAACTCGCCCACATTTTATCCTATTATCCAAATTTGTGATTTTGGCTCTTCTCATGAGTCTAGTCAGTTTCTTTAATAATATTTTTTAAGATTTTCTGTACTGATACCGATACCTGTACCAGTTGTTAGCCGGTATAGTACCAATTCGGTACCATACTAACACAGTACAGGTAGGCATGCCGACCAAATCAGCATGCCATTTTTTTTCTAATTCAGAAAGATTAGAAAAAAAAAATATAGAAACATCTAGAGGTTTTTAGAAGTCATGTTAAAAAGAAAATATATATTAAAATCGATCCATTTTTGTTAAAATTTCATGGATGTTTATTTATGTTAAAATCATATGTCCAAAAAAAAATTATGTTAAAACCAAACCATTTATGTTAAAAACATAATCATGTTTATTTATATTAAAATCACACATCCAAAAAAGAATTTTATTTTAAAATTGATCCATCTATACTAAAATCATGCACCACATTTATTTATGCCTAAATCATATGTCAAAAACAATAATTTATGTTAAAATCAATCCATTATGTTAAAAATGTACACATATTTATTTATGTTCAAAATTACATGCCCAAAAAAGAAATTTATGTTAAAATCAAACCATGTATGTTAAAAACATACTCACATTTATTTATGTTAAAATCAAATGCCCAAAAAAAATATATTTTAAAATCGATCCATCTATATTAAAATTATGCACACAATTATTTATATTAAAATCATATGTCCAAAAAAAAGAATCTATGTTAAAATCAATCCATTTATGTTAAAAGTGTATACATATTTATTTATGTTAAAAATCATACATCCAAAAAAAAATTATTTTAAAATTTATCCATTTATGTTAAAATCATATGCACATTCATTTATATTAAAATCATATGCACAAAAAAAAAATCAATTAAAATCAATCCATTTATGTTAAAAATACATGCATGTTTATTTATGTTAAAAAATCATATGCCCAAAAAAAAATTTATGTTTAAATAGATCCAATTATGTTAAAATCGTATACACATTCATTTATATTAAAATCATATGCACAAAAAAATTTAATTTTAGTTATTTTGTGATTCATATGCACAAAAAATAATTTATGTGCACACTCAAAAAAATTCTATGAATTTGTTAAAGTATGTATTACTAATTCCATAAATATATAGTTTTCTCTTGTTTTTTCATTTTCTAAGAATTTTCAAAAAGAAAAAAAAGAGAGGGGAAGAGGAGAAAGAGAGATGGGGAGAAGGATACATTATCTAATCCTAGATTTCTCTCTGTTTTCCCCATATTTTTCTTTTTTTCACCGTGGATCCAAGTTAGATTTTCATCGAAAGAAGAGAAAAGTCTCGGGCCTTCTCTCATCCCACTGGCTTTAAAAGAGAAAAAAGGCAATTCACCTAGTTCCACCTAGAACTGTGCCAAACCGCCCGGTTTGGCACAGTTTCAATCGGCTCGGAGGCCAGACTAAAATCCAAGATTGAACTGTCCTAGTTCAGTCTCGGTATGATTCGATCGAGCCCAACCAAGCAATTTGGTCTAGTTCTGAAAATCCGGATATTTTCATTCTCAATGGATTTGGTAAAGCAAACATGGATCTAAAAGGAAATCACCTCCAATGGCATTATTAATGTCACCAATGGTACTAGGAAAGCAGGGCACTACAGCTATGCAATGAACAACAAAAAAGTTATGGGCTTCACAATCCAAGCCCGATCCACTTAACTGGCCCATCTGAGACTTGGTCTAGCCACAATCCAACTTGGCTAGACCCGTGCAAGGGAAGGAAAGAAGACTCTTGGAAGGAGTCTTCTTCCCCTTCGACCCTCCAAGAAGAATAGGACTCTTAGGCTGCCAAGACCCAAGGCTCCTCTACAAAAAGGAAGCCCCTCCCCTCTAAAGTACTCCATCACAAGCACCAAGCCATCTTTTCTCTTTCTCCTTTCTCCTTGTTCTTATTGATTTTTCCAACATCATGTCCGCCAAAAATCGGAGCTAAAGATGGTGCCAGAGCTGAGATAAAGCCTCGATCTCACCTCCTCTCTCTTCCCTTTCTTTCCATGGCCTTAGGCACCATCCGTAAGCATCGATTTTGCCAGAAATCCACCAAGAAGAAACCCCCTGCTTCATCCCCTATTTTTGACCAAGTTATTTCTCTTTTCTAGCCACCAATGCCCTGTCCCTTGACACCACACCCTGTGTTGAGTTGCCCAGCCTCCCTACCACCCTTCCAAAAGTCATGGCCACCAATGAATGACCAATTACCAGAAAGAACCAAGAAAATGGTTGAATCCCCTATTTTCTTAGCCCCATTCCATATTTCCCATTGGCCAATTATCACTGCCTATTGTCCACTACCGCTGACCGCTAACCAGGCCCTCTGACATGATTCCTAATGATCCCGATCTTGGCTTCCTCTTTTAGGAGAGATGAAGACTCCTTTTTCTTTTTTTATTTTCTCTCTCTTCTCCCTTTTCTCTCCCTAAGAAGATCTATGAATCCAAGAATTAAGTCCTATCTTCCTATTTTATGAACCTAAGTTAACCCCGATAAGGAGGCCTTATATCGCTCTAGTGTCCATGTAGCTTCTCAGACCAATCACTTGATCAAGTCTCTTTTTATTATTTAATTCCATTAAATTTATTGGATGAAAATTAATTATAGTTTTAATATTTTAAATATGATTAATAGATTAACCTAGCGAAGTCTAAAAATCTAAGACGGACAAGGTAAGTAGAAGTTACAGTAATTAATTTTCAAATTATCATATTTTCTATGTATATGATTCGCCATTAATCATATCATGTTTTCTTGAAATAAAGGATTAGCATATGTATTATGATGATTGTGCTTTATTATGAAAAGTGCTTCCATGAATATTTTTAATGAAAATAGCATATTTACAAAGCATGAATCTTATCATGCCATTTAGTATTTTTCTATTTACTTGTGTATGTGTTAAGAAAAAGATATAAATACTTTCAAAGGCTCCCAGAGAGCTATGTATGATCTCCTAGAATTGGGAAAAGTCGATATCCAAAGCTAGCATCCATACAAAACATGGCCCTGCCAACAAGTATAAAGTTAGCATACAAAACAAGAACTATAGCGATTAAGAAACATGCCCCTGTCACGGATAAAAAGTGAATATAGCATGAATATCTATGAACAATATTTTGAACCATGATATAAATACATTTATATCATGACAAGAATGACTATGATTTTATTTGCAATCATATTTATGAAATATCCATAATTTATGCATACATGATTGGTTTTATAAATGGCTTTATTATAGTTTATAATGACAAGCTCTATTTGTGGTATCTATTATTTTCTTAAAATAATACATTGTTCATGTAAAAAACTTTTGCTTGATCTGGTAAGAAAGTGTAAGGTTTACTTACTGAACTGGTGTAGTTCATATCTTTTTAATTTTCTTTTTCTAGAGGAATAAGATTACTAGGAATAAAGAATGGTTTGGACTTTAAAGATCATGCTAGCGAGATGATTTTATAGCAAAATTTTGATTCTTTGATTAACTATGAATTTGTAGATTAGTGACTTTATAAATTTGAATTTACAGTTTTTGATATTTAAATTTAGATTTAGCCACTCTGAACTAGTATTTATTTAATTTTTTAAAGGATAATGGATTTAGATCCTTGTATTATATTTTATGTGAGATGAATTTGTATACACATTATAAATCTTGGCTTCTTGTTATCATGGGTGATTCCTCTCAATAGCATGGCTGTGTTATAACCTAAATTTGAGATGTAACAGTAATTGTTATTGCCCCTCCAAGAATTTCCCAAAACCCATACCAAGCTAGCATCTAGGCCTCTCAACATAACAAATGGTGGAAATCTATAGAACAGATTATAGGCACTAAGCTTGACATGGCCAAACATCATGGAGTTTGGAGACTTCAATGACAACCATGCTGGGATTGAAAGTAATAGCTTGAGTTATTCTTCTTGTTCCTTTTTGTATAAGTTTTCCTTTCTATTTTTAGTTTTTCACTTTCTATTATTTTGAGTGTAAATTGAAAACCAAGGTTTGCCATCTCAATACCAAATCCTATATCAGTACTATTCTATTATAGTATCGGTATGTCCAATATGAGTGCCAGTTCGATGTACCGAGTATTGGTACAATCCTATTTGACATACGGTATGATATGGCATGGTACAATTGGTTTGCATTGATACCAACCGATACAACAACCCTCACTAGTAACTATTCAGGATCTATTAACAAATCCTCAATTGCTTTTTTTGATAGTACAATTTGTGCCATTTTAAGAGCTAAAAGTTGATTAGCAGGGACTCGATTAGGTTTTCGTATGTTGGAACAAGTATGCATCTTGTTTTTGTTGTTGCTATACCAGCATACCATGCATAATATTTCACTTGTGCCTTCAAAGGTTAATCTGTCATCAATTATTTTAATGGCATTGATTCCCAAAACCAACTGAGCAGTTACAGGGTCTCATTACGTTCAAAGACGGAGCTTTTGCTTAAATGGCGTTTCAGTGGTTAATTAAAGACAACATATAGAAGCTTTAGAAACAGCTGTAAGAAGATAATTTAGGCTTTTTGACTAAACCACACATATATTATGTTGATACTGAAGGAATAGGCAACAATCATCCTAATCACTTCAGATCAATCAATTTGATCACAATGTCATAAAGAAAGTCAAAGATTTTGGCAGCGAGATTGGCTCCTGTTTTGCTTGGTTTCCTAACATGCCATCGGGATTCAGAAAAGGAAGGTAAATCCAAGGCTGCACCCTCAAAAACATGAGATAATCCATCAAAACAGGTTACTCAGAGAGCAAATTGTATTAAAACTTGAATTTGAAAAAACCTTTAACAGATGGAATGGGACTTTGTTTTTTAAGTGCTATTCAACAGAGGGTTTCCTCTCCTATGGGTTCAATGAATCAAGAATGTGATATTCTTCTTCTAAACTTAATATTCTGGTAAATGGACAAACAGGAAGGTCGATTCTGTGTTGCAAATGATTGGCTTCTTCTCACCTTTCCTTTTCATCATTGCAATGGATTGCCTGGCCAAAATATTTCACAAAGCTTGAATTGAAGGTGTGCCAGAGGGACTTGGTAACCGTGGAGATGGCAGAGAGTAAGACTCCAACATGCAGATGACACTATAATGTTCGTGAAGGCTTGGAAGGATATCATATTCTTCTAACTAAACAAATAGTTTAGTGCTTTGAGATTGTGAGGCTCACCACATTACCCGGCTACGACCCAAAATGGCCCAGCATCACTGCTGGAGCCGAGTTTGAGTCAGAGAAGGAGATCGAATCCTCCTACTTTGACACATCGGAAGCCAGGAAACCCTACCTTTCATTGTTATTAACAAAAAAAATATATATATATATAAGGTTAAATCCGGTGCAGCTACCCCACAGTTTCCATCCTGTCAGATAATATTCGATGTAAAGTATTTAAATTTTTGTAGCCTCTATCTACCTAGAGATGAGTACGTCAATCTAATAACACTGGAATGCTGGCCCGTAAAACAGATATATATAGAAGAAAACCTGACCTCTCATAAAGCACACTATTATTTAAACAACCATCCTCCCTCCCAACGAAGCACACCACCAAGTTCTCGCTCTCTTTTTTTTCTCCTCTCTTTACCAGATTTTTCTTCTCATGTCACCATCTCTACCCTCACCCTTACCATAGCCCAAACCTCACAGGAGCACAGGTATTGCCACCTCCATTCAATTGATTTTTGATGTCCCTAACTATCCTCGTTTGCCGTCGGCCAGTGTCTCACCGATGGGCATCAGATTTCCACTACTCCAACCCTCCCCCATTTCACAAATCACCAGCCCCATCCTTTATTTTGAAGCTAACAACCACCACTCCCCTTCAACCAAACCCCTTCCTCTTCCATCCTCCGTGACCAGGTGGCAAAGCTTAGCTGCATACGAGCGAGCCAAGGCTCCATTTGACATTGAGCCACCACTCACAGAGATCCTTGTTCCAACCCTTTGTTCTCGAACCCACCATCACCAGCACCAGTGCTAGCTATCACCAACTCTGTAGCCTCTAGCATCAATGCTCGTCCAAGTTCAACACAGCTCCTCCATGCATTCTCTGTCCCTCTTTCCCTTCCTCTATAATTCCAACCAAAAACTCCTCCCCATTTCTTATGACCTCTCTCCCTTGCTCTATTTTCTCTCTTCCTCTCTCTCTTCTGTGTGGGTGAATCCCAAAATAGGGTCTCTTTCTCCCTCTTTTTCTCTCTATGTTCTCTCTCAAGACCCCACCATTGATATCACATGTCATACTTTTTTTTTTTTTGGTAATGAAAAAGGGATAGGGGGATAAATCCCGGTGTAGCTATCCCCGCAAGCCCCCATCCACCAGGTAATGTTCGATTCGAGACGCTCATATTTTCGCAGCAGATTTTCGCAGTCTCTCCCCACCTAAAAGTGAGTACATCGGCCTGACACCACTAAGACACCGGCTGGTAGAACGAGGACAAAGGGGGAGACCTTGACCTCTCACTCACATCAACTGTCGCAGGTCCCAGGAAAATTCCTGGATTTAATCGAGTCACCCATGAGATCATGCCTCGAATCCGCGACCTGTTGGTAGTGAGGCAAGGACTCTACCAACCGGACTACTGCCTTAGCGGTACCTGTCACACTATCTTTGCCCTAATTGGACGAGCATTTCGTGATCCAACTGATTATTATCCAGATCAAAGTGATTAAGACCACTAGATACTGCCACGCGATAAGCCATATCCTTCTCCCATCTCTTTCTCATATTTTCACAACACTACCCTTATTCCCTCTACAAATCTCCTCTACTTGATGTTTTTGGTTGTGTAGGGGATCATGTGGACAGTGGTTTAGCATGGAGTTTTACACTCTAATCCCATAACTAAGGTGAAGCCCTAACCATCTTATTTATTAATTTTGATGAATAGCTTAGAGTGGGAGATAGAAAGAGTTCCCATGTTATAGGCTGGGTTTGGGGATGCATGCCTATATTTGGGCTCGGGTTATTAATTTTAATGAATAGATTAGAGTAGGGGATAGAAAGGATTCCTGGTTATGAGCTAGGCTCCAAGATGTGTACCTAGATCTGGGCTCTACCATCCAAAAGTAAGGCTACTAATTTGGAGATCCAGGATTATCAACCCTGGTCTAGAAAGATCCTAGGTTGTGGAGTCCAAAGAGGGTATCATAATCCATTGGGACCTTTTGTATGCCTCAAAATGAAGGATTGGATTTGTAGGAGGGGCTGTACTTTAGGGTTTTTGAATGAAGACTAATATTTCGGTGTGCCTTGCTGAGAGGAATTTCTAAACTGTATCAATCTAGACCAGTAAGTGCCTATATCACTCTAGTATGTTTCATGCATTTGTGTAAAATTTTAGAAATTTTTTTTTCAAACATGTATCGTAATCAGCATGCTGTATCCTAGTTTGAAGTATGTATCTGCAATTTGAAAGGATAGCATTTCTTGAAATTACACCTTATATAAAGTTACTTATAAAATGTTTGAAAATAAATATTATTATGCTTGATTTACCTTGAATAAGATTTGACATCAAAATATAGATGAAGCATGCAATGTGTTACTTGAGCATGATCATGAGCATGATGATTGGTTTGCACAATAGAAATATTTGAAATAAGATGTTAGATGCTATTTGAAAATGCATGGACATTTGAAAGAATTTTACTCACTATATGACTAAGAAAGCCAATTTGAAATGGAATTGATATTTACCCGACCATGATTCCTACCTAATCAATTGGGGTTGATCTTTAGAATATTAAATATAGAAACAAGTTCCATTTAGGAATAGCCAGTTGGGACCGATCGCTAGCATTTTACATTTCAGTAGCTAGTCTCTTCAGACCCTGTATTGAGGTCAACTATAGCCATAGCCTTTAAGACTAAAAGAAGGTAAAAATAGTAATTGCTTTTACTGAAAATTTTATAAGAGGGGTTTTCTCCATGAGATGCATTTAAAACTAGTATTTTGAAAGATGAATTTTTAAATTATTAAATATCTGCATGCCGGTTGTGGATTTTCTTCCTAAAAATTTACCAAATCAGTTTCTGTTACAATTTATAATGATATCTGGTATTTATTTAAACATTCTTTATATACATACATACATACATAGGCTATTAACTCACTCTTCTTTTTTTCTTGTCTTTTTACCAAATGCCGAGTAGCTTGGACAAGATTGTCGACTGACCACTGAAGGATTAAGGTTCTGCTGGTGTTTCCTCATTTAAGTAAATTTGTGCCAAGAAAAATTGCGCAATTTGGAGGCAATGACTCTTTCTAATTGAACTGAACTAAATTTATGAAATCAATAATGACGGAATTTTCTAGATGCTCTATCTTCCACCACTACCATTTTGATGCATATCTGTTTGTAAATGGAAGAATTTAGGGAGCCCTGTATGTCCTATGGACGAAATCTTATGGGTTGTGCAGCCATCTGTAACACTGGCTCATGCTGGTGGGTTGAGGTGTGATAGAGACACTATTCAGACTTTCTACTGATTACACCAAATCTTCATTGATTGCTTTGGGTTGCAAAGAAGAGAGAGCATGGAGTTTTGAAAGAATGATAAAACGAGATTTAGAGGAGTTTCCTATTGTGTATCTAGGTTTGCTTAAGGATCACAAATTATTTCAGGATTGGCTGAAATTGTTAGATAAGAGATTAAAAATCTAGAAGGTAAGCTTTTGTCAGTTGGTGGCACAATAACAATGTTAAGTGCTGTTTTATCTGCCCCACCAATTTATTATTATATTTTAGTATTTAGACTACCTTCCTTGATGCTAACTAAATTGAAGTGACCATGAAATCTTTCTTTTGGAGAGGACAGAGAACTGCTTCTGGACTGGTTTGCTTGGCCATTTGGAATACAGCATGTAAAAGTAACGAAGAGCTAAGATAGGCATCCTAAACATGGAAAAAATGAACTCTGCTTTGCTAGCAGAAAAGGAAAGAGTAGTTTAAGCAATGAGTTTTGTGTATGGAAGAAGTTTGTCAAATGGAAATATCACAGGAAGCTAAAACTGACAGCTTTTGTAAAGAGGCAGCAGATGTCTGGCACATGGATGAAGGTTGTCGCACTTACACCAGAACTATGGAACAGGATCCATTTTGTACTTGGACAAGGCAGGTATACAAGATGCTGGGAAGCTCCTTGGGCTAATGATCTCACAATTCAGTGGACTTTTCCAAGTTCATATCAGTGTACAAGGAATCATTCAGAATCAGTGTCATCTCAATTCAATAGGACTGGGAAATGGGAGTTAAAAGTTCAACAACAATCACTTTGGAAGTTCATTGTGAACAGGAACAAATCAATGGATTGCTGACGAATCCAAGACCTGGTAATGGAAGAGACAATATCGTATGGAAGAACTTCACAAGGAGAAAAACTACTGAGAGAATGTACAAGTTCCTGATCCTTCAAGATGAGAAAAACTTTTTCTTTAGTTCCCTCATAATCTTAGGTGAATGCCTCAAGACTATTATTTAATTCAACATTAAAACCATGGTGGGCAAAAAGAGAGAAGTCGAACAAAGGCAGGGAAAGAGAGTAAAAAAGAGGAACAAGAAGTTTAGCTCTGATACCAAACTGATGCAGGACCCAAAAGAGACAGCATGCAATAAATAGAAGGACCTGAAAGTAGAGAAATCCTGGGGTTTAGGTTCTTGTATGTGCTTGCTGTCCACATCTAGGAAACAGGACAGAGCGAATCAGAGTTAAAGATTGCTTGCTGGTGAAAGATGATTTAAATCCTGCAATACTAATTAGAGGATTCTGGTCTATGCTAGAAACCACAAATAAAAGTTTTATGACAATCCAAAATGATTCAATTCCTGTTGTTCAATGGCCAGCTGCATGCAGAATACTGTGAATGGTTTTCTGATTTCAAATATCAAGCGAAAAGAGGGAAAGAAATAGATATGGTAATGCCTTGATGCTTAAAATTGATCTCCAGGTGATATTGCAAGCATGCTAAAGCTCAAAACATTTTCTATACTAGAACCATTTTATGAATTAAGCAGTCATATATTCAATTCATAAATCAGAAGTAAAGAAAGACAGCAGGGTATGATATAAAGAAGAAGAAGATCAAGAGAAACATAAGAAACAGCAGCAAGAAAGACAGAAATGAAAGGGTTGAACCTTGGCCAAAAGGTCTTATTATTTCCTTCTTGATTATGCTGGACAGCAGGATAAGGACCAAACATTCCTTCACACCTCCTCAATTGAGCTGTCAGAGCCCACCATTGCATCGAAGCTTGATATGAGCACTTTCTAAAGTGACTTTTTCTTTCATTATGTCCTCCTCCTGTATGCAGCAAGCCCCTTTAGATTGCTGCTGTATCGCACAACTTTCTAAAATTAATGATCAATTCAAATCAAATATATTGACAAAAAATAGAAAAATAAGTGTATTATAGACTAAAAGGGCAAATGTGAATTGCATCAATTGGCCTATTTTCAAAATATGATCATTTTTTTCATTGTTGAAATCAACTCTAGTTATCCATGCTCAAACATCCCATTCATTCATATTAAAAAAACACAAGTCCATGCTTGGTGCTATATTCTTCTCATTGCTTTTGAAAATTGCCTCATTCCCAAATTAAAGCACCAACTTAATGATTGCTTAAAGAAAAGGGTACAAAAGGATATCACACAGTGAACATTGCATATATAATAAAGAAAGAGACCAAGAATGTACACAGGGGTGTCAGTTGCTCTAAGCTGCTCGAGCACAAATTTAGCTTAGCTTGTATATAAGCTCAACCAGGCTAAACATTCAAGTAACTCGGCCAAGCTTGAACCTGTTTCTCAGGCTTGAAATTTATGTCAAGCAGAGCCCTGAGAAAAGCCTGCTTGATCAAGCTTGGCACACTAAGAATCAAAGCTAGGCATATAATATGTAACATACATATAAATACATAACTAATCAACCTTTGAAATGAATCTAACAGCTGATGTTTAGGGTGCTTACAATATGAAAGGCAAACCTTGTTAAGTATCCTCTTACTCTCATGTCTTGTTGACTCCGTCTCCCATCTCTAATTCCTTTGGCCCTCTCTTCTCATTGTCTCATGGTTAGATAAAAGCTTTGTTTGATGGCTTATTTAGATTACTACATTTGTTGGAGCAATAACATATAAAAGTCTTGATTGAGGGGCTTAGTTAAGATATTGTGTTTCACTGAGTGAGAAATGACTTTACTTCTGAATTTATTCATGATTAAGGCTTTTATTGGTAAATTAATTAAATTGTTAGAGTCAGATCACATTTGAATTCAAGATTGACCCAAGCTTGATTCAAGTCAAGTAATTTCAGCTTGACTTAAGGTTACAGACCAATCAAAATGGGCAATGACTTAAACTTCAGCTCAGCATAAAATTAGGCTTGATTAGGCATATTCAACTAAAAAATGAGCCAATGTTGAACCCAAACTTCAGGCTCGAAATATATTTCCAGCTCTTGGCTCAATTACACCCATCAATTGAGCTAATCCCCTTTCATATCTACTGTAAAGAAGGCTATGCAAATATGCCAGGAGACTCTAAAAGCCAACTAAACAAATTCACAGTCCACCATTGCTACTTGCCTCCACTTATCATACATTTTCTACAATTATCCAGCAAAAATGCATGTCAAAATGTATAAAAAATTCTCCATCACACAGGATTTGGAGGGGGAAAAGAAACAGATATATCCACAAAGCAAATGCAAGCAATACTTGGTCTTCATCTAGCTATGAGTTTCACAGAATCCTACAAAGAACTTACAGGTATTTTTCCCAATATGTATATCTCAAACGCAGATCAATTCCCTAGGCTTAGAATATCGCCTGCAACTGTTCTAACTTTGACTATATTGTTTCCTTTGTCATTAAAGATTTTACTAAACTCACCAACATAACAAAATAAGCAGACACTCCTAGTCCTCCATCCCACCATTCAAATTCTAGATTAGGTGCTGAGAATCCAAATAACTTCAGCTAAATAAACTCACACGAACTACTTGGAACAATAATCATATGTCAAGGTTTTCTCACACTGTCATGACAGGACTCATATCTGGCCATGGCAAGACGATGCGACCCAAAATTTCCAAACCAATCAGATGAGAAACTTCGCCAAATCCCTACGAATTTTCACCAATACAGGTATAACATCAAATAGAGCGATCTCTAAATTCCAGAAGATGGAAACCTGGCGTTGAGCAGTACTTAGTAGTAACAAAATTAACAAGTAGAGAGATTAGGAGTAACCCCAATTTCCATTGCTCTATTTTGAGCACATCCATGAAATGAAATCTTAATCTGTATTACAGTAAGACAAAGTCCAAATCTTAATCTGCCAAGAAACACATGCAATATCCTTTACAAAAATCAAACTCTCAACCACCTGTTAAAATCCGAGGACTGAACCTTGGACAGGAGGAATGCACTCACACCAAGCCGTAACCGATGATACCACTTGGATTAGAGGAGCCGCAAACGAGCTTGCGGTTTATCCCATGGATGGCTGATCTTAGGAGACCGGTTGAAGGGCCAACAGGAGGAGTCGACAAGGAGAGAAGGCGCTGGAGTGGCAGGAACCCTCGGCCCTTCTACCAAATTTAATTAAAGATGCATGGCTTGAACAAAAGGTTTTAACGGGAAAAATATTGCAGACCTCAAATTGCCTCAAATTGTAGACAACCACATCCCTCGTATATGATCCATTTAGAATTACGAATTCACATGCGTTGAACTCCCATTGCCAAGGCTATTGATTGATGCCTTTTTTGTTACAAATATTATTTTAGATACAACGTGTTGATGCTGGACCAAATAGATCGGGTAGAGTGGTTCTTTCATCGAATTGCCGTTAACCGGTACCGGCAAGAAATTCTTGACCGGAGATTTTTCGACGAGGACACTCCGATACCTAAATCAAAAGGAGCCCAAGCAACAACAGAATGAAGAGTTAACGAGGAAAAAGAGAAATTCAAGAAATGCCAGTCCTCCCCTCCCAAAAAAAATCTCTGAATATCCTCTCTTACCAGTATTTATAGGCTCCAACGTAACTACTTACGGTTATGGAGGTTGACGGATGCAACCACTTCATAACTGTAAATAGTGGCAGTCAGAAAAGCCGTTGTACTCGGGGTTTGTTCAATCTGAGGTTTCGGATCATGTGAGTGGTTGCAACAACCCAAACAGATTAACTGTTTGTCCAAGAAACCCACATGCTCCAGAACCCTTTTCTTTTAAGGATGAATCTGAAGTGAACTTTACATTCTCTTTAGTAGCGCTCTTGAAGGGAATGTTAGCACTTAGGATTCTTTTGAATATAACAAAAATAAATACTTATAGTCTTCGGATTATATTGAGGAAATAAAGCCAAAGATATTTGCCTAGGAGGTCAAGTCTTCGGATCAAGATGGATGCACGAAGCCGAAGACAGTAAACAGAGCTTGCTTCCCAGAAAGTTAGGTATCGTCTTCGGATTGAGATAATAATATGAAGCCGAAGACCCATAATTGACATCTTCCAGCATGAACATAAAGCCATAAATATTAGGCATGGTCTTCGGATTGAGATAATGATACGAAGTCGAAGACCCGGAGTTAACATCTTCTGGAATGAACATAAAGCCATAAATATTAGGCATGGTCTTCAGATTGAGATAATGATACGAAGCCGAAGACCCGGAGTTAACAATGAGAAGACAGTAACACGAAACCAAAGACCCCTTTTGCTAGCTGATGCAACCAATAAAATAAAAGAACAAATAATTAATTGGAATAAAATCGGGATATCATAACAGCTGTCCTTCACTCCCAAGTTTGAAATGATTAAGTTTCGAAAAATAGGAGTACTTAAAATTTGTCTTCTAGTGATAACTGTCAAATAATGATGGCAAAATCCTGACACGTCTTTTCGCCATAACTACCTGGTGGAGCGATAGAACATGGCGAAGACACGTGTCACTCCACCAGGGGCTGCCTCAAAAGAAATGTCTCGATTCCGGAAAAGCCTTGGAAAATTCTCAAGAGAGAAATTTTTAATTGATGGGGATCGGACACGTGGCAATCATCCGGAGCATGGATGTTTTGTTGGCGTGATCCAAGCCAATAACGAGATTTCACGCGAATCGCCACAACTTGTCTCATTAATGAACTTTCTAAAAGGCCGTACCCACGATCGAAACCGCCGATACGGCGCACGATCGTTTAGTTCTCCGAACCACCTCAAAGATCCATCTCCTTCACCTATAAAAGGGGAGGGAACTTGAAAAAGAAATTTTTCTTCGCGCACATGCTCCTGGATTCTCAATTTCTCTTGCAGTTCGTCGTCTTCCCCAGTGGTTTGGTCCACCATTTTTGTTTTTCCACAGGTTAGAGGTCCTTCCTCCCTCCTATTTCCTCATTCCTTTCAATGTCAAGGTCTTCTATGAGCCTTTCCTCCGGCTCTAGCAGGGGTTCACCGAGAGGTGAATCTGGTAGATTATTATCTGAGAGAGAGACCGATAGGATCCCACGGGGAGGTGGGACTATTAGGAATCCCCAGGGCGAAACCAGTAGGGGAAGAAGTTCTAGTAGGAAGCGGAGCCTGGAACGATCACCGGATTCTGTTGAAAGCTCCTTCACCCTTGCCAAAATAGAAGAAACTAAACAATGTTACCACATTCCACATACCTTCCACATGATTCTTCCGAAACCCGAAGAAAGGGTAGATAAGCCTCCCATGCGATCCATAGCTATATACGAAGACCACTTCAAAGCGGGTCCTCGGCTTCCCCTTCATTCTTTTTTTACAAAAATTTTTAACCTCTACCAGATAGTCCCAGCTCAACTGACCCCCAATAGCTTTAGGAACATCTGCGGGTTCCTAGTGCTTTGCAAACTTAGGAACATAGAGCTGAAGACATCCCTGTTTACCTCCTTGTTTATGTTGAAAAGGGATTTTCACGGCAAAGGGTGGTGGGTCATAGGTCCTCGACAAGGCCGAAGACTACTAAAAGGAACTCCCAGTGCGATACATTGGTGGAAGCCTTGCTTCTGTTTCGTATACTATACCCATTAGGGTTTCAACACTGAGTGGACAGCTCCGCGTTTAGATGCAAATGCCAGTAAGAGGATATTGAAAGCGGATGCTAAAGATTTTGAGACCTTGTCGGAGCTAGAGATCCCTTCCCTTAAAGAATTGCTGAGGGAAGAAAATCTTCACCACACTCATATCAGCGAAGTCCCGACATTAGGTATAGAATAAGTGGTCTTTGGATTCTTCTCGCTTCCCTTCTCTATATGTACATGTATAACAAACTTCTTGTTTCCAATTGTAGGTAAGAAAATGAAGCCTCAACTAGAAAAGGTTCGGCAAGCTTCCAGAAAAAGGGCGGTGGCTGCTCCTGCAACAATTGAAGTCCGAAAGAACAGAAGGGCTGAGGAGGGTTCCAGCGTACCTCCGATGAGGCCCGTATCAGATGAAGATGTTCCCTCCGCTTCTCCGATTCCACCTGATTCTGCTAGAAGCTCATCCCCGAGGATGTCCCCTCCAAGGAGTCCTCAACAGCCGCCATCCATGGGTCAGCGTGATACAAATTTTAATAAAGAATCCATGATTGCCCCTCCAAAATACAGAAGTCAGGAAAGGTTGAAGTACCGATCCGAAGAAGGTCCTAGATGGAACGCCACTTTGGAGGGGAGATGCAACATAGATTTTACTACCTTCTCGGATCAAGAAAGCTTGAAGAATCCTGAATTGGCGAGAGAACTGATGAAGCACACTCTTCTTCCGAAGGACTGGGACAAAGTTAAGTCCTGGTGCATCGAAAAAATCTCAGATTCGGTGTTCTCATCCGCTTTGAAGGTAAATATCCGTTTGCTACGTTAAACTTGGGTTTATAGCTACTAAGTTTCCCTCTTGCCATTGCAGATAATGCACGACATTACTCATATGGAGGAAAGCATCTTCGACTTCAGAATAACCTACAGAAAGATGAAAGAAGAAATAAAAGCGACCAAGGCCGAGAAGGCCATAGATGAAGGGCAAAGACAAGCTATGGAGGAGAAGCTTGTCCAAAGTGATGCTTCGGTTCAGAATCTAAAAATCGATGTGAAAAAAATCCGATTGGAACGTGCTAAACAAGAGGCGAGGTCTAAGAAGAGAAAGTTCAAGATTTGGTCCTTGGAAGCCTCACTTAAGGAAGCTACCGAACGTTCCGAAGAAGCTTTCAAAAGAAAGGAAGAGGTCATCGAAGAAAACCGATCTTTAAAAGATCAAACTGGAGAAGGCAATAGAAAATTATAAAGCATCTCCGGCCTTCGAAGCTGAAATGGTTGGAGCAGGGACTCAAAGCTATCAGGGAGGCTTCAATGATGTAGTGGGGAGGTGCAAAAACTTTACCCATACTTGGATATTTCAAGTATCCAACTGTTTAATCTTGAGAGTCCAACTATTCCTGAACTCCAAATGGATCCTGAAGCACCAACAATGATTGAAGAAGTGGCGGGTCCAATTGATCTAACCGATGAGGCTCCCATAGAAATTTTGTAACTTTTCTTTTTTTGGGATGTAAGAAAATCATTGTTAATGAAAGAACTCATTTTAGAATTTTCAATTGCATGTGGTAGGATAGAAATTTCTTAAGTGTGAAGTCTTCGGACGAATAAGAATTCTGAGGCACATAAAATCGAATCTTCAGATCATGCAAAAAATCACATCTTTGAACTTAGGATAAAAGAAATCCAAATATAAAGATCAAGTATTCAGACTTGAATTTATGCTAAGTCTTCGGACTTAGGATAAAAGAAATTCTAAATAACAGTCAAGTCTCTTGGACTTGGATTTTCACTAAGTCTTCGGACTTAGGATAAAAGAAATCCAGATATAATGATCAAGTCTTCGGACTTGAATTTACGCTAAGTCTTCGGACTTAGGATAAAAGAATTCCAAATAACAGTCAAGTCTCTTGGACTTGGATTTTCACTAAGTCTTCGGACTTAGGATAAAAGAAATCCAAATATAATGATCAAGTCTTCGGACTTGAATTTACGTTAAGTCTTTGGACTTAGGATAAAAGAATTCCAAATAACAGTCAAGTCTCTTGGACTTGGATTTTCATTAAGTCTTCGGACTTAGGATAAAAGAAATCCAGATATAATGATCAAGTCTTCGGACTTGAATTTATGCTAAGTCTTCAGACTTAGGATAAAAGAATTCCAAATATAGTCAAGTCTCTTGGACTTGGGTTTTCACTAAGATAAAAGAAATCCAGATATAACAGTCAAGTCTCTTGGACTTGGATTTTCACTAAGTCTTCAAACTTAAGATAAAAGAAATTCAGATATAACAGTCAAGTCTCTTGGACTTGG
Organism: Areca catechu; assembly: GCA_021397845.1. Taxonomy (NCBI): domain Eukaryota; kingdom Viridiplantae; phylum Streptophyta; class Magnoliopsida; order Arecales; family Arecaceae; genus Areca; species Areca catechu. The sequence goes on along the minus strand of CM038049.1, from coordinate 145,477,997 downwards.
ATTTTCACTAAGTCTTCAGACTTAGGATAAAAAAAATCCTTGAATCATTTAGAAATTAAGATAGGCGGATCGGGCCTACCTCGACACTTCGTGAGGTAGATCCGGAGATCATCCTCATATCTTTTTGTATTGGGATTAAGACAGGCTGATCATGCCTACCTCGGCACTTCGTGAAGTAGATCCGGAGATCACCTTCATGCCTTTAGGATTAAGATGGACTATTTTGAGCTCAACACGATACTTTGGGAGGTAGATCTAGAGATCATCCTCGTGCCTTTAAGATTAAGATGGACTATTTTGAGCCCAACTTGGCACTTTGTGAGGTAGATCCGGAGATCATCCTCATGTATTTAAGATTAAGATGGACTATTTTAAGCCCAACTCGACACTTTGTGAGGTAGATCCGGAGATCATCCTCATGCCTTTAAGAGAAATAAGATAGGCTAGGTATGCTTACCTCGGCAGTTCATATAGTATATCACAGAGATTACCATGATGCCTTTAAAAAATATAGCGAAGAGAAATAGATCGAATCTGTATCAATGACCTTGAATGAAACCTTTATTGATAATATTTTCAGAGATTTTGTCCATTCCATGGTCGAGGTAATAGAACCCCCTCCAAAGTTTCTAGCCGATAAGTTCCAGGTCGAACGATCCCTTTGACCCGGTATGGCCCTTCCCATGTAGGGAAAAGTTTACCTTGTTCTGTTGGCTTTGACACTTCGAACTTTTGTAGAACTAGATCTCCTGGAGAAAGACCCGTTCTTTTACATGAGCATTGTAGTATCCTGCAACTTTTTGCTGGTACATAGCCATCTTTAACTGTGCCTGGAGCCGTGTGCCTTGTAATAAGTCTAGGTCAACTCTTCGGCATTCAGAATTTTTGGGTTCCTTATAGTGATCAATCCGAAGAGAGTGCAAAGATACCTCTACAGGAAGGACTGCTTCAGTACCATAAGAAAGATGAAATGGAGATTCACCAGTGGCTGTTCTGGGGGTAGTTCGATATGCCCAAAGAACCGAATTCAGCTCATCAGCCCATGATCCCTTAGCATCATTTAACCTGATTTTTAAACCATGAAGAATAGTCCTGTTGGTCACTTCGGCCTTTCCGTTATACTGAGGATGCCCTACCGAAGTAAGTTTGTGCAGAATATGATACTGGGTGCAAAAATTTTTGAACTTTGGATTGTCAAACTGTCTTCCGTTATCAGTTATAATATAATAGGGAATTCCGAAATGGAAGATGATGAAATTTCTTACAAAACTTTCAACCTTGGCCTTAGTAATCTGTGCTGATGCTTCAGCTTCGACCCATTTAGTGAAATAGTCAATGGCCACTATGAGGAGTTTTTGTTGTCCGGAAGCTGGAGGAAATGGACCAAGAATATCCATTTCCCATTGTGCAAAAGGCCAGGGAGCTGTTAACGGAGTTAGCTAATCGGCAGGTCATCTTTGCACATTGGCATATCTCTGACAATGATCATATTTTTGAACAAATTCTGCAGAGTCTTTTTGGATGGTTGGCCAATAGTAATCTTGACGGATTATTTTGTATGCCAAAGATCTGCCCCCCAGATGGTCTCCGCATATCCCTTCATGTACTTCCCTGAGCGCGTAATCCGCATCGGATGGGCCTAAGCATTTCAGCAAAGGTTGTGTGAAAGATCTCTTATACAATGCTCCGTTCAAGATAACATATTGAGAGGCCGTCCACCGAAGCCGTTTAGCCTCCAACTTATCTTCGGGCAAGGTACCCTCTTTCAATAACTTGAGAATTAGATCCATTCATGAAGGTTCATGTTCAACTTGACAGATTTCAGCTAGGGATTCCGATATACTGGGATATTCAAGATATTCCACATACGTCCTTCCAAGAGAATCTGGCGCAGTGGTTGCAAGTCTTGAAAGAGCATATGCCCGAGAGTTCTCTGTTCTCGGCACATGAACAATTTCAAAGTTTTCCAACCCAGATGCCAGGCTTCAGACATTTTCTAGGTACTGGATTATATTTGGATTTCGAGCTTCGAAATCACCTTTCACTTGATTTACCACCAGCTGTGAATCAGAAAAAACTTTGACCCTCTTGATCTTCAACTTCTGGGAGATTCTAAGTCCAGCAATGAGTGCTTCATACTGTGCCTGATTATTTTATGCTTGAAAAGAAAATCGAAGAGCATATTCAATAACCTGCCCATTGGGTCCGGCAAGAATTAAACCTGCACCACAGCCATTGGCATTAGAAGCACCATCAACATGTAACATCCAAATAAACTCTGGATCGTCTCGGCTTTTCCCTCTTCGGCCCTTGATTGGTCCTCTTCAGATCCCCATGTGCACTCAGCTTTAAAATCAACCAAAATTTGTGCCTTCATGGATGATCTGGGCTGATATTCAATATCAAATTTTCCTAATTTAACAGCCCACTTAGCTATTCTCCCGGAAGTATCAGGATAACGAAGTATGGCCTTTAGGGGTTAATCCATTAGAACTACAATAGAATGGGCTTGGAAATAAGGCCGAAGCCGTTTCGCCGCAACCACTAGAGAGAAGATGATCTTTTGCACTCTAGGATATCGGACTTCAGCTTCATGCAACACCTTGCTAGTGTAATAGATCAGTTTCTGTGAATGATTGGCATCTCTTCGTATTAGAACCGAACTGATCGCTTCATCCGTGGCCGACAAATATAGATAAAGTGTTTCTCCTTCATAGGGTTTGGAGAACAATGGTGGGTTTTCCAAATATTCCTTCAACTTGTCGAAGACGATTCAGCAATCTTCTGTCCATTCAAAATTTTGAGTTTGACGAAGAACCTTGAAAAAGGGTAAACACCTTTCTGCAGAGCGAAAAATGAAACAGCTCAAAGAGGCTATCCTCCCTGTTAGCCTTTGCACTTCTTTTTTGCTAGTAGGGTGCCTCATAGTCTGAAGGGCCTGTATTTTTGCTGGATTAGCCTCTATTCCCCGCTTGGTAACCAAATATCCCAGGAATTTCCCAGAGGTTATGCCGAAGATGCATTTGGTTAGGTTCAACCTCATCTGATGATGTCTAAGAGCATCAGAAGATTCCTTTAGATCTGTGATGTGATCAGACTTATGCAGACTCTTCACAATCATATCATCAACATAAGCTTCCATATTTTTTTCAATCTGGTTTTTAAAGACTTTGTTGATGAACCTTTGAAAAGTTGTCCCAGCATTCTTTAACCCAAACGGCATCATCTTGTAACAGTAAAGTCCTTTCTCCATAACAAAAGCAGTCTTCTCTTCATCTTCAGGATCCATTCGGATCTGATTATAGCCTGAAAAGGCATCTATAAAACTCAGCATTTGATGACCAGCCGTAGCATCAACCAGCTGATCGATCTTCAATAAAGGAAAACTGTCCTTTGGGCATACTTTGTTGAGATCCGTATAATCTATACAAAATCCTTCACTTGCTATTTGATTTCTTCACCATGACTACATTTGCTAGCCAATTCGGATACTAGACCTCTCTTATGAAGTTGGCTTCAAGGAGTTTATTAACTTTCTCATCAATTGCCTTTTGCCTTTCTGGAGCAAAATTTATCTTCTTCTGCCATACTGGCTTGTAGTTGGGGGATACTTCCAAGTGATGAGTAATCACTTCAGGTGAAATTCCAGGCATGTCTGAAGCTGTCCAAGCAAAAATATCAGCATTATCACGAAGAAAGGAAATTAATCTTACCTTTGATTCCTCATTAAGCAAGCTACCAATTTGCAGAAGTTGGTTGGCTCGTCTTCGGATAATGGTATAGAAAGCGTCTTTTCCATTAGTTCTCCAGAGTCTTCGGATCCATCTCTTGGATCTGTCTAGTTAAGTGCCAAAGATTTGGATGTTTGTTCATTTTGAATCATGAGACACTGATGAGTGATCCTTTGATCCCCCCTTACTTCTCCTACGCCTGTCCTGGTAGGAAACCGAACCAACATATGGTATGTTGAAACTATGGCCCTGCATTTATTCAATGCCGGATGCCCCAATATTGCATTATAAGCTGAAGACGTTCTGGCCATAATAAAATTGATTGAAATGGTCCTTTGAAATGGTTCGTACCCAAAAGTCACGAGCAAGACCATTTCACCCTCAACTCCAACCTGATTTCCACCAAAACTAGTTATTGGAATGAGGGATCTTCGTAATTCATGCACATACAAACTCATCCGAAGAAAAGCATCATACAGCAACACATCAACTGAGCTTCCATTATCAATCAATATTCTTTTTACATCAAATTTGGCAATTACTGCCGAGACCACTACAAGGTCATCATGTAGAAGCTGCACATCTTGAACATCCTCATCAGTAAAAGTGATAGAGTTTTTTCCTTTAAATCTCTTCGACACATTCTCTTCAGCTTCTTCATCCCATGCCGAAGACCGATGAAGCATCCCAACATCCCCACTGGTTGGATTCTGATGAGGCAAATTAGCTTCTTCGGATATTCTTGGAAGAGCAGTTGCTTCGGCTTGAGACTCTGGGCGGTTGACATATTTTCCCAGATATCTTTTTTTTATCAAATCCTCGATGGCATCCCGAAGCTGGAAGCATTCTTCAGTATTATGGCCATGGTCTCAATGATACCGACAGTATTTGCTTTTGTCCCTTGCTTTTGCCGGTGTCTTCAAGGGACGTGGCCTTTGGAAATATTTCTCTTTCTCTATCTCCAGTAGAATCTTTTTCTAGGTAAGTTGAGAGGTGTGTAGGCATCGAATCGGTTGTTCTGTTGTCGAGACCTGGGGCTGCGCCTAGAAGCCAAAGCATTGTTAAAGGATGTTGACGCATTTGGTTCTCTGGTGCTTTTCTTTTTGGGAGGGAGTCTCCCCTCTGCTAGTCTTCGGCATGTCACTTGCTCCTCAGCGGCAGCATACTTCTGAGCTCTCGCCAACAATTCGGCATAGCTCGTTGAGAATCTTTTGTCCAGGGAAAAAGTGAACCTGGACGATTTCAAGCCTTTCTTCAAGGTAGACATGGCCACATACCCATTCAAGTTCGGAATTTCCAAAGTGGCCAAATTGAAACGGTGGACAAAACCTTTCAAACTTTCTCCTTCTTGTTGCTGGAGAAAAATTAAACTGTCAGTGTTGCGTTGCATCTTCTAGCATGTCCTGAAGTACGAAACAAACTTCTGCTCTAACTCAGAAAAGGAATGAATTGAATTCGGAGGCAGGCTCGAATACCATATTCGAGCAGATTTCTTCAGAGTGGCAGGAAAAGCAATACAGTAGAGAGCATCAGACGCTCCCTGCACTATCATATGTGCCTTGTAACTCCCCAGATGGTCATGGGGGTCCGAAGTCCCATCATAGGCTTCCAACTGCGGGATCTTGAAATGCCTAGGGATAATTTTATCCATAATGTCATCAGAAAAAGGGGGTTGAGAGTTGAAGGTCACAACCTCATCATTTCTTCTCAATTCTGAAATTCTTGCTATCTGCGCTTACATAGCCTTGAATTTCTCCTGCACTTCATGATTGATCTCCTTCTGCCTTGTATTTTCTGGCACATAGCTTCTAGAAGAAATGGAAGGAGATCGTTGGATCCTCTTCCTTTCAGCATGACCCTCTGCTTGTCGATCTGGCAGAGAGATGTAGCGGCCACGAGATGACCGGATCTATGAGAAGCTGGGGGTGATCTCTATGCGTTGATCTCGCTCCCCCTCAAGTGGACAGTCAGTTTGTGGAATAGAGGGAGGGCATTGTTTCTGAGCTGCGGCTTCATGCAAGTGCTGCACCAGCGCTGTCAAGGTTTCTACCTTATTCACCAGACTCTCAAATTGTTGCTTCTCCACCATGATCATGGGAGGTGGTGATCCCTGAACCGCTGGAAGAGAAATGATCGGAGGTCTGTTTGACGGAGGAGCCTACTGTTCCTGACTCGTGGAAATGTTTTTACCTTTCCCTTTCACCATTCTTGCCCAGCAGAAATTCTCCTTTGAAACAGAGGAAGCAAATTTCAACCCCTACCTGGCACGCCAATCTGTTGATGCTGGACCAAATAGACCGGATGGAGTGGTTCTTCCGCCGGATCGCTGTCGACCGGTACCTGCAAGAAGTCCCTGACCGAAGGTTTTTCGGTTGGGGACACTCCAATGCCTAAGTCAGAAAGAGCCCAAGCAACAGCAGAATGGAGAATTTTGAGAGCAAGGAGGAAAAAAAGAAATTCAAGAAATGCCAGTCCCCCCCTCCCCCTAAAAAAAATCCCCTGAGTGTCCCCTCTTACCGGTATTTATAGGCTCCAACGTAACTACTTATGGTTATGGAGGTTAACGGATGCAACCACTTCATAACTGTAAATAATGGCTGTCAGAAAAGCCGTTGTACTCGGGGTTTGCTCAATCTGAGGTTTCGGACCATGTGGGTGGTTGCAACAACCCAAACAGATTAACTGTTTGTCCAAAAAATTCACATGCTCCAGAACCCTCTTTCTTTTAAGGATGAATCCGAAGTGAACTTTACATTCTCTTTAGTAGCGCTCCTGAAGGGAATGTTAGCACTTAGGATTCTTTTGAATATAGAAAAAAATAAATACTTACAGTCTTCGAATTATATTGAGGAAATAAAGCCAAAGATATTTGCCTAGGAGGTCAAGTCTTCAAATCAAGGTGGATGCATGAAGCCGAAGATAGTAAACAGAACTTGCTTCCCAGAAAGTTAGGTATGGTCTTTGGATTGAGATAATAATACGAAGCCGAAGACCCGGAGTTGACATCTTCCGGAATGAACATAAAGCCATAAATATTAGGCATGGTCTTCGAATTGAGATAATGATACGAAGCCGAAGACCCGGAGTTAACATCTTCTGAAATGAACATAAAGCCATAAATATTAGGCATGGTCTTCAGATTGAGATAATGATACGAAGCCGAAGACCCGGAGTTAACAATGAGAAGATAGTAACACGAAACCGAAGACCCCTTTTGCCAACTGATGCAACCAATGAAATAAAAGAACAAATAATTAATTGAAATAAAATCGGGATATCATAACACAACGAATGATAAAATAATTATAAAATTCTTCAATTATTGACACAAAAAATGTAAAAAACAAAGCATAAAATGATATTGACAAATAAGATATGCATAAATTTTTTTAAAAAAATTAACAAACAAAAATTATCGGTCAGTGAAGAAGCAAAGACGTAAGAAAATTATTATCTGTGGCTAATATTAATACTATACGACAGACTTATTGGATAGTTGTAGGATCGTGATTCGTGACATCGTACCATCCGGTTATGGTGACTCATGGTCAAAAACTTTGACCAGGGATCAAGGGTGAGTCTCGATATCATGATGGCACTGCTTAAATATACTCGTAATTTGAGTAAAGTTAGAATTAGGGCTGAAAATGGACTGGCCCAAAATTCATTATTTGAAATTTGGCTAGATCATCTCAATAAATTTCGGACCGATCTAAAATTGGTTCCAGTTTTGGACCAAATTTTAAGCATATCGTGCTAGTCTTTGGGCTATAAAATAGAGTCTATTTAATTTTTGGACCAAAGGGATGCCCGGATTCGGTCCAAAGATTTTTAAAATATAGTCTTTGGTCCAGTCCAATTGACTTTGAGCCAGCCCATTTCTAGCCCTAGTTGGAACCGGATCGGACCGCCTCCCTATCCGAACTCATTTCAAAAAAAAAATTAAATGTTAGACCAAACTTAAATTTAAATTATTTTAAAAATTGCAAATTCATGTTTGACACGAGCTTGGCCCAAGTTTGATTAAACTAGTGCGAATCAAAATGGATCGAATAAAAGTCCAAATGATCGAGAAAAAAAAAAATTGCTTGTTGGGGACATAGGGGGTATCAGGTACGATCACCGGGGCTAAGAAAAGTAGATCGAAGCGGGGTGCCACGGGGTCACACAAGGGGGAAGGGATGTCAAGTGCAGGTACCAAGGCTAGCAAAGGGAGATCGGAGCCACGGAGGCTACGGGGTCATGCGGGAGGAGGAGGCGTCAGGTGCATGCACCGGAAACAAGGAGGGAGATCAAAGCTAGGGGTGACAAGGTCGTGCAAAGCCAGGGGTGTGGGTGCCGCCAAGGCTGAGAGGGTTGGTGCAGAGCCGATGAGTGGTGCGGGGTGCACCACCGTGACTGGGATGGGGAAGACACCGAGTATTAGGGGCAACGGATTGGAAACGAGAGAAAAGCGGAGTGGTAGGGGCGACAGGCTGAAAACAAGAAAGAGAACACCTAAATAGTCTAGGATTCGAGCTGGATTCTGGTGGACCTGTTTCTGGACCAGGTTCATGTCAGATCAAAAGAGTATTCGAGCCAGGTCCGAAAATTGAATGGACTCTATTATGAAGCCTAAAATCCTTTCGAAACTACTAGGAGCTTGATCCAAAATCTAGTCCGAACTACTTGGAGCCTGGATCGAAGCCTGGCCTAACTTCGGGCAAATCTGACCTCATTCTAGTCCTAAATTTGAGCAAGAAAGATAAATCCTCATCCCATCACCTTCTCTTCAACCCTTAAACCATCCTCACCACTCCTCTCTAGCACTCTCTCCTTTATGGCTGCCTTCTCTTTCTAGCTCCTCATCCAACATTTTTTTAAAGATCTGGTGCATCACTTCGGAATCAGATCTTAATACCACTACAACAAAACAGATAAAAAAAGAAAGAATATATATATATGTATAGAGGGAGAGAGAGAGTGTGTGTGTGTGTGAATAAAATCTTGAGCATAACAAACCTTCTCATTTTATGAAATATATGGCATGTTTGGAACAACCTTCAATTGGGAAATAAACTATCGGCTAAGCAGTAATCGATGATAAATCCACAAAGACTTTGTGATCTACTTGGATTAGGAAGGAGCCACAAATGATCTTTTGGCTCTAGCCATGGATGGTTAATCTTAGTAGACCAGTGGAGACAGGCATAGTCAAAAAGGGCAAAAAGTACTAAAATAACAAAGATTTATCAATAAAATTTATCATAAAACATAGCCCTTTTTTTTATTTTTTTTATAAAAAATTAAGGTTAGGGGAGGGGAAGACCAACATAGCTATCCCTTTGGACATGACCATAAAGGCCTCCACTTTAATAAAAAATGTCCAATACAGGATGATAAGAAAGACATCTTAGCTTTTTCCCATCAAGCGACGAGTACATCATCCCAACACCATTTACATCATTTGGTATTAGAAAATTCCTAGCCAATCCCATACATCCATGTCCTGGTCCCAAAAATTAACCTGAAAAACATGGCCTTCTCTGCTCACTCATGAGAATGAAGATTGGATGACCAATTTTATCCACACAAAAAAAAAGGACCAACAAAGGATCATATATATATATATATATATATATGATGTGGCGGGATCGCTGACATGGGAAAACTGACAGGCGCCACGTCAATGGAAGCCGCCGCGTCAGACTCCATGTCAATTCTCCTGCTCGAACTCCTCTGCCAAGCCAAGCTAAGCTCCCTCGAGACAACGAGTCGAGCTCCGTCCTCCGCCAGGTCAGTCCTGCGAGCTCGGGACGCCTAGGCCAGAGCCGCACTCTGCCCTCCAGAGCGAGACCCATGGAGATCGAGCCGTGTGGTCGGAGTCGAGCTCAGCCCTCCTCCGCCACGTGGAGCCTCTCCGAGCATGAGCCCTCTAGACCAGGCCTGCACTCTGCCCTCCAGAGCGAGACCCTCGGAGATCGAGCCCTGTGGTCGGAGTCGAGCCCAGTTCTCCTCCGCCACATGGAGCCTCTCCGAGCACGAGCCCTCTGGATCGGGCCCGCATTCTGCCCTCCTCCACCGAGACGACCCTGCAAGCTCGGGACGTTTAGGTCGGAGCGAGCCCTGCCATTCCAACTCAGCTCTAGCCCAGACGTTGGCACCACCATCCCAGGACACCGACGAGCAGCCCGAGGACAACGCTAGAGCACTTGCCAGACCGTACTGACCACTTACAGCCATCGATTACACTAGAAAAGGGAGAAACACATTGATCGAGGTGCCACGCTCCTCACCAACCACCTGGACCACCCGAGAGAGGAAGCCAACCAGAAAATTTGAATCCCAGGGGTGGCGGCCCACCGATCGAGGTACTGCCAGGATTTCCGGAATGAGGTGACCGAGGAGAATGTCAGAGCACATGATAGCTTCCTTTATCATGAATCAGGAAAGGCTCATCGGGACACCGCCGCACGCGCCTTACAACCCGATGGAGATCCCAAGATGGATGCCCAACGGTAACCTAGTTCACAAAAACTCGAAGGTAACAACCACAACACAGGCAAGGGCACAAGCCACGACACTGGAACACAAGTGCATGCTCCACCAAGAAGAGGAGCACGGCACCAACAGTATCCTCAAGCAAGGTCGGGCGGAAGGGCCACACAGAGACTCCCTCTAACTAGGCCACACTTCCCCCGATACACTTGCATCCCACTCTTACACAACACACTCCTCCTCGTATGGAGTCCATCAAGAGGGGCTCGATCAGGAGGATCTGTTCCCTTAGATCGTCACTGACTTGACCGTCAGAGTGCCCCCATCGAAAATCCTGGCCTGGGTCACTAATCCCTGTTTTGCAGATCTAGGACCAAAGGACTGCCAGGCAGCGAAGGGAGCGCGCTCCGGCACCAGCAGCAGCTACGGGCCACGGCGATCTTGGCGGCAACAGATTGGCGCGCCAGGAAGGGGGGTGCAAACAAGTCCTCCATCTCTTTGCAGATTGACGCTCCATGGAAAAATGGTGACAACACGAGCATGAGAGGCCTCCACCAGCCGTGCAGGGGGCTCCCCTTCCTGAGGGAACCCACACAATCTCGAGGCGGGGCCACCCGCTCCAGCAGTTCAACCATCTCCGGCGGAGTCTCAACTAGCCGCACTTACTCAGTAAATGCATGTCCTCGCTATTGCAGTACGCCAGCTTCAGTATCAGCACTGGTCCTTGGCTACCCACCAGCAGCCAAGGACTCGGCGGCCCACGCCGTAGTCCCCCGCGACAGCCTGTGTTCCTTCCAAGGAAGGCCTTCGCAGCCGTGGGCCGTCACCGACAACCGGGGTAGTCATCAGACTCCGGCGAAAAGGCAATGAGCCGGGTCTCCCGACAGGGAGAGCCGCTCACCAAACCTCGGGCGGGTGATGCCCAGACCCCACCGAAGCAGAAAGAGCAAGACCCCCCATCACGGAAAGCGTGCACCCATGTTACGTTCTCCATCTCCATCAGCGGAGGGGTCTACTGATGAAGCCATCAGAGACACAGCGGAGAAGCGCCTGGAAGAACATGAGCGCAAGCTGGTGAAGTTCTCCCGTCGGTTTTCCAACATGCAAGGCTCAGCTAGCGAGCCAGCGGGCTACAACGCTCGTCCCCCATTCTCCAAAGAAATCCAAGCGAAGCCGAACCCACATCGGTTCCGGATACCGCAGGTGGATCCTTACGATGGACCACCGATCCCCTGGACCATCTGGAAAGCTACCGGACCTTCATGAGGCTCTAGGGGGCCACCGATGATCTTCTCTGCGTCGCCTTTCCTGCCACTCTCCGGAAAGCAGCCCGAGCATGGTTCACCCGCTTGGAGCCGGAGAGCATCAACTCTTTCACCCAGTTAGGGCAGAAGTTCATGGCCCACTTCGAAACCTACAGGAAGTTGCCACGAGAGGCAGACAGCCTCTTCTCCATCCGGCAATAGGACCGTGAGCCCCTGCGGGACTACGTGGCCCGCTTCAAGGCTGCCGCGTTGGAGATTTATAACCTCGATGAGCCAGTTGCCATGCTGGCACTAAAGCGAGGGCTCAGGACTTCCTGCTTGACCTACTCTCTCGACAAGAAGCCTCCCAAGACTTACTCTGAGCTCCTTCTCCGAGCCCAAAAGTATATCCGCATCGAGGAGGCGGACCATACAAGACGGGAGCTCGACGGGAAGCCACTGAAGAGGCCAACCCCCACCGAGATGCCCGGGACCTGAAGCCAGAACCCCAAGTCCCGAACTCCCAGAGGGACCGGCCGAGACCGAGAGGGGCTCCCATTCCTGATGAGAATTACACCCCTCTCCTTGCCTCAAGGACAAAAATCCTCATGGAGATCAAAGGCGAGGTCTACTTGAGGTGCCCTCTTCCGATGAAGTCCTCCACTGGCCGTGATAAATTGAAGTACTGTCGCTTTTACCACAACCACGGCCACAACACCGAGGAATGCCGCAACCTCAAGTGAAAAATTGAAGAACTCATCAAGAAGGGCTACCTCAAAAGGTTTGTGGGGGGCAGACCACAGGTGGAATCCCAGGCACTCGTCGCTCTTCAACCAACTTCAACCATCGACAATCGTCCTACCAAGAAGCCGGTGGGCATGATTTCCTGGGGAGCTGCGCATACGCCCAAAAGCCTGAGGGGCAGGGGATCCTGAAAATGTACTCCCCTTCATGAGGGAAGGACGAAGCGGGAAAAAAATGTAAATAATGTTGTCATGGTCGTCGAGATGACGATCGCGAAGCATCATGTAAAAATGCATTATGGTTAATAGTAAAAGCTTCATAGATGTACTTTCTTATGATGCCTTCTCCAAGATGTACCCTTCTCCTAATCAACTCGAACCTGTGCGTACCTCCCTTACTGGCTTCATAGGTGATTCTGTAAGGGTGAAGGGAGAGATCACTCAAGATCACCACCGACAGAGCACCGTTATGGTCGACAGGCTCCTTTCCGCCTACAACGAAATCTTGGGTCGACTCGAGCTCAACTTGCTCAATGCCATTGTCTCCACTAAGAGATAGCGAGGATCTGTGTGGACTACACCGACCTCAACAAAGCCCACCGACAGCGAGCAGCCCGGTACTGCGATGCCTGGGTCAGGCCAGAAGCCTTCAAACCTGGAGATTTGGTGCCGCACCGGGCTGAGGCATCTCAACCCCGGGAGCGTGGCAAGCCCTCACCGAGCTGGAAAGGTCCCCACAAGGCAGTCGAAGCCCCCTCACAAGGGGCCTATTATCTCGAAGATCTCGATGGCGTCAGGCTCCCTCAAACATGGAATGCTTGCAGTCTGCGAAGGCACCATCAATGATATAAGGTTTCCTATCAATAAAAATGATAATGACTTTTTTCTTGCACGAGTATCTATATGTCTTGTAGGAAAGAACCATCAACGTCTCCGAGCCTAGCTCCGAGACGTCGACCCAAGACCAGAACTCAAACCTTCGGCCAAGGGATCTTCGAGCCAAGCTACTCTCAATCTCAAGCATCTTCGAGCCCAGCTCCGAGATGCCAAGGGATCTTCGAGCCACGCCGCTCTCAATCATCAACGTCTCCAAGCCCAGCTTTGAGACGCCAACCCAAGACCAGAGCTCAGACCTTTGACCAAGGGATCTTCGAGCCAAGCTGCTCTCAATCTCAAGCATCTTCGAGCCCAGCTCTGAGATGCCAAGGGATCTTCAAGCTATGCCGCTCTCAATCATCAACGCCTCTGAGCCTAGCTCCGAGAAGCCAATTTGAGACCGGAGCTCAAACCTCCGGCCAAGGGATCTTCGAGCCAAGTTGTTCTCAATCTCAAGCATCCTTGAGCCTAGCTCCGAGATGCCAAGAGATCTTCAAGCCATGCCACTCTCAATCATCAACATCTCCGAGCCCAGCTCCAAGATGCTAACCCAAGACCAGAGCTCAGACCTCCGACCAAGGGATCTTCGAGCCACGCCTCTCTCAATCATCAACGTCTCCGAGCCCAGCTCCGAGACGCCAACCCAAGACCGGAGCTCAGACCTCCAGCCAAGGGATTTTCGAGCTAAGCTGCTCTCAATCTCAAGCATCTTCAAGCCCAGCTCCGAGACGCCAAGAGATCTTCGAGCCATGCCACTCTCAATCTCAACGTCTCCGAGCCCAGCTCCGAAATGCCAACCCAAGACCGGAGCTCAGACCTCTGGCCAAGGGATCTTCGAGCCAAGATGCTCTCAATCTCAAGTGTCTTCGAGCCCAGCTCCGATATGCCAAGGGATCTTGGAGCCAAGCAGCTCCTATCAACGCCTCAAGCCTACCTCCAAGGCACCAAAGACCTGAGCCAAGCTCTCAGGCAACCCATGGACCGGGGCCCAGCCCCCGGGCCAAGAAAGCCTCGAGCCTAGCTCCAAGGCAACCAAATCCTGTGACCCTCTTCTCTGATCTCCCAACTCATCAAAAAAAAAAAGAAAAGAAAAGAGAGAGAGGGGAAGGAAAGAAAGAGAATAAGAGGGAAATGCAGCAACAAGACCTTCATTTCATCACGACAAGATCTTCGAGCCACGCTGCTCTCAGTCATCAACTGTCTTCGAGCCCAGCTCCGAGATGCCATTTCAAGACCTGAGAACAGCCCTCAGGCACCTTGGACCGGGGCCCAACTTTCCGGCCAAGGAACCACTGAGCCTAGTTGCTCACAACTGCCAGAACCTTGCACCCGACTTGCCAACACCAAAGCTTGGTAACTAAGTCCCAGGCGAGGTGAGACCCTCTTCTCTGATCTCCCCACTCATCAAAAAAAAAAAAGGAAGAGGAAGAAAGAAGAAAAAGAGAAACAACAAAGAAAAGAGGGAGGGGAGTGAAAGAAAGAGAAAAAAGAGGGAAGCAAAGGACAGGTTGCAAGAACATTCAAATCTTATTAATCAAGAGCCAGTTACAAATGCTCTACGAGCACCCGACATGCTAGGTGGCCCCGACCAAGTACAAAAAGAAACAAAATACAAAAGGAAAAAAGAAAGGGCTACTCTGCGCTGGCCAGCCCCCCTGCTGGGCCTTGAGGCTGAGAGGCCCCGCCTTCAGGAACCTTTAGCTGATCAGCTCCGACCTCGCACGACTCAACCTCAGCTAGCGTCGGAGGCTCGGAGGCCACAGCTTCCTCGGCGACCTCCTCTTCAGGCTCCGCATCCAAGGCGAAAGGATACCTGAGGTGACTGTGGCTCTTCTTGGGAACAAGCTCCTTGATTCGGTCGTGCAAGAATATAAAGCCTTTGTAGAAGGAGTCCGATGCCGTCGATGGATCTCGGCAACGAACTCCTCCGAGGCCTTGAACTTGGCAACGACCTCCTCGGCACCCTTTTTGGCCTTGGTGGCCCCCTTCTTCACCTCGGCGACCTCCATCCTAGCAGCCTCTGCCGACTTGGCCGCCACCTCTGTCACCTTCTCAGCCGCAGCCAGCTTTTCCTTCCCTGCTGCCAACTCCGCCTGGGCAGCTCGGCATGCCTCCTTATGTTGATCAGCCTCGACACTATACCAGTTCAGCTTCTTCTCGACGGTGGAGAGATCATCGATAGCCTTCTTTGAGCGACTCCGCTCCAGGTCACGAGCCTCCATGAGTTTCTTCGCTCACCCCTCGACATCGACGAGCTGCTTCTCCAGGTCTTTGACCTTCTGCTCGAGCACCCCATTCGCCCCGGCCTTCTGCTTCAGATCGGTCTTCAGAGATTCGATCTCGGTCGCTTGTTGCTGCTTGATCATTCCCAGTTCTGATAGCAGCCCTTGATGAAGAGGGCCTCAGCACCGATCTGCACCATGAAAAGAGGTCAGCTCGAAAAAAAAAGAAGAAGAAAAAGAAAAAAAAAGAAAAGAGAATAAGAAAGGAATAGCCCATCGAGTAAAGCTGGGAGAAGATGGTGCTGAGGACGTCGCTCAGCCGCATTCCGACCATATCCTGTCGGTCGCATTTCTGGATTGAGAAATCCATCATGCACTCAGCCAGTTCAGGGCTCCGGAGGAACGAGCTCTCTAGCCCCATCTTGAAGGGGAGATGGCGTCGCGCCTCCTCCCTCCTACTCTCTCCTGGAGTAGGCGGCCTCGCCCCACTAGCTGCAGGGCCCCTGGAGGCAGGCTGAGGAGCTGACACCGGTGTAGGCGGTGCCTCAGTCGCAGCCTTGGTCGTGGCCCGAACCTCCTCGTTCTAGATCTCGATCACAGGCAAACTCGAAGGACTGGAAGACGCAGCGGCAGCAACTGCGGCCCTTGCCCAGGCCACTACCTCAGGCTCCACAGTGGGGGCCGCCCCCTGATGACCGTGCCGCTCTGGGGCCATCTGGGCCTTTTGCTAGACCGACCCCGGCACTGCAGATGCAACCCTCTCCACTGGCATAGAGGCAGCTCGGGCGGCCCCTGAACTCTGACCGGAGGAGGTAGCAGAGCTCGGACCGGCCATCGTGGCAGGAGCAGTCGCGGGTGCGCCCTCGCCCCGCGCCCGCCTAGTCGGGGGCTCCTCAACCAGCCCGGTCGGTGGTCTGTTTCGGGTGATCGCCAGCAGGTCACTCTCTGTGAAAATCATCCTTGCATGCAAATCACACAACGGTCAGAGCCCGTAGGAAGCAATGAAAGGAATGTAAGGAAGAAAAAGAAAAGTTCATGTCGAACTCACCCAACCCATTTGTTGGGTCGACCATGGCGTCAGAAAGGTTCTGCTCTGATAACAGGACCTCGAGAGAAGGGATCTGAGCGGTGCGGAGCTGCTCGTAGTCATCCCAGTCAGCCGCATCAACCACAGAATTTCGGTTGGGGGATTGGTCCAGATCGCTCCAGACCACCACCCGGATCCATGGAGCTGTGCTCCCCTCTTTCATTTGGGTCGACTGGGTCTGGAGCGAGAGGACAAGGACCACCACCCGCATCAACCACAGAATTCCTTTGATGGAAGAGGGGAGCTCGAATCTAAAGCCCTTCGAGCGAGAGGACAAGGACCACCACCCGTCCTCAGTCGGGTGGTGCTTCAGGGCAAACAAAGCCCTGAACAAAGAGAACTGAGCAACATAGCTACCCCTTTGGACATGACCATAAAGGCCTCCACTTTAATAAAAAATGTCCAATACAGGATGATAAGAAAGGCATCTTAGCTTTTTCCCATTAAGCGACGAGTACATCATCCCAACACCATTTACGTCATTTGGAATTAAAAAATTCCTAGCCAATCCCATACATCCATGTCCTGGTCCCAAAAATTAACCTGAAAAACATGGCCCTCTCTGCTCACTCATGAGAATGAAGATTGGATGACCAATTTTATCCACAAAAAAAAAAAAGAACAACAAAGGATCATATATATATATATATATATATGATGTGGCGGGATCGCTGACATGAGAAAACCGACATGTGCCACATCAATGGAAGCCGCTGTGTCAGACGCCACATCAATTCTCCTACTCGGACTCCTCTGCCGAGCCGAGTTAAGCTCCCTCGAGACAACGAGTCGAGCTCCGTCCTCCGCCAGGTCGATCCCGCGAGCTCGGGATGCCTAGGCCAGAGCCGCACTCTGCCCTCCAGAGCGAGACCCTCGGAGATCAAGCCCTGTGGTCGGAGTCAAGCTCAGCCCTCCTCTGCCACGTGGAGCCTCTCCGAGCGTGAGCCCTCTGGACCGGGCCTGTACTCTGCCCTCTAGAGCGAGACCCTCGGAGATCGAGCCCTGTGGTCGGAGTCAAGCCCAAGCCCTCCTCTGCCACGTGGAGCCTCCCTGAGTGCGAGCCCTCTGGACCGGGCCCGCACTCTGCCCTCCAGAGTGAGACCCTCGGGGCTCGAGCCCTATGGTCAGAGTCGAGCTCTGCCCTCCTCTGTCACGTGGAGCCTCTCCGAGCGCAAGCCCTCTAGACCGGGCCCGCACTCTGCCCTCCAGAGCGAGACCCTCGGAGATCGAGCCTTGTGGTCGGAGTCGAGCCCAGTTCTCCTCCACCACGTGGAGCCTCTCCGAGCACGAGCCCTCTGGACCGGGCCCGTATTCTGCCCTCCTCCATCGAGACAACCCCACAAGCTCGGGGCATTTAGGTCGGAGCGAGCCCTACCATTCCAGCTCAATCCTAGCCCAGACATTGGCACCACCATCCCAGGACACCGGCGAGCCGCTCGAGGACAATGCTAGAGCACCTGCCAAACCGTACTGACCTCCTGCAGCCATCAGTTATACTAGAAATGGGAGAAACACACTGATCGAGGCGCCACGCTCCTCACCAACTACCTGGACCACCCGAGAGAGGAAGCCAACCAGGAGATTCGAATCCCAAGGGCAGCGACCTATCGATCGAGGTACTGCCAGGTTTCCCAGAATGAGACGACCAAGGAAAATGTCAGAGCACATGACAGCTCCCTTATCATGAATCAGGAAAGGCTCCTCGGGACACCGCCACATGTGCCTGACAGCCCGGTGGAGATCCCAAGACGGACGCCCAACGGTAACCTAGTTCATAAAAACTCGGAGGTAACAACCACAACACGGGCAAGGGCATAAGCCACGACACTGGAACACAAGTGCATGCTCCACCAAGAAGAGGAGCACAGCACCACCAGTATCCTCAAGCAAGGTCGGGTGGAAGGGCCACACAGAGACTCCCTCTAACCAGGCCACACTTTTCCCGACACACTTACATCCCACTCTTACACAACACACTCCTCCTATTGTGGAGTCCATCAAGAGGAGCTCGACCAGGAGAATCTGTTCCCCTGAATCGTCACTGACTTGACCGTCGGAGTGCCCCTACCGAAAATCCTGGCCCAGGTTACTAATCCCTGTTTTGCAGGTCCAAGACCAGAGGACCGCCAGGTAACGAAGGGAGCGCACTCCAGCACCGGCAGCAGCTACGGGCCACGATGATCTTGGCAGCAACAATATATATAAACCTAGAAAATATGGCCCTCTCCTCTCACTCATGAGAATGAAGATTGGATGACCAATTTTATCCCCCCCCCCCACAAAAAAAAAAAAAGACCAACAAAGGATCATATATATATATATATATATATATAACCAATTCTCTAGTGCATTGGAGAGGAAATCCTTGACTAATTCATGGTCATAATCCCATCAAATGTTGGTATGCACCGACCAAACACAAGCCACCTAAATCTAGCTTGCGATCGACACATTTTATAATTGTGCTTAGCGCAAGCTAATAAACATTAAATTTCTGGTTGAAGACATGTCATTCATAGATAACTCATTTTTAAGGAATTTGATAAGAGTATGAGATCTTCCAAAACATCTTACATATTTACACTAATTTTTTCATCTATATTTTAATCTTATGAATAAACTATATTTTACTATTTGTAGTTATTTTAATTTATAACAAATAAGCATGAAAATATTTTTATTCTGATAATAATGATTGAAATGATATTCTATTAGTTATATATTTACATTTCAAAGTAAATTGAGTTGGGCTCAAGCTGGGATGCAACTTGGGTCAGGCTCCACACTTTTGTGCTTGCTCAACCCATTTATCAGGTATATTGGGGTGAGATCGTATAAATTTGGTTCAGGATTGGATACTGAAAAAACAGCAGCCCAACTTCTCAGAATCTAAACAAGAGAGACATGGTCAACACTAAGAATTATCTACTTAAGAAGCAATTCATTGATAATTATGATGTTGCCATTCCATGACTAGTTGGATGCTATCATGAATTTATCCTAATTTTATCTATTTTTTGTGCTTGTCTCAGTTATCAAAGGAGGTTGTTCATTGTCTCGAAATCTGCATCGATGGCGAAGATGAGCTATAAGGGAAAAGCACCTATTAGGGTTTCTTCTGATCCTTTATGTGGGACGGGAGACAAGTTACTAAGTAAAGGAAAGGAGTCCGGACGACTGGATCTCCAACGGGTGAATGTGCTGATCAAGGATGGCATAGGGTCGAGGTCCCCGTCCTGCCCTGGTGATACCTAGATGTCGACAAGCTTCCTTCTCAACCGACGGCCAGATCTAATGCAGCGGAGGAAAAGGGAGCTCCCTCGGCTTCTCATACTAGGCTCAAATCCCTGATGGGGGACTCTTCAGCACCAAGCTCCAGGAGTAGGGAAGGAGCATTGGATATGTCCCATAGCTGGGCACAGGTGGTACAAGGGGTTCGCAAATTTAGATGGGAATCCTCGTGAGCCTCTTCGAGTGACATTGAGGCCCTGGAGGAGAGATTTTCCACGGTAATAACATTCTATGATGACGAGGTAAGTACCGCGAGATCTTCTCTTAAATTTGCACTATTGGAAAATTTTTTGGGAAGGGGACTTCCCTTGGAGTTCATTCAAAAGGAGCCCTTGGAGTTCATTCAAAAGGAGCCCTGGAGTTCATTCAAAAGGAGTTTAAGCTCCGCTGGGGGATCAAAGGTAACTTCAATGTTACCTCTCTTTTGGACGGTGTGCTGCTCTTTCAACTATCGTCTGAAGAGGATAAATTGAAGGTTCTCCTCAAAGGACCCTGGTCCCTGGCGAGTCAACTATTGGCCCTTGAGGAATGGTGCCCGAATTTCAGACCTAGCCATGATTGTATCAACTAGGTAAGGATCTGGATTCGAATGCCGGATTTGCCTTTGGAATTATGGGAGAAGGATAAGATCCTAAAAGTAGCTTCGGTTGCTGGTACTCCCTTGTTCCTGGATGAATGGACAGAAACGACCACAAGGATGGGTTATGCTAGAGTCTGTGTGCTTCTTAATGCCTCTTTACCTATTTGTCCGGGAACCAAACTGCGGGTTCGGGAGGATACCTGGTGGCAAGAGTTTATCTATGAAGAGCTTCCTGAAATATGTTACACTTGTGGCCACCTTAAGGCAGACCCAAACTCTGAATGTCAATGTTTGATCTTGCCCGAGCACCTTCTATCCAAGCCTGTTTATGGCCCTTGGATCCGTGCTGCGAGAATTTTGGTTAATCCTATGCCCATGGGTAAAACTGATAAGAAGGCTGCTAACTTTGATTTGGATGGCCAAAACTCTCCATGGATCCGGGTTACTAAACACACTAAAAGGACCTGCCCCCCAAGAATAATCCTATTATGATGGATGATCCTCCCCGAGGATCCCGGTTTGCTCCTCTGTACCATGATCTTGGGGATAATGTTAATCCTGTCAACAAGTCATCTACATCCTCTTTGCATGTTGCTGAATCAACTCCGGAAGGGGTGATAAAGGAGAAACAAAAGCAATCTCCTCTCAAAGGGACTTCGAAAGGAAGTCCCCCTAGATCTGAAGGCTGCCCATCCAAAGTTCTTATCCACGAGGAGGAGACACTCACTCAAGACTCCAGCAAGCAACTTGTCCTTTTTACACCAAAGTTGGCGAAGAAGAGTACTAATGTCCAAGAGATTTGGAGACCGGTCACACCTTCACTGACCTCAATTTCCAATACCATGATGGAATGTGATCTACCCCATACGACAAATTTGGATCAGCCCAAGGTTCAACTAAAAAAAATAAAGGTATGCACAACAACTATATTGCCCAACTTGCAAAGGCTATTAAAACCCAACCTCATGCTACTGATCAGGTACCATCCTCGCATTCTATTCTAGTTAATGTCCCAATTGCTAAGATATCGAATATCAAATCCCCCCTGGATTACTCCAATGGGGAGCACAGCTCCATGGATCCCAAATGAAGATTCTGGTCTGGAACTATAACGGAGCTGTGAAAGCCCCTTTTATAAATTATATAAAGAATATGTTACGTACCTATAATCCTAATATTTGTTGCTTTCTTGAAACTCGGATGTCTATCCAGGCTCTTGACCGTGTTAAGCATATCATGGGTCCCAAATGGCAGGTTTTCATGATTTCTGCTGTGGGCTTGTCTAGGAGTATCATTATTGTTTGGAAACTCGATCTAGGCCAACTAAACTTTATGTATACCAATAGACAAGTAGCTTTTGGAATCTTTATGCCTACCATGGGTCAATCTTGGATTATGGCCTTTGTGTATGCTAGCACCAAGGGCATTAAGCGTAGGGAGCTTTGGGACCAAATTCTTTTAGCCAACTTTATAGCTTTATCGATACTTGTTATTGGTGACTTTAATTGCATTCTCAACAGGGATGACAAGAAAGGAGGGAGACCTGTAAAGGAGACAAGAGATATTCAAGAATTTAATCTTTGTATTGCCAGGGCTGGACTTACGGATCTCATGTTTCAAGGACCCAGGTTCACATGGTGTAATAACAGAAGTGGTAATGCCAGAGTTTGGGAGAGATTGAATCAAGCTTTTGTATCACATAGTTGGCTGGCTTTATTTCTGGACTCAAAACTTCAGCATCTAGCTCGATTCGTGTCTGACCACTGCCCCATTCTGCTGATGGTTCTGACACATAACAGTCGTGCAAGAATCCCTTTCAAATTTGAGAAGATGTGGCTCAAGTGTGAAGGAGTCCATCAAACAATTACAAAGGCCCGTCACTTGCAAGTTTCGGGATCTCCTCCGGTAAGACTCTCTAAACTGCTCTATAAAACTAAGCATGCTCTGATTAAATGGAAGAAACATCTGGATAATATTTTTTGGAAAGGTCAAAAATTACAACAGAATATCTATGACCTTCAACTCAAAGAAACCTCTTCAAGGGGTCTTTCGCCTCAAGAACACAACTATCTTCTTGCTCAAATCAGGGAGTACAATGCAAATCTTCATGCCCAAGAGACTTTTTGGCATCAGAAGCATGGTTTTTGATCACTTCTCAAAACGGTGGCAATATCCTGACTTTCAATAGTCTGATGAGCTCTCCTTTGCTACTAATACTATTTTCTCTATGCAGAATGATATGCTGACTCAACCTATTACGGTGTAGGAGATTTCACAGGTTGTTAAGGATATGTCTTTGGACAAAGCACCAAGACTTGTTGGTTTCCAACCTCTCTTCTTCCAGAATTTCTGGTACATCATCCATCAAGAGGTTATTCAAGTGGTGTTCTGTGTTTAACCATGTTTCTATGCCTACTAGTTGGAAGAGGGCATTCATTGCTCTTATTCCCAAGAAAAGAAATCTTACTCTCATTACAGAGTATCATCCCATAAGTTTGTACAATACCACTTACAAAATTATCGCCAAAATCTTGGCGAACCGGCTCCAGTCCATTCTCCCAACGATTATCTCAATGGAGCAAGGGGCATTTGTTCCTGGCCGAAGTATCATGGAAAACATCTTGCTTGCCCAAGAAATCATGCACTCTCTTTACTCGGTGCCTAAGACTCGTGGATTTATGACAATGAAAGCAGACTTCGAAAAGGCCTACGACAAGATGCTTTGGTCCTTCCTTAATAAGGTTATGCACCTCGCTAGGTTCCACCACAGATTTATCAATCTGGTTACCCTGTGTGTTACCAACTGTTAATATGGCATCCTTATTAACGGAACTCCATCGCCGTGGATATCACCGACCAGAGGGCTTTGTCAAGGCTGCCCTTTATCTCTTTACCTCTTTATCTTAAGTACTAACATCTTCTCTAATCTTATGCATTATGCAATTAGCCAAAATTTGCTTAATTCCTTCGTACCATGTATTAATGGTCCAAAACTTTCGCACCTCCTGTTCGTGGATGATATGCTGTTGGTCACTCGGGCCACCATAGCTAATGCTATGTCTCTTAATGCGATCCTTGATGCTTATAATCGGATGTCGGGCCAAGCCATCAGTTTTTCTAAGTCTTTTATTACTTTCACCCTTGCTATTCTGACGACTACCAGGAGGAGAATTTGCTCGGCCCTCCACCTCTCGGAAAGGATAGGAAACTGGAATGATCTTAATGCCCTCCTCCCATATACAAAATTAACAACTGCTAACTATGACTATCTTTTTAATGCAGTTAATAAAAAGATTGATGCAGGGAAATGGAGATCTCTTTCCTTTGCTGGCCACCTTATGTTAATCCAACCAGTGCCATCACCGCTCTTTAATTATACTATAGCGGTGCTAAAAATTCCCACTTCAATCCTAATCAGACTTGAAAGACATATTCGCGTGTTCCTTTGGGGTCGTCCAGTGGATCGTCAAGGTTTACACCTTGTGTCGTAGGACAACATTTGCCTGCCCAAGAAAGATGGGGGTTTGGACATCAAGTTGCTGAGGGATAAGCAGCGTGCCACGTTTGCCAAGCTGGCAGCCTATGTTGTACTGCATCCATCATCCTTATGGGCCCAAACCATTGAGGCCAAATATTTGTTCAGCTCTAACTGGTACAACTATAAGAAGCCTCATAATTGCTCTTCGACTTGGGCTCATATTGCCAAGTGGGGTCACATTGTGCACTCTCATTTCATTTGGACCATCACCTCGAGGAATTCTGTTAGCCTTCTTTCTGACCCCTGGATGTCGCCATTGCCTCTTTCTGTCAAGCCAACTTATCTTAACATGGATATTGATTCTAGTGATCTTACAATTAATAAACTTATCTTGACTGATAGAACTTGGGATACTAATCTTTTGCACAATCTGTTTTCAACAGAAATGGTGCAGCATATCACTTCTATTCAACTCCTGATGGGTTTGTGGAGAGATCGTCTAGTGTGGCACCCCACGGGACAACAACAGGTCACCCACAAAGATATGTTTGCCCTTTTCCCTTCATCTAATGAGGTTAGTGTCCTTCCTTGTAATTGGATATGGAAGCTTTGTATTCCCATGACTACCAAACCTTTTTGGTGGAAGTTGGTGAGATGAAGACTTCCTACAAAAACTTTTCTTCACCAAAAAGGCATCATTCATGACAATCAATTATGTTGTGATGTCTGTGACTCGGAAAGTGAGGATCTGGATCATCTTTTTATTCTATGCTCATATGCGAAAAACTGTTGGAGTCTCTTGACATCCATCTATGCCTGGTTGTATACTTTTCATAATATTTCAGATATTCAATTGATTTTGTCTAATGCTCTTAGTGATGATTTTAACAAAGCAACTGTGGCCTTTGTAGTTTGGCAAATTTGGAAAGCCCAAAATGTAAGACTGTTTCAAAATCACTTCACCACTCATTCTCAACTTGCTAGAATCGTTCAAGCGTTTCGTATTGCCACTACCAATGTGGATCACCAAGGTGAGTTGAAGCATCACTCATGGAACTGGGAATGCCCTCCTTCATTATCCTTTCGTCGGAAGGTATCACATTCTGTCTGTTGACTTTCCCCACCCATGAAAACTCTTAAACTCAACTTTAATACTTCTGTCACGTCCGACACTACCTCTTTTGCTTATTTGATTCATGACTCCAAAGGCCTCCTCCTTCAGGCGGGTGGTAATATCATTAATAATTCTACCATTCTGATTGCGGAACTCATTGATGCGTGGTATGGTATCAAGAAGGCGATCATTCAATTGCAAGTTCATAACATCATTGTTGAAGGTGACTCCCATATTATGGTTGACTGGATTAATGAATTCGAGTGCCGCCGCCTGTAGTTGCTCATTTCCTTCAAGACATCTTGCTCTGGAGCTCTGCTTTCTCCTTCCAAATCCGCCATATTTTAGAGATGCAAATCGTGCTGCTAATTGTTTGGCATCATTGGCTCGGAATAGAAACTTCATAATTAATTACTCCAATGCTCCTTTGCCAAACTTGGCTTTTATCTTGTGGTTGGACTCCAATGGTATTCATAGTTCCCAAAATGTTTAATCACTATACACTCCTGCTCCTCACTGCTTCTGATGCTTCAAAGGGTACTACCACTACGCTCGGTTTGGGCTTATCCATCAAGAGTTTTCCAATCACATACGGCCGATCTTGATCCCTTCATCAACTCATCATGTTTGTTCTCACTGCTGGATTACAGCATCGCGGCTAGACTGCATATTGGTTCTAGAGAATTAGTTTAAAAAGGAAAAAACAAAAAAAGGAAATTAGAAAAAAAAAGGAAAAAAGAAATTGGTGTACGGTTAAAAGGAAAATAGAAACAAGAAAAATAAAAAAAGGAGGTCGACAAAGCAAAAATGTTGAAGAGCAAAAGAATAAAAAAGAAAAGAATAAGGAAAGGTTCATCAATTTTCTTCTCCTAATATCCGTTGCTGTTTTGCAGGTCTTCGGTTTGAGATTAAATTTCTCAACTAACTAGTCCTTGTTACCTCATGCTTTTAGTCATACAAAGCAATCCTCTGCAGCCCTTTTTCGTGCTGCTAGCACAGCCTTACAAGCTAAGTTTCAGGTGCCCACAATCTTTACTGGCACGTCTGCTTCGCTGTGGATGGATGATCTCAAGCGGCCTCATAGCTTTTCCTTTCTCTGCACTGTTTATCCATTCAGGATCCTCATCATGCTGCTCCTCAAGGAAATTATGAATGTCCTCTACTTTTATGGTTCCTTCTTCTATTGTTGGATGGTTTCCTCATTATGTTGCCTGCTATTACTGCTTGTTACTACACCTGCTACCATCAATTCTCATATTGGATTACTAAATAGCTATTTTAATGATGTGGTTTTCTCTCATAAGTTCTCCACTCGGATGCTTATTCTCACACTATTTGATTCGAGCTTCCTTCATTTCTGGTTATGGCAGTATAGGCTTGCCTATTGGGGGCTCGGGTCCTTTTCCACTGTGTCGCTTAAACTGACATCCATTAATTGCACTTTATTATGTTATGGTATGCTGCAACCTGTGCCAAGCTATCAGGTGACCCTCCTTTATGTCTACTGCTTTACCATTGAAATAATGGATGCTGGTTCTCTTTTACTCTTCCACATTTTCAGTTTAGATGCTATTTTACTTATATTCTACATTTCCTTCCTTATGGTTGAGGAAAGCTGGGTTTCTCACTTGCAACTCTTTAAGTTTATATACAATGGTTTCGCCATTGTATTCTGGGCTACTGTCAACAGGAATTACTGGTTTGTTGCTATGGCTATCTCATATATTTTCCTCACTTGGATGCTCGGTCTCATACTCCGTGATTCTGGGATCCTTCAGCTCTAGATGTGGCATTATAAGACAACCTATTTGATGTTTTGTTGTCATAACAATGTCCTGCTGAACTTGTCCTCCATTACATGGATTTCCTCCTGTCATGGGGTGATGCAAATTATTCGAAGATTTCCGCTGATGCTCGCTCCTGCCTTCAGCTCAGCCATTACATATATGGATGCTGCTTCTTCTTCTCTGTTCCACAGGTTCAATTGGGATGCTGCTTTACTTCTAAGATTCTACTTCTTCCTCCTTACAGTTGATGAAAATTTGGGGGATCACTTGCTACACTTTCAGTTTATGTATGCTGCGTCTGTCTTTCTCCTTTGATTTGCTGTAAATAGGGATTATAGGCCTTTGCTCCTCTCCACAGTTTTGTTTCTTTCCTTTCTATGTAATTTGGATCTCTTACTCTTGTATTTAAGCTGTGTTTAAGCAGTGTACCTGTCATCCTTTTAATATATCTCTGTCTCTGTTTGGGCTTTCTTACCAAAAAAAAAAAAAAAGAGGAGGTTATTCATTTAGCATTTAAGACACGTTCTTGGACCATTTAATTTTTGCACAGTTGTTTATAATCAAAAGGTAGAAAGGTTCATTCTCCAGCTTAATTCCTTATGAATACATTATAATTAATTTTAGAATTACATTAAAATGTTTTTTGTTAAAAAAATTTCATCCATTTTTTCAATATTGAGAATTTTTTTTTGCAAATCAAGAAGTTCATCAAACCTAAAAGGTTTTTTGTTGAAAAAATTTCATCCATTTTTTCAATATCGAAATTTTTTTTTGCAAATCAAGAGGCTCATCAAACCTACTTTCAAAATCTTTGACAAGTCGCCGGCCAATAATTTGACAACTCCCAGCAATTTAAATCCACTCTAATATAACTTGCTTAACCAACTCGGAGAGCTTCAACAACTCTCTCTCTCTCTCTCTCTCTCTCTCTATATATATATATATATATATCAATAATAGATTATGGGCTAGCTTCTTGGTCCTGCACCAATTATAACTGTTAATAATTACTGCCTCTTTGGATGCTCTTATATTTTTTTGTGATGGGTCCCATAAAGGAAGCATGGACCAATGGTGCGAAGCAAGAGATGTCGATGAAGGGGACATTGAAGAAGACAATCCATCCTTCAGTCCCAAGACTTCAATTTACCATCTAACCTAGACATGGAACTGTCATATTAAATGATATTTTAAAAAGTGAGCAAATAGATGATATGGCCTAGTGGAAACCAAAGCACAAGGAGTCATAGAACCTTGGGCATCTATTGATTTTATGAAGGTTATCCTGGATCTTGGAGAGTTTATTTTCCCTTCATTTCCTCTTTCTTCTATTCAAGGATACTACATTGCACTGAAAGATGGGACACAAGGAAACTAAGAATTGAGCTGATCAGTCATTGATTGGAATCCAGAAACAGAACCCATAGCCAAAATTAGACAAATCGTAAGGTGAGCACTCTGTTGTCTAAATTTCCCTATTTTGGATTCTCATGGACTTTGATCATGCTAGAAGCAATAATTGAATCCTACTGGAAGGAAGAAATGATTCTGGTCTAATAGCTTAGGCTTCTTCTTTATAGGAAAACAGTGACTTTGAATTGATTGCCAAAGCTAGCGTTGAAGCCAAATTTGTCACACATTGGGTTAAAGAAATCCATCAGTGATTTTGAAAGCAACAGAAGAAGTAATTACAAAGGAGTTGCTGTTCATTTTAATGTGAAAAACTAGTATAGGAACAGGAGCTGATAGGACACAACTAACCACTGTTTTACTTAAACCAATTCCATTCAATTTACCCAAAAAAAAAAAAAAAAATCCATCCAATTGATCTGCGACGGCCTCAAAATTTAGATGAGTATAAGCAGATTGGACACATCTTACCACTGTTTTACTTAACAATTGCATTCAATTCTCCTCGGGAAAAAAAAAAAAAATGCATTCCATTGACCTGCTAAAGCCTCAAATTCAGATGAGTATGAAACACCATAACCTTTTTTGTTGGGGGGCAGGGATCAAAACTAAGACACCGTCATTTAATTGAAGTCTTAACAATCATCACCGTACTCGATTTTAACATAACAACAACCTTAGTCAATTGTCGTCAACAGAGAAAACGAAAAAAAAACAGTAACCATTATCGAACATTAAACTTGATGTCCATCCCTCCAATACCGCATCAAAGAATTAAAAACAACCCATTACCACTCTCTCACCCCCCTCAAACCACCCAAAAAAAAAAATTCCTTCCAACATTAAAGTCGTAACTCGGTTAATCGAATTCTAATTCAATTATCTCTTTTATAAAAGGTATACAAAAGTACATATTTAATAGTAAGAGAGATCTACATAATTCAAATAAATAAAGGAGTCCAATTTTTACTAAAAAGAAAAAAAAAAAAGGAGTCCAATGACTCCTCCAAAAGGGTAAAAACACATATATAAATAATAAAATATAATCTAATTCACATCTACATAGAGTATATATAGATGCAGACATGATCTGATCTGATCTGATCTAATTTAATCCAGGGCATTGGGTCCCACACAGGCCTTGACCACCGGACTCCACACCCACTGCACCAGAAACCTCCTCCCTCCCCTCCCGTTGATGTTGTAGCTCCTCCCCTGCCCATCCTTGGTCACCTGCCCCGTGTAGCCCCCGCCGCCGCCGGTCCCGTAGACCCCCTCGCAGAGGTCGGCGATCTCAGTCGGCGCCGTCGGGTCCTCGCCGGCGTACCAGGCGTTCACCAGGGGGTTGGTCGACAGCTCCGCCAGCTCGTGCGCCACCACGCTCACCATCCCGTCCGTCCCCACGTCGCCGTTCGGAGGCCGCATGGCCACCACTCCGCCGCCGGCCATGTAGCTGGGCACGGCGAAGGGGTAGGCGCACACATCCGGGCACTGGGCACCGCTGTGGCCGATCCAGGCGTAGGGCAACGTGTGGCCCACCAGGGAGGGAAATGTGAAGTAGTGGAAGCCGCAGACGGCGCGGCAGAAGTCCTGCATGGCGATCTCCGGCGCGGTGAGGACGAGGTAGAGGCCGCGGCGGTGGTCGACGGGGAGGGAGGAGGCCTTGAGGGCGTCGGCAATGAGCTGCTGGACGGAGAGGCGGGTGAGGGAGCGGCCGCGGGAGGCGGCGAGGTCGGAGACCTCGGCGGCGATGGAGAGGGAGCGGGATACGTTGGAGCCGGTCTGGTCGGTGTAGAGGGAGACGGTGGACCACCACTGGGCGGCGGAGGGGGCGGGGGCGGAGGTGTCCGAGAGGGAGAGGATGAAGTCCCGGATGGGGGCCTGGAGGGCCGGAGTCCAACGGCCGTACCAGATGAGGTAGAGCCTCATGGGCGTCGAGAGAACGGGGCCCATGTGGTAGCGGAGGTTGACCAGGTCAGAGGAACCCTCGTACCGCTTGGAATCCGGAAGAAAGGCCGCCGCGCCGCCGCCGGCGGACGCTGAGGAGCGCTGGTGCAGGTTATGCGGTTGCTTCTGCTGGGGTGCATGGTAAGGGTAAATGCTTGCAGCGTAGAGGAGTGTCGGGAAGAGGAGAAGGGATAGAGAGATGAGGGAAAGAGGAGCGAGAGGCATTTTATGCTGCAGGAGTAGGATAAGATACGATAATGGTTTAAGTTAAAGAGGGAGGTGAAGGGGCTGTTTATATACAAGTAGAGAGAGATAAAGACAGTGGGTGGATAGTGAGTAGTAGCCAGTAGTGAGGGGGGGGGGGGGGGGGGGGGGGGGACACTGGGGAGAGAGTGATGAGAGAAGCATGGGCTGGCAAGAAGGGGTGAGGGAAGCTGGAGACAGCTGCCCCTGTGGGGCTCTAATTTTTAGGAAGAACAGGCAACTTCAAAAAAATGGGAAACTGGCATCGATGTTCGCGCACATGTTGAATTTTTATGGGTCCGTTTGAAAACGTTTCATGCGCCTCCTCATGCGAAGACTACAAAAATATTATACCAGCGCCAGATTTTGAAAAACGGCGTTGAACGTAACCGATGAGCTATCGTTTTGGCACTAGGTAGGTACGCCGGTCAGGTTCATCCAGGACCTCAAGCTTCTTGATTTCTATCGGATCATGACGAATTTAATTTATTTATATTAAATCGAATAAAAATGAACATGGTTGATCGATTGATGGATTAATATTTAAAAGATATAAGGTCGATCGGCATTCAAAAAGTATAAAATCGATCGATATCCAAGAAGCACAAGATCGATCGATGTCCAAGAGATACAAGATCGATCGATGTTCAAGAGGTACAAGACCGATCGATGCTCATGAGGTACAAGGCCGATCGATATCGAAGAAGCACATGACCGATCGACGTCAAAGAAGCGCATGGTTGATCAATGTCCAAAAGGTGCAAGGCCGATCGATGCCCATGAATATCCAAGAGGCATAAGGCTGATCGATGTCCAAGAAGCATAAGGTGGAACGACGTCCAAGAAGCGCATGGCCGATCGACGCCCAAGAGGCCCATGATCGATCGATGCCCAAGAGGCGCATGGTCCATTGATGCCCAAGAGGCGCATAACCGATCGATGTCCAAAAGGATCAACGCCCAAGAAGCGCATGGCCGATCGATTCCAAGAGGCGCATGGCCGATCGATGTCCAAGAGGCGCATAGCCGATCGATGTTCAAGAGGCGCATGACCGATCGATGCTCAAGAGACATAAGGCTGATTGATGTCCAAGAGGCACCAGGCCGATTGATGCCCAGAGGTGTGGGCCGATTCATATTCAAGGCTGACTTAATGAGTCAATCATGATGTTATATTGACCAATGTGATACAGTCCATATCGTCTGCACTCTTTGACCAACTTAACTAATGACGAATGTTCTGTGCACGTGATGGCTCACTAACGAACTAATCGTTTACAGCTTGCTTAACTGAATTCGGTTAGGATCGTATCCTATAAATACCGGTGAGTAAGGGACTTCCGGGAGGTAAGTGGGTTCTAGCAGTAGGAACTCTCGCAGACCCTTAATTCAATTTTCTCTCAGACCTCATTTGTTTAAGTCCAGACTCTGTGATTGACTTGAGCATCGGAGTGTCCCCTCACCGGAACCTCTCCGGTGAGTGGATTTGCTTGCAGGTTTGGCTGGCGATCATTTTAGTGAACGAGAGCATTCATCAAATGAAGAAGAACAGATAGATCTGCGGATGAAGCCATCTTCAAGCAATCTTATCGAAGCTTGGGCATCACATAAATCTGGATATAACAGATTGGCACGCCAAGTAGAGGCTCGATAAAAGAGTTTACATAAATTTGAAGGAAAAATAGTGAAAGATAGAGCACGAAACTTTCCTGCTGAGGAGACTCATCATTCGCCTAGAGAGAATGATCTTGTCCCGAATGGAGTTGATGCTATTCCTACTAAAAACTTGGATCAAGAATAGCTAGGGATTCTTTTGAGCAAAGTGGAAGTACTCACTGTGGCAGTCCAGAATCTTCAAGAAATAGATGTAAATGGAGAGCAACGACCCACTGCTTCAAGGAGTAGCCGGCGATCACCTCTTCATATAAGTTGGCGTCCAGATCCAAGTCGACGTTCTCCTTATCAGCACTCTTCAGGACGTCATTCTCTCATGAAGCGACATCATCGATCCCATGATCGTGTGGAAAGATGGGATAAGGGGAAGCGCCCTCGGACTTATTCGACATCTTCTAGCAAATCAACCCCTGAAAGTTCTCAGTGAACTCCAGATGCTGGAAAGACTGATCACTTTGCAAAGAAATTTCAAAAGTTGAAATTACAGATCACTAGGCTTGGCAAACAAAGGAAAACAGAAGATATGATCTCCACATGTGATACTCAGCCATCTTTTCCCAAGAAGATAATGGAAGAAAAGATTCCACATCATTTTAAAATTCCTCAAGTAGAGCCATACGATGGATCAACTGATCCTCTCGACCATCTGGGCAATTTTAAAGCCCACATGTTAATCCAAGGAGCATCGGATGCACTTCATTGCCTTGCTTTTCCAGCAACTCTTAAGAAAGTAGCAAGGATGTGGTATTCTAGTTTCCAACCAGGCACTGTTCATTCTTTCAGTCAACTGGAAAGGTTGTTCATCTCTCATTTCAGAACCAGTCGAAGGATGCTAAGAAACTGAGATAGTCTTTTCTTTATTCAGCAACAAGAATGAGAGACTTTAAGAGATTATGTAGCCAAGTTCAATTCTGCCATGCTAGAGATTCTGGATCTCAATGAGTACATGGCGATGTCAGCTATGAAAAAAGGGTTACGAGCCTCCAGGTTCACGTTCTCTTTAGATAAAAAGTTCCCAGTCAGCTATTCCAAACTACTGGCTCATGCCTAAAAATATGCTCAGGCTAAAGAACAAGCCTTGAGCTGACACCAGGTATAAAGAAAATCGGTGTTGAACAAGAAGAATACCTAGAATGATGGACTTCGTTCCCCTATAGATCGACCAATTCAATGGCAAGCTCAAAAGCCGAAAAATTCGATCGGCAAAGGCTATGTCAACGGGTTTGATGCCTACACCCCCTGACCCTTCCAAGAGAAAAAAATACTTATGGATATAGAAAAAGAAAATTTTCTTCAAAGGCCAAGGCCAATGAGCACTCCGATTGCCATGCGCAATAGGGCTAAATACTATCGATTTCACCGTGATCACGAATACACTACAAAAGAGTGTATTCAATTAAAGGATGAGATTGAAGATCTGATCAAGTATGGTTATTTGGGCAAATATGTTCATAATCAAAATCAAAATCGATCAATTGAAGCAATGGCACCAAGGCCGACAGTCCCGAGATTGATTACTGATCGCACAGAGCTTTCCAATCAACAACTGATTGACAGTATGGTCGGCATGCTTCACCACCAAACATTTTATAAAGATGACGAGGCTCCAAAAAGACTCTGAAGGAGCATCAGCTTTTTTGACGATGATCTACAAGGAATTCAAATGCCACATGATGACCCTGTTGTGATTTCTGCAATAATTGTAAATTATGATATATACCAAATTTTGATTGATAATGGAAGTTCCACTAAGGTTTTGTTTTATGATGCTTTTGTCAAAATGAACTTACCTATTGACAAGTTACGAAGAACTCGTGTCCCGTTAACTGGATTTGGTGAAAACTCCGTAGGGGTAGAAGGAGAAATAGTGCTCCTTGTGACCCTCGGAATAGTACCAAAATAGAAGATTCTCCATCTCACCTTTATGGTTGTTCGGACGTCTTCCGCATATAATGCCATCTCAGGGCGACTCGCCTTGAACAAATTGCAGGCCATTGTATCTACTTATCATCTATTAGTACGATTCTCGATCCAAAATGAGATCGAAGAAGTGAGAGGAGATCAACAGATGGCTCGTCAATGTTTGATAATTCAGAATCAACGACCAATCAGTGGATTAACTCCAGAGCAAATAGATCCTCATGATCGGACTGAAGTAACGGGAACTCCAGTGGAAAGAACTATTCCCGCACCCTTGGTGAAAGATGATCCGACTAAAACTGTTCAGATTGGAAGCTCTCTTGATGAAGATCAAAGGCAAGAATTGACCGACTTCTTGCAAAGGAATGCTGATATATTTACCTGGATAGCCACCGATATATTAGGGATTCCCCCCAAAATAATTACACATGAGCTTAAGGTAGACTCGTTGAGTCGGCTAGTCCATCAGAAAAGGAGGAATTTTGCCCCAAAAAGGCAAAAAATTATCAATGAGGTGGTAGCCAAATTACTTGATGCCGGATTCATCAGAAAAGCTCACTATCTTGACTGGCTTGCCAATGTAGTTATGGTAAAGAAATCCAATGGGAAGTGGAGGATATGTATTGATTATATAGATCTTAACAAGGCATGTCCTAAAGATAGTTTCCCTCTATCCAAAATCGATCAACTTGTTGACGCTACTACAGGGCATAAGCTATTAAGTTTCATGGATACTTTTTTGGGATATAACCAATTACGAATGAGTCCAGAAAATGAAGAAAAAACCTCTTTTGTTACAGATCGAGGGATATACTGCTACCGGGTAATGCCCTTTGGCCTAAAAAATGCTAGAGCTACTTACCAGAGGTTAGTAAACAAGATCTTTGAGGATCAGATTGGTAAGACCATGGAGGTGTACATAGATGATATGATTGTCAAGAGTACTCAGGACGACGATCACATCAAAGACCTACAAAGAGCCTTCGACATGCTTCGGGAGCATTGAATGAAACTAAATCCAACTAAGTGTGTTTTTGGTGTAACCTCCAAATTTTTTTTGGATTTTATGGTTACAAAACAAGGAATTGAAGCTAATCCAGAAAAGATCCGAGCCATATTAGATATGAGGCATCCTGCTAATAAGAAGGAGATTCAATAAATAAGAAGGAGATTCAATAATTGACCGGATGGATCGCTTCATTAAGTCGCTTTATATCCCGTTCGGCCGAAAGGTGCTTGCCTTTCTTTAAAGCCTTGTGACAATCTAAAGACTTTGATTGGTCGGATAATTGTCAGCGAGCATTTGAGGAGCTTAAAAAATATCTGATGAATCCGATCCTGTTATCCAAACTAGAAGAAGGGGAAAGTCTGTATCTTTACTTGGCTGCATCCGATGAAGAGGTCAGCTTAGTATTAGTAAGGCAAGGATCTGATGGATCACACAAGCCCATTTATTATATCAACAAAGTTCTTTATGATGCTGAGGTAAGATATCCAAAACTTCAAAAAATTGTTTATACCTTGATCATATCAGCAAAGTGGCTCAGACCTTACTTCCAGTCCCATTCGATTGTCGTACTGACTGATCAACCTCTAAGGACTGTTTACGA
Organism: Areca catechu; assembly: GCA_021397845.1. Lineage (NCBI taxonomy): Eukaryota > Viridiplantae > Streptophyta > Magnoliopsida > Arecales > Arecaceae > Areca > Areca catechu. The sequence continues at coordinate 145,442,564 of CM038049.1, read as the reverse complement.
TGTCTTGATACATCTGGCCGGAAGGCAAAGTGGGCAGTAAAGTTGAGTGAGTTTGATATTACATATTAACCCCGCTTTGCAATGAAAGTCAAGTGCTGGCTGACTTCATTGCCGAATGCACTTGGAATGACAATGAGGATGATGTTCTGGTGATAGTTGAAGAGGAGAAGAATGATATCCCTTGGATTCTTCGTGTAGATGGAGCTTCAAAATCTTCTGGTTGTGGAGCTGGTTTAATTTTATCCAGTTCTAGTGGAGATGTCATGGAATATGCTCTTCGATTCTCTTTTAGAACTTCTAATAATCAAGCTGAATATGAGACCCTTTTGGCTGGCCTAAGAATTGCAAAGGAGCTAGGTGTTCGAAGATTGAAGGTATTGTCCGATTCTCAGTTAGTTGTAAATCAAGTAAAAGGAGATTTTGAGGCCCGTGATGCGACCTTGGCCCTATATTTGGGAAAAGTTCAAGAACTAAGGTCCTTATTTGATTCCTGGGATATCAGCCATATCCCTAGAGCTGAAAATTCCCAAGCTGATTCATTATCTCGGATAGCCACTTCGGCACCCGATTCAATGGATCGAACTTTTGTGGAACATTTAGAAATTCTCAATATTTCTAAGGATAACCAAGAAAAAGTCCTTCAAATAGGATAAGAATCAAACTCGATGAGCCCTATAATCAGATATTTGATCGAAAAGATTTTACCAGAAAACAATATGGAGGCCAAGCAACTTCGTAGGACTGCTTCTCAATATGTCATTTTGGATGGTTTATTATATAAAAAATCATTTTCCCAGCCATTATTAAAATGTTTGTCCCCTTCGGATGCTAAGTATGCTCTAAAAGAGGTTCATGAAGGTATATGCGAAGACGATCTAGGAGGCAGATCACTGGCCTATAAAATCATAAGGCAAGGATATTATTGGCCGCCTATACAGAAAGATGCGATGAATTTTATGAGGAAGTGTGACCCCTGTCAAAGGTATGGTAATATACAAAGATGTCCTGCTAGTCATTTAACATAGTTGACTGCTCCCTGGCCATTTGCTCAGTGAAAAATGGATATTTTTGGTTTGTTTCTCCCAGCCTCTAGACAATAAAAATTTTTGATCGTAACCATTGATTATTTTACCAAGTGGATAGAAGCCGAGCCTTTAGCCCAAATTACTGAAACTAAAGTTGAGGCGTTCGTTAGAAACACCATCATATATAAATTTGGGATCCACCATGCAATTATCACTGACAATGAGAGATAGTTCGACAATTAAAAGTTTGGTAATTTTTGTGCATGATTCCACATTCTTCACAAATTAACTTCCGTTGGACATCCACAAGCAAAATCCTAACCGACTGATCAGGGCAAACTTGTCCCAAATTCGGAAGGTCCCTATCATGTTACTGAAGTTATGCGACCCGGGACTTATCGAATTGAAAGCCTAGATGGCTATCACATGACTCGACCTTGGAATGTAGAAAATCTTCATAAATATTATCAATAAAATGATTTTCCTTTCTTACAATTCTTATCTGAGAAAAAACATTTGATGTATCCAACAAACAGAGTTGGTCTGACTCACCAACTCATCGGTATGACAATATTGGTATAACTAATTAACTGAAAGGTTGGCCTAAAATACTAACCACGATCTGACAAACAGTGTTGGTATGACTCACCGACTCATCGGTATGACAATATCAATATAACCAATTAATTAAAAGGTTGGCCTGATACGCCGACCGCAATCCGACAAATAGAGTTGGTCAGATCCACCATCTCATCGGTATACTAATATCGAAATAATCGATCAACCAAAGGGTTGACTTAACATGTCGATCATAATTAGAAAAATATGGTTGGCCTAATCTACCACTTCATCGATATTGTTACATCATTATGTCTGAAGCATTAGAAGAATGATATAACATATTGATCCTGAATCCACTATTATAGTTAGCTTAATGTGCCAACTGCAAAATGCCAAGTTAATCTTATCCTTGGTATGTGTGAAGCAGCATTATTGGCTTCTTGAAGATTATCACGGCAGACAAAATTAGTTTGTAAAGTTTAAACTTGATATTCTCTAGAAGGAAAGAAAAGATTTCATTGATAATTGATTGAAAGGAAATATTGGTTCGTCAAGAGCATACAGTAACAAGTACTATTCAATTTTTTCAATTGGATTGGGTGTCAAGGCAAGGGCAGTCGTCTCTTGAACTGGTTCTCCTTCAGCTAGAGGGACTGTTGGATCATTGATCAATTTTTTCGCCTCATCTTCTTCCATGATATTGTCTATGGTAATATAAGAAATATCGAGATCAGGATATAACTTTTTGATCTTCTCGATATAATCTTCAAAGCCAATCCTATAACCTTCTATCCTTGCTTCATCTATTTCATCGTTAAAGGCTTAGGATTTCTTGAACTTATCAACTGCATGAAGGCTCTCTTAAACCACCAAAATGATCTTTTGTTCAGCTTGTTCTAGTTTTTGTTCCCGAAGAGAAACTTTCTCTTCCATGCTAGACTTCTGAGCCATTATCTCAGCGTAAGCACGGTTCCTCTTCTATGGTTGTTTCTTCCATGTGAAGCTTCTTCCTCCTTTCTTTTGCATTAGCTAGAAGCTTCATGACATCGTCTTCGATTGTTTTTATTTATCTTTTCAACGAAAAGTTTGGGAGATAGTTTTGACTAATCTTGATTCTAAGGCCACTCGACATGCATCGGCCTTATCTCTCTCTCTTCTCTGACCAATGTCAATTGATTTTGGAGGTCAATTTGAGAGTCAGTTGATCTGAGCAAGCTTTCTTCGATCATGGAAATGTCATTTATAAACTGGTAAAAGGAATGAAGATAAAATTAGAGACAAAAGTAGAAAATTCTTCGAAGAGGAAGTTGACATTTATCTTTAGTATTCCTGGATAAATTGAGAAAAAAATACCTCCCGCTCAGCGCTTGTGAGTTGCTTCCTAGTCCTGCCGAAGAATGGTGGATTGCAACACTATCTTAGCCAGTTTTGGGTTGTCAAAACTTGCATCTGCTACGAGAACATGAATGCCCTTGTCAACCTCCGGTTCGGATATCATTTTCGTCATCGGAGCTTTACCATTTTCCATTGGAGACAAAGTTGGTCTATTAGACGGGCCGCTCTTTGGATTTCTCCACGAAGGATCGGGCAAATGTGGCTTTTCATCATCAAAAGAATATGCAATGCTCGTAGGTGATTCCTGTTTAGTGGAAGTCTTGGAAAGGCTTTTCGATAAACAAGCTATTTTCACGTATATTCTTTGTTCTCTGAATCGCATGGATTTGGCTCTTTTCTTGAGTGCCTGACGAAGTATCTCACTATCTGGTTTCATCTTCAAAATATGATGAGAACTCCTCAAGGTTTCTCGAAACAAGGTGTCTGGGGAAGAAGATGCTCAAAATGTTAAAAATGAAATTGGCTAGAGAAGCAGGCCCAAAATCCCTTTATATAAAGAGTACCGATGATCAGGATTTATGATCCAAATCTCGATCAGCCTCGAGATTGTGATACATATATGTCCCTGATTTGATGGGAATTCATGTGCCGTTACTGCTTTTCAAAAAATCAGTATGGAAAGAGAAAAGACTGAAATTAATTTAAACTTGAATGGTGTACGGTTTCTGGAATATTAACTGGCACGATTTCATGATATGCAGAATAACTACCCCTCCAATAGGAATGTGACATTTGGTGAGAATGATACGCCTTTTTATTATTATTATTATCATATATCAAAATCGATATTTGGTAAATCCGATCAAAAGATCGGATTACTATAGGCTTCAATGGCCTGAGATGGTATATTGCCATATTATCCTTAAGGGCCGACTGATTTGAAGTGATAAGCTCCCTTAATGATATGACGATCAATAATCGGGTAACTATATTTTCAAGAAATTTTTGGTGACAATGATTTTGGGTTGTCAGACTTTTTTCGAATGAGAAATTATTTTAATCAAGTTTTTCAAAATATACTAATATTGTTTGTAATTTGGTAATTCCATATGGTTGCTCATTTTATTCGGAGACTTCATGATCTAATGGATTTTTGAGACATTTATTTCTCACACGATCCGATGATCCCATACTTAAAAAATTATCTTACTTATAAAAGTTTGTCGAATAATTTACTTTATTAAGTGTTTAACTAAAATCTTTCAAAAGGATATTTGCTTTGTTTAAAGTTCAACAACCTTTGTTTTAAAAAATTAAATAGGTTGATTTGCTATATTGGTCAGCATTCATTGTATGGTCGTATGATTTGAAAGATAAGAATTAAAGAAATTTTTTCATTTTATATTAAAAGTAGAACAGACTAGTACATTAGTTACATAATTAACTTTCTAGGTATGTTCAACTGTCATTACATTGGCTTCTTCGGTCTGTTCTGGAGTGGAGATTGGTACTGCTTCTTCTTGAGTCATGATATCTACTATCGGCTCTTCAATTTAATGTTCAATTTATTCTTCACCCTGACCTTCTTCATCAGATTCTTCCATGATTTTGGAAACATCCAGGTTAGGGTAACATCTTTTACCTTATCTAAGCAGTCTCCATAGCCGATATCATAACTTTCGACCCCCGCCTCATGGAGCTTATCTTGAAAAGTCGATGATTTTTCATAATTTTCAACGACCTCTTTGGTAGCTTGTTCTGCTTTTTTCTCAACTGCTGCAGCCCTTTCTTCGGCTTTAGTTATAACCAATCGAAGTTTTTTCTTTTTCTTCTTAAAATTCGATTCGGCATAGGCTAATATGGATTGAGCTGCCTTGAGCTCCTTCTCCAGAGCTGAAGTTTGGGCTGTACTTTGTTCTAACTTATTTTCTATAGCCAATTTCAACTCTTCAACAAGCTCTTTGTCCGCCTTGGCTACGTCTATCTCATTACGCATCACCTGGTGGAGTAGGTCAAAGCTCTTTAAGCTTTCTTCCATTATGGTGATTCCATGGACAAGCTGCATATGCTGTAACTAATTTGGTTGGATTTTGAAAAGATCATTTGATCGATTATTTGAAGCAAAGTTTAGTATTGTACCTTGAGTATGGTAGAGTGAATTGACAAAATTATTTCATCAATCTGCTGGGATTCGGTCATCTCCTAGTCTTTTGGAAGAATAGTGGCCTTCATAAGGCGACGGGCCAATTTTGGATCAGTCAGACCCAATTCCTCTATATAAACATTAAAATTGATGGTGGAATCTTTTGCGGAAGGCATTTCTTTTTCCTCCACCATCGGAGCTTTCCCTTTGTTAGCTTGGCAAGGGGGGATGACGACAGGTCGATAATCGAAACTCTGGCCGATCGCCTCTCCTGTGAGGGAGGCTGAAGAGAAGTAGAAATAGGCACATCATCGTCATCCAATACACTTGCTATTAATATCGGAGACTTTGGTATCGATGAAGTGGCTGGTTTTGGTTTTCTAGGCTTCTTGGCCTTTCCTCTCCTCTGATCAATCGAAGAAGCCATGGTTTTCCTCTTCTTCGACATTTGTCGAAGTCTCTGAGCAACCATCATGATGGTTGTGTCTATATAATCCGACAAATTAAATGTTAAATTTAATCATCATCAGATAAGTGAAAGGATACTATCGACGTGAGATACCTAAAGAATGTTTGGGGTTGATGTCAGCTGAATATAATCTCCTCTTGTTGAGAAGCTCTTTTATCAGGAGAATCTCCATTCCCATAAGCTTCTCAAAGTCCTCTTTGTCTGCTGTTAATATCTTTTTTGCCATCATTTGGAGTTAAATGGGATTCCTTATGACTAATGTTAAAATCCCAGGGAATCTTAGAGATTATGTAAAAGAAGCAGGGCTTCTAGCCATGAATGATTGAAGGAAGCCCAACAATGAATTTACGATCATGGCGAGGGTTGATCACCCATCACCCTTGGCCATGAAAATCCCTTTTCAACACAAAAAGGGCAGTAAAAAGAAAAGTTTTGGGTGTTATCTCTGCATCTTTACAAAGGATCAGAAAGGCACAGATTATTCTAATACTATTGGGGGTCAGTTCGGCAGGGAGTACATGATATAACCTAAAGATTTGGATGAAGAAAAGATGTAGCGGGAATCTAAATTCGGCTTTAAGGTGTTCTTCATAAACTGCCAGACATACTGGGGGTGGCTGATCTATTCGATCTTCGGAGCTTTGAGTGATCACTATAAACTCATTCGAGATATTATAATATCTCTGTAATGTTAGAACCCTATGCTCTTTTAGGGAGGTCCTAACAGTGTCTATTCTAACTGATTCGGCTTGGCTTTTCTTTTTCTAAGAGGTGGAACCTTCAGGTTTATCGGTATGGCTAACTTCTATGATCCTAGCCATGAAGAAAGTAGGAGGAAAAGAAGATTAACTTGTATCAAAAGGAAAAGAGAAAGAGAAGCCGGCCTGAGAAAAGCTCTGCTCCTAAAGGATGAAAAATTGAGATGGAAGAAAACCTATTTATTTGGAAGAGATGGTGTTTATATAGTGGCATACGATGGTTAAGATTTCTCTCTCGAATTGCGAGACTAATTCTGATTGTGCCATATGTCCTTGATATCCGATGGAAAGATACGACTCTTCGGGAAATCGAAGTGACCATTCATGATCCGACGGCAGATATATCTGTGATACGACACTTGCATTTATTCTACGATAGCAATCTTTCAGCTTTTGTAAGCTTCTAAATTGGTAATGATGACAGTTGACTGTGATATGATTGTCAGTTTTGTAACCGCTTTCCTAATGAAAGATCGACACGTCATCAAGATGCTCTGTTTGAGAACATGGGCATTAAAAAAAAAAAAGGAAAGGAGGGAAGAAAAAGTAGAAGGTACAAATGTATTGTATTTCCTTTCTTCTGACAGCTTCTGACATTCATTTAATGAATTCAGAAGCTGGGGGACTAGTATTGGGTTATGACAAATTTGATCCATTTGTGCTAGGTCGAATGAAATGAACATGGTTGATCGATTGATGGATTGATGCCCAAGAGGCGTAAGGCCGATCGGTGTCCAAAAGACGTGAGGTCGATCGATGCTAAAGAGGCACAAGGCCGATCGACGCCCAAGAGGCACATGGCCGATCGACGCCCAAGAGGCGCATTGCCGATCGATGCCCATAAGGCACAAGGCTGATCGATGCCTAAGAGATACAAGGCCGATCGATGCCCAAGAGGTACCAAGCCGATCGATGCCCAAGAGGTGCGCGGCCGATTGATATTCAAGGCCAACTTAATGAGTCAACCATGATATTATATTGATCAATGCGATATAGTCCATATCGTCTGCACTCTTTGACCAATTTAACTAATTACGAATATTCTGTGCACGTGATGGCCCACTAACGAACTAACCGTTTACAGCTTGCTTAACTGAATTCGGTTAAGATCGACCCTATAAATACCGATGAATAAGGGGCTTCCGGGAGGTAAGTGGGTTCTAGCAGCAGGAACTCTCGCAGACCCTTAATTCATTTTTTCATCAGACCTCATATATTTAAGTACAGACTCTGTGACTGACTTGAACATCGGAGTGTCCCCACCGAAACTTCTCCGGTGAGTGGATTTGCTTGTAGATTTAGCCAGCGATCATCTCAGTGAATGAGAGCATTCATCAAATGAAGAAGGGATAGACCTGCAGGACAAAACCATCTTCAAGCAATCTTATCAAAGCTTGAGCATCGCATCAATCTGGATACAACACTACTTATCTGGTTAAGCAATATATATTATAAAATAATAATGATTGATTATATTTATTATGTAAGTTTGCATTTTTAAAGCATCACATTATAGATATTTGAAGTTATTAAAGTAATTAGTACAATACTATAATATTTATTATTTAAAACACTGATTGAGATCTCAATTTGCTTGTCATAATTCTTCTTTTGGCCGGAGGTATTTTAAAAGTTGAGGTTAAGCTAGAAAGATTTAATATCTCAATTATGATTAATCGTATATTGCATAATAATTATAACGGGGTATCATGTGGTCCACCATTATAAGCTCTCAATCACAACCATTGCAAAATATATGGATGTTTGTGATTGATTGGGAGACTGGACGTCCCCGGTACAAACTCCAACACTCTTTTCCCACGTTATGATGGTCCCGGGAGCTCAGTAGTGGACGGCAGCCGCGTGGTCCCCATCGGTGTACCCCAGAAGTTTGAAATAATTGTACTAACCGTCCAATCATCATCGGACGGTCCTGGTGGTGGGCTCCAGGCATCTCATTTGCCTCAGTATAAAGGAATCCAGCCACCCCGTGCCAGGTGGCGACGCGGAACGGCCCCCACAAGGAATAAATAAGAAAAGAATATTTCTTAGAATGGGAAACGTAAATGCGCGACCACCGCTAAATATATCCGAACGGTGGCTAGACACCAGCCTGTTCCCATCCCCACCTGAGATGTTTGTATACAAGAGGTCGCATATATATATATATATATATATATATATATATAAAAATATACGGTACATGCAAAAGAACAGCTAATATTTAATATATATATATATATATAATATAATATAATATAAGGTACATGCCAAAAAAATAGCTAATATTTATATCACAAGAAACACAAATTGTGAAATAATGAATAATACTGGCTATTATTTTTATTTATTATTATATATGTAATATAATGATATGAGCCTATTAAATCTGCTTAAATCCAGGACAACTCGCTTGATGGATTGAGTTGGGTCCCAAAATTAAATACGTATGTTATCTTGGATTTATATAAATATAGTTCGAACCAAGTTTGATTTTTTTACATTTTTAACAATCCTAGTTATTTACATTATATATGTTTATATTTTATTTTTATATGTTTAGTTTGTTGGTTAAGTCATCATGGAAAGAATCAAGAATAGCTAGGGTTATTGACTTGCCTCCTCTTATATTCCCCACTAATCCACCTCTATATTAATTTGAAGGAAAACAATCTATTTTTCCTTGATGTCAATACTATTGTCATCACGATCACATCACAGAGTTCTCTGAATATGTCACTGGTTGATAAGATGGGCACGGATCCTCTATGGTATCGCGATGCACTATATGATACGGTGCATCGTGCAATGAATGACTATGTATAGACATATGCGACGTGTATTGTATGGTTCGTGTCCAAGTTTGGCTGTCTATTGTACGATAGGCAGTATGTATAGTGTATCGCAAAGGATTTGCTCGTGGTTAGAATTCAAACTAGGGTTTAGGATCTTGAGGTGGAAAACCTTCTGAGCGATGGATTGAAAAGGCTTTCTTGCAGTCCAAAGTGGAACTCAATCCTCCTCGGCAATGAGGCTACCACAGACTCTAGGGAGTGGAACTCAATCCTCTTCGGCAACGAGGCTGTCACGGACTCTGATTTTGTCATCTTCACCAATGCTATCATTTTCTCACCACCCACATGATAATCTAGTTGGAACAGGTCTTGATTTTGCAATGATATGTTCCAAGTTTGAGTAATGACTCTTCCCGATAATTTGAATAATTCCAATATAAATCTTGGGACTTGGATGTGGAGGTATTGGAGTAGCTAGGGGCTTTGCCCTTACAGGAACTATCGGTCCTAATGATCGAGTTGGCACAAGGTGGTACTAGGATAATGTACTCATCCTCATGCTAGGGAGGGTCATGTTCAGCTCGAATTAAATACTTCTTGATAGAGTATGACTCTTACAGGAATAGCTAGTACCAAAAGTCCTTTCATTTTGCTGGGAAAAAAAAAAAAGAGCTGCCATCTTCTTCGGAACCTGTTGTATCCAGATTGATGTGATGCCCAAGCTTTGATAAGATTGCTTAAAGATGGATTCGTCCTACAGATCTATCCCTTCTTCTTCATTTGATGAATGCTCTCGTTCACTGAGATGATCGCTGACCAAACCTGCAAGCAAATCCATTCACCGGAGAGGTTTCGGTGGGAGGACACTCCGACGCTCAAGTCAGTCACAGAGTCTGGACTTAAATAGATGAGGTTTGAGAAAAAATTGAATTAAGGGTCTGCGAGAGTTCTTGCTGCTATAACCCACTTACCTCCTGGAAGCCCCTTATTCGCAAGGATTTATAGGGTACGATCCTAACTGAATTCAGTTAAGCAAGCTGAAAACGGTTAGTTTGTTAGTGGGCCATCACGTGCACAGAACATTTCATCATTAGTTAAGTTGGTTAAAGAGTGCAGACGATATGGACTGTATTACATTGATCAATATAACATCATGGTTGACTCATTAAGTCGGCCTTAAATATTAATCGGCTGCGTATCTCTTAGGCATCGATCGGCCTGGTGCCTCTTGGGCATCGATCGGCCTTATGCCTCATGGGCATCGATCGGTCTTATGCCTCTTGGGCATCGATCGACCTTGTGCCTCTTGGACATCGATCGACCATGCACCTCTTGGACATCGATCGGCCATGCGCCTCTTGGATGTCGATCGGCCATGCACTTCTTGGACGTTGATCGGCCTTGTGCCTCATGGGCATCAATCGGCTTTGTACCTCTTGGGCATCGATCGGTCTTGTGCCTCTTGGGCATCGATCGACCATACGCCTCTTAGGCATCGATTGTCCATGCGCCTCTTGGGCATCGATCGGCCATGCGCTTCTTGGACATCGATTGGCATTGTACCTCATGGGCATCGATCGGCCTTGTGCCTCATGGACATCGATCGGCCTTGTACCTTTTGGGCATCGATCGGCCAAGCGCCTCTTTGGCATCGATCGGCCATGCACCTCTTGGGTGTTGATCGGCCTTGTGCCTCTTAGGCATCGATCGGCCATGCACCTCTTGGGCATTGATCGACCTTGTGCCTCTTGGGCATCGAACGGCCATGCACCTCTTGTGCATCGATCACCATGCACTTCATGGGCATCAATCGGCCTTGTACCTCATGGGCATTGATCGGCCTTGTGCCTCATGGGCATTGATCGGCCTTGTGCCTCTTGGGCATCAATCGGCCTTACGCCTCTTGTGCATCAATCCATCAATCGATCAACCATGTTCATTTCATTCGACCCAACATAAATGGATCAAATTTGTCATAACCCAACACTAGTCCCCCCAGCTTCTGAATTCATTAAATGAATGTCAGAAGCTGTTAGAAGAAAGGAAATACGATATATTTGTACCTTCTACTTTTTCTTCACTCCTTTCCTTTTTTTTTAAATACCCATGTTCTCGAACAAAGCATCTTGATGATGTGTCGATCTCTCATTGGTAAAGCGATTACAAAACTAATAGCTGTATCATAGCTAGCTGTCATCATTACCAATTTTGAAGCTCATAAAAGCTGAAAGATCACTATCGTCGAATAAATGCAAGCGTTGTATCACAAATATATCTGTCATTGGATCATGAATGGTCACTTCGATTTCTCGAAGAGTCATATCTCTCCATCAGATATTAAGGACAGATGGCACAATCAGAATTAGTCTCGTCATTCGAGGAAGAAATATTAACCGTCGTATGCCACTATATAAGCACCATCTCCTTCAAATAAATAAGTTTTTTTCCATCTTAATTTTTCATCCTTTAGGAGCAAAGCTTTCCTCAGGTCGACTTCTCTTTCTCCTTCCATTTTGATACAAGTTAATATTCTTTTCCTCCTACTTTCTTCATGGCTAGGATCATAGAAGTTAGCCGTACCGATGAACCTGAAGGTTCCACCTCTCAGAAAAAGAAAAGCCAAGCCGAATTAGTTAGAATAGACATTGTTAGGACCTCCCTAGCAGAGCATAGGGTTCTAACATTGCAAATATATTATAATGTCTTGGATGAGTTTATAGTGATCACTCCAAGCTCCGAAGATCGAATAGATCAGCCACCCCTGGACAGTCTGGCAGTTTATGAAGAACACCTTAAAGCTGGACTTAGATTCCCGCTACATCCTTTCTTCATCCAAATCTTTAGGTTATATCACGTACTCCCTGTCCAAGTGACCCCCAACAGTATTAGGATAATCGGCGCCTTTCTGGTCCTTTGTAAAAATGCAGAGATAACACCCAAACTTCTCTTTTTACTGTCATTTTTGTGTTGAAAAGGGATTTTCATGGCCAAGGGTGGTGGGTGATCAACCCTCGCCATGGTCATAAATTCATTGTTGGGCTTCCTTCGGCCATTCATGGTTGGAAGCCCTGTTTCTTTTACATAATCTCCAAAATTTCCTGGGACTTAAACATTAGTCGTAAGAAACCCCGTTTAACTCCAAATAATGGCAAAAAGATATTAACAGCAGACAAAGAGGACTTTGAGAAGCTTATGGGAATGGATATTTTTCCGATAAAAGAGCTTCTCAATAAGAGGGAATTATATTCGTAAGGAACCCCGTTTAACTCCAAATGACGGCAAAAATATCTTAACAGCAGACAAAAAGGACTTTGAGAAGCTTACGGAAATGGAGATTCCATCGATAAAAGAGCTTCTCAACGAGAGGCGATTATATTCGGCTGATGTCAGCCCCAAACCTTCTTTAGGTATCTCTCTACCGATAGTATCCTTTCACTTATCTGATGATGATTAGCTTTAACATTCAATTTGTTGGATTATGCAGACACAACCATCATGATGGATGCTCAGAGATATCAGCAAATGTCGAAGAAGAGAAAAATCAAAGCCGCTCCGATCGATCAGAGGAGAGGAGAGGCCAAGAAGCCTAAAAAAATAAAACCAGCCACTTCATTGGCACCAAAGTCTCCGATATTAATAGCAAGCATATCGGATGACGATGATGTGCCTATTTCTACTTCTCTTCAGCCTCCCTCGCAGGAGAGGCGATCGGCCAAAGTTCCCATTGTTGGCCCATCATCATCCCCCCTTGCCAAGCTGACAAAGGAAAAGTTCCGATGGTGGAGGAAGAAGAAAGGCCTTCCACAGAAGATTGCACCATCAATTTTAATGTTTATATAGATGAATCAGTCTGACTGATCCATAATTGGCATGTCGCCTTATGAGGGCCACTATTCTTCCAAAATACTGGGATATGACCAAATCCCAGCAGATAGATGAAACAATTTTGTCAATTCACCCCACCATACTCAAGGTACAATACTAAACTTTGCTTCAAATAATCGATCAAATGATCTTTTCAAAATTCGACCAAATTAGTTACGGAATATGCATCTTGTCCATGGAGTCACCATAATGAAGGAAAGCTTAAAGAGCTTCAATCTACTCCGCCAGGTGATGCGTAATGAGATAGACACAGCCAAGATGGAAAAAGAGGTTGCTGAAGAGTTGAAATTGGCTATAGAAAATAAGTTAGAACAAAGTACAGCCCAAACTTCAGCTCTAGAGAAGGAGCTCAAGGCAGCTCAATCCAGATTAGCCGATGTCGAATCGAAGTTTAAGAAGAAGAATAAGAAACTTCGATCGACTGTAACTAAAGCTGAAGAAAGGGCCGCAACAGCTGAGAAGAAAGCAGAACAAGCTGCCAAAGAGGCCGTTGAAAATTATGAAAAATCATCGGCTTTTCAGGATAAGCTCCATGAGGCGAGGGTCGAAAGTTATGATATCGGCTATGGAGACTGCTTAGATAAGGTAAAAAGATGTTACCCTGACCTGGATGTTTCCAAAATCATGGAAGAATCCGATGAAGAAGGTCAGGATGAAGAACAAATTGAACGTCAAATTGAAGAGCCGATAGTAGATATCCTGACTCAAGAAGAAGCAGTACCAATCTCCGATCCAGAACAGACCGAAGAAGCCAATGTAATGATGGTTGAACATAACCTAGAAAGTTAATTATGTAACTGATGTACTAGTCTGTTCTATTTTTAATATGAAATGAAAATGTTTCTTTTATTCTTATCTTTCAAATCATACGTCCATGTGATGAATGCTGACCACTATAGTAAATTAACCTATTTAATTTTTTCAAACAAAGATTGTTGAACTTTAAACAAAGCAAATATCCTTTTGAAAGAATTTTAGTTAAACACTTAATAAGGTAAACTATTCGATAAACTTTCACAAGAAAATTTTCTAAGCATAGGATCGTCGGATCGTGTGAGAAATAAACGTCTCAAAAATCTGTTAGATCATGAAGTCATCCGAATAAAATGAGCAACCATATGGAATTTCCAAATTACAAACAATATTAGTATATTTAAAAAACTTGATCAAAACAATTTCTCATTCGAAAAAAGTCTGACAACCCAAAATCATTATCACCAAAAATTTCTTGAAAATATAGTTACTCGATTATTGATCGTCATATCTTTAAGGGAGCTGATCACTTCAAATCAGTCAGCCCTTAAGTATAATATGGCAATATGCCATCTCAGGCCATTGAAGCCTATAGTAATCCAATCTTTTGACTGGATTTACCAAATATCCATTCTGATATGTGATAATAATAATAATAAAAAGGCATATCATTCTCACCAAATGTCACATTCCTATTGGAGGGGTAGTTATTCTGCAGATCATTAAATCATGCCGGTCAATATTCCAGATATCGTACACCATTTAAATTCAAATCAATTTCAATCTTTTTTCTTTACATAAGTGATTTTCTGAAAACTAGTAACGGCACATGAATTCCCATCAAATCAGGGACATATACGTGTCACAATCTCGAGGCTGATCGAGATTTGGATCATAAATCCTGATCATCGGTACTCTTTATATAAAGGGATTTTAGGCCTGCCTCTCTCGCCAATTTCACTTTAAACATTTTGAGCATCTTCTTCCCCAGACACCTTGTTTTGAAAAACCTTGAGGAGTTCTAATCATATTTTGAAGATGACACTAGATAGTGAGAGACTTTGTCAAGCACTCAAAAAAAGAGCCAAATCCATGCGATTCAGAAAACAAAGAATATGCATGAAAAGAGCTCGCTTATCGAAAAGTCTTTCCAAGACTTCCGCTAAACAGGAACTACCTGCAAACATTGCATCTTCTTCTGATGATGAAAAGCCACATTTGCCCGATCCTTCGTCGAGAAATCCAGAGAGTAGCCCATTTAATAGACCAACTCTATCTCCAATGGAAAAAGGTAAAGCTCCGATGATGGAAACGATATCCGAACCGGAGGCCGACAAGGACATTCATGTTCTCATAGCAGATGTAGGTTTCGACAACCCAAAACTGGCTAAGACAGTGTTGCAATCCACCATTCTTCGGAAGGACTGGGAAGCAACTCACAAGCATAGAGTGGGAGGTATTTTTTCCTCAATTTATCCAAGAATACTAAAGGTAAATGTCAACTTCCTCTTCGAAGAATTTTCTACTTTTGTCTCTAATTTTATCTTCATTCCTTTTGCCAGTTTATAAATGACATTTTTATGATCAAAGAAAGCTTGCTCAGATCAACTGACTCTCAAATTGACCTCCAAAATCAATTGATATTGGTCAGAGAAGAGAGAGATAAGGTTGATGCATGTCGAGTGGCCATAGAATCAGAATTAGTCAAATCTACCTCTGCAAACTTTTCATTGAAAAGACAAATAAAAACAATCAAAGACGATGTCATGAAGCTTCTGGCTGATGCAAAAGAAAGGAGGAAGAAGCTTCACATGGCAGAAATAGTCGTAGAAGAGAAGAGCTGTGCTTACGCTGAGATAATGGCTCAGAAGTCCAGCATGGAAGAGAAAGTTGCTCTTCTCGAACAAAAACCAGAACAAGCTGAACAAAAGATCATTTTGGCAGTTCAAGAGAGCCTTAATGCAGTTGATAAGTTCAAGAAATCCTAGGCCTTTAACGATGAAGTAGATGAAGCAGGGGCAGAAGGTTATAGGATCGGCTTTGAAGACTGTATCAAGAAGATCAAAAAGTTATATCCTGATCTCGATATTTCTTCTATTACCATATATGAGATCATGGATGAAGATGAGGCAAAAAAGCTGATCAATGATCCAACGGTCCCTCCAGCTGAAGGAGAACCAGTGCAAGAGATGACTGCCCTTGCCTCGACACTCAATCCAATTGAAAAAACTGAATAGTACTTGTAACCGTATGCTCTTGACGAACCAATGTTTCCTTTCAATCAATTATCAATGAAATCTTTTCTTTCCTTCTAGAGAATATCAAGTTTAAACTTTACAAATTGATTTTGTCAATCGTGATAATCTTCAAGAAGCCAATAACACTGCTTCACACATACCAAGGATAAGATTAACTTGGCATTTTGCAGTTAGCACATTAAGCTAACTATAATAGTGGATTTAGGATCAATATGTTATATCATTCTTCTAATGCTTCAGACATAATGATGTAACAATATCGATGAAGTGGTGGATTAGGCCAACCATATTTTTCTAATTATGATCGGCGTGTCAAATCAACCCTTTGATTGATCGATTATTTCGATATTAGTATACCAATGAGATGGTGGGTCAAACCAACTCTGTTTATCGGATTGCGGTCGGCGTATCAGGCCAACCTTTCAATTAATCGGTTATACCGATATTGTCATACCGATGAGCCGGTGAGTCAGACCAACTCTGTTTGTCGGATCGTGGTTAGCATTTTAGGCTAACCTTTTAGTTAATCAGTTATACCGATATTGTCATACCGATGAGTTGGTGAGTCAGACCAACTCTGTTCGTCGGATACACCAAACATCTTTCCTTAGATAGGAATAGTAAGAAAGGAAAATCACTTTATTGATGTTATTTACGAATATTTTCTACATTCCAAGGTCGAGTCATGTGATAGCCATCTAGGCTTTCAATTCGATAAGTCCCGGGTCGCACAATTTCAGTGACGCGGTAGGGACCTTCCTAATTTGGGATAAGTTTGCCCTGATCAGTCGGTCGAGACATTACCATTTTACGTAGGACAAGATCCCCAGGCCGAAAAACTCGAGCCTTGACTCTCGAATTATAATATTGAGCAACCCTTTGTTAATACACTGTCGTTCTTAATTATGCTTATAACATGGAGCTTTCAAGCAGATCCAGATCAACTCTTCTTTGGTCGGCATTACTCGACTCCTCTAGGTAGTCCATTCTTCTAGAACGAAGAATAATTTCTAAAGGCAACATGGCTTCACTTCCATATGTGAGGTTGAATGGGGATTTCCCTGTAGTAGATCGGGGAGTTGTGCAATAAGCCTAAAGAATGGAATTGAGTTCATCTGTCTAAAGTCCTTTAGTTTCATTCAATCGGGTCTTCAATCCATGAAGGATGGTCCGATTGATCACTTATGTTTCCCGTTAGCTTGTGGATGTCCAACGAATGTTAATTTGTGAAGAATGTGGAATCGGGCACAAAAATTGCCAAACTTCTAATTGTCGAACTGTCTCCCATTATCAGTGTAATTGAATGGGGGATCCCGAATCTATATATGATAGCATTTCTATCGAGCGCCTTAACTTTAGTTTCAGCAATTTGGGCTAAAGGCTCGGCTTCTACCCACTTGATAAAATAATCGATGGCTACGATTAAAAGTTTTCATTGTCTAGAGGCTTGGAAAAACGGACCAAGAATATCCATTTCCCACTGAGCAAATGGCCAGGGAGTAGTCAACTGCGTTAAATGACATTGCAGGACATCTTTGTGTATTAGCATACCTTTGACAGGGGTCACACTTCCTCACAAAATCAGCCGCATCTTTCTGTATAGTCAGTCAATAATATCCTTGCCTTATGATTTTATAGGCCAATGATCTGCCTCTCAGATGATCTCTGCATATACCTTCATAAACCTTTTTTAGAGCATACTCAGTATCCGAAAAGGATAAACATTTCAATAGTGGCTGAGAAAATGATTTTTTGTATAATAAACCATCCAAAATAACATATTGAGAAGCAGTCCTATGAAGTTGCTTGGCCTCCACATTATTTTCTGGTAAAATTTCTTCGATCAAATATCTGATTATAGATCTCATCTAGTTTGATTCTTATCCTATATGAAGGACTTTTTCTTGGTTATCCTCAAAAATACTGGGAATTTCCAAATGTTCCACAAAAGTTTAACCCATTGAATCGGATGCCGAAGTGGCTAATCGAGATAATGAATCATCTCGAGAATTTTCAGCTCTAGGAACATGGCTGATATCCCAGGAATAAAATAAGGTACTTAGTTCTTGAACTTTTCCCAAATATAGGGCCAAGGTTGCATCACGGGCCTCAAAATCTCCTTTTACTTGATTTACAACTAACTGAGAATCATACAGTACCTTTAATCTTCGAACACCTAGCTCCTTTGCAATTCTCAGGCTAGCCAAAAGGGCCTCATATTCAGCTTGGTTATTAGTAGTTCTAAAAGAGAATTGGAGAGCACATTCAATGACATCTCCACTAGGATTGGATAAAATTAAACTGGCTCCACAACCAGAAGAATTTGAAGCTCCATCTACATGAAGAATCCAAGGGATATCATTCTTCTCCACTTCAACTATCGCCTGAACATCGTCCTCATTGTCATTCCAAGTGCATTCAGCAATGAAGTCAGCCAGCACCTGGGCTTTCATTGCAGAGCAGGGTTGATAAGTAATATCAAACTCACTCAACTTTACTGCCCACTTTGCCATCCGGCCAGATGTATTAGGACATCATAAAACAATCCTTAGAGGTTGATCAGTTAGTACGATAATCGGATGGGACTGGAAGTAAGGACTAAGCCGCTTTGCTGATATGACCAAGGTATAAATAATTTTTTGAAGTTTTGGATATCTTACCTTAGCATTATGAAGAACTTTGCTGATATAATAAATAGGCTTGTGTGATCCATTGGGTCCTTGCCTTACTAATACTGAGCTGACCACTTCATCAGATGCAGCCAAGTAAAGATACAGACTTTTTCCTTCTTCTGGTTTGGATAACATGATCGGATTCATCAGATATTTTTTAAGCTCCTCAGACGCTCACTGATAATTATTTGACCAATCAAAGTCTTTAAATTATTGCAAGGCTTTAAAGAAAGGCAAGCACCTTTCGACCGAACAGGATATAAAGCGACTTAATGAAGCGATATGTCCGGTCAATTATTGAATCTCCTTCTTATTAGCAGGATGTCTCATATCTAATATGGCTTGGATCTTTTCTGGATTAGTTTCAATCTCTCATTTCGTAACCATAAAATTCAAAAAATTTTCGGAGATTACACCAAAAACATACTTAGTTGGATTTAGTTTCATTCGATGCTCCCGAAGTGTGTCGAAGGCACTCTAGGTCTTTGATGTGATCGTCGACCTGAGTACTCTTGACAATCATATTATCTACATACATCTCCATGGTCTTACCAATCTGATTCTCAAAGATCTTATTTACTAACCTCTACTAAGTAGCTCCAGCATTTTTGAGGCCAAAGGGCATTACCCGATAGCAGTATATCCCTCGATCTATAACAAAAGAGATTTTTTCTTCATCTTTTGGACTCATTCGTTTTTGGTTATACCTCAAAAAAGCATCCATGAAACTTAAGAGCTTATGCCCTATAGTAGCGTCAACAAGTTGATCGATTTTGGGCAGAGGGAAACTATCTTTAGGACATGCCTTGTTAAGATCTATATAATCAATACATATCCTCCACTTTTCATTGGATTTCTTTACCATAACTATATTGGCAAGCCAGTCAGGATAGTGAGCTTCTCTGATGAATCCGGCATCAAGTAATTTGGCTAGCTCCTGATTGATAATTTTTTGCCTTTTTGGGGCAAAATTCGTCCTTTTCTAACAGACTGGCTGACTCAACGAGTCTACCTTAAGCTCATGTGTGATTATTTCGGGAGAATCCCTAGCATATCATTGGCTGTCCAAGCAAATATATCGGCATTCCTTTGCAAGAAGTCGATCAATTCTTGCCTTTGATCTTCATCAAGAGAGCTTCCAATCTGAACAATTTTAGTCATATCATCTTTCACCAAGGGTGCGGGAATGGTTCTTTCCACTAGAGTTCCCGTTACTTTAGTCCAATCATGAGGATCTATTTGCTCTGAAGTTAATCCACTGATTGGTCATTGATTCTGAATTATCAAACATTGACAAGCCATCTGTTGATCTCCTCTCACTTCTCCAATTCCATTCTGGGTCGGGATTCATACAACAGATGATAAGTAGATACAATGGCCTCAAATTTGTTCAAGTCGGGTCGCCCTAAGATGGCATTATACGTGGAAGACGTCCGAACAACCATAAAGGTGAGATGGAGAGTCTTCTATTTTGGAACTATTTCGAGGGTCATAGGGAGTACTGTTTCTCCTTCTACCTCTATGGAGTTTCCACCAAATCTAGTTAACGGGACACGAGTTCTTCGTAACTTGTCAAAAGATAAGTTCATTTTGACAAAAGCATCATAAAGCAAAATATCAGTGAAACTTCCATTATCAATCAAAATTCAGTGTACATCATAATTTGCAATTATTACAGAAATCACAACAGGGTCATCATGCGATATTTGAATTTCTTGTAGATTATCGTCAGAAAAGCTGATGCGCCTTCGGAGTCTTTTTGGAGCCCTGTCATCTTCATAAAATGTTTGGTGGTGGAGCATGCCAACCATACCGTCAGTCGGTTGTTGATTGGGAAGCTTTGTGCCATCAGTAATCAATCTCGGGGCCATCGGCCTTGGTGCCGTTGCTTCAATCGATCAATTTTGATTTTGATTATGAACATATTTGTTTAGATAACCGTGCTTGATCAGATCTTCAATCTTATCCTTTAATTGGATACACTTTTCTATAGTGTGTCCATGATAGTGGTGAAATCGACAGCATTTAGCCCTATTCCACATGGTAGCCGGAGCTCTCATTGGCCTTGGCCTTTGAAAAAAATTTTCTTTTTCTATCACCATAAGTATTTTTTTTCTTGGAAGGGTCAGGGGGTGTAGGCATCAAACCTATTGACATAGCCTCTGCTGATAAAATTTTTTAGCTTTTGAGCTTGCCGTTGAATTGGTCGATCTCTAGGGGAACGAAGTCCATCATTCTTGGTATTCTTCTTGTTCGACACCAATTTCCTTTCCACCTGGCATCGGCTAAGGGCTTGTTCTTCATCCTAAGCATATTTTTGGGCACAGGCCAGTAGTTTGAAATAGTTGTCTGAGAACTTTTTATCTAAAGAGAACTTGAACCTGGTGGCTTGAAACCCTTTTTTCATAGTTGACATCGCCACGTGCTTATTGAGATCCGGAATCTCCAACATGGCAGAATTGAACCTGGCTACATAATCTCTTAAAGTCTCTCCTTCTTGTTGCTGAATAAAGAAAAGACTATCTGAGTTTCTTGGCATCCTTCGACTGGTTCTGAAATGAGAGATGAACAACCTTTCCAGTTGACTGAAAGAATGAACAGTGCCTGGTTGGAGGCTAGAATACCACATCCTTGCTACCTTTTTAAGAGTCGCTGGAAAAGCAAGGCAGTGAAGTGCATCCGATGCTCCTTGGATTAACATGTGGGATTTAAAACTGTCCAGATGGTCGAGAGGATCAGCCGATCCATCGTAAGGTTCTACTTGAAAAAATTTAAAATGATATGGAATCTTTTCTTCCATTATCTTCTTGGAAAAAGGGGGCTGAGTATCACATGTGGAGATCATATCTTCTGTTTTCCTTTGTTTGCCAAGCCTGGAGATCTGTAATTCCATCTTCCAGAATTTCTTTGCAAAGTGATCAGTCTTTCCAGCATCTGGAGTTCACTGAGAACTTTCAGGGGTTGATTTGCTATAAGATGTCGAATAAGACCGAGGGCACTTCCCCTTATCCCATCTTTCCACACGATCATGGGATTGATGATGTTGCTTCATGAGAGAATGCCATCCTAAAGAGTGCTGATAAGAAGAACGTCGACTTGGATCTGGATGCCAACTTATATGAAGAGGCGATCGCCGGCTACTCCTTGAAGCAGCGGGTCGTTGCTATCAATTTGTAGCTATTTCTTGAAGATTTTGGACTGTTGCAGTGAGTACTTCCACTTTGCTCAAAAGAATCCCTAGATGTTCTTGATCCAAGTTTCCAGTAGGAATAGCATCCACTCTATCCAGGACAAGATCATTCTCTCTAGGCGAATGATGAGTCTCCTCAGCAGGAAAGTTTCGTGCTCTACCTTTCACCATTTTTTTTTCAGATTTCTGTATACTCTTTTATCGAGCTCCTTCCTGGCATGCCAATCTATTGTATCCAGATTGATGTGACGCCCAAGCTTCGATAAGATTACTTGAAGATGGCTTCGTCCTGCTGATCTATCCATTCTTCTTCATTTGATGAATGCTCTCGTTCACTGAGATGATCACCGGCCAAACCTGCAAGCAAATCCACTCATCGGAGAGGTTCCGGTGTGGGGACACTTAGACGCTCAAGTCAGTCACAGAGTTTAGACTTAAATAGATGAGGTTTGAGGGAAAATTGAATTAAGGGTTTGCGAGAGTTCATACTGCTAGAACCCACTTACCTCCCGGAAGCCCCTTACTCACTAGTATTTATAGGGTACGATCATAACCGAATTCAGTTAAGCAAGCTATAAATGGTTAGTTCGTTAGTGGGCTATCACGTGCACAGAACATTCATCATTATTAAAGTTAGTCAAAGAGTGCAGACGATATGGACTGTATCACATTGGTCAATATAACATCATGGTTGACTCATTAAGTCAGCCTTGAATATCAATCGACCGTGCACCTCTTGGGCATCGATCGGCCTGGTACTTCTTGGGCATCGATCAACCTTGTACCTCATGGGCATCGATCGACCTTGTGCCTCTTGGGCATCGATCGGCCATGCGCCTCTTGGGCATCGATCGGCCATGCGCCTCTTGGGCATCGATCAGTGATGCACCTCTTGGGCTTCGATCGGCCATGCGCTTCTTGGGTATCGACATCGATCAGCCTTGTACCTCTTGGGCATCGATCGACCTTGTGCCTCATGGGCATCGATCAGCCTTATGCCTCTTGGGCATCAATCGGTCTCACGCCTTTTGGGTATCGACATCGATCAGCCTTGTACCTCTTGGGCATCGATCGGCCTTGTGCCTCATGGGCATCGATCAGCCTTATGCCTCTTGGGCATCAATCGGTCTCATGCCTTTTGGATGCCGATCGGCCTTACGCCTCTTAGACGTCAATCCATCAATCGATCAACCATGTTATTTCATTCGACCCAACACAAATGGATCAAATTTGTCATAACCCAACAAGTAGCATAAATATTAAAAAAATATATTATTATTAATATTTAATATGAATTTTTATAAAAATTGATAAATCATACTAGTCTATTATGAGTACATCCAATAAAATAAAAAAATAAAATGTCTCAATGAAAGTAGGTTCAATATGTATCCACAAAGTGCTAAACAATGAAGGATGCCATATAGTCTGTCGCCTCTCAGTAGATATTCCCTTCAACATTCTTCGAATATTAACCAATAGAAGATATAAAATCCAGTCGACTCTAAATCCGCTCTATCACCATAATGGAGTCTTCCTCAATAATTAGCCGATCAGCTCCAACGAACTACCACGATGTTGCCCAAGCCGCCCTCAATTTAGTAGTAGGCACTAAGGTGTTGAAAAGGCGACTATTGCCCACCACCACAAGGCCTCCATTCGGATCCTGAATTATGAAACATGCACCACCGTTACCACCAATCACACAACCATCAAAGTTGATCTTAAGGAAACTCGGGGATGGGGCCTCCTGGGTGATAAAAATCAATCGGTGTGCTTAAGGACCAGAAGGAGAATCCCAGATATCTCAAGCTATCTACATCTTTCCATTGGAGGGAAGATTGGTGACCTTAGCCACCTAGACTAAGGCTTTCGCCAAAATGAACATAGTAGACTGCAAGAAACTATCAAAGATGTAGCTATTCCTTGCTAGCCAAATCCAATAAGCAACATTAGCCACTTTGATGCCCTAAAGCTTGGAGGAATTACTACGGGAACTCAAGTGTAAATCCTGAATAAAGGCCTGGGTAGGTGCTTCTTAGGTGAACATTGAGGTAGCACCAAAGAGATGCCAAACCTGCATAATTTTTGGGCACTGGAATAACACATGTGCAACTATCTCGATGACATCTTCATAGCAGGGGCATGCCAAGGAAATGTCCAAGCCATGTTTCCTTGGCACCTCTCTAGTTGGCAAGTGGCCCCATGCCACCTTCCAAAAGAAGAGACAGACTTGTGGGTATACATTAAGTCTCCATATCCAGTCTCCTACTCAGCTCCCCTCAATAAAGGTCATAAAGATGCCTGGAGGAAGCACGAGGTGGTATGAAGATCTCCAAACCCTCACATCCTAGCACTCTTGGGTGGGAATCGATAGAGCAAGAACCTACTCAACTAGCTGATCTCCAAATAATTGGGTCACCAAAGCAATATTCCATCTCTACTCTCCAATCTCAAATAGGATCACACACTCTCCTTTATAACCCCCTCCATACTGATAGGAAATAGCTACCAATCGAGAGGGAGATCAGACAACCAAGCATTAGTTAAGACATCTATAGAGTGACCATCACCAATAAACCATTTGGTGCAATTTAAGACCTCCAGTGCACTAGCACAGATCTCCTTCCACGAGATGAAGCTACTCTCGGGGGCACAAATGTCTACTCCTCTAGACCATAGCCCATACTTGGTCCTCATCATGGAGCTCCACAAACTCCCAAGCTCTAATAGAAAACACGCCGCATGCCTGGCAGTCAAAACTTCTCACCTCACGAGCAAAGACTGGATACCCAATCTGCCATCGCTAATTGGCTGGCAGATGATCTTTCAAGCAATCAAGTGAATTCTACCTCCTCCATCCTTGCTCAAACTCCAAAGGAATCCACTAAAGAGCTCTCCAGCTTCATAGGCGAGGTCCTTGGCATAATAGTATTAGACAAGAAGTAGATTGTTATGGAGCTTAATATTGACCACACCAAAATCACCCTGCTCATCATGGATATCGCCTTGGCCTGCCATTCCTCTAAATGCTCTTGAATGCTTTGCTCCATCCCAAGACACTCGGATCTTCATAATCTCCATCCAATAATCAGGACCCCCTAAGTAGCTCCACTCACCATCCTGCTCTATGATCCCCAAACACTCTCAGATGGCTTGTCTCCAATAAGATCTAGCCTTCGAGTTGAAGCAGATCACCAACTTTAAAAGATTTGCCTTCTACCATGAAGCGGACAGTAATCCCTTAGAATCTTGGAAAAGGTTGTGGTGTTCCACATCATTGCCAGTGAAGTAGGAGATAACCATATACAAATAACAAATGGAAGATCAACTAGGCCCTTGAGGCAGGTATAAAAATGTCTATGGCTTGTCTTTGAGCCACAGCATGAAGAGCATGATAGAGAGTATCATCACAAATAATAAAAGATAAGTGGACTAGGGACAACATTGACAAAGCCTAACTATGGAGTGGAATGAAGTAGTTAGGGTACCGTTGACCAATATGGAGAAGGATGGGATGCACACATATCCAAGAATCCTGCTAAACCAATGACTATGAAATCCAAGACTCACCAAGGTTAATCGAAGGAACTTCCAACTCATGTGATGATAAGCTCTCTTCATATCCAGCTTGATCATCATCAAGTAGCGATAGATGGGAGCTCTATAATATTTTTTTTGATAGAAATGGATAAATCATACTAGCCTAGTATAAGTACATCTAATAAAATCAAAAAATAAAATATCTTTGAAGTCAATAGAAGCAACCAATGTGTCATTCTATAATGCATCGACAGAGTGCTAAGCGATGAAGGATGCCATACAGTCCGCCATACCATTTACCTTTCTGTAGATATGCCTAATCACTAGACATGCACATCCCATCAAAACACTTAAAATATCAAGCAATAAAGGATGGATAAGAATAGAATCTCGTCGACTCTAGATCTGCCCTATCACTATGATCGAGTCTCCCTCAATGATTAGTTGATCTACTCTAAGGGTCAGCCATGCATAGGTGATGTTTATCCAGGCTTTCCTTAATTTAATAGTAGGCATTGAGGTGTCAAAAAGATGACTATCTTATGCCACTATAAGGCCCCCATCCCCTAGCAAAGGTTGTGGTATTTTGCATCATTGCCTGGCTAAGTAGAACACAATCATCTACACATAACAAATGAAAGATTAGCTAGGCCCCTAGGATAGGTATATAGGCATCTAAGACCTATCTCTAAGCTACAGCATAAAAAGCACGATAAAGAGCATTAGCACAAATAACAAAGTAATAAGTGAATATGGGACAACCTTTCCAAAGTCCAATTATGGAGTGGAATGAAGTAGTTAGGGTATCCATTGACCAATATAGAGAAAAATGGCATGCACATACATTCAAGAATCTAGCTAATCCAAGGACTATGAAACCTAAAACTCACCAAAGCTAATTGAAGGAACTTCCAACTTATGTGATCATAAGCTCTCTCCTTGTCTAACTTGATCGCTATCAAGTAGTGAGAGATGGAAGCTTCACGGAGATCATGCATAAATGCCTAGGTGACCAACACCTTGTCAAAGATGTTGCGGTCCCCACAAAAACATTCTCTAAAATAATAAGACAGGTGGTGCGGGCACCAGAATCAGAAGAAGACTTCATGGTTCCATCTGGATCTCTGAATGACCTTGCCCGAAGATTAGGATTTGTAATAAGGGTTGACCTGGTTAACTAGATTATTTTATTTCTTTGAGTCTGCATTTTATTTTGTTGAGTCATGTTGACTCAGTCTAAGTCCAAATCAAGTCCTGGTTGGCGCCATTCCCTAGGGCATCATTTTTTCTTCCAAGGCCAAATGCAAGTGGATGCCACACTCCCAGGACCAGTTGGCGCCACATTTCATCCCAGTGTCCCTGGTCCCCACGCCCAAGAGAGTAAGAAAACTTTCTTAGGAGAAGTCAAGGAAGGCGCCGACAAGCTGCCAAAAGTAACCAAGCTAAAGGAGCAAGAGATTTTTTCTTGGAGAGGACTTCAAGATAGGCACCCACACCTGCCTAAAGTACCTGGCTATGAATGGAAGGAGCCTAGTCTTGGGGAGAAAGACTAGGAGATGAGTATTTTCTTCCAAGAAAGAGCAAGTCATGGAAGGAAAACCCATGACTTAAGGAGAAGAACTAGGAGGTGCCCCACATACCTGCCATATGAAGCCATCACCTTGCATTTGAGGCCACCCACTCCAAGGAAAGAAGCCTGGTCGGTCAAGGGAAAGTTTTTCATACTTAGGATGAATGTTTAGTCCCACATTGGAAGTAGTGTAATTTTGTTTCTCTTGCAAGGTCTATATATTGGACCCTTATGTAATCTTTTGATTTTAATGAGTAAATGAAATCTTTTCTTGTGTTGAGCAACCTTGTGTTCTCTTCTTCCGCACTTCTTTGAGTGTTGAGCTCCGTGAGGGAGTAAATCTGGGTTCCATTGGAGCTTTGAGGAGGTGAGAGATCTCCAAAGTTACCAAAACCCTGCCCCGCTTTCATCCCTGGCCGCCAACCCTAATTTCCTTTCATCATCCTAGCCGCCAACACCCAAATTCCTAAACCCTATTCCCACTTCATTCAAGGCCGCCATCTCCTTCTCCAAGCCACCGCCCACCATATCAAGCCCTAGGTCCTTTTCATCTGCAAGCCGCCGCCCTACCAGCCAAACCCTAAATCCACTCCATCTTCCACCGCCACCTGCATACTCTTCCCTCATCTTCAAAGTTCGAGCAGTCCAGAGCTATCCCAGGTAAAGGTCTCTTCCTTGAGTTTCTTACATCCTTATCTTGTTCTTCATCTTTTCCAGATCCAAAGTATGAGAAGAAGGCCAACCTTGCCATAGGACTACAATCCGAGGATCCATTACGAAGATACCCCATCTCCAAGGATCCTACAATCTGCTCGAGAGTGTCCTTTAATTGAAGCAAAGAGAGATATCACAGTCAGGTATAAAACCTTCTCTTCTCTCTTCGTCTGTTTCTTGAAAGAGGAGTAAACCCTAGGTCTGGGGGTTTCTCAATCCCCAGCGATCCTACTTCTTTATTACTTTGATAATCTACTCTTTTGAATTGTGCTTTCTTTCAGTGCATATTTTCTTTCAATATTAGTTAGCCTTGTTTTTGAGTCAAGCCAACTTCTAACAAAACACAAAAAAAAAAAAAAATAGTCTTAATTTACTTCCGCATCACATCATCTTATTTGTTCTGCATTATTTTTGGTATCAGAGCCCTGTCTAGGGTTCTTGCTTGTTTGATTATTTTTTTCGTTCCTTTTTACTTTTGCTGCCTGGAGTAGACTCCCCTAGCTGTCCGGTCCTAGGAACAAGTGAGACGCAAGCCTCCTCCTCCCATTCCACGGGGGTTCCTAGGGCGTGTAGGGGTGCCGCTGGGTTATAACTTCTAGGCAGGGATTGTAAATGGGACATACGTTCTATTTTCTGCCAGTAACTATCCTGTTATTCGAATTGTTTCTCCCTACAAAAAATTTCAAATTAAGAAATTCTTCTTTTTCTGGAACCAGTATAATTGAAAGTAATTTACATAAAATTTTCATGATTTGTTAATTTCTGTAGATTTTCTGAGATCAATTTTACTGCTATTCTGCTTTTTATTTTCTGCAAGCTATTTTTTTTATTTGAGTGTGCATAAATTGAATCTATCTTAAGGGCACCGAAGTTGCAACATAAGGGGAGGTGGTGTGGACACCAGAAGCAGAAGCAGAATAAAACCTCACTCAAATAAGGTTAACCTGATTCCACTTTGGATCGAAAATTACTAGGTTAAATTTTTCTTGTAAAGGGCAATTTACTTTCAAGAGTCCTGTAATTACTTAGTTTCAATTTCATGAATCCTGTAATTATGTCCAATCGAGTCCTGTAATTATGTCCTGTCTCAATCTGGGTTCAAATAAGAACTCAATTAGAGTTCCATTAGGTTTATTTAAATCAAGTCCAAGCTACTTCAAGTTGAGGTTCACCAAACCACTTGGAGCTTCCAAATCAAGACCTTGGTCCACCAAGTTGGAATTCCACATCACCATGCCAACAAAGCAGCCACCAGGGACGCCACATCATCAGCACGTCACCTTCAAATGGGCACCTAAAGGGGAGATCGACCAAGCATTTTAAATTCAAAGAAACCGGCCAATCTCCATGAATTTCTCCTTATCCCATGTAACAAGGCCCCATATCCTCTAACCTCCCTTGTAATCCTCTATAATTTGGGGAGAATCTCCATGAATTTCTCCTTATCCCATGTAACAAGGCCCCATATCCTCCAACCTCCCTTGTAATCCTCCACAATTTGGGGAGTTTTCAAATTTCAAAAGTTTTGTAAGGCTATTAAAAAAGCCTTGGACGCCCCATTGTAAAAGGGGATTTGATTTTTGGAGATTAATGAAAGTTGAAGTTGAATTGAAGTTTTATGTTTTGAGTGATTGTCTCTAAGCCCCTCTTCCATACCAAACTATTCTCTCTTTCAAGCATCCAACGCCCAAGTCAAGAAGAAGGCCTTGGAGTCGGCCAGGCCATCTCAAATCTCTTTCTTTGCTCACAAATTTTCCATCCCTTCCATATGCATGCCTTTCTTCTTCCTTAACTCTTATTCTTTATGTGCAGGGTCCTTCGAGGTTTTCAAGTTGCAAGCAGGGTCTTCCTTGACAAGGAACCAACAAGCTGAAGCCCAAGTCTAGGGTTCTGATCTCTGTTATCCAAGGTTCTTCAGTTCTGAGCATTGATAGTTTCAAGGTATGAATCAAAAGAAGGTTGGAAAGCTCATCACGGTAAGTCCACAATCATTAGCCCCTATTATCTAGATCTTCTTCCTTCTTAATTTAGGATTGTGTCTAATCAAGTAAAAGTCCCTTTTCATGTAATCCTTAAGACTTATTATGATGAGTACAATGCTAATGTAATTAGGTTTCATTGCTCTACATACACTAATCAAATCATTAATCATATGCTTGCCGCATCAAATTGGTATCAGAGCATGGTTGCATTAGGGTAGAATAGTTTTCTTTAAATCCAAGCAAGATCTAAAATTCACGCCTCCTGAGCGGGTGTACTCTAGTACACTGTCACGACCCATGGGAATAATGAGCCCCTATCTGGACGTGAGTTTTTTAGATTGAAGTTTGGGTAAGCCATTGCACTTGTTTGATTAGGTTCTGTTTTCTGAAAATTTGCATCTATTTACTGTAATCCATCTGCAGCTCCAAAGGAAAGTCACTAATTTTTTATTGAAATATTTTTTTTCTTATTCTATTTTAAGTCAGTTATCACCATATTAAATTTCATCATCAGAAAAAAATTATTAAAAAAATGAAAATTTCTACAGTTTGACACTGTCAATAGGGTTCCGTTCTGTCCTTTTTATTTATCTTCATTTGTAGGATCTGCTTAGATTAGTATAGATTTTAGTTTTAAAATTACTTTCATCTACATTGAAACATATAAGTTAGGAATCCTCTGTGAATTTTTTAGAATTTTTGGATATTTTTTTCATCACGTTTTCCACACCACTTTCAAATTGCAACATACTTCTGCAGCACCTTTGCATTTCATTCATCTCATGAGAAATCAAATTAAGGGCATCAATTTGACATAGGGTCAGGGTTTCATCACCTGTCCCTAGCCCAAAAAATCACCAACCAGCATATCGATCCCAGCCCGTTAATTAAAATTGAGTAGAACGTTAATTGCTCTAGTGGGTTAGGGACACCAACAAGTTGGGTTCAGGTTAGGGTCAAGTTAACTGTGTCAGCTAATTGGTGTGTGCTTACTGGCTTGGTGTCTAGGATTGGTGCATCAGGGCTTGTGATTTGGTCCGCCTACCTGGCCAATCTCAGATTGGTGTCTAAGGTTGGGAATCAGGGACCTACACTCCCCTCCACCTACCTGGCTAAGTCCCATAAGTACTACTAGCTAGTTGGTTCACTTAATTAGACTTCTAATTTGTGCTCTAGGTCTAGGAAACCTTAGCTCGAACTTGAGTCCATTTGCATGCATGACAACTAGAGCAGGGACACCATATTCACCAATCCAAGCCCAGTTAAGTGTAGCCATGGACCAAAACTTAGGAAATTTGATCAAAGGCCTAAATGATCAAGTGGCCCAACTGACTAAGAGTTTAACTTAGCAATTGGCCCAAACAAATCAGAATGTGGCACAAACCAACCAAGACATGAATGAGCAGTTAGCCCACATCACTACTAGGTTGGATCAGTTAGAGGCTAGAACCCCTGAAAGCAATCATGAAGCCCAGACTGAGCCTGAGCCAAGTCTTGCACCTGAACTCGAGACCCCATTGAACCCTAGAAGGATTCCATATCAAAACCCTCTCTACGAAACAAACCCTAGGAGAGCTCCCCAAGATCAGTTTTATGATCCAATTCCTAGAGGACCCCACCCTGGTCAAACCATCGAGCCCAACCCAAGGAGATTCCATCATGAGCCTAACTATGAACCCAATGTCAGGAGACCCACCCCAATTCACTTTGATCAAGAAGACCGAACCATGAAGAACATTAGGCTAGAAGCTCCCACCTTTGATGGAATTTTAGATCCAAAGATCTACATTGATTGGGAAGGTGAGATGGACCAGTATTTTGACTGGTTTGAGATGAGTGAAGAGCGCAAGTGTAAGTTTGCAAAGCTTAAACTTGTGCGCCAAGCTAGGTTATATTGGGGAAACGTTGAGAGACTCACTAGACAGAGAGGTGATGTGCCCATAGTGACCTGGCGAGCTATGAAACTTAGGCTTAGGGAGAAATACCTTTCTATGTCCTACCACCAAAGACTCCTAGATCAATGGCAAAGACTTACTCAAGGAAATAGGAGTGTCGCAGAGTACATAGCGAAGTTTGACGAATTCGTTATGAGGTGCAATGTTGATGAATCTGAGTCGGTAACCTTGTCTAGATTTAGAGCCGGACTGAGGGAAGAAATTCAACGAGAATTGTTCATGCGAGAGGTATATGACCTAGAATTGGTCTATCAAATAGCTAGGGATGCTGAGAGATTCCATAGAGGTCCAGTCTATCGTAGGCCCGAAGCCTCAAGGACTAGTGCACCTTATCAGCAGTCAGGATCCAATCAGCCTAGATTCAATCGACCCAATCCTAATGTGCCTGTGACCCGTAGAGATGACAAGGGGAAAACACCTGAGACCTAAAGAACTCCAAATGCATGTTTCAAGTGTAACAAAGTGGGTCACTATTCTAGCAACTGTCCTAATAAAGCCCTACACATAGGGGAAGTAGAAGAGGAAGCCGTAGAATCCCAAGGTGAATTTGAGAAGGAAGAAGGCAAATTTGAACCTAGTAAATATATGTATGAGACTGACATAAGTTTAATAGATAAAAATGAAGGGGAAGATTGTGAAGAGAACAACTTTAGTACCTTACCTGAGGAAACCTTTGGTAAAGAAAAGATTATTGAGCCTAGTCCTGAAACATCAGAACAACCAAAATTTAGTGAGAACTTGGTTCCCATAAGACAATGCCCTCAGGAAGAACCCAATACTTTAGCTTCGACACAAGAACTCCTTCAGGTACCTGAGAAGAACCCAATCATTATTCTAGAAGACTTTCCTGATGACCTTCAACTACCTAGAAGCATCCCGCCTGTAGATCAAAATTCTAATCTTAAGGTCATCATGAGTAACCAAGGTCTATTTCAAGATTCCCCTAAATTATCCCAAGTCTCGGATTCCTATTTTCTGCCTTTCCCTGAGTCTTATCATAATTTTAGAGCCATTAAGTTTCATTTTGATGAGATTACTAGGATGCATGAGCTTTTAAAGCCTATTCCTTTTGCTACCTACTTTTGGAAAACCTTATGGCATTTGCTAGGAACCCATGGTAAATTCTCATGTGCATACCAGACTAGGGTCAAACCTAGAGAGTCATTAATCTATTAGGTTTAGGTCCTAGAAAGTCCAATAAAATTCCTCTCAATAAGGATGCCTAGTTCAGTCTATATTTTGTAAGTGCTTGTGTAAATTTCTGAGTCTGCTGAATCTTTCGCACAGCATGTCACAAATTTGCATAAAGAAATCAGTAATAAGATCAAATTGAGCAATGAGACTTACAAACATTTAGCTGATTCACATAAGAGGGCTAAAGAATTCTGTGAAGGAGATTATGCGATGATTAGGCTCAACCCTGAACGGTTCTCCTCTGGAACCATAAAGAAGCTGCATGCCCGCGGAGCGGGACCTTTCAAGATCTTAAAGAAAATAGGGCCTAATGCGTATGTTTTGGAACTTCCACCTGATATGGGTATCAGTACAACCTTTAATGTTTCAGACCTAGTAGAATACAAAGAACCAGTACTAATACATAGTGAGCCTTTTGGGCCAGAAACTTTCATTGAGAGTGAACTTATTTCCAAGTGTCCACCACCAACCCTACCTGAGCGAAGAGAGAGGATTGAGAGAATCCTGGATGACAAGACCATTACTACCAGGAATAAGGACTATCAGCGATACCTGGTTCAATGGCAAGGTCGACCTAAGTCCAATAACTCTTGGATTACTCGAGAGGACCTGCAAAGACTTAACCCAGACTTGTTCGAGCATAACCAGGGCAAAACTGAACCATACTCGACTGGGTCGAGTTCTGCCCACCCCAGGAGAATTGGTGTGGACACCAGAAGCAGAAGCAGAATAAAACCTCACTCAAATAAGGTTAACCTGATTCCACTTTGGATCGAAAATTACTAGGTTAAATTTTTCTTGTAAAGGGCAATTTACTTTCAAGAGTCCTGTAATTACTTAGTTTCAATTTCATGAATCCTATAATTATGTCCAATCGAGTCCTGTAATTATGTCCTGTCTCAATCTGGGTTCAAATAAGAACTCAATTAGAGTTCCATTAGGTTTATTTAAATCAAGTCCAAGCTACTTCAAGTTGAGGTTCACCAAACCACTTGGAGCTTCCAAATCAAGACCTTGGTCCACCAAGTTGGAATTCCACATCACCATGCCAACAAAGCAGCCACCAGGGATGCCACATCATCAGCACGTCACCTTCAAATGGGCACCTAAAGGGGAGATCGACCAAGCATTTTAAATTCAAAGAAACCGGCCAATCTCCATGAATTTCTCCTTATCCCATGTAACAAGGCCCCATATCCTCTAACCTCCCTTGTAATCCTCCACAATTTGGGGAGAATCTCCATGAATTTCTCCTTATCCCATGTAACAAGGCCCCATATCCTCCAACCTCCCTTGTAATCCTCCATAATTTGGGGAGTTTTCAAATTTCAAAAGTTTTGTAAGGCTATTAAAAAAGCCTTGGACGCCCCATTGTAAAAGGGGATTTGATTTTTGGAGATTAATGAAAGTTGAAGTTGAATTGAAGTTTTATGTTTTGAGTGATTGTCTCTAATCCCCTCTTCCACACCAAACTATTCTCTCTTTCAAGCATCCAACGCCCAAGTCAAGAAGAAGGCCTTGGAGTCGGCCAGGCCATCTCAAATCTCTTTCTTTGCTCACAAATTTTCTATCCCTTCCATATGCATGCCTTTCTTCTTCCTTAACTCTTATTCTTTATGTGCAGGGTCCTTCGAGGTTTTCGAGTTGCAAGCATGATCTTCCTTGACAAGGAACCAACAAGCTAAAGCCCAAGTCTAGGGTTCTGATCTCTGTTATCCAAGGTTCTTCAGTTCTGAGCATTGGTAGTTTCAAGGTATGAATCAAAAGAAGGTTGGAAAGCTCATCACGGTAAGTCCACAATCATTAGCCCCTATTATCTAGATCTTCTTCCTTCTTAATTTAGGATTGTGTCTAATCAAGTAAAAGTCCCTTTTCATGTAATCCTTAAGACTTATTATGATGAGTACAATGCTAATGTAATTAGGTTTCATTGCTCTACATACACTAATCAAATCATTAATCATATGCTTGCCGCATCAGGAGGATTGAGACCCTCTCCTTAGCCCAAAACCACCTCTCGTGCATTCGAACATAACCTTTAATCTTAAAATTAATTAAACCTAATTTGCCCTAGTGGGCTAGGGACACCAACTGGTCGGGTCTAGGCTAGTGTTGAGTCAGTTTGTCTAGTTACTCTGTGTATGCTTTGTACTCAGTGTCTAGAATGGTGGTTCAGGGATTCTATCCCGAAGGGCTTGTGTGCTGGTCCGCCTACCTGGCCAATCACTGATTGGTGTCTAGGATTGGCAATTAGGGACCTAACAATCCCCTTACACCTGCCTGGCTGAGTCCCAAGTTACTACAGGCTAGCTTGCCACTCTGATTGGGCATCTAGTTTGGGCTCTAGGTCTAGTTAGCCCGTAGTCGTTTCAGTCGAGTCTCATTTGGTGTGCTTGCTTGCATCATCATGTCCACCCGGAACGGAGTACCCTAGCAACCTGGTCAAACCCAACATGATTTAGAGGCCATGATTAGAACTCTTACCGAAAGTATGACCAAATTAAGTCAGGATATGACTGATACTATTGCCCAGTTTAGGGATCAAGTCCGTGAGGATCTTACCCAGCTTAGGGATCGAGTCCAAGTACTTGAGGAACCTAGACATCAGAATTGGACTCCTGACTCAGATTTTAATGTGCCTCAACCTCACCCACACCAAGAGCCTAGAAGACCTTCATACAGAGATCCTGAACCTAATCATAGGAGGCCTGACCCAAAGCCTGAAGATAGAGATGATAGGTTCATCCGGAACATCAAATTAGATGCACCCACTTTTGATGGTAGATTAAACCCTAAGGTGTATTCTGATTGGGAGGGTGAGATGGACCAGTACTTTGAGTAGTATACCATGTCTGAGGAAAGGAAGTTCAAGTTTGCCAAGATGAAGTTAGTGCGCCAAGCTAGGTTATACTGGGGGAACATTGAGCTAACCACTAGGAGACGAAATGTTGAGCCCATAACCACTTGGCAGGGTATGAAAGAGAAGCTTAGAGATAAGTACCTACCCATTTCATACCAGCAGAATCTGTTATACCAATGGCAAACCTTGAAATAAGGGAACCGATCTGTCTCAGACTACATAACCACCTTTGATGAGTACTTGATGAGATGTGATGTGAGTGAAGCCCATGAGGTCACTTTGTCAAGATTTAGGGCTGGACTTAGGGAAGATATTAAGAGGGAGTTGTTTCTGAGAGAGGTTACTGACCTAGACCAAGCCTATCAGATTGCACTGAACACTGAGAAATTTCAGAGAGGACCTATACCTTCTAGGGTTAGTGCCCCAATCCTAAGAAATGGACCTAGCTAAGTTACCCCCAGCAAACCTTTTCAGGGTATTCCCACCCCTAGGCCCATGGACAAAGGTAAGGCACCTGACACCCAGAGAACCCCTAGTTCTAGTATCACCTATTTTA
Organism: Areca catechu; assembly: GCA_021397845.1. Lineage (NCBI taxonomy): Eukaryota > Viridiplantae > Streptophyta > Magnoliopsida > Arecales > Arecaceae > Areca > Areca catechu. The sequence goes on along the minus strand of CM038049.1, from coordinate 145,406,346 downwards.
AGTGTCAGAAACCATGTCATATCTCCAGCCAGTGTATAGCCATAGCCTATTTTAAGTGCCATAGGGTAGGTCATGTTTCTAGCCAGTGCCCACGTAGATCCCTTTACATAGAAGAGGGAGAGGAAGAGAATTCCGGGCCCAATGAGGAATTTGAAGAAGAAGTTTATGAGGCCGGAATGAACTTGGTTGATGAGTATGAAGGAGAGGAGGAACCCACAGAGTCTGACCAGTTAGGAGTTGTGAGATGCATCCTGTCCCAGAGTAGAGTTCAGGAGGATTGGCGTAGGACTAACATCCTACAGACTTTCCTTAAATTAGGGGATAAGGTATGTAAGATCATCATAGATAGTGGAAGCTGTGTGAATGCCATTTCTGCTAGCACTGTCAAAATGTTAGGCTTAACCCCAGTTCCCCACCCCAACCCCTATAAGGTTTCTTGGGTAGACTCTACCTCTATACCCATCCAGTTTAGATGTCAGGTCCAAATCCAGATGCAATCCTATCAAGAGAAGATTTGGTGTGATGTCTTACCCATGGGGGTGAGCAATATAATTCTTGGGAGACCTTGGTTATATGATCATGATGCCACCCTCTTAGGAAAATCCAATACCTGTGTCTTTAGTTTTAATGAAAAAAAGATCACAATCCATTCAGTCCCTCCTAAGGACAAGGTAGCTAAAGGACCCACTAAGGTCAAAGAGATAAAGACTGGAGTGAACCTAATTAGTGCTAAGGATCTAGAACAAGAAATTCATAGTGGTTCACCCATTTGGATGTTGACTGCTAAGGAGCTTAGGACTCATACACCCTCAAAGCCTCCTCAGGAAGTTAGGCCTTTGTTAGAAGAATTTGAGGATGTTTTTCCCGAGGATCTGCCAGACCACCTTCCACCTCTTAGGGATATCCAGCATTCCATAGATTTAATCACAGGAGCTACTTTACCCAACTTGCCCCATTATAGGATGAATCCATCTGAGCATGAGGAACTGCAAAAGCAGGTTGGAGAATTATTGAGGAAGGGGTTCATTAGAGAGAGTCTTAGCCCTTGTGCAGTCCCTGCACTACTGACCCCAAAGAAAGATGGCACGTGGAGGATGTTTGTTGATAGTCGTGCTATCAACAAAATCACAATCAAGTATAGGTTCCCCATCCCTAGACTAGATGACATGCTAGATATGATGGCTGGTGTAATGATTTTTTCCAAAATTGATCTCAAGAGTGGCTATCATCAGGTTAGAATTAGACCAGGGGATGAGTGGAAAACCGCTTTCAAAACTAAGGATGGTCTCTACGAATGGGTTGTTATGCCTTTTGGGTTGTCCAATGCCCCTAGTACTTTCATGAGGATTATGACCCAGATGCTTAGAGCTTTCATAGGAAAGTTTGTAGTGGTCTATTTCGATGACATCCTGATCTATAGTAAGACCCCTGCAGACCACTTAGGCCACCTTAGACAAGTCTGCCAAGTTTTGAGGAATGATAGTCTCTACGGTAATCTCAAGAAGTGTGAATTCATGACCAGTAGAGTTATCTTACTTGGTTTTGCAGTAACCCCTGACGGCGTGGCTGCCGATCCAGAGAAGATTAGGTCCATAGTAGAATGGCCAGAGCCGACCAATGTGCATGAAGTTAGGAGTTTCCACAGCTTTGCTACCTTCTATAGACGACTCATCAAGGGGTTTAGTACTGTAGTTGCTCCTATCACAGATTGTATTAGGAAGGGAGAATTTCAGTGGACTAAAGCAGCCCATAAAGCCTTCCTAGATCTTAAGGATAAGATGACCCAGGCACCCATTTTGAGGTTACCCGACTTTTCTAAAGTATTTGAAGTTGCCTGTGATGCTTCAGGTGTATGTATAGGTGGAGTCCTAAGCCAAGAGAATCATCCCATAGTATTCTTTAGTGAAAAACTTAATGATGCTAAGCTTAGGTATTCGACCTATGATAAAGAATTTTATGCGGTAGTGCAAGCTTTGCATTACTGGAGACATTATTTGCTACCGCAGGAATTTGTGCTATTTTCAGACCATGAGGCTCTTAGATTCCTGAATTCCCAGAAGAAGCTTAACCCCAGGCATGCAAAGTGGGTAGAGTATATCCAGTCCTATACTTTTGTTTTGAAACATAAGGCTAGGACTAAAAATAAGGTAGCTGATGCCCTTAGTCGTCGATCTTTGTTATTGAATTCTGTTAGGGCTGAAGTCGTAGGGTTTGAGCAGATCAAAGAGGAATATGAGTCGTGTCCGGATTTTAAGACTGTGTATCAGGATCTAGCTCAAGGACCATCTAGTGATCATAAGGATTATACCCTTTTAGATGGCTTTCTGTTCTTTAAGAATAGGCTTTGCATCCCTAGAACTTCTCTTAGAGAATTTTTGATTTGGGAAATTCATGCTGGAGGTCTAGCAGGCCATTTTGGAAAAGACAAGACCACCTTGGCTGTTGAAGACCACTTTTTCTGGCCTAGCTTAAAAAGAGATGTAGCACACATTGTGGCTAGGTGTCGGACCAGCGCTGTTGCCAAACAGTGAAAACAGAACACCGGCCTTTATACCCCACTCCCTGTCCCAGATCGTCCTTGGCAAGATGTGAGTATGGATTTTGTGTTAGGTTTGCCTAAGACCCAGAGGAGGCATGACTCTATCTGTGTCGTAGTCGACCGATTTTCTAAGATGGCCCACTTCTTGCCTTGTTTCCAGACTTTTGATGCGTCTAAGGTAGCCACCCTGTTCTTTAATGAGATAGTTAGACTCCATGGCCTACCTAAGACAATTGTTTCAGATAGGGATGTCCGGTTCACCAGCTATTTTTGGAAAACCCTTTGGCATAAGTTAGGGACAAAACTTAAGTTTTCAACTGCTTATCATCCCCAAACTGATGGCCAAACCGAGGTAGTAAACCATAGCTTAGGCAATCTGCTAAGATGTCTTGTTGGTGAAAACACTAGGAATTGGGATTTGTACTTACCTAGGGCTGAATTTGCATACAATGACTCGGTCAATAGGTTTACAGGTAAGAGTCCATTTGAAATTGTGCATGGGTACAAACCTCACACACCTCTTGACCTAGCCCCTTTACCAGTCCACACACGAGTCTCCGAGTCTGCTGAAGTTTTTGCACAGCATATAAAAGACTTGCATAAAGAAATTCATGCCAAAATAAATTTAAGTAATGAAACTTATAAGAAGTTGGCTGATTCTCAAAGGCGAGTCAAAACTTTTGTTGAGGGAGACTATGTAATGATTAAGTTAAGGCCTGAACGGTTTCCTCCTGGAACCGTTAGAAAGTTACATGCTAGAAGAGCTGGACAATTTAGAGTGGTGAAGAGAGTAGGATCCAATGCCTATGTGCTCGAGTTACCTCCAGAACTAGGCATTAGCCCCACTTTCAACATTACAGACCTAGTAGAGTATAGAGAGCCAGCTATGATTCCCAGTGAGCCTTTTGAGCCTAATCCTGTTCTTGAGAGTGAACCCAACCCTGTGTGTCCACCAACAAACTGGCCAGTGAGGAAAGAACAGATTGAAAAGATCCTGGACGATCATGTTATCTCTACTCGTAATCGAGGATACCAAAGATACCTTGTTCGATGGCAAGGAAGGCCAGATTCTGATGACTCTTGGATCTCTCGAGATGAATTACAAGAGCTGGATCCAGATCTCTTGGAGAGATACCAGAGCCAACTTAAGCCTTACTCGACAGGGTTGAGTTCCTCCCACCCCGGGAGAATTGGTGCGGGCACCAGAATCAGAAGAAGACTTCAGGGTTCTACCTGGATCTCTGAATGACCTTGCTAGAAGATTAGGATTTGTAATAAGGGTTGACCTGGTCAACCAGATTATTTTATTTCTTTGAGTCTGCATTTCATTTTGTTGAGTCATGTTGACTTAGTCTAAGTCCAAGTCAAGTCCTGGTTGGTGCCATTCCCTAGGGCGTCATTTTTTCTTCCAAGGCCAAATGCAAGTGGACGCCACACTCCCAGCCACACTCCCAAGACCAGTTGGTGCCACATTTCATCCTAGTGTCCCTGGTCCCCACGCCCAAGAGAGCAAGAAAATCTTCTTAGGAGAAGTCAAGGAAGGCGCCCACAAGCTGCCAAAAGTAACCAAGCTAAAGGAGCAAGAGATTTTTTCTTGGAGAGGACTTCAAGGTAGGCGCCTATACCTGCCTAAAGTACCTAGCTATGAATAGAAGGAGCCTAGTCTTGGGGAGAAAGACTAGGAGATGAGTATTTTCTTCCAAGAAAGAGCAAGTCATGGTAGGAAAACCCATAACTTAAGGAGAAGAACTAGGAGGTGCCCCACATACCTGCCATATGAAGCCATCACCTTGCATTTGAGGCCGCCCACTCCAAGAAAAGAAGCCTGGTGGGTCAAGGGAAAGTTTTTCATACTTAGGATGAATGTTTAGTCCCACATGGGAAGTAGTGTAATTTTGTTTCTCTTGCAAGGTCTATATATTGGACCCTTATGTAATCTTTTGATTTTAATGAGTAAATGAAATCTTTTCTTGTGTTAAGCAACCTTGTGTTATCTTCTTCCGTACTTCTTTGAGTGTTGAGCTCCGTGAGGGAGTAAATCCGGGTTCCATTGGAGCCTTGAGGAGGTGAGAGATTTCCAAAGTTACCAAAACCCTGCCCCGCTTTCATCTCTGGTCGCCAACCCTAATTTTCTTTCATCATCCTAGCCGCCAACACCCAAATTCCTAAATCCTATTCCCACTTCATTCAAGGCCGCCATCTCCTTCTCCAAGCCACCGCCCACCATATCAAGCCCTAGGTCCTTTTCATCTGCAAGCCGCCGCCCTACCAGCCAAACCCTAAATCCACTCCATCTTCCACCGCCACCTCCATACTCTTCCCTCATCTTCAAAGTTCGAGCAGTCCAGAGCTATCCCAGGTAAAGGTCTCTTCCTTGAGTTTCTTACATCCTTATCGTGTTCTTCATCTTTTCCAGATCCAGAGTACGAGAAGAAGGCCAACCTTGCCATAGGACTACAATTCGAGGATCCATTACGAAGATACCCCGTCTCCAAGGATCCTACAATCTGCTCGAGAGTGTCCTTTAATTGAAGCAAAGAGAGATATCACAGTCAGGTATAAAACATTCTCTTCTCTCTTCGTCTGTTTCTTGAAAGAGGAGTAAACCCTAGGTCTGGGGGTTTCTCAATCCCCAGCGATCCTACTTCTTTATTACTCTGATAATCTACTCTTTTGAATTGTGCTTTCTTTCAGTGCATATTTTCTTTCAATATTAGTTAGCCTTGTTTTTGAGTCAAGCCAACTTCTAACAAAATACAAAAAAAAAAAAAAAAAAATCTTAATTTACTTCCGCATCGCATCATCTTATTTGTTCTGCATCAACAGGGAGGAAAAACCTTTATCCTTCCAACCATGATCCTGGCACAAGCCTTGTAGAAGGTCATACACAAGCTGATTAGCTTATAATAGCTCGGCTAGAGGTGTCTTGTTACTTCGGAATCAAAATGATAAAGGTTTATTCCAAGCCATTGGCATCATCCCTATGATGAAAAACTATTAGACTACCTCCACTACCTCACGATAGATAATGCATCAAAATCTTCTAAAATATAGAGGGGAAAGCCATCCGATCTTCGATCTTTATCCTCTACCAAGGACTAGAATGCCCTCCTAACCTCCTCACTAGTAACCTTTCTTATTATTGCCTCATTCTCTACTGCAGAGACCAAAGTAGTGAGAGTTAGGCAAGAAAAGGATCTCGAAGCCCCTAGACTGGCTATCCATGGAGATCTAAAAAGTTAGAATATCTTCTTATTTCTATCATGGTCAATCCATTGACCAACTCATTCTCATTTCTATTTTAGAGCCCAACTCCCACCAACCAAATATACTCTAAATAGTTACAAAAACTATATCTAAAAATATATATTATCTAAAAAATTAAAACATAATTTTTTTTATTTTAATTCACTTTTTTTTTGGTTAATTAGGAAGTATCAACATATCAAACCTCTTACTAGGTTCCTAGTTTTCCTTCTTATGTCATATATTTGGCTAGGATTATTTGAGAGGGTGAGTTACCGGAGCCTTTGATGGGGTCTCCATCCCACTATCTCTCAAAAAGAAAAAAAAGAATATTATTTCTCTTTAAAAGAGAGTATAGTCTAAATGAAGATGAATGTATCTACTTAAGACAAGAGTGTTCATAAACTTATAAATAGTAGAGGTGTGGATGATGGAAACAAGACTCATAAATAGAGAGTTGGGGGATGAAATATTTTTAAGATTTATATTACTATAATCCTTTTCTTAATTAAAAAAGTTATGTTATCCAGCGAAGCAATCCAAGAGTGAGATGAATTGGATTTTTCAAAAATTTTAGCAAATATGTGCTTATTTTGAAAAACAAATGAAATGAATGTGCAGCAATATATATGTACAAATTAAAGCTAAATGCCATGCTTATGAAGAGCGGAGGAAGAAAGCAAAGCACAACAAATACACAAAGTTTATAGTGGTTTGGTATATCCCAAGCATCTACATCCACTCCTCAAGAATTTTTTGAAAATTTTACTATAATCCTTCAAATATTATAGCCAATTTATTTTTCAAGCTTACAACTAACCTAGTTAGTTTTTTTTTAAGCTCACCAACCACAACCTCACAACAAGCCAATCCTAGGCTTGTAATCTAATTCCAATGTTTAGAAGAGCCTATCTTCTTGTTTCAACTTCCTTGAAACTAGTTATAATTCAAAAATAAAGTATAAAAAATAATAAAATCAAATAGCTTCCTATAAAAGCAAGAAGAAATCAATGAAGCTCTTGAAAGAATCTTTTTGAGTTATCTTCTTGATGGAAAGCATCTAATAATTGCTTTAAAAGCCGGTGGTTGAAAATTCATGGCACACTCTTTAAAAACTAGGCTTTTCTTTTTAGAAGTTTGCTCTTTGAAAGATTCTCTTAGAAGTTCTTGATTTTCTTTTAAATTCTCTTGCTTCTTTAATGCATTTAATGAAGAATAAATACTTTTAGAACTTTCAAAAATCTATTTATGATTGTTTGAAGATGAAAACTAGTCATTTGACACAAATTATAAGCTTCTGTACATTTAAAAATATAGTAATTACTGTACTATCAGATCTTGATGAGTTGATTCACCAAATCTTGAGTCGACCCTTGAGTCGACTCATCAGACCTTGAGTCGTCTTTGAGTCGACTCACCAAAAGCTTGAGTTGACTCATAGCTTAAGTTAAAAAAATCTAGCTTTTTATTTTTCTTGCAACAGTGACTCATGAATCATGAGTCGACTTTTGAGTCGACTCATTATTCTATCAAAAATTTAGCCTCTCTAAATTTTTCTATAATTGATACTCATGGATCTTGGGTCAATCTTTGAGTCAATCATTGAGTCGACTCATTAGTTTCTTGAGTCGACTCATGACCGTGCCAGCTAAAACTCTTGCATGCCATTCCATTTTTTTTCTGAGTCTTTTCTAAAGATTGACTTACCATCCCTTAAGTTGACTCATGGCCTATGCCATCTTAAGAATTATGTACCAAACTTGAGATTTGAAGCTTCAACTTGATTTCTTATGTACTAACTCTTAAATAATCATTAATTCCTTACTTTTTACTTTAAGAAGACAACCATAATGGTGAAACTCTCTTGTTTAATGAATGATCAAATATTCATATTAAATTTATAGGATTCTCGAAATATCATTTTCAATACTCTAACAATACATTAGTATCTCATATGTATACTCAAATATTTTGTTATTCATCAAAATCAAGGTTGGAGTCAATAATCTCTTCCTTTTTGATGATGATAAAACTTTGACTACATAAGCATATAAAATCTGGAGTATCAAAGCATATGAATTTTATCTATGAATCTTGGTATAGGAATGATATTGATTTTTTTCATTTATTAAGGTATCAAAGTAATTGATTTGATAATATTTCTCAAGGTATCAGAGCATGATTGTATCGAAACATAATTGTTTATAATTAACTAATATATCATAGCACTAATGTATTCAGATTTATGAAATGCTTCTCAAATATCTATGTTTCAAAATATTTACTCATATATCGATAATGTATCAAGGCATGTATCAATGTATCATAACATATATTCTAGATGTTTTAGAATTCATCAAGGCATATCAAATTGTAAATGAAGATCAGGTTTATGTATCAGAATATATCACAACATTGTATTGGAGTATTAGAGTTAATTAAAGTAGTGTATAAGAGCATATCAAGTGATGAGATTTAGACTTAAATTTTTAGTTTTTTATTTAAGTTTTCAATTTTTCTCCCTTTTATTCATATAATCAACTTATTTATGCTCCCCTTACTTTTACCTTTATTTGCTTATATAATCAATATTTTTACTCCCCCTTTTTGTCATCATTAAAAAAATACTTTTACTCCCCTTTTTATTTGCTTAGATAATTAACATTGTAAGGTAAAAGTATTGTAAGTGTATATAATGTATTAGAGTAATTGTTTCAGAAAGAGAGAATTTCATTCCATATAGACTTTCATGATATAAAGGTGAAGATAACATAATATATATATATATATCAGTATCAGTACAAAATAAATGTACTACAGACATCAAGATACAACATGAGTGTTCTGTAGTACACCAAGATATAGTCAATCATACATAAGCAAGATCTAGGATCCTATAGACAACACCTATCATGCTAATCCTTATTAGAAGGAAAATTGATAACTTGGGTACCCTAATCCTAAAGGCTGAATGTCTGGATTTTTTATAAGTCAAGCTTCTAGTCCTGCTAGAAAAGCCAAAGTGATAAAAACTAGGAGTGTGAAACCCTAGGGCTCTAATGATTTGCTAGGTAGACATATCAGAGGTGGAGCTGGTGGCTGATCTAACTGATGGTTCAAAGGAAGAGCAAGATCAACTGCTGGTGGTGGCTCCTGTGCTGCTCGTGGTTGAGGTGCTGGCGATGGCAAAAGTGGAGAATCTAGTGGACCTGAAAAGTCGGTTGGTGTAGGTGCAGAGGTGGGCTGCTAAATGGCTACCAATATGTTTGTGAATCCCGACCTAACCTCCTCCTGAGTTGTGCTAGTGAATCACGAGTCTCAGTCCTTAACTCATGAAGCTCTATCTATAGTCCATCAATGATGGCAGATAGAATCTAAAACTTGATCCTTTATATGATAAAGCTAGCCACTAGTGAAGCTATTCTCTTTCCTATTTGGTCATTATGACGAACACCAGTCTGAGGAGCAATAAGAGTCTGAGGTGAAAGTTGAGGAGCTATATCAATATCTAGTGCAGCCAATGTAGGAGGAGTGGCTGACTTTGGAGGCTGAGGTGCTATATCCATGTGTGGTTCCAAAGGCCTTACGTTAGTAGCTACAATCTCCCTATCGAAGTCTAGGTCTGCCTCCTATTTTGATACACGGTGCATCCACCGACCATCAACCTTCCTGTACCCCATACAGTGAAGGGATTTGTCATCATAAGTATCAATGTGCAGTATCTCCTTAAAGGCCTCATCCTTAAGCTGTATGCCAAACTCTCTAAAAATTCGAGTCAGACCCATTCCATATGGCAAGCATAGCCTCCTACTACTAGTTGCCTCCTGCATCTACCAAACCATGATACCTAGCAAGTTAACAATAGTCCCCTGAATAAGTGCAACCATTAGCATAAGCTCTCACTCAATGATAAAGTCAAAATGCTCTATCTTGGACACCAGTATCCGAGCAATAATATGATGTAGAAATCTTATCTCCATGGAGAGCTAGTTTGCAGTTGTTGCCTCCTGGATCGTCGTGGCTCGTAGCTACTGGTGGCGTCGATGGTCACCCATCTGTCTCTTCGGGATGCCTCCGGTGCCTCGGGACCTGCAAGAAACAACTCAGTGACCCGGGCCGGGGATTCCGGTGGGGGCGCTCTGACAGTAAGTTAGTGACAATCCAGGGGAACAGATCCTCCTGGTCGAGCCCCTCGAGATGAGCTCCACCCTAGGAGGAGTGAGTGTGGTGTATATGAAAGTGAGAGTGAGCTGGGAGAGGTGATGGCCGAGGTGGAAGGATCCTCCTATGTGGCCCTTCTTCCTTGGTTCTTTGCTTGCTTTGGTTGCCTACTTTTGGCTTACTCTGGCTTGCCTCGGGATCTCCCCGTGTCGTCCGACATGTGCGACGAGGTATCGTTGATGGGGGACTAACTAGATGCGAATATGAAGAATGATGCAAGTGGGTTGTTGGTTTTGTGATTTTTAGATTTTTATGATTTTTCTTTGGATTCCCGAAAATAAGTAAGAGTTGATCTAGGATTCAATAATAACAAGAACTACGAGCAAGTGAATTAGTCCCTAAGCAATGATAAAGAGAGGACTCCGGGATTGAGAAACCCCGTAGGATATAGCTCTCGGATCAATACCTACTTAGGATTCAGGGGGCAAACCTCAAAGATCTGAAGTACCCGATGAAGAGACGCTCACTTTGGTGGATGCGGCTTGGATGATCAAGCCGTCAACCCTGTGAAGGTGCCGGCTGGCTGTCCGAAGATCTCGATGGCAAAGGCAACCGTCTCCGTACTCATGTCACCTGGAGGACCTGCAAGCATTCAAAGAAGATAAATGTTAAGTTTCAATCAGAAGGAAAGCAATGGAAGAATGAAAGGAGTAGTTGAAGTGATAGTGGAGTTCTTCTTGATTCGGAGTCGGGCGATGGAGTTGTGGAAGTGACAGTAGTTTGAGACCTCACACCTCTTGATGCCCGAAGGCGAAGGCGCTACCTTATGGAGATCGACGTTTCTAGTGAATGAAGACAACTAACAAGAGATTGGAACTCAAGAATATAATTTTTTTTTCATTCATCAAGATTAAAATTTACAAATGAGGGGTTAGGTCCTTTAAATAGGCACCTTAGGACCCTTTTGAATTTCAAATGAAATAATACAAGTTTTCTTGAATGGGCGCCCAAACCCTTGACTTTCTTCTCTCTTTGGCCGACCAAGAGCTAATTTGATTGGGCATGGCATGATGCAAGGCTTGGAGGAGGGATCTTGGCACTTTGAACTTGGAAAGTAACTCCTTTGTTTTGGAAGAAAGCATGAAGTGAGGCTTGGAGCAAGGCATGTGTTCTTCTTCCTTCCTTGGTTGTGCATCTCCTTTTGGTACAAGGCATGACATGGGGAGTGTGAAGTGGAGGCGCCCATGGATATTGTCTCTTCCTTCCAAAGAGGTTCAAACAAATTAGGAAGAAGACTTGATTGGAGGGCTTGAAGCAAGGGATTTGAATTTCCAACTTCAACTCCCATAGACCTTCTCTTTGGCCGACCACCCTTGCTTGGAAAGGAGCTTGATAGGGGGAGGGAAAAATGGCTATTGCCAAGTGATGTGTTCCTCTTCTTTGGGCATCCAAGGATGACAAGTGTGTTGCCCACATGGCAAGTTGTCATGGCGCCACATAGGATGAAAAGGTGGGCCCTTATCTGACTTGGATTCCTTCCAGACTTGGCTCCAAGGAGACTAAATTTTAAGACCAACTCTTGTAATTGACCCATACATCCAATAGACTCAGACTGGACTCGATTTGTGACTGGACTCAGTACATGACACAATTTGACCTAATTGGTCAAAGTACAGACTTAATTCAAAGCAAAAGAAAATTACAAGGTTGAGGCTCGAAGCCTTATTACAAGATCCAAAAAATTAGAACCCTAATTGGACATCCACAGAGGATTATGGAGCCTCTGTTGGATTTTGGTGCCCATACCAGTTCTCCCGGGATGGGAGGAACTCGATCCTGTCGAGTAAGAGTTGAGTTGGCTTAGGTACTCCTCCAGAAGGTCGGGATCGAGGTGCTGCAAGTCCTCTCGGGTAATCCACGAGTCATCGGACTCAGGTTGGCCTTGCCATCGGACTAAGAAAAATTGATAACCTTTGCCCCGGGTAGTGATAGCTTGGTCATCCAGGACACGCTCAATCCGCTCTCCTCTCTCTGGTATAATTGGAGGTGGACACTCAGGTTCGGGTTCACTCTCAAAAGAAAGGTCAGGCCCAAATGGCTCGCTAGGAATGTTTGCTGGTTTCCTGTACTCGACTAAGTCTGAGATATTGAAAGTCGAGCTAATGCCATAATTCGGGGGTAGCTCAAGAACGTAGGCATTAGGGCCGACTCTCTTTATCACTCTAAAGGGGCCAGCTCCATGAGCATGAAGTTTCTTAACGGTTCTGGGTGAAAACCGTTCAATCCTAAGCCTAATCATTACAGAATCCCCAATTTCAAACTCTTTGGCTCGTTTACGGAAATCAGCCATTTTTTTATATGCATTATTACTTAAATTAATTTTATTGCTAATTTCCTTATGTATGTCCCTAATATGCTATGCAAAGGATTCGGCGGACTCAGAGATACGAGCATGGATAGGTAGGGGAATCAAATCAAGGGGTCGGTTAGGCTTGTAACCACTCACAATCTCAAAAGGACTTTTCCCGATGGTTCTATTCACAGAACTGTTGTAGGCAAACTCAGCTCGAGGTAAAAGAAGATCCCAGTTTTCGGTATGTTCACCTATCAAACACCTCAAGAGGTTCCCTAGGCTACGGTTGACTATCTCAGTTTGGCCATCGATCTGCGGGTGGTAGGCAGTTGAGAACTTAAGCTTGGTGCCTAGTAAGTGCCAAAGGGTTTTCCATAAGTAGCTAGTGAATCGGACATCCCTATCGAATACTATGGTTTTTGGAAGGCCATGTAACTTAACCACATGATCAAGGAAGAGCTTGGCAACTTTGGAAGTATCTAGGGTCTGGGAGCAGGGTATGAAATGGGCCATTTTGGAGAACCTATCTACCACTACACAAACTGAATCATGCTTCCTTGCGATCTTGGGCAATCCTACTACAAAGCCCATGCTGGGGTCTTCCCAAGGGCGACTAGGCACGGGCAGAGGGGTGTACAGGCCAGTATTCTATTTTTGTTGTTTGCCGACAGCACAAGTTCGGCACTGGGAAACAATGTTGGCTACATCCTTCTTCAGGCTAGGCCAAAAGAACTGGTTTTCTACTACTAAGATGGTCTTTTCCCTACCAAAGTGACCAACTAGGCCTCCTGCATGGGTCTCCCAAACCAATAATTCTCAAAGAGAGGTCTTGGGAATGCACAATCTATTTGCTTTGAAAAGATAACCATCCTGGTGGGTATACTCACTAAACGCGCTAGATGGTTGGTGTTTCTTAGATTGGAAAATCTCTCCAAAGTCAGGACAGGTCTCATATTGCTCTTTCAATCGATCAAATCCTATAACCTCAGTCCTAACGGTATTCAGTATCAGGGCACGATGGCTAAGGGCATCAGTTATCTTATTCTCGGTACCAGCACGATGTTTAAGCACAAAGGTATAGGCTATTCTACCCACTTAGCGTGCCTCGGGTTTAGTCTTTTCTGGGAGTTTAGGTACCAAAGGGCTTTATGATCAGAGAAAAGGACAAATTCTTAGGGTAACAGGTAATGCCTCCAAAACCTAAGAGCCTGGACGACTGCATAGAACTCTTTATCATAAGTCGAGAACTTAACTTTGGCCTCATTGAGTTTCTCGCTAAACAAGGCCACAGGATGATTTTCCTGACTAAGTACTCCTCCAATGCCAACTCCTAAAGCGTCACAAGCAACCTCAAAAACTTTAGTAAAATCAGGTAATCTTAGGACAGGTGCTTGTATCATCTTATCTTTGATTTCTTGGAAGGCTTTATCTGCAACTTTGGTCCATTGGAAGCCTTCCTTCTTGATGCAGTCGGTGATGGGTGCTACGATTGAACTAAATCCCCGAATAAATCTCCTATAAAAAGTGGCTAGGCCATGGAAACTATGCATATCATGGACACTAGTTGGGACTGGCCACTCAACTATGGCTCTAACTTTTTCGGGATCAGCGGAGACTCCTTCTGGGGTGACTACAAAACCTAGGAAGATTACCCTTGTTGTCATGAACTCACATTTCTTTGGGTTGGCATAAAGGCTGTTCTTCCTAAGGGTCTGACAGACTAACCTAAGATGGTTAAGATGGTCTTCTTTGGTCCTGCTGTAAATCAAAATATCATCGAAATAAACCACCAAAAATTTTCCAGCAAATTCTTTCAGGACTTGGTTCATGACCCTAATAAAGGTGCCAGGAGCATTAGAAAGTCCAAAAGGCATCACTACCCATTCAAAAAGTCCATCCTTAGTTTTAAAAGCCGTCTTCCATTCATCCCCGGGTCTGATCCTAATCTGGTGGTAGCCACTCTTAAGATCTATCTTGGAAAAGATAGTAGCTCCGGCTATCATGTCAAGCATATCATCTAAACAGGGGATGGAAAACCTATACTTGATTGTGATCTTGTTTATGGCTCTGCTATCTACACACATTCTCCAGGTTCCATCTTTCTTAGGGGTTAGCAAAGCAAGGATGGCATAGGAACTTAAACTCTCCCTAAGAAAACCCTTTCTAAGCAACTCTCCCACTTGTTTTTGCAATTCCTTGTGTTCGGTGGGGGCATTCTATAATGGGGAAGGTTGGGTAAGGTGGCTCCTGGGACCAAATCTATGGCATGTTGGATGTCCCTAAGAGGTGATAGGTGATCAGGTAATTGTTCCGGGAAGACATCCTTAAACTCTTCCAGAGCCTTAACTACTTCTTGGGGGCGCTCGATTTGGGTTGGTTCATGATTATCTTTGGTGGTCAAAATCCAAACAGGGGCTCCCTCAGCAATCTCTTTCTTTAGTTCCTTAGATTTGATTAGGTTGACTCCAGGCTTCTTTTCCTTAAGACCACTTGATCCTCTCTTAGCCTGGTCCTTAGCCTGGTCCTTAAGACTACTTGATCCTCTCTTAGCTTGGTCCTTAAGACTACTTCTTTTCATCACCTGTCCCTAGCCCAAAAATCACCAACTTGCATAACGAACCCAACCCTAATTAAAACGAAGTAAACATTTAATTACTCTAGTGAGCTAGGGACACCCACAAGGTCGGGTCGAATCAAGTGTCAAGCCAACTTTGATAACCTGATTGTGTGTGCTTGTATCTGGTGTCTAGGCAAGTGGTTCAGGGACAAGAGCCCGAAGGAAGGTGGGTTGGTTCGCTTACCTGGCCAATTTCAAATTGGTGTCTAAGGCAAGCAAAGAGGAACCTCCACCAACCTTACACTTACCTGGCCAGGTGCTAAGTTACTACAACCCAGATTGTCGATTTGACTTAACATTTGGTTTGGGCTCTATGTCTAGCAAACCCCTAGTCTGAGTTTGAGTCCGTGTGAGCATGGCAACTATATCAGGAGCACCTTACCAGTAAACCCAAGCTCAATCGAGTGCAACCATGGACCAAAATTTTGAGACCTTGTTGAAGACTTTGAATGATCAAATGGCCCGACTTAACCAAAACCTAACTGACCAATTGGCCCAGACCAACCAAAGCATGACTGATAAGATGGTCCAAGCAGAGGCATGGGCAGAAGCCCGTAAGGCCCATGCTAAACTCAACTCCTCTAGGCCCAATTCCTTTGATCCAAGAGCCTATGATCATGATCTTGCCCCGGAGTCTAGCCCTAGGAGCCTATACCCGTACTTGGTTGAATCAGAGGAAAGGCCTATTAGGAACATTAGGACATAAGCTCCCTCATTTCGAGGCAGTCATGATCCTCAGGTTTACACTGCCTGGGAGGAAGATATGGATGATTATTTTAAGTGGAATGAAATGTTTGAGGATGGAAAGGTTAGGTTTGCCCGAGTGCATCTATGAGGTCCAGCTGAGTCTTATTGGAACAATGTTCAGGGAAGGGCGGCGTATGAGAGACACGAACCCATTAGAACTTGGAAAGGAATGAAGAGCAAGCTTCATGAAAGGTATATCCCTACGTCCTATCAACAAAATCTCCTAGACCACTTAGAGAGGTTGACCCAAGGTAATGGATCGGTCAGTAATTATATTGATAGATTCGAGCATCTAATACGCTATATTGTGAATATGGATCCATATGATATCCTAATCCGATTTGAAGAGGGTTTGAGGGTAGATATCCGGAGAGTATTGTTTAGACATAATATCTATAGTTTGGAGCAAGCCTACCGAGTAGTCCAAAACTATGAGAGGTCCTTGAGGAATGCTAGATCAAGTACTTTGGACCTAAATCCAACCTCTGCCAGCTTGAATCATATCCCCATTGGTCCAACACCTAGTGTGAACCAGACTTTTGTTGATCAACCCTCATCTGTATCACCTCCAACCCAGAAGGATGACATTGAAAAGGAATTAGGTATGGCTGACCCAGGATTAATTGACCAGAATGAAGCCATACTCAAAGAACAATTAAAGGAGGAAAAATTAGAACCCATGATAGAAGTATATGAGACTGACATGAGTTTGGTAGATGAATATGAAGGAGAAAACTTCGAGGAGGACAACTCTAGTACCTTACCTGAGAAAATCTTTGTAGAAGATAAGATTGTTGAGCCTAGTCCTGAAACATTAGAACAACAGGAAATTGTGAGGACTTGGTTCCTGTAAGTCAATGCCCTCAGGAAGAGCCTACTCCATTAGCCTCAACCCGAGACCTCATTCAGTTCCCTTGTAAAGAGTTCATTCCTCTAATCCCAGTTGATAACATTTTTCTGGAACTGACCAAGTCTTTCTTTCATGAAAAATCTGTACTTACAATGACCAAATTCTCCATCCATCAATTTGACCTTATGACACCCACAGATCAATGTCCAAATTTTAAGAACATCCTGAATAACCAAGGTCTGTTTTATGCTTCCTATAGATTATCCCAAGACTCTGATTCCTATTTCCTACCCGTTCCTGAGTCAACACATGTTTCAAAGCCATTAGGTTACACTATATTGAGATCACTAGGTTGTATGACCCCTTATAGCCCATCCCATTTGTGACCTACTTTTGGAAGACCTTATGGCATTTGCTAGGGGTCCATGATAATTTTTCATGTGCATACCAACCCAGGGTCAAACCTAAAGAATCAATAATCTATTAGGTTTAGGCCCTAGAGAGTCCAATAAAATTCCTCTCAATAGGAATACATAGTGAGTCTACTTTTTCTTTTTATCAAGTGTCAGTATGAGTCTCAGAGTTTGCAAAGTCATATGCACAGCATATTAAGAAATTGCATAAGGAGATTAGTAAAAAAATTCAAATGAGCAATGAAGTCTATAAGCATATGGCCAATTCACGTAAACGAATGAAAGAATTCAATGTAGGGGACTCTGTAATGGTTAAACTTAGACCAGAAAGGTTCTTATCGAGAACTATGAAGAAACTGCATGCCCGGGGAGCTGGACCTTTCAAAATATTAAAAAGAATCGGACCTAATGCATACGTGTTAGAGTTACCACCAGATTATGGCATTAGTTCCACATTTAATATTTCTGATCTGAAAGAATACAAAGAGCCGGCATTAATTCCTAGCGAGCCTTTTGACCCTTACCCAGCTTTGAAAGAGAAACCCTACCTGAGTATCCACCAGCACTTCAGCCAGAACGGAGAGATAGGGTTGAAAGTATCTTGGATGACCAGGTAATTACTACTAGAAATAAGGGCTATCAACGTTATCTAGTTCGATGGTGAGGAAGACCCGAATCCGAGGATTCCTGGATCACCTGAGAGGATCTGCAATAAATCGACCCAGATTTGCTAGAAAGGTACCAAAGTCATATCAGTCCTTACTCGACAGGGTCGAGTTCCTCCCACCCCGGGAGAACTGGTGCGGGCACCAAAGTTTGAAAGGGGCTTCAGTCCAATTTAGTATGGCTTTAATTCTTTCATGTCTTGTAAATAGTGTTAGTTTACTTCTTTAATTGAATTTGAGTCATGTAATTAGAGTGGGTTCATTTCAATTTAAGTTTTTTTGAGTCCAATTAGGATCAAATTAGTCTTGTATTTAGTTAATTTAGTAGTTGGGTCCAAGAGAGAGTTGGAATTGGTTAAATGTAAGCAAGCTCATTTGAAGATGGAATGCACTCAACCATTTCAACAAGTTAATCCAAGGAGGGCGCCACTTCAACAAGCCATGTGGGATGCCATGTCAACATCCCAACCATATGAAGTACACCTCAGCAAGCCACCTCATCAAATGCCACATCACCAAGAGAAATTCAAATTCAAAGTGGGCAAGAAGTTTTTTCTTCCACCATTTTAGCTAGCTATTCACATAAAATCTCCATGTAATTTGGAATTCCACCCTTATAGCTAGGAACCTCCCATGAAAAGCTCCTTGTAATTCAAAATTTCAAAATCCTTGGAGGCTTATAAAACCTACTCCAAGCTCTCTTGTACATGATGATGAATTTTGAATGAAAAAAAAGAGTGTTTCTTCTTCCATTTGGTGTTATCCAATGTCCTTCGAGAGGGAGTGGGTTAGAGGCCCTTAGCTACTTCAAGAGAGATCTTCTTCCATGCCAATAGCCATTAACCAACCTTCTAGTCCATCCAAGCACTCCCTTCCCAAGTCCAAGGAGCAAGAAGAGCCATTCCAAGGGAGCCGGCCAAGCTACTTCTACTCCAATCATCATCTTCTCAACTTCAACCATCATTCCAATTGTTTCTACCTTTCAATCTCCTTCTAAGCTCAAATATAGTTTGTGTAGGATCCCCGGGATGTCCAGGTTTCAAAGAAGGGGGTCTTCCAAGGCAAGAAACAGAGACAAGAAGTCCCAATATCTGAAGAAATTACCTTGTCATCCAAAGGCTTCAACGTTGAGTTTAACTTTTCAAATCCTTGAGATGTTAATTCCTGGTTACCCCTCTTTAAATATTTTTCCAGATCTAAAATGTTAAATTAATTAGGCCCTATCCTATGTGGTTTCCTAACCACAAAGATCCATTTCTCTTTAATATTATGAAAGTTCTCATTCAGGTTTAGTTTCTATGCAAGCTCCCTTCATGATAGTTTCATTTCTTTTACATGGAAAGTAGCCTTGCTTTACTTAATTTCTCATTTAATTGATACTATCTCCTCTTAGATTGCATCATTACATTTCGTCTCGTATCAAGGTGCCACGCGGCCATGTCTGAGGAGCAGTTATGGCGGGCATGGAAGTCAGAGCAGCCATGGTTGGATTGAGGTGCTGGCCCCGTCGATCAGCGACATGTGGCAAGCATCTCTTGGGAGAGCCATAACGGTACGGCCGGGTGTAGGTTGCCTCGAAAAGAAAGGCAAGTTTTCTGAGACTTACTTTCTTTCAAATCTTTCATGCCCGACGTCATACAGAGGTTCTCTCCTCCTTCTTCTCCAACCATTTTTGTCCTCCCGGACTCTTAGCAGGTTAGTTCCTTCTTCCTCTCCCTCCTTGTCGACTAGGGGTCATCTTAGGTCTCCCTTTGTCCCCTTCTTCTTCTTCCATGGACCGTTTTGGCCCGAACTTCCATTTTTCTTGCCAAGCTGAGGCTGGGTCTTCCCGGTCAAAAACTCCTTCCTCTGGCGAAGAAAGGGAGGCGGCATGCTACGAGTTCAGTATGAGACCTTCCTATGGTCCCATAGACATTAGGGAACCCGGGTCCGCTCCCCCACCTCGCTTGCTTCTTCTTTCTACTCCAGCTCCAGCTCCTGCTCCTGCTCCTGCTCCCGAACCTTCTCGGTCAACAGGTCCCGGAGGGATTGCTTCGGTGATCACCACCGAGGATCTCGCGACCATCCGGGGTGCTTATGACATCACCGAGTCCATCCAACTTTCTGTTCCTCATCTAGGGGAGTGAGTCACATCTAGTGGCCCTCGTCGGATTGCTTTCTATAAGGAGGCCTTCGCCGAGGGTCTCTGATTTCCTGTCTATCCTTTCTTCCTCTCCTTTCTGACCAACTATCATCTTGTTCCCATCCAGTTGGTCTCCAATGCCATCAGAACAATCTTTTGTTTCATCATTCTATGTCACTTCCACGGGATCGTTGCCTGTTTTTCTATATTTAGGGCCTTCTTCATCCTGAAACGCAACCCTACCGAGGAGGGGATGGTCTCTTTCTTCTCGCCCTCGGGGCATTAGGTTTGAGCTCCCCTCTTCCATCAAGGGATGGAAGAGTAGGTATTTCTTTGCCTCGGTCGAAGGGATCGACTAGGTTTAGAGCGACCCAGACCGGTCTCCCAACCGGAACTCCTCTATCGAAGCAGCCGACCTCGACCTGTACAAGCTGCTCAAATCGACTGAGATCCCTTCGCTCGAGGTCCTGCTGTCAGAGCAGAATCTCCATGAGGCCGGGATTGGCTCGACGCAAGAGTCGGGTGAGTTCGACTTGGCCACCCCTTCCCTTTTTCTCTTTTCTTCCTTTTCTTTTTCTTTTTCTCTTCTCTCTCTTTTTTTTCTCTTCTTTTTTTTTTAACTTGGGGTTGACCGTGTCTTCTTTGGTGCAGGCATGAAGTTCTCCATGGATGAGCTGCTCTCATTCTCCAAGGAACAAGAGCAGGCAGCTGAGGCCGGCGAGCTCGCTTTGAAGAAGGCTCGTGCAGATGACAGTGCGAGACCGGTGCAGGCCAAGCCAGACGCGCCGATTTCTGAGCGGAGGCAAAATAGGGCGGCTGAGCCCACCATGGAGCCTTCAGTGCAATGCGACCCAGCCTCGGTGCCCGAGCCCGAGGTGGTTGTCTGGGCCAGGTTGACTGCTGCTGCTGCAAGGGTGGCAGCCCCCCCTCCGAAGGTCGTCGAAGTCAAGGAGGACGGGGAGCTGAAGGAAGCGAGGTCGGTGCCCTCGGTGCAGTCCAAAATGGTGTCGAGCTTACAATTGATGCTGAAGGCATCCTCCGCCGCTGAGGGGTCCGAGTTGGCGAAGAAGAAGGATAGGGACTACCGCCAAGTCCCTTTTAGGTTGGGGCCCAATGTCTCCCTGATAAAGAACCCAAGCCTCGTCGAGTGGATGATGGACTTCTCAGTCCAGTCTTGCGACCGGTGGGAAGGGAGCGGGAGACTCCTTGGTGACGTCGTCGGCTTGTCTTTCACCAACCTTTATGCCGTAAGTTCCTCCTCGCCCATCTCAGTTACTCCTAACTTTCTTTGTCATCGTAGCTGACTGGCTGTCTTTGATGCAGCAAGGCAGGGAATTGATCCTCATCCGGGACTTCTACCGTAACTGGGCCAAGAGGGATAAGGAGCGGCAGGCAGAGCTCGAGTCCCTGAGGACCGAGGCCGGTCGAAAGGATGAGGAGACCTGGGAGGCTAACCTGAAGGTTAATTGCCTCACGGTCGAGGTCGCCGATGCTGCAAGGATTAGAAAGGAGCTCAAGGGAGAGCTCGAGTCAATGAGGACCCGGTTGAAGGAGCTCCGGGCCAAGTCGGAGGCAACAAGGGAAAGGGCCGCCTCTGCTGAGAAGAAGGCAGTGACCGCTGAGAAGAGGGCCACGAAGGCGGAGGAGAAGGCTACCGCCGTCACCTGTTCCATTGAGACCACCAAAAAAGGGATGGTGGTGGCAATCCACCAGACCAAGCGCGCGAGAGAGCAGCTGGCCGAGGCAAAGCATCGGGCGGAGGCCGCAAGGAAGGAGGTCGCTGATGCGGTGGCCAATTTCAAGGCCTCCCCCGAATATATAAAGGATTTCAAGGAGGCGGCGACGGACTCCTTTGCCAAGGGGTTCGCCTACTGGTGCTCCTAGCTGCGGGGGATCCTTTCCGAGGAGCGGTTGGCCACGCTCCGGGCCCCTGGCAAGAAGGCTCCAACTCTGGCACCGGCTACAGTGGGGCAGGGAGCCGCTCCAGTCGGGCCCCTCTCAGAGGTGGACTCATCTATGCTGGGCCATGTCGAGCTGACCTCGATGGCGACGATAGCTGAACCAGGGCCGCGGGCAGAGGTAGTCGAGTTGCCCCCGGTGGTGCCAGTAGCTAAACAAGTTCCCTAGTGAAGGCCGCCCAAGAAGGCGCTTCTACAGCAGAGGTGGAGGAGGGGGAAGTCATGGTCGTGCACCGCACAGGGAAGGAGCCGCCTCAATAGGGTAGGACCCCCTGTAAAAATTTTTTCTTTTTGTTGGACCGGGCTACCTGGCTTGTTAGGGCCTAGGAGATAGTGTAATATTTTTTCAAGTAATGAAAAATTGTTCAGTTAGTGCAATTCTTTCTTTCTTTTATGGTGTGAATGCTTTCTCCCCTCCCTTCTTCTTCTCTCTTTTCTTTCTTTTAGTGTGGGGAAGTTGGAGAAGGGAGCTCCATCTTGCATGGCCCGAGTCTCACAGTCTTGGAGCCGGGCTTAAGGACATGTTGGTTAGAGAGCTGGGCTCCGTGTTTTGGATGCCTTTGAGCTGGGCTCGAGGGCATGCCGGCCGGAGAGCTGGGCTCTGGGTCTTGGTCACATAAGGGCTAGGCTCAGGAGTTGTCATCTTGGAGCTGGGCTCGGAGATGTGCTGGCCGAAGAGCTGGGCTCTGGGTCTTGGGCGCTTGAGGATAAGGCTCTCGAGTTATCATCTTGGAGCTGGGCTCGAAGACGTGCTGGTCGGAGAGCTGGGCTCCAGGTCTTGGTCGCCTGAGGACAAGGCTTAGGATTTATCATCTTGGAGCTAGGCTCGGAGACATGCTGGCCGAAGATATGAGCTCGGAGACATGCTAGCCGGAGAGCTGGGCTCCTGGTCTTGGTCACCTGAGGACAAGGCTCAGGAGTTATCATCTTGGAGCTGGGCTCAGAGACGTGCTGACCGGAGAGCTGGGCTCTGGGTCTTGGTCGCCTAAGGACAAGGCTCAGGAGTCATCATCTTGGAGCATGGCTCGGAGACGTGCTGGCCGGAGAGCTGGGCCCCGGGTCTTGATTGCCTGAGGACAATGCTCAGGAGTTATTGTCTTGGAGCTAGGCTCGGAGACATGCTGGCCGGAGAGTTGGGCTACGGGTCTTGGTCGCCTGAGGACAAGGCTCAGGAGTCATCATCTTGGAGCTAGGCTCGGAGACGTGCTGGCCGGAGAGCTGGGCTCCGGGTCTTGGTCGCCTGAGAACAAGGCTCAGGAGTTATCATCTTGGAGCTTGGCTCGGAGATGTGCTGGCCGGAGAGCTGGGCTCCGAGTCTTGGTCACCTGAGGACAAGGCTCAGGAGTCATCGTCTTGGAGCTGGGCTCAGAGATGTGCTGGCCGGAGAGCTGGACTCCGGGTCTTGGTTGCCTGAGGACAAGGCTCAGGAGTCATCGTCTTGGAGCTGGGCTCGGAGACGTGCTGGCCGGAGAGGTGGGCTCCGGGTCTTGGTCGCCTGAGGATAAGGCTCAGGAGTCATTGTCTTGGAGCTGGGCTCGGAGACGTACTGGCCGGAGAGCTGGGCTCCGGATCTTGGTCGCCTGAGGATAAGGCTCAGGAGTCATCGTCTTGGAGTTGGGCTCGGAGATGTGCTGGCCGGAGAGCTGGGCTCCGGGTGTTGAATGCCTTGGAGCCGGGCTCGAGGTTTTGGTGCCGGAGAATAGTGGCTCCGGGCTTGAGTGCTTGAGAACAGTGGCTCAGGGCTTGTATGCCTTAGAGCTAGGCTCAAGGCTGAGGTCCCGGCTTTGGGCTCTAAGACCTGGTGCCGGAAGATGTCTTTCCGGGCTTTGATGCTGGGGAGCTAGGCTCTCCTGTGCCGGAGCAAGGTCCGGTATTTGGTGCCGGAGAATAGTGGCTCCAGGCTTGAGTGCCTGAGAATAGTGGCTCAAGGCTTGTATGCCTTGGAGCTGGGCTCGAGGCTTTGGTGCCGAAGAACAGTGGCTCTGGGCTTGAGTGCCTGAGAATGGTGGCTCAGGGCTTTTTCTTCCAGAGATTTGGTTCCTGGACTGCTTGGTGCCTTGGAGCTAGGCTCGAGGCAGGCCTCTCGAAGAGCTGGGCCCCGGATAGCGACATTCCTGCAAGGTAAATAACCTATTGTGCAAAGGAAAGTCTTTATTTTTAATGGAGGAAAAACTTACACTACTGATAGTTTCTCCTCAAATTACAGGCATTCCATGTTTGGGGGAACCTGGCGCCATCCAGGTCCTCGAGGTAGTAGGCCCCGTGTGAGAGGGCCTCGACCACTTTTGGTGCGGGCACCAGACTCAGAAGAAGACTTCAGAGCTCCATTTGGATCTCTGATTGACATTGCCCGAGAAATTAGGGTTTGTAATAAAGGTTGACCTGGTCAACCAGTTTATTTATTTTATTTATTTCTTGAGTCACCATTTAAATTTTGTTGAGTCATGTTGACTCGGTGCAAGTCCCAATGTGGTTTCAATTTGGTCCAAAATGGTGCCACATTTCTCTTCCAATCAACTCAAGGTTCAAGCAAGTGGAGGCCACACTCCAAGCCACACGCCAGAGTCCAGGAGGCACCATAGAGGCATCCCAGTGTCATGGTCCCCACATCCAAAGAAGAAAAAATCAAATTGGAGGCTAAATTAAAGGAGGCGCCCACACCTGCCTAATTTACCTAAGCAAAGAAGGAAGAAAACTTCTCTTGGAGAAGAAATCAAAGAAGGACATCCAACCTACTCCTAATTGAAGTTCAAATCAAAATCAAAGAGCTTAACTTGGAGTGGAAGAAAAGAAGAAATACCATAAGAAGAAGAGGACTCCAAATCCAAATCCAACTCCAAAGGAGGTGCCATAAAAGTTCCAAAACAATTCCTTTATGGCCGTCCCAATTTTTTTTGGACTCTTGGTCGGCCAAGGGAGAGGATTTTCTACCTAATCTAGAAGTTGGAAGAGTTTAGTCCCACATGGGAATTTGTACAAGCTAGGAGAAAATTTTAGGTCTATATAATAGACCTCTCTTTGTAACTTTAAAAAAATCAATGAAGAAAAATTATTTTTGCTATTCTCTTGTGTTGAGTGACCTAGGTTTCTCTTCTTCCGCACTATTCTAAGTGTTGAGCTCCGTGAGGGGGTAATCCGGGTTCCATTGGAGCCTTGAGGAGGTGAGAGATCTCCATCTTTATCCAAAACCCTAGGTTAGCCACTTGAAATTCCAAAACCCTAGCCACCTTTCTTTATTTTCCATCCACCAAACCCTAGATCCATCCATCTCCCACGGCCTCTCTCTCTCTACAAGTCCAGGCCGTCCACCTTCATCCAGATCCAGTCCGGCTACTTCAGATCCAGAGCAAGTTCCAAGGAAATCACATCAGCATCCAGGAGAATCTAGTTTTCAGCAATTTCGATCTTCAAGTTCATCAACCTGGTAAATCTTTTCCTTGACTCTCTGATTCCATCAATTGTCTTTCTTCTCTTCCAGATCTTGAGTTCAGGAGAAGCCAACCCGCCAAAGGACCAGTATTGGAGGATCCATTACGAAGATATCCGACTCCGAGGATCCAACAATCTGCTCGGGAGAGTTCTTCCACCAAAATCTGTGAATATCATTGTCTGGTTAGATAACCCTTCCCTTCTCTTTATTTCTGTTCTGTTGAAAGCTCGGAGTGAAACCCTAGGTCTGGGAGTTTCTCAACCCCCAGCGATCCGTTGCTTCTGAATTACTCTGATAATTTAGTTTCCTTAAAGTTGTGCTTTCAATTATCACATTAGTATCTTTCAATGTTAGGTTAACTTTTCTTTGATTTGAAGCCAACTTCTACAAACATATAAAAACCACAAAAAAATTAGTTAATCTTAATTTACTTCCGCATCGCATCCCTTATTTTGTTCTGCATTGAAAGATACTAATATGATAATTGAAAGCACAATTTTAAGGAAACTAAATTATCAGAGTAGTTTAGAAGCAACGGATCGCTGGGGGTTGAGAAACTCCCAGACCTAGGGTTTCACTCCGAGCTTTCAACAAAACAGAAATAAAGAGAAGGGAAGGTTTAATTGGTGCGGGCACCAGACTCAGAAGAAGACTTCAGAGCTCCATTTGGATCTCTGATTGACATTGCCCGAGAAATTAGGGTTTGTAATAAAGGTTGACCTGGTCAACCAGTTTATTTATTTTATTTATTTCTTGAGTCACCATTTAAATTTTGTTGAGTCATGTTGACTCAGTGCAAGTCCCAATGTGGTTTCAATTTGGTCCAAAATGGTGCCACATTTCTCTTCCAATCAACTCAAGGTTCAAGCAAGTGGAGGCCACACTCCAAGCCACACGCCAGAGTCCAGGAGGCGCCATAGAGGCATCCCAGTGTCATGGTCCCCACATCCAAAGAAGAAAAAATCAAATTGGAGGCTAAATTAAAGGAGGCGCCCACACCTGCCTAATTTACCTAAGCAAAGAAGGAAGAAAACTTCTCTTGGAGAAGAAATCAAAGAAGGACATCTAACCTACTCCTAATTGAAGTTCAAATCAAAATCAAAGAGCTTAACTTGGAGTGGAAGAAAAGAAGAAATACCATAAGAAGAAGAGGACTCCAAATCCAAATCCAACTCCAAAGGAGGTGCCATAAAAGTTCCAAAACAATTCCTTTATGGCCGTCCCAATTTTTTTTGGACTCTTGGTCGGCCAAGGGAGAGGATTTTCTACCTAATCTAGAAGTTGGAAGAGTTTAGTCCCACATGGGAATTTGTACAAGCTAGGAGAAAATTTTAGGTCTATATAATAGACCTCTCTTTGTAACTTTAAAAAAATCAATGAAGAAAAATTATTTTTGCTATTCTCTTGTGTTGAGTGACCTAGGTTTCTCTTCTTCCGCACTATTCTAAGTGTTGAGCTCCGTGAGGGGGTAATCCGGGTTCCATTGGAGCCTTGAGGAGGTGAGAGATCTCCATCTTTATCCAAAACCCTAGGTTAGCCACTTGAAATTCCAAAACCCTAGCCACCTTTCTTTATTTTCCATCCACCAAACCCTAGATCCATCCATCTCCCATGGCCTCTCTCTCTCTACAAGTCCAGGCCGTCCACCTTCATCCAGATCCAGTCCGGCTACTTCAGATCCAGAGCAAGTTCCAAGGAAATCACATCAGCATCCAGGAGAATCCAGTTTTCAGCAATTTCGATCTTCAAGTTCATCAACCTGGTAAATCTTTTCCTTGACTCTCTGATTCCATCAATTGTCTTTCTTCTCTTCCAGATCTTGAGTTCAGGAGAAGCCAACCCGCCAAAGGACCAGTATTGGAGGATCCATTACGAAGATATCCGACTCCGAGGATCCAACAATCTGCTCGGGAGAGTTCTTCCACCAAAATCTGTGAATATCATTGTCTGGTTAGATAACCCTTCCCTTCTCTTTATTTCTGTTCTGTTGAAAGCTCGGAGTGAAACCCTAGGTCTGGGAGTTTCTCAACCCCCAGCGATCCGTTGCTTCTGAATTACTCTGATAATTTAGTTTCCTTAAAGTTGTGCTTTCAATTATCACATTAGTATCTTTCAATGTTAGGTTAACTTTTCTTTGATTTGAAGCCAACTTCTACAAACATATAAAAACCACAAAAAAATTAGTTAATCTTAATTTACTTCCGCATCGCATCCCTTATTTTGTTCTGCATTGAAAGATACTAATATGATAATTGAAAGCACAATTTTAAGGAAACTAAATTATCAGAGTAGTTTAGAAGCAACGGATCGCTGGGGGTTGAGAAACTCCCAGACCTAGGGTTTCACTCCGAGCTTTCAACAAAACAGAAATAAAGAGAAGGGAAGGTTTAATTGGTGCGGGCACCAGACTCAGAAGAAGACTTCAGAGCTCCATTTGGATCTCTGATTGACATTGCCCGAGAAATTAGGGTTTGTAATAAAGGTTGACCTGGTCAACCAGTTTATTTATTTTATTTATTTCTTGAGTCACCATTTAAATTTTGTTGAGTCATGTTGACTCGGTGCAAGTCCCAATGTGGTTTCAATTTGGTCCAAAATGGTGCCACATTTCTCTTCCAATCAACTCAAGGTTCAAGCAAGTGGAGGCCACACTCCAAGCCACACGCCAGAGTCCAGGAGGCGCCATAGAGGCATCCCAGTGTCATGGTCCCCACATCCAAAGAAGAAAAAATCAAATTGGAGGCTAAATTAAAGGAGGCGCCCACACCTGCCTAATTTACCTAAGCAAAGAAGGAAGAAAACTTCTCTTGGAGAAGAAATCAAAGAAGGACATCCAACCTACTCCTAATTGAAGTTCAAATCAAAATCAAAGAGCTTAACTTGGAGTGGAAGAAAAGAAGAAATACCATAAGAAGAGGAGGACTCCAAATCCAAATCCAACTCCAAAGGAGGTGCCATAAAAGTTCCAAAACAATTCCTTTATGGCCGTCCCAATTTTTTTTGGACTCTTGGTCGGCCAAGGGAGAGGATTTTCTACCTAATCTAGAAGTTGGAAGAGTTTAGTCCCACATGGGAATTTGTACAAGCTAGGAGAAAATTTTAGGTCTATATAATAGACCTCTCTTTGTAACTTTAAAAAAATCAATGAAGAAAAATTATTTTTGCTATTCTCTTGTGTTGAGTGACCTAGGTTTCTCTTCTTCCGCACTATTCTAAGTGTTGAGCTCCGTGAGGGGGTAATCCGGGTTCCATTGGAGCCTTGAGGAGGTGAGAGATCTCCATCTTTATCCAAAACCCTAGGTTAGCCACTTGAAATTCCAAAACCCTAGCCACCTTTCTTTATTTTCCATCCACCAAACCCTAGATCCATCCATCTCCCATGGCCTCTCTCTCTCTACAAGTCCAGGCCGTCCACCTTCATCCAGATCCAGTCCGGCTACTTCAGATCCAGAGCAAGTTCCAAGGAAATCACATCAGCATCCAGGAGAATCCAGTTTTCAGCAATTTCGATCTTCAAGTTCATCAACCTGGTAAATCTTTTCCTTGACTCTCTGATTCCATCAATTGTCTTTCTTCTCTTCCAGATCTTGAGTTCAGGAGAAGCCAACCCGCCAAAGGACCAGTATTGGAGGATCCATTACGAAGATATCCGACTCCGAGGATCCAACAATCTGCTCGGGAGAGTTCTTCCACCAAAATCTGTGAATATCATTGTCTGGTTAGATAACCCTTCCCTTCTCTTTATTTCTGTTCTGTTGAAAGCTCGGAGTGAAACCCTAGGTCTGGGAGTTTCTCAACCCCCAGCGATCCGTTGCTTCTGAATTACTCTGATAATTTAGTTTCCTTAAAGTTGTGCTTTCAATTATCACATTAGTATCTTTCAATGTTAGGTTAACTTTTCTTTGATTTGAAGCCAACTTCTACAAACATATAAAAACCACAAAAAAATTAGTTAATCTTAATTTACTTCCGCATCGCATCCCTTATTTTGTTCTGCATCATTTTAGTTCTTCCACCAAAATCTGTGAATATCATTGTCTGGTTAGATAACCCTTCCCTTCTCTTTATTTCTGTTCTGTTGAAAGCTCGGAGTGAAACCCTAGGTCTGGGAGTTTCTCAACCCCCAGCGATCCGTTGCTTCTGAATTACTCTGATAATTTAGTTTCCTTAAAGTTGTGCTTTCAATTATCACATTAGTATCTTTCAATGTTAGGTTAACTTTTCTTTGATTTGAAGCCAACTTCTACAAACATATAAAAACCACAAAAAAATTAGTTATTCTTAATTTACTTCCGCATCGCATCCCTTATTTTGTTCTGCATCATTTTTGGTATCAGAGCCCAGTCTAGGGTTTCTGATTTGCTTGCTTGCTTGTTTTGATTGTTCTCTTTTTATTTTGTCTGCTCGAAGTAGACTCCCCAGGACGTCCGGTCCTAGGAACTAAGCGAGGCGCAAGCCTCCTCCTCCCATTCCACGGGGTGTTCCTAGGGCGTGTAGGGGATCCATTGGGTTATAACTTCGTAGCAGGGATTATAAACGGGGAAGACAATCTAGTTGCAGCCCGTAATTGCCCTGTTGTCCGAATTATTTCTCCCTGCATAAAACTCCGAATTGCATGATTTTTGCTTCGTTGAAACCAGTATAATTGAACCTATTTTCCATAATTTTTCTGCGATTTATTAGTTTCGGTAAAAATTCTGAGAATTAAAATACAGCAACTCTGTTTTTTATGTTCTGCAATTCAATTCTTTTTTGGAGTGATCATCTCATAATTTACTTAAGGGCAATTGAGCATCTAAGATAAGGGGAGGAGTTGATTACCTCTCCTTAGCCCAAAACCACCATCCAATCATTCGAACCTAGACCTAATTTAAAATCAGTTAGACCTAATTTGCCCTAGTGGGCTAGGGACACCAATTGGTCGGGTCTAGGCTAGTGTTGAGTCAGTTTGCCGAGTTATTCTGTGTGTGCTTAGCACTCAGTGTCTAGAACGGTGGTTCAGGGATCCATTCCCGAAGGGCTTGTGTGCTGGTCCGCCTACCTGGCCAATCACTGATTGGTGTCTAGGATTGGCATTCAGGGACCTAACACTCCCCTTACACCTGCTTGGCTGAGTCCTGAGTTACTACAGGCTAGCTTACCACTCTGATTGGGCATCTAGTTTGGGCTCTAGGTCTAGTTAGCCCGTAGTCGTTCAGTTGAGTCTCATTTTGTGTGTTTGCTTGCATCATGTTTACCCGGAATGGAGTGTCCTACCAACCTGCTCAAACCCAACCTGATTTAGAGGCCATGGTTAGAGCTCTTATTGAGAGCATGAACAAGTTAAGCCAGGATTTGACTGCTACTGTTACCCAGTGTAAAGAACAAGTCCATGAGAGTTTTACCCAGCTTAGGGATCAAGTCCAAGTCCTTGAGAAACGTAGACATCAAAATTGGATCCCTGATCCAAAATTTAATAGGCCCCAACCTCATCCATGCCAGGAGCCTAGGAGGACCTTATACCGTGATCCCGAGCATAACATTAGGAAGCCTAACCATGATATCTATAGTGTGGATCGTGTCTATGAGAGGTCCTTACAATATTCTAGACCAGTCCCTCAACAATCCAAGTCCTCTAGATCCAACCATTTAGATCCACACCCATGCCCAAGTAAGGTCTCTACTAGCTTGAAACCCAGTGTGACCCAGGTTCCTATATCACAAGAATGTTTGTTTTGTGGAGAAAGAGGCCATAAATCTAGTCAGTGCCCATGCATAGGACTGGCTTGTGCACAGCTAAGTGGTAGGAATCCTAAGGATGACATTAATGAGGGAGAACCTAAGCCTACCAATGAGGAAGAAAGGTTAGGTATGACAAGCCTAGAATCAGTTGACCCGATTACCACTGACCCGAAACCCATTGAAGATGGCATCGAGGAAGTATATGATGCTGGCTTGAGTCTAGTTGATGAATGTGAGGGGGAAGAACTTGAAGAATGTGACATTTATACTATTGGTTCCTTACCTGAGGAGACCTTGGAAAGCAACCAACTGATAGGACCTAGTTCAGAAATTCAAGAGATTTGTGAGAACCGGGTTCCTTTAGTCAAATACCCCCAGGAAGAACTCATAGTGTTAGCCCGAGCTATTAGTTCGTACCCTCTAATGACAGTCATTCCCCAAGTACCAATTGAAGATCTTTGCACTGAACTGTTTAAGTTTGTCCACCCTATGGTAGATCTTCTCCTTAGGATGACTGAATCAAGCCTCTTACAATTGGACCTTGTCCCATGCCCAGCCACTAAGGTCTCTCCCATAATCTCAGTTGAACATCCTTGTCTTGAGCGGATTGGTTCATCCAGTCCTGTAGAAGTCCTCCTTATGGCCCCAGACCCCTTCCTTTGCATGACTGACCTACCCTTCTATAGAGTATACCTTTCCACACCCATAGGTCAAATTTCAAGTTTTGAGGTCTTCATCCATAGGCCCTTCCATGAATCATTCTTCAATCCAGTTCTTGAGAAAATGGATCATTATTTGCTTAGAGAACAAACCTTAACTGTTGCAATCACATGTCCTAGGCTACTCCCCGAACCATCTCTTGATCCATTCCTGGGAGTAGAAAACTTTTCCTTTCGTAAGGATGATCAGTTGACACTCATAGATCACCATTCAAACCTTCAGGTCACCATCTTTAGCCAGCAGGTAATTCGAGACTCCACCTCATATTTCCTCCCTTTCTCTAGGACTTCCAATGCTTCTTACACCATCCAAGTATACTTTGTCGAAGTCTTTAGAGTGAACCACGTGTCAGAACCTATTAGGTTTGCCACCTACCTCTGGAAGACCTTATGGCACCTACTAGGCACCCATGATAAGTTTTCATGCTCTGCATGCCATCCTCCGACCCAAGGTCAAACCTAGAGAGCCGTAGTTTGTTAGGTTTAGACCTAGGGTTCTTTTGAATAAAGTCCATTCTTTAGGAATGCATCGTCAGTCGAGTTTAGGACATTGTCTCAGATTTTGGTTAAGTGAGAATACCAGGAGTTGGGATTTGTATTTACCAAGGGCAGAATTTGCGTACAATGACTCGGTCAATAGGTCTACGGGTAAGAGTCCATTTGAAATTGTACATGGGTACAAACCTCACACACCTCTTGACCTAGTCCCTTTACCTGTCCACACTCGAGTCTCCGAATCTGCTGAGAATTTTGCACAGCATATAAAAGACTTGCATAAAGAAATTCATGCCAAAATAAATTTAAGTAATGAAACTTATAAGAAGTTGGCTGATACTCAAAGGCGAGTCAAATCTTTTGTTGAGGGAGACTATGTGATGATTAGGTTAAGGCCTGAACGGTTTCCTCCTGGAACCGTTAGAAAGTTACATGCTAGGGGAGCTTGACCATTTAGAGTGGTAAAGAGAGTAGGATCCAATGCCTATGTGCTCGAGTTGCCTCCAGAACTAGGCATTAGCTCTACTTTCAACATTACAGACTTAGTAGAGTACAGGGAGCCAGCTGTGATTCCTAGTGAGCCTTTTGAGCCTAACCCTATCATTGAGAGTGATCCCAACCCTGTGTGTCCACCAACAAACCGGCCTGTGAGGAAAGAGCAGATTGAAAAGATCCTGGATGATCAGGTTATCTCTACTCGTAATCGAGGATACCAAAGGTACCTGGTCCGCTGGCAAGGAAGGCCAGATTCTGATGACTCTTGGATCTCCCGAGAAGAATTACAAGAATTGGACCCAGACCTCTTGGAGAGATACCAGAGCCAACTTGAGCCTTACTCGACAGGGTCGAGTTCCTCCCACCCTGGGAGAATTGGTGCGGGCACCAGACTCAGAAGAAGACTTCAGAGCTCCATTTGGATCTCTGATTGACATTGCCCGAGAAATTAGGGTTTGTAATAAAGGTTGACCTGGTCAACCAGTTTATTTATTTTATTTATTTCTTGAGTCACCATTTAAATTTTGTTGAGTCATGTTGACTCGGTGCAAGTCCCAATGTGGTTTCAATTTGGTCCAAAATGGTGCCACATTTCTCTTCCAATCAACTCAAGGTTCAAGCAAGTGGAGGCCACACTCCAAGCCACACGCCAGAGTCCAGGAGGCGCCATAGAGGCATCCCAGTGTCATGGTCCCCACATCCAAAGAAGAAAAAATCAAATTGGAGGCTAAATTAAAGGAGGCGCCCACACCTGCCTAATTTACCTAAGCAAAGAAGGAAGAAAACTTCTCTTGGAGAAGAAATCAAAGAAGGACATCCAACCTACTCCTAATTGAAGTTCAAATCAAAATCAAAGAGCTTAACTTGGAGTGGAAGAAAAGAAGAAATACCATAAGAAGAAGAGGACTCCAAATCCAAATCCAACTCCAAAGGAGGTGCCATAAAAGTTCCAAAACAATTCCTTTATGGCCGTCCCAATTTTTTTTGGACTCTTGGTCGGCCAAGGGAGAGGATTTTCTACCTAATCTAGAAGTTGGAAGAGTTTAGTCCCACATGGGAATTTGTACAAGCTAGGAGAAAATTTTAGGTCTATATAATAGACCTCTCTTTGTAACTTTAAAAAAATCAATGAAGAAAAATTATTTTTGCTATTCTCTTGTGTTGAGTGACCTAGGTTTCTCTTCTTCCGCACTATTCTAAGTGTTGAGCTCCGTGAGGGGGTAATCCGGGTTCCATTGGAGCCTTGAGGAGGTGAGAGATCTCCATCTTTATCCAAAACCCTAGGTTAGCCACTTGAAATTCCAAAACCCTAGCCACCTTTCTTTATTTTCCATCCACCAAACCCTAGATCCATCCATCTCCCACGGCCTCTCTCTCTCTACAAGTCCAGGCCATCCACCTTCATCCAGATCTAGTCCGGCTACTTCAGATCCAGAGCAAGTTCCAAGGAAATCACATCAGCATCCAGGAGAATCTAGTTTTCAGCAATTTCGATCTTCAAGTTCATCAACCTGGTAAATCTTTTCCTTGACTCTCTGATTCCATCAATTATCTTTCTTCTCTTCCAGATCTTGAGTTCAGGAGAAGCCAACCCGCCAAAGGACCAGTATTGGAGGATCCATTACGAAGATATCCGACTCCGAGGATCCAACAATCTGCTCGGGAGAGTTCTTCCACCAAAATCTGTGAATATCATTGTCTGGTTAGATAACCCTTCCCTTCTCTTTATTTCTGTTCTGTTGAAAGCTCGGAGTGAAACCCTAGGTCTGGGAGTTTCTCAACCCCCAGCGATCCGTTGCTTCTGAATTACTCTGATAATTTAGTTTCCTTAAAGTTGTGCTTTCAATTATCACATTAGTATCTTTCAATGTTAGGTTAACTTTTCTTTGATTTGAAGCCAACTTCTACAAACATATAAAAACCACAAAAAAATTAGTTAATCTTAATTTACTTCCGCATCGCATCCCTTATTTTGTTCTGCATCAACTTTGTAAGGGCCTTCCTAGTTTGGCGAGAGCTTGCCGCCTCTCAGGGTTAAGATGCTTCAGCCCGGCGCAGCACTAGGTCGCCAGGTCAGAAAGTCTTCGGCTTCAGCGTGCATTGTAATATCAAGTAACTCGTTGCCGATATGCCACCATCCGAAGCCGGGCTTTGTCCTTTGTTTCTTCAAGGAGGTCTAAATTAAGCAGGAGGTGCACCAAATTATGTGCCTCGTCGTAATACTGCAACCGTAGCATAGGCACGCCGAGCTCGATCAGGATCACTACCTCAGTGCCGAAGACGAGGTTGAAGGGTGTTTCACCCGTTGCCATCCTGGGCATTGTGTGGTAGGCCCATAGGATGCTTGGAAGCTCCTCTACCCATCTGTCCTTGGCTTGGTCCAACCTGGTGCGAAGTCCTTGGAGGATGGTCCAATTAGTCACCTCGGCTTTTCCATTTGTTTGGGGGTGAGCTACCGAGGTGAACTGGTGTTGGATGCCATGCTCGGTGCAGAACCCTTCGAACTCCTGGCCGTCGAACTGCCGCCCGTTGTCGGTGATGATGTAATTGGGGAGTCCGAAATGGCAGATGACAGACTTCCAGAAGAATTGTCGAACATTGGCTTCTGCGATTTGAGCCAACGGCTCTGCTTTGACCCACTTGGTGAAGTAGTCTATCACCACTAGCAGGAACTTTCATTGCCCTAGCACGGTGGGAAATGGTCCTAGGATGTCTATCCCCCACTGGGTGAAGGGCCAGGGGGACGACAGTTGGGAGATCAGTGCCGCCAGCAGGCGCTGTATGTAGGAATGCCGTTGGCATTGATCACACTTCTTGATGAAGTCGGCAGCATCTTCCCTCATCGTCTCCTAGAAGTATCTTTGGCGAAGAGCCTTGTATGCCAGAGTCCTCCCCCCCATATGGTTCCCACAGAGGCCCTCGTGTATCTCCCGGAGCACGAAGGCCACCTCCGTGGGCCTGAGGCATTTCAGGAGTGGGTAGGAGTAAGATCGGTGGTGAAGCTAACCATCCATTAGAACAAAACGGGTGGCCTTCCTTCTAATGAGGCCAACTTCTCTGCGATCCTCTGGTAGGAGCCCGTCCTAGATGTACTTGATGTACCTGTCCATCCGGCTCGGCTCGCTGGCTACTTGTTGCATCTCCTCTGGGCTTTCGTAGCTTGGATCCTCAAGATACTCGATGTAGGCGTGCCCCAGCAATGAGTCCGGTAGGGTTGCGAGCCTTGACAGGTCATCCGCATGAGCATTTTCTTCATGAGGGATGTGGAAAATACGGAAGTAACGAAAGCCTGTCATGCTCGAATGAACCCTTTCCAGGTACTTCGCCATCTGGGGATCTCGGGCCTCGTACTCTTTAGAAACTTGTCCAGCAACCAGTTGGGAGTCGGTGAAAACCTTCAGGCTTTACACGCCCAGCTCGCGGGATACCTTTAGGTATGCGAGAAGTATTTCGTACTCCGCCTGGTTGTTCGTGGCTGCGAACTTGAAGCGGAGAGCACATTCCGTCACCACTCTGTCGGAATTGGTGAGGATGAGGCCCGCTCCGCTTCCATCGGAATTGAAGGCACCGTCCACGTGGAGTATCCAAGGGTTCTCTCATGGTCCGGGCTCAGCTTGGCTCTCCGGGGCTGTCCACTTTGGCTCCTTGGGGTGCCCTGTACATTCAACCACAAAGTCGGCTAGGACTTGGGCCTTCTGCGATGATTTTGGCCGGTACGCGATGTCGAACTCACTCAGCATCAGGGACCATTTAGCCAGTCTCCCGGAAGTTTCGGGGTGGCCTAGTATGGTCCTCAGCGGCTGGTCGGTCACAATCGCGATGGGATGCTCTTGAAAATAGGGCCTGAGGCACTTAGTAGACATGATTAGCGCAAAACGAGTTTCTCGAAGTGAGTATACCTGATCTTCGTGCTGTGGAGGATTTTGCTGGTGTAGTACACCAGCTTTTGGGATCCGTCCTGATCCGTGTGGACAAGAACCGAGCTGACAGCCCCGGGTGTGACTGCCAAGTAGATTAAGAGCTCTTCCCCTTCTTCCGGTCTAGATAGTAGAGGTGGAGAGGCCAGGAACTCCTTCAGCTCTTCAAAGGCCATCTTGCACTCTTCAATCTAGGTGAAGTCATGCATTTTGTGCAACGCCTTGAAGAAGGGGAGGTAGCGGTCGGCCGACCTCGAGATGAACCGGCTTAAGGCTGCGACCCTCCCCGTCAGGCGTTGAACTTGCTTTTTGGATGTCGAATGCTCCATATCAAGGATTGCCTGGACCTTCTCTGGGTTCACTTCGATGCCTCTCTGGGTGACCATGAAGCCGAGAAACTTTTCGGCCACCATCCCGAAAGCGCATTTTGCCGGACTGAGCTTCATTTGGTGTTTCCGGAGATTGTGAAAGGCTTCGGTGATGTCGGTAACATGGTCCGAGCTCGACTTGCTCATGACGAGCATGTCGTCCACGTATACTTGAATGTTCCAGCCAATCTATTTCTTGAAGACCTTGTTGACTAGATGTTGGTATGTGGCCCCAGCATTCTTCAGGCCAAAGGGCATCATCCGGTAGCAGTATGTCCCTCGATCAGTAATGAAGGCAGTGTGATCTTTGTCTGCCGGGTGCATCCGGATCTGATTATACCCAGAGAATGCATCTATGAAGGAGAGCAGCCTGTGCCCTAAGGTGGCATCCACTAACTGGTCTATCTTTGATAGAGGAAAGTTATCCTTTGGGCATGCCTTATTGAGATCGGTGTAGTCTACACAGATCCTTCACTTGACATTGTTTTTCTTCACCATCAGCACATTCACCAGCCAGATTAGGTATTGTACCTCTCGGACAAAACCGGTAGCCAAGAGTTTCTCCACCTCTTCATTAATGGCCACCTACCTTTTCGGAGCAAAGGTTCTCTTCTTCTATCAAACCGGCCTGTGCTTCAGATCGATGCTGAGCTTGTGGGTGATGATTTCGGGGGGAATGCCTGGTATGTCTGCCACTATCCAGGCGAACACATTTGCATTCGCCTGCAGGAACTCCAATAGTAGAGCCTTCTCCTTCTCAGGCATCGGGCCCCCTCTGGGTTCTTGAATCCTCTGGTCGTGCTCATCTGCCTTGGAATCCTCCTCAGGTGCCCAGGTCCCGGGGAGAGTTTGAAAGCATTGCTGCACCAGCTGGGGTGCCCCCCTCACCCCCCCAATACCACAAGGGGTTGGGAACTGCACAAGTAATCTCTTTATGGAGACAACAGCGTCGAGGAGATTGAGCCCAGGTCGGCCCAAAATAGCATTGTAGGTGGAAGGAAGGCCGACAACCATGAACGTCATCATGATGGTACTCTACCGAGGTGGGATCCCGGCAGTGACTGGGAGAGTGATTTCTCCCTCCTCCCTTACGGAGTCTCCTGTGAAACCAACAAGGGGGACGTGCACAGGCTTGAGCTGAACAGAAGAAAGATTCATCCTGGAGAAGGCATCGTAGAAAAGCACATCCGTAGAGCTTCCACTATCTACCATGATGCATTTTACATGATGCTTTGCGATCGTCATCTCGATGACCACAGCATCATTATTTATATTTTTCTTCCCGTCTTTCCCTTCCCTCATAAAGGAGAGTACAACCTCAGGAAGCTCTGCCCCCCGAGCCCTCTTGGGCGCACGCTCGGCTCCCCAGCGTATCATCCCCACCGGCTTCTCAGTAGGGTGATTATCGACTGCCGGGACTGGTGGGAGGGCGACGAGTGCCTGAGATTCTGCTTGAGGTCTGCCCCCCACATATCTTCCGAGGTAGCCCCTCTTGGTGAGCTCTTCGATCTCCCACCTGAGATTGTGGCATTCCTCAATGTCGAGGTCGTGGTCACGGTGAAAATGGCAGTACTTCGTCTTATCACGGCCAGAGGATGGTTTCAATGATGGTGGGCGCCTTAGATAGGTCTTGCCTTCGATCTCTATGAGGATCTTCATTCTCGAGGTGAGGAGGGGGGTGAAACTTCCCTCAGAGATGGGAGCGCTTCTTGGCCTCGGTCCCGGCCAAGAACTCTGAGCTGGTGGTCCAGGCCTCCGTGCCCCAGGCATTTCGGCGGGCACTAGCTTCTTCAGTGGCTTCTCGTCGAGCTCCCGTCTCGTACGATCCGCCTTCTCGATGCGGATGTACTTTTGAGCTCAGGAGAGAAGCTCTGAGTAAGTCTTCAGGGGATTCTTATTAAGCAAGCAGGTCAGGCGAGAAGTCCTGAGCCCTCGCTTCAGAGCCAGCATTGCGATCGGCTCCTCCAGGTCGTAGATCTCCAACGTGGCAGTCTTGAAGCGAGCCACATAGTCCCGCAGCCTTGAAGGAGTGAGTGTGGTGTATATGAAAGTGAGAGTGGGCTGGGAGAGGTGATGGCTGAGGTGGAAGGATCCTCCTGTGTGGCCCTTCTTCCTTGGTTCTTTGCTTGCTTTGGTTGCCTACTTTTGGCTTACTCTGGCTAAGTTTTTACTCTGGCTTGCCTCGAGATCTCCTCGTGTTATCCAAAGTGTGCGATGAGGTATCGTGCCATAGTCGAGATGCCTCTCCTGTCAGATAGCCGGGGAAGCTTCCATGCGCTCTGACATTCCCTCTGCTTGCCCCTTTCCTGGAAGTTTGGCAGGACCTCGATCGGTGGGCCACCACCCTCGGGACTTGCGCTCTCTGGCTGGGTCTTTTTCCTGGCGGTACGGTAGGTTGGTGAAAAGTATGGCACCTTGATGTGAGTTTCCTTCCCTTCTGGTATGAGTGACGGTTGTGGATATTAATTGCGGCATGGCGGGCGCTGCTGTACGACCCTCGGGAGGCCCGTCGTCATCCTTGGGGAGGAGGCACCGCTTCCTTGGCGATTGGTGCCTCTGCCTGAGCTGGGGACCGAGCTAGAAAGGTGGGGCCCAACTCCGAGGGGCTAGCCTCGAGGTGGCTCAACTGGACAGAGGAGGGCTGAGCTCGACTCCAGACTAGCGGAACTCGGGTTCGGGCGAGCTCGACCTGACGGAGGTGGGCGGGGCGCCGCCCAGCCCAAGGAATCTGACCTCGAAGGAGCTCCTTGTGGCGGAGGAGACTTGAGCTCGACTCCTAACCACGGGGCCCGATCCTGAGGGGTCCGCCTTGGGTGGGGATTTATACTCGGCTCCGACCTAGGAGTCCCGACCCGGCGGGGATCGACCTGGCGGAGGATGGAGCTCAACTTCGACGTGCAACCCCGTTGCTCCGGGGGAGCTCAGCCCGGTGAAGGGGCTCATGTTGAAAATCCAGCATGGTGTCTGATGGGGACTCCATGTCAGTTTGCCCGTCCCACGTCAGCGATCCAGCCACATCAGCAGTCACTATAGAAATCCTCTAAACATTATCCCTCTTCAAGATGCATCTAAAGCTTGCATCCTTGTCACCTAAACAGTCAACAATAGGTATGTGATGAGGAATCCTCCATACATGACTCAGCATCTCATCAAAAATAGAAATAAGAGTGCCCCGAACAATGGCTTCTCAACCATCTCCACTCCTAGCCAATAAATCATAAAGTCTCTAATCAGATATGGATAATACCTCTCTCGCATGGAGTAGAACTCCTCGTAGCTAGTAGATATGATCCAATGCTCGATGGAGAACCCCTCATGATCAAAATATCAAAAATCTATGCACCGCCTACATGGAATCACCCACCCAATGACCCTCTCGATCGTGGGTGAAGGAGGAGGGGGTGCTCAATTAGTTGCTCTTCTCTCCTCTGGATCGTGCCTTGCTTTGGAATAGCATTCCCTACCAGAAATAGGTAGAGACCTCTTCCTTGATGTGCCAACTAATTTCATGGCCCCATCTCCCATGGATCTAAATGAAAGGGATGAGATTAGGACAAATGGAAGGTGTGGATCAAGGATTTCAGTGTTGGAAGGGCCAAGGAGTGTTTTGGAAAAGTTTTAGGAGAGAGAAATGGAGTTTTAGAATGAGAACAAAGCTCATGGGCTAGTCCTAAAAATGGAATTTCTATCGGTGAGTCGACTCATGAAATTATCCCTTGAGTCAACTCATCGATGAGTCGACTTAGAAGAAAAATGCATGAGTTAACTCAAGCCCTAATTGAGTCAAAACTAATTTTTTCTTAGATAAGAGGATCAAGGGAGTTTAGCTAGCAATCTTAGGATATTCAAAGTGATTTAAAGAGATGTAATTTCAATCAAATTAAGATTTCTAAGAACAAGAATTAAGAGAATATGAAAAGTCTAATCAAGAAAATTTATGACTCCTAGTTCTCTCCTAATCATGCAAAATCTATCTTTACTAAAGGATTTGGTAAAGATATCAATTAATTATCTATCGATGCAAACAAAGTCAAGTAATAGATCTTTATTTTGTACATGGTCTCTTATGAAGTGGTATCTTATTTCAAAGTATCTGCTTCTTGAATATTAAATAAAATTTTTAGTTAGATTAATTATACTTGTATTGTCATATCTTATAGAAATTTTATTTAATTTAATACCAAAATCTTTGAATTGTTGTTTAATCTACAAGATTTGAGCACAAAAATTTTTAATTGCAATATATTCGATCTTAGCCGTTGATAGTGCAACTGAATTTTATTTCTTGCTAAATCAAAAGATTAAATTTACTCCAAGAAACTGACAGGTTCTACTTATGCTCTTTCTATCTAACTTATATCTAGCAAAATCAGCATCAGAATATATAATAAGTTTCATTGATATTATCTAAAGTACCATAATCCAATTTCAATAGTGATAGATAAATTTCTAAGTATATATTTAATAGATAATAAATGTAATTCCTTAGGATTTGACTAAGATCTAGCATATATACAAATACTAAATATAATATCTAGTCTACTTGCGATAAAAGAATCAATGATACTTTTATATAATTTTTATCAATACTCTTACTGTTCTCATCTTTGTGAAGCTTATAAAAAGGAATCATAGGTATGCCAAGTGATTTAGTATTCTCCATCTCAAATTTCTTTAATATCTTTCTAGTATATTTTACTTAGTTGATAAAGATTTTCTTTTTAATTTACTTAATTTGGAGTCCAAGGAAGAAGTTTAGCTCTTCCATCATGTTCATCTTAAACTCCCCTTGCATTAACTTGGTAAACGCTTAACAAAAAATTTCATTAATAGTATCAAAGATAATATCGTCAATATATATTTGCATGACTAATAAGTCATCATCCTTTCTTTTCAAAAATAAAGGTGTATCTGCATTTCTTCTTGTAAAACCATTTTCAAGTAAAAACTTGCTTAATCTATCATATTTTACATGCATGTGGAGCTTGTTTTAAATCATAAAAAACTTTATGAAGTTTAAACATATGATTTGATAAGTGTGATCTTCAAAATTAGGTGATTATTCTACATAAACCTTTTTGTTATTTATTTAAAAATATACTTTTAATATCCATTTAATATAGTTTGAAATCTATAAAACATTCAAATGCATGTAATAAACTAATTACCTCTAATCTAGTAATAGGTACAAAAGTTCATCAAAATCAATACCCTTTTCTTGATTATATCCTTTAACAACTAGTCTAACTTTGTTTCTAGTTATAATTTTATTTTTCATCTAATTTATTTTTAAAGATCCATTTGTGCTAATTATTGAAATATTAGGTAGTATTTTACTAAAATCTAATTTTTTCTTTCAAATTGGTTTAGTTCTTCTTGCATTGCATTTATCAAATTAGAATCTTTTCTAGGTTCTTCGATACTTTTATATTCAATTTGAGATACAAAATTCTAGTAATCATAAACATTTCTAAGAGAGGATCGAGTCCTTATCCTTTTTTATGGCTTATCTATAATTGTCCCTTTAGATGTCCATGAGCATACCTCCATTCTTTAAGTAGATCATTTTATTTTGATGAGATTTTTTCTTCTTCTTTCTCCTTTTAATCTTCAAGAACCTTGAAAGGTACATACTTTAGTATCAAAATTTTCATCCTTTGAAGACCTGTATCGTCATCTAAAGCATCTTCCTTTCTAGAAGATTTGTCATTACATTCATTAAAAACTATATGAATAAATTTTTTAACAACAAGAGTTCTCTTATAGATGATTATCTATTGGTGGGCTGGGCATCACTCCAAAATGATGTTGGGTTCAGAAGGATTTTGGAAGATTAATGTTTGATTTTGGGTGAGAAGAAAAATCTTTTCAAGTCAATTATGCATTTTTGCTATAAAAAAATAAATTCTAGTGATGACTATTAGCAATGGTAACTTTATCACTTTTTATCAACCAACATTAATGACAGGAAATAAATCCGTCACCAATAATATTAGAAATAGACTCATGACTATTAGCAATAGCAAATACCATTGCCAATAAATTTAAAATTTATTTTTAAAAAAATATATTTTTATCAATGGCTAATAAATTATTAGTGATGGCTACATGGGACACCCCCTATTTCGTGACATCGCAATTTTATTGAGGGTTTCTACAATCCTAACTATTAGGCATGTTTATCAAGAGGCTAATTCAGTAGCATATTGGATGGCTATCTTGTTATGGTACTAGCTGCATGTTATGGTACCAGCTGCACTAATACCATTCTCTTAAAAAATCTTTTATATGGAATACGGATCCCTGTTCTTAAGATCGTAATATCAGTATTGATACCATAAAAGAAGGAAGAAGAAAAAAA
This sequence comes from Areca catechu, assembly GCA_021397845.1. NCBI lineage: Eukaryota > Viridiplantae > Streptophyta > Magnoliopsida > Arecales > Arecaceae > Areca > Areca catechu. The sequence goes on along the minus strand of CM038049.1, from coordinate 145,363,169 downwards.
TAAAACAATAAAAAATACAATCAATTAGGCATATAAGGTTTTACCATGAAAAAAATAAATACTTACAAGATTGAAACTCTAACTCTCAATTCCATATAATTCTCTCAACAAAAAATTTCAAATTTTTCATAAAAAAACTTTCAAGTAGATCTTCTAGGCTTTATCGACTCTTTCTACCACTACCACACTATCTGAAAGTACTCTGGATCCTCACACTTGGTTCCTTGACACCTATCCTCATTTTATAATCTTTGGCATGAAAAGTATCTCAACAGGAGTCCAATAATCTAAACCACATACAAAATAAAATCTTTACCATTCCCAACTTTCATTTAATCCATAAAATAATGCTGGCCATCTGATTGGTATTGATCACACATAGATCATGCGGATCAAGCCCAAATCACATCAGGATGTCTCCAGCCTATCTGATCCTTGGATTATGCAGTCACTTGATCGCACAAATCATGTGCGTGAGCCATGATAAAGAATTGTAGACCATGAGAAACCTATCTATGTGTTGCATAATACTCCCTATGGACCGGTCGGTCCACTTACACCATGACAAAGGAGAAAAAAAATCATGCACTAGGGGGATCTCTTGGGCCTAGGCCGGTGGTGCATGCATGCCCGCACATGCCTGAGTCATGCTAGCCTATAGGCCACGTGTGCCTATGGGCCGTGCCTGGTCTGTAGGCCAACCTGTTGGGTTTTACTGGGCTATTTTGGCTAGGTTGGGTCTTGTTTTGGGCTTCTTCTAGGACTGAATCAAAGTATTAAACCTCAACATGCCCATGTTGCAAAGTATTCTGGAGATTTTATGTGCACTAATATTAGGAAGGCTCCTGGCCAACTTAGAGACATTTTGCTTTTCAATTTCTTTGGATGTATTCACACCAGAAATGTATGAATGCTGTGCCTTATCAAAAAAACTAGCAATACTAAAAAATAAACAAATACCAAATTTTTGCCTGATGTTTCACTATATATGTAATTGAATTGAATAACATGATAACTCTTATATTTTTGTGTGCTAAGATGCTGAGACTAAAAATGTTTAAAAATTACATGTGCACACATACATGCACACACAAGTGTGCACAACACCAATCCTATCATATCTATATCAAGCAGTTAAGAATTATTTTAGTGAATTCACTAATATTTGGAGGAAGACCGTCCTTGACAGCTTAACAAAATACTTATAGTTTGTTCTAGCAATTAAGAACACTTTCAGTTATCTTGCGCATTGCTATTTAAATAATTTAATTTGAGTAATGTAGTTTTAGTTTTAGTTGCATCATTTAATTCAAGTAAAAGTCAGGAGTCTTTTAACTTAGCAATCCTTGTGATTCCTAAAAACAAGATCATTTATTCTACTATTGCATTAGGGATAAATTTATAATATCTAGATCAAATAAAGGGCATAAACCATTCTATATAGCTAGAATATACAGTATGATATGTACAAAGTTGCCAATTGAACTTATAAAAGATACTCTGAATATCCAAGAGGAGTCTAGGAATGCAACAAGTTATGTGCATAAAAAATTCAAAATTCAAATGCTCACATGCTCAATGAAAAATGATTTTTTTTGTAATGGGGATAGCGGCACAAGGCTGATGGTGCTGGGACGAGACTGCAGTTCGGGGATGGGGGTGTACAGATGGCCACGGGGATGGCAATCTAGTGCATGGATGGCGGAGACATGGGTTCCAACGACTGACAGGGGGAAGAAGAAGGCAATCCGATGGCATGGGGATCGCAATTCTACAGATGGTGGAGACGTGGGTTCCGGTGGCTAGCAGGGGAAGAAGAAGGTGATCCGACGGCATGGGGATTGCGATCTAGTGCATGGATAGTGGAGACGTGCATTCCAATGACCGATGGGGGGAAGAAGAAGATGATCTAGTGGCACGAAGATGGCAGAACCGGCAAGGGGATGCCTGATCCAGTGGGACGGTGGTTCAAGGATGGCAATGTAAGGACACTAATGTAGGGACAGGGGAACACAAGAGCTAGGGAATTGGGAAAAAAAATATTGAGCATCGCTAAAAACCAGGTCGGGTGGGGTTTGGGATTTTATGAACAATTATTAGCAAAGGCATTGGATTTCATTGCTAATAATTATCATTATTAATAATAATAAATCAAAGTTATTAACGATGATACTATTTCATTGCTAATAATCATTTGCCATCATTCATACATTTATAGGCTAAATAAAAAAATTAAAACTCATGATTTATTAGCGATGGAGTTTACCATCTCTTATAACCAAAATATCCATCACTAATACTTTTGTATGTTTTGTGATAGCATTATTTTTTGTCATCATATGTGATCATAAAAAATTGTTATTACAGATGGCATATTTGCCATCGCTAATACCATTTTTCTTATAATATTTGATAGAACTCATAACTGGATGAAGCGCACATCTTCTGAGAGTTACCGTACTAGTCCACCAATTTGATTGTCATAACCTTGATATCAAATACATTGAGAAAATGTATTTGATAATATTTTCTATATTGTTATGGATGTCAATGGCAAGATGAAAGGACAACCCTAAGCTTCAAGCATATATAAAGATCATATGCAAGCATTCTTTATTAAAGTTGGTTAAGGTGTCACCTGAAAAATTTTTAAAATCAAAAGCATCATATACCATAATGAGAGATTAGTTGAAGGATGTATGTGGATAGCACAAAAATTTTAAATTCCTAGATGATTATGTAAATAATCTAGCTTGGTACATTAATGTCAAAGATTGCAGGTTCTATAGACTAAAAAGTCATAACTGTCATGTCTTCATGCAATGATTACTACCATTGACTTAGCAAGATCTCCTTGCCAACTTTATGCAAAGTTCTTTGACCAACTTTAGTCTTTTCTTTTGAGATATTTGTGCTACCAAACTATCCATCGATAACATCTCTAATCTTGAAGCTAGCAATATAAAGACCATATACAAGTTAGAGAAGATATTCCCTTCTTGTTTCTTTGACTTCATGAGGCATTTTGTGATTCATCTAGTATATGAAGCTAGGATGGGGAGACCAATGTAGTATAGGTGGATATATCCATTTAAAAAATACATGCACAGTTTCAAGAAGAAAGTAAAAAACAAGGTCAATGCACAGACAAAGCTAACTTAAGTTGGTTGAAATGATGATGGTGGTGGTGAGGGATCAAAGTAAGAAATCTCAATATTTGCCTATCCTGCTCATAAATTTGCGCATGAGGTTTGCTAGGTTTTAATTGATGTTGAATTTTGACAAGTAGAAACATATGTTTTACTAAATTAAAAGAAGGCCAATCCATATACTGAGTAAGTGTCCATCACAATCGTAACTCATCAATCACTTATTATAGTATACTTATCTTATGCATGTTTAGGCAATATGATAGGATTTTGAGATGGAACAACTCGAGGATAAGTAAGAAGTTTTTGCATGGCATTCATAGAACTTTGTAGATTGATTCCATCAACTGGTAAGTATCCATTGTCATTTTATATATTTAATTTTTTTAATTTATTTTTTTATAATATGCAAGTCATGCATGGAGATGAATTCATACCTAAATTTTAAGACTATTGGTTACATGCCAACAAAATATGTGACATGTTATAATGGCTATAACATAAATGATTTTAAATTTCATACTAAATAATATGGATATCCTAAGAGCATAATGAATAGCAGTATGTATATAAAGAGTAGCTAGTGGGAAGAGGTGGAGAGTAAATACTATGGGATCCTCGAAGAAGTGATCAAGTTGACCTATATTGGAGGTAATAGTGTCATTCTATTTAAGTGCCAATGATTTAATAATAACAATGATATGAAGGTTGATCCACGGCATGGACTTATTGAAATCAAACATAGATCAAAAGCATATCTTAACAAGCCATTTGTGCTAGCTCAACAAGTTGTTCAAGTATATTATACTTCTTTTCTATTAAGAGAGAGGAAGGAAAGATTGGTGGGCTGTGTACAAGATTAAATCTCAAGCTGTTCATTATGTACTCGAAGAAGAAAAGCCCTATTTACTAGAATGCTTTCAAGAGAATAAAATATTGGAGTTTATCAATCCTTCATAGATACAGAGTTAGACGCTCTAGAAATTCTTCTATGTAATGGCCAATATGAGAAGATAGATTATATTGAGTTTGTTTTAAGGGACAATCCTATCAAAGAAAGGGAAGAATATGAAGAAGTGGAAGAAGAGGAGGAATCTGAAGAAGAATCTGAAGGGTCCCAAATATTTGAAAAGGCTGACGAGTAGTACTAAATATATAATCCTTGAATCATTTTAAATACTTTTCTTGTATTATTTTATATCTCACATTGCCATCCATAATTATATAATTAATTCAATGATTACATTTATTTTATTTTCAAAGATTATACATCATATCTTCTAGAGGTCAAAGGAGTGCCTACCAAGGAGAGAGCTCTCAAGGAGAGAGTGATAGTGCTACAAGCTGCACTCACATCATATGGTAAACTTTAATACTTTAGATATTCTCTTTTATAGTATTATCCTTTATTATCTAATATAATATTTTTTAAATTAGATATTTTGCTCTTAGGTTTGGATGACGTAGGGTCACTAGTGATCCCATAGTCACACGAAACAGTGACTGGCTCTTAGACTCAGTACCATGGTCGAGGACTTGCCTGATTCATGGCATCCCGACTCAACTAGAGGATAGAAAGCTTATCCATATTCAGAGCCACTAGTAAATACTATATATTTAACTAATATGTTTAAGATTTAGCTATTTTAAAGTTAACATTTGTTATTCAAAATCAATTTGCAGCACATTCAGGAAGCCTGGGGTGTCTCGTGTGGTACTAGGATCATCCATCGATTTATGCCAGGATCGATGAACAAATTCTCCAGTTAGCCATCGGGGGCTTGTGATGCAACCTAAAAAGATATTCTTGGTAAGTCAAATGTATTTAATTATTAAGTTCATTATATGTTTGTATTCTATTTCTTAATACACACTTGCTTCTACTTGTTGAAGTATTATCGATTCGAAATTTCTTAAGATGAGAAGGCTGGTCATCCAACCTTCGAGGAGGTGGTGACACGTAAACTCCAGAATGGGCTGTAGATACTTAAGCAGTCTGCCCTCTAAGTCTGAGTCACCATCGGACTAAAAGTCTTTCATGACTCACTAGTTGCAGGTGAACATATGGGAGGCCCTCTATGACTAATGGAGTAGTGAGGAATACTCCAGTGGTAGCAGAGGGCATAGTAGAATCAGATGGTCGAGCAAGATCTAATCAAGCACATCGATGGCTCCATTAGCAGTCATGTAATGGTAGATAGATTGGTAAAAATTCTATAGTTATATTAATCCCATATTAAATTAATTATTTGTATGTTGTAATTAATTTATTTTTATTATTTATTTATTATAGACATGATAATCGAGCGTGCACCGGGATAGCTGTAGTTGTGGGAGGCCATCACTAATCCAGGAGGACTGGTGATTACTTAAATCCGAGATCTCAACATATCGCAGTAACGACTTAAAATATTAAGTATTATTTTTTTATATATACTGATATGTATAATTGGACTAATGAATTTGTAAACTATATAGGCAGATTAAACAGAGTATGTCATATTGCAGCACGGTGAGGACCCACCTCTTAGCCCCTTCTTGACCTCAAGGGATGGCTTAGGCCACCAAAGAAGAAAGTAGGAGTCGGATTATAGGATTCAGGCAAAGCTTCGACTCTCTAGCAGCTCGCTAATCTTCAGCATCCTCATCTTAGGCCTCGATAACCTAGATATGGGGTTATGCTCATGTCGAGGATGTCATGATCCATCTTTTTACCCAGCATCCTCAGAGCTTCTAGGATGTCATCCATGATACGATCATCAAAATTCTTCAAGACTTGTATATGCTTGATCAGCTAGCTTCGTTGTCACAATCATTATAGCAGGTAGTTTATTAATAAATTTCTTTACTTATTTTAAATTTTTATACTTAGAAGCATTCTATATTTAGGCTTGAGTTGAGGAAAGGGATCTATGGAGTACAAATTCAATCTAACCTTCTAATCTATGGGCCAAGGATATTTATAGCTTCGTATCATCGAATGAAAAATGTATGAACAATCTATTTAAGAATCGGAGAAGTATATCAAAATATATGCCTCCGTATTGATATATATACTTTTATATCAAAACTTATCAATAATATTTTATTTTTCTTCATTTTAAGATGTTGGGATATCTGGATATCATCCATCAACTACAGGAGAGGACATATAGGAGCAGAAAGAGGAGGATGATAACGAGTAGGATCTAATAATATTTTTTTTATTTTGATATTATGTATTTAATTTTGATATTTGTAATGCAGTGTTAATTTATAAAATTACATAGTTTATACTTTTAGTATAATATAATAATACTTTTATTTATAATTATGGTTTTTAATTATTAATTTACTTATAACAGGGTTTAAGAATTGTAATTAATATTTGTTATAATTAAAATAAGTTTTAGCAACTTTATTTTTGGTTTTTTTAAAAAATAAAAAATTAGTATTGATGGCATTAGCGATGGTTATATGCCATTGCTATTACTATTAGTAATGGCTAATTAGCGATGGCATAGCTATTACTATTTTATTTTTTATTTTTTAAAAAATTTAAATTTTAAAACTAAAAAAATAATTGATGGCTTTTGCTACTACCAAATCTATGATAATAACCATTATTACTAGCAAAATTTGACCCATCGATAATAGTAGATTTTAGCCACAAAATTTATTTTGACAAGCAATTAGTGATAGCTTGCTATTGTTAATAGTATTATCAATGGGAAAAGGACTATTAGCAATGGCAACTAGCCATCGCTAAAAATCTTTTTTCTTGTAGTGCCTAAAGATATGTATTTTGATATGACACATCATTAAAGATAGACTTGGAATTATGGAGCATGATGAGGCTTCACAATATCTGGGGGTTCCCATCATTGGCCATAGGTTTAGGAGAGCAGATTGTGTGGGTGTGGTGTGGGTAATCTAGTGGTTGGACGATTGGCAAGCCAGAGCTCTCTCTATGTTAAGCAGGGTCACTTGGTAAGGTCAGTACTCAATTCTATATATGTTTATCTACTTTCAAATATAATATTATCCAAGACACTATTAATTAAGTTAGAGCAACACTTTCAAAGTTTTTATGGGGCTCGCACCTTGGCAATGGTGGAAGTTCAACTTTTTGGCCTGGGATGTGGTGTGGCAATTATTGAGAGATGGTAACCTTGGTATCCAATTCCTAGTCACGAGATGGGAGACCTTACTTGCTCGACATGCAGCTAGGCTTTTGCTTGGTCCTAATAGCTTATAGAGTATGATGATGAGGGCTAGGTATCATTCAGGGCCAACAGGCGGTGAAATCCAAGCTAGTTGAAGGAGTTTCCTCTTCTAGAGAGAGATCTATGCTTGGGCTCCTAATGTGACTCTCCAAAAGAAGATGGCTCCAAGGGGATGGATGTTTAATGAAGCTCCTATCGAATCTGTAGATTGGCAAACTGCCCTTGAGTCGGTGGCCAATCTTCATTAGTTCTAAAGTGGTGGCCATAGTGTGGTTTTGTGATCTCCTTTGCTCAAATGATGGTGGATGGGATCCGTAGCAATTGCATATGCTTTTAGTGATCAGTTGGGTGAGTGCATCCTTTCTATAGACATTCTTATACATAGTTGTCAGGATGTAGAGATCATCCTATTTTTCAAGAGCAGTGACCACCGACCTCTTTTGCTTGTCTTAGAGGGAGGCCTCTAGACATTTTGATGTTGGGTGGATTTGGAGGATTGAAGTGCATCCAAGGGTTTGCTTGTTCTTTTGAAAGGTGGCTTGGGGTTAGTTTCCAACTAGCTCCCTCTTAAAGGATCGAGGCATGGAGCTTCAGCCAACATGCTCGGTGTGTGATCAGGAGGATGAGACAAATAAGTTTGGTGTCTAGCAAGTATGGATCAGATTATTAAGTCTAAAACTCCTATTTAGGCATTCCTGGGTTTTTTGGGGTGGAGCACCTAAGGTGATGTGACCAAAGTAGATAGAATTTGAGCAACATATATTGTACATCACATATGGTTTTTTAGGAGCATCTTGGTATTTGAATCCAAGAGATGCTCGACAAAATTTATTTTGGAAAGAGCATTCACTCTTATGGCATAGCTGATTGATGTGATCTTGAGGTCTGTGGAGACCTAAGACTCCCACTCTACTCATGTAGTGGCCCATTGGGTGTTTATCTCTTGGGAGCCCCCTCCTCTAATATACTTTAAGATCAACTTTGATGGTAGTGTCAGAGATATATGGAGTGATGCTAATTTTACTATTAGTCGGCCAAGTGACTAGGAGAGTTACCTTTTCAAGCCAACGATTCTTGTAGTGGAGCTTCATGTCATGTGGGTCGGGATTGCCTAACAAAAATCATATGGGATGAGCACTATAAAATATTATATAGGGCAGGCTTCATTATTAGTCACTTTTTACTTTTACCTATCTTAAAGAATAAATATAAAAGTCAAATATCTTTTCTATTAATAGAGTTATAGTTATGTAATTATAACATTATCTTTCTTTCTTATTTTCAACTAATACTTTTTATCGATAAATAGTATATATCAATAAGCCATCTAGTATGTATCATTTGATTATGTACTATGTATTGATGAGTGTTATGTTCTATAAACTGTGTATCAATTTATCTAAAGGTATGTATTAGAATGTCAAATAAATATTTTGCTAGGTATATATCAACTAGCCATATACAGTATATATCGATAAGCCATCAAGTATATATCAATTAATCATATAATATGTATTGGTGAATGCTATATTCAAAAAATTATATATTAGTTTATCTGTAGGTAAGTATTAAATCGCTACTATGTATGTATTAAAAAAGCTTATAGTATATATTGGTAAGCCATCAAGTATGTAACAATTAGCCATATATTATGTATTCATGAATACTTTATTTGAAAAACTATATATTAATTTATCTGTAGGCATGTATTGGATCGCTACTATATATATCAAAAAAACTTGCAATATGTATTGATAAGCTATCAAGTATATATCAATTGACCATATACTATATATTGATGAACATTATATTTAAGAAACTATATATTAATTTATTTATAGATATGTATTAGATCGCTTCTAGGTATGTATCCAAAAGCTTACAGTATGTATCGGTAAGCCATAAAGTATATATCAATTGACCATATATAGTGAAAACTATATTCGAAAAACTATATATTAATTAATCTATAGATATATATTGGATCACTGCTAGGTATGTATCAAAAAAGCTTTAGTATATATCGGTAAGTCATCAAGTTATATCAATTGGTCATATACTGTGTATTGGTAAGCACTTTTAACTAGTTAATATATACCTAGCAAAATATTTATCTAATATCTCAATACACACTTTTAAATAAATCAATACATAGTTTGTAGAATATAGCATTTACTAATTATACATTACATGATCAAATGATACACACTCGAGGGCTTACTGATATATACTATATATCAGTAAAAAGTATGTAATAAAAACGAGGAAGAAAGAGAATATCATAATTATAAAACTATAACTCTATCAATAGAAAAATTATTGACTTTTATATTTACTCTTTAATATTAGTAAAAAGAAAAACTTGGCAAATAATGAAGCCCACCCTATATGATATTCTATAGTGCTTGCCCTATATAATTTTTGTTCGAGATTGTCTAAGCTTAAAAGATCTTACACGCTAATTAGGTTATCATCAAGGGATATTCTGCTATGGTGATGGCCTAGGGATATTCTGCTATGGTGATGGCCTGGATGCAAGGTTGTTCATGAGCAGAAGTATGTCACCTCCTCATGCAAGATATCATGATTTATTGATAAAGTGCACACTTTTTACTATCAAGCATGTCTTCAAGCATGTCTTCCAAGAGGAGATTACTATAGCTGACTAGATGGCTGCCTTTGTTGCATACCATTCAAGAGATGTCTTGTTGATGGATGAGAGCCTGGCCCCAAGGGCATTTAAAAATATTTTATTTTCTAACTCCATACAAGACAAGTTTGAATGATCCGCTTTATCAAAAAAATATATATATAACTACAAAATTAAAATCTGGCATTTTCTCGTATCCACCTAGGATATATTTGGTCGGAGAAAGTTGGATCCTAAAATGGAAATAAGTGAATCTCACGCCAATTGTTTGGTTAGGACCGAGGAGTTATATTTCCATTCCCATTTTCATTTTAAAGGGAAATAAATATTGCTCCCGTTAAACTTGATTCTTGGATGATTCTATATCATGTTTGTCTTGATTCACGAATGATTCTATATCATGTTATGTTTAATTCTTGGATGATTGTATACCATGTTAAACTCGATTCTCAAATAATTCTAAAAATTATTTTGTATCATATTAAAATTGATTATAATATTTGATGATTTATTTACTATTTTAGATATGAAACAATAGCTATAAGTAGTTCCAAACGTACCATTGAGAATATGCAATACAAAATCCCTTCTCCTCATTCTCTTTCTATTATCTGATCCAATCTCTCAAAACTCAATCCCGCCTCTTCCTAGGTATTCAAATCTCATTCCACCAAGTTTACCTTTAAATTTTGATTTTCCAAAAATACCAATCCATTTAATTAATTTTTTAAAAAAAATACTTCTCTATTTAATTGACTTTTCAATTTTGATTATAATTCCGGTTATGGACCAAACAGAGGATATGATCATTTTAATTTCTATTCTAATTCATTCCAAATCTACTTCTAATTATAGTCACGAACCAAATACACCCTTAAAATATAGATCGTAGGCGTTTTGATTCATCTTTCTTATCATGTGATCCATAGTATATTAAGTGATCACGAGAGTGTCGCTACTTTTAAAATCAGTAGTGTATCGTAGATAGCTCAAATAACTCGAGAGCAGTTCTGCCTTGCAGCATTGCTAAGCTGTGCCTTTTTAAAGAAAAGTAGTTAAAAATTATTCTCATCGTGGGTGTTGGAGCCGCCCCAGATCCGTTCCAAATAAAGCGACGGTGGGAAGTCACATGTTAAAGCTTTCTTGATGGACGAGTTAGACTGCCGTCTATTGCCTTTGTCTTTATACTCTTGGTCTATATGCGTGATTGAGGACGGTGGCTCATTTGTTTTGTTTTGTTTTGTTTTTTTTTTTTTTTTTTGTTGGTAAGAACTCATTTTTCATCAAATTAGCTTTGGACCGCATAGTTCATATGGATGGTATAAAGTTTCATCCGTTTTTCTCAGCACGGGAAGTACATGCAGTGGTGCATGAGGGACTTGAAGGACTGTTAATGTTTTTTTTTTTTTGGCTTCATATGGAAAAAATTATTGGGGCTGATGATAAGGATGTGAATGGTAGCTTCATGCAAATGATCGTGGCTTGTCACCCCGACATTTTAGGGCATTTTCACATGGCCGATCCCCGGCTTTTTAGGATATTTGTACATATACCATCAAGGAAGGAGGTGATTTACCAAAAAAAAAAAAAACTACCGATCCAACGGTCTCATCATGTAATTGTAGTAGGGGTAAAAATGAACCGGATAATATCTCTCCGAATTTATTGTCGTATCTGAAGATAAAAATTTGAGCTTTCCATTAAAATGCATATCTATATTTTTATTGTCGTATCCAAATATTTTTTAAATTTTATATAGTATTTATTAATTTTTTTAAAAAAATAATTATAATCGTATTAATATGATATTAACTTAATTTATCATTTATTTACTAATATTTTAGTTTTATAATCATAAAATTTAATTATCTAACATATATATATATATATTTAAATCCATATTATCCCTATCTATTTAGAATAAATAAGGATATAATTATTTTGTATCAACTAATATCTATATTCATATTTTTATTTATCAAATAAAATAAATATGTATATAGATATGTGGTATCTGATCTGTTTTCAATCTAATTTCAAACCTAGGTTAGAGGGTATTCGCATGTACACATAAAGAAATGAATTAAAGCATAGCTTTTTCTAACAAAAAATTAATTATTTTTTAAAGAAATAAACTAGTTGTTCTGTCAAAATAAAAAATTCTAGTATTTTATAATTCTTCCTAGTTTTATTGAAATATCTATAGGGGGAGTTCCTGGAACATGTTTTAGCACCTACAGAGAATGAAAATATATTTTTTTTTTTTTTAATATAAGGAGCTATGGTGGGAAGAGAGTGCACTACTCCGTCGGCTTAGCGAGGTCAAGCTGGCATACTCATCTATGATAGGAGGGCACGCGAAAATATACGATCCGAATCGAACATGGTGACGGGGAGGGAGTCTCGGTGAAGATAGCTATGACGGGATTTATCCTCCTTTTCTTTTTTTTTCAGTAAAAAAAATAAAAATAAAAATACATAAGAAGCTACAGCTTTATTTTAAAATATAATATGAGATGGTACAAAGTCCTGAAACCAACTGTACCCATATACTCCCTATCATGACTGACCAACCTAACGCACCCTTTGAAAATACTAGGCAAAAAGATGGGCGCCAACCCCCTTAGAAACAAGAAGGAACACCCCACCACACCCTGGAAATCTATGGTTAGATGTCGAGAAACATCCAAAACCATCTACACACGGTTCACATAGTTGACTTTGGAGAAGCATGGTGTGAAGAAGGCCCAGGAGAGCAAACAAACAGATGACCAATCCTGCAATAAAATACCATGGATGCTGATCAAATTTCAGAAAACAAGAGAACATGCCCCCATCGTTAAACTCCAGTTTCTTATTCATCTCCAATCCTTGTACAAGCTTCTTGTGAAATATCAGTTGTACCACTAATCTATGACAGTTAGGTATATAATGACTCTTAGTTTGTTTAGCTCCCTTCTGAACAAATAAAATTCAATATTTAAGATATTCCATCCTTTCCATGGATGACTGCAGTACTTGTCATTCACTTGAAAACACAACAAAGACTATACACATAAATTGCCAGGATGGGAGAAGTTCCCACAAATAAACTCAGAGCTGATAATGTGAAGGCAGCTCAACCCACTTTTCCAACATTTCAGCATGCTGTGCAGGTTCAGCAGCTGATTGGGATGGCAAGAGGGTTAATTGGTTAGAAAATCTAATTGAGGAGAAGGAAGGATGTACTTGGACTCGTGCAACTCAGCTTTCCTGAGAATATATATATATATATGAGAGTTTGTGAAAGTAGTGTTCCAGGTCCTCTTTAGCCATTGGTTCCATATAAAAATTGATTATAGCACCTCTATTTATACCAGTAAAGTTTCACCTATAAAATCAGGATCTAATTTCTTTTCTAATTAGAAGAGGTTATAGTTTGCCAAAATAGATGTTCCTGGTGAAAATAATTGTGAAACAAATCTAATATCCTCTTAAAACTAGATCTCACTCCCACACAAATTTTGATTTCAATTGCTTCACCTAATTCTTTCTGGAATAATTATAAAAAAAAATTAATATCCATTACAAGAATTTTCCAAGAAAGAAATCTTTAATTTGACCAACCTGCTTGGAGGCCTATGTATGTCCCCAATCTTTGCATGTGTTAAACCCTTTAAGGGTTGACACAATATTATTGATCTCTCTCTTCTCTCTTCTCTCACAATATTATAGATCTTAAAAATTATCTAATTTTAATATATATATATATATATATATATATTAATTGAATTTTTTGTCCTTTAAAAGTTTAGTTGTGTAATTTAATTCGGTTTCCGATGTTGCAAAACTTCTAGATCTTGTCAAGGCATTTTGGAAGTTGCTAGAGTTGCATGCAGTAGTTCCAGTGATCCTCCTGGATTAAGAACTCCTGTCCATTTATTCAATAATGAACACAAAAGTCAAAGAAGAATAAAGTTTTAAAAAAAACAAATAATCAAAACTCTATGGGCTAATCATTTTTTTTTTTACTAAGTAATGTTTTGAAAGAAATAACAAGAGAAGCGAGTGGATAAGTGGTGGGGATACCCGGATCAGACATAGATCCCTGGATCCCATATGGTTTACTTAGTCATGTATCAAAATTTTGAAAGTTTTGTAATCAATTAAGATTGAGTCCTGTAATAAGTTGAGATTAGTTGATTTGTCTCAACCCTAGTCAATATATTGAGTCCTGTACTTCAGCCATGAGTCCAGTATGAGTTCAAATTTTGTACAAGAGAAGAGGTTATCCTATTTTGGAGTTTCACCAGGCTATATCCAGGAGTCAGAGGCTGCTACATCAGCTTGTTGGATTTTGTGTGACACCCCAAGATCCAAAATACTTCTCAGAAATCCTGATTCTTTCCAGATGCCCTCAGATGCCTAGATTCATCTCCATATACCAGAGCATATTTTCAAACCAGGGCATCCATGATTCCAGAAGTCCACCTATGTCCCAGTCCAAGGAAATCAAGTCCAAGCACCAGGCCCAAGTCCACTAAAATCAAGATGCTCTTTTTATTCCAAGAATATTCCATCTAGGGCACCCCAGCTTCCAGGAGGCCCAAGCCCATGCCCCCTTCACCCTTTGGCCGGTCCATTGCTGCTTCTAGAAGCCCAACACGCCACCCTAGGCATCCTTGGAGTTGACCAAGTCAAAGCATGAAGAGAGAAGGAGAAGACTAGGTCAAGTTCCTAACATAGTTGGAATTTATCTTCCTAATTATTTTAAGACTTGTAATTCTAACCTAGCTAGGAGAAGGACTTGTAATCTAACTAGGAGAAGACTTGTTAATCTAAGTGTAATCCTACTTAGGAGAGGGCATGGAGCTCTATAAATATCCCACCCCTCTTCCTCTTGTAATAACTTTTATTCATGATATTAAAACTTTGCTGAAATTTTGGTTTAGAAGCTTGTGTGCTTTTGTTGGTGTTGGAGTTTTTGTTACTATTGTGCTTAGCAGAATCCTTGTTGTCCTAGCATCCTTTCAACGCCCTAGCTTACTGCCATCCAAGCCTTCACACGCCCAAGAAGGAGTACCCTAGCTGTCGTCCAGGCCAAAGAGCATCATCCTACTTCTAGCTACCAGCTTCAAACCTCTACCCTGATTTCAATTAAACCCTAATTTCTTTACTTTTATTTATTTGCTGTTTTGATTGACCCCGACGCTTGTAGGATCCTGAGATGTTTCACCTCCCCGAGGAGGCCTTCTTTACCTCCAGGACCGCCTAAATCAGTCATCAAATTCAAGGAAACCGAGCTTTATCATCCAGACTCCAATCAGAGTACTGAGTGATCTCTTCATTGGAAGTTCTTCAAATCATTGATTGATAACATCCTTCCCTTCTCTTAATTTCTGATTTGATGAAGAATAGCTATCATAAACCAGGAGTTTCTCAACTCTCGGATCCTGGCTATTTATTGTTATGCATGAATTTTTGCGGGTACGTTAGTTCTTGCATTACTAGCCTTTATGTTGATTCTTTACTTAATTTTGGATTCTTAGCCACTGAATTAATATCTAAAAAAATTATAAAAAAAATTAATTTACTATTTTGCATCAGTTTTAGGTTCGTAATGAACACAAAAGTCAAAGAAGAATAAAGTTTTAAAAAAACCAAATAATCAAAATTCCGTGGGCTAATCAATTTTTTTTTTTACTAAGTAATGTTTTGAAAGAAATAACAAGAAAAGCGAGTGGATAAGGACAACTAAAGTAGAACCTAACTGACCTTTTACTTTTTTTTCTTCAACCAAACTCAAAAAGTTCAAACTTTTTCCTCTCTTTCTTTTGTCATGTACATTTGCCTTCTTCAGTTTCCACTCTTTGGTCTTGGTTCCAATCAGAAGGATCTTAGATATTATTTTATTATCATAAATCTAACAAAAGTTAGTCGGTCACCATGAAAATTATTGTACTCAATATCCATTGCATGATCAAACAAACACAAGCCTTCACAGCCTAATCCATACAAAAATCACAGCTTAACATTTTTATTTATATTTTTCCAAAATTCATTTCATATCCCTATCTTCATTATTTGTTGAATCAAAATACATGATTACGTGGATTTAGGTGTTATGAATTCAGAATATGATATTTGATACCATATCTTATATTTCATGCATATCAACTACTAGCATCTTACAAACATGATCCGGCCTTCATGAATTGTGATCCATGAATGATAGTCAAGGTTACAGCCTTAATTTACCAAAATATAAAAAGTTATAGCCTAAAAATAGATATTGATATATCCATATATGCATTTATTTTATTTAACAAATATAAATAGTTGGATAAAAAACTCATATTCACATTTGTTGTAAACGAATACGAATACAAGTTAGATACCGAAATATAGATATAAATATGGGTATAAATCGGATAATTAAATTTTATGACTATAAAATCTAAGATATTACTAAGTATATGATAAAACAAGTTAATATTATATTTTTCTGATAATTTAATTTCTTAAAAATTCTTAAGTACTGTATAAATTAAATAGGATTATAAATAGAATTAGATATTTAGATACGAATCAGATAGTTGTCTATCCATGTCTATATCTAATTTTTTTAATAAATATGGATACAAATATTTGTCGAATGCTTAAATTTCTCTCTATATCTAGATAAATTCGTATATAAAAATGAATCCAGACATATATTATTCAATCCAATTTTATCCCTACTCAAAGGCTTAAATGGATCAAGTTGTAACCAATAGCCTCTATCACTGCCCTAGCCATGTTGTGCCATGCAGTTGTAGGAACAAGAACCCTGATTAAAATAATGGTTCCATTAAAGATAGAGTTGCGAGCAGGATAAAAATATTACTCGATCTTCTGGTCTCGGGATATGAAGATGGAAGATATCCGGGATCCGATACTTCTCACAAATTTCAATGATGTCATCCTCGGTCATGGTTGAGATCTCAAATATTGGCCTTGTCGAGAGTCTAATCAAATCACAAGAGGGTCCCACCTGACTTTTCATTTTAGGGCCAGTGACTTTCTCCTCCAACTGACCTCCTCTTCGGCCGAACTCTCTTCCTCCTCTGGACTCTCTTTCCCTGCCAAACTCTCCTCCTCAACTAAGCTCTCCTCTTCAGAAGAGCTCTCGTGAGTCCAGTCCTCTGAAGAAGAAGAGTCTTGAGACTCCTATGCCCCCGAAAGATTGTTTACTGAATGATTTTCACCGCTTGAAGACATTTTTTTGTAGCATAGTATGGGTCAAGAGAGACAAAGATGATAGGGGAAAACCAAAATGAGATGCCTCCACCTAGGAAGTGGATGGAAATGAGAAAAAAGACCTCGAGATATAGGAAAACCTACACCTACTGGGCTCCTACAAACCTACCAAGCGGGAAGGAAAACTCAGGAAGCAAGAGACCAATCTGGAGAAACCTTGGAGAGTTCGAGCATAGACTTCTTCTCCTTCCTCTCCCTGTTCTCTCCTTTCTCTACTAGCAGGAATCCTTGCAACTGTGGCAAGGATCTCCTATTTGTACAATCCTCGATTGGCCACAATCGAAGCCTCGACATTTCCAAGATGACCTGATCATGACACATGGCCCACTCCCACTCGAGTATAATCACGTCATCTCGAAACCTCAATCGGCCAACTAACTCTCCGTCTCAGGCTCCATGCAAAGCATTTAAAGCCTTCAGCTATGGGCTGCATGGCACGATAGGGTAGTTGGAGGTGGTCGTGTAAATCATCAAAGGTTATGGCTTAACTTTTCGAACATCATGCCAGTGATTTGCCTATATAACCTATACACCATGCCCGAAGTGACAAAATGGTGAATGATGGTTTCCAATGGGCCAATCAATTCCTGGAGACAAAAGGATACACCTGACTCTTTAGGCCGATGGAGCAATTACTCCCTTTACCCAAAAACGACGAAACCCAACATACTGCCTCGATGGCACTCTAGACTCGAGAATATGGGGCATCTATTGTAGCAACTACCTACTCATCCTCGAGACACCTGCCGGACTATCGACTAAGGTAGAGGCACCCACCGAACAACCAGATAGCAACCCTGGCACCGATTGTCACTAGCAGCTTTCATGTCGACTAAGTGGGGCATATGACAACCATTTCTAGCACTTGCACCAAAAGACTCTACAATTGGCCCCACCTCATACATCTCCCGACTGCTTGGTCGAGTATGCTTCGAAGTCAAGAGCCCCCTCTCAACCAAGCCCTCCCTCAACCAAGTCCTCTCTCAACCAGGCCCTCCTTTGGCCAGGTCCTCTCTTGGATATGCCACCCTAGCACCCAAAGCCAGCGACGGTCGATCTTGGCTACCCCTAGCTATCCTAGCCTTCCACGTGTCCTTGCAATGATCACGACTAGCCGGATCATAGCAAACAAGTTCATGAGGGGCAGCACCTCAACGAAATCAATGGTTCCAACAGAAAAGATACCAATACAAAGAATCTCAGGAGACAAGATCCTAACAATCCATCAAAATCCGTTATTACGGTTAGAGGAAGCCACATTCCTAGTAATATCTCGTTATCCTGCGTAATGCTATAAATAAATAAGAGAGACCTCGACAAGGTACATTTTTATGCTCCATATTTATGCACTCACACAATCTTCAAGGCTCCCAGATCCAGCTATTGTTGCCCATTTTATCTTTCCCTTTCCTGACTTGAGCATCGAAGTGTCCCTGCCGATAATCCAGGCCCAGGGACTTTTCGTACAAAATTTTTTTGCAAGTCTTTGTTCAAGAACTACCATAAACTATATCAATCCCGCCAAAGAAGACCGGTGAACCCTCGGATGCCACTACAACCTTACCATAGGATGACTTGGCAGCAACAAGTTAGATCAAAGATATGTAACATTTAAATCCAAGTCCACTTAAATTTAGATCTAATAGCTTGATTTAATCCTATGTACTCATAAATTGGATTGGATTGATTTAGTTTGACAATTCAATTTTATAGATCCAATGGGTGGGTTTAGATGGCTAAGTGCAGATCGAAATCCAGCCCACTGCTTTTCACATTGGATCGAATCTTAGTATCGGTTATGTTGGGCCCAGGTTGGTACAAGAAGCCAATGATGCAAAGAAATATAATTAAGCATCGAATTAGACCTAACCCACCCCAACCATTCATGTAGGTTGCTTGGAGTCAGGTCATGTCATTCCTGAGGCCTGGACTACATCTTGGGAAGAACCAATCCATTTGGAAAAGACTTCTATGATTTTAAAGTGTAGAAAATTTCCCAAGAAATATGAAAGAGCACTTACTAATCAACGGTTGCAAATAGTAGTTACTCTCCAGCTTACCCAAAAAAAAAAAAAAGAGATAGTAGTTACTCTCTGCATAAATATTTGTGACTCTAGTAGAAGTTAAAATACTTGAATTCTCGTTCTACAAGATGAGAAATGAGAATTGAAGAAGGATCTAAGCTTGAAAGTCAATGCATTTGTAGGGGAAATTACACGCATGTCTGATACTATAATGCAATGCGGGTTAATTACTTAGACCTTCATCCATGATCTTTTAGCCACTGTCCTTGACGAAAACCTGCCAATGGAGAGAGAATATTAGACCAACCAGGGTAAGAGTGCATTTTATCAAACAAGAGTTCACAGCCATAAAACTTAAACATGATCACAGTCATCCATGCTCCGTTAATTCTGTGTCCAGCACTAACGCAATAAAGCTTCCATATATACTTTACATTTGAGAGCAAATTTCTTCCATGATTCAAATAGTTTCATTGGAAAGAGAAGAAAAGATGGAACAGCCTTTCCACATGTCAATCAAGTCATAGTAGGAACTGCAACATCAACTTCTCCAAAATTAGGGAAAAAGAACAAACTGGTGGTACCTTACAGCTTCTGAGTCCTGATGGCTGAAGGTTATTTAAACTCACAGAATGAACTTTCTCATTGAGAAAAGTCCTTTATTATCAAGTTGTACACAAATAAATTAATTTCAAAGTTCAAATAATACATGATACAACTCACACCACACCAAGCTATTTTTTGCTCAAGCACTGCTAAAACCTCATGGCTGAGCTCCTAAAACTTTTCAATTGGATCGTAGCAGAACAAATACATAAAATCTTCTAAATGGTTAGCGAGTAAAGCTTTCTTAATTTCAACATTGACAAAGCCATGCGTGGGCCCTCTCCTCCATATTCCCTCACGTTCTGGAGCCATATTCTGTAACCACTTAACAAAAACAAAAATATATAATATCTTTCCACCATATATATATATATATATATAACAACTGACTGATGATGTCATGGCCTAACGGGCCGTAGTAAGTGGGAAGCTCCAAACAACCCTCAATCTGAAACCCATTGAGATCGATGAAATGAAAATAATTGAAGCTTTTCTGTGAATAAACGAATTAATATTACCAACATGGAGTAGGATAATCATTGCATGGGGGCATGTTTAAAATCTTTTCACTTGTGCACCGAAACTTTGAGCTTGCTGCTCGTGCCGATCTCCAGCCTTGCTACACTTGCTTCAATATTTTCATCAGTGAGCTTTTCATCCCTACACTTAAGCCATGGGTGCTGCAGGCAGTCTGCAGCTGTTGGCCGCTTCTCTGGAGCAAAATCAAGTAGAGGGCAAAGAAAGTTAGCAAATTCTTGGGCATCACACTCAAGAAATTTGTACTTCTCAACAAGAAGACGATCCAAAGGCCAGAATTTCAGCCTTCGGATTCTCTTCAGGTCTCCATGCCTGTCAAAGAGGTCCTTTGATCGAGATCCGGAAGTAGCAATCTGAGCTCAGGAGGGAAAAACAGTTAGTATTTAATCACTGCAAGAGAGTTGGAAGAATAAAAAAGAAAACCTCACCTTTCGAGGCATTTTCCCAAGTAGCTCCATCATCAAAGCCAAGTGATCCTGTCATCCAGATGAAGAACTATGCATTAATAAAATAAATCCAATATCCGGAAGGCATTCATCTATTAAGAGAGCAGTGTAAGTACAAAGACATGAGAAAAACCACATTTTGAAATGACCAAGAAATGTTCAAAAGCCTACTCATCATTAATAGCTAGTTTTACAAATAATAATATATAGAAACAAAATTTTATGAATATTCAGCTCCAGAAACAAAGTAAAAAAGCTAAAAGGAGTTACAGGAAGAACCAAGCGAAACTTCAGGTGCATATTGAAAAATATCTAGTCCTTTGGATAGACAATCTTCAGGTTTATGTGAGAAAAGATAGCAATCATGCCGGAAGAAATTACAGCCACCAGAGTGACACTGGAGCACACAATTCCCAAGAAAAGAAACAATGATAATGTAAATCAAGTTTCAGACAATGTATAATCCCTATGTTTTAAGGGTTACGTGATCTCATGCCTTCTGAACCAGAACTCTTCTCTACTCATTCTCACACCTTTCTCAGCATACTTTAAAGAAAGGTTTATCTGATGAACAAGTTATACATCAATCCAAGCAGCCCCTTGATTCATATTGGGCTGCCAAATTTAGTCCAACGACCAAGATTAGTTTTTGTGTTGAATAGAAAATACAATAAGCAGAGTTCCATAATATGTCCAAAATAGATTGTTTCAAAACCATGCCATTTGGGAGATGATAATCAGTAAGTTATCACATATGTTCCATTTTATGGATATCAACAATAATCAAGGATATTAAAACAAATTAAAAAGGATCTCTTTCGTAACATTTAAAGTAGTTGTCAACGACAAAACTATACTCATAAATGAAGGTTTGTTTTTCTTTCTTTTTCAACAAAAAGATATTGTGAACCAGGGTTTTCGGAACTATCCCGAGCCGCCCGGTTCGGAGCATACCATACCGGGTGACTGACCAAGAACCGGTATGATTCAGTCCTAAAAAATGATTCGGGACCTGGACCATAAAATATGACCGAATCGGACCAATACGGGTCAGTTCAATATGGTACAAGTCGGTTCGGATCGGTACGGCCCGGTTTAATCCGGTTCGGGCTCGGTACGGCCCGGTTCGGTACGATTCAAGTCCGGTTCAGCGATCCTTGCTTAAGAGGGGAAGGAAGATAGTTTTTTCTCAATTCACCATGACCGGTACGGATCCTGATACTGGTTCAGCGATCCTTGCTGTGAACCAATAAAGAGAATTCTTTATTCTAATTTATATCAACAATATCTAAATCCTTCCATAATGACACATTTTCACAATCATAACTGAATTAAAAGTTGAAACTATCAAAATTAGTCTCTTAGAACATGTTATCATACACATATCCATACAACTAAGGTTTTGGACCAATTTGGCCTGTACCGAACCGTACTAGGACTGAACCAGGATGGACCAGCCCTAGATTTCGATCTAGCCTCCGAATCGACGAAAACTATGCAGAACTGGGTGGTTTGGCCTAGTTTGTCTTTTCTTATCTTTTAAAGACAGTAGGATGCTCCCCTTTCAATGAAAATCCAACTTGGATCCATAATGATAAAAACAAAAAAATATGGAAAAAAAAAGAAGAAATCAAGGATTAGAGATATGTATCCTTCTCCCAATCTCTCTTTCTCCTCCTCCCCTCTCTTTTTTTAAAAAAAATTCATAGAAAATGAAAAAACAAGGGAAAACCATGTATTTATAAAATTGGTAATGCAGATTTTAACAAATTCATTAAAAAAATGTATGCATGTAAATTATTTTTGTACATATGAATCACAAAAAAAACAAAGTTGTTTTTGTATGCATATTATTTTAGCATAAATGACTTGTGCACAAGATTTTAACATAAATTTCTTTTTTGGGAATATAATTTTTAACATAAATAAACATGCGTATATTTTTAACATAAATGGATTGATTTTAACATAATTTTTTTATGTACATGATTTTAACATAAATGAATGTGCATACGATTTTAACATATATGGATTGATTTTAACATCAATTCCTTTTTTGGGTGTATGATTTTTAACATAAATAAACATGCCTATATTTTTAACATAAATGAATTAATTTTAACATAAATTCTTTTTTTGGACACATGATTTTAACATAAATAAATGTGCACATGATTTTAACATAGATGGATCAATTTTAAAATATTTTTTTTGGGGCGTGTAATTTTAACATAAATAAATGTGAGCAAATTTTTAACATAAATGGTTTGATTTTAACATAAATTTCTTTTCTGGGCATATGACTTTTAATATAAATAAACATGAATATGTTTTCAACATAAATGGATTGATTTTAACATAATTTTTTTGGAGGGCATATGATTTTAACATAAATAAATATGTGCATGATTTTAACATAGATGGATTGATTTTAAAATAAATTTTCTTTTTTGGGCATGTGATTTTAATATAAATAAATGTGAGTATGTTTAAAATCATAAATAGTTTGATTTTAATATAAATTCCTTTTTTGGATATATGATTTTGACATGCATAAACATGCATGCAATTTTAACAAAAATAGATTAATTTTAATATAAATTTTCTTTTTAACATAGCTTCCAAAAATGTCTAGATTTTTCTATGAATTTCTTTCTAATCTTTCTGAATTAGAAAAAACCAAAAAAATTGGTGTGCCAATTTGACCGGCATGCTTGCTTATACCATATATCAATATGATACTGTACCATACTAGCCAGCAACCAGTATGGGTACCGGTAACGATTCAGAAATTCTTGCATACAACGATTTGATTTCATAATTAATCTCAATTTCCCGAGGATATAAGGTTTACTTCAAAATGTTCTATTACAGGAAAACCATCCAGCCAATACTAACTATAAGGTTTACTTCAAAATGTTCTATTACAGGAAAACCATCCAGCCAATACTAACCATTACTATGCATATCTAACTTGTCTCAAGCAATGAACAACATTTGCAAGAAGCAGGGCATTGGCAAATTATGTATAAAAAACATGAGCATACCTATAGAATGCGTATCAATAGAAATATAGAGATATGAATTATTTAAATCAGCTGGAATGGATTTATAGTGAATATTGTCTTGTATGATTGGAATGATATATTTGGATGATTCCAAGGATCGGTGTACCGATATCGGGACCCATATTGGTCACTGACCGGTACAATATAGTATGATACGATACCGGATCCATGAAACTAAGAAAAATTCCTTCCTCCATAGCTTCATTGTTTGACCTGAACCAAGCGAAATGCAACGGTTCAATACCATATCATACCACATCGGTGTGGTATGGGATTTTTTGAACTGTTCGCGACTTCGGACTATTTTTTATGGCCGAACCGTACCAATTCTTGGCCAATACGTCCCAAGCTACCCAGTTCGGTACATCCCAAATTGCCCGGTTCGGTACGTCGCAAACTGCATGGGTGATTCCATGTTTGGGAACACTGTACATGCATGATTCCATGTTTGAGAACCTACTTGAACCTTAATTAGGTGGCTTCTTGATCAGTTATCCAAGGTTATTAGAGAAGCACTTTTTCTGATGGCACTTCTCTGTGTGATGGCACACGGCTCTCTTTCAGCACAGATGGCAATACAAAGACTTGGACTCTCACACAGGTTGGTGAAGCAGGACAGACTTAAATGATTAAGGGCACTGACAAAGATTTCAGCAAGTTAAGAATATTTCTTTTGAATGTACTCGCAACCTCAATCTAAGTTTTAACTTTGCCACTTGCAAACTTTTTCTAACAAAAGACTTCAAAATTTTGGATTTCACATGGAACACCAAATGGAAACACCCAAAAAACACATTGAAACATAAAGATCTTACTACTTCTCAATTCCATTTAAACCAAAGCAGGGGTTGTAAACACTTATCCTAGTTAAAACGAGATTCTCTAAAACCAAGCTGAAATTATTCTTAGAAATCAAGCCAAAAATGACATAGAATGGGAGAGAAGTACCTATCTCTGCAAAATATAAATCATATCACAAATTCCTGTACTAAACTGAAACATCACCTAGATAGTGCAAGCACCACGTTGTACAACTTAATGCCCACGCCTATGAAAGCTCACCTCTATAGATACACCCCATACTGATCCTCAATATTATGCTGAGAAGCATGAAGAAAAGAAGATCCAGGAAAAGTTTTCGTGGATTTATAAATTCTTACGAAGAAAAGTCATATGGTCAAAAAACTAATTACACTTCAATCAGTAACACCGCAATCCGACACACATGCCAAGTTCCAGTATTTATTAATAAAAACAAATTTAGATGTCTTTGTGCAACCTGTTAATGCTTCAATTGCCACATCATAAGTTAGTATTTATTTTATTAAAATCTAATCTCATATGTCTGGAGAGAGGGAAAAAAACAAAATTGATCAGGTGAAAAATAAATACTTTTTCCTCTTAATTAGATATATGCAGCACAACTGCCACATAATAATATATATCAAAATCACATTTAAATGGCTCACGTTAACTAATGCTATAAATAGTCATATAAGTTCTCCTTTTCTCAAAAGAAAAGATTTTCTTGTGTTTGGAGAAAAATCACAAAAAAAGTTGAAGGTATATAGCCAAGTGACTTCAGGATCTCAACTTCATCAGGAACCTAATTTTTGCATTATTAACATATTCACATTAAAAGCATGAAGTAGATCGACATTTCTTCAACACTCGTACTTTTAACATTTTCCATTGGAAAGTGAATATTCTTCACAAACTCATGAGTGGAAAGAAGTAAAAGCAATCACCTTCCTTGAAGACATGATGTACTGATACTAGATCTATGTCCTCTCATATGTCATCCAATGGCATTCAATCCAGAAGTGCCACAAAGTTGAAATTTGTGCTTTCACATGGCAAGGAGTTCATCAAACATTCCTAAAATGCTCTCTATCATTTGCTACATCATTTCGAACCCTAGATGGAGTTGTAAGACATTGTAGGCCTAACTGTTATTTCATAAAATTTTCTTTTTAGGCTCTATGATTGATTATCAGAATCAAAAGTTCAACATTGGCTGGATTTAATGGAGTAAACTAACACTCTATTTGGATGCAATTAATAGAAGAGAAAACAAGAGAAAAGGGAAGGGAGAAAATAAGGGCAAAGAAGAGAAGAAAATGACTTTCTCTCCTCTTGTCTGGGGCAAAAGAGAAACAGAAAAAAAAAATCGAGTGTCTAGTTTCCCTTCCCTCCAAATCTCTCAATTCTCAAATAGAAAAAATTGTGGGTTTGGAGAGAGATGGATTCTCTCCATTTCTTTCTTTTCTCACCACCTTTTCCTTTCCTTTTGGGACCAAACGAGTTTAACTTGATTTCTCTTTTATCCTCACCTCCTTTTCTGCCCTCTCCATGTCTCTCAAAACAAAGAGGGTGTACGGGAAAAGTGGATGGTTGACGTGTCTCACATTTCTAATGAAGTTATTTTGAGCTAAGGGTGTAAATAGGTTGAGAACAAAAAAGTGGGGAATTTCCCATGTACCAACATTCAAGAAATGCTTGTTTTGCCCTTGAGAAAAAGTGATTTAACTAGGTTAATGGACCAACTGAATTGGGTGGACAACTAGGCTAAAGTGCTCTTTGTTCCAACATAACCCAAACCTAGACAGGCCAATTTATATTTCAAAAGCAGCTCTCCACTACTTCCAACCAGCTCTAATTCTGTTAAATATGTCTTCATCTATCTCTTCATCATATTGTAAATAGATTTTAGATAAAGAAACCAATTACTCTAGGGCGTCTTTTATCCAACAATATTAACTACGTGGACAACTAGGCTAAAGTGCTCTTTGTTCCAACATAACCCAAACCTAGACAAGCCAATTTATATTTCAAAAGCAGCTCTCCACTACTTCCAACCAGCTCTAATTCTGTTAAATATGTCTTCATCTATCTCTTCATCATATTGTAAATAGATTTTAGATAAAGAAACCAATTACTCTAGGGTGTCTTTTATCCAACAATATTAACTACAGCTTCATCTTTGCTTCTATCTTCTCTAAAATTGCATTCACATACTTTGTTTTGTTTTGCTAATTTCTAAGCATTTATCCTTTCAAACGTTTTTCCATAAATCCAATCTAATGTTCTTTCCTCATTAACAAAATCAAGTAAAATAGAATGTAGATATTTTTGAATGCAAGCAGTAAGTCCATTTGTGATGAGAGCAAAAAAGATATGGTCTCAATCAAGAAATGCCGAACTGGTAGTTCAGCCTGTACCGAAGTGTATCGACACCGACTCAGGATGATTCAGCCATTCGGGCTGGTTCATCTACAAAACCATCCCCTCTTCCCTTGCAAACCCACATATTTATAGACTTGGTCTAACTAATTTATAAACCCACCTACTAATAAAACCTTGTTCGATCGATCACACTCTCTCGCTCTCTCCCCTCCTCGACATTCAACATTCAAGAAGCCTCTCTCCATCTCTCACTTGCATTCGCACTCTCTCGCTAATTGATGTCACTAGTGCCTCTCCCTCCTCTTCAATGCCAATGCCTCCCTCACCTCTTCAATGTTGGTGCCTCTCCCATCATATTGGAGAATCCTCAACAATGGAGTGCTTGGAGACTAGGGTTTCTTCTCCACCCATTGCTAGTAAGCCTCGATTGCACTCTTTCCCTCCCTCCCTTCCTCCTTGTCTCCCCACACATCCAGAGCTCTCAAAGCTCCTCACTGAATAGATGAGACCTAGGCCCCTCCCTCTCCCTCTCCATCTTCATTGCCGTTGCCCTTCCTCTCTCTCTCTCCTCCCTCTCCCTCCCTATATTGAACCTTTTGATATGCCCCGAATGGTAGAGTATGGATCCATAGCTTGCCAAGCCAATTGCCAGCCAATAACCCATCTGACACTTGTTTGGCGAACCTTGGTCTCAACTATGATCCTTGGTACAAACCTACTATGACTAAAAATACACTTATCACACCAATGACAACTCCTAATGCTCATACTACTCCAACATACATGACCTTAACAATTTCAATTATGCTGATTATGCATACATTTTCTTCTCAAAGTCCATAATTTTACCTTTCTTGGTATCTTATCATAAGGTTTCTCCAAGACCAAAAAGACTATATGTCAGCCTTTTCTCTTTTCTTTGTAATTTTATCAATTTCATATGTAAGCATAGAGCACAAATTTCTTGAGAACAAGGATTTAGGTCTCAACGGGATGTCCTGTGGGACACCGAGATGGGATATCATCCTATATGCCGGGACAAGGCCCCCCCCACCAGCATCCCGATTAGGACATCTTGGTACATCTCATATCCCAAGTATTGGGACTAAGTAGATAGGGGTGCATCTCATTTCATGAAAAAATGACAGCACCATCCCACGGGATTTAAAACCTTGCTTGAGAATATTATCACATTTTTTATTTTTGTTCAATTCCTTCCTCATAGTGGTCACAAGTTTAAGTTCATGATAATAAGACCAACAATGCACATTGCTTTATCAAGACCCTTAGAAGTATGACTATACAAAAATATTATATTTTTTTTACTACTAAACTAAGGGCTTGTTAGGCAATGCCTCTTTCCTTGTTTTTCCTTTTTAAAAAACAAAAACACAATAACCATGTGTTTGATGCTATTGTTTCTAATTTCTAGTTTAAAAACTAATTTTCAATATTTCTAAAAAAACTGAAAGCAAAAAATAAAATTCTTGCTTTCATTTTTCCTACTTTTTAAAAACAAGGAACACTTAAGTAGAACTCCCCTCTTCCCCAATATACTTTCCACCACTACTACCTCAATCACCATTTGCTACCAACTTTGCCACCGGCACTGGTCATTGTCTTCATCTCCTTTGTTGCCACCACCATCATTGCTGCTACCACCACCACCACCACATATAGCAAGTGGCATTGTTTTTTTTTTAATGTTGCTAACAAGTAAAATAGTTGACTACACCAAACATATTTATATCTTTAAAAAATTAAAAAAAATACAAACTATTAGTTTTTTAAATTGAGAAAGCGAATGTGATATTAAACACTACCAAATTTAAAATATAAATAGTTTTTCCATCAAAAATAGCATCTCATGATGTACCTCACTAACTAAAAAGCATAGAAATATATGACAGCTAATGCTGCTTAACACTTAAAAGTATTTAAATTTCAAACTTAAATTTTAATAACTTAAATTTTAAATAGGGAGAAACTATACGAAAATGGAACCAAGATGGGATTAGGAATACGAAATCTATCCATGTAAGGAGAGAAGAAAAAAGAGAAAAGAAAGAAAGATGAATAAAGGAAAAAAAAGTAAAAGGGGAGAAGAAGAAGAAAAATGAAAGAAAGAAAGGGATAAGGAAAAAAAGAAGGAAGAAATAAAAGAGAAAGAATAAGAAAAAGGTAAAAAAGAAAGAAAGGAAGGTAGAAGAAAAGAAAGAAAAAAAGGAAAAAAAAAAAAAAGGAAAGAAAGAGAGAGAGATGGAGGCTATTTACCAAGAAGTATAAGCGAGACCACTACCAGGATGGGACGGGACAACAAGACATCATTCCATGAAAATATCAAGACACCTCTATCCCACAGGATTTAAAACCTTGATCATAATTAATAATATTTTAAAGAAGATTACGTAATTGATGTGTTTTTATTTTCTAAAGAAAGTCAGGTTTTTTTTCGAAGTTATGGTTATTCTAACTGAGGGAGACACATTCCCTATTTGAATGAAATTAGGGTACATTTAGTTCACGACAAGAATTAGAATTGCAATCAAAATCAGAATGGATTAGCGTAGGAATCAAAATTGCTATATCCCCCGATACATTTGGTTTGTGACCGGAATCAGAATCTGCATGGGTTTTGAAAACTAGGGGCGAATAAGGATTAGGTTTTAGGGAATTGGGGGAATTCCTATTCCCACCTTAAATTGGAATGAGAATGGCCCTCCCCAACCAAATGGCTGGAACCCCAAAAATGCCCCTAAGGTATTGTTTTAGAGTTCTTTTAATGAGTTTGGGTTGGGCCTATAAAACTTTGATTAGATATATCTCAGTCAGTCCTAGCTTAAGCATTCTTTTCATAAGGACTTAACCTCTAAACAAATATGCACTTAGAAAGGCAATTTTGGGAGTGAAATGAATTAATAAAACCTTTTCAAGGGAGAATCTCTTTTTGCTTTTTTTTTTTTGAATCCAAGTGAGATTGCAGGTCTCCTCCTTCTATCTTCTTGTTATTATTTCCATTTTTGCAGCCTATAAATCAGATTTGAAATATTGTATTTGTCTTAATGAGTAGACATAACATTACATTACTTATCTCTTCAACAAAATGAATCTTGATCTTTCTTATAATCTCAGCCCCTTTTACACAATAAAATTTCCAATCATAGACTCACCAACAGCTGTCAGGTATATTCTTTTTTTCCTCAAAATTCTAAAGCAAGCCTACTTTTAGCCACTTTTTCTTTAAATGCCATTAAATCCCAAATAATCTTTCATTATGGATTATCTTTCCAAATATGGATTGCAAAGCCAAAAGCAAAACTTCCTTATTTAAGGAACCAAGGGTCTAAGCAAGGTTTCAAGTGCTGCTGTTATTGGAGCGTGCTTGGCAAATGGCAATGGCCAAAGACAGCATATGCCATACCATGTAAACATATGTTATGCCACACTGAGACCAAAAAATGATAAAAATATACATAGACATATGTATGTTTGTATACCAGCAAAAAGAACGTTTGGCTTGGCAAAGAGCAAATAGTAAGCCATATCAATCAGTGCCAAACTAGCACAGATTGACACAGGCTGACACAATGGCTACGCAGTATTTGGCCCAACATTCGGAGGATAGCTGTAAGATAAATCTAAGTCATGCCAAATAGCTGTAAGATAAATCTAAGTCATGCCAAATAGCTGTAAGATAAATCTAAGTCATGCCAAATAGCTGTAAGATAAATCGATGCATATCAAGGGAGGATGAAATGGACAAAGGATCGCTCTAGAAGACTTCTCGTTGCTAATCCAAGCAACAAAGGACTGAAATCAAATGACCGTCAGTATACAAAGACATACTCAGTCCCAAGGTTTGCCGAACCAGTAGTGTGCCTGTATCATGCATTGCCAGAATGCACGAAACAGGAGAAGAAGGGGCAGAGGGAGGAGGAGAGAAAGGGAGGGAAAGGGAGAGAGGAGGGGAGGAAGAAGGAGAGGATGGGGGAGAGAGAGGATAGGCAGAGGTGGAGCCACCACAGCACCATGATGGCATCATCCTCTACCACAAACCCTGATCCAACAAACAAGCAAAGGCAGAGAGCAAGAGGAGGGGGAAGTCCTATCTTGAGCGACGTCCGATGCAGAGGCCCTCGTGAGGTAGACAGAGTGGAGAGAACAAGCAAGAGAGTAGAGAGAGCGGGCAAGAGAGTAGGGAGAGCAGGCAAGAGAGCAAAGTGCTCTCTCTCAAAGCTTCTTTGGCAGGAATTAAATGAAGCAATCGAGCATTTTAATAGCTCGAACCTGCAATAGCAGCCAAACCATCCTGGGTTGGTGTCAATTTGGTTTCATAAGGGCCGAACTATCTGGTTCAAGACTATTCAGCATTCCTTGCTTAGTCCACTTTGACAAGGGTATTTCAGAAGCAAGTTAGAGTCACAAAGTTGCTTAAACAATCAAATTTAATTTTGCCCGTAGTCCTTCACCTTTATTTATGTCCAGAAATACTTTAACAATTAAAAAAGGGTGTCTGACAGCTACATCTTAAATAGTGTTAAATTTCACATCTGCATGCATGAGTTCCCTCACATTTTTCTTTCTTTCTTCATAAATAGTCATACTTTGGATCAAAATTTGGAGCTTAATTTGGTTTCCAAATTAGTAGGTAAATTTGATCAAGTACTAGTTTGCAGGACTATAAGACTACAAAGGAAGCAACTATAAGGGGTCATATGCTGGAAAAGGCATCCAAAAGCCAGCTGAAAAGAAGAATAGAATTAAGTGAAAAAGCCTCTAAGAAAACTAGTTAGCTTTCACTCTTCCATGAGTGAAAAGACAGAAAATTTCCTCAGAAATATTTCATTCTTCAAATGGCTATCCATTTTTAAGTCAACTTACCTAAAATTCCAGTAGACATGGATTACATCATTCAAAAAAAAAAAGGATCTTGATAAGTTTGGAGAATGCCTACTTCAAGTATCATGGATCATAACCGTTATAACTACTCTAGCACCACTTTTACCAAAATGAGCTTTAAAAGATTTAGGTTGTTTCAGCTCAAGTAGGTCATATCTATAACACCCCATCATGGCAAAACATTAATAATACTAATCCCTTCTCGATGCATGTTCCTAAAAAGGTCTTGAACATAAAAGAGCTCTAGTTTCTCAAACTGCACTTTCAATACCCAGTTCTCTTTAACCTTCAGGATGGCACAGATATGCCTAGGATGCAGGTGCAGCATTGAGCTTCCAGGAGTTTTAAATTTAGTGCAACCCTTAAGTAGAAACATTTCAGCTACTTAGTATCAGGCTTGGCTCTGAATCTCCACTTTTTACTACCATAAACTGGGTATAAACTTTGTGAATCGGCAATATGAATGGAATATTAGATAGTAGAGATCCTGATGTTGTTAGGTTTCATCTTTTTTGGTCCAACTACAGCTTATTTAAGGAGAATGCATAAATCATGATTCCATGTTCAAATACTTTGCAATTGGTTATAAAATTGGAGTGATCAAAGAAAGATTACATACCTGTTGACTCACCAGTCTAGCAGACGATGATGAGGGCAGAAAGCAGGACTTCTAAAGCCAACAACAAATATGTATTTACATGCTTGAACACCGAGTATATTTCATCTGATCACTCTCTTAATCTAGTAAGTGAATCTTGCCTAGTATGTAACCATATCCATAAAGTCCTCGGTACATTCCAAAAAACTGTAATCATCTTAGAAATCCATATATTAGTATAGTTTTCAGCTTGAGGAAGATCAAATTACAGTTCTATTATTCTGGTTGAGTGTCACAGCTTAGGATTTTTTATTTTTTAACAATAGCTTTGTTCAATTATGAAATTCCTACAAATCATGTTATCATGTGCATTTTTTTAATGAAAGAACAGGTGTGCACATATTGTTTGACATAAATAAACTAAGAGGAAGATGATGGGGGCACAACCATTATGCATGCCTTGAGAGCAAGATTTGACAGCCAACTGCAATAGTTGGGGTATCACATGGTGGTCATGGTTGTAGTTAGCTACCATGCTATTTACTCTCTAACAACTCAGTGAGAATATATTTCTGCAATTTACTACAATATCCATAAAGTCTTTAGGCATTCCCACTATTTGAATAATTCCTGCATAAGAAAATTTTAAATTAGTAAAATAACATATTATAGTCTCTTTTTCCATCGACTCTTCTGCAATGGATATTCCATTAAAGGTCTCAAAACTTGCTTGTGCAAACACTTGCATATCCCTCCTCTGTTGGTTCCTGATTCATTTCTTTTATGTATATATCTTGTCAACATCCTAGAGGTCTCATTTTACTTTTTTCCACAAGAAGAAAGATGAATGCAAGAATGAAATGCGATTCACACTACCACCTCATATAGTCAAAGGCAACTACTCATCCAGTCTGAATATACAATTTCTAGAGTCATTTCAAGAAAAAGTATGCTTTTGGCATCCCTCTAGAAACTAAATTTATGAAAGAGAATTTTTCTACAGCGAGCAGACCTACACCAACTATGCAAACAAACACTTAATATGTTTATCCCAAAGAGATGCCAAGCCAAACTTCATTGCATGTGCGTTACATGTTTACATGGATAAATATTGCTGTCCATCTACTTACTAGTCACTGCTTTCTATACCAACATCCATCAAATCAAGGCAAGGCATAACATTCTATGGATCATGAGCCAGAGAAAAGAAGGAATTAATAAGCATACCTCATCTTCGCTATATCCTTGTCCATCCTTAGGTGTAAACAACATGTCACCAGTTGCAAGCTCAAAAGCTATGCAAGCAAAAGACCATATATCGGCTGAAAATGAGTACCCTGCCCTCAGAATAACCTCAGGAGACCTATACTGCCTTGTCTGAATATTATCCGTAAACTGTTTATCAACGAAACAAGCATTCCCAAAGTCCACAATCTTGCATCTCAAATCAATCCCATCCAAGCTCCTTTCCCGCTCTGTGAGCTGCGATGTTCCTATCATTGATGATCTTCTCCCAGAGATCCTTGCTGCTGCCCTCCTTGCTTTTTGCTTCAGCTTCTTCTCAATGCTACTGGCCACAAGTGCCCCATTTGCATTGCCCTCAGGTCTCTCAAGGATTGGGGAAAAGCCAGATCGCACAGGATCTTTCGAAGGATCAATGGTAGAGACAAGAAGGACATTTTCCAGTTTCAAATCTGTATGAATGATACCAAGCTCCCTGTGCAAGTAATCAAGACCCAACAAGATTGATCTGCACATGTTTCTAACTCTGTTCAGGCCAATGCCCTTATATCTGTTGTACCGGATTAGCCGGAGTAGGCTGTCACCAAGGAATTCCAACACCAAGCAAAGATGCTGCCCATTTGGGCCAGCATGCTTAAAATGGTCCAGAAGATGAACTATGCACTTGGAATTCGAGGGGTCTCCTTTCGCAATTGCTGAAAGAATCTCAATCTCATGGAGAGCAGCTTGAGCAAATTCTGCTGCACTTTTTTGAATTTTCAGGGCTACGAATCTCTGCAAAACAAATCGAATTTAAAGAAATCTTTAGATTGGACAGCACGTCAGGGGGGGGGAGGGAGGGAGAGAGAGAGAGAGAGAGAGAGAGAGAGAGAGAGAGAGAGAGAGAGAGAGAGAGAGATTTTCTATTTGTTTATTTAAAAGAATATTATATAAAAGTAAGGTGGAGAGGGTTTTAAAGACAAGAACAAAAGACTGATTCAAATATAACATCTAAAAGAAGATATTCTTGACGGTAAGTATCAGCTTAAAGAGATCAATCTACAAACTATTATAAAATGATATATGAAATGTGGTGAAATAAAGAAATTACATTGATCAAATTCATCAAAGCAAAGCGAAATAAATAGGCAGTACTCAATCAGCATCCAGCACGAACATTAAACACTGAACATTAAACACTGATAAGGATGAAAACTGAACAAAAAGACACAAAAAGCAACAGATCTCTGCAATAAGAGAAGGCAAATGCATATGTCAATAAACGAAAGGAACAGAATTTATTGAAATTTGTGCATCCTTCCGAGAAATCGAAAATAAAAAAGAAAGAAAAATATCACTATTTTAGTTAACAAAGGATCCAAATAGAAAGGTGGGTAATAATCACAACAGTACACAAACAGATCACTAGAATCCAAGGACAGCCCATACTACATAACGGGTCAAGAAGACATCATAATGAAAGAACGACCCAGTGTTCTCGATTGGACAATAACAGTTGAAGCAGCTAATCTCAATCCATCATGAGCCGACATAATAATTTAATCAATGGTCGCACGATTCATGCAAATAGCAATTTAAAGTAAAAACCAAACGGGAAAAAAAAAAAAAAAAAAGGAACGGATCGCAAAAAGATGAGATCTTTAAAGCAGAATTCACGTGAATTCCCAGAAAAAACACTGCAGATTATAAAATGAGGAAATCCGCAGTAATCCGAATAATTATATCCAAGATGAGATATTTGCCATTGTTTTGAAGCAATCGAGGAAGGGTCGGGGGGATCGAGTACTTTGCATCGGGTGTCGAACGCGAGCCAGACGGTGGAGAAGTGGCCCCATCCAAGCTTCCTCTGGGCGATGTACCGACCGCCGGCGAACTGGTCGCCGACTCGGACGGCGTGGTAGCCACCCTTCCTGTAGGCGTCGACGCCCTCATCCTCCTCTCCCGAACCCGACGACGACGAGCACGACATCCCTCTCCCTCTCCCTCGATCTCTCTCTCTCTCCCCCGCCTCGATCTCTTCTCTTCCGTTCGCTTTAATCCCACTCTTCGGTCGCTCGAGAGAAAGAATCCCACCACCTAAGAAGGGCGCAAGGGGCTTCTTTCTCTTTTTTCGACGATCCTTCTTTCCTCTTTCGTTGGATGGGAAATGGGAGCATGGTTAAGTTTTTTAACGTAACGCCGGATCCGACCGTGAAATGGTTCAAACTTGAAAGTGCTATTTCTGGATGCCCCTCTCCAGCTTAACATGGTCCGCCTCACAGGACAAAGGAGTGGAAGGTTTGTGGTGGTCCTTCTCAACGTTTTTATTAGCCGATAGCTATGGCCGTGGCTGGGTGCAGGCTGGTGCTCTTAGAAAGTGGGACCCGAGCACTGTGGAGCTGCAACTGTTGCAGTTTGATTGGCAAATAAGGATTGATGGGCAACCTCAAAGGTATGAGTCAACCATTTATTTAAGAGTGTGAAGACGGGTGCTGCGAGTAAGAGTTACCAGGTCCTCGCTGATTTATGGAGTACAAATTCTCTTGGTTTTAGTTGTGTGAAATTCTTGCAATCAGAAGATATGGAACTTTTGGTCTAATTGGAATTTTGGGCATATGGAGATATGCTACATGACAATGATGGTAGGAAGTTGCTGTAATAAAGGTTTTGTTGCCTTTTTTTTAAACTGTTTATTGATAGATTAGTTTTAGCCATTTGCTTATTGGAATTTTATCAAGAAAACAGGATACTTTGCCCTTCCTAGATATGCAATATCACATCAATTTTATTATGTTAGTTATAACATATTTGAAATGAATTTTCTTTAAGAAAATGAACTAGCCATGTTAGCCATTTTACATTATGTCATTCAGAGATGAATAGATGCCATGATATTGGATAAATCTATAATTTATGATGGCATTTGGAGATCTAAATGGGATTGCTAGGATAATTTTAGATCACCGAACTTTATTTAGAGATAATCTGATGCGATGATTCAAGATCACCATATTTGATATACTATATTTCACAAATTATATTTATCAATTTTATAAATTATTAATTCTATGAAAATGTATTAATTGATATTATAGAATTAATAATTTTATTTATAAATTTAATATATTATTATTTTAATACTAATATTTATTTTGATTAGTAAAATAAGGTAAATAAAAGTAATATATTAAATAATTTCATAGTATAAATATAAACTATAATAATAACTTTCTATGATAATTTAAAATTATAATTAAATAATAATATGATTAATAATATATTATAAATATAAGATATGGTGATTAGTATAATTTAATATATATAATATTGATATAATATATTAGATATACTAATATACTAGTTTTTTCATTGGACTAAAGGATATTTTTATCCTTGAATTTTATAACAAAATCACTTTTCTTAGGATGATCTTGGATACCTGACATCAAGGATGGATTTTCCATCACTAAGTTATGCAATGGTTTGAAGAGTAAGGATAATTTGTAGAGGTAGCAATCAGGTCAATTTGATTATATACAAATTGGGTTAAATATGAATCGGGCCAAAAATGCTAACCTGATCCATTTATTAAACAAGTTAGAATTTTAATTTTAAAAGCGACCTATTATATTAAACAGGTAACTTTACTCGAACCACTTAATTAGGTTAAATGGGTCAAATAAATTAAACAAGTTGAACAGAACTTAAACTAGTAACCTAACTCAACTTAACATGAATATTAAACAAGTTAAATGGATCAGATATCTAAAATCCAAATTTGATCCAAATATTAAACGGGTCAAATGGGTTGATCTGTTTATAATTCGAACATGTTTAGTCTAAATCTAAACCTACTTATGGCAAGTTGAATCTATATTGGGTTGGTGAGTCTGATTATATTTTGCTAGTCTTAATGATTTAGGATCATTGCTGTGTAGGATCACCGTGATACAATCAAATAAGGTGATCTTGTTACCTTCATCCACATTATTCTTGATCTTTCAATGATCATTTCATACCAAATGCACTCTATAGTAGCTTTGAGTACCACCCTAGCCTTGGTAAAGCTCATGCTTATTAATTTTTATTTACTATTTAAAATTAGGAAGGGCTACTTGTCATCATTTCTTCAGGAGGGGTTGATTTTAATTTGAATTAAACCTCGCTACTTTGCCAAAGCAAAGGGTGATACCATTTAGGATCAAAAATTGGCTTAGATTAGCTTGAAACCTGTCAAGCTAAGCCAGCTTTAGTTGGCTTTAGGTCCCAAATAAGAAAATTCAAGTTGAGCTTAGGCCATGGTTTTAGCCTAGCCCAAAACCCATAATTCATGTAGTCAAATGATCCATGTCTATTGCATGCCTAAACCAACAATCCAAACATCCAAAAGGAGGCTCCATAAGGGTCATGCTTATGATAGAAGACTATCAAAGCTAAAGAGAATAGCATGGCTATATTTGAAGTTGTGTTTGAGCAAGCTTGAAAGTCAATTCTTTTAGAAACATGTAA
This sequence comes from Areca catechu, assembly GCA_021397845.1. NCBI lineage: Eukaryota > Viridiplantae > Streptophyta > Magnoliopsida > Arecales > Arecaceae > Areca > Areca catechu. The sequence goes on along the minus strand of CM038049.1, from coordinate 145,324,793 downwards.
AGATCCACCCAGGGGTAAACCGTCGGGGGGCGGGGGGGACTATCAAAGCTAAAGAGAATAGCATGGCTATATTTGAAGTTGTGTTTGAGCAAGCTTGAAGGTCAATTCTTTTAGAAACATGTAAAGATCCACCCAGGGGTAAACCGTCGGGGGGCGGGGGGGGGGGGGGCGGGGAGGGTGCCTTGGCCCCCTATATTTTTAAATTTCTTTATAAATTAAAATTTTATATAAATGTTTAAATATATATGTATTTACTTATTTAGTCCCTTCTAAAATTTATGATATTAAATATAACTTGAAGAATAATGTATTTGGTCCCCCTAAGTTTTTTTCAATTTTTTTTATAAATTAAAATTTTATTTAAAATTTTAATTATATATGTAATTACGTATTTGGCCCTTCCTAAAATTTGGGATATTAAATATAATCCGAAGACTCTTGAGAAAAAAGTTTTGAAATGAAACAAATTCCATAAATCATTTTTCTCTACTTGGAAGTTAGATTATTTTCAATTTTATCTTTCATTTTTCATTAATTTTTCTCTCTTCCATACTTTTTTAGGAGAAGATAAAGAATTTTCTTTTTGTTGCTTGATTGGCACTCACCTTCGAAACCCACCATGGTCGAAGCCACCGTATGCGGCTAGCACCATATTATTCGTTGCACTGATGGATGGGTGGTGATTGGACCTGTCATGCAGTACGACCGATAAGAATGCTTCCATGATGACTGATAAGATTAGGCGGTTGTACATGCATAAGACCAGATACCACGATGTACTGGCTTTTGGCTACCATCTCGGAGGCCTCCCTTAGCTTCGCCGCACCAACAGATACTACGTGTGATGAAGCCGTGCAATATTCTGGCAACCAAACCCATCACGTAGCATGATTGGATCTTAGAGACAGGGGCGGACGGACACCCGTCATGCCTCGAGCTCCCACTGATGCCATTGCACTCGCGTCCCATTGCTTGATCCCATCACTCAACGGACATCCTATCCTATTATGCAGTGCCAACAGCACTCGGTGCAACGCCATCGCCACCATGACCTGTGCACGTGCATGCTCTACGAGTTCGTGGTGCTTATGACTCTTCCAGTTTTAACTACTACCATAGAGAGAGCATTTTTAATAATGAAGATTGTCAAGACCAAATTGCGCAACAAGATGGAAGATAACTTTTTTGCCAATTATTTAGTCACTTCTATCGATAAGGAGGTAGCTAAAAATTTTATGATAGATTTTATTATTAATGAATTTAATCTTATAAAATAATATAAGTATAATTCAAATAATATTTATTAAAAATATTTAAATTAATTTTATTTATTTATCAATATTTTTATTTTTATTTTTATATTTTCTTGGCCCTTCTAAGAAAAATTGATGTGGTCCACCCCTGGATCCACAATGAAAATTGACACGTTCTAAGAGACCATCAAAATAAGAAGAACTTCAAGAAAGAAGATAAGGTAGCACTTGATTCACAAATGTTGAATGAGCTTAGAATTTGAAATTTATGTCCAATTTATTTCTAACATGAAGCCTCATCAAGATCAACATAGTCAAAACTTCCAAATGAAATAGTATTTTATCTATATTTTGTAATTTTTTGTTATATTTTGAATCATCCAAAATAGAGATCGAATTATTGATTGAAGAAATGCCGGTGCTACCAAACTTCCAGATATTTATGAAAAAACCATTACATGGTTTAATGATTTAGAAAGTTAATTTATATTATTTATTTTAATGTTTATCATTTTATCTTCTTTTAGAAAATTTATATTCTAAGAGTCAAAAAAAGTTATTGATTTTAGAAGATCTTTCCTATAAATATCCCCACCATTTACTTAGTTTTATCACAAAAGTTAATAAAGCAAATCTTTAGAGATTCATTTTAATTTTCTCTATGGTGAAAGGTTGCTGAAGAGCTCATAGTGGAAGGTCATGCTTTAGGAGAAGACTTTAGTAAGAGGCTGAGTATTCATTTGTTGAGGCCCTATGAAGATCTAATATATGAAACTGGATGTTTGTTGGAAGGAAACGTGCTAAGCCTTTTAATTATCTATTCTTTATCTCTTTCTTTTAATTCTATTTTTCTATTTTTTCTTCATAATTTTTTTTCAATTTTGTTCTTATTAACCTCTAGTTTAAATTTTTACTTTTTACTTTTTGCTTGTGCTTTTGATTATGCTAATTTGATTTTGTGTTGGATAAGGACTCTTATAGGGTTCTATATTTGTATCATCAACCCGACTCTTAGTAAAACATCATAAAATTCTATAGCAAGCCAAATCTCAAATTTTGAGGGAAAATATCCTAAACTATGCTAGACCTTCACTAGAAAATAAAGAGATATTAGGCCATATTTGATATAAGTTTTAGAAAGGTATCCATAGGAAACTTTTGATCTTTCTATAATGTAGAGAGAATAGTTATTTTCAATAAGAACTTCCTTGGATATTTTTTTTTATAGGGGTAATTCTTTCTTTTTTCTCTAGTATTCTCCCTAACTTTGGTGCTTCATTCTAAAACTAAGAAACACTTCTATGGCCAATTACATAATCAACAAGTGGTGGATTGTAATATCTTTGAGTATCGACATACAAGCAAATAAGTAATTTAGGGTTTTGCTAAAGTGTAATTTTTCAATATTTTATTATTTTGGAAGAATGAATTTAACTAAAGGTATGTACAAGGTAAACCCTAATCTTATTTTAACTAGTTTGGTGGATTAGTAGATTACTATAGTTTTGGTATAGATTTGGAGAGAAATCTAAGATTAGGTCTATGTTATCGATTATCTCTAGCAAGTTTCTAGCAACATAACCTATACTGTTGGAGTCCATATATTCTAAGATTCCAACACAACCAATACTAGAATTTTTGTAGATGAATTTTGATAATTGTGAACTAATATTTTGGCTAGAAAAAGCCTAGAACTAAAATTGACATTATTTATTATAATCACTTAATTTGGCCAAAGTGAATCATAAATTAGTTGTTCTATTTATTTGAAATATTTTAACTATGTTTTAGAATTTTTGAAATTTTATTTTGTTAATAATAGAATTTTGAATTTTGCATGGAATTTTGAGATTGATTGGATTAAGAAATAATGTAAGTTTTGATAAGGTACTTAGGCTCATGCTAGGTCTCTAGTGGCTATATTTTGATATATAGGTGGTTTATGATCATTAAGTATTGGAAAAAATTTTAATTGACTAGAGAAAATTTATATTGAACTTAGGTATTTGGTAAGTAACCTCCTACATGAGCTAGAGTTGTAACTCTATGTTTTCTAAAAATTAATGTACCCTTTCTAATTGGTCTATGAAGTACTTAAAAGAAAATAATAGTTGAATGCATGTGATAACTTATCCTCTATACAATACTATATTTAATAATTTATAATGTCACATAAAAAATTGAGAATCATTGTTATGTGAAACCTCCTTTTGTAATTACTTGGATTAATTTTCATTAAAATCAATTTATGTCAATTAGATAGTAAATACTATGAAAATTGTAGATTTTAAATTATAAAATGAATCTTTTGAATGGTATGCATCTAATTCTAATAAACACTTAGATTTTCATACCATGCTAGTCTATATCATGTCGAGCTATCATGGAGTCAACAATGAGAATTGGTTGGCATGGCATGAAATTGTATTTGAGCCATTATAGTAATTTGGAAGATAAAATGAAATTGTATTTACAAAATCATAGGATTTTGTTTGTTGCCTTTGGGCTCCTAATTCGGCTATGTTTTGAACTCAACTAATCAGATCAAGGCATTAATATTTCTAACTTGATCAATTTAGATCTACTGTGTAGGGGCTAAATCTAGTACTTTGGATATTGTCATAGGAGTAATGTAGTCATCGTCTCACAAATTGATGAGTCGTTAAATTTTAGATTTGAAAATTATTTATAAATTGTTTATTGGATCTTCATCTAAAATATTAATTACAAAATGGCTTATGAGTTGTTTACTATAAATATTTGTATAAAGGTGGAAATAATTTGCATTAGGTCACTTATAATCATAAGATAAGATAGAAGTGTATAAAAAAACTAACATAATGATAGAAACATATAGAATAATATATAAGAAAAGTGGGGTAGAATAAATGTTGCTCAGAGATAGTAATCCAAGAGGAGGGATAAATTAAATTTTTATTTTTTTTAAATTTGAAAACTATAACTAACTTAAAGAAATAATAGATAAGTATGTATAATAAGTATTTCAATAAAACCAGAGTATAAAGCATAATTAAGGTGTGTGAAGAATAATTATAGTAATCACTTGTCGTAAGGCGGTCAAAAATAAAAACCTATTTACTATTATAGGTAGGGCGAGTAAGGATCGTATCCTCGGGAATCAAGGATAATTGTTTAACGAAGAAAATAAAGAAAGAGATATATTTAGATTTTAAAAGATAGGTAATGGTTTAATTAAAATTATTTAATTTAATTTAAATATGAAATCATTAGGCTTATATGATAGAAAAATGTTTTCAAGTTTCTAGGTAATCACAAATATAAATCATGTATTTTTTTTAATCTAAACAATCAAAGTCTGTATTATTTTGGAATCTGACAAACTAATCCCTAGCATAAGCTTTCTTGCCAAGTATGAACTATATCTTGTTAAGATCATGACCCGTCCTACAAGTATAAGCTATCCAATGATTTAGTTGAATAGATTTTAACAAGATACATAAATAAAATCCTATATTTAATTATCTATATTAAGCATGGACCATATCGTGTCAGGATTATGATCCATCTCACCAATTGATAATTTCCATCTCACCAATGGGTAATTAATTTAGAAAATCAAGCAGAAAAGAATTGAAAAGAAATTGAAAGCTTTATTTAATTGCATAGAAAAGAAAAATAAAAACAAAAATTTAAGTACAAAAATCTATACTTTTTTACAAATGCATTTCAGTCGAGTCTGGCTCATAAATGCATCTTCTTGGAGATTTGGAGCTCTGTTACAGCACTTTGTCTTCAGAAGAAATCTTTTTCTGTTCACCTCTCTCCTTCTCTTTCAAAGCCTAAAATTAAATTATATAAAAAAAACTCTATCATAAAACTCATCCTTTACTGTTACCCAGGACCCTCCTTTTATAAAGCTCATCAAGAGCTTTCTCTCGATCAAATTTGGAGTCAATCTGGGTTAAAATCGACCTTATATTACAAAAAAAATATTCTTAGCCATCTAATCTATTGCTTGATGGGATGCTAGTCGTTCATCATTGATTTCCTTCTCTCAGGCAGACCAAATCCCAATTGCTTGAGAACTCCTTTGCTTCAAAGATGACCATTGACCAATCTCAACAGCTTCTCTCAGTCAACGATGGCGACGACGATGGGCGGTACTTGGGATGGTGAGGAAGTGGCAGTCGATATGGTGGCAACGTGGCAGCATTAAAGACAGTGACAGCACGACATGGATGAAGGTGGCACAGGCTGAAGGTGATGAGAAAAAGGTCGGCAACTTGTAGCGGTGGCCAGTAATGGCATCTCGAGTCGAGGAGGAGTGGACATGCGATGGGTAGCGATAATGGCCGCGCCGATGATGTCGACGGGTAGGGGAGAAGCATCTCAAGCCAGCAAGGTAAACAGCGATGGTGGCTTAGAATGGTGAGGCAGAGGTGGCAATGGTATCGTATGGATAGGGGAAGATGGTGGCCAACATCTCTGACCATCGATGAGCTGACAGAACGACGAAAAATGACACAGGAGGCTAGCAATCCATTGAAGAGGGCTATGGACAGAGGTTAATGGCTGCCATGGGCCCCCAACATTTTTATAAACCAAAAGGCCGGTCCACCATAGATCGGCTGCTTTAAAATCGGTGCAAAATTTGATTATATTGATTTTTCTTTGATTCTATGTTTACTTAAACTTCAATTTGAATGTCGTTTGAGCCGTTGAATTTTAAAAATTGAGCTCTTTCTATCCATGAATTCTTTTTTTATAAAACCCTAATAAAAGTATCAATTGTTAGGAAATATAGATCAATTGGTATATTTTAATGCTTAAATTGGAACATTTAATAGACTTATCACATAGCAAAAATAAAGGTATGATAAAGGCAATTAATACATAAATACAAATATAAATAATTTATAATAGTTTGCTACCATTTTTTTCATCTACATCCACTCTCAAAACTTACCTACTTAAAAATTCTACTATGATCTTCATAGGATTATAGTAATATTGTTTTCTAGGCTCACAATCTTAGTTTAGCTAGTTTTCATAGGTTCACCATTAACCAAAATCTTTTTCCAAACTAAGTTTCCTAACTTAGTTCAATATAATCATCCAATTCTAGACTTACATAGGCCTTTCATCCCAAGTTTCTTTTCCCAAGAAACTTGTTACAAATAGTAGAGTATAAGAGATGATAAATTTAAAGCACAATAAATGATACTTGAAACTCTTGGAGATAGTTGAAGTTGTAGCTCAAATATAATAAACTTTCTTCCTTAACACTTGAGTAAAAGCTTGAAAGTAAATTTGGTGAAGATCTTTTATGATAAGTTTACTCAATCAATGCACTCAAGCTTTTATCTCTCAATTATAAAGCTTATGAATGCTCTTTTTAAGTGCTCTTTCTTCTTTTCTTTTTTTTTCTCAAAGATTTTTCAAAAGAATATTCAAAAGTTTTCAAAAAGTTAATTTTCATATTAATTTTTATGTTTAAATAAGTTCAAAGATGGCTAAAAATCTTGAAATAATCATTAGATAGCTTAGACTAGCCATTTTGTAGTAGGTGGAGAAAAGTCCGATAAACTAGCCATTTGAATTATCAAAAACCAGTAAAGTTGGCTCTTAGAATTTAGAGATTAACTCAACTTCTACTAAGTGCTTCTTGGCTTCTACTAGGATCGACTTGAGTTTGGGGTAGGCTCTTAAAAGCTTTGAGTCGGCTGAAGTTGAGAAATTCAAAATTTATTGCTCTTTGCTATTCCACTCTCCAAGACATTGGTAGAGTCAGCTATTTGAATAATTGGGGTCCACTAGCATCTGGGGTTAACTCATAGAACTTCTGGAGTTGGTTCAAAATGTAATAAAATCAGCTTGAGATTTTCTAGAGTTGGTTCTAAGTTATTGTGCTCTTCAACATCGCCCTCTGTCTAGTATTCTAATATCACAATAGAGTTAGCTCTTGAACAAATAGGGTCAACTCAAGTTTAGGATTGATTTATAAAAATACTAGAGTCAACTCGATATATAGTGGGGTTGGGTCATCAATATTTTATAGTCGACTCAAGAACTGCAGATTCTTGAAATATAGTGCATGCCAAAAATTATTTTTCTTCGTATCAATATTGATATTTGAGCAACTTTGTTTGATGAGAGATATTTATAAGCTAGACTTGCTTTTTTCAATTGAGCAATTTGTTAACTTAGAAAGTCTTCATCTACATATATTCTCATGCATTCATTAGTACCAAAAGTATTTAAATATTTTGACATCATCAAAATCAATTCTTGGATCAATAACAAAGATACTCAAAGATTTGAGGGAAGTGAAGAATTAAAGTGTTGAAAAGTCCATAAAGCATCATCTTCACCAGTATTGTCTTGTATTAAGACATAATAAAGCACATTGGAAGTTTGAAAGTTCTTGAAGCTACATCTTCTCAAATATTGTCTTGGATTAAAACATAAAGAAACCTTGGAGATGCCAAAGATGTGAAAGATATCTTGAACCATGAGAAAGTAAAATTTCATAAATGCCAAAGATATCATGCCAAACCTGAGATGGATATAGTAAACAATCTATAAAACAAAGCACAAAATAGCTAAGAAGTATGAGTTTGTAGAAGTAACTGAATTAGGTAAACACAAAAATTGCATAATTACAGAGCAATGCTGAAGGAGCTAAAACATCATTAAATAAATATGTAAAGGATAAACTGGTAATAGCCAGACTACAATGCTGAAACAAAATATCCCTATGAGGCCTCGGAAAAATACATGCTACTGATAGGCAAAGAGTCTCTCTAAGACATAGGGTAGAGTATATCTGTAAAATCAAAGCACATATAATCTATAAAGATCAATGTTAGTTTAAAGATAAGAATAGTCTGTGATAGAAGGTATACAAGAGTGGTTTCAACCAATGCCATAAAATATGAGAGGATATGAAGCAAGAACCCTGCAAAAGAAGAATAATACAAAGGTTGTAAAAAAGAGTATATGCTTGGAAGATATAATAGCAGATCATGTGCATCCAATATAGCTTCAAAAAAATCAAATAGAAGTAGTGCTTGTGTAATGAAAAGCAACTACGGAATAAACAATAGTACATAATTAGTTACATCATTGAGTGTGAGACTCTAATACTGAGTGGAAGAAAGTTAAAGAACCAAATAGCAGTCAGCATTAAAATGATTAATAAGAAAGCCAGTGGATTATTAAGCTATATGAAGAAAGTGAATTTCATAAGCCTTAGCTTGAAACATTTGAGCAAACTTAGAGTCAATAATAGATGATGAAGATCATGACTCTTGGCCTGGTAATAGTCGAGTAGCCATATAGTTTATAGTTTTATTTGCTTCACGATACACATGAGTGACATCGAAAGAAGCACTAGCTAGCTTTCACATCTATAAATCTTGAAGCAAGGGGAGATGCTAAGCTTAGGAATGGAATGTTAGGAGAGCTACAAAACCATGGTAGAGGAATTACCTTCTAACCAAATTAGTTGCATTGAATTGCTATACAACCACTTTAATTCCTAGCCTTGCTGTAGTAAGCTTTGTATAGGGTATCAAAGAATGATGCAAGTGTTGGCCACCCACAGTAAAGAAGCTGCATGATCTCAAATAATGTAACCAGCAAATGCCACAATATTATTGATAGAAATATCAAAATTGTTCTTAATGACTCCAAAGGGAGAGAGTAACCATGAAATAAAGAGATCAGAGTTTAATTAGGAATAATGTCAGAAAGCACCACCCCAATGCCTTGATGGAATAGCAATAAGGTGTGATGCAGAGGATGAGAAGAATAAAGAAATAAAGTAGATTGGTAAATTAGCTAAATGATGATGTAAAGCCAGTAAAGTAGTGGAACAAAAATGCACCTGGCATATGTACCTAAGCATCTGATAACAATTTTAAGCATATGAGCAAGACATAATGACATAAGCACAATTTTCAACCTTTTGTGGACATAAGTCACAATTCTATTGATGAAATAAAATAATATTTCTAAAAGCTAACACAGCTTTACAAGGTAGTCTTTTCCAAATAAGTTTCCAACAAAAATATTTTGACCCTCGAGGGGACTTGAAGCTTTCATATATAGTTAAAACTCAGATGAGCAATAAGCGAGTGTACCTTAGAGGGTATAATCACATCACCTAAGAAAATACAATTGAGCTTAGTATGCTCCCAAGAGAGCTGATTGGACCAAGATTCTTGTGCAGTAGGAATATAATCTATAAAGGTCATCATTTTAGCAGAGAAAAGATAGCAGGTTGATGTCTATGCCAAGTTTTTGAATCAAAAATTAGATTAGCTACATGCATATCAAAACACTTTAGTATCCATATTTACATAAGTAGGCCATGCATTAAGAGGTATAGCAGATATCCAAGGATCTTGAAAGACATTAATTGATTCTCCTGTACTAACCGACTATTAAAATTAAAACTAAACTTGTAATTCAAAAGTATAAAATTTTGCCCAAACTACTAAGCAGTGTCAAGGTTTGCGATATGTAGTTTTAAAACTTTGAAAATTATATTTAGCAATAACTAACTAAACCCATAAAGAGGCAGGGTTAAGAATTATGTGAGCTACTTATTTATAGAGACATTGTTGCCGTTGATATAGTAAAGAAGTGAACCCTAAACCCCCTTGACATTTTGACAAACATGCATGATCCCAAAAAATAAGATGAAGATGATGATGATTAATTAAATGGCTACCAAAAAAGCTTGAAATTCTTTCTCAAGAGATTACAATATAGTTAAAGGTATTGGAACACATGACATAGCATACAAGGGAACAGAAAAATAATAAAATATAAAAGTGTAGTTCAAGCAACCATAAATAAAACTTTCCAAAATCAAAGCATCAATATTATAGTGTACCTTATCCATGAGAAAGTTAAAATCAGATGAAGCAAGCAATGTACCAAATAACAGGACCTAAATATTACCAAAGTATTCATTTTTTGCATTTATGCAGCAAGTTATGAATCTGAGATTTGATTGAAGCAGTTGTTGTAGGGCTAAAGATAATATGAGATTTTACATGATTAATAGCTTGACTTGAGAACAAATAATAGGTATCCAAGATGGCCACAAGATAAACTGCATCCTTGCTTGTTACTTGCGCCATCACCAAACAATCATCCACAAAGAAAATGTGTGAGATAGATGGCCTCTCCATGGTGTATAAGCTTTCAGCAAGTGATTGTGTACTGCAAAATGCAATAATTTGGAAAGAACATCTAAATAAAGAATAAAACGATGAGGTCAAAGAGGACAATCTTGCTGAGGCCCTCTAGTTATTGAAAATCAATTAGTAGCATACCATTCACCAAGAGGGCAAAATGAGGATGAAAGATACAAGCTTGAAGCCATTTAATAAATAGAGGATGAAACCCAAACTAAGTGAGGACTTGGATAAGGAAATTCCAACATGATTGAAGGCTTGCTCTATATCTAGTTTTGGTATCATTAAGCTTTTGAATGATGTAGCTTACATAAGAGAATGAATGACTTCTTAGACTAGTAGAATATTATTAATGATATGTCTACCAAGAATGAAGGCTCCTTGTTCAACAAAGATTAAAGAGGATAAAATGGATTTAAGTATGTTAACTAACATTGGAGCCTCTAATTTATATACTATATTACACAAGCTTATCGGTAAAAAATTACTAGGAGTTTGAGGATCAGCCTTTTTAGGTAAGAGAGAGATATATGTTTTCTTCTATGAGACTGGAAATGTGGCAAGAGTAAAAAAATATTTGATAGCAAAGATTACTTCATTCTTGATGAGAGACCAAAATTGATGCAAAAAGAATATTGAGAATCCATTTGGTCTGAGAGCTTTTTTTGGATGCATATACTTCAAGGCATTCACAATCTCATCTTTCGTGATTGGCATAATGAGTAACATATTATGATCGGTAGTAATAAGTGATAGCAGTAAAGAAGAAGTAAGACAATCCAATTATAAATCAGTTATTCATCTTTGCTTGAAATGCACTAGTAACAAAGCGGTCGTTGCATGAAGATCATTTAAACAATCTTCTTGAGCTATAGATAAACTATTAATTATTTCTTCCCATTGTCAAAGACAATATGATGATGAAAAAATCTCGTGTTAGTATCACCCTCATGTATCCAAGCCACTTAAGACTTTTGCCTTCACAACATTTCTTGTTTGAACCAAATAGCATGATATTCCCTAAGAAGGGATAATAAATATATATGCTAGTAAAAAGGAGGAGCTCTTAAGCATTCTTCTTCTTAATGAGGTTGAAAGATATGATCATAGAAAGGTTAACCTTTCACAAAGAGATTACTGATAGTATGCTTTCATCTATTAATAGACCTTCTCACGTTGGCTAGTAATAATAATAACTTTAAACTAGAGAAAAAAATGATCCTAATAATGCCATGCATGATGCAATAATAATAACTTTAAACTAGGAAAAAATAATCCTAATAATGCCATGCATGATGCACTATCTCCTGCAACCCAAGACAAGAAAGTTATAGCTTCTCAAAATGACAGGTAGCATCCCAAGATTACATTAACCAATGATAGAGAGCAACAAAGATAGTGATTTGAGGCAAAACAAACTCAATGTGTAATATAGAATGCCGGATATAAATCAAGATATGAATCAGAAGCAAAGGTATGATTAACACATTCCCAAACACTGGCTAACCCATGATGATAATTAGACCAGATATACTTGGGTTCCTGAAAATCCAAATCTATCGGACCCATAGTCCAAGAAAAACTTTGAATTCATGTATATTCTTATTAATAGAAAATAACTTATTTTTTTATCCTCAGCATGTAGAGTACAATTAAAATCACTTATCAAAAATAGAAGAATGTCCAAAGATAACATATTAGTGACTTTTGACCAAAGATAACCCTAATCACTCCAAATCAATTGCACCAGCCAAAGATAAATGAAATCCAACGAATCAACCACCAAATGTCAAACAAAAGCTGTTGAAGATATAATAATTAACTAATTCATCACTCCATATCAAGTCGATCAATCAACAGTAACTCAAAATCCAAATTAATTCCAAATTCTGAGAAACAAGAGTTGAATACCTCACAAATCCTACTCACTCCAAATCAGGAGAATCAACCAAAGATAACCCAAATCTAGGAAATTAACCATCAAAGATAGAAAGGAAACCCTGAAAAAAGAAAAAATGGTTCCAGATTCTGAAAAGCACAGGACAAATCCAACAAGAAATCCTAGCAAAGAACCCAACCTCAAAATCCAAAAACCATCAAAGATCAAATGGAAACCCCCATAGAAGAACCAATAATTTTAGATTTTGTAAAATGCAGGACGGATTCATCAAGAAACAATAATTACCCCAAATCAAGTGCACCAACCAAGGATGAACAAAATCTTATGAACCAACCATCAAAGGCCAACACGAAGAAGATCCAATAATTCTAAATTTTGTAGAAGGCAAGATGGATTCATGAAGAAACCCTAATCAATCCAAATCAAGTGCACTAGCCAAAGATGAATGAAATCCAACGGATCAACCACCAAAGGTAGAATGCATACCCTTGAAGGAGAGCAAATAATTTGGAGATCCCTCCACATCAAGTGGATCCATCGACAATAACTCAAAATCCAAATTAATTCCAAATTATTCAAAGCAAGAGTGGAATACCTTACTTTTGTTATTCATCCAAATCAAGCAAATCAAGTAAAGATGACCCAGATCCAATGAATTAACCATCAAAGATCGAATGTAAACCATCAAAACAAAAGCAAATGATTCTAGATTTTGTAGAGAGAGGATGGATTCATCAAGAAACAATAATCATGCCAAATTAAGTGCACCAGCCAAGGATGAACTCCTATGAATCAACCACCAAAGGCACGAAGAAAAACCAATAATTCAAGATTTCCTAAAACTCAGTAGGATTTATCAAGAAATCCTAATCACTCCAAATCAAGTGATCCAGCCACGAAATCCAATAAATCAACCACCAAAAGTCGAACAAAAACCCTTGAAGAAGAGCAAATAATTGATGAATTCATCAAACTTCTATATCACTCCACATCAAGTGCATCAACCGATGATAGCTTAAAATCATACGCATTAACCATGAAATAGCAAGAAGCCCTTAAGAGCTCCCAACCAAGTGAATCGGTCAATCAAAGATAATCCAAAATCCAACAAATTAAGGATCAACGATAGAACAAAAACCTTACATCAAGATATAAATCTATTCACCTAGGCAAGAAAAATATAGAACTAAAAAAAAGATGAATAAAATAAACCTAAGAAAGGCCCAACGTGCAAGTGATGGAAGCGTAGTCCTCAGTATTTATAGACAAAGCGGTGAAAGAGGAATGAGGAGATTGACGGAGGATGAGAGAAGCAAATGGTGCGATGGGTTGGATTGGCTTCTAGGGATGGTGGGAGTTGACGTGTTTTAAATTCCTAATCGATGCTGAATTCGGACAGTGTTAACCACATGCTGATAAGTGGTGCTTTGTTGTCCAGCGAGGCTATCCAAGAGGGGGGGTGCATTGGGTTTTAAAAACTTTAAACAAGGTATGTGCCAATTCAAATCAAGTGCTTGTGTTTTGCCAAAGTGTTTGTATGCTCGATGATGATATGTAGCAAAAATAATAAAGTAAATGCAAGTAGAGTAAAAAACAATCACAAATACAAAGATATATAGTGGTTTGGTGCACTCCAAGGCACCTACATCCACTTCCTAAGTTTTTATTGGGAATTCCACTATAATCACCAAGATTACAATCAACTTGTTTTCACCGGGCTCACAGGTCAAACCCAACTTGTTTTCAATGGGCTCATAAGCCAAAACCCCTTGATTTTCACTAGGCTTACCAAAAACCTCTTGGTTTTCAAAGGCTAACAAAAAATCTCTTGGTTTTCATGGACTAACCAAAAAGCTTGTTGATTTTATAACTTAGACTTACTAACAATCTTGTTGGTTTTTATAAAAGGCTAACCAATAACCTTAGTTGATTTTCATACAAAGGCTTACCAACAAACCTCAATACTAGTTTCAATCCACTTGAAACTAGTAGCAATAAAAGCTCAAATATAAGTATGAGAATACAAAATAAAAGCTTTCTAAATAAAAGCAAATATCTCTTTGAAGCTCTTTATTGATGTTGAAGAAGCTTGTCTCCAAGCTATTGAAGCTTTGAATGATGCTTGAAGATGTGGACTTTGAAGCTCTTCTTGAATCTTGAAAGCTTGAAGGCTCAACACTCAAAATATGAATCTTCAAAGAATTTTCAATTGAATCTTCAAAGAAATTATCAATCAATCCAAAGAATCACTTTTTCTTGAGTTTGGTATTGTTTAAATAGCTTTCCAAACCTTAAATAATCGTTTATGACCGTTGGATAGAAAAATATAGTCGTTAGAGATAAATTTGGAAAGTTCTGCGCTTCAGAAAAACTAGTCGTTACTCCAAGTGTCGATACTTGACTTGTTCATGAGTCGATACTTGACCAAACTCCTAAAATCAGCTCGTTATGTCTTTTCTTTGGTCTCAGGCTTTGAGTCGATACATGAGTTGACACTTGGCTTCCATGAGTTGATACTTTAGTGTGCCAGCTAAAAATTTTCTTTGCATTTCAACCCAAGCTTCTATAAGTCAATACTTCTGTGAGTCGACACTTCTGTGAATCGACACTTCTAATCAGCACTTCTGTGAGTCGACACTTTTGTGAGTCAACACTTGGGTCGACACTTGAGTTAGCACTTGGCAAAAATTCAGGAATGACACTGTTTTGTAACTTTCTTATCTCAAGCCATAAGTCGATCCGTGAGTTGACCTGTGGGTCAATACTAAGGTCGACACTTGATCTGTGCCAATTCCAAAGTATGTACCAAGCTCCGAAACTCGTCCAAATTAAAATTGTGGGCTCTTTAAGATCTTCCTCATGTTTCAAAACCTATATAACTTGAAATTTCATTAATTTAACCGACTTCTTCAACTAATTGTCAAGTAATTCAAACTTTTAATACTGATGAGTACTTGTATCTGATAAGCACTTTTAACACATATTTGTACTCATATATATTTAACTATTTTGTTATTCATCAAAATCAAGACCAGAGTTAACATGCTTATCTTGGATTTTTTCTAAGAATTAACACGTGGCATTCCAATATGATGAGAGAGGATTCCAGGCTCACCTAGAGCACTTGGACCACGTCCAAAAGGATGGTCCAAAATCTCATGGTGCATAACATGCCACACCACCCTTGCATTTTACCAATCCCGATTATGCTTAGAGGTACTTGCATAAATTATAGTCAAAATCTAAGTTACTTCATTATGAGGAAAAATAACTCCAAAACAACTTGCCTATTTACATGAAGAACATGTACTTTCTTCCAAGTTTTGTACAACAAAATAACTATACTACTAGAAAGATCAATTGCAAAGATCATGTAAACATCCCATGAAGGCCCCATAAATATCTAGATGCGAGATAATGCATGGTTGGATAGCCTAGTTTCAATAAAGAAAGCAATATCAAGATTATATTGGCAAATTAAGATCTTGGCATTCGGTGAAAGGGAGCTTTGAAGCATCCCGAGAATTCCATATTAGGAGCTTCATGGAGAAGTGCTATGTAGCTCATGAATTGGGCCAGTTTCTATCCCTATAGTGCTAGTACTAGAAGATAATTCAGCTTGATCAATCATTACACAAAAAGATGGATTAGTAATAGGCATCTTATTAGGAGAAAGTTTGGACTGCAGTTAAGAAAAGATTGCTTCATGAGAATGAATGATAGCACTTGCTTGTGGCAATACCCTAGCTTCCATGGAATGCTTTGTGGACTATATATGAAAGTATGCTCTATAGGAACCTGAATTAAGAAAAAATCCTATCCAGTGACAATTAGCTTCTATATTTTCATAAGCAACCAAGCATAGGCTTGGGGATTTCTTGGTGGTCGTTACATACCTAAGGCTTTTTAGGATGGAATCACATGGTCTAAGATTTTCTATTGGGCCAACACTTCTTATTATAAATATCTAGGAGGGGAGGCACAAACTTTTAGGTCCATGGTTCAATTCTCACATAGAGATCTCAAGAAAGAGATCCCTAGCTAGTTGCCCACAAAAGGGGAGGAAAGAAGGAAGAAAATGATGCATATGAGATAGCTAAGTAATTCTTAGAAGGTATGCCAGGTGCATGTTTTCTATGATACTTAAAGATCTTCTTCTATTTTCTTCCATCTTCTTGTGTATTATATCATCTCTATAATTATTAATCTTAGTATGCATGTAAATTTTATATTTTCATGGTAATTTATTAAAAAAGAGCAATTTGAATTTTAATATTCCAATCATGCCATGAAGTTGGATTGGATTGATATCCATCAACTGCTGCCCTAGTTTTGTTTCTGGAAACCTTGTGATCATGGTTTTGTAGAACTTTTATAACTTTGGAGCATTTGTAAAGTTATTGTGTTGGTTAAGTATGAGGATTGTTTCAATAATTTTGTGGTATTGTTTATATTATTTTGGGATGGCATATGGTTAATTCTAATTATTTGAAATTAGATAAATTATGTGACTTTACTTTGCACGTGTTATTGGTTAGTTGTTAGAATTAGACTATTTTGTTGTTTACCTGGTTATCAATTTGCTTGCAACATCTCTTAGCACATGTCAAGCATGATATTTCTATTTATTTCTAAATAGAGTTTAGGTTACACATATATATGTTGGTTACGTTTTGTGAGTTATATCACATAATATTAAACTTGTTTAAATATTTGACTATGTGACTCTGTATTTATATTTATTATGGAGGGGTTGACCTATCGACCTTGAGTGACATGGAAAGTACATATCATATCACTTGGATGACTTGGCAACCATCACAGGACATATAGGAATGACATCGATTGTCATCTATTTCCAACCAATCCTAAGGTTGGAATATACTCGACCACCTATGATTGGCCAATATTCGATACCCACCTTGAGTTCCAACCAATTATATAGAAGGCAATCCAGATCATCACTGGTTGACCCTTGTGCCTATTTTGACTTTGATCTATGGAAGACCCAAGTCCGAAATGGCCCATAGCCTTTGCATTAATGCCATTAACACATGGGCCATACTCCACCCCACTACCTCTTGCAATTGGCATTTTTATTATGGCAGATGGGGATGCTCTACTCATTCTAATAGGGAATCTCTTGCAATTGGCATCCACATCCAATAGCCCACTACCTTCGACAAATCCTGATTCTCTGGATCATGATGAATCAAGTGGTTACATGTCACCTAGCAAACCCCTTCTTTATATAAAGAAAGGAAGAGAAAATTCCTAAGTAATGCTCTTACTCTTCCACTTACCCTCTTTTCTACTGTTCTCCCTCTCTGACTGACTTAATCATTGGAGGGTTCCCTGTTAGAAAACTCTCGATGAATGTGGGCTTCTCTTTTAGATTTTCAGCTCTAAGGAGATCTGTATTAGTATCCAACCTATCTCCAGCTTAGCAAGAGGCTAGCTTGGCCACCTAGATCATCGAAGAGGTGCAGTAATAGATTGGAGTTAGAGAAAGAGTCATTGCCTAAACTTAGAGGGATGATGAAGATAAAAGGGCAAAACCACTATGTTACATCATGCTATCATTCATCCCTACAAAGTTTGCTAGATACATGGCATGAGAGAAGATAGTTTATGTAACCACTGATGGCAACCAATCTTCAACAATTCGACACCTTGGTTTAGTAGGTCCAAGTATGGACAGCGACCACAACTTCAATAAGGCACGATGGGGCAGAGCGCACCCACAGCGGCATAGCTACCAATTATGCTCGAAAAGCCCTGAGTGGGGTTGCCAACTTTTACACATACCTAATTCTACTCCTCGGTAATCCTATCTACATAATTCAAGCATTGGGAGGGAGGATTGTCACCATTGATCTCCATCTCTTTATCAAAGTCCAAGGAGAGGCAATTACTACCACCATTTCCAAGATTTTTTTGGAGAGGACTCCTTTCTGGCATATTGCCCAGTCTTAACCATCTTTGGTGTGAATACAACTTTGAACAGAAGGTTTAGAAGGTTTAGGAGTTGAGTGATGGCTCGGTGAGGTTTAGGTGGTAGCCGACATTAGAACACTAGCTATAACTTCAACCTGTAGCTTCTCTTTTTTTAGGATATTTTGATAAACTGATTCCTAGCTAGTTCAAGATGCCGCCAGTCAAGTCATATGATATCTTGATCAATCCTCTCAATCACCTAGAGGGCTATAGGGCCCTTATGATATTGTAGAGGGCCTCAAATGCCCTACTCTACCTTTCCTTCCTGGCCACTCTCAAAAAAGAGATGAAGGTGTGGTTTTCCAGACTCCAATCGAGATCCATCCGCTCGTTCAAATAGCTTGGGAGGTAGTTCATCACCCACTTTGGCACCATCGACCTTAATGGAAAAACATCGATAGCCTCTTCTTGATTCAATAAAAGGAAGAGGAGTCACTCTAAGATTACATGGTATGCTTCAATGCTACCATGCTTGAAGTCCAAGATTTTAATAAGTCCGTCACCATGTTAGTGCTTAAGCGAGGGCTAAGAAGTAGTCACCTGATCTTCTTTCTCAATAAAAATTTTCAAAGGACTACACCATCCTTCTCGCTTGAGCTTAGAACTATGCACAAGTCGGGGAGTATCAAGCCCTATGCCAACGGGAAGAAGGAAGGATGGTGGAAAGAAGTAAGCTTTTAAGAAGAATCATGAAGCTCGAAATGAAAGAGAGTCCTCCTAACCCTAGGAAAATACAAGGCCAAGAACTCCACCTCCGCATTTCAACAATTACACTACTATGTCCACTCCCTAGCTTAGATATTGATAGAGATTAAGGGCTAGAAATACTTTGGTCAGTCTCAGCTGATGAAATCTCACCTAACGATAGGAGGGATAGGAGGAAGTATTGTCACTTCTGCCAAGATCATGATCATAATACCAAAAAATTACTTATAATTAAAGGACAATATTAAGGCTACCTTGGTAAATATGTTTGAAACTAAGAAGGCCATGTAGTAGAAGAGCCACATCGAACCCAGCTTGATGAGGAGAATGACCACAACAACCCAATAATGGCTGGTGTCATCAACATGATCTTTGGCTTCGTTAAAAGTAGGGGGCAGAAAATTTAGTGAAAAAACCTTTCCTAAAGAGGCAGGATACTTGGGGAGTTATTTCTTTTTTTGATGATAATATCCAAGGAGTTCAAACCCCTCATGATAATGTTGTAATCATTTCAATGATGATATGAAATTATGATGCAAAGCAAATTCTTAGTGATAATGAAAGTTTCATCGACATCTTCTTTTATAATGCCTTCTAGAAAATGAAGTTGCTACTTAATCAATTAAAGTGGGTAAATATCCCACTGGTCAAATTCTTGGAAGACTCGGTTGTAGTTGAAGGCAATGTTACTTTATCTATGATGATAAGGCAACCATTTTAGCTATCAACTGTATAGTTGGCATTCTTAGTCTAATTAGAAAGAAATCAACTAAGGCCAAACTAATCTCATCCAATCACATTGGTAACAAGTTAAGAAAATGCCAATGGCCTATCAGCAAATTTCTGACATCAATTGGGATTTTATTGGCATTAGTGACAAGCTGAATCCCTAGAGATATCCCAAGTTAGGACCTCTAGTAAAGTCATAGAAGATTTGATTGAGGTCAGGAATGGTTCAGCCCCTAGAGATATCTTGGCCCTAGCTGAGACCTTTGGCTTCGACTATCAATTGGAATATCTTGGTTCTAAAACTAGGACCTCCAAAAGCTCATATTTTAGCCTATTAGGAGACAATTCGACTCAAATTGGGTCCTCCCTAAGATGCTCTGACCTGACTATCATTACATCAATGGTGGGGAGACAACCTGACTTGAGTTGGGTTCTCCCTAAAATGGTTCGAGTCACCCATCTCTACATCGGATGACTTTGGAGCTCTATGCCAAACAACTTTAGTTGAAGTTCGATCCTCGCCTCTAATGCTTTGGATCTCTATATTGAGCGACTTTAGATCATCAACCCCATCAATGGATGCTTGATGCATGGCGTCCATCTAATGGCTAGATTTAGTGACCCTCTTGTTAGGAAATATATCCTATAGCCATTTATTTAGATTGTAGATGATTGAGCTCTTTATAATTTGCACATGAATCATTAATGAAATAAGAGTTTTGAGTAGTTCTTAAATATATTCATGACTAAATGATATGTTGTTATTTAGAATGACAATGTTTATTGAGCATAGATCATTGTATACTATATGGGTTGGTTATCCTCATAATCCAGGAGTGTGGAGATACTGGTATGGCATACAAGTGAGTGTAGGTATACACTACACTGAACGTGACTAACTTGGTTAAGTATTCTACTATCAAGAGTATCTCATGGAAGGATATTGATATAAATATCCCTCCGACTTGAGATCACCATGATATCTTGTAAGCAACTCATTATACTTAGGTATTGGACTACTTGGATTTTTAATTCAGTACTGAAAGCTTATTTGATGTAGTCAAGTACTTGTCAAGTCAGTGATGAGTCAAGATAGGATTGACCACTCTAAGATGTTAGAGAAAATATTCTACTATATTTCAATTTAGCAAGATCTTGTCTTGGACAATCCTTGCAAGAAGTTATAGGATTTGTTAGGTTCAAATACATCTTGATGCATTATACAGGAGTTGATAGTTGACTTTGAAATCATCCTAAGTATTAGGTCCAAGGGATGAATTATACGGAAACCATATACTTAAATTCTTAAATGTTGCTTTGTGAACATTCGACCTATCCAGATATCGGATACCATTACTAGATGATTGCATCGATTAGTTCAGGAATTGGTTCTTGGACTACTGACTTAGTATTCAAACCTATGGGGTTATATATATAAGAAGTTTTTAAACGATCATGATAGCTGATTAATGATTAAGAATTATTTAGTGACAAAATTATAAATATGATTAACAATTAACCCTATACAAATATTATAAATTAATTATAGAATAATTAATCAATAATTTAATTGCTAATTAGCTCAATTTGATTAAGCAAAAAGGTTTAAGACAAGCCTAACTGGATATGATTTAATTGGGTTTCATCCGATTGGATTATTTGATGACCTAATAGCAAAGGATTTCTAATTTCAATTTAATTTAGACTTAGGCTTGGTTAACTATAGATTTAATTAAAATTTAATTAAAACTAATTGGAACCTAATAAGATTGGGTTTAAGTTGGCTAAATTAGATATAACCAAATTAGTTTTGGTTCCTAACTAATTTTAGTCAAATCTTGGTCAAACTCTAAACTAGTCTAACTTGTTTTCTTTTCTAAAAATTTTCCATCACTTTCTAAATTTTTTTTCATGAATTCTCCATAAAAAAAAATCTATTTTTTTCATCCTCCCTCATTTTCATTTAGATTAGGATTGGTTTGAATTAAATCTAGATTTATTTGAATTAATTAAAGGAGTTCTATAAGGAATAGAACACCTAGTCCTATTCAAACAGCATTACCTTTACCTAATCTAATCCCTCCTCTAATCAATGAAATTTTACTTTTATTTTTTTGTCATATATGCAATATTAAGAGACCAATTATCATAAAAAAATCTGAAGTAAAATTACTGTGAAAATAAGAGGAAAAGGGGTCATGAAATCTAGATTAGTGTGAGAGGTTCTTTTGTGCACTAGGGTTGAAGGGAGAGAAAAAAGAAGAAAAAAACTGAAAATGGTTCCTTGAATTTTGTTTTCTTCCTTCTTGATCTTGACCTCTTCATCCTCTTCTTGGATTTCTTGGAAGGCATAAGAAAGTTCAAGAAATAAATTATTTTAAGCCATACAGTGTCCTTCAATGGGATCTAGCAGTCTCAGGAGGTTGATCACGTCAGGATTTTGTATGGATGATTTATAGAGGTCAGACACCCTGTATGGCTATGAAGTGACAGCCCTTATCACATACCATCAACAGTAGCAATCATCGACCCGTGATTAGGTATGAAACTAAATTTTATATTGTTTGTAGATTAGATCTACAGCATGTATCAGGTAGATCGATGCATGCTGATTTTGTTTTCTATACTGCATATTATATTATGATCTTGATTAAGATTTATTAGAATTGTTATAAAATATATTTTTTATTTAGAAATTATTTTAAAATAGATATACTTTCACTATAAATTATAAAAAAATAATATATATGAAATCCTAGGAGAATTCTAACACCTCCAACGCACCAGCCCTCTATCCCAACATGTAGGCAAAATCCACATGGAGCAGCCAAGGACCAATGGATTGATGACACATGATGGATTGCAACAGGCTCGAGGGCAATCTCGGAGATTGACTTTTCAAATCATCGTAATGCTTTGGATAAGCATCCCATAATTATTATAGTAAAATCTAAATTGATCTTTTTGAATTTGAGACGGCATGTTACTTCGTCTATCCCACCTAAAGTTAATGTAGCCAAAATGACAAAGCAACCCGTTAAATGAGCCTCGGAATGTGCACCTGGAGGTTGAGATTAGAATTTGCTTAAATACCTACTTCCTAGAATTGAAGTTGAAGATATCACTTTGGACTGGAAAGTGGGGGGGGGGATAAATGTTATGGATGAGATGACTTGTCTAACCTCAAGTGACATTGCAAGTGCATATCATATTGCTTGGATGAATAGTGACCATCATGAGGGCATACAAGAACAACATCAATTGTCATTTACTTCCAACTGACCCTAAGGTTGGAGTACACTTGACCATCTATGATTAGCCAATCTCTGATGCTGATATCGAATTTCAACCAATTCTTTAGAAGGTGGCCCAAATTACCATCCGATGCCTCCTGCAGCTATTCTATGACTTCGATCTATGGCTGACCCAAGTTCGAAATGGCCCATGGCTTTTACATTGTCACCATTGACAAGTGGGCCATACTCTACCCCGCTATCTCCTATGAATACTATTTTTGTTATAGCAAATGGAAATTCTCCACTTACTCTGGCAGGAAATATTTTGCAATCACCATCCAATGACCCACTACCTTTAATAAGCCTTGATTCTCCAGATCATGGTGAATCAAACAGTTAGGCACCGCCTAGCAAACCCTCTCTCTATATAAAGAGAGTAAGAGGGGATCCTTAGGCAATGCTCTCATTCTTCCACTCACCCTCTTTCCTACCATTCTCTCTCTTTGATTGACTTAACCATTAGATAGTTTTCTACTAGAGAATCCTCAGTGAGTGTGGAAGGAGACCCATATCGGCATCCAGTCAATTTCTAGCTTGCTAGGAGGCTAGCTACGCCACCCAGATCATTGGAGAAGTGCAGCAACAATGTTAAATAATGACTTAGATTTTTGTGTTTTGTCCTTTAGAGATATATATGATAGTTGAATTCTTATGTGATATTGAAAGCTTAGGAAAGGGTCGAACCTATGATTATGATAAACCTACGATTATGATGCACTTCCTATTCATACACAGACCCTTCTAGAGACTATGTTGATAATAAGGAGGAGGGCACCTCCCATCTGTACATAGACCTCCCCAGAGACTACGATGATAACAAATAGTAGGGTACCTCCTGCTTGTACATAGACTCCTCTTTGATTGGGAGGCTATGCTATGGTGAGAGGGCATCATTAACCTATATTGGTTATGAATTAAGGGAGATTCTAGTTTATATAGGAAGGGATCATCTTTCTCGTGAGATGCTTTTTGGATTGGAATTCAAGAGTACAAAATTGTGAGGTTTATGGGATAAAGTGAATAGTACCTAACGTGCCAAGCCATAAACCCTTGACCATAATAGCAATAATTATTATATTATTTTTTATTAATTTTTTCATATTTTAAAATATAAATCTAAGCAAATCTCATGATTCATAATTGATCCAACTCTATCTCCTTTATGGTTTACGATCCAATTTCAATGTTAAAAGCAATGCTCCTTAATATTTCTTTTAATATAATATTTTCCTCGTTGTCTTGTGTGTACTCAAGTAAACCACATCATCAGGGAAAAATATCATGAACAAACTTTAGATTAGAATAATGTAAAATTGTTCATGCATTTGAGAGAGGATTGATGGATAAGGTTGTAAATAAGTAAAAGAACGGTGAAAGAGTTGTGTTATAGATTCACAACATGAAAAGATTTACCTAAAGGTAGATTTTTTTTTTTTGGTAGAACATGGTTACACTGATGATGATCAAAAGAATTAAAAAAATAGAGTGAAAAGAGATAATATATTTATATTCATAAATACATTTTTATTAATTTGTAGTAAATTATTTTAAGATGTAAAATAGTTTTTAACTAGAATTAAATTTGACAAAGCTGAAACTTCTCAAAATATCCCTCAACATTACAAAAATAAGCTTATTTCTCAACTCAATTCAACTAAATCTTAATTCCAAACTCATTAGGTTCAGTTTCATGATTGCTTTTCTTCCATTTCATTTTATTTAGAGCTATAATTTTTTTAAAAAAATTAGATAAATGAAATCCTTGCTATATATATATATATGTATATATATGTATATATATATGTATATATGTATGTATATATATGTATATATATATGTATATATGTATGTATATATATGTATATATATATGTATATATGTATGTATATATATGTGTTGCCGATCTTGCCGTCGCGCCTGTGGCCTCGGAACCGCCGATCCGACTAGACCGTCCTGACCCTGGGGCCTCCTGGCTGGACCGAACCTGCAAGGCAAGGTCAGAAGACCCTGGCCGGGGATTCCGGCGAGGGAGCTCCGACGATCAAGTTAGTAGATGGCAAGAGGGAACAGACTCTCTGGGACCGGCCCCCGAAGGAGTCCCAGACTCAGAGAATGTACTAACAAGAAAGATGCCAGAGAGACCAGAAACCCGGCTGGATTCCTTTGCCGAGCTCACGCCAAGCGATCCCCTTTCGGAACCTTGGATCTTGCTCTCAGAGCGGAGCTTCCAGCCTCTGTTTCTTACTTGTCTCCCCTCCCTGGTCGTCTCTTCTCTCCTTCCTTTTATCTCCTCCCTTTGCCTGCTCGTTTTCCGCTCCCGGGAGGCTCCCTTGTCGCTCTCGTCGCCCTCCCTCCATCCTTTTCTCTTTTCCCTTCTGGTTCAGAGGGCCAGACGGCTTTCCGGCCTCGTTTGCCGGGCCTAGCGGGGAAAGAGTAAGGAAGGGGGGCGCTGGCCAGGCTGCCGACCAGACCTCGAGCCGAGTGTGAGCGCTCTCCTTCCCAGGAGCCGGCGCTGTCCGTTATCGGGTCCTATTCTGTTAGAGCCGCGTCTCTCTCGGGGTGCGGCGCGCACAGCTCGAGGGTCAACCTTGGGGCCTGCACTTCCGCTCTCTGCACTTCCGCTCTTTGGGACCTTCTCTGTACGAGCTGCCCGACCTTGGCCGAGGTGGACCCCTCCTGGGTGGACACCTGGCGGGGCGACAGAAGGACGCTCGGCTTCGGCCGAGATGGTCCCGTCTCTGGAGGCCACCTGGCGAAGGAGCGAAGGGGCCCGGCTCGATCTCGGCCGAGGTGGGACCGTCTCAGGGTGCCACCTAGCGAGGGAGCGGGGGAGCAGCCGACCTTGGCCGAGGTGGACCCCTCTTGGGTGGACACCTGGCGGGACGGCAGAAGGATGCTCGGCTTCGACCGAGGTGGTCCCGTTTCCGGGGGCCACCTGGCGAAGGAGCAAAGGGGCCCGGCTCGACCTCGGTCGAGGTGGGACCGTCTCAGAGTGCCACCTGGCGAGGGAGCGGGGGAGCAGCCGACCTTGGCCGAGGTGGACCCCTCCTGGGTGGACACCTGGCGGGGCGGCAGAAGGACGCTCGGCTTCGGCCGAGGCGGTCCCGTCTCCGGGGGCCACCTAGCGAAGGAGCGAAAGGGGCCCGGCTCGACCTCGGCCGAGGTGGGACCGTCTCAGGGTGCCACCTGGCGAAGTGGCTGGGGACCCCGGGCCGAGCTCGACTTCGAACGTGTGGAAGCCGCAGCTGACTTGGCCGAAAACCTCCACGTGGCTCGAATCATACCCGACGGAATCTGAGACCGGCCATGTCATCATTACGGCCGTAACAGTTGCCCCCCAACCCAACATTCCGTTGGGGCGTCATGGAACGGAACGCTGGGATTAAATGCGGATATGACATGGGGAGGCGAAGATCTTGCGTCATAATTGCCACGATCCTCGTCGCCATTTCTCGGTGCGCCCGAAGCCCTATAGGAGGCCGCCACGCATCGCCTATTCTCCCGCAATAAATGCGTCGCTTCGATGCAGAGGCCGTTTCCCTGCTAACGAGGCGTCGGTGTCGGACGTGCATCCACGCGACAATCATCCAATGGCCCGGAGCGGAATGACGGGTACGGTGGCTGTCGATTGAGTTTGAAAAGGAGGGGACTTTTCGGAATGAGGCCTTTTCCCTTGCTCCGTGGGCGGTTTGCTACAGGCTAACTTCCTCTGCCCCGCGTTTGCACAGTGCATTTTCGGTGAGTGCCCTCATTCCCCTCTTCGCCCTTCTCCTTTCCTCTAATGAATTTTTCTCACCCTCTTCCTTGTCATGGCGCACCGTCGCCATGTTTCTTCTAATCCGGACGAGGCCGGTCCGTCCCGGCCAAGGACTCCATCTTCTTCCTCGGAGGAGGAGGAAGTGATCCCGGAGGAGACCCGCAGGCGACTGCAACCTGGGGGTATCACTATTGGCATCCCCAGGGGTGTCAGGTCTCCTCCCGTCGCGTCTGCTCTTCCACTTTCTTCTCTTCCTCCTCCGACTCTTCTTTCTGTCGGTCCCTCCGGTCATGCTTCCACAATGACCGAAGGTGACCTTTCTTTGCTCCAGGAGTTCTATGGCATCCCGGGGTCAATCCGTCTGTTTGTTCCGCAGCCCGGGGATCGCGTCACCATGAGTGGCCCCGGCCGCATAGCCTTCTACGAGGACTTCCTTCTCGGGGGTCTTCGGTTCCCTCTGCATCCCTTCTTTCTTTCCTTCCTTAGCCACTTCCGTCTAGTCCCGGCCCAATTGGCTCCGAATGCCATCCGGGTCATCTTCTCTTCAATTATTTTTTGTCACTTCCACGGGTTTGTTACCCGTTTCTCCCTCTTCAGGGCTCTGTTCACCCTGAAGAGGTATTCCACTGATGATGGCTGGTGGTACATTTCGCCCCAGCCCAGGTGTCTCCGGTTCGACCACCCTTCTTCCATCAAGGGTTGGAAGAACCGGTTCTTTTTTGCTTTGGTCGAGGACGTCGACTGGGCCTGGAGTGAACCGGATCGGTCCCTAAACCGGAACTCTCAAGTCGAGTCGGCGGACCAAGAGGCCTATTCCCAGCTCCTGAGCGATGAGGTCCCAGCGCTCGAGGTTCTGCTCTCGGAGCAGAACTTGTTCGAGACTGGGATCAGTCCCATCCGCGAGCCGGGTGAGACTCAGTCCCCTTCTTACCCTTGCACTCTTCTTCTTTTAGCCGAGCTGACTGACTCTTTTTGTGTTTGCAGGCATGAAGTTTTTGTTGGAGAACCTCCTGGAGGGCGCGGCCCAGAGGGACGTCATCGAGGTGGACGAGCCAGCGGTGAAGAGGGCTCGCACCGAAGTGAGCCAAGAGGTTGTGCCGGTGCCCGCGCCCAGCCCGGTGGTTGCAGTTCCCCCTCCTAGGCCACCTCGGGCCGGGGCTACTGATGCTCCAGCTGTCAGGCATGGCGGCGCTGCCGACGAGAGGGGTCCGCCGTCCGCAGTTCCGACCCGCGCCGGCCCCATCATTACCACAGAGACGGCGGCACCGCCCGCGACTTCAGCCGCTCCGTCGACGGTGGTTCCTCCTGGGGGGTCAGTCACCGTCGCCGTCGACCTGACGGCTCCGCCGCCAGTGATCACCAATCGGTGTTCCATAATCCACGACAAGGGGCTCGCAGAGAAGGTGATGGAGTATGCCTCCACCTCCCGGGACCGCCGATCCCGAGGCGGCCGGGACTACGCCAACGCCTTGCTCAGGATCCTCCCGTAGCTTTTCTCGGTGAGTTCGAACTCATAGTTCTTTGCTCTTTATTACTTTGGTTCGTCTGTCCACTAACCTGTTCTTCTTGCTGTGCAGATCGGGACCGACGTGCTCCTGCTGAGGAATTTCCTCATGGGGTACGCGAAGAAGGACGCCGAGAAGGAGGAGAAGCTCGGCAAGCTCGCAGCCGACGTCAAAGACCTCATGGAGAAGGGGGTCGAGCTGCGAGGGAGTAACCAGGCCCTCCAAGCGGACCTGGAACGCACCGAGGAGCGCGTCAAGGACCTGGAGTCCTCTCTGTCCGAGGAGAGGATCTCCCACCAGCACCGCGCAGAGGAGGATGCGGCTGAGAAAGCCTGCCTCCAGGCCCATTCTCAGTGGCTGGAGCGTCAGCTGGAGGAGGCCAGGCGGGAGGCAAGTGCGGCAAAGGAGTGGAGCGCCTACATCAATGGGCTCCTGGAAGCCGCGAAGCGGGAGGCACAGGAAGCCGTCTCGAGGTTCCGGGCCTTCGACGAATATGTCTCGGAGGTCCGGGGGGGCGCTGTGGACTCCTTCTTGAAGGGGTTCCAAGTGTGCCGAGAGAAGGTGGGGTCCTTCTACCCCGAGCTCGACCTCAGTGGGGTGGCTCTCGGAGGTAGAAGGCAAGGACCCACCAGTGGGGCTTCCGGCGCGGCGGGCGACGTGGCTGCGACTCCGGTGAGCGACACGGCCGTAGCTCCGGAGCGACCTCCCGAGGCAGCAGCCGCCGTCAGCAAGGATGTGGGGCGCGCGACCCAGGCTGAGGACCCCGCCACCGCGCCAAACTGAACTGTGCATCTCTTTTTCTTTTTGTTTTTGGGGACTCCCGACCTGTCGGGAATCCCTGTTTGTACTTCTTTTCTTGAATTAATGAAGATCTAGTTTTGCCAAGTCTCGACCTCGCCTTCCTCTTTCACCTTTTCTTCTTTTTCTTCCTTCTTTTTTTTTTTTTTTGAGATGCTGGTGTGGAGTGCCGAGACGAGGGTGGACCTGCTCCGGGCTGAGTTCGCGGGCGGACCTGGTCCCGTTCAGCGCTCAGATCAAAGTCCCGAGCATTCCGGACCGGGTGGCAATAGAGTAGGCCTTGCGCGGGTCCTTCTTTGGGCTTGTCTTCGGGATCGCGTGGGTGAACTGGGTTCTGCCCCGCCTTCCAGACCGAAGTTCGGGACTTCCGGACTGAACCCCGGGGTCGCATGCTTTGTTCAAGCCTTACGCAGCTTGCCGAGCTGTTCTCCGTGCTCGTGTGGGCGAACTGGGTTCTGCCCCACCTTCCAGACCGAAGTCTGGGACTTCCGGACTGAACCCCGGGGCCGCAGGCTTTGTTCAAGCCTTGTGCGGCTTGCCGAGCTGTTCTCCATGCTCGCGTGGGCGAACTGGGTTCTGCTCCGCCTTCCAGACCGAAGTCCGGGACTTACAGACTGAACCCCGGGGCCGCAGGCTTTGTTCAAGCCTTGCGCGGCTTGCCGAGCTGTTCTCCATGCTCGCATGGGCGAACTGGGTTCTGCCCCGCCTTCCAGACCGAAGTCCGGGACTTCTGGACTGAACCCCGGGGCCGCAGGCTTTGTTCAAGCCTTGCGCGACTTGCCGAGCTGTTCTCCGTACTCGCATGGGCAAACTGGGTTCTGCCCCGCCTTCCAGACCGAAGTCCGGGACTTCCGGACTGAACCCTGGGGCTGCAGGCTTTGTTCAAACCTTGCGCGGCTTGCCGAGCTATTCTCCATGCTCGCGTGGGCGAACTGGGTTCTGCCCCGCCTTTCAGACCGAGGTCCGAAACATCCCGCTTTCTCGGGTCTACGGCCACAGTCATGTTCGCCGAACTCAAGGCTACGCTCCCGTTTCCCTACGAGGTGAGAGAGAATGTTTGAAGTAAAGAAACTTTATTGCAGGAGTTGGGGAACCTTACATTACTGATAATACATCCTTAGATTTGAGGCATTTCACGTCCGGGGGAACCTGGACCCTCCCAATTCCTCCAAGTATAGGCCCCGTGAGGGAGGGCTTCCGCTACCCTGTACGGGCCTTCCCAGTTCGTTGAGAGCTTCCCGCACTCTCATGGCTAAGAAGCTTCAGCACGTCGGAGAACCAGATCCCCGGAACGAAAGGACTTCGGCCGCACCCGGGAGTTGTAATACCTGGCCACTCGCTGCCTGTACGCCGCCATCCGAACTCGGGCCTTGTCCCTCGTCTCTTCAAGAAGGTCAAGGTTGAGCATCATTCTGGCGGGGTTCTCCGTCTCGTCATATTGCTCCACACGCAGTGTAGGTAGGCTGAGCTCAATCGAGATAACCGCTTCGGCTCCGAAGACGAGGTTGAATGGGGTTTCGTCGGTCGCCGTCCTCGGGGTGGTGTGGTACGCCCAAAGGACACTAGGGAGCTCCTCCACCAACCTGCCCTTGGCCTGGTCCAGCCACGTGCGGAGGCCCTGCAAAATAGTCCTGTTCATGACCTCGGCTTCTCCATTGGTCTGAGGGTGCACCACCGAGGTGAAGCGATGCTGGATGCCGAGGTCACCGCAGAACTCTTCAAACTCCCGGCAGTCGAACTGGCGCCCGTTATCAGTGATCACGGTGTGGGGGAGGCCGAAGCGGCAAATGATTGACTTCCAAAAGAACTTGACGACGTTTGCTTCGGTGATCCGTACTAAGGGTTCGGCCTCGACCCACTTCGTGAAGTAGTCGATGGCCACGATCAGGAATTTCCGTTGTCCGGACGCCGGTGGGAATGGGCCTAGAAGGTCCATTCCCCATTGGGCGAATGGCCATGGAGCTGAGAGCTGGGAGATTGGATTGGAGGGCTGCCGTTGCACCACGGCGTGCCGCTGGCACCGATCACACCTCTTCACAAAATTGGCGGCGTCCTCCTTCATCGTTTCCCAAAAATAGCCCTGACGGAGGGCCTTGTAGGCTAACGCTCTGTCCCCCACGTGGTTCCCACAGATGCCCTCGTGAATCTCCTGTAGCATGAGTCCGGCTTCCACGGGTCCCAGGCATTTAAGGAGGGGGTAGGAGTAGGATCTTCGATATAGTTGCCCATCCTTCAGGATGAACCGCGCGGCCTTCTTTTTGATGAGGCGGGCCGCTGCACGGTCCTCTGGCAAGGTACCACTGGTTATGTATTCGGCATACTTGTCCATCCAGTTGGGCTCGCGGCTGACCTGATGGACCTCCACTGGGATCTCGTAGCTTGGGGCCTTGAGACGCTCCACATGAGCGCGGCCCAGCATTGAGTCCGGTAGGATCGCCAGCCGGGAAAGAGTGTCCGCACGGGTGTTTTCCCCGCGGGGAATGTGGAAGATGTTGAAGCGTCGGAAACCGGTCGTGCCCGCTTTGACAAGCTCCAAATACTTCGCCATTTGAGGGTCATGCGCGGCATATTCTCCGGAGACCTGTCCTGCCACTAGCTGGGAGTCAGTGAAGGCTTTGAGGTTAGCCATGCCTAGCTCGCGAGAGACCCTCAGCCCGGCGAGGAGCGCCTCGTACTCCGCCTGGTTGTTTGTCGTGGCGAACTGGAAACGGAGCGCGCATTCGGCGACGACCCCACCGCTGTTGACGAGAATGAGTCCGGCACCGCTCCCGCCAGAGTTCGAGGCTCCATCTACGTGGAGGATCCACGCGTCCTCTCCGGGCTCCTCGGGGCCCGTTTTCAGTTGCTGGTGCAGGGGGTCCTCCGCGAGCTCCTTGCTTAAGCCCGCGCACTCGACCAGGAAGTCGGCCAGCACCTGCACTTTCATGGCCGACCTCGGCCTGTATGCGATATCGAACTCACTGAGCTTTAGTGCCCACTTCGCCAATCGCCCCGATGTGTCGGGTTGGCTGAGCACCGCTTTCAGCGGCTGATCCGTCAGGACGGCAATGGGATGCGCTTGGAAATAGGGCCTGAGACGCTGAGCAGACACTATTAACGCAAAAACGAGCTTCTCGGGCCGAGAATACCTGAGCTCTGCATCGCGAAGAAGTTTGCTGGTATAGTACACCGGTCGCTGGACTCCTTGGTCGTCGGTCCGAACCAGGACCAAACTGACGGCCTCCGGGGTGACCGCCAGGTAGAGGATGAGCTCCTCTCCCTCCTCGGGCCGGGAAAGCAGCGGGGGCGATGCGAGCGTCTTCTTCAGCTCTTCAAAGGCCTCCTGGCACTCCTCGGTCCAGGCGAAGTCGTTCATCTTCCTCAGCACCTTGAAGAAGGGTCGGCAGCGGTCGGTCGACCTGGAGATGAACCGGCTCAGAGCTGCTACCTTGCCGATAAGCTGCTGCACTTGCTTCTTGGAGGCGGGCTGCTCCATGTCTAGGATGGCCTGGACCTTCTTCGAATTGGCTTTAATCCCTCTCTGGGTTACCATGAACCCCAGGAATTTTCCGGCGGAGACGCCGAAAGCGCACTTCGTCGGGTTCAGCTTCATCTGATGACGTCGGAGGTTGCCGAAGGTCTCCGCCAGGTCGGCCATGTGATTCGAGTGGGGCTTGCTCATCACCAGCATATCATCCACGTACACCTGCATGTTGCGGCCGATCTAGTCTTTGAAGACTTTGTTGACCAGACGCTGGTACATGGCCCCTGCATTCTTGAGGCCAAACGGCATCATCCTGTAACAGAAAATTCCACGGTCGGTGACGAAGGCGGTGTGCTCTTCGTCCTTCGGGTTCATTCGGATCTGGTTGTAGCCGGAGAAGGCGTCCATGAAGGACAGGTGGCGATGCCCCGAGGTGGTGTCGACCAGCTGGTCAATCTTTGGAAGGGGGAAGCTGTCCTTCGGGCAAGCTCGGTTGAGGTCGATGTAGTCTACACAGATCCTCCACTTACCACTGCTCTTCCTTACCATGACCACATTCGCCAGCCAGTTGGGATACTGGACTTCCCGCACGAAGCCGGCGGCGAGGAGTTTCTCCACCTCCTCGTTGATGACCCTCTGCCTCTCCACCGCGAAGCTCCTCTTCTTCTGGCGGACCGGGCGGCAATCGGATCCACGTTCAGCCTGTGCGTGATGACCTCGGGGGGAATGCCCGGTATGTCGGCCACTGACCAGGTGAACACGTCCGCATTCGTGCGGAGGAACTCAAGCAGGCAGGTCCATTCTTCTTCTGGGAGTTGCGCCCCGACCTGCACTGTCTTCAGCGGGTCCGAACCAAGGGGATAAGTCAACAGACGCTCTACGGGTCCTCCCCTGGGTTCCTTCTCTCTTAGGTCGAGGTCGTCAACGTCGGGGCCGAGCTCAGCGCCCCGGGCGCCCGGGACCGTCTGGAGGCAATGCGGGACTAGCTGGGTCGTCCCCCTCATCACCCCGGGCCCGGAAGCCGTGGGGAATTGCACCAACAACTTCTTCGTGGAAATCATGGCGTCCAGTTGGTTGAGCCCGGGATGCCCGAGAATCGCGTTGTAAGGCGAAGGGAGCTTGACGACGGTAAACGTCATCAGGACGGTCGTCTGTCGAGGTGGGGATCCAGCGGTGACTGGGAGAGTGATCTCCCCTTCGACCCTCACCGAGTCCATGGTAAAGCCTACCAGGGGGGTGTGCACCGGCCTCAGCTGATCATGGGACAAATTCATTCGAGAGAAAGCATCGTAAAAAAGCACGTCAGCCGAGCTTCCACTATCTACCATAATTCGGTGTACAAGATGCTTCGCAATGGTCATCTCGACCACCACGGCATCATTGTTTACATTCTCATTCCCCTTCTCAGAAGGGGGTACAGTCTCCGGGTTCCCGACCTCCCGGGCTCTCTTTGCCGCCTGCCCGACCCCAAGCGAGATCATGCCCACCGGCTTCTCCGTCGGGCGGTTGTCGATTGCAGGAACTGGGGGTAAGGCCGCGAGCGGCTGTCCCTCCACCGGGACTTCGTTCCTGATGAACTTCCTGAGGTAGCCCCTCTTGATCAGCTCCTCGATCTCCCGCTTCAGGTTGCGACACTCCTCTGTGTCGTGGCCGTGCTCGCGGTGGAACTGGCAGTACTTTGATTTGTCCCGGGTACCTCTTGGATTCTGAGGAGGAGGTCGGCGGAGGTAGTGCTCGCCTTCAATTTCCATGAGGATTTTTGTTTGGGGGGCGAGGAGAGGGGTGAACCTCCGCTCCGGAGTGGCCTCGCCCTTTAACCTCGGATTCGGGCGAGGGTCGGCAGACGGTCCGGGCCTCCGAGCTCCTGGAGCGTCCCTCGGGGGCGGCTTCTTCAAACTCTTCCCGTCCAGCTCTCGGCGGGTGCAGTAGGCCTCCTCCGCTCGGATGTACTTGTGGGCACGGAGGAGGAGCTCGGAGTACGTCCTAGGGGGCTTTTTGTCCAGGGAATAGGTCAGGCGGGACGTCTTGAGCCCGTGCTTCAAAGCCAGCATAGCGACGGGCTCGTCTAGACTGTAGATCTCCAGGGCTGCGATCTTGAACCGGGTGATGTAGTCCTGGAGCAGCTGCTGGTCCTGCTGGCGGATGGAGAAGAGGCTATCCACCTCTCTCGGCACCTTCCAATAAGCATTGAAGTGCGCCACAAACTTTCCTTCCAACTGATGGAAGGAGCAAATAGATCCGGGCTCGATGCGGGTGAACCAAACTCGAGCGGCCTTCCAGAGGGTAGCGGGGAAGGCGATGCATAAAAGGGCGTCAGTGGCCCCCTGGACCCTCATGAGAGCCTTGTAGCTCTCTAGGTGGTCCAGAGGGTCGGTGGTCCCGTGGTAGGGATCCACCTGTGGCATGCGGAACCGGCTCGGAATCGGCTCCGCCTGGATTTCTTCAGAGAAGGGGGGACGGGAGTCATAGCCCGCCGAGTCCGTGGATGAGTTCTGTAGGTCGGCAAATCGGTGGGCGAACTCTGCCAACTTGCGCTCGTGCTCCTCCAGGCGCCACTCGGCCTGGCGCTTGATGGCCTCGTCGGTGGAATCTTTCACCGAGGCTGCTGGTGAAGGGGGCGCCGATCGGTCTCGGTGCAGGGTCACGCCTCGGCGTCGCTTGCTGCGATACGCCGTTTCGGCTTCATCGACCGGGGATCGACTCTCGTGATCCGCCGAACCGGAGTAGTTTCTTTTCGCGGAAGTATGATGGCTCCCGCGGGGGTGGGAGACTGCCTGCGGTTGGGATGGCCTGCCTTGAATGGAGCGCAGGCTCCCACACGGCCCCGCGGCCCGAGCCGCGGGGGTCCCTGGCTGCGGCTGCGTTGCCAGGGAGCACTGCTGGTGTTGTAGCTGCCGGACCGCCGAGGTCAAGGTCTGCAGCTGTTGGATGACGGCCGCAAGAGGCCCGTCCGCCGAGGTCAGCGGTGGTGGAAGAGGAGGGGGAGCTGGGAGCTCCCTCTCCGGGCTGTGGGCCCCTTGAGGGGAGGGAACCTCCCCCACACGGCTGGTGGACGCCTCGCGCCCACGAGTGACCACCATTATCGGAGAGCGCTTTGCATGCCGAAAGCTAGCTCCCACTAGGGGTGTTGTCCTGCCCCCCTACCTGGTGCGCCCATCTGTTGCCGATCTCGCCGCCGCGCCCGTGGCCTCGGAACCGCCGATCCGACTAGACCGTCTTGACCCTGGGGCCTCCTAGCTGGACCGAACCTGCAAGGCAAGGTCAGAAGACCCTGGCCGGGGATTCCGACGAGGGAGCTCCGACGATCAAGTTAGTAGACGGCGAGAGGGAACAGACTCTCTAGGACCGGCCCCCGAAGGAGTCCCAGACTCAGAGAATGTACTAACAAGAAAGATGCCAGAGAGACCAGAAACCCGGCTAGATTCCTTTGCCGAGCTCACGCCAAGCGATCCCCTTTCGGAACCTTGGATCTTGCTCTCAGAGCGGAGCTTCCAGCCTCTGTTTCTTACTTGTCTCCCCTCCCTGGTCGTCTCTTCTCTCCTTCCTTTTATCTCCTCCCGTTGCCTGCTCGTTTTCCGCTCCCGGGAGGCTCCCTTGTCGCTCTCGTCGCCCTCCCTCCGTCCTTTTCTCTTTTCCCTTCTGGTTCAGAGGGCCAGATGGCTTTCCGACCTCGTTTGCCGGGCCTAGCAGGGAAAGAGTAAGGGAGGGGGGCGCTGGCCAGGCTGCCGACTAGACCTCGGGCCGAGTGTGAGCGCTCTCCTTCCTAGGTGCCGGTGCTGTCCATTATCGAGTCCTGTTCTGTCAGAGCCGCGTCTCTCTCGGGGTGCGGCTCGCATGGCTCGAGGGTCAACCTCGGGGCCTGTGCTTCCGCTCTCTGCGCTTCCGCTCTTTGGGACCTTCTCTGTACGAGCTGCCCGACCTCAGCCGAGGTGGACCCCTCCTGGGTGGACACCTGGCGGGGCGACAGAAGGACGCTCGGCTTCGGCCGAGGTGGTCCCGTCTCCGGGGGCCATCTGGCGAAGGAGCGAAGGGGCCCGACTCGACCTCGGCCGAGGTGGGACCGTCTCAGGGTGCCACCTAGCGAGGGAACGGGGGAGCAGCCGACCTTGGCCGTGGTGGACCCCTCTTGGGTGGACACCTGGCGGGGCGGCAGAAGGATGCTCGGCTTCGACCGATGTGGTCCCGTCTCCGAGGGCCACCTGGTGAAGGAGCGAAGGGGCCCGGCTCGACCTCGGCCGAGGTGGGACCGTCTCAGGGTGCCACCTGGCGAGGGAGCGGGGGAGCAGCCGACCTTGGCCGAGGTGGACCCCTTCTAGGTGGACACCTGGCGGGGCGGCAGAAGGACGCTCGGCTTTGGCCGAGGCAGTCCCGTCTCCGGGGGCCACCTGGCAAAGGAGCGAAAGGGGCCTGTCTCGACCTTGACCGAGGTGGGACCGTCTCAGGGTGACACCTGGCGAAGTTGCCGGGGACCCCGGGCCGAGCTCGACTTCGGACGTGTGGGAGCCGCAGCTGACTTGGCCGAAAACCTCCACGTGGCTCGAATCATATCCGACGAAATCTGAGACCGGCCACGTCCTCATTACGGCCATAACAATATGTATATATGTATGTATATATATGTATATATGTATGTATATATATGTATATATATGTATATATATGTATATATATATATACATACATATATATACATATACATATATATATATGTATATATATATACATATACATGTACATGTACATGTACATATACATATATATATATATATGTATATGTATATATATATATGTATATATACATATACATATGTATATATACATATAATATGTATATATATATATACATATATACATATACATATACATATATACATATACATATACATATATACATATATATATATATATATATATATATATATATATATATATATATATATATATATATATATATATATATATATATATATATATATATATATAGCCAGTCCTAACTCCTAAACATCAAGAGAGAAGGATTGTGCTAACTTAATAGCTAATGCTTTGTAGCTATTAAAATCTTAATGCTACACCTAGATTCTGTTTGGCTAAACTTTTAGAATACTCGAAAGTACTTTCTAGCTTTCCATAAATATTTTTGGATGATATAATAGTAAAAAATCAAAAAGTTATTTTAGCTTTGCCAGAAAATTGAAATGGCATACTTAGAAAAAGTTCTATTTTAGAGCTTCTTTCCAAAAAATACTTTCTGGCCAATATTAGGAAGTTGTTTTGATTTAAATAAAATTTTTAAATGATCAAAATACTGATCAATAAAATCTCATAATTATATCTTATATTATATCATATTATATCATATCATATTATTATATTATTGTTCCCGTTCCCATCGGTCGCCCGCCCTTCTGCCCCGCGGTCGGCTCGCTCGCTCGCTCGGGGGTCCTGCAAGATAGAGGAGACCTTGGGCTGAGGATTCCGGCTAAGACACTCCGACGATTAAGTCAGTGGGATGATCGAGGAGAACAGAAACCTCTGTAGCGGAGAGCTTGGGGGACTCTCCACGTCGAGAGGGTGATAAGAGAGAAGATAATGTCAAAAATGAAAGAGTCTTTGTGCTCTTTTTCTTGCTTACCTTCACTTATCTTTTTGTATGGGTCTTATATAGCTGAGTGGCCTTTGTTGGCTTCCAGGTTCTCTCCTTCGAAGGAGGCTTTTGGTTGCCTGCTGTCGCCTCTCTGTTAGGCCGGTTCTGTACCTGAGGCTCGAGCCATAATGGGATATTGTCATTTTGAAGGAGGCCGCCTGGGTGCCGCAGTGCCTAGGGTCTAGGGCATAGGGTCTAGGCACCATGTTATGGAAGTCATAGTTTTCCAATCGTGCGATCGTCGACATGTCGGTACACCGCAAGACTGGGAGCCTAGTGTTGTCCGGATCATGCAGATAGTGCGCATAGTGCATCGTAGGGGGCCTGCACCCATGGTTGGGCATGTGCCACCTCGCGGAGGCTCTGCGTGATCAGGTACTCCCTTGTCTTCATTTTGAATTTCGGCCTCTTTACACCTTTGACGGGAGTTCATGCTCCCGCTGGTAGGAGGGTCCGCTTTGGAGGGGTGGACTCGACCTGGACCGGGGGCTGACCTCAAACGGGGGGCCTGCCTAATGAGTCCTGCCTCGATTGGAAGCTAACCTTGGTAGGGTGGTATGTTCTGGAAGCATGAGCTCGACCTCGACCGGGAACTATCCTCAACCGGGGGGGCTCGTCTTGAAGGGATGGACTCGACCTCGACCAGGAGCTGACCTCAGATGGGGGGCCCGTCCAATGAGCCCTACCTCGGTTGGGAGCTGATCTCGGTTGGGTGGTTTGCCTCGATTCTTCGTCATATAGCCTTGCCCAGGTGGCGGGTCTTGCTGTCGTGGCTGTCCACAGGCTCCACGTCAGTGGATGTTGCCGCATCAGCTCTCAGACTTCATGTTAGTGGATGTCACCATATCAGTTGCCTCCCACTCCCAAGCCCGAAGAATGAAGCATTTGCTTGGGATGAAGGGAGTAATGGTTGCGCTGGCATGGAGGGGGCGTGCCCCTTCCATTTCCGATGCCAGATGCATCGGCATTCAGGCGATCATGCTTCTGCACCATCCGGGTGTCACCACGTCTTCTCTCCCCAAAGACGGTTATTAATGCCGCATTGACTTCAAGGGAACTACTCCGGGTTCAAAGCATCGCTTTGATACATGGCATCTCTCAGTTAGCTTGGTGCGAGACATGGCACAGGTCTTCTACGGGCATGAAGCTACAGGGCTTTAGGCCACTAAATAGGATCCATCTTCTCGATCCTCGGAGATTCTTCAGGTGATGGAAAAATGAGACTTTCACTCTAGAGCTACTCTCCCCCTTCCTTTTGGGCGAAGTCCTGAAAAGCTAGGCTCCCTTCCTTCTTTCTTCTTCATATTGTAAGGATGAAGTTCAGCCTTTAAGATCTTCGAGAGATGTCCCGAAAGAGGGCTGCTATCAAGGCACTCGAGGGGGAGCCCAGTGCGAAGGTCCGGGAGGGCGACGCTGACTCCTTTTGGACCGAGGAGGTGGCCCATTTGGAAAGGAGGGTGTAGACCCTCTAAACTCAATTGGAGAAGGAGAAGGCTCGGGCTGCAGCGATGGTTGAGAGGCCAGCGATGGTTGTTGTGCTGGTGGAGATGGCCAAGAAGGAGGTGACAGAGGCCATCCCCAAGTTCATGGCAACCCAGGCTTTTAAGGATGAGGTCGCCGAGGCTGTCTTGGACTCCTTCCATCAAGGATTCAGGGACTTCAAGAGCAAGGCCTTTCACTTCTACAAGCTGAAGGGGCTTGACAACATCAGGCCTTCCATTCCATTCTCTAGGTAGGAGGATGAGCCCGACTTCGAGGAGGAGTTGGAGTCAAAGGAGGCTGAGGCTAAGGCAAGACCTGAAGCTTCCCCGAGTGCCTCAGAGAGGCGGGGGCTGCCCGTCAGTCTGGAAAGGAGCCGATGGCTGATGTTTAGATCTTCCTTTCCTTTTTATGTTTATAAGTCAAGGAGGGCTTTCGATTTGTCGGGGGCACCTCATAAGGGATGTACAGGAAGTGTTTATATTAATGAATTCCCTTGGCTATCATTCTGCTTCTTTCTCTTTCTTTTCTTCTCTTTCTTCTTTTTTTCTTTTTTTTTTTATGTTGCTTGACTGCGGACTAGGCAAAAGATGGTGGGGCTCGCTTGGAGTTCCCATCTAACATCCCTGGACTGTGAGTTGGGCAATGAAATTGCTTGTCTCTAAGTGCCGGACTTCATAAGTTTTTGGGCTTAGAGTGTCGGGCTCCAGGAGTCTCCAGGCTTTGGTGTTGCGGCTCTGGGCTTGAGTGCCGGGCTTCAAAGGTTTTTCAGCTTTGGTGCTACGACTCCGGGCTTGAGTGCGGGGCACGGTGGCTCCCGGCTTTGGTGCAGGATGCTGTGGCTCTCGGCTTTGGTGCATGATGCTGTGGCTCCTGGTTTTAGTATGAGGCATCGGAGGTTCCCAGCTTTGGTGCAGGGCTTCAAGAGTTTTTCAGCTTTAGTGTGGGGCGCTGTGGCTCCCGGCTTTGGTGTGGGGCTTCAAGAGTTTTCCGGCTTTAGTGCAAGGCATCGTAGGTTCCTGGCTTTAAGAGTTTCCCGGTTTTGGTGCGGGGCACTGTGGCTCACGGTTTTAGTGCGGGCCTTCAAAAGTCTCCGGACTTGAAGTGGGGTAGATAAGTTCCTGTATAGGTGAAAAACAAGATTGCACCAAAAAGGAACTTAAATTTATTATGGAAGAGCCTTATATTATTGGTGGTACATCCTTAAGTTGCTGGCATTCCAAGTTCACGTGAAGCGGACACCGTCGAGCCAGGCGAGGTAGTAGGCCTTGCCTGACAAGGCTTCGATCACCTGGTAAGGAGCCTCCCAATTCGGGGAGAGTTTCCTGCACTCCCCTGGTTGAGATGCTTCCGCTCGCTTGAGCACGAGGTTGCCTGGGCGGAACACCTTGGGCCGCACGCGAGAGTTGTAATAGCGCGTGACTCGTTGCTGGTAGGCCACCATTCGGAGTCGGGCTTTGTCCTTTATCTCATATAGCAAGTTCAGGTTGAGGAGGAGACGTGCCAGATTTTTGACTTCGTCATATTGCTCTATCCGGAGTGTGGGCAGGCCGAGTTCTACCAGGATTACCGCTTCAGTCCCGAAGATGAGGTTGAAGGGCATCTCTCTAGTGGCCGTACGGGGAGTGGTGTGGTAGGCCCACAGTATGCTGGGTAGCTCATCCACCCATCGGCCTTTGACTTCGTCCAGCCTCGTACGGAGCCCTTGCAGGATGGTGCGATTAGTTATTTCAGCCTCCTCATTCGTTTGAGGATGAGCCACCGAGGTAAAGCGGTGGTGGATGCCAAGATCGGAGCAAAATTCTTTAAAGACCCGGTTGTCAAACTGCTTTTCATTGTCAGTGATGACTATGTGTGGGAGACCGTATCTACAGATTATGGATTTCCAGAAAAAAGACTAGACATTCGCCTTTGTTATCCGTGCCAAAGGTTCGGCCTCGACCCACTTGGTGAAGTAGTCGATGACCATAATCAGGAACCTCCATTAGCTGGACGCTATAGGGAAGGGGCCTAGGATGTCCATTCCCCACTGGGCTAATGGCTACAAGGCTGATAGCTGGGAGATAGGGGCAACCGGCTGCCGCTGGATGCATGCATGGCGCTGGCACTTGTCGTATTTCTTCACAAAGTCGGCTGCATCTTCCCGCATGGTTTCCTAGAAGTATCCCTACCGGATCACCTTGTGGGCCAAGGTCTTGTCCCCCACATGGTTGCTATAGATGCCTTCGTGTATCTCCTGGAGCACGTAAGCAGCTTTTGAGGGCTTCAGGCACTTCGGTGAAGGGTAGGAGTAGGACCTTTAGTAGAGTTGCCCATCCAAAATCATATAACGTGCATCCTTCTTCTTGAGAAGGCCGGCCTCCTTTCGGTCCTTTGGCAGGGTGCCAGCGATGATGTACTTAATGTAGGGATCCATCCAGCTGGCCTCATTGAAGACTTGCTGAACCTCGGCCATAGTTTTGCAGCTGGGGGCCTCGAGACATTCGACAAAAGTGCATCCTAGCGAGGTCTTCGATAGGGTGGCCACCTAAAAAGGATGTCGGTCCAGGCATTCTCTTCCCGTGGGATATGGGAGATGTCGAAGTGCTGGAGGGTCGACCGTGAGAGCACACCTGGTCCAGGTACTTCACCATCATGGGATCCCATACTTCGTACTCGCCGGAGACTTGGCCTACCACTAGTTGTGAGTCCGTGAAGACCTTTAGCCTCTTGACGCCCAGTTCGCGGGATATCTTCAACCCCGCAAGAATCGCTTCATACTTCACTTAATTGTTGGTCACCTTGAAGAGGAAACATAGTGCGCATTCCGTGATGACCCCATCGGGGCTGGCAAGGATGAGGCCAGCTCCGCTTCCTCTCGCATTGGAGGCTCTGTCCACATGGAGTATCCACGTCTCCTCCGCCGGGGTTGGGTCCTACCTGAGCTCGGCTTGTTGGTCCACCTCTTTCGAACTTCCCTCGGCCCGGGTGCATTCCACCATAAAAGCGGCTAGAATTCAGGCCTTTTGTGCCTGTCGTGGATAATAGGTGATGTCGAATTCGTTGAGCTTCAGTGCATACTTGGCTAAGTGCTTGGAAGTGTCGAGGCGGCTCAGGATAGCCCTCAGGGGCTGATCAGTAAGGATGGCGATGGGGTGCGCTTGAAAGTAAGGCATGAGGCATTGCACATACATTATTAGTAAAAAAATAATTTTTTTGGATCGGGTGTACCTCGTTTCGACATCACGGAGTAGCTTGCTGGTGTAGTAGACTGGCCACTGAGAGCCATCCTTATCAGCACAAACCAGCATGGAGCTGACTGCCTCTGGTGAGATAGCTAGGTACAGAAGTTCTTCTCCAGGCTCCGGCCTGAATAGTAGTGGCGGTGAGGCGAGGAGCTTCTTCAATCCCTCGAACGTCTCTTGGCATTCTTTTGTCCAAGTGAAGTCATTCATCTTTCGGAAGACCTTGAAGAACGGCTGGCAATGCTTGGCAGAGTGTGAGATGAAGTAGCTCAAAGCCACAATGCGCCTAGTCAGATGCTGGACTTCCTTCTTGGAGGCAGGATGCCTCATGTCTGTGATCGCCTGAATCTTCTTGGGGTTGGCCTCTATCCCTCTCTAGGTCACCATGAACCCCAAGAACTTTCTCGCCGCCACATTGAAAGCGTACTTGGCAGGGTTCATCTTCATTTGGTAGCGGCGGAGGTTATTGAAAGCCTCCGCCAGGTCGACAATATGGTCATCCTCTGGGCCGCTCATGACAAGCATGCTATCTACATGCACTTGCATATTGCGGCCGATCTGGTCCTTGAAGACTGTGCTGACCAAGCATTGGTAGGTGGCCCCTAC
This sequence comes from Areca catechu, assembly GCA_021397845.1. Lineage (NCBI taxonomy): Eukaryota > Viridiplantae > Streptophyta > Magnoliopsida > Arecales > Arecaceae > Areca > Areca catechu. Next base: position 145,281,246 of record CM038049.1, on the reverse strand, counting down.
ATTCTTAAGACTTAAGGACATCATCTTGTAACAATACGTATCTCAATCGGTCATAAATGCTGTGCACTCCTCATCCTTGGGATGCATGCGAATTTAATTATATCCGGAGAATGCATCCATGAAGCTGAGGTACTTGTGGCCTGAAGTCGCGTCCACCAGCTGGTAAATCTTGGAGAGGGGGAAGCTATCCTTTGGGCATGCCTTGTTGAGGTCGGTGTAGTCTACACAAATCCTTCATTTTCCAGAGACTTTTCTGACCATCACCACGTTAGCAAGCCAGTCGGGATAACGTACCTCTCGGATGAAGCTCGCCGTGAAGAGTTTATCAACCTCCTCGTTGATGGCTTTCTGTCCTTTTGAGGTGAAGCTCATTTTCTTCTACTAGACCGGGCGATGATTGGGGTCGACATTTAGCTTGTGAGTTATCACCTCCGGTGGGATACCGGGCATGTCGGCGACGATCTAGGCAAAAACATATGCATTAGTCCATATGAAGCTGAGCAGACATGTTCTTTCTTCCTAAGTCAACAAGGCCCCGACCTGTATTGTCTTCGAGAGATCTTCCCCTAATGGAAAAGATAACAAGGGCTCGATCAGCCTGCTCTTTGGTTCTGGTGCCGCTGGATCGGGCTGGTCTATGGCAGGGCTGGAATCAGCTCCTCTTAGGCCTGGGATGGTCTGCCAACAGTGCTGCACCAGCTGTCGGGACCCTCTCATCTCTCCGGTCCCCCATGGGGTCGGGAACTGGATAAGGAGGCATTTCGTGGAAATGGTGGCATCAAGCAGATTGAGTCCCGGGCATCCCAGGATGGCATTGTAGGGTGAGGGGAGCTTTATAACAGTGAAGGTCACCAGCACGGTGCTTTGTTGGGATGGTGTCCCAGTGGTTATTAAGAGCGTGATGTTTTCCTCGACTCCAACTGAGTCTCCGATGAAGCCTACCAGAGGCATGAATAGCGATCTTATTTGGTCAGTGGATAAATTCATCTTTGTGAAAGCATCATAAAAAAGGATGTTCAAGGAGCTCCCACTGTCTACCATGATTCTTTTTACAAGATGTTTGGCTATCGTCATTTCAATGATGACAGCATCATTATTTGGGTTGTTTACTATAGCTGACCCTTCTCCTACGCAGGGGAGTACATCGTCCCTCCCCTCTCTCCCCCTAGCCCACTTCGGGGTTTTTCCTGCCCTCCAGGATATCATCCCGATCGATTTCTCGGTGGGACAATTGTCGATGGCGAGGGGCTGAGGCCCTTCAGTCTGGGCTGCAGGGGGTGCTCCCCTCTCCACGCACTGGCTGAGATAGCCATGCTTGATCAGCTCTTCGATCTCCGTCTTCAGGTGGTGGCAGTCCTCTATGTCATGACCGTAGTCCTGGTGGAAAGACAGTAGCGAGACTTGTCCTGCCTAGCGTATGGCTTCAGTGGTGGGGGTCGGCGTAGGAAACGCTCTCCCTCGATCTCCATCAGGATCTTCACTCTAGGGACAAGGAGAGGAGTGAAACTCTCTTTATCGACAGGGTCAGCCTTGAGCCTTGGCTCCGGTCGCGGGACCCACACCATCCTCCGGGTCGGGTGGGTGGAGTTTCCCCGATGGCCTGCCTCTTCGGGGGCCTCCCGTCCAATTCCCTCCTGGCACGATCTGCCTTCTCAGCATGGATAACTTTTGCACCCGGAGGAGGAACTCTAAGTACATCTTTGGGAGCTTCTTGCCGAGGGAGTAGGTGAAGCGGGAGGTTTGCAGCCCTCTCTTCAGGGCTAGCATGGCGATGGACTCGTCGAAGTTATAGATCTCCAGGACGGTGGTCTTGAACCAGAACACGTAGTCCCGGAGAAGTTTCCGATCTTGCTATCGAATCGAGAAGAGGCTATCAGCCTCGCGCAGTGCCTTCCTATAAGTGTCGAAGTGCGTCGCGAACTTTTTCTCTAGCTCTCATGTTCTCATGCTCTCATGTTCGAGTCTAGAAAACCAGATCCGAGTGGCCTTTCATAGACTGGCCGGGAAGGCGATGCAAAGGAGGGCATTGGTGGCCCCCTGGACCCTCATGAGAGTCTTGTAACTTTCCAAGTGGTCTAGGGGGTCGGTTGTCCCGTCGTAGGGGTCAACGTGCGGCATACAGAATCGGCTAGGGATCGGCTCCTCTTGGACTTTTTTCGAGAAGGGTGGACAGGTATCATAACCCGTGAGCTCACTAGGGGAGCCCTGAACTTCTGCAAATCAGTGGGCCAGGTCTGCCAGCTTGCGCTCATGCTCCTCGAGGCATCTTTCTGCTTGGCGGTGGATGGCCTCGTTAGTCAACCCCTCGGCGGAGAATGTCGGGGGTGAGGGAGGACCAGAGCAGAGGAACTCGTGCCCGAGTTCCTAGCCACGCCGGTGCTGCTAGCGCGAGGGCATGCAGTGGTTCAAGGCTGGGGAGCGACTCCCCCAGCCGGTCGAATCACGCTGCGGCTGCTTGCCACCCGCCTGGTGGGCCTTTCTAGGGGGGATGCTGCATGCAGTGGCCCCTCCCGGAAGGACCGCAGGCTGGTGCGGGGATTGGCTATGTGAGCTGTCAGAGTCCCTGGCTGCTGTTGTATTTCCAGGGAGCGATGCTTCTGTTGGAGCTGATGCACTGCCACAGCTAGAAGCTAGACCTGGTGGGCGAGTGAGGTGTACTGGGGGTCCACCGGAGGCGGTTACAATGGAGCAGGATGCTTCCCCCCGGGCATTGGTCGTCGCGGTGAGGGGGCCCCCCGCTCGACTGGCGGAGGCTTCACGGGCTCGCATAGTCACCATCAGACTGCGAGTGTCCGCGCGGTCTTTCTTGCTGTGGGAGGGACGATGCTTTCTTCCGGCTACTGTCCCCCTTTCCTGGTGCGCCAATCTATTGCTGCCAAGATCGTCATGGCCTGTAGCTCCGGTGCGTCGGGTTCCCGCCGGTCGCCCGCCCTTCTGCCTAGTGGTCGGCTTGCTCGCTCGCTCAGGGGTCCTGCAAGATAGAGGGGACCTTGGGCTGGGGATTCCATCGAAGACACTCTAACGATCAAGTCAGTGGGACGATCAAGGGAAATAGAAACCTCTGTAGTGGAGAGCTTGGGGGACTCTTTGTGTCGAGAGAGTGATAAGAGAGAAGATAATGTCAAAATGAAAGAGTTTCTGTGCTCTTTTTCTTGCTTATCTTCATTTACCTTTTCGTGCGAGTCTTATATAGGTGAGTTGCCTTTGTTGGCTTCCAGGTTCTCTTCTTCGAAGAAGGCTTTCCGTTGCCTGCTATCACCTCTCTGTCGGGCTGGTTCTGTATCTGAGGCTTGAGCCATAACAGGATGTTGCCATTTCAAAGGAGGTCGCTTGGGTGTCGCAGCGCCTAGGGTCTTGGACATAGGGTCTAAGCACCTTGTTATGGAAGTTGCAGTTTCCCTGTCGTGCGGTCGTCAATGTGTCGGCACACCGCAAGGCTGGGAGCGTAGTGTCGTCCGGATCGTGCATATCGTGTGCACAATGTGCCGCAGGGGGCCTGTGCCCATGGTAGGGCATGCACCACCTCTTGGAGGCTCTGCGTGATCAGGTACTTCTTTGTCTTCATTTTAAATTTCGGCCTCTTTACGCCTTTGGTGGGAGTTCATGCTCTCATTGGTAGGAGGGTCCGCTTCGGAGGGGTGGACTCGACCTCGACCAGGAGCTGACCTCAGACAGGGGGCCCGTCCAATGAGTCCTGCCTCGATTGAGAGCTGACCTCGGCAAGGTGGTCTGTTCTGGAAGCATGAGCTCGACCCCGACCGAGAGCTGTCTTCAGTCTGGGGGCTTGCCTTGGAGGGATGGACTCGACCTCGACTAGGAGCTGACCTCAGACAGGGGGCCCGCCCAATGAGCCCTACCTCGACTGGGAGCTGACCTCGGCCGGGTGGTCTGCCTTGGTTCTTCATCATATAGCCTTGCCAGGTGGTAGGTCTCTTGCCGTCGTGGCTGTTCGCAGGCTCCACGTCAGCGGATGTCGCCACGTTAGCTCGCAGACTCCACGTCAGCGGATGTTACCATATCAATTATAAATATAATATAATAAGAAATAAATATTATGATAATATTTATATTATAAGTATATAATATAATCTATTATAGTATATTATATTATAATAATAATGTAATATAATAATATTTAATAATTACATAATATTATTATATTATAGTCTTTTATTAGATTAGATTATAATCCATTATATTATATTACATTATGATTATAATATAATAATATATAATGATATATTGTATTATTTTTTATTATATAATATTATGTAATATATATTATTATGATTTTGTTATATTAAAAATATAATTTTATTTTATTTACCAAATATATATTAAAATTTTAAAATATTTTATGAATATTGTTATAGGACAGCAAATAATATTTTTATAAAATATCTATTTTTAAAAATTTTGCTGCTTAGGAGCTTACTTACATGACCCTAACCATTTTTCGATGTGACATGCCTGATATCTTTTCTTGATGCTAGGTCTGCTGCCAAAGCATTTTCCTTGCTTTCTTTCTTGCCGCTAAGGTGGTAGGACGATTGGTAGGTGCTTATGCCCGTCTCTTTCTGGTAACGGATTCGAATCATGATCCTATAGATGACTCGATTAAATCCAGGATTTCTCCTGAAATACATGATCGGGATGGTGGGAGAGCACTCTATTCCAGCGTTTTAGTGGTGTCAGGCTGACATACTCACCGAAAGATGAAGAAAGTATGAAAAATGCATAACTCGTATCGAATATAGTTTGATGGGGATGGGGTCTAAAAGGATGGCTACGACTAGGATTTATCCCCCTCCTCCCGTTTCTTTCTTTCTTTCTTTCTTCTTTTCTTTTTTTTTTTTTTTTTAATTTAAAAAAAAAAGCATTTTCCTTGCTAACATAAAAAACTAAGCCTATTTCTAAGCCGCATCGTATGATTTGTATCCGGATAAATATTCAAGTATAAGCCTATCTGCGGGGCCCATTATGGATATACAAATATAAAATTAGCTATTACCACGAGAGGTTGCTGGACTTGGCGGCGAGCTCAGAAACCAACCTGACGCAAAAAAAAAAAAAGCATGGACCTTCTACTACCTTCCAAAGCGCTGTGGTGGCACCATCCTAATGACCCGGCTCCATTGATCGGACGGACCACCGATCCCGGGCAGGTACCCAACTCATTATTACATCACTTCCCGCATTAAACCAACTAACCACTGCCATTAACTTAACAATAACAAGGAAGGAATAGACCGAAAAAAATAAGAAAAAATCGTTCCGCCCTCCCTCTCATCATCCTCTCGCCTCTATCGAGCGAGGAATACACCACCCCGCGACGCATCGCTCCTTCGAATCTCTCGATCCACCTGGAGATCCTCGAACCCCCTCTCTTCTCGATCTCTTCCGGCCGTCGTCCGGGCGGTATCCCCAGATCCGGCCAGTTTTCTATCGCTCCCCGCCGTTGGAGGGGACGCCGGGCCCGATCTCGCACCGTGAGCTAAAAGTTTCCCTGAAAATGGCGGCAGCGCGGCCTCCCAACACGGACGCCTTCGATGCGTACTTCAGGAGAGCGGATTTGGATCGCGACGGGAGGATTAGTGGGGCCGAGGCTGTTGCTTTCTTCCAAGGATCCAATTTGCCCAAACACATCCTAGCTCAGGTATCTCGTTTCTTTCCTTTTGATCTCTTCTTTCTTCGAATCTTGATTGTTTGGTTGATAATTGGGTATGTATAGCTATTTTGGAATATTTTGCTTGAATTCTGTTGTTTTTTTTAGGTCTGTAGATGAATGGATGTTTGATTTGGCTGGGGATCAGCGTGGATTGATTGCTTTATTTTTTTCATTTCTTTTTCTATCTTTTTATAAGAATTCTTTTCAGTTCTTATGATCTGGCCTTCGCATTCTGTTAGGCTTTATTTCATGAGAGAGGGGGGGGGGGGGGGGGGGGGGGGACAAGAAAGCTAAGACTTGAAGGTTCATCGATGCTTGTTGCTGTCACATTGGATGCGATATTGAGATCCTTGCGTGAAACTAAATTATTAGCTGCTAACGAGTATGAAATTAAGCCGAACAGACTAATATCAAAGATGCGATATGAGTTCATTCGTTTGATATCATGCGAAGAATATCTCAGGTTTGGACATCACTTAGTTGGAGTAAAACGCATTTTGATGAACTTCCTATAGACTAGCTTCTCTGGAGATGCTGATATACTTTTGTATGTAGCTTGATTAAATTGAATAGGCTTTTGCCGGAGTTTACAACGGATCCCAGATTTATTATATTTTTGTGAAACCTATTTCTTCTCCTCAGGTTAGACTGGAATTAGGATATTCTTGGCATAAAAAATCTAAAACTGAATGTTTACTACTACCCTTTAGGTGAGAAAAATGATGTTGTGGTGGCTTCTTGCTGCCATATTTTGCTTTCACCACTGTGGCCTGTACTGAGTAGCAGCTGTTGTGGTGATGACACATTTTAGATTTGAAGTTTGAACTCTATTTAAACTTTGAAGTTCTGCTGTTGCTTTTCAAAAGTTTAGTGTACATTCGGTCGACAATTTGATTGTTGGTATTGATGGCTCTTGTTGGTTGGAAAGGCTTGATCTGTACGGTCTTGCATCTAATATCGAGTTGGTTTTGGCATCATCAAGGTCAGGCTACTAAGACATCTTTATCCTGTTCACACCTCTTCTGTCTTTCGATTGCTGTTTTCCACCTCTTGATCTTGTCTAAATTCTTTTATTTTCTTTTTCTTAACCTGCTGTTTCAGTTTTGTGGAATTGTTTAATGGTTTCAATTGTCCTTAAACATGCATCTGGTTTTGAACATTAAATGTATAGATAGATGTGTTTCAATTTTGCATCAATGCTTAGAAGTTTGTCAGATCGTAAATTCATTCAAAGTGCCTGTGTGTGTCACATATTCGTACTGATCACTACTGGAGTATTTTACTGGTTAAAGTTTAATATTGTTTTTTGTTCTCTGTATCTGTTATCATGGCACTCTGGTCATATGCAGATATGGATGCATGCTGATCAGAACCGAACTGGCTTCCTTGGGCGCCAAGAATTCTATAATGCATTGAAACTTGTAACCGTGGCACAAAGTGGGCGTGAACTAACACCTGATATCATAAAATCTGCATTATATGGTCCAGCTGCCGCTAAAATTCCAGCACCGCAGATAAATCCTGTGTCAACTCCTGCAGCTCAAATGAATTCAATCCCTGCCCGTCCACCCCAAGTAAATACTTCGCTGCCATCGTCCACCCAAATGGGTGCTGTAGCACCAACTGTATCTCAAAATCTAGGCTTCAGGGGGCCACAGGTAGCTCCAAATGTGGGCATGAATCAGCAGTTTTTCTCCTCAAATGCCAATATCATTAGGTCACCTCAAGCAACACCTGTTGCGCCTTCACTTCAGCTGCAGGGAGTCAATCAAGGACTTTCTGCAGGTAGCAGTGTTGCTGGTCCACGTTTACCAAGCTCAGATACACCAACCATATCAGTAGATTGGCTTGGTGGTAGGACAGGTGGAACTGCCGTTGGGGCAACTTCTCAAGCTTCTGTTAGGGGCATTAGCTCCTCACAAAATACAAATGGATTTGGCCTAACATTATCTGGTGCAACCCCTGGAGTGCCTCCTAAACCACAAATACATTCTGCACCAGCATCGTCAGTGCAACCGAAACCTCTGGATCCAGTCTTACCATCATACAGACCTGCTGCTAATAATGATTCAAAAGCGTTGGCTGTATCTGGAAATGATTTCATATCTGACTCAGCTTTTGGAGGGGATGTATTTTCTGCTATTTCTCAAGCAAGGCCAGATGTTTCTACACCAACTTTCCATACAAGCACTTTGCCCAACTCCTCCAGTATCACGTCACCTGCTGTCGGATCTCAAAATTTAATCAGGCCAGGTCATCCTGATCCTTTACAGCATACAATGGCACTTCCTTCTGGTAGTAGTCAGCTTCAACAGACTCCGTCAATTGTTAAGCAAGATCAGCCAGATAAAATGCAGAGCCCTTTAGCATTGACTACATTTTCAGCTGGATCTCTCAGTTCAGCTTCCAACCAATCGCAGCCTCAATGGCCAAGGATCACTCAATCTGATATTCAGAAGTACACTTCTGTATTTGTAGAGGTAGACAAGGACAGAGATGGAAAGATCACAGGTGAACAGGCACGGAACCTGTTCCTAAGTTGGAGACTTCCTAGAGGTAGGCATCATTTCATTACTTTATGCTGTGTTAAAGTATAATCATTCCAAGGAGTGAATATGTTTTGCTTCAAAATGTCATCGGCACCTTAAAGATAAACTGAAATCTGTTTGACATTATCATCTATATATGCAATCAGAATTTAGCTCATGCTCTTCGTGCTGAATTCTGTAAGCGCAGTCTCAAAATTATATACCCAGGTATACATATTCACTCAAACAATTTTGTCTCTGTATGCTTCTGGTACTAACTTTGGCCATTGCATTGGCCTCAATATTGACAAGTTACTAGTTCTAGTGGACTTCTCATTGTTGCATGCTGTTCTTTCTTTCTTTAATTTTTTTCTTGCTGCGCATGTTAGCTAATTAAAAGGGTAATTTGCTTAACTTGAAAAAGGGTCATTATTAACTTGGAGAGCTAATAAATTGGCACTGCTATCTTGTTGCTGTCCTTTGTGATAAACTGCTAATGCAGTTTGTTCTCCTGAGTTTTCAGAGGTCCTAAGACAGGTATGGGACTTATCAGACCAAGATAATGATAGCATGCTTTCTCTGAGGGAATTCTGTATTGCTCTCTATCTGATGGAGCGGCACCGAGAAGGGCGACCTCTTCCAGCTGCACTTCCAAATTCCCTTAGGTATGATGAGACATTGTTACATGCCACAGGTCAGCCTTCATCTTCATATGGTGGTCCATCTTGGCAACCAAATCATGGTATTTACCTATCTTTGTTTTTATGGAAGTAATTTGAGGTTTGGACAGCAGTAGTTTAGAATTTTTTCTATTTTAACCCTTTTTTTCGTTTCTTTTTTTTTGCAGTTCTTCTTATGCCACTAATCTTCACCTTTTTGTTGTTGTTTGTTTATGGACTAGGCTTACCTCAACAAGGGATCCTTGGATCTCGTCTTGTAATGCCAGCCACTGGAGTAAGGCCACCAATGCAAACTGTCCCTCTGCAGCCTGATGGTGCAGCACGGTCAATGCAACAAAAGTCAAGAGTACCTGGATTGGATAATCGCCTAGTAAACCAACTCAGCAAGGATGAGCAGAAAACAGTGAACTCAAGTTACCAGGAGGCAACAGATGCTGGGAAAAAGGTATTTTTGTTAACTCTTTTTTTTAGTTGCTTATTTTAAGTTTGATATATGCGATCAATAATTCTTGATATTTGCAACTTTAGCTTCATCTGTACGCCTATAGCCTACAATTTTATCTATTAATGTTAATGTTTTTATAGTTTGTTTACATAGCATCCAATAGGACTAATACTAGGATAACAATGCTAGTGGACATTGATCACTTAAATATGTTATGATAGCCAAAACCTAGATGTTTATTTATCCACTAGTACATGTTGTGGTACCCACCTACTCTGATACCACTTGTTGAAAATTTTTTAATGCAGAATACAGATTTCCGTGACCAAGATCACGATGTCGTTGATGTTGCAAGAGAAGGAAGAAGAGAAAATAAAATAGAAAATATAATTAATAGGGCATGCAAGGTTTTATCATGGAAAAAATTACAAAGGAGATCTTACACTCTTATCCTGTACAAAAACTCAACAAGAAATCTAAAAATCTCTCACAAGCTCTCAAATCTCAAGAAAACCCTCTAGTCCCTATATGCTTTCTCTACTGCTGTCACACCCTCTTTGTCTACGTCTCCTTTTTATAGACCCTAGGGCCATATACTAGTTTTTCTATTGAAGAGCACTTTGACAGAACTCTAGAAGTTCAAACTGCATCAAAATTGGACTTCAAAACCTTGTCCTAGTGTTATTTGACTCTTGGAAGTCTTCCGGCCATCAGATCTCCATCAAGCATGCCAAATCAGTGTGCATCATGCTTGGATCACACCTCAATCGAGTCAGAACCCCCTTGGCTGTCGGATCTCATCCAGGAACGCGCTGGACCGTCGGATCGTGCACAATGCCATCCCCTTTCCTGTGAGCTATGAGAAACACCTCCGTGGACCGCATGAAATGCGGTCCACGGGGCTGAGCACGTGCAGAGCACACCTGGGCATCCGCATGCTGGGCTGCACGCCTACGCGTGCCTGGGCCTGCTGTGGACATGGTCTGGGTCTTCTGCGGGGTTTATGGATTAGATGGGCTTCTTTCGGGCCAAATTGAGGCTCCAAACCCAGCACAAGTTATAGTTAACTTGTTATGTAACTGCCCCCAAAATTGTATAAGATCTCTCATCTGTGCTTTAACATTTTTTCTTAAAAATGATCCTTGAGTTGTGAAGCGAGAATAATGCTTGCATGGTTGTCCTAGTCTACTGATGATATCAGGGACCTAATTGTTCTGTTAAAGGTACTTTGTTCACTTACCATCCTTAGGAATTATATAAAATATTAGAAACTTCAATTTCATTTACTCCTTATTTCCTCATCTTCTGTGCCTTCTCACAAGCTTAGAATAAAAGCAAATTGCATGATTCATTGCTATCATTTTGTTCTGTTTATTTTTTTGCCAAAACCAAAAATTGCGCTATCCAATTCTTTTTAGATCTACCTTGAAATTCTGTAGTCAGAAAATATAAAAGTGAAAACTTCTTCATGGGTTTATTGCATTTTGAAATATCATGAAGGGTGCGAAAATACTTCATTCATGAATTCATATGCATATCACAACTTTCTTGGATGCCTCTTTTTCTTCCCCTTGCTATATCTTCTTTGGAGAAAGTCCATTTTTTGGCTTCAATGTTTTTTTTTTTGGGTAATAAGTATGTAGGTTTAAAGACAGATTTTCTAGATTTACCTTTGCTCTAAGTGTTTTGCACGCATGACCTCATGCCATTTGACAAATGATTTCTTGATGTGTATAAAACATGCATAAGTACGCTAATGCATTCACACAAGAAATTTTATTATTGTTGTATATGAATGTCTGGTGGGTTGGTGGATGTGTGCTAAAATGATCATTCCAGAAACTGTCAAGATGCCCCAATTTTTACAACCTCCATTATTACCTTTTCTTTTGAAGTATCCATCTCTTAAAGCTTTTAACAATTTAGATATTGTACCTGATAACTGATTTCTTGTCTCTTTTCGCTGCTTTGCATGTTTTGATGAACTGTGAATTCTTATTTTATTTATGAAATAATCTGCATGGTAACTTATTCTGTTGCTGGTTCTTCTTTTTTCCCTTTTTATTCTTTTAGTTTCTGTCATCATCTAGTTATGAGCATATTGTCCTTGGAAGATAGAATGTACTAATTATTTTCTTGTATGAAAGGTTCACGAATCAGACAAGCAGATCCTAGATTCTAAAGAAAAGATTGAATTTTACCGCACCAAGATGCAAGAACTCGTAAGTCCCCTGCTTTTTTCTTATATAAGTTTCAAACAATGGAACTGTTCTACATGAATGAGTCCAAACAACTAACTTATACTCCTTTTCTCATTTCATCTCTTGAAATTTTGAAACAACCTGATTTTGATGGCTATGTCTTAATGGTAGCTAATATCTCTGTTTCCTTTCACTTTTTGGCTTAGTGTATAAGTAAACAGCCTTGTTGAGTCTGAGTAGTTGGAAGTACATATATACTTCATCTACACATATAATTTCCTTTTAAATCAACTCTCAGAGAGGCAATGAAATGTGCCTTCCATGCCATTTTACATGATTTCAACTTCTACCAATAAAATGTGGAAAATTATTTAATAGGGGGCAAAAGCACTTTTTAATGCTCAAGGTCTTTCAACAAAATTTTCACAATCTAATATATTTACTGAATCTGGAGAGATGCAAATCTAAAATAGTAAATCTGGTGCATTTTTATGGATTGATTTCTGAAATATCTCACATAGTGAAGCATTAAGAAGATTAACAATGGTATAACCATTACAAGTTTAGAGGGTGTGTTCTAAATGTGGATCTAATTTGATAAAAGGGGTCCTTGTGTTATACTTCATCAAGAATGTCAGAGGATGAATTGTATATTTAGAAGGATCTTTCAAAAGAAACACATACTTAAGGTTGGAGTTGGAGTGCTTTATTATCACTTGGTAGGTTATACATTTTACTGGGAAGGAACTGCTCATGAAGTGACTCTCTAAAATAGATTATGATGTGGAAAAATTAACATATGTTGGTGTATATATATCTGAAAGTGTCTTTTTTTTTTTTAATGAATCTAAGCCTTAAGGCAATGGGATCTTCTTTGTAGGGTAATGGGATCTTCTTTGTAGGGTGTAATCAAGCCAAGCTTGATTGAGCCTAATCACTGGCTATCATCACCTAGGTGGTGAACCACTCTTTATGCGTGACAATACTAGATGCCAAAAAAGTGTATCCTCAATGAAATTGGCAGCCATTTTTTGAAAAAATTCTAATGCTAAGAGCTTAGTAAATTTTTGAATTTGAAATGCCTTGATTAGAAAGGTCAGGTATAACCATGAAATGATAAATATTAATTTGATAAATATTGTTTAGTGAATAAAATTCCAACATCATTAAGTGGATAATTTAATATAACACATTTAGTTGCCTTCTTGTTCTGCACCCTTTTTGTTTGATGGTTGTGTTTCTAATAATGCAATTCTCCTTTTTGTGATTAAGGTTCTTTACAAAAGCAGGTGTGATAACAGACTGAATGAGATCACTGAAAGGGCATCTGCTGATAGGCGTGAGGTACTATACTATCAAAAAAAAAAGAAAAAGAAAGATTCTGCATTTGTGGCTCTACATGACTTATGTTGCTGCTATTTTGTATGTGGATTGTTTTGTAATCTTGCTGTTGTAGTAGTTCATTATATATATATATATATATATATGATATTGTCAGAAGTTGTTGCCTTCTTTTCTTTTCTTTTTTTTTTGTTTTATAATGTTTCTTCATCAATGGTTAGCTTCTAGAAATCCTTGCTATGGAACTCTAATTTTTTCTCTTGTCCTATGCAATCTAGTTTGATACATCTTGATGCTTTGTACAACTTATGTTGAAGCACCCAAATCATTCTCATTTACACAATGTTTCAGTTGTTTTTGGTACCGCACTATGAAGTTTATAAACATTTTGACTGGTATCCCAATATTCTCCATGCTCGAGGTGGTCATATCTTGTTTTGCATTGTTTGATTTTGAAACAACAGCTTGCTTCGAGCAAGTCACTCTACATTTTTTTTAATGTAAGCTGCTAAGAAAAGGATCTAGAGTGCCTTGGCCACTATTTGGATAGAAGAAATATGTATTTTTTTGAAGCATGGAATGTATATGAAAGAAAAGAATAAGATATAGGGCCATGAATCTTTGTCATGGTATTGATAATGAAAAAGTCATGACAGGTCTTCAATAAATTGGCCATATCTTCCTCATCTGACTTCTTTCAGGGTGATTCAATATATGTTTGAAAACTAACTTGATGATGAACATGTTGAAAATGATCTTATATGAAGGGGTTTTTTTTTATTGTTTTTTGTTTTCTGTTGTTGGAAAGCTTTCTTTTGGATTGACATGCACGAGGCTGCCTTTCGCAAAACTTTAGCTTATTGGATACCTTGAAGTCAGATGCCACTTTTGGTACCTTTTGAGCTTTAGTGGTCATCCGTCACATGTTACGTGTATGAGATCCCTATACAGACATTTGGGCCCACTTTGTTTGTAGTTTTACATATGATTTGGACATATGGCGAGTAGATTGCCCATCACTTGCATCAATAGGTTATCTATCTGCAAAGCTAGATCATTTTAGGTTCATCAATCTTTGTATTTATATGTATAATATGGTTGCTAACATCCTTGCCTGTCATTTTTTTTTTTTCTATTGCTATTCAAAATCATATGGCTTGAGTTCAGAGCCTTTGTTCCTAGTAGCAAGTCCAAAGAATCACAAATGATGTTATGTTAGCATAGGAAGCTACTTGTTCCTTGTCAAGGCCAGTTATGGTTGGAAGATTAACTATCATCAAGGATTAGGGGAAAATTTATAATAGGGTGCATTGGGGTTTCTAGAGGTAGTCTTGAGGAAGGATGTCTTTGCATTGACGGTTCGTTTGGTTGGGGTATTTCAGATTATCCCATAATCTGACGATTCTTGGAAATCATTTATCTGCAAAAATGATTGTGGAGAAAAATAATTTTTACCCTATTTGGTTGCCAGAAAAATTTCTCTAGAAAATGATATTGTGAAAAGATTACTACGTTTGGTTGGAGGTAATTCTATATAGGAATATGATAAATTTACTAATATGCTCATCAACAAAAAATAATTTTTTAATATCAAGATACCATTATCATTTTCAATAAATTTTTATATAATGACTATAATTACATGATCCTTTGTATAATGCCATTTATATTTTTATTGTTTTGCAAAAGCTCTTTATTAAATGAATTTGGAAAGACATTAAAACAAATTCAATGATCATAAATATACTTTATTGAGGATATTTTTGTCAAGTATGGATTACCATTACTCGGAAATTTACCAAATGCCAACCCCTTGTAGTATATGTTTTACCTTCTCTCTTCAAAAAATAAACATGGGATCCATCAGTTTTTTTTACCTTCTCTCTCTTCCACTTTTTATATCAAACATGGTAATTTGATATGGGATTTATTTTCCCATGCCATATTATCCCCAACCAATAGGACCTTGAGTGTATTCTTCGGACTCTTGGTTGAATCAAAATGTTTCATCCTTGGTACTTATAAAAGAAACTGCCATCAATAAATTTCCACCTAGATGCACTTCCCCCCTTTCTATTTTTGTCATCTGTGCCGATGTCCTCTCTTGAGCCATAAACTAGAGTCTTCTCTTGTGTTTTCATGGGTAGTAGGGATATGAGATTTTGAGTTTTTAACCACTCACAATTCACACTTTGTTGACTCGCCTAGGCTAGTTTAGGTGAAAACAGAATTATTAAAGAGATTATTTGTAAGCATTGCAGCAGCTCTAGCCAAAGAATAAGTTAGATTAGATGTGCAACAAGTGTCACTTCCATATGTTGCAACCATAGATGGAATCTTCAATCAGGAAGAGTTTAATGCAAGGTTTGTTAAACTAGTATCATGACCTGTATTAGTCAACTACTGGTCTGGGATGGGTCCATACTGTGCCATGTTGGAACGTGCTGTAAGAGGGAGCGAGAAGGAGAGGGAGAGGAAGGAGAGGGGGAGAGAGAGAGAGGGAAGAGGAAAGGTAGAGGTGAAGCCACCATGGTTCTACCATTGCTAGTGGAGGCAAAGGGGGTTGATGAGAGAAGGGGAGGGAGAGAGAGAAGAAGAGGAAGAGAGGGAGTGATGGGTGAAACATGTGATTCAGGAGGTGGGGAGGCTTGGCTCGGCCACCGATTGAGTGGTAGAGCCAAGGTCTCGCCGAAAGGGGGAGAGAGAGGGAGGGGTGAAGAGAGGCTTACCTGGGATGATCATTGGTCACATCAATTGATGAGGGCAAAACAAGCACAAGCAAATGGGAGAGACCTCGAACAAACCCACAAATTACGCCACCTCAAATAAACCTAAGAATCGAACGACCTCGAAAGAACCCATGAATTGAATGACCTCGAATAAACCCAAAGCCCCATCTCGAATATGTAGGCTGAACCGTGGTGCTAACTGACTGGTTCTCTTTTGTATGCTTTGAACCTGCTGGTTCAGTTTGTTTCAGCAATTCTTGGTTTAATGGGAATTATTTCAATTAAATTTGAAGCACCTGATTTTGATATTCTAGAACATGCTTTAACTCCTATTTTTTTGAGACTATAGCAGCCACTTTCATATATTGAATCTAATAGGATCCTCTGTTCATGTTATGGGTAAATTGAACTTATATGAGGTTGCTGAGCTTGATGAGATGCAAGTTCGCAGATTATCTGCCAGGGTTAATGGCTCCACTAATAACTGCACCAGGATGGATCTTTCTTATTTACTTCTTGATGAGGGTCTAGGTGGTTTATTATCCCAAGGAATATATGTGAGACCTGCTTTCTTTTACTTGTTCTTGCTGGAGTGCAGCTAAATTAAAGAGTTGTGGAATGAAGTCATGGAGGTTTATTGCTTTTCTTCTATGAGATTTAGAATTATTATGGAAAATAACTGCTTCACTGATAAAACTAAAAGTTGCATCTAGTTTATTAAACATGTAAAATGAGCTAATCATTTAGTTTTCCTGACATTTATACATCTTATAAAAGTGAATGGTTCATTGCTTTCAGCACTAGCTTCCCCATTTTAGACCTTGTCCTGATGTTCCTGGTTTGCATCTTTTAGTGAAAGCTTGATGGTACATTAGATGGTCTTGCATCTTATATTACCACTGGAGGTAGTATTAATGAAGTTAGAAGTTTTTAATGTTGTGCTTCGTGCTTGCTATATACTTTAATATAAACTTCATTTTCTTTAATGGCCATGGTTCTTGTCGTCATTTTTTTAAAATGATATCTGGCTTGTTATCAGTTTTGTGCATCCAGTTATCAATCTATGTTTAAAATGTGTGTAATGGTTGTTCTTTTCCTCTGGAAGTGTGACTGAATGGTGTTTGGTGTCAGGTTGAGTCACTGGCAATAAAATATGAAGAGAAGTACAAGCAAGTTGGAGAATTAGCTTCAAAACTGGCAGTGGAGCAGGCTACATTTCGTGATATTCAGGTAATTGCAGCATGATAACTTAGAAAAGGTCCTACAAAAGTTATCCTTTTTCATATCTTTGAGCTTCTTTTATAGAACTGCTTCAACTAGTTTCCAAATATCTGTTAGACTAAACTTAGCTGATTCATTCGTAGGAGAGAAAACTGGAACTATATAATGCATTAGTTAAAATGGAACAAGGTGGAAGTGCTGATGGTCTGCTTCAGGTAAACTTTATTTTTGCTGGATTTAATCTTTCCTTTTTTGATAATTTTCACTCATCTTCAGTACTTTATCTGCAGGTTCGTGCTGATCGAATACAATCTGATCTTGAGGGGCTAGAAAAAGCTTTGACTGAACGTTGCAAGCAACATGGATTGCATGTTAAGCCAGCTACATCTATTGAGCTTCCCTTTGGTAGTGTTGATTTCTGCCACATAATTTGTTCTTAGTGCAAATTAAATCTTGATTTGATTTTGTCTAATGGTTGTATAATGAGTTTAAAGTTTTCAGAAGTGTTAATAGTTTTTGATTTGTTTCTAAGAGTAGTCAGTTTGGTTCCTTTAGTTGTTTATAAATTATGACCTTCAAGTTAATCTGTCCAAACTGTCACAGAGTTAGGACCTTTATTTTTCGAGAAGTCAAGGTTTGATAATATGTTAGCACAAGTTTAAATGTATATTTCTTTTAGCAGGATGTATGCTTCATTTGCAATTATTTAAATGGTTCCTTGTTGCACTCCACTCTAGTGGGAATAACATCAATAGACAAATAAACAAATAGGTTGGACTGTTTTACTGCAGGAATATATTTTTGTTTCAGCACATTTTATGAGAAACTGGGAAATTGTTAGACACATTGTAGGTTAGGAGAGGTATCTAAATAAAAGACATCGTGATAAAAATAGGCAGATTATAACATATATCTTGTCATAGAAAATGCAAACCTCATATAACATTCTGAATCTGTGATATGGGGGTCAGAATTCAAATTCACAATTATGCCACATGCATGCAACGCAATCATACCATGTGTTAAACACTGTAGGGTTTAGTTGGTCTAGTGTGGATTAGAAAGGTTCACGATCTTGGGACAGGACTCGGTACCATGTTGATACAATGACAGTGTCCGAGTATGGGGATCAGTTCAGTATATTGAGACTTGGTATACCTCCCCTTCTCCATACCGAGTCTTAGTTTGGTATTGGTATGGTATGATATGCTTGGTATGGTGCGGTACACACTTGTATTGTGAACCTTGGATTAGATAGTTTTCTGAAGCATTTCCTGATCTTGATTTATATTTGGAGTTATCACTTTATTGCTTTACGTTGTTTTCTTCCAATAAGTTAAATATCTTTTATGTCAAAGCTGTTAATTCTTGCAATGGCAATGGTTGATGATGGCCAATAAGACAATGCCACCAGAAGTTTGAAATATTGCATTCTCTTAACAGGCTATACACTCCATTTCAGTTACATCTTGGTTCCTTGTTATGTTCCATGGTTGTTGAGCCACAAGAGCAACACAATGAGAGAAGGAAAGGTTTGACTTGTTTTGCCGTTGGAATAAGTCTTGTTTAACAAAATCCATGAGCAATTTTAAGTTATTGGAAATATAATAGATCAGGAGGGATTTCTGTTAAAAAAAAACCTCAATAATGTAATATCTGGATGAGGTGCTTTTACATGATTACGTTTATAACAATTAATGGTTGACAAAAAAGTTCCACTGAAATTAGTCCCAATGTAGCCTGTCCTTCCCATATGTTGGCAGCAAATTTTGAGCTTAAGATGCAGAACACTCTGTTTTATCTAATCATATTATTTTTGGTGTTTTTATGATCTACTCTATTTTATTTTCTTTTTATTTTTTCATTAATGTTTTCTTATTTGTTTATCCAGTCTTTTTTGATGAATAGCTCCTTTTTTTTTTTCTCTTTTCAAAGGTTGGCAACCTGGCACACAAGAGGGGGCAGCTGATTGGGATGAAGACTGGGACAAATTTGAAGATGAAGGTATACTTCTTTGCCTCTTGAGTATACAACTTTGGGTGAACTTTTCTTTTCTTTTTTTTTTTTTTAAAAAAAAGAAAAAGATGTTCCAGTTTGTAAGTTTGCTCAAAGTTGCTTATGATGTGACACTTGTGGAGGGCCAAAAAATCAGTAGTTGTAATACTTCCATCTTCCATCTGAACTTGTTTTCCTAGGAAGAAAAGTTGAATATGCATGTAGTTATTTAAATTATTTTTTGTATGATGAGCCATTTGGGTTGTGCAATGCATGTAAATGATTCAATAAAGAGATATAGGCAGTTCACCAAAGGGTGAATTTTTAGTGGCTTTGGTAAAGGCATATTGCCTAGGTACCTATCACTTTCATGAATCTCATGTAGGTAAGGATTAAACTATCATACCAAGGTCCATAACACCAGAACTGACTCCTGTGCCGGTAGGCTAGCTGTACGGCACGGTATGTGCTGTGTTCCAGGGTGCACTGATTTTTTGTTTTTATTTTTTTTTGGGGGGTGGGTGGGGGAGAGAGAGAGAGAGAAAAGAGAGATGCTAGTGGAGTGCAAAAGAGACCGAGGGAGGGAGGGAGTGAGGGCTTTCGATTCCCTTTCTCCTCCATATTGCTGAAGGGCCCTTTTATATTTTGTTTGAATTTTTTAAAGTGAAGTCGGCAGCCAATGCTGACTTATTATTTTTTTTTTAGTCCTTTTGCATGATCTTTGCCCATGTTTTGTTTGTTCTTTTTGTAATGTGATTTTAGATCTCTTGTTTTCAACTTTTAACTCTACATGTATCATTATATTTTCTGTCTAAGCTTGTTGTTGCATCCCTGCAAGTTTCTGTTTTACTGGCCTCTCACATCTTGACTTTTTCACATTTGTTTCTTTGAAATGTTGATGTTTTTATTTTTTGAAATTGTTAATAATTTATATTCAAGTTTGCTGGTGCTTGTCATGTATGTGCCTGAGATTTGTGGGTACAGTGAATTAGAATTTTTTAAGCCTAGTGCATTTGGCAAGAATATATGATGAAACTTAAAGTGGTCATCTGTTGCCTTATTTACACTTCCAGGATTCGCCATTGCGAAGGATCTCGGTGTAGAAGTAGAAAATTTGGTTTCTGCTTCAAATCCCAAGTCTCCCACAGTTTGGAGTGATAAGGCTTCTACGGACGAGTTTTCTCCTGTTGCATCATCTTCTAATGTTAATGGCAAGAACAAGAAGCCTTTTAGTACTAGTGAACAGATAACTGAGAGTGGATCAGCCTGTGACCACAGTGAGGAAGGATTAACAAGAAGTCCCAGCAGTCCTGGAAGTACTTTTGAAAGCCCATTTCGCTCTGCACAGTTTGATGTGCTTGATAGTTCTCCTCACACTAAAGAAAGTCACAGGTACAAGTATTTTGTTTTTGTTTTATGATACACTTTTAATAAAGTTTAGTTTAAAAGTTTGACCCCGGAACTCATTTAAAGTAAAAAAATCCTGTCCATAATGTGTCTTAGCATCCTATAATGAGATGTCTACTGTTCTGTTGCTTCTATATATGATTTGAAAATTTTTCTACTTTTTTCATAGATCTGCAATTTTAATAATTTTTTGTAGAGCATATTTTTTTCCTGATATATTTACTTATTTGATTTATTCTTTTAAATGTTTTGTTGATGATAGTATATTCACCAATGTTAAGTATCCCTAAATGTATGCTATAAACCTTTGTAATCTGCTAAACTTTTGCATGCTATCCTAGCCTACAATTCTATTGCTACACATTGTTCGCTGACAATGTGTATTCAGGCTACACATTGTTCGCTCACAATGTGTATTCAGTCAGGAGTAGATGTTTGCATCCTTGATTTTCAAATACATTTTTTAAAAAATTTATTGAGAGAAACAACAGAAAAATAAATGTGTTTTCTTTATCAAAAGAAACAACTCAAAATTTATGGTAAAAGTTTCCTTGCATATTATTGCACAATTTCTGATGCTTTGTTGCACATTGATCCTCTTTTGTGCTTTTATGTTTTAGTTTATGACTTTCCAAACACTATCCTGATGATCGTAGTTCTGTAAATTCATAATAATTCTTCCCGAAAAATGTTGGGTGTGCAGCAAAACACTTAGGTTTTGTTTGCTGAGAATGTTAGAATAGAATTCTAGAGAAAAGTCTTCTTTTCCATTGTTTGGCCATGGAAGAAAATTGTGAAATGAAAATGAGGAGAAAGTATGCAGCCAAGATTCTCCAACTGGTCTAAATTTTTTCTCTAGAAGATAGTGAATCAAGATAACTCGCCCTATGTTGACCTCTTCTAATATAGTTCTCTTTCTGCTATATTTTCAATTCAACTAGGGTTGAAATCAAGGTTCGCCATCTCAGCACCGGATTCCATACTGGTAAAATCTTATTTTAGTGTTGGTATGCTGTTCGGTAAGGTATGGCAGTGTCGATATGTCCCAAAACAGCATATTGGTACGAGACCGGTATGGGATGGGACGGCGTTCCATGGTTGAAGTACTTTTCAATTATCTTTACTTTCACATTCTTTTCTATTCCTTAATTGATTGACTTTTCCTTTCTTTTTCTCAACAATCAAATAGGGCTTTATGTGCATGAAATCATATATTTTAAAAATTGTGGCCTTCTTAATGATAAGCTATTTGTTCTCTTAGTATTTAATTCTATTTATGTTACTTGATCATGATAATCTTACTTGCTCATAAATATTTGGCTTCTAGTGATCATGGTGGTGGTGCTGAATCATCTGTATTTGGTGATAAGTTTGCTGATGAGGCCTCGTGGAATTTTGATGATACTGATTCAGTATGGGGTTCTAATGCAATACATTTGAAGGTAAAACTGCTCTTTATCTCTTTGGCAAGCAGTTCTTTTTATTATTTCCTCTCACGTGATGCAGAGTGCTTGTATGTGATTATTGGACACACCTTTGCTATATTTATTTTCTTATGCAGGAGACTGATCATGAGAGGACCACAGAGAACTCTTTCTTTGGCTCTGAAGGTTTTGGTCTAAATCCGATTAAAGTAGATAACCTGAGTACTGTTAGCATATCTGGGAATGAAAAGAAGAGTTTATTCTTTGAGGATTCTGTTCCAAATTCTCCATTTTTCAACTCTGGTTCGTCACCAATGTTTAATGATGGGCGAGAGCATGACTCCTTCAGCAGTTTTAGCAAATTCGATTCCTTTAGGACACATGACAGCGAATTTTATCCTCCAAGTGGGAGCATTACAAAGTTTGACTCCATTAGCAGCAGTAGAGATTTTGGTCGCGGTCGGAAATTCGAATCATTTGATGATGCAGACCCCTTTGGCTCGACTGGACCTTTCAAGTCTTCATGAATGCTTTGTCATAGGTAAGTTCTGGATAATTGGGGTCCTTGCTCGAATATAGTGCACCGAGGAGAGGTTTCTGCTTTGTGCCATGATGAAAAAAAAAAGAAGCTATTTTTGGAGCAAGATGTTCAATGTCCTGTGCTATAAGATCCCTGACATCTTGGCTATATGCTTTGGACTTAATTTTCTTGCATCATCATTCTTTTGTTTTTTTGTATTGTAAGTTGTTATGTCTTAGGTTTTAGGTTTGCCTTGTCTGTGCCTCGGAGTCCTGTTTCAGCTGGCCTGGTTGTTCATGTCATATCATGTATAAGCTAGTATTTGTGACTTGAGCATTGCAGAGTGGTTGTCATTTTTGCTTGAAAATAATTTTCATGGCATACAAGGGACAGATTGAAGCATCAGAAATCTTGTGTTTAGCATCCTGGCTTGCAAGGAAATGCAACAATGATTTTTATCTGTACGGTGATGAAATTGATAAGGTAATTATCTTGGTTTGTCTTGCATTTCTGTTCTGTCCTTGCTCTAAATGTAGGGTCCAAGTAAGTATCCAGTAATTCTTTAATATCTTGGACTTTTGACTAGTTGACAGCCAGATATTAGAAACCTGCTGAATCTAGTGAATGTTTGATATTACAGCAGGTGGAATGTAATTGAAGCTGTAACATTACATCTATAACTCACCATTTCAGCACTATGTACAGCTTTGGCTTTTGATTTTGGTCAACATCCCATTTAGGCTTGTCAGTTTTGATTTTTGGTTGCAACCATCAAGGCTCAGGTGATCAGTAGGATATAGCCTTCGTGGGAGATGGTTATTGTTATGATATGTCGGTTCAGCACAGGTCAATTATCGGTTCAACCATTCATCAAGTTTCTTCTGAATCAGACATTTAAACTGGAGCATTCGTATGAAACTACGTGGATAGACAAAGCGACGAACCTGCTTTCATCATATTGTAGGATCAGTCTTGGTTGAAGATGTTAGCTTCGAAGAGTTTTACCATGATCAATCATTGATCAGTCTTCTATACACCGGTCGAAGAAGGTCGATCCGAAGAAGATTGGTCCGAAGACAATGCTAGCTTCGTTCCATAATCCATTTTGAAGGGAAGATTTTGCTGTAAATGATAGAGGTGTCTTCGTTTTGTCTTCTTCAATACCGGTCCTTCCTGAAGAAGAGGTGAAGAAGAGGTTCAAAAGTAAATTTCTGGTTGATCTCAAATATTTGAACATGGATATGGTGGTTACGATCGATCGCGTGGCAACTATTTTCAATCGTAACCACATCGGGATGGTCACGTAGTCACTAACTTCAATATCAACGATTCCAGAGTGGCCAGAATCAATTGGCAAGCACTTATGGTTATATGTAGGATAAAGTTAATCAACCCTGTCTTAATTATAGGTGGGTGAGTCTAACTATAAACTGGCACTATAATTATAAATACCGGTAAGAGGGGACACTCAAGGTATGCTATGCAAGTCTAGAAAAAGAGAATACTTTCATCATTTTTTCTCCTCAGAAAACTCTCCATTCTGTGGCTGGAACCTATCTTTAATTTAGGCATCGGAGTGTCCCCACCGGAGAAAATCCGATCAGGGATCTATTTTACAGGTATCCAAGGGAGCGAACCGGCAATCCAGTGGCTCCGCCCGGTCGACGAAGGCTCCACGTCAATAGATTGGCACGCTAGGAAGGGGCAGGCTAGAGTGACAGTCTGCAATAGCTCGGAATCACCATCTACTAGTAGTTCCCCTGTTTGAGAAAGGAGAGTGAGAAGAAGCCTTGATGGCGAAAGGAAAAACTCAAAATGCTTCGACGAGTAGGGGCTGTCCTCCCTCTTATAGGAACGACCCCCCGGTGGAGAACAATCTTCCACCTCCCACACTTGTAGTGGGACAACAGCAGTTCAAGGCTCTTCTGAATCGAGATGATGCTCTGACAACCATGGTTCAGAATTTTCAAGATGTAGCTTTCCAGGTCGAGCACCCGCCAACTACCTCCAGACACAGTCATCGATCTCGGGGGAGGGGAGATCAGCATCATGGGTCTACCCAACTTTTCCCCTATTATCGGCTTTCTCCCGAAGGTCGAAGCTCTCGGCACCCAAAGCCGATCGACGCCCTGCGAAGAGGGAAGAGATCTAGATGATCTCTCTCTCCCTCTCCTCCGAAGACTCTACTCTCAAAAGGGATGTACCGAAAGAAGCCCGCCTTGACTACGATGAAAAGCTCAGGGCCCTTGAATCACAGGTTGCGAGGCTTAATGATCAGAAGAAGGACGACGAGTTCGTGGCTTACGATTCGCATCCCTTGTTCACTTGCATCATGGCCGAAATAGTCCCTCGGCCCTCAAATGGAGCCTTATGATGGGACTATCGACTCACTTGATCATCTAGGTAGCTTCAAGGCCCACATGATGATTCAAGGTGCCTGCATTGCCTCGCCTTTTCTGCTACTCTGAAGAAGGCGGCTCAAATGTGGTATTCGAGCATATGTCCAGGTACCATCGATTCTTTTTCTGAGTTGGAAAAACTGTTTGTCTTGCATTTCAGGACTTGCCAGAAGATGCCCCGGAACACGGCACTCTATTCCTTCTTCACCAGAACGAGGGAAAGAGCCTTCGAGATTACATCTCTAGATTCAATTCGGCTACTCTCGAGATCCCCGATCTCAACGAGTACGTAGCCATGTCCGCTCTCAAGAAGGGGCTTTGGTCATCCAGGCTTACCTTCTCCCTAGATAAAAGATTCCCAACAAGCTATGCTGAGCTCCTGTCAAGGGCTTAGAAATATGCTGATACTGAAGAGCAAGTGGCAAATTGATGACTGGCTGAAGGGAAATCTATTCCGAAGAAGAAGAACAACAAGGGGCTGGATCTCCCTGCATCCAACAACAACAACAACAACAAAAACAGCAACTCTACCCGATAACGAAGTCCCAAGCTCAGGGCACCGGGTGGGAGATTCGACTCCTACACCCCCCTCAATCTCTCCAGGGAGAGGATTCTGATGGAGATAGAAAAAGAAAGCTATCTCCAACGGCCACAAAGTTCACAAAGGCCCATCACTAGCCATCCTGAGAGCAGGTCCAAGGATTTTATCAGACTCGCCATCTAGCTAGAATCTCGGTCCGTCTCATCCAACGAATCTATCCCAAGAAATACCTATTGGAACCAAGATATCCGACGACAGGGCAGCCTTGAAAAAATGTAAGAGGAGGTAAGCCATTATAGGCAAATCTGAAACTAGCCTGCGCCATACCATTTTGATATCTTTCATTTATCTTTGAGTTCTTCATTTTGTTTTATCGAACTCTACTAACCTAGGTATCGGAGTGTCCTCCATCCAAGGAATTTTGGTCAAGAGTTTATTTTAAAGGAACCTCTAAGGGTCAATATCTTCTTAAAGGCTAATGACTTCTTAATGGCCAATGACTTTTTAATGGCTGATATCTTCTTGAAGGTCGGTGTCCTCTTAAAGGCCAATCGCTTCTCAATGATCGATGTCTTTTCAATGACCGATATCTTCTTTATGGCTGATGTCTTCTTAAATGACCTATATTTTTTTAATGGCCGAAGTCTTCTTAATGGCCGAAGTCTTTTTAATAGCCGATGCCTTTTTAATGGCCGATGTCTTGTTAAAGGCCGATCAACAAGAAGTGCAATGCCGATCAACATCTAAAAGGCGTAGGGCGCACTGAAGCCCAAGGAAAGGCCCACTGAAGCCTATCTTATCAGGACTCACTGAAGTCCAAGGAAAGGCCCATGGAAGCCTATCTTATCGGGGCCCACTGAAGTTCAAAGAAAGGCCCACTGAAGCCTATCTTATCAAGGCCCATGAAGGCCCAAGGCCCACAAAGGCTCGCTGAAGCCCTTAAAATTTAAAAGGTGGGCATGACCAGCCTATCTTATTATCATCAAAGGCACAGGGATGGCCTACGTGGTCTACCCTACAGTAAATTTGATGAAGTACCGAGGTGGGCTTAACTAGCCTGTCTTAATCTCTAAAGGCACAGGGATGGCCTAAGTGGCCTACCCTATAGTAAATCCGACGACGTGCCAAGGTGGGCCTGACCAACCTACCTTACTATCAAACAAAAAGCACAAAGGCATACCTAATCGGCTAATCGACAAAGTGCAAAGGCTATTATTTATTACTTCCTTCGCTGAAAAAGGAATCAAAACTGAAGCAGTTCACTGGCAATTTTTTTTTCGAGCTTGGGAGTTGGGGGCAACTGTTGTGATATGTCAGTTCAGCACAGGCCAATTATCGGTTCAACCGCTTGCCAAGTTCCTTCTGAATCAGACATCTAAACCGGAGCATCCATAGAAAACTATGTGGATAGACAAAGCGATGACCCTGCCTTCGTCACATGGTAGGGTCAGTCTTCGGCCTTGGCCGAAGATGTTAGTCCCGAAGAGTTCTACCATAACCAACCATTGACCAGTCTCCTGCACACTTGCCGAAGAAAGCTGATCCGAAGAAGACTGGTTTGAAGATGATGCCAGCTTCGCTCCATAATTCATTTCGAAGGGAAAGACTCCGCCGCAAATGACAGAGGTGTCTTTGGCTTGTCCTAGAGAGGACAAACCGAAGACATTTCGCCAATTCAATGCCGATCCCTCCTGAAGAAGAGGCCCAAAAGCGAATTTCCGGTTGATCTCAAATCTTCGAACGTGGATATGGTGGTTACGATCGACCGCGTGGCCACTACCTCCAATCGCAACCACATCGGGGTGGCCACGTAGCCACTAACTCCAACACCGACGATTCCAAACTGGCAAGAATCAATTGGCAACCACTTATGGTTATACGCGGGGTAAAGTTAATCATTCTCGTCTTAACCATAGGTGGGTGAGCCTAATTATACACTGGCACGGCAATTATAAATACTGATAAGAGGGGACATTCAAGATACGCTACGCAAGCCTGGAAAAGAGAATACTTTTACCATCTTTCATCTTTCTCAGAAAACTCTCCATTCTGTGGCTGGAACATATCTCTAACTTAGGTATCGGAGTGTCCCCCACCGGAGAAAATCCGATCAGAAATTTATTTTGCAGGTATCCAAGAAAGTGAACTGGTAATCCAGCGGCTCTATCTGGCTGACGAAGGTTCCACGCCAACTGTTATCATATTTTTGTTATGAGAGGCTAATGTCTGCAATGGGCCTAGTTCGTACTGCTATGTTATGTGAAATACGCAAAGTGAGCTGGTTGGTTTTTTCTCTGTGGTAATTGGGGCTGCAACTTGGATAGAGTGGGGAGGTTGATGGCAATCCAGTCCTAACCTATCCTGACGTGTAAAACTTTCAGCCGTAGTCTGACCAGGACTCGAGTTTGAATTTATCCAACAATCTCAACAAGGTCCGTTTGCGTCACATCATCATGTTAGTCTGGATTCAATGTCTAAGGGAGGGAAAAGATTTGGGGACCTGTTCGGTTGGGTTAAAATTTCAATATGGAGCGAAAAATGAGTTGGGCTGGAATAGGTCTGATAGGGGATCGTAAGAGATCTGAGTGCACTGCCGTTAGATGCAAATATAGGAATTAAAAAAATATGTATTTTTATTAGGATTAGAGTTTTGTGTGGAGTTTAGTTTTTTTTATTTTTTTTATTTATATACTTATTAGGATTTCTAAATGGACTTTTATTAAGAATTTGCGTCTATAAATATTCACTCATATGTAATTAAGTACTTAAGTTCTACGTTACCGAGATTTGAGAATATTAGTTGCCTTACCAATTTTTTCTCTCTCTTCTTTCTCTATTTCATTACCTCTTCATCTTTCTTTTTCTACTCTCTTTCTTCTTCTGTCCTGCGTCGATAGGTATCGGACCAAATATTGATCCATCACCACTATATTATATTTTTGCCACTTCATCATTGTAGTCCTGGCAATCTCCAGAACCATCTACCCTCGCTAGATCTATTGCCTATTGTCCATTCTCCACCACGACACCGGAAGGAAGGGAAAAAGAAAGCAAAAAAAAAAAAAAAAAAAAAAAAAAAAAAGAAAAAGAAAAAACACAGTCAGAGTCAATCCCCTGCCTTTCCCTATGGTTCTCTTTATTTCGTGAATCCACTGTAAAAAAAATAAACTTTAAATTTCTAGGATCAATCAATATATAGAATCATATATTATATCTAAAAAATAAATATTTTATCTGTATTCATCAAAAATCCAGGTCTTGATCCTTCATTTCGATGCTCATACGAACACCGTAGATAAAGTCCTTCTCTCCGATCTTCCTTAGAAAAGGCGGCTCGCAATGGAAAAAATCACCGTACCACAAAATCACCGTATACATGATATATAAATAGAGAAAGCGGAAAAAATCACCGTACCACAAAATCACCGTATACATGATATATAAATAGAGGAAGCGGAGAGGAGACCTAGCCAATAAAATAGAAATACCCTAATTGACCCTTCCATCACGAGTCAAGTTAGGCTAAGGCCTACACTGTGCCGCCTCAACCACACCAAATCACATGAGGTGCTCGTAACCTAATCAATGATCACATAATAATGGGCTCAACCTACGTCTATCAACATGGACCATAAAATCAACCCGGTTTTAATAAAACAAAATTCCAATTAATGTTAGCCCAAATTAAGGAAATTCTTACATTCTCCCACTTGGACTACATTAATTATAATTTTGAAAATATTTTATTTTAAAAACAGCTCTCGGGTTGAAAACAAAATGTAGCCACTATATGATCCATAGACAGCACCTACAAACGACTCGGTCCAATAGTATGAAGCCAAATCATGGGGCCGTTGTACTACTTAACCGATACAAGACTTATCCATGGTTACAAGCATCATAAACACCATCGACATGAGTCTTGGTGTGGTAGTGTAGCAAGAAAATAGCATCAAGGTGATCAAATAAAATATGCTATTTTTCATTTTCAGTCCTCCAATTTCTCGTCAATATGCTTAGAAACAAAATAAGCAAGAGAAATTGTGATGGCATCAAACAACAAGCTATCCCGTCTCACATACTGAACAATGGTGTCAATGACAAGACAGCACAAAAAATCTGAAACTCGATACCAGGTCTCAGTCAGGTATATAACTATTAGAGATATCTTATAATCAAAATAAATTAAATATATGTACCATCAATCAAGATTTCTCTATCACCACATGCTATATCATAAGCTATAGAAATCTAGCGACTTCAAAAGAAGTCTGTATATCTCCAAACACAATGAGCTCTCATAATTATCAAAATGAGACATACCCATACAACTGTCATTCTCAAGATAAAACACATTCTTGAGATACTATGTTGTACTTTATTCCATATGTGCACATATAAAAATATATAGCAATGCAATCTAACAACTATCATGTCAACAATGTATATAAATACACATGATAGAAAATCAAATGAAACCAAGCTTTATAGTAATAAAGCACAAATATAAAGCCACTCTTACTAACCAAGCACAACAAAAGAATTTAAAATGCCTATATTCATGACACATTTCATAAAAAAAAAAACTTTGGATCTTAATCTTGATTAGGGGATCAACAAATATTGACTTTATATATTGTACAAAATATCTCCCTAACCTCTGACTGATAAAAAATTCTATCTTCACATAGATAGAAAAGATGAAAACTTTTATTATTCCTTTAAAAAACATAGCTGCCTATGATTATAAAAATTATAAGTGGTTTTAAGACATAATCAATAATTATATGATCCAGAACAAAGTTTCATAATGTAACAATATGAATTGTGACTTTACAACATGCCACAAACTTTGCCTGTATATCCAAGAATGCCATTAGATTCTATTTGCAAACCTTTCTATGAAACAAAACCTCCAATCATTTACATTGTCATAAGAAATGACATGTATCTATTCTCTTTTCATATAATTTCTTTACTAGTGCTACATCAACTAGTAATGGAGATACTATAATTAGTTTATATATTTAATATTGCTCTCCCACTGTCCCCTAGTAGGATAAGAGCAATAACTTATTTTCCTTCAATATCATACTTCTAATATATAGAAGCATCCGACATAATGCAAATTAAAATCTACAAAACTGACATAATTTGACTCAATATTCTTTATACCTCTCTATTAAGATAGTAGAATCTGTATTCATTTAAAATTATCTGAATAATAAATAACATATTATTACAAAACTAAGGTTTATTCATTGATGGATTATCAATGATTAAGAGTTGCAGGATAGCTCCAAAAGTTAAAAGAAATTGGGCTTCCTACAAATCTTTAACTCAAAAGGTATTTTGTATAACCTTTAACAAGAATTTTATTCAAAAAGTAGATGGTAATCATTAGGATTATATATTAGAGATATCAAAATAAATTGCATCTACTCATCATACGCACACCATATCTTACAGGGTGCACATTGCCTCTCAATCATATTATTTATACTTAAAAATTTTAGGCATGGTGTATTAAACAACTATCCCATACTTATATTAATATTTAATAATACTATTTATTTACTATATATGGGATTCGAAAATGTAACTGATATACCATATAAATACCCTTATCCTTTTTTCAAAAGTATCAAATTTTTTTTTTTGAAACAGAATAAGAGATAATTTATTAATTATTTCACATATTTGATTTTAAGATCATTAAACAGCACAGCAGGAAAACTAAATATGATGAGTAGCCTATGTATTAGAAATATAAATCTCATAATACTAATTTTAGGTACAATTCTCTCTAGTTTTAAGATATAAACCCTAATACCATCATACCATCCAGACTTTCTTTTATCAGATTCTATATATCTATCATAAATGAGGTCAAAATTAGATTATCATTCTTAAATACAACAATAAGAATGGAATCAATTATATAAATATATTTCAAAATGATTTACTCTTTACCACTTTTATAGGCAGATTTATTTTAGAGTACTCTAATAAGACAACCAAGATGGAAGATCATTACATAATGTAATATCTATAAGACAACCAAGATAGAAGATCATTACATAATGTAATATCTACATTCCATCATACTTAGTGCTAGCACAATTTTAGTTTTCATATCTACATTTTAGTTAGAGTCATCATAATGGGAGCATTAACTCTATTGAATACAAAAATACTAACTGCTAAATAGTCTCAATGCAGATAATCAATAGAAAAATATAACAATATATCTTTGAAAATCTTTATAAGTAATATTTTAATGAGAGCCCTTGGTCCAATGCAATAAAACTTTCTTTAGAAAGAAAATGACCCACATAAGGAATCTCTCTTTAACATATAATGCTTCATAATCCCTTCTAAAAAACTCACAGAATGACCTAGTAAAGCTCAATGAACAGGCCACTTTGGTGGTCACCATCCATTGAAAATCACTAACCTTCCAAAGAGGGATCATCAAGTCATGACCTCTAAGATGGCATAAAATATCAATCAAGCTCATGCTTGATGCAACATACTTGAGGTATAAACAATAAATCAATTAAGACTTTGAATATAATAAGCCATTTTTAATAAATGTACTATATGCATCATCATATAAAACTCTCCTATAGGCAGAGAATGTAATGTACATTTGAGCTACGAAAATGAGGTCAATATAATTTTTGGTAATGTCTCTATTTAGATAAACAAATTCTTTATACCCAATATGTTTCCTTTTCAAAGAAAAAGAAGGTTAACATAATGAGGATACAAGGCATTCGAAAATATGTCCCCTTTGGGCAAATAAATTTTCTAAGCCCAATATACCTCTACCTTTGATATTTTCACCCAGTCAAAATTGAATAATAATAATATTATTAATATAAATGACTGCATAAACAAAAATGGCAGGAATGCTAAATACTAGTCAATGGGCATATGATATACAAGAGTCCATAAATAATATAACATATTCTCCTTTGGGTAGAATATGTAATATGCATAAGTACTCTTCACACGAAGTCACAAGCAAATGAAATACCCTAACAGTCACGAACATATCCCCTTTGGGCAGACAAGTCTATGAAAGCTAGAGCACCATTGCAACACAATGCCCCATGCAACCTTTCTGATTAAAACATACAACAATTCCCTTTGGGCAGGCGGTTGTATGCAATAACCAGAAATCCTCTCATAATGAGAAAATTCAATGGACTGACACAAACAAACCACTTTGATGATAAATATTTATGCCAACACATAAATTATTCATATAGAGAAGATAAATGCCCAATAAACATAAAATGACATATTTTAATGACATGTATGCTACAAAATATCAGTCAAAAATGGGATACTCTACAACATGCACCCTACTGATCATATTATTACATATTAATGCATTCCAACTGCCACATCTATCAATAACACTTATTACATAACTATAAAATACCTTTGGGCTAGAATTATAGTATATAATAAGTGTCACAATCAATTACAATCAATTTTGAATCAATTATAATAGAGACAACAATATACAATTTCAAATAAAAATAAGTCATTTATCCTCATTAACTCAACTATTCAAAATTCATAGAGTGCTCCAAATCCTTTGAGGCTACAGAAAAACACACTCGAACTGTATGATAGTGAGTAGAATTACACAAAAATAATTTTAAATTATTTAAATAATTTATCTGACATAAAATACTCTATCAAAATGTTTTTCAAATTATTATGAATCCAACGGTCCAAAAAACTGCTCAAAACGAATATAAAATGAGCAAGTTACATCAATTTTTATCAAAAGCAATAGTAGAGGACCAAACCGTAAATTTTAAAAATTATTTGGACTCGTATTTAATTTATAGGGTGTTAAGCTTAAAAAACTTATTAATCCCAAAAACTAAAATAGACCCAATCAAATTGAATCCAACAAACTCATCAATTTGGGCTTTACATAATTAATGGTTTGGGTTTCAAATGGGCCAAAATTGATAATCCAGACCCAAAGTCCACTCAAAACTTATCTCTTACAACCCTTTCTATTCGATGATGGATCAACCATCATCAAACGGAGAAAATGAGATAAATATCGACCTCCATGATCTCTGAAAACATTAACAAATAAGAAGATATGCCAGAGATATAGGATATTTCACCTCAATGTTATTCTTAACATATTAAAGATCCTGTGAGCATGACTATGACACCAGGGATGACAAAGGACCAAACATGGCAAATCAATGCCCTTATAAATTGATTATAGCCCTCATGTCAATTAGAAATGCATGTAACCATAAGAAAAATCATTACTTAATATATATATAGAGCCCTCAAAAAGGAAAGAGTCCATCAAGTGATTTAGGCACAAATGGTGCTTTGATTATTCAAATCATCGGGTCTAGCCTCACGCAATGCAAGATCAATGTCAGCAATTTCAAGAGCAAACTCTAGGTCTTGCCTCCATTTCTTATAGTTCGACCCAGTAAGCACCTCAACAACGGCATTATTGTTGTTCATATTAAAAGTAACTGTACAATCAAAATAAGGAATGCAAACATCAATTAACAGACACACTATAAATATATCATATTATAATAACAAATAAGAGCACAAACACAATATCATATATTTTTCTTTGGACAAAACATATAATATGTATTTGAGCTCTTCACATGAAGTCACAAGCTAATCAGATATTCTGGCATTCCTGAACCTATCCCCTTTGGGCAGACAGGCCCAAGGAAGCTAGAGTACCTTAGCAACAAAATGCTCAATGCGATATTTTCTAGTTAAAATACACAACAACCCCCTTTGGACAGGCGGTTGTATGTCATAACCAGAAAATATCCCTTATATGATGAATAATTCGATGGACTGACACAAACAAACCACTTTGGTGATAAATATTTGCGCCAACCCATAAAATTATTCATACAAGGAATAAAAATCTAAGCCAAAATAAAGGATATGATTAAATATATATGTATGTCCAATATGATCAGTCGCAATGGGATACTAATCAACAAGTATCCCCTGATCCATTTCACAATTTTCATTGCATTCCAAAATGTACATCATCAATAAAAACAACCATAAGAATTTGCCCATACCCCTCCAACATTTTATTTTAGACCAAAATATAATTATAAACTTTTCAAGGTCCTAACCATAAGAGGACTTATTTATAATTCTAGAAAATTTAGGTGCCAAAGTGCAAAATACCTTTTGGACCAAAATGTAATTATATAATGTTGGAGGGACTAAACTGTAAAAGGGCTTCTATATAATTCTTGAAAACATTGGGACTTTAATGCAAAATGGATTTTTTTTTAAAAATTTGTTTATTGGATATTGGATTTGAACCCAAAACCCAATACCCTCAAATGCTTTCTTCCCCACGATCAAACCCAACTGGGCTCTTCAAAACACCCAAAACCCCTCCACCGTTCAACCTCACCGGCGCCGCCATCAGCGAAACCACCGCCTAGGCCGGCAAGGAAGGCCCGGTTGCCGGCTTTGGTGGTCACGCCGGAGGGCGGAACGCCTCCGACAGCGTGTGGGACGGCTAAGCCTCTTCCTTAATATATATATTTTTTTAATTTGCTTCGGTTGGATCAGCCATCGGTAGTGATCTTGATCTTAGATCGCCACCGCCAGGGAAGGGAAGCAGAGGGGGGAATTTTCGGTCCCGAAGATCTGCTGGAACGCTGCTGGCGGGGACAGCCCAGGCATGGCAGATCGTGGCCCAGCAGTCACTGCCCTTGGGCGAAACGGCCTTCAAACCCTTTCTTCTCTCTCTTTTTTTTTATTCAATCAGCCACTGGTGAGACAGCGGCTCACCGGTCGTCACCGCCGGCAAGAGGAGGTGGGGGGGGGGGGAGGGTTCCAATTATGAAACGGCCGGATACGAGGCCAGCGGTGACAACCCAGGGATGATCGATCGCACGGTAGCTGCCGCCCTCATCCTCCTTTTTTTTTTTATTATTCAACCGGCCACGGGTGGTTATCAGACCATGGATCGCCACCGAGAAGAAAATAGGAGGGTTGCGGTCATAGGGAACGGCGGGAAACACGACCGTCAGTCACTGCGCAGGACGGTCAACCACACGGTGAGAAACATGGCATGCTAAGATCCGTGACGATCGATGAGAAGGTTTTATCAGATCTAAAATATTTAAACATGATTCTAATCCCAGGCTATGATACCAAATGTGAGAAAAATAATCCCTAAATTCCTAGGATCAATCAATATATAGAATCATATATTAGATCTGAAAAATAAATACTTACCTATATTCGTCAATAATCCAGGTCTTGATCCTTCATCTCGATGCTCACACGAACACCGTAGGCAAAGTCCTTCTTTCCGGTCTTTCTCAGAAAAGGCGGTCTCGATGGAAAAAATCACCGTACCATAAAATCACTGTATACGTGATATATAAATAGAGGAAGCGGAGAGGGGACCTAGCTATAAAATAGAAATACCCTAACTGACCCATCACGAGTTATGTTAGGCTAAGGCCTACACTGTGCCCCCTCAACCACACCAAATCACATGAGGTGTTCCTAGCCCAATCAATGATCACATAATAATAGGCTCAACCTACATCTATCAATATAA
Organism: Areca catechu; assembly: GCA_021397845.1. Lineage (NCBI taxonomy): Eukaryota > Viridiplantae > Streptophyta > Magnoliopsida > Arecales > Arecaceae > Areca > Areca catechu. The sequence continues at coordinate 145,245,520 of CM038049.1, read as the reverse complement.
ACCATAAAATCAACCTGGTTTTAATAAAATAAAATTCTAATTAATATTAGCCCAAATTAAGAAAATTCTTATGTCCACACCATCCGAAGCTCAAAGCCAAGCCTAACCTGTAGTCTAATCAAACTATCTCGGATTTAAGCCTGAATCCCCTGTGACCCCTTTTATCTTGAACCACTCCCATTTCTCTCCTTTTCCATAGAATCTGATCCCTTCGATCCCGCTCCTAGTGGTGTTGATTTTAGATACATGGTCAACTATGCTCCTCCTCTGTTGTCTCTATGCAAGAAATTATATCCTACGCTCAGTATACCAACTTAGTTAGCACTCCAGGCCAATGATATGCCATCATGTGCCCGCTGAATAAAATAATTACAAAAGTTAAAAAAAAGTCCTAACTTGACAAATGGTTGTGATGGGGCAGTTCCGAAGAGTGGAGGCAACATTTTTGCAAATGGCAGAGGTTGAGATGCCGTGGCTCCATTAGCACGTAGTTGCATATCATAGATTGTTCAATTGTTTAATGCATGCTTTCTTTATATATCTCGCTTTATATTTTGGAATGCAGTGGCATATATTTTTGAGTTCCTAAAATCGACGCTGCCTTCCTTTATGATGATCACAATACCCTTCTATTGTAGATATGCACTGTATCCTTTTTGCTATAATTTCTGTTACAGGATAGATGATCCATTATAAGTAAAAAGTATTTGATCGAGAGCTGATTATGTATTCCAGACATAAAATGCTAAATGATCAGGAGCTGATCATTTATTTCAGACACACGATGCTAGATAGCCATAACCAATCATTTATCTCAAGCACAAATTGCTCAACTATCTAACTCATCAGACAGGTAATGATTACTGGCTAAACTCATTAGATAGGTTCCGACTACTTACCTAAACCAAATACAAAGCTCTATAGTTTCATTTAACATGAAGCCTATACCTTAAATTATTAGAGCCATTACAATAAGGTTGGTAAAGTGGTTATCAAGAAGTATAACATATCACTTAAAAAATTACTTCACAAACTGACCTCTTAATGACTTAACCGACTTAACCACTTTCTTAATAGCATAGCCACCTTACAAACGGTTACAATTGTTTAATTAACTTGGATCTCTACTTCTATAAATAAGAGATCGAAAAAATCTCCAAGGGATAACTTTTTGAACACTCACTCTCTCTCCATTTTTTTTTTACTATTCTCCCTCTCAAAGTTGACTTAAACATCAGAGTTCCCTATTGGAGAAATCCTATCAATTTCTCTAATAATGAAGAGTTTTTGCAGGTTAAGAAAGAGATCGGACATACTTCCAAAGTCATTGGCTAGTTACTTGAAGATCCTCAAGAGCTCAAACCCACTCCAGCATAACTTACTTAATCGGCTTGGAGAGGTGTACAAGAAATTGGTACTAGGAAAGGACCTTGTGTTAAAATCTTTCAAGAAAATACCGAGAGGGATACCTCCACTTAATTGTGCTACTCAACCACGATCCACTCAAAATGCGCATAGTATAGTAGAAGTTGAGGTAAGGAATCCTGAACCCACTTCTGTTACTGATCCAAGAATAGATGCTTTGATATAGTAGGTCTAATTGCTGACAAGTACTATCTATCATCTCCAACAATCCACTACCCGTCCTCTTGCTCTGCTAGTCAAATCATTGTAGCAACCTCCCTATAAGGATGAGGAGATTTGACGATCAATTCCTCCTCAAGAAGGAAGATATCACCACCATTATACTCTAGAGGACTCCTAAATGGACTTAACTCCATTGCATCCTTCGAATCATCTCTCTCAGTCAGGGGATGATCTTGAAAAGAAGGTTAGGGAGTTGGAGGCTAAACTTGGAGAGATTTGCATGGGAGTCACCACTGGAGCAACACTTATGACTTCAACACCCTCTTTCCTTTCTTTGAAAAAATTATGAATGAGCTAATTTCTCATCAGTTCAAAATACCATCGGTTGATCCATATGATGGCTCTACTTCCTGTCGATAACTTGGAGGGATACTGTCCTCATGAGGCTTCAAGGTGCATCTGATGCCTTACTATGTTTGGCCTTTTCAGCAATTTTGAAGAAAGCTGCCAATATGTGATTCTCAAGCCTGCCACCCAAATCCATCCACTCTTTTTAATAGTTGGGCCATCAAATGGCAACCCATTTTAGTATCCATTGACGACTTTCCAAGAACAACGACAATCTCTTCTCCCTCAAGCAAGAAAAAGAGTGACACTTCAAAGCTATGTGGCATGCTTCAATGTAACTATGTGATGGAGGACAAGGCTAGGAGGATCGTTGGAGAGCTGAGAAGTCTCCTAGGATTAGGGTCAAGAAGGGGATAACTAGGGCCTCACACCCTGCAATGTTCCGAAGAACAAAGGAAAACTAGAGCCTCACGTCCCTCGATGCTCGAAAGCGAAGGAATAGAGTCTCACACCCCTCGATGCTCGAAAGCGAAGGCATAGGATCTCACATCCCTCAACGCTCGGAAGCAAGGGCATAGGGTCTCACACCCCTCGATGCCCGAAGGCGAAGGCAAGACGGGCCTCACACCCTTTCTATGCGGGGTAAATGAAAAGAATAACTCTTTTCTAAACACTCATCTTCATTCACCCATTTTCAAATACAAGAGGGGATGCTTTTATATAGGCTTACAAAACTTAGGACTCAAGTAAGGGTATACATAGAATTTTCTAGGAATCCTAACCCTTTCAAACTAATCAATACATCCAGATTAAAAAAATTAAAATAAATATAATTCGAATGCATCAAGATCTGCACCGAAAAAGGTTCGTATCAGGATCCATGTTGAGTTGCTCTAAAATCTATGCAGGCCTGATAACTATACAGAAAACGTCATGCTCTGAGAAGCGTGCAACTTTGAGATCCGTGCAAAGCTATTTCTGCATCTGGATGAGCTCATCGATAAGCTTCTTGGAGTAGACAATGCCAGAGGATCGAGCGGAATGGGGGCGGAGGACGCGAAGGCCACGGATAGAATAGCGGGGGCAAGGTCAAAATTGATGTAACAGTGGTCAAAGAGGAAAGAGTATGCCGCGGTGACAAGGGCGCGGTGCTCGTCGTGGACAAGGGCAAGGTGCTCGGTGTGGATGGACTCTATGGCGTGAGACTCGGAGACCCAGGTAGAGGGGTTGGAGTGCCACGGTGCGAGGATGTGGTTTCGGACGATGATGTAGTTGGCCTGGGCCGCACCACCAAGGGCCGGGATGACATTGGCCTCGATCTCCTCCTCAATGAGTGAGTCGATAGGGAAGCGGATGGAGATGGCGATGAGGGCCTCGACATCGAGCTCGCGAGCGAGGTGGAGTGCAGATGGGCCGGCGGCTCTCGAGGGATAGCCGCGAGGGTGTGGGGCCGGGGGTATGTCGTTGATCTACCATTTAAGTGCCGATTGTGAGGATTTGGAGGAGACGGTTAGTCAGACTCGGAGGCGATGCGGGCAACGGCGGAGGCGTGGACCACGGAGATCGAGCGGCAAAATGTATCTCCGGTGGCTATGGAGATGGTGGGGGGGGAAAGATCCGGTGGCCTTGTCATCGGCAGCGTGGTGGAGGATGAAGGGATGGTAGATTTGGGCGACGGATGGAGGAAGAAGATGATAGGGATAACTTAGGGATAAGTCAGGGATAAGTATGGAATAAAATGGGAAAAGTGGTGATAGGTGGAATAGCTAGAATAAAAAATACAAAATAAAATAAAAAAATATAGAAAAGAAAAAGAAAAACCCGGATGGGTTTTGATATCCTCATCACTATGCTAGAGCACAAAGACCTTAACGAGTCCATCGCAATGTTAGCCTTGAAGCGAGAACTCCAAAATTATCGCTTGAGTTTGTCCTTAGACAAGAATTTTTTATGAAGTTATGCTGAGCTCCTTAAGCATGCAAGAAAGTACATTCAAGCCGATAAAGATTTGTTCCTCCTCTGGAAGGAGGAAGGAAAAAAAGGAAGTTGAAAGAAGTGACCTTGCAAGGAAGAAACTCATGCCTAGTTAGGAGCATATAGACTCGCAAAGAATCCAAAACCAAACCATCCTGCCTATCAGTTTGACAACTACATCCCCTTGGCTGCCTCTTGATCTTAGATGCTGATAGAGAGCAAGAACAAGGACTTCTTCCACCAACCACTGCCTATGAGAGGTCCATCAGAAAAAAGAGACAAAAACAAGTACTGCCGATATTATAGAGACCATGGACATAATATAGAGGACTATCGACAATTGAAACAAGAGATCGAAAATTTGATCTGGAGGGGTTACCTTAGCAAATATATCAAGATCCAAAAGAAAGAAAAGGCTCCTCTAGCACATCCCAAGCATAGAGCAAAGTTGGACAACTTGCTGACTAAGGGGATGGTCAGTACAATCTCAGGCCTCTCCCATGACTGGGGGCAAGAAGGCAAGATTTTAGGCGGAGTCGACTACTTCTTAGAGCAGAAACATTATTACTTTTTTCAATGAGGATGTAAAAGAGGTCCAAATCCTATATAATGATGCAGTCATTGTCTCTATGATAGTGGTTAAACATAATGTAAAAAAAAAAATTAGTTGATAATAGAAGCTCTAGCAATATCTTATTCTACGATGCTTTCCATAAAATAAAATTGCCATTTGATAAGCTGAAGAAGATATACACTCTACTTACTAGGTTCTTTGAAAGCTCAATTATCATAGAAGGAGAAATTCCTTTACTAGTGATTACATGCCGACCACCTTGAAAGCAATAGTCAAATTAAATTTGTTAATAGTCCAAATACCGTCAGCCTATAATGCCATCATTGGATGACCATGGTTAAATACATTGAAGGCAGTAGTATCCATTTATCACCTGCTTGTTTGCTTTCCAATTAGATATGGAGTCGGAGAAGTTTGAGGAGGTCAAATATTAACAAGGTAGTGCCAATATTAAAATCCTGAAACAGGTCAGAATCCTACCGACTGATGAGTTGGATGTCAGAGAAGGCACCACTGTAAGTAGAAGAGAACCTACTGAGCAGTTGATAAGCATTCTTTGGAGAGATAACCCAAATAAAGCAATACAGATCGGCTCACTTTTAGCTCCTAAAATCAAAAAATGACTGATCCTCTTCCTTCGAGCTAATGATGATATCTTTGTCTGGACTACTATGATATGCTGGGCATACCTGTCGATATCATTGTCCACAAACTCAGCGTGGATCCACATTATCCCTTGTTAAGCAAAAGAAGAAAAGCTTTGCTCCATAAAGGTAAAAAGCCATTAAAAAAGAAGTAGACAAGCTTCTAAAAATAGGCTTCATCAAAAAAATCCATTATTCGAAATGGATAGCCAAGCAGTAATGATCAAAAAGGTAAATGACAAATAGAGAATCTACATCGACTACACAAATCTCAATAAAATCTATACAAAAGATAGCTATCCTCTACCAAGGATTCACCAACTGGTGGATGCTATATCTGGACATGAATTACTCAACTTCCTGGATACTTTCTCAAGATATAACTAGATCCAGATGGTGAAAAATGATGCAGAGAAGACAAACTTTATCATAAAAAGAGGGCTATATTGCTACAAGATGATGTCTTTTGGACTAAAGAATTCTAGGACCACTTACCAACACCTACTTAACAAAGTATTCAAGAACCAAATTGAAGGGAATATGAAAGTATATATAGATGATATGCTTGTCAAAAATATAGAAGTTGATCACCACATAGTTGATCTAGAAGAAGCCTTTAATGAATTGAGGTAACATCAAATGAAACTCAATCCAAATAAGTATATATATGATATTACATCAAAAAATTCTTAGGCTTTATGGTAACTCAAAGAGAAATTGAAGCTAACCCTAAAAAAATCTAAGCACTTTTGGAGATGAAGCATCCCTTGAATAAAAAGAAAGTTCAATGCCTAATTGGTCGGATCGCTTTACTAAGCTAGTTCATCTCCTAATCACCTAAGAAGTGCCCACTATTCTTCAAAATCCTAAGATATACTGATAACTTCGAGTGGTCGGATAATTGTCGATTAGCTTTCGAGAACTTAAAGAAGTATTTTGGTTCTCCTCCTTTGCTATCAAGGTCGAAAATAAGTGAGCAACTTTATAGTTACCTATCTATTTCTCCTAATGCCATTAGCTCTATTTTAGTGAGAAAAGATGTAGATGTATAAAAACCTGTCATTACACTAGTAAAATATTAAGAGATGCAGAAACTAAATATTTCAAGATCAAAAAAATAATCTATGCTCTTCTTACTGCATCAAATAGACTTCAACCATATTTCCAGTCCCATACTATAGTTGTTTTAATAGATCCACCTTTAAAATCTATACTTCGAAGGCTGGACACATCGAGATGACTACCAAGTGGTCCATCGAACTAGGAAAGATTGATATTGAATATAAGCCTCGTCCCAGAATGAAGGCACAAGGTCTCATCAATTTTATTATCAAGTACACAATACCTAATAAAGAGCAGGAGGAAAAGAGATTGGAAGAAGAATTGACCTCTTCATCTTGAATCCTGCATGTGGATGGTGCTTTAAATGCCCAAGAAAGTGGAGATGGATTAATCCTTATAAATCATAATGGGATAGAAATAGAATATATCCTGAGATTTGGTTTTTGCACCACCAACAATGGGACCAAGTATGAGACTTTAATTGCTAGTTTAAATACAGTCAAAAAGATCGGCATTGATTAGTTTAAAGCGCTCTTCGGTTTACAACTAGTTATCACACAAGTATGAGGAGAATATGAAGCTAAAAAATCAACCATGATTAAATATCTTCAGAAGATCAAGGCGATATCCTTAAATGTTAGAACTTTAAAAATCTAGTAGATACCTAGATCTGAAAATGTATGAGTAGATGTTCTATCATATCTTGCTACTTCAGATTACTCAAACCTTCCAAAAAAAGTCTTCGTTGAACTTTTGAAAACTTTCAATATAGAAAAAGCTCCTATTATTGCTTAACAAGAACTTGAGCCATACTTGAATTGACCCACTTATCAAATTCCTTGATAAGGGATATCTCCGACCAATGAAAGAGAAGCCCGAGGAATCAAGCAACAAGCTCTATGGTACATCCTCTTAAATGGGCAGCTCTATAAAAAAATCTTTTGCAATGCCTCTACTCTGATGTCTATGATCTTTAGAAACTAAATATACTCTCCGAGAAGTTGATGAAGGCATCTATGGCAGTCACATCCAAAGAAGAGCATTAGCCTACAAAGTTTTCAAGCAAGAATTTTATTAGCCTACTATCATGCAAGATGCCATGGACTTTGTTTAAAAATGTGATCGATATTATAAGCTTACTAATATCCAAAGAAAGCCATCCATGTCGATCACTCAAATCTTGGCCTCTTGTTCATTTGATATGCGGAGAATTAATATCTTTGGACCTTTTCCAATGGAAACAGGACAAAAAAAATTCTTATTAGTATCAATCACCTACTTTACCAAGTAGGTTAAAGTTGAGCCCTTGGCACAAATAATTGAAAAGAAAGTTCAAGGTTTCATCTGGAAGTTTATTATTTACTTATTTGAATTGCCCAAATACATCTTCTCTGATAACGAGAGGTAGTTTGATAACAAGAAATTCTGAGAGTTCTATTTGAATCTACATATTGAATAGAGGTTCACATCGATGGAACATCTATAATCTAATGGGGAGACATAAGTAATTAATTAAATCATTCTTCAAGGCCTGAAGTCTAGACTTGACCAAGTAAAAGGCCTTTGGGTTGACAAGTTGGATAGTGTCCTCTGGTCCTATTGAACAATTCCTCATACTCCAATAGGTGAAATCCCTTTCAAGTTAACTTACGGAGCTGAAGCAGTCATCCTTATAGAGATCGGCTTGGTTTTTGATCGGATAAAGGAGTATGATGAAAATATAAATCAAGAAAGACTGTAAGCAGGCCTAAACTTTTTAGAAGAAACCCAGGAGAAAGCTTACATTAGAATGGTAGCTTATAAATAGAAGGTTGTCCGATACTATAACTCCAGAATTAAAATTAAAATCTTCTAACAAGGGGATCTAGTTCTCCAGTGAGCTAAAATTTCAAAGCTATTGGAACATGAAAAACTTTCACCCAACTAGAAAGGGCCTTATAAAATATCAAAGGTCATCAGACCTGGAATCTATAACTTAGAAATTTTGGATGGAACTCTAAGTCTAAAGCCATAGAATTCTAATAATTTGAAAAAAAATATTATCAATAAATTTTTTTTCCTGAAAAAATATCACTATTATTTCTAACAAAATGATTAAAGGAGAGCACAAGTTTATCCAAAACGGAAACAAGTTTTTTTGACCTCCCGATTAGATATCTTTCATCAAAGTGATCGGAGGATGGTACATGTCTGTCCAATGAGGGAACAAGTTTTTGCAACCTTTGATCAGGTATTCTTTATCAAAGTGATCAGTAGGGGGCACAGGTTTGCTCAAAGAGGAAATATATTTTTTCAATCTCCGACCAAGTATTCTTTATCAAAGTGGTCGACAGGAGGCATAGGTTTGTCCAAAGAGGAAATATATTTTTTAACCTCTGATCAGGTATTCTCTATCAAAGTGGTCGATAGGGGATACAGATTTATCTAAAGAGGGAACAGGTTTTTCCAATCTCCGATTAAGCATACTTTATTAAAGTAATTGGTAGAGGATATGGATTTGTCCAAAAAAAGTACAGGTTTACTCAACTTCCAATATGGTATTCTTTATCAAAGTGATTAGAGGAGGGCATTTCTTTATCTGAAAAGGGTATAGGTTTACCTAACCTCCCGATCTAGTATTCTATATTCAAAGTGATCAGACAGGCACTGGTTTGTTTGATCTTTTAATCAGGTATTCTAGTATTCTCTATTTTAAAGTGATCAGACAGGCACATGTTTGTCTGAGCTTTCAATCAAGTATTTTGGTATTTTCTATTTCAAAATGATCGGATATGAATAGGTTTGCATAAACTTTCAATCAGGTATCTAGTATTCTCTATTTCAAAGTGATCGAATAGGCACAGATTTGCATAAACTTTTGATTAGGTATTATGATATTATCTGTCTAAAGTGATAGGATATTCTCTATCAAGGTAATCAGGTATTTCCATAAATGACACATGCTTGCTTGAATGTTCGATCAGGTATTTCTTACAGTTACTACCTATCAATGTTTCTTATTTGGCATTTTCAATCAAGTATTCTTCATCAAAGTTATCAAAAGAAGATTGGATATCCTACGTGTTTTCCAAAAAGTGATAAAAAAAGACATGAATAGTTTATGCATTCTCCAAAAAGTAATCAAAATAATTTAATAAAGCAAATCAGTAGTCAAATTATTATCTATATATTTTTGATAGACATCTCAGATAATATCTTTAAGCTCAGTCAGTAACATACATGGAGATGATGAAGATGAGAAAATGAAAAGAATAAAATCTTTTCATTGATTTTAGAAAATTCTCTTATGAAGCTAATCGAAAGGAGACTTCCATTTCTATGGATTACATCAGTAAAATGAAAGAAAAGAAAGAAGAATACATGTTTATTTTTTTTTCTTCTTTGACCTTGGAGCTCTTTAAGGTTTTGCTAATGAAGGGCTGGGACCCTTATCTATCAAGCTACTCGAAGGTGGATAATCCTTAGCTGGAGGGCCAGTATCTACTATTTCTATTCCCGCATCCAAAATGGAATTGGCAACTTCTACAAAAGAGGATGGGTTTTCTCCTAAAATCTTTTCTATCAATGATTGAGCATCTTGGTTCATTAGTGTAAGAAAATTGGGATCAATATTTGGGAAGAGTTTTTTCACCTTCCGGATGCACCTATTAAAGCCCAACTCAAAGATGAAAATGAAAGCTCCGATGTTCTCAAAAAGTGCAATGAATCTTCTGGCTACTGTTCTCATAATTTTAGTCTCCCTTTCTATTTGTACCTTGGTTGAAGTCTTCGAAAGGTCACCAACCTCCTTTCTGGGCACTTCTTCTATTAGGTTGATTATTGGTAACGGACTACTAATCACTTTTTCAAAGTTCTTGGGGGGAACTTCGAGATATTCCCCAGACACAGACAACATGTTAATTGCCTTGTCTATAATAATGGCTAATAAATTGCCACAAACATGGTAAGTAATTCCATACCCCTATACTGCTGCATACACTCAAAAAATTAAAAAAATTAGGAAAAAAGGGATTCCGAAAATGATGATTTCATTGCTTCAAACATTCTTTTACAAAACAAAAGAAGTCTTAAACCCTTAGTGGAAGGAATAAAAGTTAAGAAGAAAAAAGAGAAGAAACAAAATGCATACAAGGAGATAGGCTCTTATACTTCTCCTACTTAGTCAGCTTTGGCCTCTAGTTGGACATTCACGGGTACTTCTGGCACCTCAACTACTATTATGGCCTCAAAAGTGGTTAGTGAAAGGCCTTCACAGGTGCATCGATATCCTCAATAGTATCCTTGGTGGCTGTTGCATCATCTACTACTAGAATGTAGATACTCGAGATAAGAAGAGTAACATCAAAATTTGGGAGGAGTTCTTTCACTCATTTCTTGAATTCCTTAAATCTCTCATGAAAGATCCCTAGAGACTCATTGGCAATATCATCCAAAAACTGATCGGATAACTTATACTTCTTTCACGACCTTTTTCCTAACATCTACAAGCTCCTTTTCTAACTTCTCCTTCGCTTCTCGAAGCTTCTAAATAGAGACCCTGCTAACCTCGACCTCTTTATTTACATCGGAGAGGTCGACCTTTAATCTATTTATTTCTATGGATTTGGTGACCTCTAACTCAATATTTTTGATCTTGGCTATCTTCCTCTGGACCTCCACAACATCTTTATGGGCTTTGACAGCATCCCTCTAGGCTTCAATAGCCTTCGCTCAAGTATTAGCTACTTCTACCTCACTACCACATTCTTTGCAGCTTCCTTGGCCTCTGATAACTTTTCATTCAAATCTCTTTTCACCTCATCATATGAGATGAGGAAATGCTTGAGATGAGTGATGTTGGAAAAAAGCTAGAACAAAAGAACAAATAGAAAGATTAAGAAAGAATCAAGACAAAAGAAGTGGAGGAAAAGAAAACAAAGTAAAAAAAACACCCGGTAAATCCCAAGGTAGCTATCACTGATCACTTAGGAGAGTGGATGTGTTTCTTGCTGTCTTCTATCAAGAAGAAGCATGATCATTTTCAAAAGCTCCTGAGTGAGTCTTGGATCAGTGCGAGTAGAATTGCTCACCTTCTATTGCTTCTGAAGGACAAAGCATTCCCCCCGAGCATCAAGAGGAATGTCTATGTTGGTAGGTCACCAAGGTGATCGGGCAATCTCCAATGATAATGTAGGATTGATTATTGGAGGTGGTGGTCGGACAGCCTCAGATTACCTGGTCAGACTAGTCATTGAAGGAGTAGGAGCAAGTACAGGAGCCTCCATCGGTGCAAGAGATCGGTTGCTTCCTGCTATGGGAGTCCTCTCAGAGGATGTCGATAATGAAGCCTCTTCGAGCTTCTTCTTGGCTTTTGGAGCAGCATCAGTCCCCTTTCTCTTGGTAAACTATTGAAGTCTCTCATAGCCAATCTTTCTTATCTCTGTAGACATAGTAATACAAGTCACTATCAAGATATTGGCAAAATTTGATGACTTTAAAAAAAGAGATAAAAAGATACAAAGTGGTCGGACATACCGTAGGGAACAACTAGACTAATGCTTGCATCATACAAGGCCTGGTTGGATAGAAGAAACATGATCTCCAAAGCCTCAACATTAAGTAACTTGTAGAAATACTCCAAATTTTCTTTTAAATAGATTTTGTTAAGATTGGATTCAATTCAAACTCTTTCCTAGGAGGATCTAACATGTAATGGCTGATCAGAGGAATGAAAAAATATCTATTCTTCCATCCATAGATGGTAGAAGGAATATCCACTATAAGCTTGCAAGACCATCTATAGACAAAATAGTATCAATCCTTATCGTAGGGATGGGACTTTAGCATAAAAATAGCCCTGAACAAGGAAGGCCTTGATCCTATCCTACATAAATCATAAATAAGCATAAAGCTTATGATGACCCTAAAGACATTTAGATAGAATTGGATTGGGGTCACTGTATAAAAATCTAAAATATTGGTAATGGAAGGATGGAGAGGAAACCGTACACCTTCTAATGCATTTTTATAAAAGGTGACACATCCAGGAGGAGACATAACCTTATCATCATGTCTTGTGATGGTTATCCTAAAGTCATGTGGAACGGAATACATACTCTTAATCTATTAAGGTCTACTTCATGGTTTTTAGACCTCTCTAACTTAGGACCCAGAGAGGCCCTTCTATGTCATCTAACAAGGACTTTGAAAGGAGCAGGGTGTCCTTCCTCAATCAAAGTGGGATTCATCATGGTCTCAATGGGATCTACCCTATGCGCCTTCACCTTCCTAATGGCCTTCTTCTCCCTAGGGGCCATGGATACTAAGCAATAAATTATAGAAGAAAGGAGGAAGGATTAATTAAGTTTTCTAGAGCAGGTATGCCAAAGCTTGGACAAGAGTAATCGAACATTCCTCTAAGAAATGAAGGCAAAGAGGCAAAAATCCAAAGATCAATATCGGAAGATGAAACCGCTATTTATAATAGTCCTCGATGGCTCAGATTGGATCAATCTTACCGCCAGATGACATCCATATCGCATAATCCCTAGTTCGAGTTATGGTCCAGTCTCCTCCTCACACATAGATCTTCTTTATTGGCCGGGGGGCAGGCCCCACGGATCAAAGGCTCCCTACCATTTTATAAAACCGCCCACCACAAAGCTCAATGATGGCCTCCATGAAAAGTTCGCATCTCATTTAATGCTATAGAATGATGTAGTGATAAAAAAGATATCATTTCTCTTCCTTCATAAAATGCTTGAAGAGTATTTTTGGTGTACTTCTAAGTTGAGTTGAATAAATTAGCCTCGAACTTAGAAGTGGGGAGCAACAATTATAGGATAGATGATCTGTTATAAATAGAAAAGTGTTTGACCAAGAGCCGATCACTTAGTCCAGGTACAAGGTGCTAGATGGTTGGGAGTTGATCATTTTCTGAAGCACAGATTTCTCTACTACCTATCTAACTCGTTAGATAGGTGCCGACTATCTACCAAACTCATTAGATAGGCTCCGACCATTTACCTAAGCTAGGTATAAAGCTCCATAACTTTATTTAACATGAAGCTTATACCTTAAAGTCATCAAAACTATTATGATAATATTGGTAAAGTGGTTATCAAGAAATGTAATAGATCACTTAATAAATCACTTTACAAACTGATCTCTTAATGGCCTTATCGATTTAACCACTTTCTTAACTGCATAACCACCTTATAGATGGTTACAACTTCCTAACTAACTCACCCCTCTACTTCTATGAATAAGGGATTGAGGGAGTCTCAAGGGGATAACTTTTTGAACACACATACACTCTTTATTTTTTTCTTACTATTCCTCCTTTCAAAGTAACTTAAGTATCGAAGGGTCCTCTGTTAGAGAAATTCCATCAATTTTTTCAATATTGAGGACTTCTTTTACAGGTCGAGGAAGAGATCGGATCTACTTCAAAAGTCATCGACAAGTTATCGACTAGTTACTTGAAGATCTTCAAGAGCTTAAACCCACTCTAGCATAACTTGCTTAACCAGCTTGGAGAGGTGCAACAATAATTTCTAATTATGAAGTTGATTGGTGCGGACACTAGAGGTACCAGAATAAGACAGAGGCTTCTCAACCCTCTGTGGATTACTTAGTAGTGTTTGAGTCCATTTGTAATAAGGACTTAGCCTATTTTAGTTATTTTTTTTATTATTTGAGTCCTATACCAGTCAGCTCATGTTGAGCTAGTCTTCTTTCTAAGTCCTGTACATGTTAGTCCAAGTCCAGTGAAGACTCATACAAGTGAAGACCAAGCCAGGACAAGTGAAGACCAACCTAGCTAGAAGCTATGAAGACCATGGAAGGCCCAGTAGAAGAAGTTCAAAGTCTTAGAACCTTGGAGAATAACTTGAAGTCCTGGACTGCAGCCGGAAGCAATTTGGGCCAGCCAAGGCCCATGAGAGGAATCAAGGGGTACTACTTCTTATGCTTACCCCCCTTGGTCGGCCACTAGAGTCACCACCTTTGGTCGACCAAGGCAAGAGAGAGGGGGAGCAATTTGAGGGATTTCAATCCCAAGACCTACCATGTATTCTAGCTAGGGTTTGGGTGGGATTCAAATTCCTAGGAAAAGTCTATTGTATCCTTACTTGGGGGGCATGTTTATGAGTCTATTTAAGAGACTCTATTCTCTTGTATGAAGACACTTTTTTCATGAATATTATTGAGTTTACAAAATACTGCTGTGTGCTTTATTGTGTGCTAAGGGGATTCTGTGTGAGCCCCTTCTTCTTCCTTGTTCCCTGTGCCCAGTCTCTAGCCATCAACAAACCCTAGAAGCCTTCTCCAACCTTGGCCACCAACATCAAAACTCTTTCTTCCCTTGCTGCTCTTCCATTTATTTCTCCATCCCTTCATCAATCTCTAACGCTTGAAAGGCTGTTTGCAGGTCCCTCGACTTCTATGAATCCAACAACTCCAGCCGGGCAGCGATCGGATCACCGGGTTGAAAGTCGAGAATCCGCGGGTCTCCGGCTTGATCATCCAGGCCACTTCCAAGAGCGAGAGAGATCCCTTAGTCTGTGATCTTCATCGGGCGCTTCCACCATTGTTAGGTACACCCCCTCTGCCTGCCAGTAGCCTTATTGAAGGTGAACTAGCCCAACCGAGTCTTCTCAGCCTCGACGATTCTCTTTTTCTATTGCTTTTAGATCCTATTTTGCATGCTTTAGCTTCTTGTTTTACATAGACTTCCCTACTTAGGTTCTTGGTATGTTCTTCGAATTTAGATTCATAACTTAACCTTTGAAAACATAAAAAATAATTATGCATGCATTTTAGTTCCGCATCAATTTGGTATCAGAGCCCAGAGGATTAGAGTTTTCTTCTTCCTCTCCGACTCTACTATCAAACCATCGTCAGGCATCCTGAAACCTTGTCGCCCGAAGCCCATCGGATATACACCACTGACACTGCCCCCCTTCCATCCATGCTGCCATCTCCAGGAACAGAGCAAGCCACGATGCCTTCTTCACGGTCGCCGCCTGAAATGCAGATTCAGGCATTGAGCCATCCGTCTCCTTCGATCGACCTCATCCCATCTAGAAACCTTGTGCCGCAGATCAAAGCCATCACCAGTAGCTGACGACCCATCTCCTGCCAAGCTCCTCCCACTGACCGACACCGCCCTAGGCCACCAGATCGACGCCTCCACCTGTGAAGCCTGACCACATCCCACGACCGCCGCACACCCACCATCGCTGCCCTGTGTCGTAGATCCATGCGACGCCGCCTTGCCGATCTCCTCCTCCAAAGACCTCTTCCCAGCTGATCGACGCCCCTGCTGCCATCGCCCAGATCCAATCGGTGCCTCCACTGGATCGCCTCCTTTCCCCGTCGACCTCCCGTGCCGTCCATGCCTGTGATGCCTCACTATCCCTGCTCCCCTACCTGAAGCCGTCCACCTCCGAACCAGCGAGAAGCTATTCCCCCCTTCTGGCCACCTGCCTACTGCTTCAAAGCCCCTCTAGCCGCCTGAGATTCGGTCTTCCGTGTGACACCTTTCCACCATCTCCATAGCCGCCGGAGACCTGCCTCCCATCTGTGCCACCGCTGTCGTCCTCAGCGCTGTTGCCGATGAAGCCCGCTAGAATCTTGCCTCGCAAGCCCCTCTGTTACCTAGTTTTGGTCCATGAAGGAGGAAGGGGACAGCACGAACGTGAAAGTAGTGCCGTCCCCTGTTGCCAACTTTAGTGCTACACGGTTTCTTGAGCAGCACGATTTTTAGAGTGCACGATTCTCAGAGCAGCAAGAATTTTATAGTTACATAGATTTCAAAGTAGTGCCTTCTCTTTGTTTCAAGCATACTTGGTTATAATTTGGGTTTAATTGATCTAGTTTACTTTATGGATTTATCTCTTTTGATATTCTTAGATTCAGTCCCATCAAAATCCCTGCTGAACCTGACTCGACGGAGTCGAGTTCTCCCCACCGCAGGAGAATGATGGGGATCCAAGAGTCTATTAAAGTCCATTAGTATATCACTTGAGTCAAAGTGAGTCAACTGAGTCCTGTAATAAAGTGGAACATATGAGTCCAGTTGAGTCCCTTTAGTCCTGTGAGTCTTTTGTTTCAAGTCAAGAGTCCTGTAATATCGTTCAAGTCAAGAGGAGAGTCATCAGACCATAAGATTCACCAGGCCCTCTCAACTAGAGCTGGACTTCATGCACTTGGGTCCTTTCATGCCGCCAAGCATACAAGAGAGAGCTCCAGTCCAACACAAAGGTCCACTATTGATCAGGTCCACTAGGATTTCTTAGCTCACAAGTCAGGATTTCTTAGCCCTCAAGTCATGTACCCTGGGATGAATCTATAAATACCCGCCCCTCTCCTCTTGTATAAAACATCTTTTTTCTCATGAATACAAATTAAAAGCTATTTTGTCTGAGTTTTTTTCTCCAGATTGGAGTGAGTGTGAAACCCGTGTTCCCTGTTCTTGAGTGCAAGCCCTAATCCCTGGTGACCTCTACACTCGCCAGCGATCCACGCATTCCATCCGCATCATTGATCTAATTGCCTTTAAAGTTCTATGGTAGTTTATGATTCATGGATCTTGTGGATCCTTTTTCTTGTTGCATGGTTGATAATACAAAGTACTTTTTGAAGAAGTTTAAGGAAGCAATTACAATGGATGATGATAGTTTTCCAATTGATCATCTAAAAAATGATGGTAGAGTTGTTAAAACAATTATTCTGCTTGATAACTATTACATGGTTCCTTCTATCAAAAAAAAGAAATACATGTGTCTTATAATGTCAATTTATTGGTAAAGAATCAGGCTCACACAATTTTTGGCTGAGCTATTATGATCTTAGAGAAAATTGATGATGGTTCTTATGTCAATAATGGGGAGAATCATGATGGAAGATATTCAATGGCTTTTTGTTGGTTCTAAGGATTGATTTTGATAAATAATAAAATATTTAAGTATATAATGTTACTAATGAACTACATAAGTTATTATTTTAGAAAAAGATAAGGGTAACATCCATCAATTCAAAACATGAATTTGAATGTCAAATATTATTGAAAGCTAGTAAATTTCATAAAAAAATAGTGTGTTAGGAGTAGGAGTCATAAAACTTTTTAAAAAATGAAGTTTTAACCACGTATCGAAAGAGTTTTAACTTAGTACTACAGTTTTAACCGGCATGCTGCCGAGCCAATTTGGATGAAATTTGAGTCAGCTCGACAGGGAGAGCCAACTATATAGAAAGCTAGTTTTGGAAGGTTGTTCTTTGAGCTAACTTAAATGATATTTGAGTTGACTTAAATAAAATTTGAGCCGACTTGACAGAATTGAGTCGACTCAACAGTAGACAACAGAAAGCTAGTTTTTGGAGAAAGAAGACTAAGCCAACTCGAAAGTAATCCAAGTTGACTTGATAGGGATTTGAGTCTACTTGAGAACTATTGACAGGCTTAATGACTAGTTCTGTAGAAACTTTAAAATGGCCCGGTATTATTTCTAACAGCTATATTTCCTTCTCCAATGGCTAGAAATAGCTAATTTGACCTTGAAAGGCTTCTTAAAGGCTACCAAATTCATTGAAGACACCAACAACCCATCAATCAAACTATGAATATTCCAAAATCATCAAGAATACTAAGAAAAAGTTAAAAGCCTTAATTTCAGAGCTCATACTTCTAACCACCTGAAATGAATATATCAATCATTGGCTTTTCTACAAGGAGAAAAGTGCTGAAGCTTTGAAGAATTCCTTATATCTCCTTTTATGCATAAGTATCTTTTCTTGCTCCTTTTAAGAAGTTTTTTTTTGTATTTACACTATTCTTCTTTATTTTTATTATTGCCTACTTTTATTGGGACTAAAATTAAGTATTCTTTGAGCTAAAGATTAGCTTGTAAAGATTTTGGATTATGAGCCTAGAAAAAATCTATAAGGATTTTGATTTGTGAGCTTGGAAAGACAAACCGGCTATAATTTTTGAAAAAAATTGTAGTAAAAAATTTTCAAGGAGAAGCTTGGGGAATGGATGTATAGTGCTAGGAGCACTGAACCATTATAAAACTTGTATTTGTGATTGCTTCCTTACCTCTCTACTTTACATTCAACATTTAACTTTCTATTCTTATAATCTGCTCACTTACACTTAACTAGCAGTACATAATTAAGTTTAAATTTTTAAAAAACTTAATTCATCCCCCTCTTGGATTGTTTAGCTGAGCAACAAGTGGTATCAGAGCTTGGTACTCAGCTATATTTGGTTAAACAATCAAGAGAAAGATCAAATGGCAACCTAAATGAGTATGTCTCTTGCTAAAGGACAATCCTCAAATAGACTCCATTTATTCACCAGTACATACTATACCTATTTGAAAGTGCGAATGTGTATTTATATTCAAGCCATTGATTATCAACTTCGAAGAGTGATAACCAAGGGACTACACACATCCATCACTAAAGTAGATGGAGTAGAGGTTTTCAAACCTGAAGAGGATTGGGATGAACAAGATATGAAGATGGTAGAACTTAATGCTAAAACTGTAAATATACTTTATTATACCTTAGATGCTGCTGAATTTAATAGTCTCTATATGTATCTCTGCTAAGAAGATTTGGGATAGTCTAGAGGTTATCCATGAGGGTACCAAGTTAAGCAAACTAAGATAAATATGCTTGTTCATAAGTATAAAACATTTAGAATTGAGCCAAATGAAACTATTACTAGCATGTATAATCGATTTACTAATATTACTAATAGTTTGAAAAGTTTGGATACGACTTACTCTACTAGTAATCTTATACAAAAGATTTTTAGATCTCTTTCAAAGTCATGGGATCCAAAGATAATGGCCATTTAAGAAGCAAAGATCTTGACAAGCTTCCACTTAAGCAACTCATTGGATCACTCATGACTTATAAGCTAACAATAAGACAAAAAAATGAGGAAGATTCTAAGAGAAAGAAGACCACCACCTTTAAATCTACAATAATAGAAGACAAAGAAAAGGAGAGCGATGAGTCGAAAGAAGAGGATAATGATGAGTGGGCCATGGTAGAAAGAAGATATAAGAGACTCATGAGGAAGAAGAAACTTATCTTTAAGAAGAAGACCTACACGAATGAAGCTAGTAAAGACAAGGCAAAAAAAAAATGGTGCAGCTATATGCTTCAAATGCAAGAAGCCCGGTCACTTCAAAATGGATTGCCCCTAACTTGAAAATGCCAAGAAATATAAGAAGAAGATTTTGATAGCTACTTAGAGCGATAGTGAAGATTCAAACTTCGAAGAAGCAACCAAAGAAGTAGCCAACCTTTGCTTAACGACACAAGAAAGTGAGGTAATTTTTGAATATTCCTTAGATTATGATGAGTTACAAACTGCATTTAGTGATCTTCTTGCTAATTTTGAAAAATTAAGACAGATCAATAAAAAATTAAAGAAATAAAATGTTAAAATTTCTAAATAAAAGAAACGAGTTTTGAAAGATAAAAAGAATGCTCTACAAGAATATTCAAATGAAAAGGAAAATATTTGAAAGATAAAGAAATTGAATTGCAAAAATTGACAAAAAAAAAATTATTTTAAAGGACAAAGAAAGTATTTTATAAAACAACCAAAATTTGAAAAAGGAATTGCAAAAGATAAAACTATTTGTTGAGAAATTTACTCTTAGCTCATAAAACTTGTAAATAATTTTAAATGATCAAAGAACTATTTACAACAAAGCTGGTTTAGGTTATAACATCCAAAATAAATAGAAATATCTAATTTTTTTTTTTGAAAAATCTCCTCTTAGCTCTACATCAAGTATTAATTATTACTGTTATGGTAAACTAGGACATAAAGCCTATGTTTACAAATTTTAGAAAAATAAATAAAAAAATAATTAAAAAGATATAGGATCCAAAAGGAACCAATAAGATTAATCTTAAAGAATCCAAGATGACTTGGATATCTAAAATAAAAACTTAATTTCTCTTGTAGATGTATCTTGCAGTCTAAAAAAAACGAAGATGGATCTTGATAGCGGGTGGTTAAGAAACATGATAGATAACAAGGCTCAATTTGTTACTTTGAAAGCTAAAGAGGAAGTCATGATAATATTTGTGATAATGAAAAATGGCACATTCATGGAATTGGTAAAATTTGTATAGCCCCTTCGATATTTGTTGAAAATATATTATACGTTGATAGTCTAAAACATAATTTACTTAGTATAAGTCAATTATATGATTATGATTATAGAGTAAATTTTAAATCTTTTAAATACATTATATATAATCCAATAAAATATAGCATAGTATTTATTGGAAATAGACATGGCAATATCTATATAGTGGATTTAGATAATCTATGTCTTAAATATAGCCAATGTCTAGTTACAATGAATACTAGGAATGATCACACTAGTTGGCTATGGTATAGAAAATTAGGTCATGCAAATATAGTCTTACTCTCTAAACTTAATAAAAGAGATCTTATAAAAGGTTTACTAAAATTCAAGTTTGAAAAGAACCAAATTTGTGATGCATGTTAATTTGAAAAATAATTTAGAAACTCTTTTAAACCAAAAGGTATGATTTTAACTAATAGGCCTTTAGAATTCATTCATATGGATTTGTTTGAATCCACTATAATCACAAGTGTTGGTGGCAAGTGATTGGATCGTGATGTTATAGTTAGGACACCATGATTATCAGTTTAATTATCTGACTTCTAATTAATTAAAATTATGTAGAACATAGTGAGTTGGATCGAATCTATGGAGAAGGCAGTACTTATGATAATATAAAATCTTTGATTTTAAAAAAGAAAAAAAATAAGTTTAAAGTTAGAAAAATAAAAATTAAAAGTATGAAAAAAAATTAAAACTTGGATACATTCATTCTGCTAATCAAATCTTAGCATCTACTTGCAAAAAAAGTAAAGGACAAAAACTTAAATTACATGGAAATAAACTTTGCATAAATTGAAACAAGAATCTAATTATAAAATATTAAGAATAATAATTAAATAATCTAAGAAAGCAATAACAAAGTATTTGAAGTTGATTGGCACAGCCTCGTCGAAAAATTGGTTGATATCACGTCGCCTTCTTCTATTGTATTCTATGGAGCGAACTGGGCTTCCTCTTCTTCTTCTTTGGATCTTGATTTGAAGATTGGTATAGGCAAAAAGATGGCATAGAAAATAGAGCTTCTCCTCTAAGAAATCTCACTCTTATAAGCTAACCCGCAACCCAAAGCTATGTCTTCTACCCAATACCATACTCCTCTCTCCAAGATGATCTCTTCTTATAGCCTAGGATCCTTTAAATAGAGCTTGGTAAAGGCTCTAAGTCAAGTCAGACTAAGATGGACCGTGGGATAGTTGATTTTTGGTATCTCTGGACCATTTGATCACCTAAATCATGCAAATCATGCTTCAGTAATTCATCTCAGGTTGGGATTCTCTATCGGCCATCAAATTGATACTTTAGATGGTTAAGATCCATTATGATGTGGCAAGATCGCTGACGTGGAAACCCTATCAGATCTAGGTGGCTGCCATACTGGCGAAGGCGCCAGCTCAGTCCTGCTCTTTGGTTGCCTCGTGCTGGAGTGGTTTCCCTGAGGTCGGACCTCGATTGAGGTCCTGCCTTGCACCTCGTGCCGAAATGGTTCCCCTGAGGTCGAACCCCGACTGAAGTCCTACCTCGCACCTCATGCCAGAATGGTTCCCCTGAGGTCGAACCTTGGTTGAGGTCCTGCCTTGCACCTTACACCGGAGCGGTTCCCCTGAGGTCGGACCCCGGTTGAGGTCTCGCCTTGCACCTCGTGCAGTAGCGGTTCCCCTATGGTTGAACCCCGGCTGAGGTCTTGCCTCGCACCTCGTATCGGAGTGGTTCCCCTGAGGTCGGACCCTGGTTGAGGTCTTGCCTTGCACATCGTGCCGGAGCGGTTCCCCTGAGGTCGAACCCCGGCTAAGGTCTTGCCTCACACCTCGTGCCAGAGTGATTCCCTTGAGGTCGAACCCTGGTTGAGGTCCTGCCTTGCACCTTGTGCCAGATCGGTTCCCCTGAGGTCGAACCTCGGCTGAGGTCCTGCCTCACACCTCGGGCCATAGTGGTTTCCCTGAGGTCAGACCCTGGCAGAGGTGATGTTCTCGCTCTCCGGACTTGTCCATCGGAACGCCCTTACTTGGGGCTGTCCTTGGGGTCGCAGTCGACCTCACCAATAGACTAGATATTAATCGGCAAGATGATGTGACCACTCCCGTAGGTGCCCCTATGGCGGTGGAAGAGGCAAACACCATCATTCCAATCGGGACCCAATCGCGGGGCAAAAAAGTTGACATGCCTGGCGGGTGTTAATGCACCGCCTAGAAGCCTAAGGGGGAAAGGCACGTGGACCTACGGGAGAGTATCCCGCCGAAGTGACAGATCCCTTTGGGGCCACCATAAACACCATCTAGCAAAGGATGCCTTGCCCAAGGCGCTGTGCTTCTCCACCAACCTGCTGCACCACCCGGAAGAATAGGGTTTTAACCTTGTGGCATCCGCCCCTGGACCGAGGCTCTGGCGGGTTTACCCTAGGTGCGTCACCCTGCCAGAGCAGGGGAAACCCGTGGCATACATCCCTGTCGAAAAGGGGGCATGCGCCCCTTCACGTCCGAGGGAGAGCCTATGACCAATCCGGATCCAGCCGGAAGGCCAGGCCAGAAGGGGACACCACGCTGACGGTGCCTCTCACCTATAAGAGATCCTAGAGGGCCTCCGAGAAAAGGTAAGCGGGGAGGAGGAGAGAACACTAGGAGACCTGAAGCACCTCGATTACTGGAGAACTCCCCTGAAGAGTTCCAATGGCCACATCCGCCACTGCTCATGACCTCCTTCTCCTCTCCAGTCCCCATTCTGTCATTTTCATTTGTGACCTCCTGGAGTGGAAACCAACTCGGGATCCACCGAGGAGGATCTGTTCCCCTAGATCATCCTATTGACTTGATCATTGGAGTGCCCTCGTTAGGAGCTGCGAGCCACGACGATCCAATCAACAACAGATTGGTGTGCCAGGACACAATCCGATTCAAACTAAACCTCTTTCAAACGACTCTGCCCGAGGCATAGTGGTGACATGTGTGTGGGAAGCCTGCACCAGCCATGCGGGAGACCCTCCTTCTCACGGGGGCTAGCATAGACTAGAAAGGAAACCCCCGCTCCACCACAACCGCTCCAAATGGACATCTAGCTCGCCGTGCTTGCCTAGCAGATGCAGGTCCTGACTATAACAGTGTGGTAGTTGTAGCATCAGCATCGATTCCTGGCCACCCAACAGCAGCCAAGGACCCCTGCGACCTAAGCCACCATATGCCACGGTAGCCTGCACTCCTTCCAAGGAAGGCCATCACTATCGTGGTCCATGACTAATCCCCGGGGAAGCCATCAGACCCCGACGAAGAGATAACAGACTAGGTCAGTTGATCGGGAGAGCCAGTCTCTGGCCTTCAAGTGCACCACTGTTAAGCATCACCGAAGCCATCGAGGCAAGGCTCCTTGTTGTGACCCTCCTTAGCTGTCATCTTCATCACCTCCGATAGCCTCGATGGAAGGTTCCACCGATGAGGCCATCAGGAGCATGGCTGGAAAGCACTTGGAAGAACAAGAGCGTAAGCTGGTGGAATGTCTCACCTATTTGCAAACATGCAGGGCTCCTCTCATGAGCCAGCGGGCCATGATGTTCGTCCCCCCTTCTCCCGAGAAATCCAAGAAGAGCCGATCCCAAGTTGATTTCGTATGCCTCAGGTGGATCCCTACGATGGGACCATCGACCTCCTGAACCACCTAGAGAGCTACAAGGCTCTCATAAGAGTCTAGGGGACGACCGACACCCTTCTCTGCATCGCTATTCTAGCCACTCTTCGAAAGGCTGCTCGAGTCTAGTTTACCCATCTTGAGCCTGAAAGCATCAACTCTTTTGCATAACTAGAAAGGAGATTTGTGGCCCATTTTGATGCCTGTTGGAAGGTGCCACGAGAGATAGACAGTCTTTTCTCCATCAGACAGCAGGACCATGAGTCCTTGCAGGACTATGTAACTCACTTCATGGTTGTCGCACTGGAGATATAGAACCTGGATGAGCCCGTCACCATGATGGCATTGAAGAGAGGGCTCAGGACCTCCCGCCTGACCTACTCCCTAGACAAGAAGTCACCGAAGATGTACTCTAACCTCCTCCTCCAAGTCCATAAGTATATCCATGTCGAGGAGGTGGATTACACCAGGAGAGAGTTGGATGGGAAGTCATTGAAGAAGCAGCCCCTGTAAGAGGCATTCAGGATGCGGAGGCCCAGACCGATCCCGAACTTTCGATCAGGACTGAAGCCAAAGAGCAGCCCCATCCCAGAAAAAAATATACTCCTCTCCTAGCCCCGAGGTCAAAATTTCTCATGAAAATTGAGGGTGAGAGCTACCTATGCCGCCCTCCCCCGTTGAGGCCATCCAACGATCACGACAAGATAAAGTACTATCAGTTTCACCACGACCATGGCCATGACACCGAGAAATGCCGACACTTCAAAAGAGAGATTGAAGATCTGATAAGAAGGGGCTACCTCAGAAAGTTCATGGGGGACAAGGTCCCAGCAGAACCTCAAGCACTTGTAGCACTTGCTCCTGTCCCTCTAGTCGACAACCGGCCCACCAAGAAGCCTATGGGTATGATATGCTGGGGAATAGAGCGTGCTCTTAAGGGAGCTCAGAAGGGGGAGAGGTCAGAGAATGTACTCCCCTTTATAAGGGAGGAGGGAATTATGAGTGGAAATGTAAATAATGATGCCGTAGTTGTCAAGATGATGATTGCCAGGCATCCTGTAAAGCAGATTATGGTCAATAGTGAAAGTTTGACTGATGTCCTTTTTTATAATGCCTTCTTTAAGATGAATTTATCTTCCGCTCGACTAAAGCAAGTGCATACTGTTGGAAATTGTATCCCAAAGCCAATCATCTAGGCTGTAGATGGCTGTGCCATTTTGTAATTGTATATAAATTTTTAATGAATAAAAGTTATTCTTCTGGCTGTTCATCATATTTATATTTTCTTGAAATGAACTCTTATATGATGGAGTCCTTAGAACTACATTATTTGATATAGAGAGGATATATTAAGTTGTTCTTAAACTAGTTCACAACCAAATGATACATTGTTATAGGATGACAATGTTCAAGTGTAGGTTGTTGTATGTCACATTTATTGGTTGTCCTCTTAACCAAGGAGTATGGAGACACTGGTATGACATGCAAGTGAAATGTGTGACATCTCACTGAACATTATCATTTGCGAAGCTCCCTTGTACCAAAGGTTTGCTCACAAAGGGATATGGGTATATGTGTCCCTCAGACATGAGGTTACCATGGCAGCTTGTAAGCAACTCACTATACTTTGGTACCGGACCACCTGGATTTCTAATCCAGTGATAGAAGGTTTCTGGGTGTAGTCAAGTACTTGTGGAGTAGTGGTGGATCAAGATGGAAATGACCCCTCCAAATAGTTTGGAGTGAATGACTCATTATGTCTCAATTTAGTAAATCCTTGGTCAGGATAGTTCTTGTAAGGAGTCACAGAACTTGTAAAGTTGAGACACGATCTGGATAAACAAAATTAGGGTTGGTAGTCAAACCTAGGTCATCCTGAGCATTATGAGGTCAAAGGGATGAACTATGCGACAACTATATGCCAAAGGTTCTAGAGAGGTGCTCTACATCTTCGACCTATCCGGACGTCGGGTATCATTGCTAAATGAGGACTTTGACTGGTACTGGAAGTGTTCTAGTGCTACTGACTTAGTATTTGAACCTATGGGGTTACACATCATAGAGATTTCCATATGATCTTAAGGATGATCAATGATTGAGAATTGTTTTCCATCACCGGAGGTCAATATGATTAACCATGTTCTAATTGTCGACACTTGCTTGAGTCGACACTTGGAAAGTGTCGATACTTGGCGATTTTGCATGAGTCAATACTTGCTGTGACAAGCAGAATTCTGGAAAGAATTATGGAAAGGTTTTGACTTTGAATTTCAAGTTCGAAATTTGAAATCTGGCTGGTTTTGGCTCCAAGTTGTAATAGTATGATGGTCATACTTGCCTTTTATGCTTGGAAACTTTTTGGAATGCCTCCGCATCTTCTCCCCCAATCTCTCCTCCTTGCTCTTTCTTCCTCCTATGGCTACCTCTTTAAATAAGAGTTATTTTTAAGCTGCTGGATGATGGAAATTGGTTCTTGGTCTCTAAATCTCCTTGCTACTGAGATTCTGAGAGGGAAGAAAGGGGCTTGTGAGGATTTATGCATTGGGTGTGAGCTACCAAGCACTTAAGCTAGGTCTTGGGAAGAGAGCTAGTTAGGAAGGGTCCACCTCTCCTCTTAGTCTTCCAGGAAGAAGCAGATCGGTCTCAAGGATCCCAAGGAGCTAGCACTCCAAGGGAGTTGATCAGAGTCGAGCCCCGGTGTGAGCTACCTGTAGAGGCCAGATACATGTGTGGCTCAAGAGCACCGTCTTTGGAGCACCGCCACTGTATCCATCAAAGGTATAGCGGTAAGGTATCTTTGTATCTTTGAGTTTTATCTTGTTTTTGAAATAGGGAAGCATACCAATATGCAACAGCAAGGCAGAAACATGCATTTCAAAACTATTTTAAAACAAACACAGTGGAAGACAAGGTAGATCGATCAAACCATCTACCAATATGCCTGCAACAGGATCTAGTGTAATGATATAGCATGCAATAAACATCAAAAACAAGATAAAACTTAAAGATATAAAGATACCTTACCGTTATACCTTTGATAGATGAAATGGTGATGCTCCAAGGATGGTGCCCTTGAGCCACACATGGGTCTGGCTTCTATAGGTAGTTCATACCGGGGCTCGACTCTGATCAACTCCCTCGGAGTGCTAGCTCCTTGGGATCCTTGAGGCCGATCTACTTCTTCCTGGAAGATGAGGAGGAGAGGTGGACCCTTCCTAACTAGCTTTCTTCTCAAGACCTAGCTTAAGTGCTAGGTAGCTCACACCCAATGTCCAAATTCTCACAAGCCCCTTTCTCCCCTCTCAAAATTTTAGCAGCAAGAAGATTTAGAGACCAAGAACCAATTTCCATTATCCAGCAGCCCAGAAATAACTCTTATTTAAAAAGGCAACCATAGGAGGAAGAAAGAAAAAGGAGGAGAGATTGGGGGAGAAGATAGGGAGGCATTCCAAAAAGGTTCCAAGCATAAAAGTTAAGTATGACCATTATACTATTGCAGCTTGGAGCCAAAACTGGTCATATTTCAAATTTTGAACTCAAAATTCAAAGTTAAAACCTTCCCAGAATTCTTCCCAGAATTCTGCTCATCACAGCAAGTGTCGACTCATGCAAAATCACCAAGTGTCGACACTTTGCAAGTGTCAACTTAAGCAAGTGTCGATACTTGGAATATGGTCAATCATATTGACCTCCGGTGATGGCAAGCGATTCTCAATCATTGATCAGCCTTAAGATCAGATAGAAACCCCTATGGTGTATGATCCCATAGGTTTGAACACTAAGCCGGTAACACTGAAACACTTCTAGTACCAGTCAAAGTCCTCATCTAGTAATGATACCCGATATCCGAATAGGTCGAAGATGTAGAGCACCTCTCTAGAACCTCTGGCATATGGTTACCGTATAATTCTTCCCTTTGATCTCATAATGCTCAGGATGACCTAGGGTTCGACTGCTAACCCTAATTTGGGTTATCCAGATCGTGTCTAAACTTTACAAGTTTTGTGACTCCTCACAAGAACTACCATGGCCAAGAATTTGCTAAATTGAGATACAATGAGTCATTCACTTCAAACTATTTGGAGGGGTCAATTCCATCTTGATCCACCACCACTCCACAAGTACTTGACTGCACCTATAAACCTTCTGTTACTGGATTAGAAATTCAAGTGGTATGGTACCAAAGTACAGTGAGTTGCTTGCAAGCTGCCATGGTGACCTCAGGTCTGAGGGACACATATACTTTTATCCCTTCATGAGCAACCTTTTGGCAGAAGGGAGCTCTGCAGATGGTCATGTTCAGTGAGATGTTACACATTTCACTTGCATGTCACACCAGTGTCTCCACACTCCTTGGTTAAGAGGATAACCAACAAATATGATATACAACAACCTACACTTGATACATTATCGTCCTATAACAATGTATCATTTGGTTGTGAACCAGTTTAAGAACTATTTGATATATCCTCTCTATATCAAATAATGTAGTTCTAAGGACTCCATCATATAAGAGTTCATTTCAAAAAAATGTAAATATAATGAACAACCAAAAGAATAACTTTTATTCATTAAAAATTTATATACAATTACAAAATGGTACAACCGTCTACAGCCTAGATGATTGGCTTTGGGACACAATTCCCAACAGAACTATTAGCATGGATCACTGAGGCCATGGTCCCATCATTCTTCTGGAAGTCGATCATCTTCTGCTTCGGGCTTCGCACTCCCTTGTCACTAACAATGGACGGTAGTTCGACAACATGATATTCGAGGAATTCTATAACAATCTCAACATCCACCACCATTTCACTTTAGTCGCTCACCCTCAGATAAACGGAGAGGCCGAGGTAACCAACTGGACCATCCTCCAAGGACTCCGAACCAGGCTAGACTAGGCCAAAGACCGGTGGGTTGATGAACACCCCGGCGTCCTCTAGGTGTATCACACTACATCCAGGACCGCAACGGGTGAGACACCTTTTAATCTTGTCTTTGGCACGGAGACTGTGATCCCAGTGGAATTGGGCCTGCCCACACTATGGGTAAAGCAGTACGACGAGGCTGAAAATCTAGCCCAGCTCTTGCTCAACCTGGATCTCCTTGAAGAAACGAGGGACAAGGCTCGACTCTACATGGTTGCTTATAGGCAAAGGGTGGCTCGGTATTACAATGCTCACGTGAGGTCGAAGGCCTTTCGCCCAAGCGACCTGGTCCTGCAATGGGTCGAAGCCTCGCAGCCCGGTGAATGTGGCAAGCTCTCCTCAAACTGGAAAGGCCCTTGCAGGATAGTTGAAGCCCTCCCGCACGGGTCCTATTACCTCACCGGACTTGACGGTGCCCAGTTTTTGCAAGCCTGGAATACTTGCAACCCGAGGATGTACTACCAATAGTGTAATATCTCTTTTTGTTAATAGAAAGTTCCCTTTTTTGTGCAAATTGGTTTCAAATTATGTAGGGAACTCTATCCATCGTATCTTGAAGCTGCGAAACTCCTGAAGCCCGCACCTCGAAGTCGGGAAACTCCTGAAGCCCCGCACCTCAAAGTCAGGAAACTCCTGAAGCCCTGCATCTCGAAGCCAGGAAACTTATGAAGCCCCATACCTCGAAGCCGGGAAACTCCTGATGCTCCATACATTGAAGCTGGGAAACTTCAAAAGCCACGCACCTCAGAGCCGGCACATCCCGGAAGCTCCGCACAAAGCTAGCCAGGCTCCCGCGCTGGTAACACTGGGTTGAAAGTTCCTAAAATCCAACTTCTCCGATGGTGCCCGAATTTAGCAAGGTTGACTCCCGAGGTTCCCAGTATCTCCCCGAAAGGCTTGATCACCACCTTGCAATCCTGAAGTAGAGAGCTTGCCTTGACTAAATCCCTAAGTGCACTTAGCAAGATCCCCGCACCATAAGTAGTTCGAAGAAATCCCAAGTTCATTCCGGCCACCTGCGCTTCCCTTAAAGTCCCCAGGGGAGGGTAGAAACTGGGAAGCAACAAAGTAACTGTCGTATAATTTACATGTCAAAAAAAAGGGGAGAAAAAAGGGAGAAGGGACATCTTGATAAGGGAACTCACAATTTCATTAAATCCTTTTACAGAGAAGGGGGACCTCGATAGGCCGGGTGACCCCCGAACAAAAGCTCTCATAAGAGCTCAAAAAAAAGAGGAAGGGAGGCGAAAAAAAAAATGGC
Source organism: Areca catechu (assembly GCA_021397845.1). Lineage (NCBI taxonomy): Eukaryota > Viridiplantae > Streptophyta > Magnoliopsida > Arecales > Arecaceae > Areca > Areca catechu. The sequence goes on along the minus strand of CM038049.1, from coordinate 145,215,362 downwards.
CGCGACGAGGAAACAAGTGCTTGTGGCGACGTTGTAGGTCCCTTGCTGGGATGATGGGGAACATCACCGATGCCTTCCTGCCTCCCCGTCACTGCTGGAGGCAGAGAGGTGACTGTAGGCATCGCGGGGACTGCAAGCGTTACAGGTGCTACCTTGGCCATGTTGGATGGAGACTCCACTTCCTTGGAGTTAGCTTCGATGAGGTCTAGCACGATGCCCCCCAGGTCCCATTCCGGATGCACCTCGGCCACCTTCAGCTTGCAGTTGGCAAACCCCTTGAAGTAAGAGTCTACCATGCCTTCCCTCACCTCCTCAATGAATTCGGTCAAAGCTTTAAACTTCGGCACTGCCTCCACTGCTTCCTTCTTGGAGGACTCCATCAGGGCGACGACCACCTGAGCTTTTTCCTCCTCTGCCGCCAATCTTGCCACCATGGCCTCTTGCCTGACCTAGAGAGTTTGGCATAATCCCTCCAGGTGGGCAATTTTGGTAGCAGCCTCTTTCTCCTAGCGGGTTGCCTTCTGCTTCTCGATGGCCAGGGTCGCCTCTAGTCCCTTGGCCCGTTTCTCCGCTCTTGCCACCTTCTCCGTCAGGTCGGCCATTTCGGCGCGGTGGGCTTTGGCCCACTCCTCCAGAGCCTGCACCCTCTCTATTTGCGCCCGGGCCTCGACGTCAAGTGCCTCCATCTACACCTTGTCTCGGGCCTCTCGCTTGGCCCATTGTGCACAGAAGTCCCGGATAAGGATCATGTTGGTGGTGACCTGTGGTAACAAACGAGTCAAAAAAAAAAGAGAAGAGGAAACTTATGGCAAGAAGCTAGGGTAGAATGCCCAGGATGGTGGCCGCCAATGGCTTTCCACTTCTCTCTCGACGGTCACATGATTGGATGGCCCAGTCCATCAACCGCTCCATCAGTGCGGCATCCTGGGTGGCGGATGCATTGAAGGGCATCGACACGGGAGATCCATCTCGATTCGGGCTTGGTCACCATGGTCGCATTATTGTCTGGGGCCGGCACTTCGGTGGATGACTGCGTGGGAGCCTCAGTCGGTGGAGGTTGCGTCCCCACTCCCGTAGCTTGGAGCACTGGTGAACTCCCTTGCACTGCCTCTGCATCCAAGTCCACCACCGTGCGGGCCTCCATGGGTGACCTCGTCGACTTGGCTCGAGTAATAGTACCTGGCCTGCAAGCTAGAGCCGAGGCTGGCACCCCAGATGGGGCAAGGTCGGGCCCAGCATTCCTCTTCTCTGGGCCAGGCAGGGGACCTGCCTGAGGACCCTGTTCAGGGCTGTCTCGAGCCCTCTTCAATGGCTCCTCTCTAGTCCTAGGGGATGCACTCCTCTTCTGGGCCATCTCCCGGATTTGATCCATGGAGAATTTCATGCCTATAGAAAGAAAGAATGAGGGTTAGCCAAGGAGAATCCACCAAAAAGAAATTGAAGGAGACAGTCCGGAGAGCTCACCTAAGTCTGGGATTGGGTTGATCCCGGCATCAAATAGATTCTGCTCAGATAACTGAACCTCAAGAGAGGGAATTTGAGTGGTGCCGAGTTGGTCGTGTACCTCCCAGTCTGCAAGCTCCACCTGTGGATTTTGGTTCGAGGACTGGTCCGGATCGCTCCAGATCCAATCAATCCCTTCTATGGAGGCAAAGAAAAACCTATTATTCCATCTCTTGATGGAAAAAGAAAGTACAAATTTAATCCCTTTCAGGCGGGGGGCAAGGAACCACCACCTGTCATTAGACGGGTAGTGCTTCAAGGTAAAGAAAGTCCGGAACAAGAAAAAATGGGCCACTATCCCATGGAAGTGGTAGAGAACGATCAAGCAAGAGAAAGCCCTAATGGCGTTCGGGGCCAACTAAGTTGGGACTAGGTGGAAGTTATCGAGAAAAGACAGGAAAAATGGATGCAGGGGCAACCGAAGGCCCCCATTGAAGAACTCCTCATAAAGGGCAATTCGGCCCGGGCCACCGGAGGTGACCCGCTCCCTTGGCCTCGGGACTGAGAGTCAGATGGAATCTAGGATCCCGTAAATGTCCCGAAGCCAGGAAAGGTCCTCCCTGGTCATCACAGAAGCAATGCTAGACGGACTGCTCGAGCCGGGAGGCATGGGAGAAGGAGCAGGAATAGAAACAAGAGGGGATGCCCTAGGCCTAGATGGAGAAGAAGGAGCAGGAAGAGAAATAGGAGGGGATGCCCTAGGCCTACCTATAACTATGCCCCCTAGCCGGAGACTCCTGCGGATGTTAAGGGAGACCATATCTTCTTCATCGAAAGAAGATGGGGCCCTCGGTTGGGAGGGCCCTGCTTCACTTGGGTTGCTAGAAGGAGGACGGTTCCAACTAGGATGATCCATCAGAATGGATGAGATGGACAGGGGATGAATGAGAAGAAACCTATGGTCTCTAAAGTAAGACTCGATGACCTAAGCCAGAGGCAAGGAATGGAACAGGAAAGGAGGGACTAACCTGGTTGCTTTGAGGAAAAGGAGACGGACTGGGAAAAGAGAGACCCTGGTTCGCTTGCAAGCATGGCGGGTCGAGAGAGATAATTGAGGAAAGTTTTTTCCTTTTTTCAAATGGTCGGACAATGCTCGTATGGTGTTTCGGTCCCTTTAGTCAACAAATAAATGCCACGTGTCGGAGGTGGTAATATATGGAACCTCGATCAGCCAAAGGTCACCTTGGGCCCAGCACCAACCATTATGCCTTCTCGAATTTGTCAACATGACATCTTGGTGTTGGCTCCAAGGCATGATTTGCAAATCAACCATGATCATGGCATTTATGGCACCAGATATTTGCCTTTTCGTGTCAGCATCACAATAGCTCCCTTCACCCCAAGCACCGTGCTGCATCGAGCTCGAGAGTGGGAGGCAACTGATGTGGCAAGATCGCTGACATGGAAATCCTCTAAGATCCAGGTGGTTTCCATGTTGGCGAGGTGCCAGCTTAGTCCCTCTCTTCGGTCGCCTCGTGCTGGAGTGGTTCCCCTGAGGTCGGCCCCGGTTGAGGTCCTGCCTCACACCTTGTGCTGGAGCAGTTTCCCTGAGGTTAAACCCCGGCTGAGGTCCTACCTCACACCTCGTGCTGGAGCGGTTCCCCTGAGGTTGAACCCTGGCTGAGATCCTGCCTCGCACCTCATGCCAAAGCAGTTCCCCTAAGGTTGAGCCCCGATTGAGGTCCTGCCTCGCACCTCATGCCAGAGCAGTTCCCTTGAGATCGGATCCCGGTTGAGGTCTCGCCTCGTACCTCATGCCAGAGCGATTTCCCTGAGGTTGAACCCCAGTTGAGGTCCTGCCTCCTACCTCGTACCGGAGTGGTTCCCCTGAGGTCGAACCCCGATTGAGGTACTGCCTCGCACCTCATGCCAGAGCGGTTCCCTTGAGATCGGACCCCGGTTGAGGTCTCGCCTCGTACCTCATGCCGGAGTGATTTCCCTGAGGTTGAACCCTGGTTGAGGTCCTGCCTCGCACCTCATACTAGAGTGGTTCCCCTTAGGTCAAACCCGGGCTGAGGTCCTATCTCGCACCTCATGCCGGAGCGGTTTCCCTAAGGTCGAACCCCGGCTGAGGTCTTGCCTCGCATCTCATGCCGGAGTGGTTCCCCTGAGGTTGAACCACGGTTGAGGTCCTACCTTGCACCTCGTGCCAGAGCGGTTCCCCTGAGGTCGAACCCCGGCTTAGGTCCTGCTTCACACCTCGGGCCGGAGTGGTTTCCCTGAGGTCGAACCCAGGTAGAGGTGATGTTCCCGCTTTCCAGACCTGTCCATCGGAATAGCCCCTACTCAGGGTCACAGTCGACCTCGCTAATAGACCAGATATTAATCGGCAAGATGATGTGACCACTCCCGTAGGTGCCCCTATGATGGTGGAAGAGGCAGACACCATCATTCAGATCGGGACCCAACCGTGGGGCAAAAAAGCTGACATGCCTAGTGGGTGTTAATGCACCACCTAGAAGCCTAAGGGGGAAAGGCATGTGGACCTACGCGGGAGTAATTCACTGAAGTGACAGATCCCTTTCGGGCCACCATAAACACCATCTAGGAAAGGATGCCCTGCCCAAGGTGCCGTGCTTCTCCACCAACCTATTGCACCACCCGAAAGAAGAGGGTTTTCACGCTATGGCATCCACCCCCGGATCGAGGCTCTTGCAGGTTCACCCCAAGCATGTCGCCTTTCCAGAGTGGGGGAAACCCATGGTGTATCTCCCCGTTAAAAAGGGGGCGTGCACCCCTTCACATCCAAGGGTGGGCCTGTGACCAATCCAAATCCAACCAGAGGGCTAGGCTAGAAGGGGGCACCACACTAATGATGCCTCTCAACTATAAGAGATCCTAGAGGGCCTCCGAGGAAAGGTAAGCGGGGAGGAGGAGAGAACACTAGGAGACCTGAAGCACCTCGGCTACCAGAGAACTCCCCCGAAGAGTTCCAACGACCACAGTTGCCACTGCTCGTGACCTCCTTCTCCTCTCTAATCTCCATTCTATCATTTTCATTCATGACCTCCTAGATTGGAAACCAACTCGGGATCCATCGAGGAGGATCTGTTCTCCTAGATCATCCTACTAACTTGACCATCGGAGTGCTCTCACCGGGTTCCCCGACCTGGGTCTCCTTTCTTTTGCAGGACTGGGCATGCTTGTCGGACACCAAGCAAAAGAAGATACTGCCTGATGCCACGTAGGAGCTGTGGGCCATGACGATTCAGGCTGCAACATATTGAATGGTTGGTAGCCATGGATCATGCTCGGATCGCCCAAATCTTACCTACCAAAGAGGAAGAAATATGAGTTAAACTTTTTATTAAATATTTTAATGGATGTGTGATGCATTGGCTCGATATCTACTTATTATAAATGTGCTAATTTCATCTTTTTCAAAGATATTTTAAACATAGTTAATTTTACAAGAATGTCTAGTTTAATTATGAAATTAAGATTTTTAGAAGATATTAGCATCAATAATTACTTAAAATACTTAAAATAAATGTATAAATATATGATTTATCATACCCCCAACTTACTCATTGATAGTCCCTTAGCAATATAGTAGATATTAAATTATAACCATGTATCATTAAGAGATTTCTTTACAAAAACAGATCTATGATTGAAAGTAAAAAGATATAGCAAGTATTACTAACTATGTATTGAGTTTTCAAAATAAATTTCGTAGTTAGCATAATTAGGAACTTCCTTAGAATTCATCCAAAGATCTACTACACTTGTGTTTGTGATAGCTAACTTAGCATTTTAGTGCTAGCTTGTAAAAGATAAATATTTCTTCGCTTATCATCTATTTCGATTAATTTTTTATATACCTTGACATCAAGCTCATGAATATAAGGTAGCTTTTACACTACTTTTTTTTTAGTGCTAAGCATCATAGCTTTTCCTTTACCGTTTGATGCAAACCTCCAGCTTGACTTAGATGCAGAGACCCGGTTACTAAGCTTAGAGCAATCCATATATACTTTATGTTTTACACTTTTATTTTAGACAGGTAGTTCTTTTCTTAAATTCAAGATAGCTTTCATATTGTTTGATTTTTTTCGGTACATAGCTTTTTCCTTAAATTTAAGTTTCTTTAATAGGAATGTATATAAATTACCAGTTTTTAGTGATAACTGAGTCTTCAATTTGCCTTACAACTAATACCTACTTTGCCTTGTCAGTGTACATGTACAATCGAAAGTGCTAATAGCCTTTAGGTGATCTAAGTAGGCTGCTAAAAGACCAACCACCAATCTACTTCTAACTTGCTATAGTCATTAGCAAATACCTTCTAACTTTATTACTTTTTTCTAGTCTATTTTGCTCAAGATTTTCTTTCTTGATACATGATAATTTTTTTCTATTTTAAAAATTTTTCAAAGATTTTTCAAAAATCTTTACAGATTTTTTAAAATTTTTTTAAAAAAATTAATTTTTTTTTAAAAGTTTGTCCTTAACCCCAACTTAAATACCATTATCCCTAATAGTATAAACAAGTTAAAGAAATAAATTCAATCCATAACAACAAAAGAAGTATATAGGGATAGAGGTTACCTGAGAAGAGAAGCTTATCAACAAAATAAAGACTGCAACAATTAATTTGGATTAAAATTTTTATATTATTATTATTTTATTTTTAAGGGTATAAAAATAAATATTGTGTTTCCTTTCAATAAAGCTTTTGATGGTTTGAAACAAGCACCTTATGCATGGAATGATTATTTAAGTAAATTCTTACTACAAAATAATTTTTTAAGAGAAAATGTAGAAACTGCATTATTTTTGAAAAAAAAAAAGAATGATGATATGTTGGTAGTTCAAATATATGTAGATGATATTATATTTGGTGCTACTAATAAAACTCTTTATTAAGAATTTACTAAGCTAATGTAGGAAAAGTTCAAGATGAGAATGATGGAAAAACTTAATTTCTTCCTCAGACTCTAGAGAAAGAAAATAAATGAAGAAATCTTAATCAACTAAACCAAATATATAAGGAAGATACTTAAAAAGTTTATGATGGAGAGTTTCAAAGAAATTGGCATATCAATAAGATCAACATATAAGCTTGATAAGGATGAGAAAGGTAAGAGAATAGTTAAAAAAATTTATAGAGGTATGATTAAATCACTGCTCTACCTTACTGTTAGTAAACTAGATATAATGTTCAGTGTATACATGTATGCTAAATATCAATTTAATCCTAAAGAGTCACACTTGCTAGTTATTAAAAAAAATTTAGATACTTATTTAGTACTGCTATTGCTGAATTATGGTACTATAAACAATCTTTAATTGAATTAATTGACTATTCAAATGCTGACTTTACTAGATGTAAACTAAATAGAAAAATTACTAGTAAAACTTGTCAATTTCTAGGAATTAAATTAATCTTTTGGTTTAGCAAAAAATAAAGTTCGGTGTCACTGTCTATGCTCAAGACCGAATACATTATAGCTAGAAGTTGTTGAGCTCAAATCTTATAGATTAAGTAATAACTTGAAGATTTTGGTATTAAATCTAATAGCATTTCCATAAAATGTGATAATACTAGTGCCATAAATCTAACAAAAAATCCTATTAAATATTCAAGAACTAAATATATTGAAATAAGATACCATTTCATAAGAGACCATGTACAAAATGGTGATATCATGGTAGATTTTGTTAGTATTGATAGGTAATTAGCTGATATCTTTATAAAACTCTTAAGCGGGGATAGGTTTAGCATGATTAGAAGAGAATTAGGTATTTGTGATCCCTTTGATTGAAATTCTTAGTCGCTTCTTAAGGGTCAATCTTATCTAGATATATTCTTATGATTTTGAATCTATTAAAACCTTCAACACCATCTTTGAAACCCTTCTAGAATATTTTTTGATAAAACTTCTTGCATTCTATTTGACCTGATCTAAGTTGACTTGAGCTTGAATCTGAGTTGACTTAAGTTTGAATCGACTCAATAGTTTCCTTGAGTTGACTCAAGCATAGGTCCAAGGTTTTAAATATAGGAATCCACGGGCCCCATTTTAGGTATTTAGGTCATCCCCTACCTTTGAAATACTAAAATCCCTCATCCAAACCATCCATCTTTCCCAAAACCCTCCAAATCTACCCTCTTTTTTCCTATTTCCCCTTGATTCTAACCCATTTATGCGAGGAGATGTATCCACATAAGATTCTTGTGCATCATTTGAAGAATCCAAGGGCCAAAACCGAGAGGTCACATACCATTCGTAACATGGAGAGATAGGGGAGGGCTGAAGCTACTAAAGAGGATGCTCCACCACCTCACACCAAGCCTACCAAGCCTTCCATGCCATCTACTCAAGTTCCATCTTCCCCTCTTATCCAACATGAAAGGATGGCATGTAGGGTTGTAACAATTGGTCGATGGATTAACTTTCATTTATTTGATGAGAATGTGGAGCGGGCACCAGAATGCGAAAGAGGCTTCAAGCAAACCTGAACAACCCAACTCCTTATAGATTGCAAGTAAATAAACCAAACTCTGATTTTGGTTTCAACTTAGTGTTACTTTCAGCATGATTCCATGAGACCTTTAATTTCAGCATAAGTCCATTAAAGTCTAGTCAACTTTAATTTTAATTTAGTCTTATAATTTGATCAAGTTAGGTTCAATTTGGTCAAGTTGGGTTCAATACTGGTCTTGTAATTAATCAAGTTGGGCTTAATTAGTCAAAAGCATGAACCATGGATTGAAGATCAAACCCAAGTGAAGGCGCATCAAGTTTGGATGAAGCAAACCATCTCACCTCCATGCCAAGTCAATCCAAGTTGGCATGCCACTTCAACCTCCATGCCAAATCAGCATTCCACCTCACCTTCCACGCTATTTGTGTGCCCAAAGCATGAAGAACTCAAATTTGAATTCAAGATCGGTGCCCCACTTATCTCTCCACTCTTCATACATGTAATCTCACTCTTCTCTCCACTCTTTATGCTTGTAATTCGAATTTGAAAAGGGTTAGGGAAGTTTATAAATAACCCTAACCCTTTATAATCAAGCCATGTTATGAATGAATGAAAGCTTCTTTTCTTCTTCCATTGCCTTGTTGCTTTGACACTCCATGAGGGAGAGGGTGTGAGGCCCAACCAATTCATCCTAGTTCCAAGAAGATGCCAACCATTATTTTTCTTCCCCTCCTCTCAATTTTTTTCTCAATTCTTTTTTTCCTCTCATACCTCCCATGGCCACTAATGCTCTCCATTGTAGGATCCCTCCATGGTTTTGAGCTGAAGATGAGGTTTACTTTGCTTCAGAATCATCTATGTTAGGAGTCTTCCATCCAAGGAGTGATAGTCTTCAAATCCAACCGCTAGTCCTTGGAGTGCTAAAATTAAACCACCACCAAAGTATGAGAGCTCATTGTTGGTAAGAGAACTCTTCCTAGACTCTTAGATCTGATTGTTTGAAGGTACATGTCCTAGTTAGAATGGCTTCTTAACCATGAGGTCCTTTCTTCTTTTGCTTGAATGGAAACTACATTACGGGTATCACAATCTTCTTCGAGTAGTCTCTTACATTAAGTTTAGTTGAACCCTCTTATGCATGAATTTTGCTAATATGTGAAGAAATCCTTGCTCATTTTAGATCATTAAGTTCCTAAGTTAAAAACTCCATCTAGCATCCCACATCATTCTTGGCATCAGAGCATGGTTAATTAGGACAAGTATGTTAGTTGCTGAAATTTTCTGCATCATCTAAGAAATAGATCCGAAAGCTCATCTCATAGCTTTTTGGATCTTAGTTTAATTTGTAAATTCCAAAGTAACCAATCCAGATCAAACTAGACCTAAAATCTTTTCCCATAGATTTCATATCTGAATTTTCAAACTTTTTTTATTTTTCTAGTTTACTCTTTCTAATCGAAGGAATTATGCCTCTTGAGCAGGTATACAAAAGTATATTTATGACCCATGGGAGTAATGAGCCAAGGCCGGATGTGATAACCCAAGATTGGAGGGCCCGTTGTGCTAAGTGCATGCTTGCATGATTAGAATTATTGAATGTTTCATTGCATGTTTACTCCTCTAGCACAATTTAGGTTCTAAAATTTTCTAGCACAATTCAAATTTGAATATGCCTAATCATAATTCAAAAAATTTAAAATTTAAAATTTGAATTATAAATTCTGAAATTTGAAATTTAAAAATTTAAATTTGAAATTTAAAATTTAAAAATTTGAATTTTGAAATGCATGTTATTCCTAGTCATTATGTTCTGTCGATTAGCTAGATTGTTGGATATGCATTCATTTTAAAATATTTAAGGGAAACATATCACAAGATAAGGGAAGGATTTCATCACCTTTTCTTGGCCCAAAAATAACCAATCCATATTGCATTGACCCAAGCCTAACATAAAATTGAGTAAGAACTTAAAACTAGGGACATCAACAGGTTAAGTTCATGATCATGTTGAGACATAATATTGATTGATTATATGATTACTCCTGAATATTGGTGTCTAAGGCTAGGGGTCCAATGAAAAATGCCTTAAGTAGATTTGTGGTTTTTAATTAGGACCTTGTGAAAGTGAGGGGAGCCTCCCATAATTCCACCTCTTACCTGGCCAGTTGAAAGGGTGACTGCAGTCTTGATTAGTGCTTTGGCAATTCATGCTATCTTGAACTTCTAGGTCTAGGAGCCCTAGAAGCTAGGTTTGTATTGCATGACCACTAGATCAGGAACCCCATACCAACACTTCCAGACCCAACCAAGTCTCACCATGGATCCCAATCTTGAAACTTTGATGACAACCATGACTGAGCAATTTAGGCAACTAAATAATAGGTTTGACTAAATGGAGAAGCGAATTGAGTCCCTTGAAGAGACCCGTTTCACCCACACTGAACCTGAATCACCTAGACCAACTTCCCTTGGATTAAGAGCCCATCGCCACGATCCCACTCCTAAACATAACCCTAGACGCCCACACCAAGACTTCGTGGATTCGGAGGAAAGAGCCCTTAGGAACATACATCTCGATGCACCCACTTTTGATAAAAATTAAGACCCTAAGGTGCATATTGATTGGAAGAGTGACATGGATCAATACTTTGAGGGTATGAGATGTCGAAAGAAGGGAAGTACAAATTTGCTAAACTTAGGTTAGTCCGATAAGCTAGATTGTATTGGAGAAATATTGAGCACATTTATTGATAGAGAGGAGACATGCCCATGTCATATGGAGAGCCATGAAGATCAAACTTAGGGAGAAGTATCTACCCTTGTCCTATGAGCAGAGGCTTTTAGATCAATGGCAAGGATTGAGCCAAGGGAATAGAACCATATCTGAGTATATCGCCAAGTTTGATGAATTTGTCATGAGATATAGTGTGGTCGAGTCAGAGGTTGTCACCCTGTATAGGTTTCAAGCAGGCCTATATGAAGAAATCCAAAGGAAATTATTTCTCAGAGAAGTCCATGACCTAGAACAGGCTTACCAAATTGCTAGGGATTGTGATAGATTTCAGAGGGGACCCCTGATCCGTTGACCTGAACCTAGTAGGATTAGTACACCTGGAAATAGGCCAAATTCTTGTCAAATTTTCTTGAACCGACCCAATCCTACTACCCCACTAGCTCGCAAAGATGATAAGGGTAAGGCCCCTAAAGTTCAAAGAGATAATCACTAAAATGTACATTGCTTTAGGTGTCATAAAGTTGGCCACTATGCTAGTCAGTGCCCTACCTAAGCCTTATACATAGGGGAGTTAGAAGAAGAAACTCCAGGAACCTATGTAGAATTTAAGGAAGAAGTATATGAAGCCGAGTCAAATCTAGTGGATGAATATGAAGGAGATGAGGAAGATGTAGGCCCGACTGAAATATTAGGAGTTGTTAGATATATCCTAGCCCAAACAAAAGGGCATGAGGATTGGAGAAGGACCAACATACTTCAAACTTTTGTCAAGATAAAGGAAAATGTTTATAAGATCATTATAGATAACGGGAACTATGTTAATACAATTTCAACTAAGGCCATTAAGAATCTAGGCTTGACTACTGTTTCCCATCCTAATCCCTATAAGGTGTCTTGGATAGATTCGACTTCCATCCCCATTAAGTTAAGATGTCAAGTTCTAATTCAGATCCAATCCTATCAGGAAAAAGGTTGGTGTGATGTTCTTCATATGGGGGTTAGCAGTATCATTTTAGGTAGACCTTGGTTGTATGATCATGATGCTACTTTGTATGGCCGATCCAACTCTTGTTCATTCACCTACCAAGAAAAAAAATAGTTATAAACTCATCACCAAATAAGGATAATCAGAAGAGAGGATCTAGTAATATAAAAGAAAAGGAAGCGGGGTTACACTTAATCAATGCTAAGGATCTACAACGACAAATCAATGAAGGATCACCCATTTGGATATTGACCACTAAGGAAATCCAGGAACCAACTCCTAAGGAACAATCCCAGGAAGTCGTAGAGATCTTAAGGGACTTTCAATAGGTATTTCCAAAAGACCTACCTGATCACCTTCCTCCATTAAGGGACATCCAGCATGCCATAGATTTGGTCCCAGAAGCCACTTTACCAAACCTCCCATATTATAGGCTAAATCCCACTGAACATGTAAAGTTGCAAAGACAAGTTGGAGATCTCCAAAAGGGATTCATTAGAGAAAGTTTGAGCCATTGTGCAGTATCTGCCCTTTTGACCCCCAAGAAGGATGGCACTTAGAGAATGTGTATAGAAAATCATGCCATCAATAAGATAATAGTTAATTATCATTTCTCCATTTCCCATCTTGATGAAATGTTAGACATAATGGCTGGAGCCACTATTTTCTCTAAGATTGACCTAAAGAGTGGCTATCGCCAAGTCAGAATTAGGCTCGGAGATGAGTGGAAAATAGCCTTCAAAACTAAGGATGGCCTGTACGAATGGTTAGTGATGCATTTTGGCCTTTCAAATGCCCCTAGTATGTTTATGAGGATCATGACCCAAGTTCTGAGACCATTCATTAGAAAATTTATTGTAGTCTATTTCGATGACATCCTCATATATAGTTGAACTAAGGAACATCACTTAGACCATCTCCAACAAGTATGCCAAGCCCTCAAAAGTGACAGACTCTATGCCAATCTTAAGAAATGCAGCTTCATGACCCGTAGAGTCATTTCTCTAGGTTTTGTCGTTACCCCTGAAGGAGTGTCTGCCAACCGAGAAAAGATTAAATCCATAGTTAAATGGCCTGTACCCAAAAGCATACATGATGTACGTAGCTTCCATAACCTTGCCACCTTCTATAGGAGATTCATTCGAGATTTTAGTACGATTGTTGCACCTATCACCGACTGTATTAGGAAGGAAACTTTTGAATGGACTAAGAATGCCAATAGAGCCATTCTTGAGATCAAAGAGAAAATGATCCAAGCACCAATTTTGAGGCTACCTGACTTTTCAAAGATTTTTGAGATTGCTTGTGATGCCTCCGGAGTTAGAATTGAAGGAGTTCTAAGTCAAGAGAACCATCCTGTAGCCTTCTTTAGTGAGAAGTTGAATGAAGCAAAACTGAAGTATTTAACTTATGATAAGGAATTGTATTCGATAGTTCAAGTCTTAAGGTATTGGAGATACTATCTCTTACTACAGGAATTTATCCTATATTCAGACCATGAAGCACTCTGATTTCTTAGTTCTCAAAAGAAATTGAACCCTAGGCACGGCAAGTGGATAGAGTACATTCAAGCTTATACCTTTGTTTTGAAATACTGTGCTGGTACTGAAAATCGAGTTGCCGATATGCTTAGCCATCGTTCCATGCTCTTGACCTCTGTAAACATCGAAGTCATAGGATTTGACAAGTTAAAGAAAGAATATGATAATTATCCTGACTTTAGTAAGATTTTTTAATCTGTTCGCCAAGGACCACTAGTTTGTATAGTGACTACACCCTTCACGATGGATTCTTTCTTAAAGGAAATAAGTTGTGCATCCCCCGAACCTCCATCCGAGAGTTCTTAATTTGGAAAACCATGCAGGGGGTTTAGCTAGCCATTTTGGTAGGAACAAAACCATTTTAGTAGTTGAAGACCAGTTCTTTTGGCCTAGCCTGAAGCGAAATATGGCCTAAGTGGTGGCACGTGTCGAACCTGTGCTGTTGCCAAACAGTAGAAATAAAACACTGACCTATATACCCCTTTGCCTATCCCTGATTGTCCATGACAAGACCTTAGTATGGATTTTGTGTTAGGGCTACCAAAGACCATGTGAAGACACAATTCCATCTATGTTGTGGTCGATCGCTTTTCCAAGATGGCATACTTTTTACCTTATTCTCAAATGTTTGATGCTTCAAAAGTGGCCAAACTATTTCTAAATGAAGTGGTTAGGTTACATGATTTGCCCAAAACCATTGTGTTTGATAGGGATATCCGATTTACTAACTATTTTTCAAAAAATCTTATGGCACATGTTAGGAACCAAACTGAAGTTTTCTACCACCTACAACCCACAAACTGATGGCCAAACAGAAGTTATGAATAGAAGTCTTGGAAACCTATTGAGATGTCTAGTTGGTGAGAGTATTGGAAATTGGAACCTTTTGCTACCATGCGCTGAATTTACCTATAATATCTTAGTCAATAGGTCCACTGAAAAAAGTCCATTTGAGATTGTCCATGGATACAAACCAAAAAAGCCTATAGACCTTATCCCTTTATCCATGAATGCATGAGTTTCTGAGTCTGCAGAGTCATACGCACAGCAAGTTAGAGAATTGCATAAAGAGATTAGTAAAAAAATTAACTTGAACAATGAAACTTACAAGCATATGGCTAATTCTTGTAAGAGAGTCAAAGAATTTTATGAAGGAGCCTATGTAATGATTAAGCTTAGAACTGAATGGTTCCCACCTGGAACCATGAAAAAGTTACATGCCCGTAGTGCAGGTCCTTTCAAAATAATAAAGAAAATTGAACCTAATGCCTATGTGCTTGAGTTATCATCTGACTTTGGTATCAATTCAACTTTCAATATCTCAGACCTAGTAGAGTATAAGGAACCAACAATGATATCTAATGAGCCTTTTGGACCTGATCCCATTTTTGATAGTGAACCTACTCCTGAGTGTCCACCAGCTACATTACAGAATGACGAGATAGGATTGAGCATATTCTAGATGGCAAGACTATCACTACCAGGAGCAAAGGCTATCAACACTATTTGGTTCACTGGCAAGGTTGACCAGAATCTGAAGACTCATGGATCACTTGAGAGGATCTGCAAAAGATCAACCCAGATTTACTAGAATACTACCAAAGTCAAATTGACCCATACTCGACAGGGTCGAGTCCTTCCCATCTAGGAAGAATTGGTGCGAGCACCAGAATGCGAAAGAGGCTTCAAACAAACCTAATCAACCCAAGCTTCTTATGGATTGCAAATGAATAAACCAAACTCTGATTTTGGTTTCAACTTTGTATTACTTTCAGCATGATTCCATGAGTCCTTTAATTTCAGCATGAGTCCATTAGAGTCTAGTCAACTTTAATTTTAATTTAGTCTTGTAATTTGATCAAGTTAGGTTCAATTTGGTCAAGTTGGGTTCAATATTGGTCTTGTAATAAGTCAAGTTGGGCTTAAGTGGTCAAAAGCATGAACCATGGATTGAAGATCAAACCCAAATGAAGGCACATCAAGTTTGGATGAAGCAAACCACCTCACCTCCATGCCAAGTCAATCCAAGTTGGCATGCCACTTCAACCTCCATGCCAAATCAGCATTCCACCTCACCTTCCACACCATTTATGCGCCCAAAGCATGAAGAATTCAAATTTGAATTCAAGATGGGTGCCCCACTTATTTCTTCACTCTTCATGCATGTAATCCCACTCTTCTCTCCACTCTTTATGCTTGTAATTTGAGTTTGAAAAGGGCTAGGGAAGTTTATAAATACCCCTAACCCTCTTGTAATCAAGCCATGCTATGAATGAATGAATTCTTCTTTTCTTCTTCCATTGCCTTATTGCTTTGACACTCCGTGAGGGAGAGGGTGTGAGGCCCAACCAATTCATCCTAGTTCCAAGAAGACACCAACCATTATTTTTCTTCCCCTTCTCTCAATTTTTTTCTCAATTCTTTTTTTCCTCTCATACCTCCAATGGCCACTAATGCTCTCCATTGCAGGATCCCTCCATGGTTTCAAGTTGAAGATGAGGTTTACTTTACTTCAGAACCATCTACATTAGGAGTCTTCCATCCAAAGAGTGATAGTATTCAAATCCAACTGCTAGTCCTTGGAGTGCTAAAATTAAACCACCACCAAAGTGTGAGAGCTCATTGTTGGTAAGAGAACTCTTCCTAGACTCTTAGATATGATTATTTGAAGGTA
Source organism: Areca catechu (assembly GCA_021397845.1). Taxonomy (NCBI): domain Eukaryota; kingdom Viridiplantae; phylum Streptophyta; class Magnoliopsida; order Arecales; family Arecaceae; genus Areca; species Areca catechu. Next base: position 145,199,493 of record CM038049.1, on the reverse strand, counting down.
CATCTTTTAGTTAGAATGGTTTCTTAACCATTAGGTCCTTTCTACTTTTGCTTGAATGGAAACTACATTACGGGTATTACAACTTTCATCGAGTAGTCTCCTACATTAAGTTTAGTTGATCCCTCTTATGCATGAATTTTGCTGATATGTGAAGAAATCCTTGCTCATTTTAGATCATTAAGTTCCTAAGTTAAAAATTCCATCTAGCATCCCGCATCAGAATGATTTTGTGTTTGGGGAGTGGATCAGGAGATAGGATTGGAAGAATTTTTGTAAAATCAATATTTTGACCTACCCTTGACTTGTAAGGGAGTTTTATGAAAATTTAAACATAATTTTTGGTAGCATTTCTTCTTAAAGGGAGTTGAAATCACTTTAAGCAACACTATCCTAGGACAAATACTCATCATTCCATCTGAGGATATAGTTGCTGATAAATTGGCTGATAGGAGAGTGGGATTGAGGTGTGTGCTTGATAGGATGGATGTGGAAGGGATTGGAGAGTTCAAGTCCAATACCCTATCCACTGACTTGAGAGTTTGACATCACATTATAGGGAGGATATTTATATCCAAGGCTTGGAGATTCAATTTTATGTCTAAGAGAGCTTGCCATGATGTACCATATGATGAAGATCATCCCAATCAATCCTCCAGGCATGATGCTAGTCTAGATGAGGGAAGCAATAGAAAAAGTAAAGGCCTGCTTGTCCTATGGTATGCTCTTGACTCGTATCTTTGAGACCTTTGAAGTATCTTTTGAGGGGGGGTGCTTAATGAAATTCCAAAGCTATGATGAGTACTGTGACCACATCCTTTTATCGGATGGGGTACCAAAGGGTAGGAGAGCACTGGATGAGATGAGTCTCTAGTTTAGAGCCACAGGATGGTCTAGAGTCTCCATCACATAGAGTTGAGCCATCTTCACTATTTAGACCACTTGATGGAACAACAGGACCATCTGACATTCTTGTTTCATAGCTGAGGACTCCTGGCATAATTTGCCTCCAGACCAAACTGGATGATACTTTGGTGTAGAGGATAGCCGAGCTTGTGAGTCAGTTTGTCCGAGTTAAGATACAAATTCTTTCTGGTAGAGTCAATGGGATACAGATAGAGATTATTGCGATACATTGACTTCTTGAGCAGCAGACTAGAGGATCTTTAGCTTCGAGGATACTTCAAATGATAGACACTAGACTCTTTGAGGTATAGATTACTGCTGACCAGACTCACACTCTTGGCGATAGACTCAGGATGGTCCAGTCTTTAGATTCTAGTATTATCACACCTTTTTGAGATAGTATTTCAGCAAACAGCAGTAGCAGCTCCACCATCTTCTCTTGTTTTTTCTTTTGCTATTTAGATGTCGAGCCATCCTCCTCCTTAGACTGCACCTACTTTCCTGAACCATCTACTAGGACTATCATCAGGACCTATAGGAGGTAGCAGCAGTCTCATAGATCTTCTAGGAGGTCACCACTACCACTTACTGAACCAGCCACCAGGACTCAAGGTTAGATAGTTGACTCCATAGCTTAGGTTCTCTTAGCTATGTTATAGTCAATTCTATATATATTAGGCCTTACATTTTGATACTATATGTATTAGACTTTTCTTATGTTTTAGTACTTTGGTTATTGTGATGTATTGAGGTGTACCATTGTTATGCATTATTTTTTGTGCCAAGATATTCCTCTTGTATTGACAAACTTATATACTTAAGCTCTAGATGATTTATATGTTTCATCTTCCCCAATGACTTGTATATTTGATTGCATCTTATATATATATATGTGTGTGTGTGTGTGGGATGACATCTATGTTTCAATTATCCTAATGTTGTGTAATTGCATTAATTGTTTTACTTAGGGGGAGCTATCTCCCTAAGGTCATTTTTAATGTTGATGATAAAAAAGGGAAGTAATATAAGAAAATAAGAAAAATACATAAAATAGAGAGAACAATGAATTAAAATTGGAAAAAGATGAATTTTATTAAAAAAACATTCTTACAAAATTCTTCATTGGATACCAGAAACCGTTTTGCTCTAACACTTATATCCAATTTTCTCTAATACTTACATTCTAATACTCATATCTAATTGCCTAAATGATTTTTAAAAATGTTATGATATTTTCACTTATGCTTTAATACTTTCACTTACACTTTGAAACTCTCACCTATATATTTAAATTACTTTGATACTCTCAAAAATGCTTTAATACTCTCATTCAAGTTTTTAGATAATTTGTTCAGATACTTTCAAAAAAGGTTACTTTGATATCCATTATTTTGGTTGTTTTGATGCATACTATATATTTTAGAGTTGATAATTGGGATACTTAATATGTTGAAACTACCTATTATTTTGCTCTAATATTATTAAATCATAAAGACCTCACTATGATACTTTGAAACTATTATATTATCCTAGCATTTTACTTTGATACTATAGTCCTTATATGCTCTAATACTCAATTCATAACCCATACAATATCTACTTCAATACTTAATCCAAAATTTACATGTTTTGATCCATATTCCATATAATTTGTTCTAATACTTAATTTACAAATTCATTTGCTTTGATATTCTCTCTAAAATTCAAGTGCTCTGATACTCAAAAAGTTTGTTTTGATAATATTAGAACACTCTAAGTTTGCTCTAATAAACTTTAACGAGTGTTATGTTTATTTTAGATATCATTTCTTTATAGACTCAAGATTTTGTCATCATCATCAAAAAGGGAATTGTTAACTCCAAGGATTGGTTTTGATAAATAATAAAATATTTGAATATACAATGTTCCTAATGAACTGCACAAGTTATTGTTTTAGAAAAAAATAAGAATAACATCTATCAATTCAAAATATGAGTTTTTGAATGTCCAATATTTTTGAAAAGCTAGTAAATTTCATGAAGAAATAATATGTTTAAAGTAGGAGTCATAAAACTTTTGAAAAAAAATCAAGTTTTAGCCATGTATCAGAAGAGTTTCAGTTTAGTACTATAATTTCAGTTGGCATGCTGCCAAGCCGACTCGGATGTAATTTGAGTCGACTTGACAGGGAGAGCTAACTATATAGAAAGCTAATTTTGGAAGGTTGTTCTTTGAGCTGATTTAAAAAATATTTGAGCCAACTCAGATGAAATTTGAGCCGACTCGATAGAACCGAGTTGACTCAACAGTGGATAATAGAAAGCTAGTTTTTGAAAAAAGAAGACTGAGCCAACTTAGAAGTGATCCGAGTTGACTTGACAAGGATCCGAGTCAACTTGAGGATTGCTGATAGGTATCATGTCTAATTATGTAGAAAGTTCAGAATGATCTAGTCTTGTTTCTAATGGCTATATATTTTTTTTAATAGCCAAAAATAGCTAGTTTGATATTGGAAGGCTTTTTAAAGGCTACTAAACTTATTGAAAATACTAACAACCCATCAATCAAAGTGAGAATATTCTAAAGTTATCAAAAATACCAAGAAAAAGCTAAAAGCTTTGATTTAAGGGCTCAAACTTCCAACCAATTGAAGTAAATCTATTAATTATTGACTTTTCAATAAGGATACAAGCATTGAAGCTTTCAAAAATTTCCTGTATCTTTTTCTGTGCATAAATATTTTTTCTTGCTCCTTTTAAGGAGTTTTCTTGTACTTACACTATTTTTCTTTATTTTTATTATTGCTGACTTTAGTTGGAATTGAAGTTAGATATTTTTTGAGCTAGGGATTGGCTTGTAAAGATTTTGGATTATGAGCCTTGAAAATAAACTATAAGAGTTTTGATTTATGATCCTGAAAAAATAAGCCAGTTGTAATTTTTGAAGAAGATTATAGTAAAAAATCTTTAAATGAGGGCTAGGGGAATAGATGTAGATACGTACTGGGGGTACCGAACCACCATAAAATTTACTTGTATTTGTGATTACTTCCTTACCTCACTACTTTATATTCAGCATTTAACTTTCTGTACTTATATTTTGCTCACTTACACTTTATCAGTAGCACATAATTAATTTTAAATTTTAAAAAAATCTAAGTCATCCCCCTTCTTTGGTTGTCAAGTTGGACAACATTTTTGGATTGCTAGTAGTTTTAGCATATAAAGCATAAGGAAGAATATTTGATTTTTGTGTTAATTATCATGAGCTTGGTATTAGGAGGTTCGGTCTCTATTTTTTTGATGAGCAAATCATTACTTTTTATGATTATCATAATTTTCTTAATGCACCAAATATCCTTAAATTGAAGATACCAATTCTACAAAGTGATGAAGGCAAATTAGGTATATAAGAATGCACAATCATTAACTTATACTGATTTCTTGAATCATTACTATGGTATGGTGATATAAAGGAATAATGAAGGCAATGGTTGTCTAAAAGATGTATTGGCTGGGGGAATTTATTATGTGCATTTGATATGTTAGGTCTAAGGATGCTATTAAATATTGGAAAGAGATTTATTTATGTTGAGGATACTCACATTATAAATGGTGTCACTGGTCCAACATCTAAGGCTATATGTCAAGCTCTTGGTTTGTTGGATTATAATGAAGATTGTAATGAGTCTTTAAAAGAAGCAAGACTCTAGGCAATAGGTTAACAATGAAGAGCTTTCATTTTATTCCATGAGATATCGATCAAGTCTATTCCAACTTTGGAGGAATAATTAAAAATTACTTTTCAAAGATATCATTTAGAAGAAGAGGTAGATCCTTCAAGTTGATTAGTTGCAACTATCGAAGTCACAAATAAAGAATTATACTCTTAATAAAATTGTAACTTTGTTGATTAATAGTGGCAAGTCTTTAAAAAACTTTACTTAGTTGCCTTTGCCAAATGCATGTCTTCTTGGATACATTAGAGTTGCTTAACTCAAAAGGAATTATCTTTTTATATTGAAGAGCTTTATAGAGGAACATTTAAGATTATTTGCTAACCTAAGACTATGTATTATCATGGAGATAATTTTAGCCAATAATCATGGCCTTTTTTTATAGACATGGTGGTACACAAAAGATTAATTTATGTAGAACTATTTTGATTATTGGTAGAGCTGGAAGAAAACTCTCTAACTTGTTCCATCTTCTAGTATTATTGCTTTATTGCTATCTGGTGGGTAGATATATTCATAGACCAGATAGCTCACCTAGCCCACTTAAGTTCAAAGTATTTCAAATGGACTTGAGCAAGGATTTAAGCTTGGCAGGACTAGCTAAGCCTCATATTTGAGCTTGCTTGTTAAATAAATTGAATTTAGATTTAAGTCAGCTCGGTCCAACCTCGATCCAACTAGGATCTAAAAGGTGCTTAAGTAGTTTTATCCTTTCTCTAAAAACCTCCATGCATCTCACTTTGAAAGTATCCTTGTCCACTCATCCTAGCCATTGCTTTGCCAAATAAGGGAGAGGAGCTTTGCTACTCATCTCCTCCACCCATGAACAATCCTCTCTTACTTCCATGTCCATAATTTTTCATGGTATTGTTTGCAATGGAGGTGGGGGGTGGGTAGGATTAGGCCAAGCTAACCACTGCATCTTTAATTAAAGGAAGGGGTGGTAGTGATGGATTAGCGGGGTCGTACAATGGAACGCTAGCCACTATTGAAAGGCTAGACTAAAACTGGTACATTAGATCAAAGGAGATCTTTGCCATTTTGTCCTTGATGGAGGGGAGAGTCAAGCTCCACCATTGCATCTTTGATCGAGGAGAAAGGTAGTAGTATTGGTCTAGTAGGGTCATATGATGGGATGTCGGCCACCATCCGGAGTTCAAACTAAAGTTGATGGACTATATCAAAGGGGGTGTACTCTATCACATCTTTGATTAAGGACAGGTTCGAGCTCCACCGTCCATGTTCAATCGAGGAGAAAGGTGGCAACACCAAGTCTGTAGGGATAGGGTGCCATTCACCATCCAGAGATTGGATTGAAGCTGGTGGATTAGATCAGAAGGGATCTATGGATGTTGGGAAGATATGATTAGGATGAAGAGGAGCAACTTCCTTCTATTAAGAAGTCTATTGCTCGGCTTAAAAGCTTGATAAGTAGCGAGCTTGGATTTAAAAAGTAGACACAAACATTGGATAAGATTGAATTTAGGTTTAATTAAATTAAACAGTACCTTAGGTTGAACCCAACCTGGCTTGCCCATTGAATAGGTCAACTAGCCAGAGGACTATCCATTTCAGATTCAGCATCCTTATATAAGAGGTGGAATCTTCACGTTTCCTATTAAAACCATAATACCAATCATATAACAAATGATTAATAATAGAATAGATGATGCATTAAAATATGTGGCCTCTAAATTTGCTCTTATCTCTCTTTTATTTTACTTGTTGTGAAGCAAGTATACTTTCTCATTTAGCAAGAAAGAACTTAAATGGTAGATACTAAATTCTTTCTTGAATCATCAATTATTTTAAGCACACACAAGCAAGCGATAATTAAAATGTTTTAGCTTCAAAAGCATATAAAAGAATATTTGATTTTTGTATTGATTATCATGAGCTTGGTGTTAAGAGGTTCAGTTTCTATTTTCTTGATGAGCAGATCATTACTTTTTATGATTGCCTTAATTTTCTTAATGCACTGACCATCCTTAAATTAAAGATACCATTTTTACAAAAGGATGAAAGAAAACAAAGTGTATGAGGATGCACTGTCATTAACTTATATTAATTTCTTGAATAATTAGATATGGTTGGTGATATGAAGGAATGAAGATGAAGGTTGTCTAAAAAATGTATTGGTCAGCAAAATCTATTATGCGCATCCTAAGAGTGATGATAAGTTTTGTCTAAGGATATTATTAAATGTTGTAATGAGGTCATCCTTTTTTTAGGATAGTTATATTGTAAATAGTATCACTTATCCACCAACTAAGGCTACATATCAAACTCTTGGTTGGTTAAATTCTAATGAAGAGTATAATGAGTCTTTAAAAGAAAATTGACTCTAGGGAATAGATCAACAATTAAGAGCTCTTATTCTATTTTGTGAGGTATCATATCTATTCTAACTTCAAAAAAATAATTAAAAATTCTTCTCCAAAGATATCATTTAGAAAAAGAGGTAGATCCTTCAAGTTGATTAGTTGCAATTATTGAACATATAAATAAAGAATTGCACTCTTAATTTAATTACAAATTTGCTGATTAAAAATGGTACATTTTTAAAAGATTTTTTCCGGTTGCCTTCACAGACGTAAGTTTTCTTTGTCAAGTTAGAGTCGCTTAACTTAAGAAGAATTATCTTATAATATTGAAGAGCTTATAGATTGTTTGCAACCCTAAATAGTGAATAGAGATCTACCTATAAAACCATCAAGGTGATAATTTCAACTAATTACCATAGTTCTTTTTTTTTTCAATAAGTTATTGTATCTTTCAGTATCGTTGCTTTATTGCTACCTGGTGGATTGACCTATTTACAAGCTAGATAGCTCATTCAGCCTACTAAAGCCCAAAGCATTTTGAATGAACTTTGAGCCTGGATTTTATGCTTGGTGGGCTAGTCTAGGCTTGAGATATAAGCTTGTTTGTTCAACAAATTGAAATTAGATTTAAGTTAACTTGACCCTATCTTAGTTTGGCTCGGATCTAAAAGGAGCTTAAATGGATTATTGTTTTCCTGAAAACCTCTATGGATCTCATTTTGAAAGCCTCCTCACCTTCTCACCTTGGTCCATCTCTTCGTTGAATAGGAGAGAGGAGCTCCACCTCTCATCTCCTCCTCTAGCATGTGAACAAGCCATGTCATCTTGCCATGCCCATAACTTTTCATGACATTGCTTTCAATGGAGGTGGGGGGCAAGGACAAGTTGATCTCCATCACTATGTCTTCAATCAAGAGGAGGGGAGGCAGTACCGAGTTGGCAGGATCATACATGGGATAGTAGCTACCATTTAGAGGTCAGATTGAAGTCGGTGGATTAGATCAAAGATGATCTCCACCATTGCTTCTTCGATCGAGGAAAGGGTTGAGCTTTGCCACTGCATCTTCGATCGAGGAAAAAGGCAATAGCGCCAAATCTGTAGTCATAAATGGGATCGATGGCATTCATTGTTTAGAAGATGGATTATATCAAATTGGATCTCCTTCATTGTGTCTTTGATCAAGGGCAAGTTTGAGCTCTGCTATTGTGTCTTTAATTCAGGAAAAATGCGGTAGCACTAAATTGGCAAGGACAAAACACCAATCATTGTTCAAAGGCCGAGCTAAAGTTGGTGGATCAGATCAAAGGGGATCCATGGTTATTGGGAAGATTGGATTAAGGTGAAAAATCAAATATAAAAAGTAGACCCAAAGGTTGAGTAAGATTCAATTTAGGCCTCATTAAATTAAGTGGTATCTTTGGTTGAAGCAAGCTAGCCTACCCATTAAGTCTATCAATGGGAGGACTCTCTATTTGTGATTCAGCATCCTTGTAGAATATAATATCTTCACCTTTCTTATTAAAACTATAATACTAATCATATAACAAATGATCAATAATAGAATCGATGATGCATTAAAATAGCTAGCCACTAAATTTGCTCTTTTCTTCATTTTTATTTTGCCAATTGTTAAGCAATATATATTTTCTAATTTAGCAAGAAATAATCTAAATGATAGGTACTAAATTCTTTATTGAATCACCAAATATTTTAAGCATTCTCAGGCAAGTGACAATCAAAACTTGCCATCAATCAATTAGAGCACCAATATGCAACAAACCTTCATGAAAATATCAGTACCGCATATCATATGGCAAAATATTAGCAAGAAAAATAAAACCACCCTAATGGCAGATTATTAAATATCTTAGAAACCACCGCTCTAATCATAGATTATTAAATATTATCTTTGAAGCTACCATCATAAAACCACATTTTGAATCCAAACCATATTTTTTGTCAGAGACATCGACATAACAAACTAATATGTTCCTACTTAAACGATCTATCCAGCTACTAGATTTGAGACTTCTTGCATTGCCAACCAATCAACCAAACCAAGTTCCAATTGAATTAAGGTGAAGAATCGAATCTAAAAAGTAGACCCAAAGGTTGAGTAAGATTCAAATTAGGCCTCATTAAATTAAGTGATATCTTTGGTTGAATCAAGCTAGCCTGCCCATTAAGTAAGCCTATCGATGGGAGGACTCTCTATTTATGATTCAGCATCCTTGTAGAATATAATATCTTCACCTTTCTTATTAAAACTACAATACTAATCATATAACAAATGACCAAAAATAGAATCGATGATGCATTAAAATAGCTAGCCTCTAAATTTGCTCTTATCTTCATTTTTATTTTGCCAATTGTTAAGCAAGATAAATTTTCTAATTTAGCAAGAAATAATGTAAATGATAGATACTAAATTCTTTATTGAATCACCAAATATTTTAAGCATTCTCAGGCAAGTAACAATCAAAACTTGCCTATCAATCAATTAGAGCACTAATATGCAACAAACCTTCATGAAAATATCAGTACCGCATATCATATGGCAAAATATTAGCAAGAAAAATAAAACCACCATAATGGCAAATTATTAAATATCTTAGAAACCACCACTCTAACGATAGATTATTAAATATTATCTTTGAAGCTACCATCATAAAACCATATTTTGATTCTAAACCATATTTTTTGTCGAAGACACCGACATAACAAACTAATATGTTCCTATTTAAACGATCTGTCCAGCTACTAGATTTGAGACTTCTTGCATTGCCAACCAATCAACCAAACCAAGTTCCAATTGGATTAAGGTGAAAAATCGAATCTAAAAGTAGACCCAAAGGTTGAGTAAGATTCAATTTATGCCTCATTAAATTAAGTGGTATCTTTGGTTGATCAAGCTAGCCTGCCCATTAAGTAAGCCTATCGATGGGAGGACTCTATTTGTAATTCAGCATCCTTGTAGAATATAATATCTTCACTTTTCTTATTAAAACTACAATACTAATCATATAACAAATGACCAAAAATAGAATTGGTGATGCATTAAAATAGCTAGCCTCTAAATTTGCTCTTATCTTTATTTTTATTTTGCCAATTGTTAAGCAAGATATATTTTCTAATTTAGCAAGAAATAATCTAAACGATAGATACTAAATTCTTTATTGAATCACCAAATATTTTAAGCATTCTCAAGCAAGTGATAATCAAAACTTGCCTATCAGTCGATTAGAGCACCAATATGCAACAAACCTTCATGAAAACATTAGTACCGCATATCATATGGCAAAACATTACAAGAAAAATAAAACCACCCTAATAGCAAATTATTAAATATCTTAGAAACCACCGCTCTAACGATTGATTATTAAATATTATCTTTAAAGCTACTATCATAAAAACATATTTTGATTTCAAACAATATTTTTTGTCGGAGACACCGACATAACAAACTAATATATTCCTACTTAAACGATCTGTCCAGCTACTAAATTTGAGACTTCTTGCATTGCCAACCAATCAACAAAACCAAGTTCCAATTGGATTAAGGTGTAGAATCGAATCTAAAAAGTAGACCCAAAGGTTGAGTAAGATTCAATTTAGGCTTTATTAAATTAGGTGGTATCTTTGGTTGAATCAAGCTAGCCTGCCCATTAAGTAAGCCTATCAATAGGAGGATTCTATTTATGATTCAGCATCCTTGTAGAATATAATATCTTTACCTTTCTTACTAAAACTATAATACTAATCATATAACAAATAACCAAAAATAGAATCGATGATGCATTAAAATAGCTAGTCTCTAAATTTGCTCTTATCTTCATTTTTATTTTACCAATAATTAAATAAGATATATATTTTTAATTTAGCAAAAAATAATCTAAATGGTAGATACTAAATTCTTTATTGAATCACCAAATATTTTAAGCATTTTCTGACAAGTGACAATCAAAACTTACCTATCAATCAATTAGAGCACCAACATACATCAAACCTTCATGAAAATACCAATACCGCATATCACATGGCAAAATATTAGCAAGAAAAATAAAACCACCATAATGACTAATTATTAAATATTTTAAAAACCACCTCTCAAACGATAAATTATTAAATATTATTTTCAAAGCTACCGTTATAAAATCATATTTTGATTCTTTATCAAAACATAACAAACTAATATATTCTTACCGGAAGGATCTGTCCAGCTACTAGATTTGAGATTTCTTACGTTGCCAACCAATCAACCAAACCAAGTTTCAATCGGATCGTATGTTCTAATGGGAAACAAAAATCTTCCGAACACCCGACCCAACCAAAAAATAGGTATGTCCTAAGCAACAACCACAACACAACACAATAAATTCCAGTTTCATTCAATACGCATCAAAAAAAATTTTTGATTCATGAATCGTGGGAGAAATGATTCACGACGCTTCCGCCGAGTTTAAGATCTCCTGGAGAGACGACACGGTTCCGGACACCGCCAGCGCAAGGCCCAGCACCACGATCCCCACGTCGCCGGCAACCGCGCCCCACCCCTGCTCCATCCCGAACACCTTCAGGTGGAAGGCCGCGGGCAGCACGAAACCCAGAACGACGCACACGCTGCTCCCCACCAGCGAGAGGAAGTCGGCGAAGTTGGGCACCAGCATCGCCGCCATGCTCACCGCCGCCACCAGCAACCACCGCAGCCAGGCGCAGTACCTCTTTCCGCAGAACCACCGCTCCACCACCTCGTACACAGGATTCATCATCACCGGCAACGTGAAGAAGAGGTTGATGCAGAGCCCCAGCTGGACCAGCACCGTGATCACGCCGGTGCCCAGGTTGGTGGTGATGATGTCGCGGGTCTCATCGCCGAAGGCCAAGTAGCCGAGGACGCCGAAGAGGCCGTACATGAGGGCAATGAAGAACATGGAGAGCCCGAGGGTCCTGCCGAATTTGGCCTTCTCGGCGGCCTCGGCCTCCAGGGGGAGGACCATGCCGATGCCCTCGAAGGCGTAGACGGCGACGCCGACGCCGTAGAGGAGGACAGAGGGGCCGGCGAAGGCGCGGAGAGGCGGGGGATGGGCGAGGAAGATGGCGAGATCCTCACCAAGGACGACGGCCATGGCGCCGAGGTCGACGACGTCGGCGAAGATGCTGATGGGGGCGAGGAGGGTGAGGGTTTTGATGGAGTTCAGGCCGAGCTGGAATGGGAGCATCGCCCAGATGTAGAGGGCTTTGGGGGCGAGGAAGGGGGAGGGATTGGAGGGGAGGTGGAAGAGGTAGGCGAGGGTGTTGGAGATGAAGATGAGGTAGCCGACGCAGAAGCCGGCCTGGCTGAGGACGATCATGGCGTCGACGGCGGCACGGCCGGCGGGGCCGGCGACGGCAAGGCCGAGATCGCCGAAGGAGGCGATCTTGGAGAAGCCATGGTCGAGGTCGAGGTCGAGGCGGCGGCGGGTGCGGACAAGGAGGAGCATGCAGTAAAAGGTGAGGGCGGCGATGGCGGCAAGGAGGAGGGCGCCGGCGGCCCAGCCGGTGCGCATGAAGGTGTAGGGAAGACCGAGGACGCCGGAGCCGACGATCGCGATGAAGACGTTCGCGAAGGTTTTGGTCTGGGAGGAGAGGAGGGCGGCGGAGGGATGCGGCGGAAGGAGGGGGCTCGTCGGGTCCACCAGGCCATGGCTCGACGAGCTCGCCTCGTTGTTATTCGTGCCCTCGAAACCCATCGATTTCTATCTCGATCCTTTTCTTTATCTTTTGCTCTATGGATCGTTCAATCGATGTGTTTGGATGGAGGACGAAGAGAGAAGGGCTTTGGATGACAGATGGGGAAAGTGGGAATGGGCGGAGACGGGGATCCAGGAGGAAGCAGAGGGGGAAGGGAATTGCTCATTAGCACGTGATTTCTATGGTGAAAAAACAAAAGTGTGGGTTCTACGTGACGTGCGGGATGGGCCGTCAATCTGGACCGTCAAATGGGTTTTTTAATTAATTATTTATTTTTTTGGTAGAAGACTTCTTTTTATTTGTTTTTTTTTTTATTTTTTTCTTAGCGGCGCGCGTGCAAGCCTGGGCCGGAGGAGTTAAATATAAATAATATAAATAATATATATATATATATATATATATATATATATATATATATATATATATATATATATAATGATCTGGATTAGGGCCAGCGATGTACCGCGGAGCTGAGAGTTTTTTAAAATAATATTTTTTATTAAATATTTAGAAAGTGTGCCTTTCCAAATACATTTTCTAAAACTAAATATTTTTGATTACGTGTAAAGCACGGGCCGGAAAAAATACACGTGTTGAAATTATAGGTTGTACCCATAATTTTCATTAAAAAATCACATGCATAATCTATAATTTTTTATTTCAAAATTTAATAAAAAAATAAAAAAATACTATTTTTAAAAAATAAAAAATAAATAAAAATACAATAACATGATATTATAATAATATATTTTAATATATTTTATATTATAATAAATATTTTATATTTTAAAATATAATAAATATATTATAATATATTAAATTATATATTATATATATTATAATATAATATATTTATTGATGCATGTATACCTGTTGCCGCCAAGATCGTCATGGCCTGTAACTGCTATCGAGGTCGGATCGTCCCTCCGGTCCTCTTGGAATGTCTTGCTCCTTTGAACCTGCAAAAACGAGGTTAGTAACCCGGGCCGGGGTTCCAGCGGGGGCACTCCAACGGTCAAGTCAGTGACGATCCAGGAGAACAGGTCCTCCTGGTCGAGCCCCTCTTGATGGACTCCATGCTAGGAGGAGTGAGTGGTATGAGAATGGGGCACAAGTGCATTGGGATAAGGGTGGCCGAGCTAGAGGGATCCTCTTGGTGGCCTTTTTCCCTTGACTTGCTCGAGCTTGATGGTGGGACAGTGGTGCTCATGTATTCGCTTGTGTTTGCATACCTCCCCCCTTCTGGGAGTGTCGAACCTTCTTGTAAGCCCAGGTGACCATTAAGCGCCTATCTCGGGATCTCCCCCAGGTTGTCAGGCGCATGCAGCGGTGTTCTGCGCCGTGGATGGGATGTCTTTCCTGATTCGTGATAAGGGAAATTATCGTATGTTCTGACATTCTTTCCGGTCGCTCCATTCTGGGGAACCTGGAGTGTCTCGATCGGCAAGCCGCCGCCCATGGGATTCGAATCTCCTGGTTGACTTTTTCTTTCGGGCGGTGTAGGTGGTTGGTGGAGAGCGTGTCACCTTGGTCAGGGAGCTTGTTGCCCTTCTGGTGTAAGTGGTGGCCGTGGATAGTTATTATGGCGTGACAGGTGCTTCCTTGCGAACTTCAGGTTGCTCGTCGATGTCTCGAGGAGGCGGCTGCGCCCCCTTGTTGGCCGGTGGTGCTGTTCGAGTTGGTTGCCGAACTGAAGAGCTGGGACTCGGCTATGACCCGGGAGGCTCGACCTGGCGGAGGAGGGCTAAGCTCGACTCCGGCCTAGGGGTCTCAGGCTCGAAGGTGTTTGATCTGGCGGAGGAGGTCGACACGCGACTCCAACTCAGAGGGCTCGACCTGGCGGAGGACGGTTGAGCTCGACTCTGGCTCAGGGGGCCCAGCCTCGGAGGAGCTCGATCCGGCGAAGGAGGTCGCTCAGCTTCGGCCTAGGCACCCCGAGCTTGCGGGTGACGACCTGGCGGAGGACGGAGCTCGGCTTTAGCGGGCCGCCCTGTTAATCCAGAGGAGCTCGGCCCAGCCAAAGGAGCCCGAGATGGGGTGTCCATCATGGCGGACTTCTGACATGGCATCCGTCAGAGAGTACACGTCAGCACGTCAGCACGTCAGCTTCCAGCCACATCATTTGCCCCCCACTCCCAAGTCCCGTTAGTGCGGGTTGCTCGGGGCGAAGGGAGTAAATGCGCTTGCTAACGTGGAAAGGAGGGGATCCGATGCAATGATGATCGCGATCGGGGGTGTCTCGAGATGCGGTTTCTTCAGCCTACCCGGAGGAGCCACGTGGCCATGTCCGAGGAGCAATTATTACGGGCGCAGAATCCAGAGCGACCGCAGTTGAAATCAGACATCAGTGCTGCCGATGAGTGATGCATGGCGCAGATCCGACGGCGGAGACCTGTAACGGTATGGTCGGGCATCAGTCATTTCGAAAGGAAAAGTCATCTTTTCCAAAATATGTCTTCTTTCAAATCTCTCGTGCCCGATGCTATACTTTCATCCTTCCGGATGTCCTTGTCCATCCAAAGCTCCCGGCAGGTCAGTCCCCTTCTTCTTTGTTAGGTTGAGTAGGGGCTCATTCTTCTTCCTGTGACCTTCTTTGGGCTAGGCTTGTCTCAGGACCTTCGTATATCCCCTTTCTTCTTCCTTTGGTTTTTCCCCGTCATGTCTCGTTTCGGGCCTAGCTTCCGTCCTTCTACCAATTAGGGCAAAGCCGGGTCTTCTAGGCCGAGGCTGCCATCATCTTCTTCTTCCGATGAGGAGGGAGATGGGACGCGCTTCGAGCTTAGGGGGAGGCATCGCCCTGGTGGGATTGTCATTAGGGAGTCTGGTCACAACCCTTCCGGTCCTTCTCATCCTCCTCCCCAGCCCGAACCCGTTCCCGAGCCTGTCCGGTCAACAGGTCCCAGCAGGATCGCTTCGACGATCACTGCTGAGGAACTAGGGGCCATCCAGGATGTGTATGGCATCCCGCACTCTGTCCGGCTTTTGATCCCCCGACCCGGGGACTGGGTTACATCCAGTAGCCCGGGCCGAATCACTTTCTATGAGGAGACCTTCTCGGGAGGGCTTCGTTTCTCCTTTCATCCCTTCTTTCTATCCGTGCTGAGTAATTACTGCTTGGTTCCTGCTCAGCTAGTCCCTAATGCAATAAGGATAATTTTTTGCTTTATTGTACTCTGCCACTTCCACGGGATTGTTGCCCATTTCTCCCTCTTCAAAGCCTTCTTCACTCTGAAGCGCCACCCCACCAAAGATAGGTGGTGGTCCCTCTCTTCTCATCGAGGGGGATCGATTCGAACTCCCCTTTTCAATCAAAGGATGGAAGAGCAAGTTCTTCTTTGCCACCGTCGAGGGGATCGACTGGGTGTGGAGCGACCTAGATCAGTCCCCGAATAAGAATTCTACAGTCGAAGAGGCTGATAAGGATGTCTACGAGCAGCTCCGGACTGCTCAGATTCCTTCTGTTGAGGTTTTGCTATCAGAGCAGAACCTTGTCGAGGCCGGGGTTAGCCCAACGGGGGAGTTGGGTGAGTTTGGCTTGAGTCTTTTTTTACTCATTTTAACTTGTTCTTTTTAAGCTAGGGCTGACACTACACTTTTTGTCTTCCGTATGCAGGCATGAGGTTCTTCGTGGAAGACCTCCTCTCGATTACCCAAAAGAGGCCTCCAACTGGACTGACAGAAGAGCCTTCTCAGAAGAGGGCTCGTGGTGAAGAGGGTGCATCGGCGGCCGCCCCTACCGAGCTGACCGAGCCAAGGAGGCGAGAGTCTACTTCTGCTTTGGTACAGGAAAAGGGAAAGGCGATCGTTGTGCCCGAGCCGGAGCGGAGGGCGACTGGGCCTACAGCCGAGGCATCGGGAGGCAGCCCCCATTTCAGAGCCCGAGGTGGTTGTCCGAGCCAGGGCCACCGCAGCAGTTGCAGCCATCATGCCACCTCCTCTAGAGCTCGTCGTTGTCGAGGAGGAAGTGCGGGAGAGAGCGGACCCGGCACCGGGAGCACCACTGGAGGGGGCGCCGAGCTCCCAACCGGCCCCCGAGGGCTCTGCTAACGGTGAAGCGGGTAATTCCGCCTCGGGGGCAGGCAGGAAGGAAAGGGACCATCGTCGGGTCCCATTCAAGAGGGGCCTGATGTGTCACTGCTTCGGGATCCAAAGCTGGCCGAGCGCATGATGGATTTCTCCATCCAAGCATTCGACCGGTGAGAGATGGCCGGGAAGGTACCGGGGGATGCGATCAGCAGCATCTTCTCCTTGCTTTTCATGGTAAGTAGGTCTGGTCTTCCGAAGCTTCCTTCTATTTCTTCCTTTCATGACACCTTGTTTGTCACAGGTCGGGGCCGAGATGCTCCTTATCCGAGATTGCTGCAGGAACTGGTTGAAGAACGACCAGCGACGTGCAGCCGAGGTCGAGGGCCTGAAGGCCGAGCTGAAGGAGAAGGCCGAAGTCTCCCAAAAGCTCGGCCTGAAGAATGAGGAGCTCTAGAGTGGGCTCGCCAGCGTTGAGAAGCGCTCGAAGGAGCTCGACCGGGAGCGGAGTCGCTCCAAGGGCAAGGCCGAGGAGCTGACGGACGCCGAGAAGAGGCTGACCTCGTTCAATGCCGAAGCAGTCCGGCAGAAGGGGATCGCCCAGTCTCTTCAGGCTGAGCTGGCCGTGGCGAAGAAGAGGCTGGCCACGGTCGAGATGGAGGCGGCGGAAGCGGCCAGATCGATGGAGGCAGCAAAGGCACAAGCCGCCGAAGCGAGGAAGGAGGCGGAAGGAGCCGTAGACAGGTGCAAGGCCTCGGAGGAGTTCATTGCCGAGTTTAATCAGATGGCATCGGACTCCTTCTTTAAGGGCTTCATGTACCTGTGCGACCGAATTGAGGGATTTGTCCCCGATGAGGGTCGAAACCGCCTCAGATTTCCTCGGGCTCTGGCATGGAGCCGAGCAGTGCAGAGGTTCCGGAACCTATCCCTGATCTTCTCCCACTGGTGCCGGCCGCTGAGGCCGGAGCTGAGTAGTCTGAAGCCGTTGGGGATGGGGCTCCACTGCCGCAAAGTCCTGTCGAAGGGGATGCTCGGGTAGCCTAGTGAAAGGAAACTGATGCAGGTGGTTTGACAAGATCCTATACTATGCATACAAACATCTGCGGGAGCAGATATGATTTTAAAATAATTTTTAAAATTCATGCAGCGGGTATCTGCTCCGCCAGGAACTAATCTAAATCTAGTTGCATTTAGGCATGCATAAACATATAAAATATTTATAAAATATTAAACAATTTAATCTATCCAAGCATGATTAAAAATAAATTTTCCATACTTTTATTCTGCCTGGAATAACTCTGGAATAAACTTGGAATAGACTGGAATAACTGGAATAAAGTTATTCCAGTCGTCTTCCTCCTTGGGACCTTGTTTTTGGCTTGCAAAACGTCGTCGAAACACTGCCTTCCGGACCTCCGTTTGCTCCCAAATTTGAGCAGCGACTTCTTGGACAAGTCTTCTTCGATTTGCCACCAACTTCTGCAATCAAATCTAAGCCAAAAAAATTAAATAAATCACCAAAGTCTGCTGCCAGATTTCTGCAGCAGAACTGGTTAGCAGACTTTGGCCTTCGATTCGGAGCAGCTGGGGCGATCCCGGCTCGCGTGGTTTGCTCCTAGGAATAGAGTGGTACTCCCTCTAGAGGGGAGACACGCCTGGGGCTCTCCGATCCGTCTCCATGTACGGTGCTAGCCGCCGGAAGAGAGCTTCATGGTCACAGGAGTTTTCAGCAACAGAGCTTTGCTGAAATGGGATTTTGAGCACTTAAACGATGGGAAAAAACTCTTGTTTCTCTCCCTCACAAGCTCCTAAACCCAGCCTATAAGAGCATAAGACTAAGCTCTCACCCAAGGGATCTCACAACCTTTCAAAGAAAAACACCCAGGGCTTTTCACGGCTAAAAAAATTCACACGATGAAAACATCTAGCTGAAAACAGGGGCTGTAGAGGTTTTTATAAAAGGCTGCAATGGGAGAGGGAGAGGGAGAGGCGAGGAGTCCAAGAGGCAGGGGCTGCAATATATCCCAATTAACAGCCATTAATATAGGTTTAAAGGCATTAACCCATGTTAAAAACCATTAAACCAACAAAAGAAAAGGAGTGAATGCCAACGGGTGGAGAAGAGGAAGGGACGCCCAGCTTCATTTGACGCTTGGAATTCCACTCCCAGCGGTTGGAAAAAATTCCAACAAAAAGTAAACTGTGTAAACGGTTCAAGGAGGGAAAAACCATTGGTTCAAACAAAATCGGTCCAATCCCAAAAAAAAACAATTGGTTCAATCCAATTGAACCGGTTCAAGCCCAATTAAATTGGGTTCAATTGGTTCATAACCAATTAGAGACCGAAACAAGCTCCGAATCAGTTCAAAACTGATTCAGAAAAATCCTGGCGCAACGCTGGTCAGCCTGGAACAATTTTCGGTTGACACAGACAAGGGCAAGACGGGGAAAAGAGTGCTCAAAAATACCGTGACCATAAAATCGAGACGATTCCCAATCATAATCGGTATCCAGATCAGAGAGTTATCCTCTGTGGCATGTGACCTCATAGGTTCGAACCTAAACGGTAGCACTAGAACAATTTCTAGTACCAGCACAGGAAACCATCTAGCAATGGGTCCCGGCATCCGGATAGGTCGAAGATGCGGGAGCAAACTATCGAACCTCTGGCATATGGTTACCGTATAATTCATCCTTTTGACCTCTAATACTCATGACGACTGAGATTGGGCTGCCAACCCAGACTGAGTCAGTCGACTACGTGTCTCAACCTCGCAAGCCCAGTGACTCTTCACTAGGACTACCCCGGCCGAGGATTTGCTAAATTGAGTTACTGCGAGACATTCAATCCAAACTTTTTGGACAGGTCAATTCCATCTTGGTCCATCACTGCTCCACAAGTACTTGCCCGTCACCGGATTAAAAATCCGGGTAGTCCGGCACCAAAGCACAGGGAGTTGCTTGCAAGCTACCGTGATGACCTCAGGTCAGAGGGACACATATACCAATATCCATTCGTGAGTATCCCTTTGGCAGAAAAGGGGCTACACGGAGTCACGTTCAATAAGATATCGCATATCCCACTTGCAGATCATATCAGTGTCACCATACTCATTTGGTCAAGAGGACAACCAAGCGATGTGAACTACAACAACCTATACTTGATATATTGTCGTCCAGTACAATATATCCTTTGGTTGCGAACAGGGTTTAAGGACCAGTCGATACATCCTCTCTGTATCGAAGTCAGTGTAGTCCTAAGGACTTCATCACATGGAAAGAGTTCATTTTAGGGAAATACAAAATGTGATGAGCTGCCTAAATTAATATTTTATTAATTCATAATATGAATACAATACTTAGCATAACCGCCTACAACCCAGGCGATTGGCTTTGGGACACAATTCCCAACACCTAAGACTTTAATCCTTTTTGTTTCTCAGCATTGGCTCGGGTCACCTGGCATGTTGAGGGCCCGAGGACATTTGTAAATGAACAATGGATTTTCAATGGAAAGGGTTTCCTCCTTCAATTGTCTTGACTTATGCTCTTCATGCCTCAAACTATTCCTCTTTTCCTTTCTCTTTTATTTCTTTTTTTTTTTTTGAGGTATGTGATGAGGTCAGAGAGGAGGGCTTTGCCTTGTCTCGGTCTTCAGGGTCCAGTGCTGGTGAGCCGGGCTCAAAATTTTGATGGCCGGAGGACTGGGCCCCGGTCTATGGTTGCCTGAGAGCTAGGCTTAGGTCTTGGTGCCCGGAGATCTGAGCTCTGGATCTTGGATGTCTTGGAGCTGGGCTCGAAGGCTTAGTGGCCGGAGATTTGAGCTCCGGATCTTGGATGTCTTGGAGCTAGGCTCGAAGGCTTAGCGGTCGGAGATCTGAGCTCCGGATCTTGGATGTCTTGGAGCTAGGCTCGAAGGCTTAGTGGCCGGAGATCTGAGCTCCGGATCTTAGATGTCTTGGAGCTAGGCTCGAAGGCTTAGCGACCAGAGATCTGAGCTTCAGATCTTGGATGTCTTGGAGCTGGGCTCGAAGGCTTAGTGGTCGGAGATTTGAGCTCCGGATCTTGGATGTCTTGGAGGTCTCGACTTTGGTCTCTGAAACTTGGTACCGGAAAGCTTGGTTCCAGGCTTTGATGTCTTGGAGCTGGGCTCGAAGACTTGGAGGTCTCGGCTTTGGGCTCTGGGACCTGGTGCCAAAAAGCTTGGTTTCGGGCTTTGATGTCTTAAAGCTGGGCTCGAAGACTTGGAGGTCTCGGCTTTGGGCTCAGGGACCTGGTGCCGGAAAGCTCGGTTCCGGGCTTTGATGTCTTGGAGTTGGGCTCGAAGATTTGGAGGTCGAAGAGCTGGCTCCGGATCTTGGTGCCAGAAAGCTTGGTTCTGGGATTTGATGTCTTGGAGCTGGGCTCGAAGACTTGGAGGCCGGAGAGCTGGCTCCGGATCTTGGATATCCTGGAGCTGGGCTCGAAGACTTGGAGGCCGGAGAGCTGGCTCTGGATCTTGGATGTCCTGGAGCTGGGCTCGAAGACTTGGAGGCCAGAGAGCTAGCTACTAGTCTTGGATATCCTGGAGCTGGGCTCGAAGACGTGGAGGCCGGAGAGCAGGCTCCGGATCTTGGATGTCCTGGAGTTGGGCTCGAAGACTTAGAGGCCGGAGAGCTGGCTCCGGATCCTGGTGCCGGAAAGCTTGGTTCCGAACTTTGATGTCTTGGAGCTGGGCTCGAAGACTTTGAGGCTGGAGAGCTGGCTCCGGATCTTGAATGTCCTAGAGCTGGGCTCGAAGACTTAGAGGTCGGAGAACTGGTTCCGAATCTTGGATGTCCTGGAGCTGGGCTCAATGACTTAGAGGTCGGAGATCTGAGCTCCGGGTCATAACATTCCTACAAGGCAGATAACCTTTTGCGTAAAGAAAAATCTTTATTATTAATGGAAGAAAACCTTACACTATTGATAGTATCTTCTCAAATTACAGGCATTCCATGTTCGAGGGAACCTGGCACCATCCAGGTCCTTGAGGTAGTAGGCTCCATGTGAGAGGGCCTCGGTCACTTTGTAAGGGCCTTCCCAGTTTGGCGAGAGCTTGCCGCACTCCCAATGTCGAGATGCTTCAGCCCGGCGCAGCACCAGGTCTCCGGGTTTGAAGACTTTTGGCCTTACTCGTGCGTTGTAGTACTGGGCCACCCGTTGTCGGTATGCCGCCATTCGGAGCTGAGCTTTGTTCCTTGTTTCTTCGAGGAGGTCTAGGTTGAGTAGAAGGTGTACCGAGTTTTGCGCTTCGTCATACTACTGTACTCGAAGCATGGGTACACCGAGCTCAACCGGGATGACTACCTCGGCGCCGAAGACAAGGTTGAATGGGGTCTCACCAGTTGCTGTTCTGGGCATTGTGTGGTAGGCCCATAGGATACTTGGGAGCTCTTCTGCCCACCTGCCCTTGGCTCAGTCCAGCCAGGTTCTGAGTCCTTGGAGGATGGTCCGATCGGTCACCTCGGCCTCCCCATTCATTTGGGGGTGGGCTATCGAGATAAAGCAGTGTTGGATGCCGTGCTCAGTGCAAAATCCTTCGAACTCCTGGTTATCAAATTACTACCCGTTGTCGGTGATGATACAGTGGGAGAGTTCGAAGCGGCAGATAACTGACTTCCAGAAGAATTGGCAGACATTGGCTTCAGTGATCCGAGCTAGCAATTCTGCTTCGACCCACTTGGTGAAGTAGTCGATTGCCACTAGCAGGAACCGTTGTCCCGGCGCAAGGGGAAACGGTCCAAGGATGTCCATTCCCCACTGAGCAAAGGGCCAGGGGGATGAGAGCTATGAGATCGGCATCACCGGCTGGCACTATATATGTACATGGTGCTGGCACTTGTCACACCTCTTGACGAAGTCAGCGGCGTCCTCCCTCATGGTCTCCCAGAAGTACCCCTGACAAAGAGCTTTGTATGCCAGCATTCTCGCTCCTACATGGTTTCCACAGAGGCCTTCGTGTATCTCCTGGAGCACGAAGGACTTTTATGAACTTTAACTTGTAAAAGCCCTAATTTTTCAACTTTGTAATCTTGTAAATGGGTTGTAAAAGTGTAAAATTAAGAGTATGTAGATTAGCTCTTGTTTGATTCAAGTGTTGAAGAGTTTTGGAGAAGTTTGAAGCATTAATTGAAATTTTGGCAAGAGCTGACTCATGGATCAAGAGCTGACTCCTTGTGGCACGGCATGAAAAAATTTCAAAGTTTCAGTACTTCGAGCCAACTCGTGTTCCAAGAGCCGACTCGTGGAAGAATTCATGTTTCTGAAGTCTAAGATCTCGAGCCGACTCAAGTTATTTGCTGTTTTGAATTGATTGAAGGCACGAGCTGACTTCAGCTTGAAGAGCCGACTCTCATAAAAATTTTGTTTGGGCTGTCTGAGACTTCGAGCTGATTCGTGGACCTTGAGCCGACTCGAGTAGTCATTTTCTGCACTCTAACGACTAGTTACTTAAAGTGATTTTTGAATTCTAATTTGTCTCTAATAGCTCTTTCATGAATCTCTAGGCCCTACAATGACCATATCTCATGGAAAACTATAAAAGGGATTACTTTTGATGGATTAAACAATTTTTGAAAGATTATTATTGATTTATCTTGGGAATTTGAAGAGCTTTCAAGTCCTTCACCAACCAACTTCAAGAGCTTTCAAGTTAGGATTCAAAGCTTCACCAACTTCTCTTCATCATTAAATTTACTTATTGAAGAAGCAAAGAAGCAGCTTGAAGAGCAATTAAAGAGCATTCAAAGCTAGGCTTCGTCTTAATCTACATCGGCAATATTTAAACAAACTCGATTTGTTGTGTAGTTGCTTTTTATTTCTCTCTATCTTTGTTTTCTCTCTAAGAATAGCAAGGGGCTGTCTTAAAAGAGGGTTGAAGGTTTTTAGGTGAACCTTGTGAAAACCTAAGTTGGGTTCTTAATGATCCCGGTATAAAACCAAGTGTTAGGGTTTTCTTTAGTGATCCCATTTAAAACCAAAGGGAGTTTGGATTTCTTTGGTAATCCCGGTAAAACCAAAGTGTATAGGTTTGGATTGTGAGCCTAGTAAAACAATCAGACTGTATTCCGGTTGGGGGATATAGTGAAAATCCCAAGTGGTGCTTGGGTAGTGGAGGTAGGAGCCGGTTGCTCCGAACCACTCTAAATTTTTTGTGTTTGTGTTTGTGCTTACTCTAGCTTATTGCATTTACTTATTTATTTCCGCATTACATATTGCACCACAACACTAAAAGAATTTTAAAGTGCATATAATTTGAAAAGTTTTTATAATCCCAATTCACCCCCCTCTTGGGAAGCCACCTGGGCAACAGAGGGGCTACCTCCGAAAGTTCATGGGGGGCAAGACCCCGACAGAACCTCAAGCACTTGCAGCTCTTCCTCCTATCCCTCCAGTCAACAACCGACCCATCGAAAAGCCTATGGGTATGATATGCTAGGGAATAGAGCGCGCTTCTAAGAGGGCTCGAGAGGGGGAGAGGTCGGAAAGTGTACTCCCCTTTATGAAGGAGGAGGGATCTGGGAATCAAAATATAAATGATGATGCCGTGGTTGTCGAGATGACGATTGCTAGGCACCCTGTAAGGTGGATTATGGTCGATAGTGAAGGTTCGACTGATGTCATTTTTTACGATGCTTTCTTCATGATGAATCTACCCTCTACTCATTTGAAGCCTGTGCACACCCCCTTGTCGATTTTACCAGGGACTCTGTGGGGGTTAAAGGAGAGATCACTCTCCCCGTTACTACCGGATCACCACCTCGATAAAGTATTGTCATGATTACCTTCACGGTTGTTAGGCTTTCTTCGACCTACAACGTGATCCTTGGCCATCCCAGGCTCAATCTGCTCGATGCGGTCATCTCTATTAAGCGGCTGTTGGTGCAGTTCCCCACTCCTTATGATGTAGGGGAGATGAGGGGGCACCTCAGCCAATCCAACACAGTTTGCAAGCTATCCTAGGGGCCAGAAGCATCGAGGAGGATCCTAGCATCGATGACCTCGACCAAAGGATGCAGGATCCCAGAGATGGTCCAATTGAGCACCTGTTAACGTATCCACTCAGAGTGGACCTGATCAAGATGGTGCAAATCGGGGCCCAGCTGCAAGAAGATGAGTGCGCCCACCTGCTGAGTTTCCTCCGGGCGAACACGGATGTGTTTGCCTGGACAGTGGTAGACATGCTTGGGATTCCCCCCGACATCATCACTCACAGGTTAAGCATAGACCCGAAGTGTCATCCTGTTCGACAGAAAAAGAGATGCTTCACCCCGGAGAGGCAACGGGCAGTTAACGAGGAGGTGGAGAAGCTCCTCGCAGCTGACTTTGTTCACGAAGTGTAGTATCCTAGTTGGCTGGCGAACATGGTCATGGTCAAGAAAAACAATGAAAAATGGAGGATCTGTATGGACTACACTAACATCAACCGAGCCTGCCCGAAGGATAGCTTCCCTCTTCCAAAGATCGACCAACTGGTGGATACCACCTCGGGGCACCGCTTGCTTTCCTTTATGGATGCATTCTTCGGGTACAATCAGATCTGGATGAACCTACGGGATGAGAAGCACACTGCCTTCATCACGGATCGGGGGACGTACTGCTATCGAATGATGCCATTTGGCCTGAAGAATGCTGGTACCACGTACCAATGACTGGTCAACAGAGTCTTCAAGGACCAGATCGGCTGCAACATGCAAGTCTACGTAGATGACATGCTCGTCATGAGCAAGCCGAGGTCAAACCACATCATCGACTTGGTAGAGGCCTTCCAAAACCTTTGCCTGTACTAGATGATGCTGAACCCGGCGAAGTATGCTTTTGGCATGGCAGCAGGGAAGTTCCTAGGCTTCATGGTCACTTAGAGGGGGATAGAAGCCAACCCTGAGAAGGTCCAAGCGATTGTCAACATGGAACACCCTACCTCGAAGAAGCAGGTCCAGCACCTCACGGGCAGGATCGCTGCCTTGAGTTAGTTCATCTCGTGATCTATCGACCGCTGCCTACCTTTCTTCAAGGCGCTGTGCAAGGTGCATGACTTCACATGGACAAAGGAGTGCAGGGAAGCCTTTAAGGAGCTGAAGAAGTTCTTGGCATCGTCGCCGCTACTCTTTAGGCCGGAGGATGGAGAGGAGCTCTTGTTGTACCTAGCGGTTACCCCAGGGACCGTCAGTTCGGTCTTTATCTGCATAGATGAAGACAGAGCTTAGAGACCAGTGCATTATGCCAATAAACTCCTCCGAGATGCAGAGATTAGGTACACCCGCTTTGAGAAACTAATTTTTACCCTTATAATATCTGCTCAGTGCCTCAGGCCATATTTTCAAGCACACCCGATCATGGTCATGACGGACCAACCATTGAGGGCCGTACTTAGCCGCCCTAATACTTCCGGGTGTTTAGCCAAGTGGGCTCTAAAACTTAGTGAATTCGATATCGTGTACCGACCGAGACCATATCAAAAGGCCCAAGTGTTGGCCGATTTCCTGGTCGAGTGTGCAGGCATGGGCGAGGAGCTAGAGGAGATCATCCCGGAGCTCTGAACAAAGCCCAAAACCAAGGAGGAGGTCTGGGTCCTTCACGTGGACAGCGCGTCCAACTTGGAAGGGAGCGGAGTAGGCCTCATTCTTGCCAATGGCGATGGGGTTGTAGCTGAGTGCACGCTCCACTTCCGGTTCACAGCAACCAACAACTAGGCAGAGTATGAGGCACTCCTCGCGAGACTGAGAGTCTCTCGTGAACTGGGTGTACCCAACCTGAAAGTCTTCACCAACTCCCAGCTAGTGGCCGGACAGGTCTCTGGATAATTCGAGACTCGAGATCCACGAATGATGAAGTACTTGGAGCAGGTACGCTCGAACATGGCAAGCTTCCGGTGCTTCAGCATCTCCAACATTCCTCGTGGAGAGAATACTCGCGCCGATGCCCTCTCAAGGCTCGTGACCCTGCCAGACTCATCGCTGGGGCGCACCTATATCGAGTACCTCGAAATCCCAAGATATGAGACCTCTAGGGAAGTCTAGCAGGTCACCCCGAAATTTAGTCGGATGGACCGGTACATTAGGTACATCACCGACGGCATCCTACCAGAAGACTACACGGAGGCTGACCTCGTCAAGAAGAAGGCCGTGCGCTTTGTGTTGATGGATGGGAAACTCTATCGCAGGTCCTACTCTTATCCACTTATGAAATGCCTGAGAACCACGGAGGTGGCCTTCGTGCTCCAAGAGATACATGAGAGCCTCTACGGGATCACGTGGGGGGAAGGATGTTAGCATACAAAGCCCTCCGCTAAGGGTATTACTGGGAGACTATGAGGGAGGACGCTGTCGACTTCGTGAAAAGTGTGACCGCTGCCATCACCATGGCTGCATACAGCATCAACCGGCAGTGCCACTCTCCCAGCTCTTCGTCCCCTGGCTATTTGCCCAGTGGGGGATGGATATCCTTGGTCCCTTTCCTCCCGCGTTCGGGCAACACAGGTTCTTGATAGTAGCCATCAACTACACCAAATGGGTAGATGTAGAGCCGCTAGCATGGATTACCAAAGCCAAAGTCAGCCAATTCTTCTGGAAGTCAATCATCTGCAACTTCGGGCTCCCCCACACCATCATCACTAACAATAGATGACAGTTCGACAATCAGGAGTTTGAGGAGTTCTGCACCGGCCTCAATATCTATCATTGCTTCACCTTCATGGCTCACCCTCAAACCAACAGAGAGGCCGAGGTGATCAACCGAGCCATCCTTCAGGGGCTCCGAACCAGGCTGGACCAGGTTAAAGGCAGGTAGGCTGAAAAACTCCCTAGTGTCCTTTGGGCCTACCACACAACTAGGGATGGCAATGGGCCGGGTTCAGGCTAGGTTCATAACTACCCAAGCCCAAACCCAAATATTCAATACACTACCCAAACCCGGCCCAAACCCTATCAGGATTGGGTTTTTTTTACCTAAACCCATCTCAATCGAGTATCGGGTAATTAGAAATTGGGTTTACCCGGTCCAAACCCAATTAAGTCATATTAAATATTTTTTTATTTTTATCAACTTTAAAATTATCTATCATTTTTAGTTTAACAGCATTTAATTTCATATTCAATCAAAATTAAATTTAAATTACCTTAAATAAATAAAATTCAACAAGACTTAATTCAATACTTATGAAATAAATAAAAACATAAATATAATTTAAAAAGTATATCTAACTCGAAGTTCCAAGATGTAAAAAAATGTAAAGAATAATTCTCGATGAATCCTTAGTTGCAGCATCGTTCTTCACCTGATTCACCTACAAATAATTAAGTATTTTAAAATTTAATAACTAATATTTAATATTTAATAAAATATATTTAATAAAGTATATATTAATTATATATTTATTATTTAAATATTAAAATAATTCGGGTCGGGTTCGGGTCGGGTGTATATCTACCCAATCCCGGCCCAAATCCAAAGTTAGGCATTCGGGTTTTACTCAAACATGGCTCAAACCTAGTTAAAGCGTTGACTACCCGGCCCAATCGGGTCGGGTCGGGTCGGGTACCCATGGGTTTGGGTTTTATTGACATCCCTACACACAACGTCCCGAACGACCATGGATGAGACACCCTTCAACCTCGTCTTTGGCACCGAAGCCATTGTTCGGGTGGAACTTGGTGTGCCCATGCTGCGGGTAGAGCAATATGATGAAGTTGAAAATCTGGCTCGCCTTCTACTCAATTTGGACCTCCTTGAGGAGATGAGAGACAAGGCTCGACTTCGGATGGTACACTACTGACAGTGGGTGGTCCGGTACTACAACACACGGGTAAGGCCAAAGACCTTTCGCCCGGGCGATTTGGTACTGTAGCGGGCTGAAGCCTCTCAATCTCGGGAATGCGGTAAACTCTCCCCGAACTGGGAAGGCCCTTACAAGGTGGTCGAAACTCTCCCCCATAGAGCCTACTACCTTGCCGAGCTCGAGGGTGCCCGGTTCCCACGAACTTGGAATGCCAATAATTTGAGAATGTACTACCAATGATGTAAGGCTTCCTCTCGTTAATAAAAAAACTCCTTTTGGTGCAAAATTGCCTTTGCCTTGCAGAAATATTGCTGCCGACCCCAGGCCCTGCACCTCGAAGCCGGGAAACTGCTGAAGCCCCATGCCTTGAAGCCAGGAAACTCCAGAAGCCCCGCACCTCGAAGCCGGGAAACTTCAGAAGCCCCACATCTTGAAGCCGAGAAACTCCAGAAGCCCCGTACTCTATCTTTCCAAGTCCCAGCCTGGTGGGGGCGCCTTCCGAACTCTTCGAGTTCAGCTCCCTAGGTCGGTAGTATTCCAAGCGCTCGGAGACGGTCGCACCTGGGGTCACTCAGGCCTCCCTGAGGTGTTCATCGGCTCCTGGCTTGGCCAGGAAGAACCCGGAATACATAACTAACTTCAAGGAGATGCATAAAGCCATGCTACCACTTTTGCAACATGGTAGAAATAACTCAAAAAACTCATGACTTTTCTTCCTAACTGCCCTCTGTACCCGAAGCTCTGCTAGGGAAGGCTGAAAGCCTGATACCCCATGACAAAGCATCACAATGGAAATATATACATCGGTAGTTGCAATCATAAAAGGAAAGGAAGAAGGGTTGTTAAGACAGTCAAGAGCACCAGAACAGAAGAACTCGGTGAATAGGAAAAAGACTTCATTAAAATTGAAGGTGGAAGGTTATACTATCCAAAGATCCCCGACAGGCTGGGCGGTGTAGAAACAAAAGGAAAATACAAGGGGCAAAAAGAAAACAAAAGGAAGGTCCCTATCCCACTACTCTGCCGGCTCCTTCCCGGGACGATGCTGGGGTGCACCGGCATCCTCTCGGACTTTCGTCGGAGGGGCTACTTCAGCGGCGACCGCAGGCTCTGCCTCCTTCGCTTCGGTTGTGGCCTCATCGGGTCCTCGCTCGAAGTTGTTGGAAAGGCGAGCTCATCCAGGTTCAGCTCCAGAAAAAGTTGGGCTGCCTGAGACTGGCAGAACCTGTAGCCCTTGAGGAATGAGTCCGTGGCCACCTCCCGAACTTCATCAGCATATTTTGCCGAGGCCTTAAAATTAGGCACTGCCTCGATGGCCTCCTTTTTGGTGGCCTCCATCAAGGCCACCGCCCCAGTGACCTTCTCTTCAGCCGTTGACGCCCGTGCTTACGCTGCCTCCAGCTGAGCTCATAAGGCCTGAGATCGTTCCTCCGCTTGAGCTGCCTTGGCCTTGAGCTCCTCCTCCCAAGTCACCTCGACCTTAAGCTCCTCAGTCCGGTGCTTGACACAATCTTTCTCCCGAGCCAGGGATGCTTCGAGGTCCTTGATGCGCCTCTTCGCGTTGGCCACATCAGCTTTGAGGCCCTTGTTCTTCTCCTTCATAGCTTGGGCCCTGTTGTTCTTTTCTTTGGCCTCAGCCATCAGCACCACGATCTCCTGCTCCTTCAGGTTTTCCCTCCTAACCCACTGGGTACAGTAATCACGAATGAGGAGAAGATCTATCCCGACCTGCACTAACGAAGACGTCAACCATGCCAAAAAGAAAAAAAAAGGGAGAAAGAGAAAGAGAAAAAAAAGGCAAAGGATCCTACTGTGAAGAGGTGGGGAAAGGTGCCGAGGATGGCCTTTGGCAAGGATCTACCTCCCCTTTCATGCCAGTCGTGCGACTGGATAGCAAAGTCCATCATGCGCTCGGCTGGAGAGCGGTCTTGGGTGATGGAGGAGTTCGGTGCCATCTCGATGGACGCTTTTCGGATGCCAGTCCTCGACTTTGCTGAGATCGTCGCCGTGCCCTCGGGAGGAGTAGCCGAGGATATTTCTGAGCCCCTGGTGAAGCTCACTGCCTTGCCCGACGGTCACTCCCTCCTCTCTTCTTCTCCCATTTCCACCTTAATGACTTCCGGAGGCGGGGCCACGGTAATAGTAGCTTGCCGAGCTCGTGCGCCCATGTCGGATTCCCGAGTTGGGGGCAAAGTCTGCTACCTTGACAGATCGGGGGCTGGTTCGACTGCCCTTCCCCCTGGGCCGGAGGCTATGACAAGCCCAGGCCTCTAGCTGGGCTCATTCCGAGCCCTCTTCGGTGGGGTCTTCCTGGGTCCTGCCGGTGCACTCCTCTTTTGGGAGGACTTGAGGAGGTACTCAATTGAGAACTTTATGCCTGCAAGAAGAGAAAAGTCGAGGTCAGCCTCAGGCCCGAAAGGACCCGCAGAAGGAAAAAAGAAGGGTTATACCGAACTCACCCAACTCCCGGATTGGGCTGACCCTGACATCGAATAGGTTCTGCTTCGACAGCAAAAGCTCGAGAGAAGGGATCTGGTCAGAAATAAGCTAGTCGTATACTTCTTGATCAGCCGCTTCGACCTTGGAATTCCGATTCGAAGTCTGGTCCAGATCACTCCAAATCCAGTCAACTCCATCGATGGAAGCAAAAAAGTACTTGCTCTTCCATCCTTTGATAGAAGAGAAGAGTATGAATTTGGTGCCCTTCAGGCGAGGAGACACTAACCACTACCTGTCCTCGATCGAGTGGCGTTTCAAGGGGAAAAAGGCCCTGAACAGAGAAAAATGGACGACGATCCCATGGAAATGGTAGAAGACGATGAGGTAGTTAATAGTTCTAACTACATTCGGAGCCAGTTGAGCAGGGATGAGGCAATAGTTGCTGAGTACAGAAAGAAAAAATGGATGGAAGGGTAAACGGAGACCCCCTACGAGGAATTCCTCATAGAGGGCAATCCGACCCGGACCATCGGAGGTGACCCATTCTCTTGATCCTGGACCGAGAGCTGGATGGAGTCTGAGATGCCGAAAGCATCCTGGATTATCGAGAGGTCCTCCCTGGTCATCATCGAAGCAACGTTGGAAGGCCCAATCGGATGAGAAGGCACGGAAGGGGCTTCGAGAGCAGAGGGGATGGGAAGGCGAGCCCTGGGCTCTCCTATCACTATCCCGGTTGGGCGGAGGCCTCTGCGAACATGAAGAGGAACTTCCTCCTCATCAGAGGATGGAGTCCTTGGTCGAGAGGGCCCCGTCTCATCGGGGTTGCTGGAAGGTCGATGGCTCCAACCCAAGGGGGCCATCATGGGACAAAACAAATGAGGAAGAAAGGAAAGAAGAAGGAAAATGGGGTCCGGGGAGGCCCTAAAGACGAACTCAGCCTAGCCAAGGAGGAGAAAAGACTAAGGAAGACGAACCTGATGGCCTCAAAGGTAAAGGACGATCGGGGGAGAGGAGGAAGAAGACTCTAGTCCATCAGCGGGTGCGAAGAATTTGAAAGAAGTGATTTTTCAGGAAAGTTTTATTTCTTTTCGAAGTAGCCAGACAGTAACTGTATGCCCTCTCAGGACTTCCTCCGTCAGATTGGCGGCGATCCCCGTATTGGTCTCAAAGCCCATTTTGCAAAGCAGCGGCGATCGTGGTATTAATGGCACCGGATTTTTACCTTTCCATGTCAGCTCCGCATTTACTTCTTTCGCCCCAAAAGCAGCATCCCACCGAGATTTGGGAGTTGAGGGCAAATGATATGGCAAGATAGCTGACATGGAGTCCCTTTCGGATCCAACCATATGCCATGCTGGCAGAAGCTGCCATGTCAGACCCCCTCTTCGAGCTCCTTCGTCAGGTGGCTCGCTCGAGGTCGAGCCCACCTCAGCCGAAGTCGAGCTCCCGCTCTTCGAGCTCCTTTGCCGAGCAGTTCCCTCGAGGTCGAGTCTGCCTCGACCGAATTAGAGCTCCCGCTTCTCGAGCTCCCGCTCCTCGAGCTCCTTCGCTGGATAGCTCCCTCAAGGTCGAGCCCGTCTCGGTCAAAGTAGAGCTCCCGCTCTTCAAGCTCCTTCACCGGATGGCTCCCTCAAGGTAGGAAGCTCTTCGAGCTCCTTCATCAGGCGGCTCCCTCGAGGTCGAGCCCGCTTCGATCGAAGTAGAGCTCCCGCTCTTCGAGCTCCTTCGCCGGGCAGCTCCCTCGAGGTAGAGCCCACCTCGGTCGAAGTAAAGCTCTCGCTCTTCGAGCTTCTTCATCGGGTGACTCCTTCGAGGTCGAGCCACCTCGACCGAAGTAGAGCTCCCGCTCTTCGAGCTCCTTCGCTGGGCAGCTCCCTCGAGGTCGAGCCCACCTCGGCCAAAGTAGAGCTCCCGCTCTTCGAGCTCCTTCGCCCGGCAGCTCCCTCAAGGTCGAGCCCGCCTCGGTCGAAGTCGAGCTCCCTCTCCTCGAGCCAAGCGCTCTTCGGTTGAGAGGTCCGGCGACCGGAGGCTGTCCCCATGGCCAAAGTCCATGGTGCTTTAAGGGATTCGGAAGCAGAAAGAAAGGGACATCACTACCTCCCTTGGACGGCAGCTGCCACCCAAGAACCACGGAGGGACACCCCCTAGGGTGACATGATCTTTCCCGCCATTGTTTACACCAAATAGGAAAAGGCACCCCGATTAAGGCACCGCACTTTCCAGCCGACCGTTTGCACCACCCAGAAGAAGAAACCCATGCTAGGGGATTCAAACCAGAGGGTGGCTGCCTCCAAATCGAGATCCTGTCAAATATTCCAAAGTATAGCGACCAACTGGGAAGTCAGAGCCTACGACATAACTCCCTACCATGAAAAGGGAAAGGCACTGGGGCGCGCCGCATGGAGCACTACTGATTGTTGACCTTCTAGTACCTGCAGAGAGGGAGGAACCTGAGGTGGGTAGCTGGAGGGATCCGTGGCCTAAAAGGAAGTTCCAAGGGCCTTCGAACAAGGTAAGCAAGCAAAGACAAGCGAAAGGAGAGTTAGCAAGAAGCAGAGCGCTCTGAGGCTACCGGAGAACTCACCAGAAGAGTCTCAATTGATACAGCCACCATAGCCCGAGCTCTCTTCCACCGCTGCCGTTCTCACCCCTCTTTCCTTTGAAAGCAAAACCTCCTCCTCCTAGCATGGAGTCCGACCAGGAGCCCCCCAGGAAGGATCTGTTCTCCTAGATCATCCACTGACTTGATCGTCGGAGTGCCCCCGCTAGGATCCCTGGTCCGGGTCTCCTCTTTTTTGTAGATCTAGGCGCGCGAGCTAAATTTTGGGTGACGAGGTCGGTGTCCGGTGCCCTCCCCAAGCTACAGGCCACGGCGGTGTAGACAGCAATATAGGTATGTATCGTAAACCCCTTTTAACAGATATTGATAATGGATATGATAAATGTATGAGATCTATTATCAAATAGATCAGGTCTAAATATTATGTGTTCCAATTTTCTATCCATAATTCATGAAAATTAATAGAAGTTTTTCCAACATAATTATCTAAGTCCAGTATTCAGGAATGTAACAACTAAGAATCAAATTTAGAATATCTGATTAACAAAAAAAGAGGTATGACCACGGAGGCAAGCCCCAATCCCATCTCTTTCATGAGGTTGGCCATACTTAAAATAAACTAACATAAAAGGACAATTCATATTTACGAGACATTTTACTATGAGGTGCTTCAATTTGATATGGTGGAGAGCTAGCACTACCTTGCTTTCATACTTTTTTTAAATCAATATTATCAATATCAAGGAAATAACTACCAGAGCCAATGAACATATAATGCTAAGTTTAACGTGGCACTTAAATATTGTTGTATCCACTGCTTGCTCGACCTCAAGGAGCAACCAGACAAGGAGTTGGCTATCGACTAAGAAGGACAATACAACAAGATAATCAAGGAGTGATCACAGCACCGATTATACTATCGATCAAAAAATAGACGACTACCGATTATTGGTCTACTCAACAATTGATTGATTGAAGAATGACTAAGCTAGCTATTTCACCGACTATTTTTAATATCCTGCATCGAGAGATTACAAACAGCACTTACCTATCCTGTGTAACCTTGCAAATTGGTAAGAGGGGATCTCTGATGGTAAAGACATTCACATCCCCTTTTCACACTCATTAGTCTCTTCATTGTTGCTCTTAACTCTGGTTACTGTAGCCTATCTCATCCTTTATTGATTTGAGTATCGGAAGGTTCCCACCAACTATCACCGATCAAGGAATTGCTTTTGCAGGTTTCCATCCAAGAGAAATCAGGAGCCTTGACTTTTTTCACTGAAGAAGGCCGAAGAACCCTTAGGTACCGTTGGAGAGTAGTGGTGGATTATTTGTCGACAATAGATATCAAACCTAACTAGCTACCAATATTTGAGCTAATATACAAGCGGCTAGTTAGTAAGGGGCAAAAATGAACTCAGGATGCCATATTTGGTTTTGGAGGTATCAAACTTTCTTTATGACTAAGGTTGCGAATAAGTCGGGTTAACCCGTGACCTAACCTGATCCAATCCATTTAGATATAATCCAACCCGTTTATAGGAATCCCTGAATCTGGATCAGCTCCTAAAATTAGATCCATTCAATTTTCCAAGTCGGGTTTAGGTTTATTGAATTTGGACCCGACCCGACTCGAACATACTAATAATATTAGGATAATATCTATTTGGACCTTTAAATTATAATTTAAAACTTGTATAGAACTTATTTTTAATGTAAAGATAGAACTATAATTATTTTTATATTTTAATTTATTTTAAAAATAATATTGTTTGTTATCTATTTTATAGTTAATAATAGTTAACTATGTAATAATTAAATATAGTTGTCTATATTTTATGCGGATCATATATAGATCCAAATTTTTTAGATTAGAATCAAGTAAGACCCATCCAACCCGAATAATCTGTTGAGTTGAAAATTTTGATAGTGGATCTGATTCGATCCGATCCGATTTTCTAGTAGATTATATCTAGATATAATATTAGAGCCTGATCAAAGAACCGGATCGGATAGGGATCACTCATGACCCAGTTCCATCTGGCCCATTTGCTTCTCTATTTATGACATCACTTTGAGATTAATTTCTCAAAGATGGGCTCTATTTAAATTAATGACCGGAATTATACTAATTCATCGGAAATTTTTAAAGGCTTGTTGGACTTCGATACAACTCTGCATGCCGCTATAGTTTTGTCCCACCAGACGAGTACAATTTCATCCTATCAACCGAGTATTTTGATCTGCAGATCAAAATTTTTGTTTATACGTTGATTCTTAATGGAAGGTTAATATTCTTTCTACACTTCCGATTTGATTTATGTGAGATGTCTTTTCTATAAAAGATCTACCAGTACTAGTTTATATTAGATAACCTTTCGATAACGGATAGGTCCACCGATGCGATATAAACAAACACCTTCTCCTTTTTTTTAAAAAAAAAAAAAAACTCTAGTGCACCGCTGTTCCACAATATTCGATTATTAAAATATTGACAGATGTCAGCCGCGTCTGGGCAGTAGCTTTTAAATTTTTATTAGACTTTTATTAGACCAAACAGAGCTCGTGGCCGATAACAAGTTAGGTTGCCCAAAAGCGGCAGGTGAAGTGGACGCGGTAACTTTTTAACGGCTGCCATGATCTTTTCACATGATAACAGCGGGAAAGAAAATAACAGCTCCTCTAAGAGCCAGTTATAATACAGGCAACCGTCTGCACGTGTAAAGTAATGATCAGTAAGAGCCGTGATAGTAATCCGGTCATGTATAATTTTATAGATGATTCCATTAAATTTAAATTTTTTTTTAAAATTAAATTAATAATATTAAATTATAAAAATTTGGATATCTTGAATCGGATATTATCTCGAATATTATTTAACGGGATATACATATATGAAATAGCTACACCAGAATTTATCCCTTCTCATCCCTACTTTTTATAAAAAAATAATAATTCATATTTTTTAATAAAAAAATATATGTTAACCAAAAAACAGTACCAAATGAAATGGTCCATAATTTTAATACCAAAAACTCTAAAACCCACCCCCCAAAAAAAATAAAAATAAAAATAAAAATAAAAATTTCTAAATCATGTTATGACAGTTATGACGGTGAAAAAGCCATTCCTTGATAACGGTTAGCGGTAAAAAAGGAAATGAAACTACGCCACAACCAAACCGCTTGGACGAATCACCCCCCCCCCCCCCGCTCTCATCACTCCGCTCCGTCCTCACTAGTCTTTCCCTTCTCTTAAGACTAGTCAAAAACCTCTCCTACTCTGTTTCCTCCGCTCTTCCTATTCCCAATCCCCCACCTCTCCCTCGCGCGTCTCTGATCGCTTTCATCTCCTGTTGTTTGGTCTCTCTTGGCTTCTTTCTTCGAGCGGCCGAGGAGTCGGTTGCCTCGCGGGGCTAGGAGGGCCGTCCGTGGAAGACGGAGCATGGGCGAGGGCGAATTAGGGCTTCCAAGGGAAGATCGTCCGGAGAGACCTTGAAAAGAACTCAAAGTGGTATGATTCGGTTCCTTATTCCCGTTCTTTGTCCGGTTTTTTGTTGATTTGTTGCCCATTTTTTGTTGATTTTTTTTTTTTTCTTTCCTGGTTTAGGGTTTTCTAGTTCTAGCATTTGATGGATGCTTTGAATCGATGTGCATTGAGATTATTTTTTTTGGATTTTGGTTATCTATCCTTTCGTGGGAACTTCAATGTTTAGATAAATATTCTCATAATGGAGTTTGGAGTAAGAAGTAATAAATGTACGCTCAAAAGTTGGAACTTTTTTTTGGCAATCATGCCTGTTGTGACCCCTTGTTGTTTGGTTTTGGAAGAAGGGAAGGATCTTCTTTTCTGAGAATAAATATCCTTGTATAAAAGGAGTGTCGAGTACGCTCGAACGTCGAACCTTTTTTGGCAAGTTGAGTATATTGACCTGTTTGTGATAAGTTCAAGGGCTTCATGGGTCATCTTTTTAGTGATATCAGTATGTGATTAGTTGGTATTTATAATAGATTAGTATATGCAGATCAGCCACTTGGCTATTGCATTCTTTCACAGGGATAGTGCTGCATCGTTCATATAGCTGGGTCTTCTCGGTCTGTTTTGAGTTGGAAGATGTTGATTACTTCTTATTCTAGATCATGGAGAATGAGTTCTCTCCTGTGAAATAGCCATTGATTGGATAATTATAGTGGAGTTTGTGATTGTTCTGTGCCAGGTGATTTCTTATACAACGAGCATAAAGTCACCTGCTTCATGAAAAGTCAGGCCTCCTAAGGTGAAATTTGTTAGGGAATACAACTATCTGCATTCTCTACCAATGACTTTATTTTGGACATAAAAACAGTCTTTTTGTACTGCATGACATCATGTTCTGAAATAAGACCACAAAAAATTCTGAACAACTATTGACATCACTTAGGCTATTTAGCATTCAGGTAGTGGCAACCGAAGTGGTTGGATTTTTAGGATTTATTCTGTTTTGTTTTTGCCATTGCTTAAAATAAAGCTTTTGGCTTTGTGCCAGGAATGAAAATGGCCAGGTTGGTCATCAGCTAACCTGACCCATAAGAGAACTTTTAGTAGGCCATGAACTTTCATCACCTGACTGCCAACCTGTACCAGGGTAGATCAATTTGACGGAAAAAAAAGCCTGGGCCTAGCCCAACCGGGCCTGTCTCAACAATATTTGATGTCTAATAATATAAACTCAAGGATATTTTATGATTCACAAGACTTGCTATCTAAAACTCAGATCAAGTTTAAATCATGAGATATCAGATAGAGCAATTTACTATGA
This sequence comes from Areca catechu, assembly GCA_021397845.1. Taxonomy (NCBI): domain Eukaryota; kingdom Viridiplantae; phylum Streptophyta; class Magnoliopsida; order Arecales; family Arecaceae; genus Areca; species Areca catechu. The sequence continues at coordinate 145,161,200 of CM038049.1, read as the reverse complement.
AACAGGCTATTTGGTAGGAGAAAAATAGTAAAACTCCATAATTGAATTTTTAAAGCCCAATATAACATATCCAAATAAGAGAGAAGCACTCAAGCTTGCAGCCAGAACTCGCTATATCAACCAAAATGATGCTGTGGAAAGAAAGCCCTGGGAAAATGTTGGTTGACTGTTTGAGAATAGGTATGGGATAACAAGAATGGAGGAAGAGAAGGTATTCATGAGATGGGATATAAAGAGTAGAACTGCCATGCCCATGACAGATTCTTCTTGCACTCCCTTTATGTGCTTGTTTTGCAGTACTGACGCGGTGCATAAAGAAGCCCATAGAAACTCATCCATTGGCAGGTTATTTTCCTTGTAAAGAGATGAGAGGAGCAATATTTGTATGGTAAAGCCAAATTCTTTGACATTGGTGAATGAGTGATTTATTTGATGGACTTGTATATATTCTCAGCAAGTAAACTAGTAGGATAGCAATAAATTGTTCCTATAATCAAGAAAATAATTGAATAATCTGATTTAGTAAAAATTCAAATAGTTACTTTAGATATTTTATAATATATGATCAATATACACACTTTATTTATACTTTAGACATTTTATAGTCATGTATGAATGTTTCCCAATAATCACAAGCAAAATAAATTACAACTTAACAAAATAACAAGGGCATATAATGTGTATGAACGCCCCTGTAGTTTAGACTTATTATATATATCTAAAAAAGAAATAAACTGGTTGGTAAAATGTTGCATAAAAAAAACACAGGTTAATGGAATAAAGAGATCTAGAGCCATTACCTGCATTTGGAATTATACTCAACTATTTGTTACATTTGACAGGATAATCTACTCGACTAGTGGACGTAACATATGCATGAGATTTGAATGACATATAACTTGAATAATTTCCTTTGATGTTGATATGCTTCCACTTGGGCTTTAATAATTATATTATCTTATTGAGAATATGAGTCACTTAAAAATTACTATGAAGCACATTTGGGATGACAAGTTATATCATCATGATAACTTCATAGTACTCTAATGGCATCTGGGAACATCATCATATGTAATCAGTGGATTGTACCTGTATTTATCATGAGAAAGAAGGATTGACCTTCCTTCATGCCCATCCACCATTGGATCACCTACTGCATGCTTTGAGATCTGTGCATGTGTGTGAAATAATGGAGTTCAGAGCACTTTGACATCTGTGCAGTGGGTGATCCAATGGTGGATGGGCATGAAGGAAGATGAATCCTTCTTTCATCTTAGCACCAAGATGTCATGGATCATCAACCAACCAATGCCAACTGTTCAAGTCAGCAAATTATAATTATTTATGATTCTACCTATAAAAGGAAAAAAATGGAATGTAATGTGCATTGGAAGAGATTATACTGTTATCATGGATATGAGAATATGGTGAAAGACAAACCGGATGGATTAAGAATTTAATCATAAATCTAATTTCTTAGTTTCCGGCCCCTCAATAGTCCTTTGGGTGTTGCAGAGATATCCATTAACAGTTCTCTCTCTCATACCTGTCTCTATCTATCTATCTATCTATCTATCTATCTATCTATATCTATATCAGATATATCTACACATATATTTGGTAGATATTTCCAGTGAGTAGGTGAAGACAAGTCAACAATCAATTATTACATCCATTTTTGATTTGTTTCAGACATCTTGTTTGATGAAGAAATTTGAAAAGGCTGAGGCCTCCTTTGGCCCTTTAAGGGAAGTTAGTTTAAGATAGTAATGAGATCATGCAAAATATTAGCAACTAGAAACACTGTTCACAATTCATTCATCAGTAGGAACCCTAAAAACCAGGTGAGTTTTAAGTTTAGATTTCTCACCATGTATTTCGCAATGACTAATTTTTTAAATCTTAAGGCTGTGTGCATTATGTGCATGTGTATATAGGATATATTATCAAATACATAATATGCTTAAGTTTTATTGTGAAAATTAGTAAAACCCGGGCATATCTGATTAACATGTATGTGTGTGTATTATCATTGTTCGATGAACATTTCCTCCAAGGATTTGCTCATAAAGTTGATTGCCCAGTAGAGGGTGCACTTGGTGTATTAAACATTGTACCATGCCCAATTTAACAATATTTCTTTTGTTATTTTCATACTTCGGTTTGTAGTTCACTCATACCTAATGTCTCACACTTTGGCATTGGTGGGTGCACTTTGGTGTAGTAAATGTTGTCCATGGAATGCGCAGACACACAGATATATATATATATATATATGTGTGTGTGTGTGTGTGTGTATGTCTCTGTGTATCCATGGAAGTCCATGAATCATTTTCTTTTTCTACCAGTCCATGGAAGAAGATAATTTTCTTTTAATTGCCTTTTGAACCTCTTTGGTCAATTCATATGTTTTTCCATCACTTCTTTGTGATGTTCAATCTCCACGCATGATTGGATGGGCATGTATTATTTATATTTGCATAGTTTTGTGTTTGAAATCAAAATTCCAAGGTTAAATGTGGTAGCATATGTTATTCTTCATGTTATGCTGGCAATTACTTGAACCAAAGCATGCCACCTTTTTGACATGTTAACTTAAGATTTGTCCACATTTGGAGTATCCAAAATGAGTTCTTTACTGAAATTTAGTATGTTAACAATGCCTGCAAGCACTCAAAATTTTTTTTCAATCCTGTTTTGTTTACATCATTTATTATATCCCTTGATAAGAGGTAGCTATGAAGATTGCCTTATGCCTCAAGGATTACATCTCACATTATCTGAGTTGTTGTATTCTCATGCCTTGACCTTTTTGGAACATTATAAGCAAGCAATATTGTCCCATGTCCCTTTTAGTTCCACTGATATTGGAACATTGTACATTGACAGACTGACTAACTCTTGTTTGTGGAATAGTTGTTCTTTTTGATGTGGAAGGCCCTGCCTTCTTGTCATTGCAGCTTGACAATTTTGCAACATTTTATACAACTGTCTCATCCGGCTACCACAATTAATTGTGGTCCATATTTACGCTATTATTGCCTGATCTGACATTAATAAACAACTAGTTTGGACAGATTTTTGTCAGGTATTGGTCCTATCTTAATAATTGCAAGAAAAATTAGGACTGTAATCAAGGTTATTAGCAGGATAAAGGTTTAACTTTGCAGCTTGTATTTGGTTGTGGTTAGTGCAAGAATTTTCTATTATCGACTTTGTTACTAAATAATTATGGTTTTGACCATATCCACATTTCCTGGAACTAACACAAATTTGTTTGTTGCAATAGGTTTTTCTTAGGAAATGGCGGAAGATCGGGAGGGAAATTACGATTCTAGTAGCCACTCCCATGATGGTAATCATGAACAGTTGCACATCGAGCCTATTTATGAGGCCTTTGTTTGCCCACTTACGAAACAAATTATGAGGGATCCTGTTACATTAGAGAATGGGCAGACCTTTGAGAGGGAAGCTATTGAGAAGTGGTTCAAGGAATGCAGGGACAGTGGAAGGAAGCCAATTTGCCCATTGACACTGAAAGAGCTGAATAGCACTGACCTGAACCCTAGTATTGCTCTAAGGAATACCATTGAAGAATGGACCCAAAGAAATGAAGCTGCTCAGCTTGACAATGCTTGTAGATCTCTAACTTCAGGAAGCTCAGAAAGTGATGTTTTACAAGCTCTAAACTTTGTCACATATATTTGCCAGAAAAGCAGGTCCAGTAAGCGTGTTGTAAGGAATGCAGACTTGATACCTATGATTTCTGGCATGATGAAGAGTGGCAGCAGGAGTGTGCGATGCAAAGCATTAGAAACTCTTCGTATTGTGGCTGAAGAAGACAATGACAATAAGGTTGTCCTTGGGCTTGTTGCTGGTTGTCTTTTCTGATGCTCTGCATCTTTCTTGAGTTGCATGTTTCTTGATGATATATTCTCAATTTCCTTGTTGTGCAGGAAGCTATGGCTGCAGGGGACACCATTCGTACAATTGTAAAGTTCTTGTCACACGAGCATTCCCAGGAAAGAGAGGAAGCTGTCTCTCTTTTATATGAGCTTTCAAAATCTGATTCTCTTTATGAAAAGATTGGTGGGGTCAATGGAGCAATTCTTATACTGGTTGGGATGGCAAGTAGTAAATCAGAAAACCTTTTGACTGTTGAGAGAGCTGAAAAAACACTAGAGAATCTGGAAAAGTGCGAAAAAAATGTGAGGCAAATGGCTGAAAATGGTAGACTGCAACCCCTTCTTACCCTGCTCCTTGAAGGTACCTTCTGCTTCTTTTATATATATGTATTTTTTTTTCTGTTTTAAGTTTCTTTTCTTTTTTGCTTATACATTGGCCATGGAGACTGATTATACAAGAGATATATGAATAATGCATGGTATGTCAATGCAAGGCAGGGATGCTTCCATAAAATGGTAATAAGTTATTAGACATCAATTTTTTAAAATTCTTGTACTAAAATCAATTGTAGCCTGAATATATCAGTGCATAGTTATTAGACATCAATTTTTTTAAATTCTTATAGTAAAATCAATTGTAGTCTGAATATATCAGTGCATCTTTGTGTTATGGAGGTAATTTCTGGAAGCCTCGCTGAGTGCAATATATCAGTGAATTTTTGCATCTTGTGAATTTTTGACGGATGAAATGTTGTTGCACCAATTTTTGCAAACTATTCACCTCACTGAGTGCCATGAAAAATTTTGCAGGTTCACCTGAAACGCAGCTATCTATGGCTGCATACCTTGGGGAGCTTGTTTTGAGCAATGATGTGAAAGTATTTGTTGCCCAAACTGCAGGCTCAGCACTGGTTGATATCATGAGAAGTGGGAGCGAGCAAGCAAGAGAAGCTGCTCTCAAGGCATTGAACCAGATCTCATCCTTTGAAACAAGTGCCAAGATACTAATCCAAGCAGGCATTCTCCCCCCTCTCATGAAGGACCTTTTTACTGTTGGTGCCAACCAGCTTCCCATGAGGCTGAAGGAAGTCTCTGCAACAGTTCTTGCTAATATTGTGTCTTCAAGTGCCGGTATTGAGTCTTACCCACTTGGTCATGACCACCGGACCTTGGTCTCTGAAGACATTGTCCATAATCTACTACATCTCATCAGCAACACGGGTCCTGCAATTGAGTCTAAGCTGCTTCAGGTCCTTGTTGGACTAACAAGTTCTTCCACAACTGTTCTTAACATAGTCGCTGCCATCAAAAGCTCTGGTGCTACCATCAGCCTGATTCAATTTGTGGAAGCTCCACAGAGGGATCTCCGCATGGCTTCTATTAAACTCCTACACCATATTTCACCTTACATGGGTCAAGAGCTTGCAGATGCCCTTTGTGGTACTGCTGGCCAGCTAAGCAGCTTGATCAAGGTCATCGAAGAGAGTAATGGGATCTCTGAAGAGCAAGCAGCTGCTATTGGTCTTCTAGCTGATCTTCCTGAGAGGGACTCAGGCCTCACTAGGCGTCTTCTGGATGAGGGGGCCTTCGACATAATCATTTCCAAAGTTGTCAGGATCCGGCAAGGGGAGACTCGTGGCAGTCGTTTCGTCACTCCCTTTCTTGAAGGGCTTGTAAGAGTTCTCTCAAGGCTGACATATATTCTGGAGGATGAGCCTGATATTGTATCCCTTGCTCGTGAACATAATCTTGCTGCACTTTTCACTGATCTTCTTCAGATGAATGGGCTTGATGGGGTACAAATGGTCTCTGCTATGGCATTGGAGAATCTCTCACAACAGTCAAAACATCTAACAAGAATCCCGGTTGTCCCAGAGCAAGGATTTTGTTGTTCTATATTCCCATGTCTCAGTAAGCAGCCTATTGTAACTGGGTTGTGTCGAGTCCACCATGGGATCTGTTCTAAAAAGGAGAGCTTTTGTCTGTTAGAAGGGAAGGCAGTCGAGAAGTTGGTTGCCTGTTTGGACCATACAAATGAGAAGGTCGTGGAGGCTGCCTTGGCTGCCCTGTGCACGCTGTTGGATGATGGTGTGGACATCGAGCAAAGTGTGATGGTGTTATGTGATGCAGATGGGATTAAACCAATACTTGAGGTATTGCGTGAGAACCGAACAGAGATACTCAGGCAACGAGCTGTTTGGGCTGTTGAGAGGATTTTGCGGACAGATGACATAGCTTACGAGATTTCAGGAGATCAAAATGTAGGGACAGCTTTAGTTGAAGCTTTCAGGCATGGTGACTACCGGACAAGGCAGATTGCCGAACGAGCACTGAAGCATGTAGATAAGTTGCCAAACTTTTCTGGTATATTTCCTAAGATGGGAGGTTGATGGGTGGACGAGGATGGAAGCCTTGTTTGTACAGGAAGCTTGTATGTCTTTTTTTTGTTCCCTCATATTTATCTGTTTCGCTCCTCAAGTTTATTGAAAGATTTGACATTCTTATATCTTCACTGCATTCTGTTTGATTTTTTTTATTGGGTGGGATTTTTTCTCTTTATTTTGAATCATTCAGTGTGTTGATTATTATTGGAGTTGATCATCAGTTATATATATATATATATATATATATATATCAGGATGGCATTGGTCAAAGCTTTCAGCTATGTTGCTTGCAAGATGAGGCAGATTAGTGGGCCATGTTTCCTAGATTGCCAAACTCCAGGGTAATAAGTGGAAGAGGATGGAAGAGTTATTTCTATCGTGTATATTTATTTTCTTGCCTTTTTTATTTGCTTTGCTCTTCAAATGGATTAGAGACTTGAGATTTTTTATATGTTCATGAAATTCTGTTTGAAATTTTGTTTGGTGGGATTTTTTTCTTCTTTCTCATTCTTATGAAATATGAAAGGCAATGATTGGCATTGATAATACAATCTATCCAAATTAGTAGGAGTTTATTTGTGGATTTTACTCGAGTACAAATTTATGTTATCTCTCTGTTATTTTCAGTAATGTATATGGCCTTCTCAAGTTTTCTTTGTTTAATTTTTCCAGCCATGTATATCACCACGATCAAATATTTATGAATGCTCTTGTTACTTGATCATCCATTTAGATCAGGAGTGTGCACATTACTTAAATTTTTGACATTCAACTACAATACATTTCAAAGATGGAAGAAAAAGAAAAAAGAACTCTAACTAATAATAATTTATAGTCTATAAAATAGTAAATTCTACAAATTTGTGAAAGTGGGCTTACTCCATTCATCATCTGCATTCAAATAGTATCTAGTTTATAAAACTGTGAAGGTGAGTTTAGCTCTATGCTCTATACATCACTTATTTTTGAGAAGCATATAGTCTTTAAAACCGTAAAGGTAGGCTTAACTATTTACTCCACCTATATTACTGGTATCTAGTTTACAAAACTTTGAAGATGTGCTTAGCCTTATGCTCTATTCATTACTTGCTTCTAACAAGTATAAAGTCTACAAAATTATGAAGGTGTGCTTAAGCTTTCACTCATTACCTGCATCTAACTAATATATAGTTTATAAATTATGAAAATGAGCTTAGCCCTATGCTCCCCCCGTTACTTGCTTGAAACAAGCATATTATCTACAAAATTGTATAGGGAAGAGTAATCGTTCACTGCATTAAAAGTCCCAAGAGCTGATGATGAAGCCATTGAAGGCCCCGGAGCTGATGATGATGGCTTCTCTGTTTTCAGAGTATCCCTAAATATATCCCTAAATATGTTGGCCTTATCTATATATATCATCACCATCCATTAGAAGCTCATTGCTTTCGAAAAAATCACCAAGGCTACTTTTTAGTGGAATGTCGTCACCTAAGGCTTTGTTATTCTTTATCGTAGTACCAGTGGATGGTGGTGGCATGGAGGAGAATGATTGAAAGGTTGGATTTTTATGGCATTTAACCAGGGATTTTATAAACCATATTTCTCTTTATTTGCCACAAAAAAAAATGTCATACATTTTCTCTGGCCCCAAAACTCTATATAATAGGGTGCTTTACATAGATTTCTAACCAAGACAAGCATGCTAAAGAAAGTAGGAAATTTAAAGTGGAGATAGAAAAGAAAGAGAGAGTTGGACGGCCAAAAAAAGGGAGAAAATGAAAAGCTATCTACTTTTCTTAAAATAATGGGTTTTTAAGAGTTGGGAAAATAGATATGGAAGAATCTTTAAGGAAAATCTTTGAGGCCATTGGATTTGATCCAAAAAGAAAAAAAAATGGTTGAAATTCTCTAAAAAAAATTCAACAAAGTCAGATTGGAAAGGTCCTTGACTAAGCTCTTTTGTGGACTACCATTAGATGGCACATACTTGGCTGCCTTATGGAGATCTAATTGAGGCAAGTAACAATTTGACTCTAGGTAATTGACTAACATATTTTATAATTATTAATGTTAGATTGTACATCCATAAGAATTACTTAGGATTGGGTTTAGGTTAGCATATTTTTTCATTAAATGATTACAAGTAAAAAAAAATTGAATTAATTTCCATTGCACAACCCTAAATCTAACACACCATCCATTAGAAACTCGCTACTTTCAAAAAACTCACCAAGGCTACTCTTTGGTGGGCAGAAGAGAATGTCACTATCAAAGCCTTTGTTATTCTCCGATGTTGCAGCACTACTGGATGGTGGTGGCATGAGAAGTGATGATGGCATAGAGAAAAATGCCTGAGAAGAAGAATTGATAGCATGACTAAAACCAGTTGACACTGAAGAAGAACTCGGCAACCGAGCATTAGCAATAACTGCCATGTAAGTCCCATAATTTATGAGATGTGGATCAAAGGCAATTGAAATATAAGGAGGATAAATAAATATTCCACTCTAATCCATGCCATGGCCGAGTCCGAGCATCAGCAAATTATAGTAGTCCATGAATGTATTCATTTTTATTATAGGGAAGGGAACCAAGCCATTAGATTACTACAATGAGGCAAACCTTATTGTTGTCATCATTATTACCTTCATTGTTACTCATGGAATCAACCTTGCTTATTGTTGGTATTATTACCATGGTTGTTGGCTCTTGGAATCATTCCTTTGTTTATTGATGATATTATTATAAACCTAGTTGTTGCACTTGGAATCATCACTTTATTCTCTTGTGTATTATTATTGTCTTGGTTGTTGCACTTGAAATTCTCCTTGAGCAGCTATTGGATTCTTTCATTGATAGCCTCCACCTTGAAATTGAGTGAGTTGGCATGCTTTCAAAGGTACTCCATGGGAATGGTGTCGAGGCGAGGATCTAATAAGAGGTATTGGCAACCAATTTGGGCTCCGGTAGGTTGAGGTCATGCTTCTACTACTTCTCAGAATTGAGGCTTCGATAAGTAACAAGGAGGTCATGGATGGCTCCTTTGTAATTTGGCTATTTGTCTAGCTAGCCATCTGAACCAAAAGAGATGACGGCAATGGAGATGCTCCAAAGGGAGGAGACCTAGTTGGCTTTCTTCTTGAGGCTTTATCTCTCTCTATATATGGCCAAATGTTATTTATGGTTTTCTATCGATTACAATCAACACCGACCACAAGCCATCATTCGGTTTCCTTGAAGTTTCTATTGGAGGGTACCTGATTTAATAGTTTGTGAAGTCCTTTATTGACAAGATGGAGATAGTTTGAGATGGAAGGGAATCCTACTTGACCACTACATTGGCTTGAATTTGGAGAGTTTGGAGAAGGCAATTCTACTCTTAACTTTATTTTATTATCTTTTTAATAGAATTTTAAAGCATGGGAGGTAAATGTAGGGATGATAATGGCTTAGATTTAGCTTAGATGGACCATTACTTGTTCCCACTTGGTACTTCTCACTAGAATTCTAAAGTATGAGAGGTAAACCTAGGGATGGTGATTGGTAGCATTTAGGTCAGGTAGGCTATTACCCGTGCCCATCTCATACTTGTCTCAAGGTAGTATTGTATAGATAGTTCATGTTAGGTAAAGAAAAAATAATTTTGGTTCATAATAATATATAGTCCATAAAATAATAAATACTACAAAACTGGGAAGGCAGGGATAGTCCTAGACTTCACCTCTCAATTACATCTTTCCAGTGCTTTAAAGTCTACAAAATTGGGACTTAACCTCTCACCTCCATCCAACTAGTATCTAGTTCACAAAACCATATAGGTGAGCTTAACCTTGTGCTCTACCCATCACTTGCTTTTGACAAGCATATAGCCTTAGAACTAATAAGGTGGGCTTTATCTTTCACTCATCATCTACGTCCAACTAGTATAGGTGAGCTTGACCCTCACCTATAAAACTATTAAGGTGGACTTAACCCTCACTTCTCACCTCCATCCAACTAGTATCTAGTTCACAAAATCATAGAGGTGAGCTTAACCTTGTGCTCTGCCCATCACTTGCTTTCGACAAGCATATAGCCTGTAAAACTATTAAGGTGGGCTTTATTTTTTACTTATCATCTACATCCAATTGGTATCTAGTTTACAAAACTGTGAAGGTAAGTCAAGATCATGGGAGGTAAATCTAGGGGAGGCAATGGCTCGGACTTGGATCAAATGGGCCATTACTTGTACCCACTTCATACTTACCTAGCATTCTAAAGCATGAGAGGTAAATCTAGGAATGGCAATTATTCAGATTTAGGTCAGATCTGCTATTACCTGTATTCATCCCATACCTATATTAGGATGGTGCTGATTAGATGACGCATGCCAGGTAAAGGAAAAAACTCTAGTAATAATAATATATAGTCCATCAAATAATAAATATTTCAAAACTGGAAAGGCAGGGTTACTCATAGACTTCGCCTCTCAGCTACATCATTTTAGTACTCTAAAGTTTACAAAATGATGAAGGTGGGCTTATCTTCACTCCTCACCTCCATCCAACTATGGTTTACAAAAGCATGAAGGTGAGCTTAGCTCTGTGCTCTACCTATCACTTACTTTTAATAAGCATGTAGTCTATAAAACTGTGAATGTGGGCTTAACCCTTCATTCATCACCTACATTCAACTAGAAAGCATGTTGTCTATAAAACTTACTTCTAATAAGCATGTAGTTTACAAAGATGTGAAGGTGAACTTAGACCGGTGCTCCACCCATCATTTGCTTCTAACAAGCATAGTCTACAAATTTATGAAAGGAAGGGTAATCTTCACCGCTCCACTCCAAAGGCTCTGAAGCTGATGGTGGTAGCTCCTCTATTTTCATAGTACCCCTGAATGTGTTGGCCTTGCCTATATATATATATATCACCACCACCCATCGAAACTTGCAGCTTTCAAAAAAATCACCAAGCTACTCTCCAGTGGGATAGAAGGGAATATCGTTGCCAAAGGCTATATTATTCTTCAATGTTATAGTACTAGTGGATGGTGGTGTGCATGAGAAGTGATGATGGCATGGAGGAGAATGCCTGAAAAGAAAAATTGATAGCATGACTGAAGCTAGTTGATGCAAAAAAAGAAGAATGCAGCAACCTTTTTGTTTATAAGGAAGGTATCAAAGTCCACCATATTACTATAAGGAGACAAACCTTGTTCCCTGCTATTATCAGTATTACCTTTCATTGTTGCTTTCGGAATCATCACCTCATTCATTGATAGTATTATTATTACCTGGGTTATTGCACTTAGAATTATCCCCTTGTCTAATTCTAACATTATTATTAACCGGGTCATTGCAGTTAGAATCATCGCCTTGTTCTCTTGTGGTATTATTATTGTATTGGTTGATGCACTTGGGGTTCTCCTTAAAAAACTATAGAATTCTCTCATTGATAGCCACCAACCTCAAGTCGAGTGAGTTGGCAAGCTTTTGAAGGGACTCCACGGACATGGTGTCAAGGTAGGATCCTACAAAGGGTTTTGGCTGCAGGTTTGGGCTCCGAGTGGTGGTAGGTTGAGGTCATGGTTTCATTGCTTCTTCGGGTTGAGGCTTCGATAAGCAATGAGGAGGTCATGAATGGCTCCATCATATGGCCATGAGTTGAGTTAACCATTAGGGCCGAAAGAGATGACGACGATGAGGATACCACAAAAGGAGGAGAGCTAGTTGGCCTTCTTCTTGAGCCCTTTCCTTCTCTTCCTATATGTGGTCAAACATTATTTATGATTTTCTATCAATTACAATCGACATTGACCACATACCATCTTTCAGTTTCCTTGAAGCTTTTGTTGGAGTGTACCTGCTTTAATAGTAAGTGTAATTCTTTATCAACGAGGAGTTGAAGATATCTTGCGATGAAATAAATCCTATTTGACCTCTATGTTGACCCGGATATGAAGAGTTCAGATTTGAAAGTAATTCTACTTTCACTTCTTTTATTTTTTTTGAGTCCTTAATCTTGGGAGGTAAATTTGGGGATGGCAATGGCTTGGATTTAGGTCAGATGGGCTATTACTTGTACCCACTCTATAATTGCCTAGAATTCTGAAACATGGAGGTAAACCTAGGGATAGAAATTGGATAGATTTAGGTCAGGTAGGCCATTACATCTACCCATCCTATACTTGCTTCAAGGTAGTGCTGATTAGATATCGTATGTCAGGTAAAGAAAAAAAATTTTAGCTAATAATATAAACTCCATAAAATAGTAAATGCTACAAAATTGGGAACGGTAGGGTTACCCCTAGACTTTATCTCTCAATTACATCTTTCTTGCACTTTAAAGTCTACAAAACTATGAAGGTAGGTAGGGAATGCAAAGTGAAGATGAAACTATGCAACTCTAAAGGAGATTAGCGAAGATTAATTGGCAAGTTTTATCGGCATATGAAGAGTTCAGCATAATTTATCAAAGATAATTTAATGAAGCAAACTTGAATGATCATGCATAACCCTAATTACCGAGACTTCGAAATAATAAAGAAATATGACATAATTAAAACCACCAGTCATGCTAGTCAGATTAATGTCTCAGACCTAATTGATACTGACTTACCTGGCATTGATTTTCCAATAAGAATAAGATCACTCTTGAGGGGATCTTCCAGATGACTAGGCCATGCTACAGGTTGGAGACTCGTCTTGCTTTCTGGATTGGTGGCAAGAGATCCTTCCTCTTAAAGTCGGAATCCCAGAGAACCCTGCAACAAAGAAATCCCTAAGATGAAAGAACTTAACAAAACATGAAATGGAGAAAGGAAAGAGAGGTGGATGAAGCATTGATGGGGATCCTTCTTGGCGCCATGGTGGAGTGCTTGAAATGGAATATGTTGGTCTCCTTGTGCTGATCCTCTTGATTCACCATTGCATGTTGAAGGCTCACTTGAGATTGGAGAAGAAGAAAGGAGTCTTTGGGCGTTGGAGATGGAAGAAGGGAGGAACTAGAGTGGGCGTGGAAGAGGAGAAAGACTAAACCACATAGACACAAAGACAATCACATAGAAAGAATAATCCAAGCTAAAAATTTTATTCATCCATTTTTTTTTTACAATGGGGCGTCCCAAAGCCTTTAATAGGAGCCTTACAAATCTTTAAAATTTGAAAATCCCTAAAATGTGGAGGATACAAGGAGAGTTAGAGGATTTGTAGGCCTTGATGCTTGATTTGTGGAAGAGGGTGGCCAACCAACATTTTGAATTCAAACTTTCTTCTTGGGCGCCCTCTTGGAGTTCCTTCAACCCATGACAAGTGGCGCCAAAGTGGGGACCACTTGATGAGGTGGCTTCTAGCTGAGATGGCGCTGAGGTGGCAAGTGGTAGCTGATGTGGCGCTGAGGTGGCAAGTGGCATGTGGCACCACTTGGCTTTGGACTTGTCTTGATGCTTCAAAATCTGACTTTCAACTGGACTAAGGCTTCAAATTGGACCCGACCCAGCATGGACTCAAAATTAATTGGACTAAGACTTTGACTTCAACTGGATCAGACCCAATATGGACTCGAAATTAATTACAAGATTATTTGGACTCAAAATTGAAAGAGAAATTACATGACTGATCCAACCATAAGGACTCAGACTTGAATTGAATAGGTTGGAGTCTTTTCCTGATTCTGGTTCCCACACCAATTCTCCCGGGGTGGGAGGAACTCGACCCTATCGAGTGAGGGTTGGCTTGATAAGCTTCTAATGCATCCGGATCGATTTGTTGTAGGTCCTCTTGGGAAATCCAGGAGTCTTCAGATTCAGGACATCCTTGCCATCTAACCAGATAACGTTGGTAGCCTTTATTTCTAGTAGTAATGATCTGGTCATCCAAGATCCTTTCAATTCTCTCCTTTCTCTCAGGAACACTTGGTGGTGGACACTCATTTGGTGTTTCACTCTCAAAAGAAAATTATGACCAAAAAGCTCACTAGGTATCAATGCAAGTTCTTTGTATTCTTTTAAGTCTGAAACATTATAAGGTTGAACTAATGCCATAACCTGGTGGTAATTCTAATACATAAGCATTAGATCCATTTTTCTTTATTATTTTGAAAGGTCCAGCTCCCCGGGCATGGAGTTTCTTCGTAGTTCCCGGCGGAAACCTTTCAGGTTTAAATTTGATCATAACGGAGTCCCCTTCATTAAATTCTTTTAACAGTTTATGTGAATTAGTCATATGCTTATAGAGTTCATTGCTCGATTGGATCTTTTGGCTAATCTCCTTATGCAATTCCCCTAATATGCTGTGCATATGACTCAGCAGACTCAGACACTCGTGCATGTGTGGGTAATGGAGCTAGGTCTAAAGGTTTCCTAGGTCTGTATCCATGGACCACTTCGAACGGACTTTTCCCAATAGACCTATTAACTGAGCTGTTGTAGGCAAATTCAGCACGAGGAAGTAATAGGTCCCAGTTTCCCAGGTTGTCACCAACTAAACATCTCAATAGATTTCCTAAGCTTCGGTTTACTACCTCTGTCTGGCCATTGGTTTGAGGATGATAGGCAGTAGAGAATTTCAGCTTGGTACCGAACATGTGCCAGAGGGTTTTCCAGAAATAGCTAGTAAATTTGACATATCTATCGACACAATGGTTTTGGATAAACCATGAAGCCTAACGACCTGATCGAGAAAAAGCTTGGCCACCTTCGAAGCATCTAAAGTTTGAGAACAAGGAATGAAGTGAGCCATCTTGGAGAAACGATCGACAACCACAAAGATAGAATCATGCTTCCTAGACGTCTTAGGGAGGCCTACTACAAAATCCATGCTGATATCCTGCCATGGACAATCAGGGACAGGTAAGGGTGTGTACAGACCGGTGTTCTGTCTTTGCTGTTTTGCAACAGCACAGTCTTTGCTGTTTTGCAACAGCACAGGTACGGCACTGAGCTACAATCTGGGCCACATTTCTTTTGAGACCAGGCCAAAAGAATTGGTCTTCTATTGCTAAGATGGTCTTATTCCTACCAAAATGTCCTAACAAGCCTCCAGCATGAACTTCCCAGATCAGAAATTCCCTAACAGAGGTCTTGGGAATACACAATTGATTTCCTTTGAAAAGGTATCCATCTAAAAGGGTATAATCACTATGCTTACTAGATGGTCCTTGTTGAAGGGATCGATAGATGTTACCAAAATCAGGACATGTAGGATACTCCACTTTCAATCTATCAAACCCTACTACCTCAGTGCTCACAAAAGTCAACAACATGGAACGACGACTCAATGCATCGGCAACCCAATTTTCAGTACCGGCACGATGTTTCAATACGAACGTATAAGCTTGTATGAACTCTACCCATTTCCCGTGCTAGGGTTCAATTTCTTCTGAGAACTAAGGAACCTAAGAGCTTCGTGGTCAGAAAATAGGACAAACTCTTGTGGTAGAAGATAATGCCTCCAATAACGTAATGCCTGAACTACTGCATACAGCTCCCTATCATAGGTGGAATACCTTAGTCTCGCTTCATTTAACTTTTCACTGAAATATGCTGCTGGGTGATTCTCTTGACTCAAGACACCTCCAATTCCTACCCCAGAAGCATCACAAGCAACCTCGAACACTTTGGTAAAATCGGGTAACCTTAAAACGGGTGCGTGTGTCATTTTTTCCTTAATTGTTAGGAAGGCTTTTTCTGTTGCTTAGTCCACTCAAAAGTTCCCTTCTATACAATCAGTGATTGAGCCACTATCGTACTGAACCCTCTAATGAATCTCCTATAGAAGGTGGCTAAACCATGGAAACTATGGATATCATGGATGCTTTTGGGTACAGGCCACTCTACTATGGACTTAATTTTCACAGGGTCAGCGGACACTCCTTCAGATGTGACTACGAATCCTAGAAAGATAACTCTATGTGTTAAGAAATCACACTTCTTGATATTGGCATAGAGGCTATCCTTTCTAAGGACTTGGCAAACTTGCCTTAGGTGGGTTAAATGGTTGCCTTAGTCTTGCTATAGATAAGAATGTCATCAAAGTAGACCACCACAAATTTCCCGATGAAAGTTTTCAACACCTGATTCATAATTCTCATAAAGGTGCTGGGTGCATTGGACAGACCGAACGGCATGACTAACCACTCATATAATCCATCTTTAGTCTTAAAAGCGGTCTTCCATTCATCTCCAGGCCTAACCCTAACCTGGTGATAGCCACTCTTTAAGTCTATCTTGGAGAAAATCGTTGATCCGACTATCATGTCTAACATATTCCAGTCTTGGGATTGGAAACCTATATTTAACTGTAATCTTGTTGATGGCACGACTGTCTACACACATCCTCCAGGTGCCATCCTTCTTAGGGGTTAACAAGGCAGGGATTGCACATGGGCTTAAACTTTCTCTAACAAACCCCTTTCTAAGAAGTTCACTAACTTGCCTTTGTAACTCCTGATGTTCATCTGGATTCATCCTATAATGAGGCAAATTAGGTAAAGTCGCGCCAGGGACTAAATCTATGGCATGCTGTATGTCCCTTAAAGGTGGAAGACTATCGGGTAGGTCCTCGGGAAACACGTCTTCAAATTCTTTCAATAATTGGACCACCTCTTGAGGGTGTTCTATAGGGGTGTGGTCCTTAGTTTCCTTAGCAGCTACCATCCAAATAGGTGCTCCCTCATTAATGTCTTTTTCTAATTCTCTTGCACCTATCAAATTTAATCCAGTCCTTTTTTCTTTCAGGCTGCTAGCTTCTCTTTTAGTGTTGTCCTTAGGCTGGGTTGGATGAATGACAATTTTCTTGCCATTAAATTGAAAGCACAGGAGTTTGTTCGACCAAAAATTGTCACATCATGGTCAAACAGCCATGGCCTACCTAGGATGATGCTACTTACTCCCATAGGGAGCGCATCACACCAGATTCGTTCCTGATAGGACTGAAGTTGGATTCGGACCTGACATCTCTGCTTGATTGGGATAGAAGTGGAATCGATCCAGGATACCTTATATGGATTGGGATGTGGTTCAGTGGGTAATCCTAACTCTTGGCTGCACTAGTGAAAATGGCATTGACACAGCTTCCACTATCGATCACGATCTTACAGACCTTTTCTCCTATTTTGACAAATGTATGTAGGATGCTAGTCCTACGCCAGTCTTCCTGCTCTTTGGTCTGTGTCATGATACATCTCACAACTCCTAACACATCTGATGAGTCTACATTTTCTTCATCTCCTTCATACTCATCAGCTAAGCAATCCCCTGCTTCATAAACCTCCTCTTCATTATTCTCCAGAGGTTCTGATTCTTCTTCTTCTACCTCCCCTATATGTAAAGCTCTAGAGGGACATTGGCTCAGGAAATGACCGGGTTTACGACACTTATAGCAGACTCGCTCCCTCTCACCTCGAACTTCAGGGCTCTTTCCTTTGTCTTCTCTAGGAATTGGAGGAATGGCAGGGTTGGGTCTAGGGGTTGGATTCGAGCTGGGTCTTGGTCTATTGGCTGTATTAGGGACTGAACTAGGTCGACTAACAGGAGGATTAAACCTAGTGGGCTCTGGTCGCCTAAATGAAGCTCTCCTCTGAAACCTCTCATAGTCCATGGCAACTTGGTATGCCTGTTCTAAATCATGGACTTCTCTCAAAAATAATTCCCCTTTTATATCTTCATTCAATCTTGATCTAAACCTCGATAAAGTGGCTGCCTCAGACTCGACTACGTTGCATCGCATTACAAACTCATCAAATTTAGCAACGTATTCAGAAATGGTCTTATTTCCTTGTGTCAATCGCTGCCACTGATCTAACAACCTTTGCTGATAAGACATAGGCAAATATTTCTCTCTAAGCTTTCTCTTCATGTCTCTCCAGGTCGCTATAGGTAAGTCTCCCCTCTGCCTAGCTATGCATTCGACATTTTTCCAATACAACATAGCCTGACGGACTAGTCTGATTTTGGCAAACTTGAATCTTCTCTCTTCAGACATATCATACCAGTCAAAATATTGGTCCATGTCAGCCTCCCAGTCATCTGGCCATTGGGGCTGAAAGAGATGATGGCAATGGAGACACTAGAGAGGGAGAAGAGTTGGTTGACCTCTTTCTTGAGGCCTTCTCTTCTCTTCCTATATTTGGCTAAACATTGTTTCTAGTTTTCTATAAATTATAATCAGCACTGACCATAGACCATTGTTTAGTTTTCTCCAAACTTCTCTTGGAGGGCACCTACTTTGATTAAAAGCCTTATTAAATTTCTGTAAAGCATCGACCAACTTGATTTCTTTTAAAGTAGGTAGGGTACAATCCAAATTGCAGAATTCCTAACCAACCCTTGGATCAAATAATTATCTAAAATAGATATTTAGATGAAGTTCACGCTTGCAATTACATCTCCTTGTTATTTAGATTTGATTTTCTTCCTGATCAAACTAAAATTGCCAAATTAGCTCTAATTCCTTAATTAAAAAATTAAATTAATTAATAATGATTAAACTTTATTTTGGATCAATAAGATAGACAGGGAGAAGGAATTGATCCAATTAAATCATAGCTCGATTTTTATCCATCGGTGTATCCAAGATAGGATTAACCAGCATGGAGATGAATTTATGGAAATTTACACAAATACATAAACAATGAAGAAAATGGGAAGAAAACAGAGAGGAAGGAAGAGAGGAAAGTGAAAGAGAAGGAAAATGAGAGAAGAAGAACAAAAGGGGAGATTGGTGGCTACTAGACTATGGTGACAAGGTGGGTCACTAGCCAACCAAGGTAGCTAGTAGCAATGGCTGTGACCGTAGTAGCTAGATAGAGGAGGGAGAAGGAAAAAAGGCAATGCCCCTAGCTACCTTGATAGGGTCTTCCTCGACCAGGAAGGAACAAAGAGAGGAATGGCACTAACTGGTTAGCCACGATGACAAATGATATTGAAAAATCAAGAAAAATAGCGAAAAAAGGAAAAAATCCAATGGCTTATTTTTCTAAATTATTTCTATTGATAGCCCGTCAAAATTAAGGCAATGGTGGATTAGGAAGATTGAAAACCAAAAAAGTCTAAGGACAGAAGGATCTTACCTAGGTTTTGGTGATGATTAGGCCTTGAATCTAGCAAGCACGGTGATAAAGTTTCAAAAAGAAGAAAAGAAAAAATATAAAGAAAATCTCTGGGGTAGTGGTTGATAGGTGGTTGATAGCCGACGTTGATAGGGTTTGAAGGGGCTTGCTTCCCTTAAATAAAGGTGGAGGGAGGAGTCCTTGTCCTACTCGGCATCAGGCTCCTCTTTGATTGGGAGTCTTCTTCATCAATTTCTTTTCACTAGAGTCAGGTGAGCTAATCAACTTTAGTCCAAACTAGGCCTAAGTAGGCCCCGTTTCATATTTAATATATGTAAATTCTTTATGCATTGCATGTGTGTAGGAAATCCGAGCTGGCCTGCACTGCCTCTCCTCATTGGTCCACGTGGATCCTACCTGGCATGACGGGATGGGATAGGATGCCATATCGATGGTTTTTGAAATCCATGCACTACCGCGTCTACCATCTTTCAAATGAGGAAAAGTAATTTTTGCCTTCTTCTCTTTCAGAAGAAAATAGCTGTACTAGAGAAGAAAGATGTTTCTTTTACACCAAATAGAAAAAAATCATGTACACTGAGCTCCACTCTGTCCCCCAAAGTTCCCTTCATTATTTTTGCTCACCCTCTTCTCTTTGGTAGTCCATGTTTTCATCTCGGTAGTTGGTAGTGATCATCTTCATCCCGTCCCGAGTTATCACTGGACTTTCCGATTCTTGAGCAAATGATGAATAGCTAGGGTTCCCAAATCTTTCAGTCAAAAGGTTTCGTGTTCAAACGTAGATGGCAAACACGATGGCAAAGGAAGGAAAAACTGCAGTTGATAGAAGAAAGCACAATAATTATTATTTACACAAGAGAGGGTGACACCCCTTTAAAACCTGGAAGACAAGAAGTTAAAGAACCGTAAAAAGGTAAAAAATTATATATTTGAATATCATAATTTAAAATTCATGCTTAAAAAGGAATGTCATAATATTTTTTAAAAAATTAAAACATTCATTTACAAAATAATATCTTCATAGCACAAAATTATGACACCGTGCATAGTTTCAAGGTGAGAAGCCCTAGAATTCTTTTAGTAATCATAGGATATCCTACAATTATGACTCTATATGAAAATATACTTTCTATGATTATTATATCTTTTTTTAAAATTATGACATCCCAATTCAAAAATTATGACATTCTAGTTAAAAAATTATGACATCTCGATACAAAAATTATGATTTTCTTTTTTAAAAGGTTTCGTGTTTAAACATAGATGGCAACATAATGGCAAAGGAAGGAGAAACTGCAGTTGACAGAAGAAAGCACAGTAATTATTATTTATATAAGAGATGGTGACACCCCTTTAAAATCTGGAAGACAAGAAGTTAAAGAACCATGAAAAGGTAAAAAAATTATATATATTTGAATATCATAATTTAAAATCCATGCCTAAAAAAGAATGTCATAATATTTTTTAAAAAATTAAAACATCTATTTACAAAATAATATCTTCATATCACAAAATTGTGACACCGTGCATAGTTTCAAGGTGAGAAGCCCTAGAATTCTTTTAGTAATCAAAGGATATTCTACAATCATGACTCTATATGAAAATATACTTTTTATGATTATTATATCATTTTAAAAAAATTATGACATTCTAGTTCAAAAATTATGACATCCCGATACAAAATAAGAAATTGAATGCAATAACCCCTCGTACTAGGACTTTCTTCTATCGTGGCCTGAATTAAGACTCCCAGAATGTCATAACATGACACGGTAAGAAAGCCAATATAATTTAGACCAAAATAGAATTATGACATCCTAGTTCAAAACTTATGATACCTTAGTTCAAAAATTATGACACCCTAGTATGAAACCAAGAACTGAATGCATTAACCCCTCCAACCAGAACTTTCTTCTATCGTGGCATGAATTATGACTCCTAGAATATCATAACATACCATGGTAAAAAAGCCAATATAATTTAGGCCAAAATAAAATTATGGCATCATAGTTCAAAATTTATAATATCCTAGTTCAAAAATTATGACATCCTGGCATGAAATATGAAACTAAATATATTAACCCCTCCAGGACTTTCTTCTATCTGTAGCCTGAGTTATGACTCTCAGAATGTCATAATATGTTACAATAAAAAATAATATAATTCAGACTGAAATAGCATTATGATACCCTACTTCAAAAATTATAACATCCTATTTTAAAAATTATAATATCTCAGTATGAAACAAGAAACCGAATGTATTAACCCCTTCTACCAGGACTTTCTTCCATTCGTAGCCTAAGTTATGAATCCTAGAATGTCATAACATGCTAAGATAAAAAAAATGATATAATTTAGACCGAAACAGAATTCTAATATCTTAGTTCAAAATTATGACATCCTGCACGAAATAAGAAACTGAATGCATTAACCATTCCTACCAAGACTTTCTTCCATCCGTGGTCTGAGTTATGAATCCCAGATGCTATAGCATATTAAGGTAAAAAAATAATATAATTAGGTAGAAACAAAATTATGACATCCTAATTCAAAAATTATGACACTATACATAGATTTAAGCTAGAAAACCTTATAATTCTTATAATAGTTAGATAAACTTTATTTTTTCATAATCTAGTATTTCTTTTTTTTATATTTCAAGTGATTTCATAATTATTCTAGAGCTTATTGTGAAGGCCTCATAATTATTTAAGAACTATTGCAAGCTGGCAGTTTATATTAAAATTATTTGGAAGATGGGTTTTTCTTTTGCTCATGTTGATATAATATGGAAGATCCCATTTGTGCCTTCATGGATATGTAGCCATTTATAGTTGAAGGGCAACTCCTTGAAGATATAATCAGATGTTATAAAAAATGTGATGAGTTCAGTTTTTATAGTAAAGTAGTTACTTTCAGTATGGAGGAAGTGGCACTGATTATGGATTTTTCATGCCATGGGAAGAAGATATCTATTGCAGACCAAAATAGAAAGGGCAGGTTATTCCAAAGATTTGGACATCAATTGGATCTTCAGGATAAGGAATTAGAGAAATTGATAGTCCAGCTGCAGTCCTCGAAGATCCAAGAGGATATTGAGGACATTGTTAGACTTTGGATCACATATATACCTGGAATGTTTTTGGCTCCAAAGTCAAATCAAACATGTCCAAGATATCTCATCCCTTACTTGGAGAGTTATTTCAATTGGGAGTAATTGACTAGCCTTCTACAATCAAGGACTTGATGGTTATGGATCTTCTAGAGATTGTTGATGGCTTGAGATCTGGAAAGCTAGTCCAAGCAAAGAGGTATGACAAGGGTAGGAGGCAACCTGCCCTATTTGGCTGTTCGGTAGCTCTAGTGATAAAGATCATTCACATGTAGAAATGAGTATAATTATCTTTATTTAAATTCTTTCATATTTTTAATGTACAAAATGCTATGTGCATGTGTGGTTCCTCGAGCATACCATAATAAGAGCCTTAATATATCCTAACAAACTATCTAGGCTGTTGAAGTGGTATGACAGCAATTAAAGCTGCAAACATTCAGGTTGGCAATATGTAGGCTCATGAGTTGGTACGATGATCATGATATGATAAATCTTTTAAATAATAAATTATTATTATATTATTAATTTAATCTAATTTTTTTCTTTGCTTGCAGGTAGAGGGTGCTATTGTACTTATGCCATAGGAGCATGGCTTATCACTCCAGAAGTAGGAGCATCCTTGAATCTAAAAATTAGCTATGCAACATGTGCAGAGATGAAGATTAAACTTGAAGATGTTAAGAAAATGCTTGTCATTGTCGAGAACCTCCTGAGTTTATTGCTTAAAAAGGAGAGAAATGCAAATAAAGAAGAAGACAAAGGGGAGGAGGGGGATAATAGAGAGGAGGTGAAATTCATGGGGCAAGATGAATCGAGGACAGAGAAAAAAATGAAGATACCCTTATGATTGAGGATGCTAAGAGGGACAAATAATTATCTTTGGTCTCTTCAATTATCAAGAGAGTGAAAAATAACCTAGGCTACGGAAAGTCTCATAATTGAAAATGGATCCTAGTTTTGACATCAGTCGAGCCACCAAAAAGTCCAAGATAGTGGCTACATCACAGGATGATCAATCAATTTTACCTCTACAATTTGAAGAGGATAAAAACTTAATTAATAATTTTTTGAAAGAAAGCATCAGGTCATAAGTGTTATATACTTTTTCTATTATGTATGCGAATCTCTCTTTCAATATCTTGTTTTATGATATCTTTTATATTTATCCATTTTAGAGAGGTCATGTATACCGATGAACATGGAGGTAGTATCACAAGGATATATGTTCACGATCTTCTCACTAATCAAATGATAGTTGATGATATAAGTATTGGAGTATAACCTTGTTTTCTTGTTATTCTTATTGTATATTATGATATCTATTTTATTTAATATTTTTTATCATAATTTTAGTATTGTATGATATCATGTTATATTTTATTAATCACTTTATTTTGCATTGACAGATAATTAATGCCGAGTAGGAGTTCCTAAGAAAGAACTGGAGAGAGCACTCGGATAGGTACCATAAGTGTATCATTGCATCTGTTATGACTATAGGGATGTGTATGACATTTCCATTATCATTTCATGAACTTGCTGGAATGGCTGGGAATATGATTTTTGATGGAGTTGATGATGAAGAAAAGGAGTTTAGATTTCTCTTTACCATTATGAACTCAGAAAATTTGCACTGGTACTTAGTTATAATTGATATGAAAAGGAAAGTATTTATTCACCTAAATTTCATAAAATGTAATGCTAGGTACAAATTCAATACGAAGAAGTGACAAATATTGTCGATCCAATATTTCATATTTACTATGATAATGAAGACGTGATGAAATAGCCTATGGAGGAAAATATTGAATGCCCTTCTCAACTAACCGGTTTATTAGATTATGGCCCCTATTATTTAAAATACATGAAATTTCTTGCTCATAGAAATAAGCTAGATCATTGGGACTTCATACAAGATGATAGCAATCTATACCGATGATAGTTATGAGCAAAAATATTGAAAGAGGGCCTTAATTAGAAGAGAGGGTATTTAAAATTTAGAATAAAAAAGCTAAATATTTATCATGGCTTTTTCTCTTCACTTCATTGACTTTTGTAAGATAATATTAGAAATTTGTAATTCAATTGATGTTACCCCTTAAACATTAATGAAAAGAAAACTCATGTAATTATTTCAAATTGGAATATTACAAATATATTTTGCTCATTACATGTAGTTTTTTGGATATAAGATGTTATATTCTGTACCATAATGTCAAATTTCTAAAGGGATGTCATAATGTTATTCAGCGATATCATATCATAATCTATAAGCTTTTCAGGATATTTGTTTATGGGGATGTCATGTTTCATGCCAGGATATTATAGCTTTTTTAACTAGGATGTCATAATATTTGAACTAGGATATTATAATTCTATTTCAGTATATATTTATCATATTTTTTTAGTGATGTATCATGACATTCTGAGAGTCATAATTCAGGCCACAAGTGATAGGTTATCCTGGTAGAATGGATTAATATCTTTAGTTTCATGTTTTCTATAGAGGAGTCATAATTTTTGAACTAGGATGTCATACTAGGGTATCATAATCCTGTTTCAATATATATTTATCATCTTTTACCATCCATAGCATATTAGATATTCTGGAGTCATAAATTAGGCCATAGATAATAAGAAATCTTGTTATGAGGGGTTAATGCCTTTAGTTTTGTATTTTATACAAGGAGTGTCATAAGTTTTGAGCTATGATGTAATATTTTTGAACTAAGATATCATAATTCTATTTCAATAAATATTTATCATCTTTTACCATCTGTGGCATGTTATAATATTTTGAAAGTCATAATTTAGGCCGCAAGTAATAGGTAATCCTGGTAGGAGAGATTAATGCCTTTAGTTTTATATTTTTTATAGGAGTGTCATAATTTTTGCTAGGATATCATAATTTTTGAATTAGGATATCATAATCATATTTCGATATATATTTATTATCTTTTATCATCTATGGCATGTTATGTCATTTTGGAATTTATAATTCAAGTCATAAGTGATAGGTATCTTGGTAGGAGGGGTTAATATCTTTAGTTTCATATTTTCTATAGGGATGTTATAATTTTTGAGTTAGGGTGTCATAATTTTTGAACTAGATTGTCATAATCCTGTTTCGATATATGTTTATCATTTTTTGCCATCCGTGGCATGTTATGACATTATGCGAGTTAGGCCATAAGTAATAGATAGTCCTAATAAGACCTTTAGTTTCATGTTTGCTGTAAGGGTATCATAATTTTTAAACTAGGATGCCATAATTTTTGAACTAGGATGTTATATTCCTGTTTCGGTATATATTTATCATCTTTTACCATGGGTGGTATGTTATGACATTTTAGGAGTTATAATTCAGGTCACAAATGATAAGTAGTCCTAGTAGAGGGGCTGATATTTTTAGTTTCATGTTTTCTACAGGGATGTCATAATTTTTGAACTAGGGTATCATAATTTTTGAACTAAAATATCATAATCATATTTCAGCATTTGTTTATCATCTTTTATCATTCATGGCATGTCATGATATTATGGAAGTTATAATTCATACCACAAGTAATAGATAGTCCTGCTATGAGGGATTAATACCTTTAGTTTCATGTTTTCTACGGGGTATCATAATTTTTGAGTTAGGGTATCATAATTTTTTGATTAGAGTATCATAATCATGTTTCAAAATATATTTATATCTTTTACAATCCATAGTATATTATGATATTCTGGAAGTCATAATTCAGGTTATAAGTGATAGGTATTCCTAGTAGGATGGGTTAAAATATCTTTAGTTTTATATTTTTTGCAAGGGTGTTATAATTTTTGAACAAGGATATCATAATTTTTTAATTAGGATGTCATAATCCTATTTTGACATATATTTATCATCTTTTACCATCTGTGGTATATTATAATATTTTGAGAGTCATAATTTAGGCCATAAGTGATAGATAGTCCTGGTATGAGGGGTTAATGCCTGTAGTTTCATATTTTCTATAAGGATATCATAATTTTTAAGCTAGGCTATCATAATTTTGAATTAGAGTATCGTAATCTTATTTCGGCATATATTTATCATCTTTTATAATTCATGGTATGTTATGATATTCTAGGAGTCATAATTTAGACCGTAAGTAATAAGTAGTTCGATATGAGAGGTTAATGCCTTTAGTTTTATATTTTCTACAGGGATGTCATAATTTTTGAACTAAGATGTCATAATTTTTGAACTAGGATATCATAATCCTGTTTCAGTATATATTTATCATCTTTTATCATTCATGGCATGTTATGACATTCTAAGAGTCATAATTTAGGCCACAAGTGATAAATAGTCCCGGTATAAGGGGTTAATGCTTTTAGTTTCATATTTTCTACAGGGGTATTATAAGTTTTGAGTAAGGGTGTCATAATTTTTGAACTATGATATCATAATCCTATTTTGGTATATATTTATCATCTTTTATCATCCATGGCATGTTATGACATTCTGAAAATCATAATTCAGGCCATAAGTGACAGGTAGTCTTAGTAGAAGGGGTTAATAACTTTAGTTTCATGTTTTCTATAGGGATGTGATAAGTTTTGAGCTAGGGTGTCATAATTTTTGAACTAGGATGTCATAATCCTATTTTGGCATATATTTATCATTTTTTACCATCTGTGATATGATATAATATTTTGGAAGTCGTAATTCAGGTCACAAGTGATAGATATTCTGGTAGGACGGGTTAATATATTTAGTTTAATATTTTCTACAAGAATATCATAATTTTTGAGCTAGAGTATCATAACTTTTTAACTAGAATGTCATAATCCTGTTTCGACATATATTTGCCATCTTTTTTCATCCATGGTATGTTATGATATTCTGGGAGTCATAATTTAGGCCACGAATGATAGGAAGTCCTGCCAGGAAGGATTAATCCTTTCAGTTCCTTGTTTCATGATGTGGTCTCGTAATTTTTATAAATGAATGTCATAATTCTATCATGGGGTGCCATAAATCTATTTCCCCTATTTATACTTGGTTGCCATAAATTAATTCCTAAATTTACATGTTAAAACAACAAATCATAATGTTACCACGGTAAATTATATATCGAATACATGTTATAAATTTTTATAGACATTATAAATTTATGCAAGACTGTAGAGAAGTTTAATATTTTATACTCTCCTGTGTTAGTTGACAGCACACATAAGCATCAAACTCATTCAAAAATGGATCGGATTTGTTGGGATACTTCCACTACTTGATGGGAAGTGTTCTTCTATCTTTTAATAAGTTTTCTTGATTTTGTACAGGAGTATCAACAGAAGCCTTCTTCATATTTTTCCTTGACTTTTTTTACTTCTTCTCAATTCCACTCTTAATTCTATTCTTCTTGGACAACCTTTCATAGCAATTTGATCAGGATCTTGGATTATAAGTTATATACTTGGTTGAGCTGCATAATTGGCATCTACTGCTTTTCTGAATAATGGTGTTAAATCATCCATCACTAAATTAAATGCATCTTCAAACATGGAGGCTATTTCTACAAACTTCATCATTCGATGACTCATCAAAGCATATCTATAATTAATAACATGTCACATTTGTATTAAGATTTTATGACATATAATAAGTTTTTGTAAACATAAAATAGGACATCCCAATCTAAATAATATGACTACATACCAAGATTTTCGGGTGCTTTATCAAAAAATTAAATATTACAATGGAAATCATCAAATTAATATTTTATATCATTGCACCATCTCTTTAAGAAGTACTTATCTAGAATACGAACACTTAACTTTGATGAAGGACTAATAAGGATTATGATATCCTAGTTCAAAAATTATGACATCCCTGTAGAAAACATAAAACTAAAGACATTAACTCCTCATACCATGACTATTTATCACTTGTGGCCTGAATTATGACTTCCAGAATGTCATAACATGCCACGGATAGTAAAAGATAATAAATATATGTCGAAACATGATTATGACACCATAGTTCAAAAATTATGACACCCTAGCATAAAAATTATGATACCCTTGTAGAAATATAAAACTAAAGTCATTAACCCATCATACCAGGATTGCCTATCACTTGTGGCCTGAATTATAATTCCTAGAATGTCATAACATGCCATGGATAGTAAAAGATGATAAATATATGCCGAAACATGATTATGATATCCTAGTTCAAAAATTATGATATCCTAGCTCAAAACTTATAATATCCAAGTAAAAAATATAAAACTAAAGGCATTATTAACCCTTCATACTATGACTGTCTATCACTTGTGGCCAGAATTATGACTTCTTAAATGTCATAACATGTCATGGATGGTAGTAAAAGATAATAAATATAAGTCAAATATAATTATGATATCCTAGTTCAAAAATTATGACATTCTAGCTCAAAAATTATAATATCTAAACAAAAAATATGATACAAAAGGTATTAACCCTTCCTACTAGAATTACCTATTACTTATGATCTGAATTATGACTCGTAGAATATCATGACATGCCACAAATAGTGAAAGATGATAAATATATATTGAATTAGGATTATGATATCATAGTTCAAAAATTATGATATCTTAACTAAAAAATTATGACATCCTATTACAAAACTATAAATTAGATATTTTGATCTTTCGTACTATGACTTTTTCACTATCCATTACCTAAATATGACACCCAAAATATAATAATATGATTCTGAGATAACTTGAACATGAAAATATAAAAAATATGACTACCTTTGTACAAAATGAAAAATGAAGACTTATGACACTCTTTCACAAAAAATTATGAGATCCTAGTTCAAAAATTAAGATATTATAGCATAAATAAAAAATTAAATGTTTTCATTCTCCTATTTGGACTTCCCATCATTGGTTGGCTAAAACATAACTTCTAGGATATAATAATACAACATGGGGACAACTTGACTAGAAAATCATAGAATTGAACTTATGACACTCTTTCACATAATTAACACCCATTCACAAAAATTTTGATATTTGGATATAAAACAGAAAACTGAATATTTTGAACCTTCGTGCAAGGATTTTTTCACTATCAACTACCTAAAATGTGACTAATTGAAGAAAGCTAACACTTCTGATATTCAAGATATGAATAGCATTACAAGAAAAACCAGGTTTAGCAACCAATTTTTCGGTTGCTAATAATTGAAAATCGGTTGCTAAATTAATTTGCAACCGATTTTGCAACCGAAATTAGTCGATTGCAAAAGTATAGGTTGCTAAAATTTGTGACCGATTTTTTTCGGTTGCAAAATTTAGCAACCGAATTTGACATATTTTTTTAAAAAAAAATTAAAAAAAAAATTGGTTGCTAAATCGGTTGCTAAAAAAAATAAAAAAATAAAAAAAAAATCGGTTGCTAAAAAAAATCAAAAATCTTTAAAAAAATCGGTTGCTAAATCGTTGCTAAAAAAAATTCAGAAAAATTTTAAAAAAAATAGAGTTGCTAAAAAATTCAAAAAATTTTTAAAAAAATAGGTTGCTAAAAAAATTCAAAAAAATTTAAAAAAAAATCGGTTGCTAAATTGGTTGCTAAAAGAAATCAAAAAATTAAAAAAAATCAGTTGCTAAAAAAAATTCAGAAAAATAAAAAAAAATTGGTTACTAAAAAAAAATTTAGAAAAATAAAAAAAAATCAGTTGCTAAATCAATTGCTAAAAGAAAATCAAAAAAAAAAAAAAAAAAAAAAAAAAAAAAAAAAAAAAACTAGAGAGGCACATTGATGGCATACCATGATGAGCACACTAATGACATATCTGGTGTTTCAGCAACTATACATATGGCAAGAATCAGGGAGGCACCATATAACTTGATGCATGTATTAAGCATTCAATAAGCTATCTAACACGACATGAAATAGAAGGATATGACATTCAAAGTAAATGCATCAAAGCAAAGAACTTCCGGAAACTAAATCAGAGTTCATGAGACTAAATAACAGCAGCAAGAGAAAAGAAGGCAAACGATAAAAAGAAACAGTACAATCCGTCAGCAGGAACATAATTCGACAAAGGCCTATCCGATAAGAAGATCAGATAATAGACGGCACAAAACAATGCATAGCAACTGACAACCAGCACCAAAAAAAATAAAAATAAAAAAATGACCAGCAAATGACCTGAGAGCAGCATCAAGAGGCAACAAGCATCTTGCAAAATGTTAAGATGGATTTTATGTGCCAAGATGATATAGACAAAAACATGAATAACTATCATGAACGGATCGAATAGGATATGAGAAGGGAAAAAAAAAAAAATGGCAATCAAAAAGTCAGGATCTCTTTGTTGCCGATCTTACCGCGATGGCCTGTAGCTTACGAGCTGGCACCGCTTCTTGGACTCTCCCACCTCGAGATCTCCAAGCCTTCGATTATGCAAAACAAGGTCAGAGACCCGGATCGAATTCCGACGAGGACACTCCGACGGTCAAGTCAGAGAGCGGCAAGATAGAACAGGTCCACTAAGACGGGTCTCCCGTGGATTCCCGTGCTTAGAGGAAGTTTTGATGAAAGAAGTACGAGGAAGAGAGGGGTTGAAGCCCAGCCTCCTGCGCTGGGTCTATCGAGCTTACACCTGAGGACTCCTAGGGATCCTAAAATCGTTCTCTCAGTATCCTTTCCTCTTGTTTGGCTTACCTTTCCGTCCACTTTTACCGTCCATTTTATACCACGGACCGCCTTTGGCCTCCATCTCCTCCCCCGAGGCTCCCGGAGAACTCTGGATCCTTTTTCCTCTTCTCCTTCGAGTCCGGGAGTTAAGTGGCCGGCACGCCTCGTCTGCCGTATTGTCACGAAAGGGAGAAAACTGCCAGAACTCGAGCCAAGCACGGGAGTCCTTTCGGGGCGTTGACGGTGGGTTTCCAGCATTTCAAGCCCCTGCCTGCAAGGATTTTATTCCTCGATCATGGGGCCCTGCTTAACTAATGTAAACGAGGTTCTGCGCATCGTTGCGGGTCGTACTGACACCCTATACGGGATGCGGTGCACGCCGATTCTAGTGGCGACCTCGTGACCCATGCCTCTGCCTCTCTGAGGCTTTGCAGAGTAAGGCTGACTTCGGTTGAGGTGGACCCCTCCTGGGTGGATACCTGGCGAAGGGGCAGAGGAAGGCTCGACTTCGACCGAGGTGGACCCATCTTGGGGTGCCACCTGGCGAAGGAGCAAGAGCGCCCGGCTCGACCCCGGTAGAGGTGGACCCGTCTTGAGGCGCCACCTGACGGGGGAGCAGGAGCTGCCAGCTTCGGCCTAGGTGGACCCCTCCTGGGTGGACACCTGACGAAGAGGCAGAGAAAGGCTCGACTTCGACCGAGATGGACCCGTCTTGAGGTGCCACTTGGCGAAAGAGCAGGAGCGCCAGGCTCGACCTTGGCAGATGTGGACCCATCTTGGGGTGCCACCTGACGAGGGAGCAGGGGTAGCCAGCTTCGGCCAAGGTGGACCTCTCCTGGGTGGACACCTGGCGAAGTGGCAGAGGAAAGCTCGATTTCGGCCGAGGTGGACCCGTCTTGGGGTGCCACCTGGAGGAGCAGGGGCTGCTAACTTCGGACGAGGTGGACCCCTCCTGGGTGGACACTTGGTGAAGTGGCAGAGAAAGGCTCAACTTCGGCCGAGGTGGACCCGTCTTGGAGTGCTACCTGACGAAGGAGCAGGAGTGCCAGGCTCGACCTCGACAGAAGTGGACCCGTCTTGGGGTGCCACCTAGCGAGGGAGCAGGGGCTACAGCTTCGGCCGAGGTGGACCCCTCCTGAATGGACACCTGGCGAAGTGGCAGAGAAAGGCTCGACTTCGATCGAGGTGGACCCATCTTGGGTGCCACCTGGCAAAGGAGCAGGAGTGTCAGGCTCGACCTCGGCAAAGGTGGACCCGTCTTGGGGTGCCACCTGGTGAGAGAGCAGGGGCTGCTAGCTTCGGCCATGTGGACTCCTCCTGGGTGGACACCTGGCGAAGTGGCAGAGGAAGGCTCGACTTCAACCAAGGTGGACCCGTCTTGGGGTACAACCTGGTAAAGGAACAGCAGCGCCAGGCTCGACCTCGGCAGAGGAGGACCCGTCTTGGGGTGCCACCTAGCGAGGGAGCAGGGACTGCTAGCTTCGGTCGAGGTGGACCCCTCCTGGATGGACACCTGGCGAAGTGACGGAGAAAGGCTCGACTTCGACCGAGGTGGACCCGTCTTGGGGTGCCACCTGGCGAAGGAGCAGGAGTGCCAGGCTCGACCTCGGCAGAGGTGGACCCGTCTTGGGGTGCCACCTGGCGATGGAGCAGGGGCTGCCAGCTTCGGTCGAGCTGGACCCTTCATGGGTGGACACCTGGCAAAGTGGCAAAGGAAGGCTCGACTTCGACCGAGGTGGACCCGTCTTGGGGTGCCACCTAGCGAAGGAGCAGGAGCGCCCGACTCGACCCCGGCAGAGGTGGAGCCGTCTTGGGCACCATCTAGCGGGGGAGCAGGGGCTGCCAGCTTCGACCAAGGTGGACCCCTCCTGGGTGGACACCTGGCGAAGGGGCAGAGGAAGGCTCGACTTCGGCCGAGGTGGACCCATCTTGGGGTGCCACCTGGCGAAGGAGCAGGAGCGCCCGGCTCGACCCCGGCAGAGGTGGACCCGTCTTGGGGTGCCACCTAATGGGGGAGCAGGGGCTGCCAGCTTTGGCCGAGGTGGACCCTCCTGGATGGATACCTGGCGAAGTGGTAGAGGAAGGCTCAACTTTGGCCGAGATGGACCGTCTTGGGGTGCCACCTGGCGAATGAGCAAGAGCGCTAGGCTCGACCTCGACAGAGATGGACCCGTCTTGGGATGCCACCTAGCGAGGGAGCAGGGGCTGCCAGCTTCGACCAAGGTGGACCCCTCCTGGGTGGACACCTGGCGAAGGGACAGATGAAGACTCGACTTCGACCGAGGTGGACCCATCTTGGGGTGCCACCTGGCGAAGGAGCAGGAACGTCCGGCTCAACCCCGACAGAGGTGGACCCGTCTTGGAACGCCACATGGCGGGAGAGCAGACGCTGCCAGCTTCGGCCGAGGTGGACCCCTCCTGGATGGACACATAGCAAATGGTAGAGGAAGGCTCGACTTCGACCGAGATGGATCCATCTTGGAGTGCCACCTGACGAAGGAACAGGAGCGCCAGGCTCGACCTCAGCAGAGGTAGACCCGTCTTAGGATGCCACCTGGCAAGAGAGCAGGGGCTATCAGCTTCGATCGAGATGGACCCCTTCTGGATGGATACCAGGCGAAGAGACAAAGGAAGGCTCAACTGATCGAGGTAGACCCATCTTCGGGTACCACCTGGCAAAGGAGCAGGAGCGTCCGGCTCAACCCCGACAGAGATAGACCTGTCTTGGGGCACCAAGAGGAGCAGGGGCTACCAGCTTTGATCGAGATGGATCCCTTTGGATGAACACCTGGCGAAGTGACAGAGAAAGGCTCGACTTCGACCAAGATAAACCCGTCTTGGAACGCCACCTGACGAAGGAGTAGGAATCCTATTTTGAAAGAAAAATCATTGTGACACCGACATTCCACGATCAGTCAACGTAACCATATCACTCTTAAAAAACAACAAAAATCAAGAGACGAATCCGTCAATTGAGCCCAAAAATGAATAGAACAAAAACTGAATTAAAAAAGAAAAAAAAAGGAGACGGAAATATAAAATTGAATTTAAAAGAACAAAATAAAAGGAGGCAGAAAGATACCCAACCTCGAAGGGAAGAAGAGCCGGAAACCTCTCGACCGCACGAAGAGGGCAAGAAGGCAGCAGAAGGGATAAGAGGTAGAGGGAGATAGGGACAGCAAGGGAAAGCAGGAAGAGGAGAGAGAATGATGCGTACGACCGACTGGAGGGCTGGATTTGGAACGTAAGCAACCGGCACAGCCGGTTGGCGCCCCTTCTATTGGCAGCCACCCGGACACCAGCACGCCAGCGATCCCGTCGGGGGGGAGGGCCGCAGGGGGGTTTCGCCGTAGGGGGAGGGCCGGAGGGGGGGCGAACGCGAGAGGCGGCTGGACGGGAATGGGGGCTAAGGCACCCGAACGAGGTGCTGCAGGCCGTCGAGTGCCTCTCGTTGGCCGTCGGGGGAGGGTCTGCAGGCGGCGATCGCCGGAGGGGGAGCACCGGAGGGGGGGGGCGAACGAGAGTCGGGAGCGCCGGGGGGGGGGGACAAGAGACGGCTGGACGAGAATGGGGCTAGGGCAACCGAAGTTTGGTAAAAAAAATTTTTACCTTTAAACGATATCAGCCGTCCAATTTGAATCAGATGTCCGATTTTTTTCAAAGTTTTACGATCGATTTTTTCGATGATAAATATTCAGAATTTTAAATTAAATTTAAATTAAATTTTACAACCAAAAAGTCGATACACAAAATTTTAAAAAGTAATATAAAAAATTTAATAATTAATATTTTTTAGCAACCGATTTTTCGGTTGCTAATTTTTAAAAAATTAAATTTATTTTTAAAAAAAAATTAGCAACCAAAAAATTCGATTGTAAATTTCAAAAATAAAAAAATTAAATTTAAAAAAAAATTGCAACCGAAAAATCGGTTGCAAAATTTTAATTAAATTTATTTTTTATTTTTGAAATTTGCAACCGAATTTTT
This sequence comes from Areca catechu, assembly GCA_021397845.1. Classification (NCBI taxonomy): domain Eukaryota; kingdom Viridiplantae; phylum Streptophyta; class Magnoliopsida; order Arecales; family Arecaceae; genus Areca; species Areca catechu. The sequence continues at coordinate 145,126,111 of CM038049.1, read as the reverse complement.
GGTTGCTAAATTTTTAAAATAATTAAAAATAATTTCTGTTTCGATTGCAAAATCTGTTGCAAAATGAAATTTTTGTAATGAATTTACAGCTGATTTAAATCAGTTGCTAAATTATTCAAAAAAATATCTGTTGCAAAATCGGTTGAAAAATCGGTCACAAATTTTTAAAAAAAAATCGGTTGCAAAATCGGTCACAAATATAACCAAAAAAATCGGTTGCTAATACTGGTTTTTCTTGTAATTGGGTTAAGTAACCTATAGCATCCTGGAGTAATATATGGTTTCCTAATATATTAAATTTCTCTAACTACTAAAACAGTTGATGTAATAAAGGATCTACAAAAAATGTAAGCAACATTCTATGAAGGATTTTTTACTTCATGTTAGGATAACATTTTGTCTTGAAATTATAAAATATACCTTTAAATAGCTTACTTCAACCTCAGATCAAAACTGTTTCCTTATACTTAACACTCAGAATATATTTTAGAGCAAGGAAGAATCTTCTCCAACCTCAGACGCTACTTGATATCTTAGACATAACTACCAAAGCCCTTTTTAAAGCGAGAGAGAATTTTATATCAACCTCTAAAAACTGATTCGTTATACCCGACTCTTAGAGCATATTTTAGAGCGAGAAAAAATCTTGCTTCAATCTTAGACTAATTTCTTAGACCCAACATGAAGAGCAGTATTCCGAGAGATGTAAAATTTTCGCTAGAAGTTGCTAAAAGAATATTTTAGAATGAGCAAAATCCAAGATGACAGGAAAAAGTAAGCTAGAGAGAGGATATTTGATCTGCTTAAAATTTTCAAAAAAAGATAGACCGAATATTAATGTAAGTCACGCTCAAGTGCCGCTCTTCTACCATTTTATGCTTGTATTGTCCCATCCCGTCATGCTAGGTGGGATCTATGTGGACCAATGAGGAGAGGTGGTGTATGCCAGCTCGAATTTCCTACACCGCATGCGGTGCACAAAGAATTGTACTTTAATATACCGAACAAAGTTGGAGAGACTTTGCAGTGGAAGGAAATTCTGCCTCACCACTAGATTGGCTAGGATTCAGAGAGTTGAGATTTGAAGGCAAATCTATTTTTTTATTAGTTTTATAAAATTCTAAAGTACAGGAGGTAAATCCAGGCAATGGCTCTATTTTTTGTATCCATTCCACTCTTTCCTAAAATTTTAAATATCATAAGAAAATCTAGGAATGATAATTGGTTGGATTTAGGCCGGGTAGGCCATTATCCATACCCATCTCGTACTTGCCTAAAGGCCATGCTGGTTAGATAGCATATTTCGGGTAAAGGAAAAAAAACTCTCACCAATAATAAATATATAGTCTATAGAATAATAAATTCTACAAAACTAGGTATTGGGTTATCTATGGACTTTACCTCTCAATTATATATTTATAGTACTTAAAAGTCTACAAACTTACAAAGATGGGTTTAATCCTTCACTCCTTATCTCCATTCAACTAGTATCCAATATATAATTTAATGGCTATCTAGTATATAGGAGCATAAAAGTGAGCTTAGCCTTGTGCTTTTTCCATCACTTGTGTCTGACAGCATACAGCCTACAAAATTGTGAATTTGGGCTTTACCCTTCACTCATCACAGGGAGTGAAATCGAGCTGATTCAAGTTATAGTTGAAGCTCAAGCTTGATTCAATTCAAAATATTCAGGCTCAAAACTTAACTCGAGATTGATCTAGCCCTCATCTCCTAAATTCGAGTTCACTAGATAAAATAAAAAAGGCAATATTTGAGCTTGACTCAATTCAAATATCAATCGAGTCATATTCAAGCTCGAAATTGAACCTTAACTTAGTTATAATATATATTAATATATATATTATAAATAAAACTAAAAATACTAAATATATATATAAATTTGAATAGACTCGCGAGCTTCCAAATAAAGTATTTTGTTATTTAAGTTTCACTCGAAAAACTATTTGAGTTACTTGAGCTCAACTCAAATTTGATAATAGTTGACCCAAGTTGAACTTGAATTTAAGCGAGCTCAATTAATTTACAGGTAACTATATATAACTCTTTCACTCTTTATACAAATAGTTTTAATTTTTAATATTTATAAAAATGCTTAAATATTTTTTATAGCCGTGCAAGTAGTACATAATCAAAACTTTCTTGTTCAGAGTTTGTTTGTACATGTTTTAAGTTTTCTCAATTTTCCTTAAAATATTTTATGGTTGTGTAAGATATTTTTATTGTACATGGGTGATGATTTGTATTTCCCAACCTATACAATGACCACGGCTACTAGTACAGCGATATCATGCTTTAGCACAAGGCATTTAGTTGTATAATTCAATTGACATAGCCATGACACTCAATAGATAAGTTTAAACGAAGCCTAAAACAATTAGGGTAACACCCATTAGAACAATACTCGAAGATCCTTTGTTATATTACAAATATACATGTGTTTATATAATAATTTTTTTTTTGATAAAGAAAAAGGGAGGGGACGAGATATGAAGCCTAAAACAATTAGGGTAACACCCATTAGAACAATACTCGAAGATCCTTTGTTATATTACAAATATACATGATTTTTTTTTGATTTCGAAGATATATTACAAATATACATGTATTTTATAATGATTTTTTTTTGATAAAAAAAAGGGGGGGACTTGGACCCCAGATATGGCCATCCCCAGACCCAGTCAGGGAATATTCGATACATGACGCATATTAATTTTTCTGCAACCGTTTCCCATCCGAAGATGATCAATAGGGACTCCAGGATTATTTTATTAATTTTTTTTTTTGATTTTACTCTCGGATCATTTTTTTATTTTTTATTTTATTCCCGAACTTTTCAATCGAAATATGTTCAAACCAGGACTCGAATCCTGCCAACTAGTTGTAAGATAAGTTTTACAACTAACTGTGCCGCACACCAGTGTTTATATAATGATTATTGAAACTAAAGCAACTGTTGTTCACGACATGATAAAATATCACTATTGTTCCACGTTTTTTGCCCTTTATTTCTTGTATGATATCAACGAACAATTATGGTGTCCTAAAAAAAGCGCACCTTAGTCAAACAAATATTATTATTTAATTCTAAGAAATTATACTCAAATGCCACGTCCTGATATGAAAATATTTCTTAAAAATAATCAAAAGCTTGGTTCTATATTCGATATTTACCAATCTTACTATAATTATAAGTGACGAAGCCAGATGGGATTATTGTACGAGGATATTATAGTTGTGACCTTAGATTAGTTCGTAAGAAAATTAATAGAAGAAAAAGATGTTTATAAAAAAAAAAAAAATAATTTAAAAAAAAAGAATCTGATAATCTTCCCTTGTGTAATCTTCTTTCTGAATATTTTGAATGGGAAACCAAAAAATTAAAAATAAAAAAAGGAGGGACGCAACCCACCTATGTTATATGTTGCATTTTGATTTTTTTATGGTAAAACAAAAGGAATAAAAAAGTTAAATGAACTCAGAACCAATCATACCTGGGTTCAATTTATGCGACAGAGGGTTTTTACAAAAAAAGGAAAAAATAGAGAGGCTGGTTGGGGGAAGGACTCATGAGACATGGCAAGGGAACAGCATCCCACCAGGCCACACATCAGGGCATGAAAGGATTGGTCTGGGCATGCAAACTGGGTATAATACACGGGTAGTTTGAATCATGGGATACCATGCCAACAAAATTGAGGCAAAACTTTGTTTTATCTTAAGAGCAGCATACACGAGACATAAAAGCATGGTTTTACGCACTTTGATTATATTAATATAGAATTGAAGAATTATTTTATTCTAGTTTAAACTACGCATGCAAACACTCACATACCATATCACAGTGGTTTGAGGGGATTCTTGCACCAAAACCGTAAAGAATTTCAAGATATATTCTACTTCTCAGCATCCACCATTGGTTATGGGCATTTGGAACCCCATGAACCAGTAACCCAGTAGTCGAGCTTCCCCATCTTGGGGGAAGGAAATCATGCCGCCAGTTTCCTAACTGGCTTTGCTTGTTTTAATGTGGACGAAGTTATCTGAAACAGGAAAGCACTAGGCACTAACAGCAACAGCATACGCATGTTTTAGAACTCAAAATATGTAACCCCAAACACATATATTATTAGTCTAAGCACAAAAACAAATATCAGCACTGATGTCACATTGGATAAAATATTAATAACATGGTCTCCTCATTTAAAGAAAATAATCCATCAACAAATCTCCCACCACCCCATTAATACTGCATCTATACGAAAGGGGTGCTGTATATTTAGTTGCGCAGCGGTGGAAATCACTCACAAAAAGACAGGGGCCATGACCAATGTAATGGTTGCAAGCATTTTGATAAGAACGTGGAGCGAAGGCCCTGCAGTGTCTTTGAATGGATCACCGACTCTGCGCGTAAAATAAGCTTATGTCAGTGCTTTAACCAGCACACGAGTGTTTGTGGTGTTTCTAACAGGTTCTAGTATCGTGTTTGTCGATACATGCAGTTAAAAAATAATCCAAGCAGACCATCAAACGGGTAAAAAAAAAGGAAAATCAAAAGGACTACCCTAAAAATAATGCAAACTGGAACAAAATGAATAATGCAGATTCCTGAAAACTAAAAAAGGGGAGAAGAAAGCAAAAGAATGGACCTTCCTCACTGGTCACACATGCACCAAAAACATAAATTTATGATAATAAAAAGAGATAAGAGTTTGGAATTTGAGTCTCTCGCTTTTGTCCTTTACTTTTCCAATTAACTGACAATATTAGCTTAGTTAAACTAAAATAGTAATGTGGTATTAGAGGAATACCAATGCCTCTAAGATATCCTGATCTATGCCTTACTGGCAACCTCTATGTTCATTTTGTTCCACAATAAAGTTCCATAAAGAACCTCAACCCAACTCTCTCTCTCCCTCCCTCCTGCACCATCCTCCTTAAAAAACTATACTCCAGAATTTTAAAAATTTCATAGAAAATTTTATCCAACAATTGGTGCACCTGGATCTAACCATCTCACACAGACACACATGGGCATGAATGCGTCCAAACCATGTTCGTTCACCTTTTCCCTACACTCTTTTTATTGGTATCCTTGCATTATGTAGGGCTAACATGTCAAGAAACCATCATGTCATAAATAGGGCACTAAGCTTCATATTTTGTGAAACTTGCCCCATATATTACAGAAGATATACCATATTTTGTGAAGCTTACCATATATTTTATGCATGCCCATATATTACATTAGATATACCATATTTTGTGAAGTTTACCATATATACACACATTAAAGTATCATATAAAAATTAATTTATAACAAATTATGAAATATAATAAAGTATATCAAGAGATTTATGAGAATACATATGCATTGCACATGCACACATAAACACCTCTCGAATTCAATCCAACCAGACTGAATAGGATATTTGATGTTCTGCCAGCCTATTTTCTATCCCATCCGACCAACTCTTCTCTCTGGTATGTCTTCTACTTGCACATAACATGAACTACATGTGCCCATAGACAAGAACTACACTACCTCTGGTATGCAAGCACATACAAATACCAATTTTTGATTCTTGTTCATTAAAATCATCCAAATAGCTCCTTTACATCACCTCACTTAAAAATTTATGTATATGCTCTAACAGTATCTTACATCCATCTACTCAGCATAGAAAGTTCATTAGGATTACATACAAAAGGACACATACAGGGGTGTTTGGATGCCTAGCTATGTAATCAATGGGAAATCACACCACCGCATGTGGAGCACATGCATTTGGAATGATGCGATAGAGGGCGTTCTTATAAGGTTATTAAGTTGGAGCAGGAAATTTCGAACCATATCCTATATGGGGAAGTTGTAATTCATCGAGAAGGTAAGTATTCCCAAAAATCTTGGGATAGAAACCACCTCCCAAGTACGTCCTACTCTTCCCTCCATCTCTTCTCTCAACTTACGCAAAACTTAAGAAAGTACGGTTGGAGTCTGAAAGTTCCAACCATAACTTAAGAAAGTTATGTTTCACACCCATGTCGGACATCACATGAATTGGATGTTTGGGCATTCTAGATGCTCCTATAATGTTTCATAAGCCTGGGTAGTACATATAAAATGTTATGGACTCTGTCCAAGAAATTTCAGACTATGAAACACAAGGACACTTCACGTTTTTCACATTTTTGGTTGAATTTATCAGCTAGGATGCTACTAAAACAGCACATGCAACTAACTTTAGGACTAACATTGCACAAAAAAGTCTAAACTTGGGAATAATCTCATGAGAACACTGACACAACAAGTGAACTACATGCAATCAATCATGTATGGTTTATGTGCTAACAAAGATGAAGATACAGAAAAATAAGCACACAAGGCAAATCAAGTTTGGGGAACATACGTATCACCAGTAACCGCTGCCTTGTGACAATCACTGCCTTTTCCTCCAAGTGCACCAGTCTCTATATATTTTTTGGCATTATCCCAGGCACCTCCAGCAGTGTTCAGAAAGAGAGCCATAAGGATACCAGTGACTGTCGCAAACATAAGCATCGAGGCCACAACTTTCGCCCCAAGTAGCGATTGGCCAGTTAAGTGTCCCAATATTCGGAAGAGGAACCCTGTCAACCAGAGAATTAAAACTCTAGAACCTCACCCATGCAAAAGCCCTCTTCATTCTCCCCCCAATATATTAACAATAACAAAAGAATTATATACTTTATGAAATAGAAATAAAATAAATGTCTGCTTGAGTGTGATGTGCTGTGTTCCCTCAAAAAAAAAAAAGGTGTGTGAATGTGGTGTTGGGGCCAGGGGCAGGGTAGGAGATGGATTTCTTTTTGCATGCATGTGTGCATGCGTGTCTGCATTAAGGGCTTTATAAAGAAAATCAAGAATTAAACAGTACTAACCAATTAGTATAGGTGATATAATCGCCAGAGCACCAGGCTTTATCATTTCCCGCAAGGATGCTGAAGCCACAATGGCAACACAACGGCCATAATCTGGTTTTTCTTTATAGTCCTGGACAGGCATGTCATATCAATGCCAGCAACACTCATCTAAGGATCACAACAATTACCTGGCATGGCAATGATTGGATACTCACCATTATACCTGGCCTCTCAATAAACTGGCGTCTAACTTCATTAACAACCTCCTGAGCAGTTCTGCCAACAGCTGAACAGGCCCATGCACTAAAAACAAATATAAGCATAGAACCCAATAAACCACCAATAAAAACCTCTGGAACAGCTATGTCAACCTGCATATTGAAATTCAAAAAATTTAAAGAAATTAAACTCTCATTAAAAATAATTATAATAAGACATAAGTGCATAGCAGTTATATACCTGTTTAAACGGAACATGAGAAAATGAAGCTACTTCATCCATATACGCACTAAAAAGAAGGAAGGAAGCAAGTGCTGCAGACCCAATAGCAAATCCCTTTGTGGTAGCTTTTGTAGTGTTACCAACAGCATCTAGAACATCAGTGATTTCTCGAACACTTTCTGGCTGCATACAATTTAATTGCTCAGAATTAGGACAAAAATGATAATCACAAACAACAACCCAAAATTATATAAGCAAATATGCATTCCTTATAAAAGGTTCTGATTATTTATCCTAATTGCCAAGACCTAAACCATGCCAGTAACAATTTCGTATACAAATTCTTCATGCATAAATAAATAACTTTTTTTGTGAGAGAGAAATGGGAAAGCCCCATCAATCCACTTCACCGATAGAAAGATACGAAATTACAGTTACATCATAAGTTGGTTCTGAAGAAAGGAAAGGTCCTCAACAGATTTCAATGAAATACAAGAGGATCACTTGTTCCAAGTGATGACAATCACCCTGTGATTATCTTCATCACTTCTTTTAGTGCCTTGAAAGAAACTTGCATTTCATTCAAGCACAAACAAAGAACTATATTTATATTGCGAGATGGTGAAAGTGGTGCTTTCTTCAAAAGGAGAACAGTGCAACATATTGAAAAAGTAGGACCTGAATGCTATGATCATTAGATAATAATTTTTAAATCAATTTCATGTGCTCATTAATCATGGTACCTGCTGGCTCATCTCTACAATTCCACCTGCATTGTCAGCTATAGGCCCAAACATATCCATGGTGAGGACATATGCAGCAGTACTAAGCATTCCCATTGTTGCTACGGCTGTCCCAAACAGACCACCAGTTGGATTTCCAGTTTCATCTACCAAGCCTGATGTATGCCCCAGCCAGAAAGCAGCAATAATTGCTACACTGATCACAAGAACAGGGAGAGCCGTTGATTCTAATCCCAAACTCACTCCTGCAATAATATTGGTTCCATGTCCTGTGGCACTTGAGAGAGCTAACATGCGGACAGGCTCATGCTTGTAATCAGTGTAATACTTGGTAATCCAAACGAAAACGTATGCCGTTATGATTCCAACCAAGCCACATAAGGCAAAACTGAGCCATGCAGAAGGTGCTTGTTCAGTGTAAAGGAGCCACCGAGTGGACTGCCAAAGATGTCATGGCAAAAGGAAAACAAAAAAATATCAGAATAATATAAAAATTGTCAAAGGTACCAGGATATCATAGTGGTTTTAATTAAATGAATACAGGTGATGAATCATCTAAATGAAATAAGTGAAAAAAAAGATAACAGATTCTCTAAGAAATGCCCTAATGGTCAATCCCACTTCTCCTTGAATGAGATAATTTCCTAGTTCGAGTCTTGGGTGGTAAATCCCCAGATTGTTGGACCTGGGCAAATTACTATGGTGGGTCTCTTCCCCCGAATCCCTCTCTCATCTCCCACCACCCATTTCCACAAAAAAAATAAATAAATAAAACGAAAAAATGAAAAAAAAATGCATATTAAGATCTATATTTATAAACGATATTAACTTACCAAACCAAAAGTCAAAACAGCAAAAAATATTGTTACAGAGTAGCCTTTCTGAAGTATCATCATTGGGTCCTCTACAGGAACAATGAGTCCAGATTCACGGGTGCCCCTAATTGAGAGTATTCCAAGTGATGATACCACCAAGTCAAAAGAATGGACAACAAGAGGAAATAGGATAAATCCTGATGGGTCTGCAAAGAAAATTAATTAGCTAGTCATCAGATAAGAATAGTAAAAACAGAATCTGTGTTCAGATGTCACAATTAATAAAATCATATAAACAGAAAATTTACTTGAAAGCCTGGAAGCCAAATACAGTTAATTTTTGCATCCAAAAGCGCTGAACGAAATTATACTAATATGCATGTATGTAATCCCATGCAAAGAAATTGGTGAAAGTGAATCCGCATTCATAAGTTAAAATATTGATGGAATGAGGGTATTGCCAATAGTGAAAGAAATAAGCATAAATAGGACTGCAAATGAAACAAGCAGGCATAAACAACTTGGTCTCAGTTTTGATTAGGCCGAATCAAGCTTGTTTGATTAGGAAATGAGCCGAAATAAAACCTCATTTAAGGCTCAACTCATAGACAAGCTAAGTCTACACTCTGGGCTCACAAAAAGAAACAGAAGGATGCGCTTGGTTGATTGATAGGTTTGTTAGTTAAGAATCTAACAAAAATTGAACATTTGTACTGAAGCTTTGTCTGAGCTCTGCTTGGCTTGATTAATTCACGATGTCTTCTTTTTTATTGTAATTGATTCATTCACAATATCAGAAGCATAAATACTTAAATAGCAGACAGTCCCTAATGATAAAAGTTTCCTAGCACACTTGGTGTACATTTTGTTAAGACATTCACAGTCTTTATATCAGCAGGTGAAGTACTTAATAGTGCCCAGGCAGTGAGCTTGAAGAAGTTGGCAATGCAAGAAGTGCCTATAAATGTATACTGATAAATCCTAACAGATGTAAGTCAAGGAAATGGAAATGAAGAGGTTGTGGAACAAAATAGGCCAAGTGCCAAATAGTTACTGTGCCAACAAAGTGAAAATGTGTACATAAACCCTTAAAATAAAAAAGGCTTAACTGCTAAAAATGATGGAATTCACTTCACGAAAGATCTCAAGCAAAATTCCAAATACATTTCCCATAAGACATAAGATATCTATAGTTCCAGCCAGAGAATGCCAAACAGAAACATTAGCATAACCAACAAATTCAGCTAAACTTCTGGTGTGACATCATGAATACCTTCTGCCATTCACCCCAATTAAGGGAAGACAAAGGATCCCAACTTAAGAATTCCCGATAACCTAACAACTACCAACAAATCCCTAAACCCAACAAACAGCAACAAATTGGCATAAAAATACACATTCAACCAATCAAAAGAAAATAAATGTCAATATTTACCAAAACAGAGACCCTTCAAGACAGTAATGACTAATGAGGATGTAGAACATTTGGAATTATGTTTCATACTCAGCACAAAATCAATGCCTAGAAGATGAAGGATGATTGTAGTGTCAAATGGTTTTTCACTCTTTTGTCAAGATTCTTCCAATTATATGGAATCCTATTGCTATCCAATTGTATGGACATAACTATGTAGAGAATATAATTGGTCTTCTACTGACCAACTAGCATTGGAGTTTAATGTAGGACCCTCTTTGCCCAAAGGTTCCTTTGCTAGGAATTTGGCACCAATGGGTAGGAAGATGACATCTTGTTGAGAGTTGCTAATGGAACATCCTCAGTATTTGATGGATAAGATCTTGATAGATGGAGAGCCAGGCTGGACTTGAGCTTTGTCTTCCAGGGACAGTCTCAACTAGAGCACCCCAGGCCTAAGCACAAGTTTGGACTTGGAATTAGACCAAACCGAGTCCAGAGCTTATGATCAAATTCAGGCCCAAGCATGCCACAATACCTTAAGTGCCCCAAAGTTCTTCAAATTTCAACTCAGCTTGCGATAAAGGAAAACGACTAAGAGAATAGGCATAGACAAGCCAAAGAAGTCAATTACATGGCACCATTTGCTAAACAAAAGAGAGGAATGTGTTGGGCAGGTGATCAAGGTATTTTTTGTGGGATGACATGTTTTGATTATTTAAATTTGATCTGTGAATTTTACATAAAATCCAGTAGCTTTAAGTCAGCTAGCTTTATCATAACCATTGAGCACCTCATTCACTCCAAAGGCTGGGTGGTACTGGCTTGAATTTATGTTCAGGCCTGGCTACCGAAGCCTGGGCTCAGCTCTTAAGCCTAACTCCCAAGCCTAAGCCTGAGAAATTTTAAATTGGGTCCCAGGACCAATTGGGATGGTCTTACCCATTGACCATATTACTTGTTAGTTTAGATTCAGCAAAGTGATAAGGAATGAAGATTAGAGTGTTCGAGCACCACCCCCTTCCGAAAAAATAGAAAAGAAGAAAAGACAGAATAATAGAAAAATAGCACCAAAGTGAGTGCAAAACACAAACAGTCTACAGAAAGTATCATCTGTTGATTTAGAGGACATAGAATGTATTTAATGATCCATTAAGTTGATTTAGTTCAATACACTTTAGAACCTATATGGGCTTCCTAAAGATAAAATTCATGGTAGAGAGGCCATAGGAGGATGAAGGACAAGGAAAACTGGACCAAATTACAGTGTTCCAAATGAATTTTTATGGATGAATGAGATGGAGAGCATTTCAACCAAAATGGCAGAGGTGTCCAATACTAACCTGATGTTGCATGATTACAATCTAAAGATCTTCCAGAAGGTACCAGAACATCTATGATTCCATGCAATTTTATGAATGGCTTTCAAGTTAATGCAAATATGAGTGTCATTCATGATGAGATCAATGATTAGAGACTAATACATGCACATGATACAATGAGATGTGGTTACTGTACATCTAAGCACATGAGAATTGCAGAGGATACAATACATATCACTTAATGATACCACATAGTGATAGCATACAAACAGTTGAAAGTGTAGTGGTACCAATGAGTTGGAAGAAAAGGCAATCATGGTATAACTGCCATTTTAACAATTCATGCAATAGAATACTGACTCAAGTCCATGACCATATTTTAGAAAAGTTTATCATACCCATGCATCTTGTGTAATATGCAACATGTACAGATTTTGGTATTATCAGCAAAGATGAACCTGGGTGTTCCACTTGTAAAATGTGCAGCACTTAAAGCCATGAAAGAACAAACATTATCACAAGTGGCTAAAGCACAATATGAAAAAAGAACAGTATAAGTTCAAACTGAAATGTCAAAACAAACAAATTGCATGCAAGGGAAATGATTTTCCTTTTAAGATAAGTAATATGCTCTTGCCTTCGATTTTGCAACGTTGAGCCATTGTTCCTCCAAGTATCATAGCACTGATTATCTCTGCTGCTATACTCTCGAAAAGATCCGCACCACGGGCAGCACAGTCACCCACATTATCACCAACCTTCAGCAATTCCATTTAAGTTATAAAAGATCTCAAAGAAAGGCAATCCAAAAACTAACACGAAATAACAGAAGAAAATAAAGCCAACATTAAACAAAAGAACTAGGTTGCTAGTTTAAAACAAATTATGAGAAACTTAGATGACATAATAAGCCAGCTAATAAGAGTCATAAAAGCCTGCAAACATAGTATACTTCAGGCTGAAAGCCAGCCAATAGAGAAAATGATCAACATCATCCAGTGAAAGCACACACACACACACACACACACACACACACACACACACAGAGAGAGAGATGTTACAGATATGTTATGAATTTTAAGATTTAATGTTCACTTTTTGAAAGAAAACATCGTTGTTCATGAATTGGCTCCCCTGATGCTTCATGCATGCTTATTTGTAGAATTAGAATTACCTGCTTAGCTGGAGATTATGTACAAGTTGTACTTTAATCATATACAGTTTGTTCAGTAACTTCTTAACAGGCCTAGGTTTTGGAGGTTTTCCTAACAGCAAATGGACAGAACAACATTGTCAATTTTGGGCCACCAGAACAAGCTGACATGGGCAGACCAACAGAGATTTAAGGCAGAAAGCTGGTCCACTAATGAATGTAAGAAAGGTTTTGAAAACCACCGGAAAAAAATGGTATCATTGATAGGATTCTAGCACCAGGACAAAGGCCTGGATCACCTAAACATAGCAAAAACAGGGCATCCTGGTGGTTGGGTCAGTACTGGCTGGTACAGGCCCCAGTTTGACCAAAATGATGCTTTTAGTGGCCATCTGAGCCGACATGGATCAGTACCGACCGGTACCAAACCTGGTATTATTGGTTCAAAGGCATCCTACCCATTTTAAAGTGAAAAGAGGGGAAGGGGGGGCAATTGGGTAATCTAATGCATCTACATATTTGCAAAGGGCTCCCAAGACCCCTTGTAACCCATCTGGTGAGAATGAGAGTGAGAGAGAGGTGAAGAGAGAAAAGGAAAGAAAGAGGGGAAGAATGGGAGAGCATCTTTTTGCTCTCACCAGGAAGGTTAAGCCAGCAGATCAGCAGGGAAGGGTACTCCATTTAGGTGAGGCCCTCGGATCTCTATATTTTTGGGGCCCAAAGTTGGCAAAAATTGGAAAAATAAAGGAAATCCATGTCAGAATTTTTTTGTTTTACTTGAATGTTGGATATGTTGTAGGCTAGACAGCACCCTACAGCATGGTCAGTTTTGTATAGCAAGTTTTGTTTTTCAACCAATATTTTACTTTTATGGATTATATGTATTTCTGTAATGAAATATTAATAAAAATAAAATATATGGGATTTTAGTCTGAAAAATTTTAGTATGTTTGCATCTGTGCTATGCATAGGCTACAATTTTTATGGTAGAATACCTTTTTTCAAAATTTTTATCATCATTTAATTATTTTTGTTAACAAAAAAATAAAAATAAAAAATACTAGTTCCTTAAAAATCTAAACAATCATCAGCATATATCCTAAGCATAGATATACTTTTTAAAATATGATTGTATGCATTTTAAAAATAAATGAATTTTTGTGATTTTTATACTTTTTAAGGGAAAATAATTAAAATTTTAAAAAAAAATCTTAGTTAAATATAATAAACATGAAACATGATCAATAATTAACCAGATGAGTTCTAAAGCTGTTATCTTCTATTTTATTGATTAACATATAATTTTCTGATTTTCAAACTATTTTTTAGAAAAAAATAACTAAAAATTTAAAATTTGATTAATTCTAAAGAGCATGGAATATGCATTTGATAATTAATAAGAAAAATCATAAACTACTTATCTTGCATTTTGTCCATTGACAAAATAATAATATGATAAAAATTCTAGCAAAGTGAAAAATGCATCAAAAATATCTTTCATAAATCTTGATGAGTGGATAGCATGGAGCATGGTTTTTTCAGTTGGTAGATGGATTCTAGTAAGAAGGGTTAGAAAGAGCCCAATATTGGATGGTGCCATGGAATGATGGGCTTAGAGAGACATCACTGGTTATACAATTGTTATAACATGGACAACAAAGAAGCTGAGGACACCTGGTTGAAACAACATCTGGTAGGCAGCAATAGTGATGTGCAGAAGTGTACCAACAAGGTGCCTTGAGAAGTAAGACGGGTAATGAGGAACCACTTGTGGAGTCCAGAAGCACTGGAGCAGGCAGCTAGATATGAGCAGGCTCAGCAAGACTGCAAGGTAGCCAAGGTCAATGCTCAGCCTAGTAGGGATGACAAATGCAGTGAGCCTGAGCAATCTGTTAAAGATACAAGAGGCCATCCAGGCCTCTAAAGTAGGCAATGTGGGAGTATGAGGAGGCCATAAGGCATCATAGACAGTTTGGGCCTTCACATTATGGAAGGCAAGTGTTGCATCTAAGGTAGGGCTGCAGCCAAGGATAGCTCCAAGCTACATAAGACCTAGTCAACCAAAGGTGGTGATGGAGGCATCGTATCCCTCTTTAGTGCATTTCAAAGAGGAAAGAACAAGGTCCCATCCCACCATTTATAACATCAATATGACAACTTAGACCTACCAGAAGCATGCAATAGCGATCACCATAGCTAAGTAGTTCCACAATGGTCAAACACTAGCTTGGGTTATGGCTAACAGCTTCTTCCAAAACATGATTATTCAATATAGAAGCAGGGTCCTGGTGTTGAACCGCCTGCTTCATGCGAGATGCCTGCTTCATATGAGACACACCATACTTGAAGGCACAGGGTTGAGGGGCTGAAGAAGTGGATTGATGGATATAAGTAGCAGTACCAATACTGATGTGTAATAGCTAGTTCAGGCCTACTAGGAGCATTATCAACTTCCTAGTGTATTGTCATAGGCTAAATTTCTCTTGAACATTGATAGATGCATCTGACTGGGTCAATGATTTTGATTACATCCTAGGTCTAATGAAGGTGATTAAGGGCATCAAGCCACAGTACATCATCCAAGTAGTGATAAATCATGGTCCACAACACAATCAAGTAGGTGAGGATCCCATGGAGGACATGCCATGTATGCATTGGACATCATGGACAGCCCAATGTATTAATTTGATGATGAAAGATTTTGGGCACCTGCTATGGTTCAAGTCAGTTGTTGAGAAAGTGCAGGCTATTTCAAAGTATATATACAATTATACATGGATCCTTGCACTACCATGGGCTCCTACCATGGACAAAATCAGTTATTGTTTAAGCATAGGATATCTCGAAGTATATATACAATCATACATTGATCCTTGCACTAATGAGGCAGCATCTGGGTGGGGAGCTAATGAAGCCAAGTGTGACACAGTCTGCTTAAGAGTATGGAGCCTTGAAGAGCCTCCTTGATAATCAAGCCAGTCTCAGAGCTATATTTACATGCAATGAGTGCATGAATAGCAAGTTTGGCGAGTCAGCCAATGGCCAGAAAATCAAGAGGATTGTCTTCAGCATTGTGGGACTGATGTGCAACTGTAGTAACTGCACTGGAGCCTTTTGTATAAGATATTCGAAATGGTTGACTAAAAAGTTTCCACATATGGGTTTCTTACCCAAGGATGACCAATTGCAACCAACATGATGAGGGAAGGCATCATTGTACCTTTGGATCATTGAGGAAAGATCGGATCTGTGAATGGGCAGAGAGTTACACCTGGTAGGTATGGCAAAATGAAAAAAAATATTCCACAAGAGATACAAAACTTTCAGAGAATATGGAACTCAACAATAAGTAGGCAGCAAGGTTCACTACACCAATACCGAAGCCCGGACCAATCAGCGGCGGTATAGAAAGGACAGAGGGAGATCAAGAGAGGAAGAGAGAGGGGGGAGGGACAAAGGGGAAGAGAGAGGGAGAGGGGGGGGGGGGGGGGGCAGAGGCCACTGGAGGGAAATCGAGCTCGTTGCACCGCCATTGAGCTGGGTGGAAGCCTGAGGAGGGTGGAGAGAGGGAAGGAGAGGGAGAGGAAGAAGCATCCACCAAGCTCAGTAGTGGCGCGGCTTAGCGAGATCGACTACCCTTCGGCAGCCTCCAGAGGCCCTCTCTCCCTCTCCCTCTCCTTCCCTCACCCCTCTTTCTCTTCCTTTCTTTCCTTCTCCCTCTCCCCCTCCTCACTGGTTTGTTGTTTTAAACACCAGAATCGTCTCGATTAGCTACTAGTATAATTTGGCATGCCTTAAATCGAACAGTTTAGCAAACCATGATACGTAGGATGTTTCCAGTTACATTTAGAAAATTATTCTAGTAGGAAATAATAACACTTTGTAGTCACTTATCACCTTGAATTACTTGGTTGCAAGAGAGTGGTAGGTACAGAAGGGCACCAATGCACGCATTCTGAAGAAGATTGCCACCCAAGTCCACTCGTACATAATATCGTCCAGCAAGTGTGAAAAAAACTGATCTATATTTGACCTAATCCACAACAAGGCGCCAAACCGGCTGACAAGCAAGGGGCTGCACAACTGAGTGTTTGCTTGCTACAATGAGATTGAGATAGAAGTATAAAGTAGGAGCAAAAAAAAAAGGCAAGACTGTTGGCAGATGACTTTGTTTGTGATGATGAAGATCCTATTCTTAGATAGATGGTAGATCAACAAACTCAACACACAAATGCTAAATAAACCGGGGAACCATCACAAATGAGTTGAGGTGTAAGATGTAGACAAATAGGCAAAGAAGCATATCTCAGAACAAACAAGAGACTTGGTGGTTGTCCAAGGACTCTAATTAGCGATTCAATCACAACATATTCAGGTTACAACGCGATATAGGCCTCCAAGGCAAATTAGGACAGTAAGAATGGCGACTCCATGGGAAAAGTGCCAATCATTGATCCAGCTGAGACAATTGACAACATACCAGTCCAAAAAGATGACAATGACACTCCAAAGGACAATGATAATGATAATGATAATGATAATGATAGATTGAGTGATGAGTCAAGAGGCCAAAGAGAGCAAAGAGGGCAAGATGGGCAGTCCAGAGGTGGTGGTGCTGGTGGTTATTCTCAAGGGCACAGTCCATTCATGAGCAAGGGAAGGTTCATGCATGCCATACAAGATAGGTACCACAAACAAGGCTCAGATGAAAACTAGATCAAGCAAAGGGAGTTCCTACAAGAGGAGAGGATCCAGGGATGGTGTAGGCAAGGGCACACAAGATTAGGGTTGTGGGGATAGTTATGTAGAGGTTGGAGACTCAACTGTGAGAAGCCATGTTCAAGGATAGGAGACAAGGAGCAGTACCAAGAGACTCAGGAGTTGTTATGTAGATTGGAGGGCATCAACATTTATGACATCTGCCAGTGCATTAGATAGCTATAATGGACAGAAAATCTCATCATATGCCAGAGAAGGATATCCTAGAGCATTAGATAAAGTTGACATCATGCTCCATCTAGGATCTATTAGGTTTCTTCCAATAATCATACGAGATCTCACTCTGCACATTATCCCTCCTATGGATATGAGTATAGCCAAAGATCAGAGAACACCACTGCTTCCTACTACCTTAAGCACAGATGGCCAATCTCCAATGAGAACCAGATGCACATACATCCATTGTTTCAAATCCCAGTGGAACATGTCATGAGATGCTGAGAGGGGAACCATCCCAAGTATCGAAATGAAATTGTCCTGCTATTGTCCTGGCATCCCAATCAACACATTCTAGGGGCAGATCACAAACCCCTAAAAATTCATATATGAAACCCGGGAAAAGGAATTACAATTTTTAGGAGACCCTAGATGTACATGGATGATTCACAGTGAAAAAAAAAGATGACTTTGTTGGCTTTGCTAGGCTAGTTATCTGAAGTCAAGATTAGAATGAAACTGTAGATAAAAGGGTAGGTTTTTGATTCATAACATGATCGATCACCATTGAGAGAGAGGAACTTACTCAAACACTTCGGGTAAGGGGAGCCTTCACACATCCAAAAACACTAGTGCTGTAAATGACACAGCATTCCTCATAGAAAATGAAGACTTCTCTGGAATGAGCTATAAATAAATACTAGGGTTATAGATTTGTGGACTTCAATTTATGAACAAAGGAATAGAGACTCAGAAAATAAAGCTTGAGGCCAAGGCAGGTAACATCAAGATTCAAGACTACCCGTTGATTGATTTAGTCCACACCGATGTTCTAACATATCGTTAGACAACATCAAATTGAACCACCATTTTTCTATAGAGAGGACATCCCCTTATTTGATGAAAATACAATAGATAAATAGTCATTTTACTATTTTATTTCCAATAAGGAATTAAGCATATGAATCCAATCATTAGGATTATTAACTAATAAGATAACAATGAATATTGAAAAAACGATTATTTTGAGCGAGGGGGTTGGCCCTGTCCCACATGATTTAAAACCTTGGACAAATCCACAGCATTAGGGGCCACAACCAGGTCATTATGTGGCATCTCAAGAGCATCATGGATGGGTGCAATATTTAGGCCGGTATAATGTTCTAGGACTGGACTACTAGCAAGACCTAGATGCATATAAGATCTATCGGCATTCTACATGGCATTAGAGTTACAAAGTGACTAATTATGACTCGTTTTGCAATGCTAAATGGTATTTGCCATTCTTCACTCATAAACATTGTTAAGCTTGAGTGTCAATACTGATATCAACACTCCATTATCACATACTTTTTTTTTTTTTTTTGATGAAATAAAGGGATAGGGGGGATAAATCCCGATGTAGCTACCCCCGCAGGCCCCCACCCTGCTAGGTAATGTTCGATTCGAGATGCTCAGATTTTCGCAGTTTCTCCCCACCAAATGGTATGTCAACCTGACACCACTAAAATGCTGACTAGTAGAACGGGGATAAAGGGAAAGACCCTGACCTCTCACTCACATCAACTGTCATAGGCCCCAAAAAAATTCCTGGATTTAATCGAATCACCCACGAGATCATGCCTCGAACCCGCGACCTGTTGGTAGTGAGACAAAGCCTCTACTAATCGGGCTACCGCCTTAGCGGTTTATCATATACTCTTTACAAACATACTTTGAACACTAAAAGATACAGAACAAGGTCACCTAAATATTTTAATCATGCACAAAAACTAAAAAAACATGAAATAAAATTTAAAAATCATTTTTTTTAAAAAAAAGGCCATCCTGATATGAGACCAATAGCCTCATATTGTGTTGATACAGGACAACCCTAGCATTGTATCACTTTGGCCAAAAACCAGTCCCATGCTGGTATCGATATTTGAAACATGAAGCATAGGCCTTTGTTAAGTAGGATCAACCAAACATTGGTTATTTCTTTCCAACATGGTAAGAGATTTACTCAAGGTATAACCTACATAAGTGTCTATGAAGCTAACCATTCAAATGACAAATTTTCTCTTCATATTTATGATAAGCAAAAACAACATACTTTGTTTTCCTTTTCACAAAATTATTGGGTCACTTTTGCCTTTGATCATGGTGGATACTCCATGTGTTGAAAGCTGAATTAAATGCACAAGATATTTTTTCAGGATTCAAGAATGCGCGTTTCATATAGTTAAAGCATCTTTTTTCTATACCCAATGCACATGCTTATTGTGTGCTAGATCCACAAAGGTTTTATATTACATGGTTGAAGGGTATCTATAGGATCAAGGGCAAATGCATCAGAAATTTGAAGGTGGTCCATTTCTCAAAAAGACATGAAACTAACACCAGACCTACAAAAATTAATTAAAAGGGGCCCATTGCTAGGAAGGGACTTTCAGTTTTCAAATTCCTTCTCGAAGAAATAGGACAATGATGTGCCAAAATTCAAAAAACATAACCTCATTCTTCATAATATAAAACAATCATGGAAAGGATAGTTGTTAGCGGTTGACTGACAGATATAGGAGAAAATTTATTAAAATGGGGCCAGAAGGGATGATGATGGATTAGATTTTCCTAGGGACGTACCCATCTACATTTATATGGATTAGCCATGAGTATTTTATTTTCCTAATTTCCACATTAATTTGACAAGTAAAGCTACAGTTATATCTTTTTTTAATATTCTAGGACCTGCCAAAGTCTTTGGTTTTGCAGACATGATTATGATGTACAAGCTGAATGGGTGTAGTGCCCTTATTTATTCTCTCCTCATCTAAGGCTTTCATTACCTTTGTTCATTTCCAAATGGTGTTCAGCATGCGGAGCTCAATTGTAGACAAACTTCCAACAGGAGCATTATGCCACCATTCAGCTAACAAGGTGTTGAAGCTCTCAAATTGAATTCATATTATATCCATTTTGGGAAGGGGTCAAACACCATTTGTGGAAGTATGGGAACGTAACTTGAAGTCATCCTTGTGACACCTCTGTAGGGGTGGCAATTCATGACCGACTAGCAACTAACCCCAGATAAACTGGTTCATATCTGGCATAAATTAGTATGGATCATAAAAGAATCAATCTGACTTACCATTTTCACTAAATGGGTAGGTTCAAGTTAAAGTTCTGACATAACCTGTTTTGACCAATTAACAGTTGGCTCAGGTCACAGTTATGAGCAACCCATTTAGGGACGGTTTTAACATGTTTGTACCATTTAAGACCCGTTTCACCCATACAAAGCCCAATTAACCTATTTAACCTAATCCGACTTTTTTTTTTTGTGGTACAAGTAGGCGATCACACAACTCTGGTGTGAGTGCAAACACAAAGATCAAGAAACGAAAAATCCCACAAGACCCGCGGGATGACCTTATCCTGACACCAGGTCCAAGTCACCAGAATGCTTAACAACAAAAAATGCAACCTAGTCAACCATGCAGTTCACCTCTTGAAAGACGTGGCGAACAACCACTGCATCAGTGGCACGAAGTGATGTCCAAATATCATGAAGCAGTGGGTGGGCCTTTGACTATATCTTATCCTAGATCCAGGCAATGACGGTCGCAGAATCACCCTTGATGAAAATGCGCTCTGCATGAAGTTTATGTCTAGTATAGATAATGCCTACCCAAACAGCTCTACGCTCGGTTTCCAAAATAGAAGGAATCCGACATGTTTATAAAAAGGGTTATGCTGGTCATGGTAGTTAATTTTTTTAATGAAGAGGTCAGGTTTGAATTGGGTTTTTGAGCTAGTTAATAAATAAGTCGAGTTTCTGTTGACAACTATTTGACTTGATGCATATCTCAACCCGAGTTTAACCCTTCCCAGTTGCATTCTCTTTTTTCTTTTTGTTAATTTATGATGCATTAATTCGTTCTATTTACATAGAAGCATAAATGTTAAACTTTAAAAATTATGACATTAATTAATAAATATAAAATTCTAAAGACTTGATATTAATTAATGTATTTCAATTCTTCTCATATAATTAAAATAATATGAAATAGATAAAAAATTAAAAATTAGAGATTGTTTACATGTATACTTTTCTAAACATTCAAATTTGTATTAATATTCTTGCAAAATTGATATTTGCACATATACCCTTATAAATATTTCTTTATGCACATCTATCCATAAAGATATTTCAATCATTTTATTTTTCAATAGTTAATTATTTAATGGTGTTAGATGAAGTGGGTATATGTGCAAAAACAAAAAACATATATATATATACATACAAAAATGAAGTTTTATAAGGGTATACATGCAAATATGAATTTTAAGAGGGTATTCATACAAATTCCAATATTTAGGAGGATATATATGCACAAAAACCCTTATATTTATGGATACAACTATATTTTCTCAAGACCATGTCCATGCATGGTGATGACCAGGTGGTAATGAAGATCACCTAAATTTTGACGATTTTATTATTTTTCAACTGAAATTTTGGATCAAGTACAGGACTAAAAGAAGCACAAGCAGCATTTGCCCATGCATGGTGATGATTGGGCGGTAATGAAGATTACCTAAATTTTGATGATTTTGACATTTTTCAATTGAAATTTTGGATCAAGTACAGAACCGAAAGAAGCACAAGCAGCATTTGCCCATGCAGGTAAAAACATTCACAAGCATTTATAGGTTAATCCGATGGACCAGATCCTATTTTCATTTTTATTCTATTCAATCTATGAATTTTAACTTGAAGAGTACAAGGAAACGACAAGAAGTGGTGCCAGTTGAAGTGAACAATGAAATAAATCGAAGCTTCATACCATCATGAGTAAAGGTGAAAATTGCACTAGCTTCACATGTTGTGAGAATTATACAAAGCAAAGGCTTAAACCTGTTTAGTGGACTTATCATTCCTATAAATCCTCAGAGATCATGTTAAATTGAGTAATATCATGATCCAAACAAGTTACATGATTCAAAATCTAACAATGATGACCACAACAGGGTGATGAATCACTAATGACAAATGACTTGCAAGTGAAGCTAGATAGAATGAAAATGTGAAAACCATAACTCTTAGGGTTTGTTTGGTTGGGGTACATTAAATTACAGGATAATCTGAAGATTCCTAAAAGTCCTTTATCTGGGAAAATGATACTCAAAAAGGATTTACAACATTTGGTTGGAAGTAATTCTATATAGGAATATGATTAAATTTACAAATATGCCCATCAACAAAAAATTTTTTTAATACTTGTTAGAAGTTATTAGTTAGTGTATTGGTGACTATTTTGTCCTTGCTTATTATATTTAGATGAAATGTCTAATAGGGGTATTTGTGTAACTTGTCTTCTCCTAATTAATATAAATAAGGCAATCCATGTGGAGGCTTAATAACTTTTTCCATACTTTTCAACATAGTATTTGAACAACCCTAAGCCCTCTCTCCCCCCTTGCCATCCCAAGTAGTCCTAAGTCCTCTTCCATTGGAGATTCCAAGTTCATCGATGGGTAAACTTAGAGAGAAGTGATGAGGCCACCAAAAATAACTCCAAGCATCCTATAAGCCATCCCGCTTGCCTCTATTTCTCTCTCTCTCTCTTGCTTGCCCCCGGCAACCGTCGTCGTCATGTAATTTCCAAGAACTATCATGAAGCACTCAATTCACCACCCTGAAAGGCGACTATGAATGAGGAGATGATGGCTCCATTGTCTCGCCATACTTGGGATTTGGTGACTCCCTTCACACCTATTGATGTTATTGGTTACCGGTGGGTGTATACTGTTAAGTATAACCCAAATGGTTCTGTTGACTGCTACAAAGCCCACTTGGTGATAAAAGGATACACCCAGACCTACGGCGTTGATTATTTTGAGACATTTTTCCCTGTTGCATGCCTAAATTCTATCTAGATCATCTTGTCTGTTGCTATTAATCAAGGATGGTTTGTGTCAGATGGATGTGAAGGTCTTTCCGTATGGTGATCTTGATGAGGAGGTATATATTGAGCAACCTTCTAGGTATGTTGCTCGGGGGGAGATGGTGTGCAAACTCAAAAAGATGATCTATGATCTGAAACAGAACCCAAGTGCATAGTTTGACAAGTTGGGCAAAATGATGTTTTTTGCAGGCTTGACCAGGTATAATTCTAACCATTCTATTTTTATGCATAACAAGGTTACTAGGATTGTTATTTTAGCAGTATATGTCGATATTCTATTAACAGGTAGTGACAAAACAGGAGTGGAAGAAACTAAGGCTTTTCTTAAACAGCATTTTGTTACAAAAGACATGGGAAGACCTAGGTATTTCCTAGAAATTGAGTTAACTCATGGAAAACAAGATATTGCCATATTTCAAAAGAAGCACTTGATCTTCTAACAAAAACTACACTTCTTGAATGTAAACTTGAAAATACACCTATAGAGTAGAATTTTAATTTATGGGATGAGAAATCGGAGGAATTTTCCGATGTTAGTAGATATAGGAAACTTGTTGAAAAACTAATTTATCTCACAATTACGAGGCCTGATATCATATTTGCAGTGGACCTCATTAGTCAATTTATGCAAAAACCTTAATAGGTACATTGAAAAGCTGCATTAAGGATACTCACTTATGTGAAGGAAGCACCCGGCAAGAAATTGTTGTATAGAAGTCATGGTCACTTATATTTGAGGCTTATTCAAACTTGAGATATGCTAGTGATAGGAGTGATTGAAAGTCTACTTCTGGTTATCCTACTTATGTAGGAGGAAACTTGATATGATCTGGCAAAGCAAGAAACAGAATGTCATATCTAGACCGAGTGTTGAAGCAGCGTATAGGACTATAGCTCACACTACATGTGAATTGATATGCTTGATGTCCTTAATAGCTGAAATTGGAATTTTAATAATAGATCCTATGCCCATGTATTGTGATAACCAAGCAGCTATTTGCATAGCTCATGATCCAGTATTTCATGAAAAGACCAAACATGTCCAGATAGACTATTACTTTGTAAGAGATTCTATGATGAAAGGCGTTACCTGTACTCCATTCACTCCTGCAAAGCAGAGTGCTGATGTCTTCACTAAAATTGTCCGTGGGTGTGTTTATGTAACAAGTTGGGCATGTTTGATATATATACTCTTGCTTGAGGAAGAGTGTTATAAGTTATTAGTTAGTGTATTGGTGACTATTTTGTCCTTGCTTATTATATTTAGATGGAGTGCCTAATAGGGACATTTGTGTAACTTGTCTTCCTCATAATTAATATAAATAAGGTAGTTCATGTGGGGGCTTAATAACTTTTTCCACATTTTTCAACAATATTAAGATAGGAGTATCATGTTTAATCAATTTTTATATAATGATTATAATCATATAATCCTTTGTATAATGCCATTTACATTTTAAAAAAATTTTAAAAGCTCTTTATTAAATGAATTTGGAAAGATATCAAAACAAATTTAATGATCATAAATGAACTTTACTGGGGGCATTTTTGTCAATGCCAAATTACCATCACTTGGAAATTTACAAAATACTAAACCCCCCTTGGTATTTGTTTTATCTTATTTCTCAGGAAAATAAGCTATGGACCTACCACTTTTTTACCATATCTCCCCTCCACTTTTCATACCAAACATGATAATCTAACATGGGATTTATTTTCCCGTATCAGATTACCCCAACCAAACAGACCCTTAAGTTACAATAAAAAAACATGGGAGTAAAATATGAACAACAAAAAATTGTCTTCCTAATGGTCTGTGAACTTCACAATAATGGCAATAATACCTCCTATGATGATAGTATGACTTGATGATTTGTAATCAAAGTTAAGATGAATATAAGATATTGTGTTAGAAATTGACATTAAATCATGAACTACAAGTTCAATTAAACTATCAAATGCATCAAGTCCAGCAAGAAACTAGACAAGCAGACTATGCCATCAAAGCATGAGAAGTGAGCTTAGATACCAAGTCTGCAATCACAGCAGGATTTCGAGGATCATCTTCGGGTATTCCCTGCTCCACTTTACCAACAAGATCAGCTCCAACATCAGCCGCTTTAGTGTATATTCCACCACCCAATTGGGCAAAAAGGGCAACAAATGAGGCACCAAAACCATATCCAACGAGGAGAAGAGGCACTGCACACAAGCATACAGAATTCAGGGCTAATACCAAGTACGATAATCAATTTCGTTCCAAGATGAATGCCGCAATCAAAGCATTCATGAAATTTTTTGATCTCACAAACCAAAATGGGGACCAAGTTGTGCTTAAAACTCTAGATCAGCATTGGGCACATTTTTATCATGTTATAGATCATACCATATTTTCTTCATACTGAACATTAAGTAACAGGCAAAATAGTCAAACTTCACCTGGAAACTACATATAAAACCAAGCAGATGGTAATGGGTCAAACTGATTATGAAATACAGGAATTCTAATCTCTCTTTGCAACTACATCATTTAATAGTAAGTCTTTTAATTTTAACTTTTGGACATGTGAAATTTAAATCTCTGTACATCATGAATGTGCCAGTTCCTAGTTAATATGGGCTCAATATGTAATGCTTATATATTGATATTTACAGTCCCAACTCTTAAGGTCTATTTGTATGTTCTTGTGATGGGATATAAATTGCACTAAAGGAAATATACTTCCATCCATGTAAACATTAATGATGTTATCAACAGGATCAACTAGACATTTTCATTCCTAAAGTTTCCATAGTTCAACCGGTAACCTGGTCCATTTCTCACATTTCTGCCCCTGCTAGAAACATCTCTTGCTTCTTTTAGATTAATGGCACAGTTTCCTCTATTTCTGGCACTATTATCTTTGGATCTTTAAATTTGGGGGATAAAAGGAAGTGAAACAGAATTGTTCTAAAAATCCATAAGGGTAAGCTCTAGTCAATAACAACAAACGTTCCGAAGCTTGTGAACAATCAAAAGAATATTCAACACGATGAACTGCTTGTCCAAAATGATTATCGAATGGTAAAGAAACTTCAAGTGGACTTCAATCCTCATGTAGAACCATAGGAAATCAAGTGGGATTGAGAAATGATTGCAGAAA
The DNA here is from genome assembly GCA_021397845.1 of Areca catechu. Classification (NCBI taxonomy): domain Eukaryota; kingdom Viridiplantae; phylum Streptophyta; class Magnoliopsida; order Arecales; family Arecaceae; genus Areca; species Areca catechu. The sequence goes on along the minus strand of CM038049.1, from coordinate 145,099,270 downwards.
AAGAAGGAAAAAAAAACAACTTAAACATATGGCCACAGGCCAAATCAGAACCTCTTTTCCTTTTTAACAATATCTTCTTGATGCACCTTAAGACATGAACTTCAGTGTTTCCTCAATATGAGGTTCTCCAAAAAGCACTAGAAATTTGCAAGGGTGCCAACTTTAAAAGCAACAAATAGGCGAGTCTGTAGTAACACCATTTTGCTGATGCATTAGCAAATAAATTTGTTATAACTCATACAGCTAGCAATTTAATAATAACAAGCCTAGTTAGCAGACACATGTTTGATCTAGACAAACTTCAATAAAACTAACAGAATATGAAGTCTCAAATTTAATATCTAAGTTGAAAGGTTTACTGCAATCATCATTAATTTACTAAGAAAGAACTCTTGTAAAAGACAACCAGTGAAACATGTTGAGATCAGCATCACCAACCTTCTGCAAATGCTTTTGCAAAATGTAATTCAGAATTTAAACAAGACAGGTTAGTTATCACTCTTATCATAAAAATGGCATGTCCAAAAATGTAATTAAAGGTTTTTAACTAGTAATTTGGTACATGGCTTAACATATTCACAAGCATGGTGTTACTGGCATCCTCATGGAACTTATTTTGTTACATATACCTAAACACCAAAAATAAGAAATATGTCTTGAATGATCCTGTATTTAGAACTAAATTGGCTAAAGGAATGGGGCATAATTATTATGGGGAACATGCATGGCCCAATGATCTTTTATATATTTTCCAGTATATAAAATTGTACATTGCTTTATATTGCCATGTCATTATGTCTTGTGAAAGAACAAAACAACTATTTTGTAAAAAACTTACAGTCTGTAACCTTCATTGAACCAGGTGAATCAACCCCCAGCCAAACGTAAAATGTTGCATATAAGACCGCCACACCTATTACAGCCATTCCAACGACAACAATGGCTGAGAAACCACCAGCACGTACAGCAATCTGTTTTTAAAAGCTAAATAATTAAGATGAAAATCCTGTAGTGATTGGTAATATCTTGCAGCATGACAAAATGATTGGAGAACCTGCAATGCCTCCCTTGCAGAACGTCTGGCAGCACTGGAGACTCTAACATTTGCACGGACTGACACCCACATCCCAACATACCCAGCAATACCTGAACAAAGAGCCCCTAGAAGAAAAGCAGCAACTGTAATGTACGCAGATGTTGACCTAAAAAATGGTAAAAAATGGTCAGCAGATAGACTGCAATAAAGAAAATATACAGAGACATCACACATGCAAACCCACAACCACACAAGAGGGTGGGAATGGTTGAGAGGAGAGCACAAAACACCTTCCTAGTCCAGGTGACTCTTGTTGCGGAGTGGTAGTACGAAATAGATATATGCTGAGGATCGCAAGGGCTAGTAAAATTGCCATCTTGGAAATGGTTCCATATTGTGTCCTGAAAAAACCTTCCGCCCCATCTCGTATGGCATCTGATATCTAAAGGAACAATGGACAGGTCAAAAGTACTATACCATAAATTTGATAAGATATTATTCAGAAAGCCTATAAGAAATAATAAAGTAATACAACAAATACACCCTAATGTTGAACATTAAATACAAATTATGAAGGAAATCTATCAATTGGATCAAAACCTGAAAATCAGTTTAACAGAACTGATCATATTATATGCAATTTCAATGGAAATGAAAATGAAAATTAAGGTCCCTGTCAAAATTGAAAAACAAGGTACTGCATTCAATCAGCTTGTTATCTAGAATCTATACATAAAATAATGGTGAAACAGATCATAACATTTCTGGTAGAAATAAATAGATTACGTGGTGCTTTCTCGATGTTATGTTACCAGCAAGTTTCTCGGTTATATGCATGAAGCTTTTATAAAACAAAAATACAGCTTGCATTACATAGTTCATAACCTTGGGAAATGAAGGTCCAAGCAAACCAGATCAATGTGACACATATGAGAATATTGATATAGATGTGCAATAAAATTAGAAAAGATGGAATAATGCATTGAGATGTATTAGCAGAGGCATAAAAAAGTCACACCATTTAAGGACAAAGTAATGGATAACTAAGATGGTATGGGTAATTGCAACAAAGACAAAAGGAGACTTCTGGGTCTAGAATGAAAGCAAAAGAACTATAATAACATGGATCGAATTATTGTGAAAGATTTGCAAAAGCTCGCAACAATATTAAAGGCAGCACTTATTAGGAAAGGTTGATAAATGAGGATTCATAAAGCCAACTCTCAATTGTGGGCAGGACACTTGGTTATGATCCTGGAAACAGATTTTACTTCTGCCAACTTATGTTGAAAAAATAAGGAGCAAGCAAAACGCTAACCTAAGACAACTGTTAAAGGTAAACATAGCATGGAACTACATAAAACTCAAATAACAATAGACACTTTGCACTGCAATAGACGTAAGCCTGTCATGATAAAAGTTTTAAACATCTATTAGTTATAAAGCTGAGACTAAGGCATACACATGAAAGATGCATACAGTTGAAAAAGGGCAAAAAACTGCCTAACTAAATTAATAACGATAAAAAGTTGCAAAATGCCACAAACTCCAGAATAACAATGCATTATACGTCTCATCTTATCTTGTTTATTCACAGATGTACTGTATAACATAGTGAACATGCTGAATATGATAAATTCAATGAGTATTAATATAACAGACAGCAAACAGACAGAATGCTTCATCCAGTATAGAATATCTCCAGAATGTTGTATGCCAAGGGGCTACAACCAATCACATTTGGCACACATTGATGCTCTATCAGTTTTTTAGAAAATCTGCTATATGGAAAGGAATTTGGAACTATCTCAAATATTATGGGGAAAAGTTAATAGATTGTAATATATAGGTGCATACAATAAGCCAGAGTGATATGCATATATTGGCAAAGGCAACAATTCTAGTGCCTAGATTGTTTCACCAATATGTCTGGGTAAACCCCTGTGCAGCATCTATATCTTGTTTATAGCTTTTCCTTCGCTGTAATTACTGTTTATAACACGATCCTATAAAATATCATGTTATTTGGAAAACTGGAAAATTTAAACCCAGGTTCAGAAAATTGACTCTTATTTTATTTTCAAATGTGACAAATGATTTTGTTTCTGCAATCTGGCAGTTTTACCCGCACCTGATACCTAGAAGAGAATACTGGTATGACACATGGACACAACTTTGTAAGAATAAATTTTTAGATATTGAAAGGATCTGACACTTGGACACATACCAACACCTGTTACATGAACCTAAGTTTGTGTGATACTGGTTTTACCTCTGCAACAGCCAAACCTGGGTTACGGGAGGAAAAAGAAAACCTTAACTTCTGCAAACATTTTTGGAGCCACTATTTCAAATTTTCAATGTTTCCAAATCACAATAAACTTACATAAAATACAGCTTAATCTTATAAAAGTAGTTATCAGAATCCAAAAAAACTGAAAAATGGCACAAGAGTATCACAAATTGTCCGATATAATAACTAAATTGGGTGTCATAAGCTAGTTCGCGCCAATACTCTAAAACCAGCCTCATTTTCGATAGTTACCAAAAACAGGATCATGTGTCAAGCGGATCTGGGAATAGGTACAGAAAAGGAAACCTCTCATGCTTGGAAGCGGGTGCATTCCAAGAACTTAGACCATGCTACAAGTAATTCCATGGAGAATTATGTAAAAACCTTCTACTATATGTTTCTAAACAAGCTTCCTATAAACTAAATACATACTTATGGCATAAGTCCCTCTATATATATACAAATTAATGAATTAATACATATTTTCTCCATAAGTGCTTGCAAGGCTGCTGAAGAATTTCAGTTAGAACTCTAACAAGCTCACTAACAGCATTTTAAAATACAGTGCCTGAGGCTGCATTTGTGTATGCAGATGCCTGACCACACGAACTTTTAGTATTGTACCATTGCATAAAGAGCCTAGCATCATTGTCTAACCACATATGTGGGCCTTTTAGCATTGTGTGACCGCATAATGTGGCCACTTTTATGCGGGCCAAAGTGAACAAGAAATGTTTAAGCTAACAGTTATGTTGGATGTGGGTTTCAAATAGGCCAGATATGTTAATTATATTATCCTCATTACTACTAGGAATGATGTACCAAGTAGTAAACACTGACTGCTAGATGTTATTCTTATCAAATTTGCTATGATTATTTTAAATAAACGAAAATTTATCATAAATATTTAAATACCAACTGCATATGCACCCACCTATGCAACTAGCATAATACGTGTTAGGCAGTCTCTTGAACACTGCATGCCACAATCATCCTATAAAATATGACATTACCAAGGAGCATTAGGGCAGTTCGATGATATAAAGCCTCTGGGTCCAAAAAAATCAACAACAAAACCAATGTCACAAAGTGACAAAGTATATATACATTAGAACTTAAGAAATAGCAGGAAAAAAACTGAGAGTATACAAGAAGCTACTTCTGTGGTCAAAATAAAAAGGCAAAGCGATAGCACCACAAATGTTTTATTCATCAAGGTATAAGAAAAGATCTGAAGGATGATATCAAAATGAGATTGGGAAAACCAAAAAAAGTTCCCCCCTTCAATGCGATAGGAGCTGTGTTACCCAAACTCTTAGGTTTTTCTGCAGAAGCACCAAAGCTGAAACAACACAAGTACGGGTGCATACCTAATCATGGTTCTAAAGAAGAGTTCATTAGGGGTTAAAAGGATCCAACACAAATATACAGATGTATCTGGCACACATGACCAAGTCCATGCCATAAAGATTAAAAATGAGACCTGTTTGGTTCACCTAAAGATAAAAAAGGTAATGGGCTTCAAGACAAATATCTTAGTGGTTAAAAACCTGGCCTTGAAAATCAAGTTTCTATTCTACAATCTCTACAGGATATGTTCATGAATTTGTACATCAATAGTTACCACCTACTCATTGAAACAGACCATTTATGTCTGTAAATTACAAAAATGCCATTGCTTAGCTCAAAAAGCATTTGCATATTACTTCTTTAAAAAATTCAATATATATAAATAAATATTTTCATGTCTCAATAGCAACATATGACAGACTATATGAGCCATGTGCTAAAAGCCAGTCGATAGGGAGAACAGCAACTCATAGACAAGGAACATAATCATTTTCTTTCCAAGAAACAAAACTTGTCTTCTGGGTTCTAGCACTATAAGCCCTAACAAGCCAAGATGATCGAATAGCACAGCTAGAAGAGGAACCAAGAAAAGACAAAGCAAGTGAAGTTCTCACTTCACCTGACCAGTTATCTGAGTTGAAGAAACATTGGCTTTGAATAAGATGAAGATGCCCTCAATGGGATCTCAATCTCAAGAACCTCAACTTTCTTATTACAGTTCTTGGAATTTATGACAAAGCTATATAATATAATGTAAAAACATAAAGGTTTGCCATACTTATCAGAGCTTCCATATACCATGATAACATTACTTCAGTTTCTTTTGACTTCGAATCTAGAAGAGAAACTAGAAAAAAGCAAAAGAGAGTTTTGCCGTTTGAGCTCTTATATCAAACAGACTCATGTGGAAAGACATCAGATTATATGAAAAGGCAGTGGTTCCTTCGCACCATGATAACATTACTTCAGTTTCTTTTGACTTCGAATCTAGAAGAGAAACTAGAAAAAAGCAAAAGAGAGTTTTGCCGTTTGAGCTCTTATATCAAACAGACTCATGTGGAAAGACATCAGATTATATGAAAAGGCAGTGGTTCCTTCGCACCATGATAACATTACTTCAGTTTCTTTTGACTTCGAATCTAGAAGAGAAACTAGAAAAAAGCAAAAGAGAGTTTTGCCGTTTGAGCTCTTATATCAAACAGACTCATGTGGAAAGACATCAGATTATATGAAAAGGCAGTGGTTCCTTCGCACCTTCATCAATATCCTTATTGCAAGGTTGACAACAACTCTACTGCAAGCCTCTAACATTTTTTTTGGGATAATGCAGCATTTCCAAAGGCAGTGGTTCCTTCGCACCTTCATCAATATCCTTATTGCAAGGTTGACAACAACTCTACTGCAAGCCTCTAACATTTTTTTGGGATAATGCAGCATTTCCAGCAAGGAAAATGTGATTACATGAGCCATTGACATACAAAGAAAATTTACTCTAGAGAGTAAGAATTGTTATATGAAACCTAGAAAATTAAATTGCTTCACCAATTTAAACTTTAAACTAGTGAACCGAAATATTTTTTTCTTCTTGAATTAATGATATTTCAAATGGCATGCTGCTGAAGCCAGTTAACCTTGACAGCCAACAAAAGAAAAAAAATTATAATCATGAGTTTCCGGACACAGCAGTAAACATGATCTGGAATTCAGGATGGAGGAAATATATGAAAGGAAGGATACATGCAAACCAAACCAAGGACTTGTTTGTGTATGAAGAATTATTTATAAAGCCTCCATCACAGTGCATAGGCATTGATTGCAACAAAATTCTTATGTTGTAAAGAATACACCCATTGAAATTACCTAAAACTGATTTATTACTTGTGCATAATAACAAATCTCAAAAGAAAATGTACTTCTAGAGCATAATAGTCACTGATATAATCAGCAAACCTTATCCTCCATATATCTAACTGAGACATCTATCTACAAGATAAAACCATTGTAACCTTAAAAATAAGAATTTAAACTTTTACTTCTTTGAAGCAAAAAAAACAGAAAATATAACAAAAAGAATAACCACAAAATTCAAGTGGTCTTAGTCTGTATGCAAAGAAAAGACTGCAAAAAATTCACCAATAGCAGGGGTTACCAAAAGTTTTAGATCATATAGGCCAACGTCTATAGTTTTGGGAACCAACATCCATGCTAGTAGGCCAGCAATATCATACAGTACAGTACCATGCCATGCCGTTCTGGTCTGAACAGACAGAAGGAAACTAGCACAAGAGAGGGAGAGGGAGAGGGGGGAAGAGGGAGAGGGAGAGGGAAAGGGGGGAAGAGGGAGAGGGAGACGGAAAGAGAGGAAAAGAGGGAGGGGGAGGGAGGGAGGGAGGTGGCTATAGAGAGCAAGAGAGGCAGAGGGAGGGCCAGAGAGATGGCTCTCGAAGCCCTCTCTCCTCCGCGCTTTTGAAAGCCCTATCTCCAGCCCTCCCACCATCTCTCTCGCTCTCCCAGCCGTCTCCCTCTATCTCCCTCCCTTCCTCCCTCTCCCTCCCTCCCTCTCTCTTTTCCGCTCCTTCTCCCTCCCCTACCTCACTGGTTTCCCGATGTGAAGGCTGAAACCATCCCGGTCCGCCTCTGTACACCTCAAACCGGGTGGTTCGAGACAGTACCACCGATCTATCATAGGCCATCTCTTATAGAATCAAGACCATGCTCGTTGCACAAGTAGTCATTCGAAAGCTCATCTAATATCAAATGATGAAAAAGCAAATGATATATTATATTATTGTGCATGCAAAAGTTAGCAAAGACAGGATATAAGATGTAAAAAAGTGTGCATATGGTGCTTTGTCCAAGCTTTCAACAACTACAATGATTATAAATTCACTTTGGCATAATACTCATGATAAGATAAAAATGAATTGACAACAATATAGGGAAAAATGTCTCCTTCAAAGAGCTAAAAAGACAAACCCTATAGAATAAAGTGATTAAAAGTAATTCTTGAACCCAGAGTTCTCGGTACCGTCCTGAACAGCCAGGTTCGGGGCGTTCCGTACCATACCGGCCAAGAGCCAATACGGTTCAACCATAAAAAATGGTCCAAAATACCGGACCATTCAAAATACCTTATATTGGACCAGTACGGTACAGTACAGTACCGTACCAATACAATTTGTCCGATTCAGCCCGGTTTGAATCCAGTTCGGGTCTGATTCAAATTAAACAATATTGCCATAGAAAAGGAAAATATTTTTTAATAATTTCTTGGGTCCAGTATGGAGCCCGGTACTGGTTCAGTGTTCCTTAGCAGAACCTATATTCCATTAGACCACAGAGTAAGGCTAAAAAGGCTTTAGACCAATGGTTTTTAACAGCTTATGTAACTATGTGATAAAAGTGATTAATTGAATGACACAAGATGCAATGATGTGTAATTTGGACCAACCAAGCCAATCTATGGCACAGGCATTTAGCAGAGCATGAAGCTGAAAGTGCATTGTAGGGTTAGAAAGATGAAAAAATAAGGATAATAAGGTACCTGAACCATTTCAGGAGGCCCTTCATCCTTTGCAAGAACCCACTTTGTGAGATAAATGGAAAAGAAGAAGCTGATTATACAGATAGAAAGCACGAAGACAATAATTGGTGAACTACTGGCTCCAACGTAAAATACAGCTCCAAATGCCAAGAGCAATAGAACAAATAAGACACGGGGATTAATTCCCATAAATATCCGGAAAATCTGCAGAAAACAATATATCATTAATCAGAAGAGAAGTTGTTACATGTTACCACAGAATGAACAGGGAAACGAGTTGAGCAAATTACAATGCTTCAGGCGAAGAGGGTTTTGGCTTCGATTGACATTTAAATAAACTCATTATGCACAAAGTTCCATTCTAAAAGGTTAATACATGGGTTCGATACTAAGTCAGCAGTCGACAAATATGTAATTGATGGTGAGCTATTCTGCCATATACCACATCTGAAGCTAGTTAATCCCCTCACAAGAGGGATGGCCCTAACTTTAATTTTTTCTGAACAAAGAATTAATATCTTCGTCATTCTTCATAAAAAATCAAGAACACCAGTGCTGAAAAAATAAAATGGTCCATGGTCCAATTAAAAGAAGAAAAAGATAGTAGCGTATGAAGCTACAAATTTATTCTTACATTTCTGGAGTAAGGTTACACATAAATATCGACACATTAATCAGAGACTAATGTAAACTAATCCCAAATAAAACTGAAAGGCAGCATTACCACCCCCATTAAAATGTGACTAGTTAAACCCCATCAACTTGTCGCTACTTGGGAAAGCAACATTTGTTGCATATGATCTTTAAATTTTCTGTCCATTAGTATGATAAATTAACCTGAGTTACTTTGTTCCTGCATCATGCCCCTCCCAAATTAATTTGCACAAGATAATAAAAAAAATGTTGTAAAGAAAATTTCTCCATTAGTATGATATATTCACATGGATTTCTTTCTTCCTGGATTATGCCCCTCCAAAATGAACCTTCCCAAATCTTGATTTATCTTAGCCACCTTATATGGAATCGTAAACCTAAATGCCCGAATTGAATGTTTATAACCCTGGAAAAAGTAGTTATCTGACTAAGGGACAGACATCATCATTCCGACAACCTAGTTTGAGAGCATTGAGAATTTTGATCCAATTGACAAACCTGAATAAGTGATAAATTACAAACATATTCATGCATCTAATTAGAAAGCAAAACACTTTGCCCAAAGAGTCAGCAAGAAGAAACCTATTAGCATGTCTTCAAAGATATCTAAAAACTAAATTTTTTCTCAGGGTTCTCTCAAAGCAAATTTAAGCAATTATTCCCTCTTTTGAAAGATTTCTCTCAAAACAAGTAAATGAAATGATATAGAAGTTACAAAAAAAATCAGAAAAAACCAAAATGCACTTAATAAACAATCAATGAGTTGTGGAAGACATCGAATCAAATCAGATTTATCTTTTCCTCAAATGTATAAGCAAATTATAAGGAAATCAAAACAACTAAATATCCATGTATAAGAAATAAAGAGGCAGGATTAACTATTAAAAAAGTTTTAAACAGCAGTGAACTATAACCGTTTGAATTGTGGGTGGAAATCAGGTTAGGTCGGACGAGATACAGGTCAGGTTAGGTACATGATAGAGCAAAAAAATATCAATCCAAACCCAACATTTTTAATAAGCCAAACCTGAACCTGATCATTTTCTTAAACATGCAAACAGATCTGAACTACAATGGATTGAATCATGTAAACAGGTCAAACGGGTCAAGCATTGGCATCCCTAATTTAAATACTAGTGGGACAATGGGGCATCCCAGTATCTTGAGTGTCAGGGCAAGACAACTAGAGAAATGGACAAGGATGCAATGGGACACCCACAATCTTGAGTGTCAAAAAGTGAGGGTGTCTCATTACATAAAAAAACGAGGATGGCCCCATCCCATGGTATTTAAAACTTTGCTATTGAAATTACTTTATAAAATATATGAATCAATATTCTAAAAAATAAATACTTTCACGAGCATGGTCTATGATAGGAGCAATGAAGTGGGAACTCTAGAATCACTATAATAATATATAGAATTGTATAGAATTATAATCTTAGAACACCTAATCCATCCCATGTGTGAACAAAAGGGTAGATAAAGTATATACTATACAGATCTATATAGAACTATAATTGGTGGCAAGAATATTTCATTATAGGTGCAGCTCACATGGATAAAATAGAAGGCCGCTAATAAGGATCCATTATCAGAAAGAAACCATTTCTCAATTAACATTAAGGTAACTTATTTATAAGTTGAGATAATGCAAAAAATATAATGGAAATAAAACCATAAAACATCATCATGTTGCTTCAAGATCTCTCACTCAGTTGTAAATAATGGATCTTAAGATGAATCAATGGGAAGCACAATAACATTGTAACATCAAAAATTACTTTTATGACAAGCAAATACACAAAGAAAAAAGGCGGGGTTAACTATATGACAACAAATATATGGTAGCAAAGCAACAGATATGATGATACCAGATTCCACCATTTAACCAGTAAATAAGTATCTAGGATAGGAACATCAGCAGCTCCCAGTTATCCACCACAGTTCTTAGTCAAAATATTGAGGATAAAATAGAGCAGAATGCCAAAATAATTTCAATATAAAGACAGCTGATATAGCAGCAAAGCACCACTAATGTATTAGATTGGGAGAGAGGATTCACTAATACATAGAATGCAAAACCACAGATCATATGCCTTTGATATTTACCCAAGGGGTATATGATTTACTCCGCATGGAGGGAAAAGTCCTTGGCCTCTCCTGATACGACCCCATTCCATTTTCCATGTCGTCATCCATTGCGACAGCATGTGAAGAATTCATCCTCCGGTTCACAGGGAAAGGAGCAAACTCCCCAGCCTGGGGCAAGTCGCTCCCTGATCCTGGCCGCTGAATTTTGAACAGTATCTTGACACACTCAAACAGAGAAGATATTCTAACAAATAAAGAAACAATATACCAGTGCAATCTATCTTATTTGCTCCGTGCAGTCAAGCTTCCTTTGTGTTCCTCTCAACAAAAGCTGTCCACCATGCCCAGCTCTACAGGAAAAGGAGGGAAACTCTCGGTTGAAAAGGCACAAAATGAAGAATTTCAAAAAAAAATTAATGCCTCAAATACAAGTTCTAATAATAAATACCACATATACTGCAATATCTATATTTTCAGTAACCAAAAACTAGCTTCTATTTTTTCCTTTCTAAATAAATTAGGAGCTTGCAACCTGTAACTTTATTTCAAATGTAAAATTAAGATGATACAAAACTGAAGGGCATGCAAGATACTCCTTTTGTGAATGAATTATCCAAATCAAGGATGGAACAACCTCTGGATCCCTTTTTTCTGGAAAGGCTTCCGTGTCAGAAAGAGACACATCCAGAAAATCTTACTGGATTTACAATAAAACGTCATTCCAACTTTGCAAGTTGTTCCAAAGGCCTTGTCCATATCTTTATTTTGACCAAAGAACATTTGAGGTTTCTACAGCCTCACCACTTCAATCTTAATCAGTTAAGCAACCTTTTTACTCTGCAAGAACTGGTGCAAATATTCATAAACTCAAATCTTCACCATCTTAAATCAAAAGAATATTAAAATACACATTTTTTTCTTCTTCATCAACAAAAAAAGGGGAGAAATCCACCTCTTTTCTTGTTTTTCTTCAATTATCAAAAGTATTAAAAAAAAAATGCACCGCTAGGAAATAGGAGACCATGTTGTTCCTTGATTCGGTCAAAATCTTTCTACAAACAAAGGGTCAATGAAGTTGAGAAAAGAAGCCAAATCCCAAACAATATACTCTAGTTCTAATGTAAAATGCATAGCCATTTTGGTTCCCGTTCTTAATCAAATGGAATGTTGACTCCTTTCAAGTTCTTCGGGACTTGTTGCTATGATTGTTTTATATTAATAACTAGGCTTTCTGGTGTTTTCTTCTACATTAAAAATGTTAACCAATTTTTAAAAAATTAATTCAGATTCTTTTGATATTTCCTTTTATGAATTTCAATTACGAATCATTATTTTCTTCAATTTTTAAATTTTAGTCAGCAATAGTTCTATACTGTCTCATGAGTTAACTCACTCAACTCGCAATATAGTTAAATAAAACAGAATCCAAGCAAGTTAAAGGATGCAGCCTACACAATTGCAAAGATAACAACTCTTTTGGCAGATTGTTTGTGGTTTTCTTTGTGGTATTCTCAAAAAAGAAAACTCATGTATAATTTGTGTAGTTAATATTGCTTGCTTGAATTAGTAAATGGAAAAACAGATTTTGGCCTGTTCATTTCAGAATTTTAACACATTTTCAAATTTTTAAAGGGTTAAAATTTAGGAAGATTCTTAGAGACTTTTGAAACTCCCAAAAACAAGAAGTTTGAATTTAGCCAGTTAGAAAATAATTTAACCAGCTATGTTATAATCCATTTTTCTTATATGAAGTTCTACTTTGAGTAGATTCAAGACAAATGATCATTATTAGGCAAAAGGTCGAATAAGGAATGTTTTGAAATATTATGTTCTACAGTCACTTGCAATTTTAAAAAAGACCTTGGAGAAATTAGAATTCTCTAACTTCAGAATTGGTTTTAAAATATAAAAGGAGATTATTGAAGTATAACTATCTTCTTCATTTCTCTTCTTTCTTGTTGTTCTTTATTCTATTTACATTTTCTTTCCTTTTTTCCTCAAAATCAAACCCAACAGCCCATAATTTGTCCCTAGCTCCACATTTATAAGTGGGCACATACACGAATGAATGTCCTTATGATGAAATGTCCTTATGACAATTTCATAAAGATTTGTCTACCATGATAGCAAATCAGAAACCCCTACAAACCCACAATTCAAAAAAAAAAATGCAGACATGATGACCATAGTACAACATAAGACAAGCTTTACATGGATCTTGCTGAATCATAAAGAGGGGCCCTTAGTCATCATCATGATGTTATCTAGCCCCCAGTTTTTGGACATACAAGCAGCCAAATTGCCATTATAGAAGTTCCTGCCTATTTTTGTTTCTAAAGAGTAAGAATTAAAGGAAAGATGCAAATAATAGCATAAATTTATTTTTTTGCCCCATCTATTTGACTATTTCCATAGAACTAGTCCAACATGACTTATCAAAAAGAAAAAGAAGAAACATTAATAATTTCAATGAGAATGTGACAATAAATCATTTTGAAGCACATATCCCTACAACCATTTCTACAAGCCCTCCTTTCATATACACAATTGAACTGCTGACCAGCAACTCATAGAAACATGAAGTGGATTCATCTCCAAACCAAAAAGGTGGTGAATCATGGATTTAGGTAGTGCATGTAAGCAGCATGAAGTTCTAGTACTTGGCAAACCTTGGCAAAATCATCTACCAAGCACTGGCACACAGCTGGTAGTATGACAATGCCATGTGTCTAATAAGCACTGACACAGTTCAATACCATGCATGCCAAGTAGCATCTTATTAAAATATATGAATGCAATAAATTACATAGATAAAATTTCATGAGATTGTCATTTAATTGTAGGAAATGGGAAGTAATGTCTAATAATGATGCACTTAGATCATTTTGATCGATGTAGTTTCCAAATCAAGGATAAACCTGTTAGACTATTCCATATAGTTTCTATGGCACGTGTCATGTCGAAAGGTTATTGGAATGATACAAGGATTGGACCTTCATGCAGTCCATGCCGGCCGTTATCAATTTGTATCATCATGTATCAATGTGTAAAGTGAAACATAATGATGATATTAAACAGTAGACAGCAGTACTAGCAAGGATCGCTGAACTGGTACCGGGATATATACCAATCAGCGACCGGTACGATACCATACCATACTAATACATGTACCGGTCTTCGTGAATTAAAAAAAAAACTATCTTCCTCCCCCCTCTCAAGCAAGGATCGCTGAACCGGACCCGAACCGAGCCCGAACTGGTCCGAACCGACCCATACCGTTCCAAACCGACCGATACCGATCAGGTCATTTTTTATGGTTCGGGTCCCGAACCATTTTTTAGGACTGAACTATACCAGTTCTTGGCCAGTACGGTACGATACACCCCGAACCAGGTGATTTGGAATGGTTCTGAAAACCCTGGGTACTAGTTTACATTTTCAGTTATAAACCCTCCTCTACCATCTCTTGAGCAACCTTCATTCTATTCAAGAAGGTGAAGAATTCTTCCTCCTCTCTTGTTTTCTTTCTTTTTCCTTTTGAGAATTTCAAAGTTTGAACTACATATTGAACATAAAAATGCAAAATATTTTTATTTTATTTCAAAACATGGATAGAGATCAAGGCAATCCAGAACACATAAGCTTTCCCTAATGTAAAATCATGTACAAAATATTTACAATATGTCATCAATGTTTAACATGGTTACATGTCCCACCAAAGCTTTTATCAGGATCTGAGTTTATCTAGATTTTTGACAAGGTTTTACTTTTGGCCAAAAGCAATGTTAATTAAACACTTGACATAGGTTCCAAGTATCCTTAAGTGTCAAATATAGCAACTTCCAAAAATCTAGGCATATATGTACATATATATATACATATATATGTATATACATAGTTTACATGCCTGTCTTTCTATTTGCTTATGCATACACATACGTGTGTAGTGTGTTTGTGTTTTTTTATGTTTATTCAAAAAAAAAAAAAACTTGGAATCATATTTAACAAATAAATCAATGTAATAGTCATGAGCATGCAAGTTGTTTACTTTGTTTCTAGGTTCATTTAAGATGCATTGGGAAGTAATAACCAGCCATGATATATCTATATCTGCAACATAATATAGTTTGCTCAAAGCATTCATAATACTTTGACAACATGAATGATATTTTGTTTAAAATGTCCGTATAATCTTGATAACTTTATATTAGAAAGGTAAAGGTGCTTCACCAGAAGTGTCTAGAAAAACCTAATGGCACTTCGCTTTTAAGTGTCCAACACTTAAAATTAAGAGTCCCATCAATATACTCCAAAAAAAGGTGCCTAGTGTTCAGCCCTTTTTTGTTGATGTTAGCAAGACATCTCAAAGTGGAGTGTCCACCTATGTTGTGTTGTGTCCTGCCATGTCCAAGCATCTAGAAGTATCAAAACCTCCAGACAGCCTAAAAATGGGATGTCCAAGTAACACTGGCCAAAGGGGATCAGCTTCATCCAAGACTGAACTGAAACTAATCTCAACTTTCAGGTTTCAATCAGTTTGAACCCTCTATTTCAGTAACAAGATTCAGTTCAATTTCAGTGGTTTATGTCAACTTCAAGCAAAATTGACTGCATTTTTCTTCTCTTACAAATATGTTTTGTCGTTTGGTATCATTGGTATCATATTTATCATTTCTTCATTATTTAAGCATATAGGCTATACAACACGACTCCCAGTTCTTTTTTCTTGAGTTGAAAGACAGGATATATAATAAACATGACCCTTGGTAGCCAAGACCTATGAAATGGCCCTTGTCATAGTTGCCAAACAGCCCAGGTGATCCTAGACAATGGACCCTCCCATGGCCTAGGCATTGGCCCAGGTGATCATGCGAGTGACCAAGCAACAAAACCGATACAACATTTTAATAATAATAAGCACCTTCATATATTTTACTTGATGTGTAAAACTATTCATTATGCTCAACAAACTATCTATTTCACATGACCCAAAGTATAAACAACCTTGTTGTCTCAGATCAAATGACAGAGCACGCATCCTCCATTGGATGTGGATGGGAATTCAAATCCCATACACAACACGACAAGAAGACAATCAACCAATATAGACTAAATATGCACACATAAAACCATTTAAACAATATAAAAATGCTCAATAGACCATGCAACATTATTAAAAGTTCACCAACAAATAAATTAACATTTAATAAAAAATCCAACACTAACAAATAAAAATCCACACGAAGTCATGTCATTTCTCCCACAGAAAAAACAAAAGAAAAAAATTATTAGCACATGACAATTGATTGCTATTAAAGACAGAAAAAGGAAACCAAACATTCATACTTCTAGAGGCTAGAGCAAAATAGAAAATCAAAACAGAAAATAAACATAAACTATTTTAAAATATAAAGAAGATCATTGGAGCCTAACTTCTTTATGTTATCCTAGACCCTAGTCTACTATATCAAACAGCGGCTAAGAAAAAAAGACTTTGAAAATTTCCCAATAGAACTCATCTACAGAAGAACTTTCAAAGCTTTTCCTCTTTTACCAATCATCATTTACGACTGTTAAGGAAACACAAATAACAATGATTAAACAAACCCAAAAAAAATCCTAAAAAATGGAGAGGAAGAAAGGACGAGGACAGAATCTTTACAATTTATGATTGCTATCAGAGAAATAACAACCAGGAGATAAGATAATTACCCTCTATTAACAATGGAAAAAGCCCCGATCCTACGGTGAACAGAGGAAAAGCACTGTTGTTGTTTTCTCCCTTTCTTGGTAGGCTATGACGCTTGCACTTCTCTCTCAGGATCTACCAATCCACAACTCCTGCACAGATCAGTCCAAAAAGAACATAAGCTCTTTTCAACAGAGCATTTCAGTCAAAAAAAAAAAGAAAAAAACGAGAGAGAGAGAGAGAGAGAGAGAGGCGGACATACCTGGATCCTTCAGGCCTCTCGGATCCCCACCGATCCCGGCCGTTCGACTTCCGTCGCCGCCGACGGCCGCTAGTCTCCTTCGTACTTCCTGCCCTGGATGGAAACGAGAGCGGAGAAATGGGAGAGATCGGAGCGGAGAGATGGGAGAGGTCGGGTTCCGCCTCTCTCTCTCTCTCTCTTCTTCTTCTTCTTCTTTTTCTTTTGTTTCCTTCTCCCTTGAATTTGGATTAAATCGGGGGACTCGAAGGAAAATGGGACGGCCAATCGTCTGCTGGGCTTCCGCCAGCGCCGAGGGAAGTGCGCGGCCCATTCACGCAGACATTGCCTCCGCGTTCTGGGCCGGGCTCCCGTGACACCTACGCCGTTGAAACGTAAAACGTTGACGTTGAGCGTAATAAATCATGCTTTAATGTTATGGCAATAAAAAATTTATCCGTGCAAGATGTATGATGAATCTCCCTCTTCTTCTGCTTCTTGGCCAACATGACCAGCAATTTGTAGGCACGCTATTGTCATTTTATATTTTATAACGTAACCCACCGGGGTGCATCCAAGTTCTTATCTCCTACAAAGATACTAATTTTCTTTGCAAATTTTAATGCTTGTTAAAAGGAATAACATTTCTTTTCCTTTAGTTTTGTATTGAAAAAATAAAAATAAAAAAGCCATGACATCAACATATGGATGTGACCAAAGTGTTTGCCGGGATGGTGAAGATGGAGATCAGCCCAAAAAGGCATAAAAGAAAAGGACAATAATTAGGATCACCATCAATCACGGCCATCCGTATAGGGTTTTTGGAGGCTTTAATTTGGAAGGATTTGAGGGGAAATACAAGGGAGGGCCAGGGACGCGAATGCAGAGACTCGTTAGAGGAGGATTTTTGTAACGTAAAAAAACAAAAAAAACACCAATTGAAAGCCACGGCCTACCATATCTTGGAAGAAGGTCGTCAAATATATGAGAGCAGGAATGGTATTATTGGTGGACTGTTTTTTTTTGGAGGGAGGATTAGGGATATGGGATAATTTTTAAATCTCACATATCGGAGAATAAAATGCCTAAATTTAAAATATTTGCTAGTTTGCTAAAACTAAAAAGAAAGCGTATGCTATGTGCTAGAAATGTAATATCCTAGTCTGATGGGCCTTCGGGCCAGCCCGAAACACCCAGCCCTAGCCCATCTACATGCCTGACATGGAAAATAGGGAAAGAGCAGTCTTTTCCTCTTATGATTCCATCATCGAGAGTGGATGATAGCCTACCAAAATTAGTGTAGAGAAATCCTAGTTCTTGACTATAAATAAATAACCTTCCTCTATGTTGAAATCCATCACCGATTAATTAGAAATTGCTACCGATTTCAAGCTCGTTTTCAAGTCTTTTTTAAGAATTTTCCAAAAAGATCATCAAATCCCTCTCTTAGACGGTTAGACCTCACCGACGCTAGGTAAAATACTTAGATCTTATTTCACATACTTTTCCTTTAGGTTTTGCTGCTGTTTAGAGCTAGCAAGTCGTTAATTTGGGGAAGAGCAAGATCTCCTCTCCTTTTCTTTGATTTTTCTTGATCTTCCAACCATCCATAGCTAGGGCCACTAATGGAGGTCATTTCATCGTTGCCACCACTAGGAGTAGTTGCTAGTAGATGACATGAGCCTTCGTATGCCCTACCAAGAGAAAGAGGGACAAGGGAATATTCGATCCTAAGAAAGAAGAGGAAGAGAGAGAGAAAATTGGTCTCTCTTCTCTTTTCTTATTTTCTATATATTTTATTTTTTTCTCTAATCTATTCTTTTCACTCTCTTTTTCTTAACTTCTTTTCTCTATCCTAAGGGACTTGTAGATGTCTAGTGATGCTAATAGTCCTGCGAAATAGGAAAAACTACTGGCAATCTCCAAAGGCTTTTCAAGAATGAGAGAGGAATACCTTATAGGAACGGAGCTAGTATCGAAAGAGGAGGTCCGAATAAGGGTTCTAAATAAGTCTTGAAAGGAGAGAAGAATGAGATAGATTCAAAGAAAGTAATATCAATCAAAACAAAGTGACATCAAGTGACAGGATCATAATATCTATATCATTTTTGTATCTGGAGTAACATAAGAAAACATACTTAATAGATAGAGGAGATAGTTTTCAAGTCCAGGTCTAAGTGAACAAACCAGACACAACCAAATACCTGAGAAGTTAGTGAAAACAGAGATCTATTGGGATAAGATAAGATAATGGTGTTTGATTAGCAAGAATGGAGGATGAAAAATGATTAATAAGATAGCAGGCTATAAGAACAGCATCTCCCCAATATAGTCTAGGCACATGCATTTAAAATATTAAGATACAAGCTAGATTCAAAAGGATATGATTTATATATTTAGCTATCCCATTCTATTGAGAAATGTGGGCATAGAAGGTCTGATGAATAATACCATGAAAAATATAAAACTATTTAAATAGGAAACTTGTAAATTCTAAGACATTATCAATCCTAAGGGTCTTAATGGGCACAGAAAATTAAGTCTTTATTTTCATATAAAAGTTTGAGAATACACGAAAAGACATCAGACTGACTCTGAAGAAGATAGATCCAAGCAACTCAAGAATAATTATCAATGAAGGTAACAAAGTATCAAAATCCAAAATGAGATAACATAGGACTAGGATCCCAGATGGTAGAATGTATAAGCTCAAAAGAAGTAGTATATCTATGAGAACCAGGCTAATGGGCCCTTTCTAGATCGAAGTCGGCAGTCCCAGCTGACTTCAACTCAAAAAAAATACCCGAAACAGGGGACTTCATCCCTTGCTTGTTCGAGCATGAAGATCACTGGATCAATTGGTGAGGACACCATGAAAGAGTGGGGGATGACTAAAGGACTATCGAGGATGAGCGAGATTTTTGATCGACCTGACTAATCCGCCATGAATCGAGGTTATTCTCTTTGAATCCTCTCTTTAAAAACCCCACATCGCCTCCCATCGAGCTAAAAATCGGGCCCTTCACCTACCTCCTCCTTCTTCCAAGCTCCGGCGGTAGAGGAGCCACCATGGTTAAACCATTAGCATCCAAAAAATCCTCCCAAACCTCCCCCTCTCTGCCACCTTGATCCATGAGTTTTGAAGGCTTTTCAACCTCTACAGTCATCGAAAACTCAGCGTCGCTGACTGCATCCCTGCCATCGATGCCTCGTCGGTAAGTCTCCCTCCCTTCCCTCTTTTATTTTGGCCATGGGAACCGCTACCTAGCAATTGGGGTGACATCCCTTTTTTCCTTTCTCTCGGTTCCCTATTGATGGCCGGACTGCCGCCAATAGTGCTACCCCAACCCCACTCCTTCTCCAGCCATGCTCCATTGAGTCACTATCATGAAACCTCCCCTATCCCCTTCTTTGGTTCGTTGGGATCGTGGAAGGCTTGTTCAAGCTAAGCCAAAAGAAAAGAGAAAGGAAAGCATAGGAAGAAAAAAAGAAAAGAAAGAAAGAAAAAAAGAGGAGAGAGAAAGAAGATAGAGAAGAGAGAGAAGAGAGAATAGGAGAGAGAAAAAGGGAGAGAGAAGAGGAGAGAGAAAGAAGAGAGAGAAGAGGAGAGAGAAGAGGAGAGAGAGCGAGAAAGAGGAAAAGAGAGGAGAGAGAGAAAGAGAGAGAAGAGAAAGAGCAAAATAAATTAATATTTAAAAAGAAAGATTTAAATTTTGTAAAACCAATTTTTTGATTGGACGTTAATCATAGGATAATTAGATAGTTTTTTTTTGCTAATTAACTTTATCTTCATCGATCATACCCAAATGGATATCTAGATCAAGTCTAGACCTAGAGTAGACCGAAAATCCTTTTTCTTATCTTCTTTTCTTGGATTAGAAGTTAATTATATATGTTGCCGACCTTATCATCGTGGCCTGCAGTTGTGATGTGGCGCCGGACGCCAGTCCCTTTACTCTGAAATTTCACGGTTCCTGATCCTGCAAAATAGAGTTAGAGACCCAGGCCGGGGATCCCAGCGAGGGCACTCCGACGATCAAGTCAGCGAACGGTAAAAAGGAACAGATCTCCCAAGATGGATTCCACTTCGGTCACCATGCTTGGCGGAGAGTTTTTAACAGAGAATTGAATAAAAGAGGTTAAAGAGGGGGATGCTCGAGTCATGGTCGTTATGTCCGTTGGGACTCTCTCCAGGAGTCTTTCGGGAAGTCTCCGTGCCTTCCCTTCTCCCGTTCTCCCTTTTTTTGGACTTATGCTCGTGCTCCCTCATGAAGTTCCTTCTCCTCTCCCCTTTTTCCTCCTGTTCAGTGCCCTTTAGATCACCAGTCCTCCTAGTGCCTCGATTCTCGCCCTCCGAGGGAGCTCGGAGGTCAACGAAGCCTGTTGGAAGTGCTCCCGAGATCATTACCCCTTATAGTAGGGAGTTAAGCCATGAACCTTGTTTTTCCAGTGGGATATCACCATTGGAGAAATTTCGTAGGGCCTCGATCCGGGATGGCCACCTTCGGGTCTGAAGCTTCTAATGCGGCCTTCTCTTTCCGGATGATTCAGGTGGTCGGCTGCAGGATCTGACACCTCGATTGGGATGCCCTTCCCTAATTGGTGCAAACGAGGGTAGGCATGCCTTTTTAGCCTTGGGGCACTGTACTGGGCACGCCGCACTACGCGCGCTGGCTTCGCTAGCAGTCTCGATGCCGACACCTTCGTTCTTCCCCATGCTTCCAAGGAGAGGGCTTGACTCCAGCCGAGGTGGACTCGACCTTTAGGGAGTCACCTGGCGAAGGAGCGGAGAGGGCTCCACTTCGGCCGAGACAGACTCGACCCTTGGTAAGCCACATGGCGAAGAAGCAGAGAGGGCTCGACTATGGCTGAGGCAGACTCGACCCTTGAGGAGCTACCTGGCGAAGGAGTGGAGAGGGCTCGACTCTGGCAGAGGCGGACTCAACCCTTGGGGAGCCACCTATGCGAATAAGTGGAGAGGGCTCTACTATGACCGAGATAGACTCGACCCTTGGGGAGCGACCTGGCGAAGGAGTGGAGAGGGCTCGACTCCGGTCGAGGCAGACTCGACCCTTGGGGAGCCACCTGGCGAAGGAGCAGAGAGGACTCCACTTTGGCCGAGGTGGACTCGATCCTTGGGGAGCCACCTGACGAAAGAGCGGAGAGGGCTCGAGTTTGCCTCGACCCTTGGGGAGCCACCTGGCGAAGAAGTAGAGAGGGCTCGACTCCGGCCGAGATGGACTCGACCCTTGGAGAGCCACCTGGCAAAGGAGCTTAGGAAGATGTTCGACATGGCGACACCTACTTGCCTTCCTGCCAAATGGATCCGAGGTGTACTCCATGTCAACAATCTTACCACATCAAACAAAATAACTTATTTTGTCAGAGCCTTCATCTCCTTTATTAGTAAAGGAGTGCTGAATCTAAGGTTTGAGTTGCATATTTCTGATAGAATCAATTTTTAGTAACTTATCTTTATCCTAATATATTTTACTATACTTGATTTGATTTAAAGGTTTAATTAATGTTTTGTTATGCAAATGAGTACTTTATATATGCTATGCATGGATATGATTTGACAAAATATTAAATTAAATATGCATTTATTTTAAAAATAATTATATTAAATTATATCAAAAAATATGTTGTTTGTTGCTTGTTGTGCTTTCTAGTTCAATTATGATCACATGAGTTAGGATCTAGTCTCCTTTTAGACTCCATTGGGGCAATCACTAATATATGACCGATGGATAATATATATAATCAGGAGCTAGTTTCCTTTCGGACCTAGCTAGACAGGATGATTGCTAGAACATGCTGAGGATGCATTTTTCTTGTGTGATATCAGAGCCAATATCCTTTTGGACCTCCAGTGGGATGATCACTAGTACATGACTGATAGATAATATGTGTAGTCAAGATCTAATCTCTTTCGAGACTAGTCATAGGTCGATCATGACCATAGCAGAGGGACTAGGAAAGCGAGAGTGGGAGTGGATGGCCATCCTTAATTTTTTCTGAACATATATTATTATCAATTATGCATATTAAAAAATTTATGATCTGACATATTTTATTAATTTATGTTATATGAATAATCATTTAATTTTATACTCTATGAAATAGAGATTGTGATAACTTACTGGACTCATGTAGCTCATCATATCTTTTCTTCCTTTTCAGATGCTATAGGTGGCCGGGCTCAAGAGGTCATGCTATGAGGAGCTTAGAAGTTGGAGAAAGTTTTGATAAGTTTGACTAATTCATTATATTTAGTGGTCATAAAGTTGAATTCATTATTATTTTTATTATTTTGGTATTTTGAAGGATTTAAAAGTTAAAATGTAGGCCTTGTACATTTGATGGAATTAAATTCTAAGGATATGTAGCCATCTATCATACACTTGGCTCGGGCCTCAGGCCGAGATGTGACAATATTGATGATAGACATTAGAGAGAAAAGAAGCCTAATGATGCTTGACAAACTCACAAGCAACATAGGGCCAATAGGACAATGTAGATGGAACAAAAACAAAGTGACTTAAAGGTGAAAGCACAGGATGGCTAAGTCTGCAATTCCAGAAAGAGATATCTGAATCTTGAGTAATAGGAGAAGCAACTACAGTAGCAAATTCTACATCCAAATTGTAGAGACCTCGCAACTCATGCCCACCACCAATCTACTTCCCGGTCTAAAGATCTTGAAAAACATAGTAGGAAGGGAAAAAAGTAATAGAACAATCCAAAGAGTGGGTGAGGTGACTTATAAAGAGAAGACTAACAAAAAAAATATAAACATATAAAACTTTATCAAAAGATAAGAAGGAAGAAGCAACCACTCTTCCTTCTCCTAGAACAAGAGAGAAGGAGCCATCAGCAGATATAAGAGGATGAGCAGTGGAAAGAGATAGAGAGGAGAATAAAAACCTATTACTTATCATATGCATGGAGGCATCAAAGTAGAAAAGCCAAGACTTATCATAAATAGCAATAAAAGCTGATCCAGAAGATGGAGATGCAAGAAAAGTAAAGGCATGTGTTTGTAATAATTTATGATACTCTATCTTGGTAAGTGTAATAACATCACTCATGGAGTCAAAAACAGAAATAGTATTTGCAAAGGCAATAGTGGCGGTAGTGGCTAGAAAAGAAATAGCTGGTTTAGCAATTTTAGGTTTATCAAATTTCTACCAACACTATTCAAAAGAATAGTTACTACAGGTGTAGTGAATATATGGAGGAAAACCATGACCATGGCCATGACCATTGCCACGACCCCGGCCATGTCTTCCAGAAGTAGCATGGGCAAACTGATCAGCTGGTGTAGCAGAAAATTTAGAAGTAATAGTGGTTGCTGATACTTGAATCACACAAGCAAGAGTACTAGACAATGATGGGATAGTAGGGTCAGACAAGAGGGATTATCAAACATGACTGAGATTATCATCCAATCTTGAGAAAAACTTGGCTACAAAAATTTTGCACATTGTTGCTTCAAGATAGTCACATCATTTGTAATGAGATGGTAAATAGTCAATTCATCCTACTTTCGTTTAAGTACTGCAAAGTAGCCATGACAGAGTGCCCATCTTATCAAAGTATAAAAATTTATTTATAGAGAGAATAAACCTGGCTGATATTCTTTTCATGTCTATGCTTTTCTAAAAAGCATCCCACATATCTTTTGTTGTAGAAAGGAACATAATATTTACACTGATAAAGCTTTCATAACTATTCAAAAGCTAGGTAATAACTGCATAATCATCGTCTTGCCACTTGTCCATGGGACTAGGCACTGTCTCACTATCAGAGTACTTGGAGGAAGAGGAGGCAATGGGAGCGGTGTCAATAAGATGGCTCAATTTATGTTGAGAACCAACAAAGAAATGGAATGCCTGAGCCTAGAGAACATAATTAGCATCATTTAACTTAATCGTGGTGCCCAAAGAAATGAACTTCTGCACTTCCAAAGATAACGCCATATAAAGCTAAGGATAGTGATAACAACAATATAGGAAAGAGATTACTAGATCACATCATAGATGAAGGAAAGATCAGGGAAGAGAACTCCTTACCTATATATGAAGGCATATATATGGTAGCAACAACCTTTATTTTTTTGATTTATTATTATTATTTTAAGGTCGTGGACTGGGTCTACAAAAACCCTCTTGACCGTGATAAAGAAGGGAGGAGGGCTTGGTGGTTTCGATGTCCAGCAAGGTGAAAGACAGCAATAGCGAGGGGTCCAGCGAAGTAGGCTCCTGATGACGACGATAGAAGGTGCAGGAGGCGATGGGTGGTTCACCCTGTCCGTGTCCCCATGTGGGCAGAGACAACAATGGCACATCGGCAGCCCCTGGCGGATCTAGGCGGTGGCAGATACCAGGTCTTCCTTCTCATGATGTTTGCAAACGACGATGGCTGGCTGGTGGTGGCTCCGTGTGCTTCTCTATCCCCAAGCAATATAGAGATGGCGACGGCATGTCGGTGACTCTGAGTGGCGACAGATTCCTCGATCTTGCTTCTTGTGATGTTCATGGATGATGGTGACTGGCAGTGATAGACGACGATGACTGGCAGCAACATATGATGATAGGAAGAAGAGAACGTAGGGAAGAGATCATGGGAGTGGGGCAGTTGCGGGCGGTGATGGATGATGACAATGGCAGTTGTGAGCGATAATGGACAACAGTAGCTAGTGATGGGCAAGGAGGAGATCGCGAGTGGGAGGCTTCAAGCAACCGAATATGGGATCCTTGTCCGAATAGGTGCGAGGCTTCACGGTGGAGGTGAAGGCACATGCAATTTTTTTTAAGAAAAGATTTGGGGGTGGTCTCCAAGAAGGGAAAAGCTGGATAGTGAGGGAGTGGGGAGGGGGGGTGTACGGTAGCTAGGGTTGAGGTGTAGCACCAAGGATGTGGTGCTCTGATATTATGTTGAGAGAAAAAAGATTGTTATTTCATTATTCGGGCCATAGAGATCTTTAAATAGAGTATAGGATCATCAGATATGATAATATGTAACTCCTAATAAGACTGGAATAATACTCCTAATAGGCCTAGGACAGAGTATGATGTTCTGGAAACAACATAAAATAAGTTGTTCTCTTTTCTAATTCTAACAATATATATATATATATATATATATGTTTTATACACTGCATGATTTTGATCGTTAGATATGATCATTGGTGTGTACCATTAGTTGTGCACTACATGATTTAGATTTCTTATACCTGATATTTGTTTATGATTGCCGGTATATTTAATGGTATTTTTTATGATTTGGATTTCTCGTACTTGGTATGTTTAATTGTACTTGATTTTTTAATATATAATTTGGGTTTCATATCAACTATTGAAAATCTTGAAAAGAGTTTAATTTGATATAATATTTTTTTGATATAATTAAGATTTGATAAATTGATAATCAAGAAAGAGATATTTAGAACACCCATGTTAAATTGAGGATAAGCCCCCATGGATAAGAGCATATAATGTTGTAATAGCCCACCATGAACAGGAATATGGTACTGTAGATAGCTTGTCATGACTAAGAATGTGGAATTAAAAATAATTGTCATGCGCAAAAGCATGGCATCAAGAATAGTCCCACCATGAATAGGAACATCATACTTAAGTTGCTAGTCACGAGCTACAGTGTGACCATAATTAGTTCAAAAATCTAAACAAAACTACTGACTGACCTAGATCATAGCAATGAGACATGGCTTTGGACTTATGTATAAGGTGTATAATCTATTTATGTAACAATTTAGTTATTTTGGATATATGACATGATATTTTATGATTTATAGTTTTTTATTGTTTTGTTATATTTTCAAACTATATTATTATTGGTGTAAGTATATGAGGATTCTTCTTGAGTTGTAATGCTCACCCCCCATTTGTTTTTCTTTTAAAGTTGCAGGATGTATAGCGTAGGTCTTGTTGGATGTGAAATTCGAGTGCAAGACTTATTAGATTGATTAGTTAGTCAAATTTATGATACTAATGTATATTGAATTATTTGTAATCGAATGAATTGATCACTTGACTGTTATGAACTTATTTTATTAGTATTTCATTATTTATTATCGATGTTCTGGAGATGTTTGAGAAGTTTGTTTATTTTAGGCCTGACATGATTTTTAGAATGATGCTGTAGATTTGTATGGCCATGTCATATGGTTGACTGATGTGAACTTTAAGTTGAAACTGCAAGCACACGGAATGCAGAGTAGCATGTCCAACGAGTACGTGTCGATCCCACGAGAAATTTATATTTGAACTATGTTTGAATCCTTGATTAGATGAGCTTCAAAAAAGATAAGCAAAAGTTAATCAAATTGATGAAATAAATAATTTAAAAAAAATCTAGGACTTTTGAATCTACTAGACCAATGACTTACAAACCTTTCTAATGATCCCTCTTATAATATCTTTCCAACTTCTTCCTTTGTATTAACCAAATATGGATTATGAAGATAATTTAATTCAACTATAATCCATCAAGGCTTTACAAGGAAGAAGAGAAAAGAATTTTAAAAAAATGTTGAGAGCCTTCTAACTATTATCCTTCTTGCACTAAATCAAATATGAATTATAAAAAGATTTAAACCTAACTATAATACATCAAGTCTTTTGGCAAGAAGTTTAAAAAGAAAGAGAGACTTTTAAAAAAAAAATTAAAGTCCAAGAAAAGATCTAAAAAAGGGTTTCTAATCATGGTCTAGCTTCATCACCAACCTTAGAGGGTTCGCTTAGCCAGACATGATCTAAAATAAAGCTTTAAAAATTATTTTAAAAAATAAAATCAATTCTATACTACGTGCAAATATGTAAATTGTAGAATTTAAACTATACTAATTGCAAAAAATTAAATTGCATAATTTAAATTGCAAGAATTAAAACTATCCTAGTACTGGAATAAAAAATTACAACTAATAAATTAAAATAAAAAAATTATTTTTTTATTTAAAAGCTAATTTAATTATAAAAGATTTAACTCCTAAGCCATTAACAGGGCTTGGAGTTAAATGAATAAAAAAAAACTGACAAGCTCTCTTTCCCTCAGCTTACTCTCATTCTCGTATGTTGGAAGGGTAGAAGAAAATGGGAAGAAGAGAGATGGGAAGGGGCAAGAAGAAAGCGACAGTAGAATACGGGTTGGAAGTGGAATGCAGAATTCTACGTATCGAAGATTTATATAGACAGAGGGAAACGCGTCGGGCCTGTGTGGGAATCATGTTGGTTTCTCATCATGATCCACCTCCACAACTTTGATTCCTTATCCTTATCTCGTACCTGTTTAACCATCGCAACCACATTCCATCTTATCCTTTCTTAAAAATTAAACTCCACTTATCCCAATAGCCTTTTGAGAAAAGTTTAAACTATCCCTTTTATTTTATCGAACAAATCTTCCTCTCGTTCGGACATCCAAACTCCTGATAACATGCTTCTTTTGGATCGTCATTGCGGTGATACAGTGACGAAGATGATGGCAGCAGCAGAAATCTGGAAGATGGTGGAGACGGTGATAATGGTTGATCAAATCTGGCAAAATGGTTGGTTCTTGGAGGAGAAGCAACAGACGGTGACTTCAAAAAAGAGGATCACTCGCAATGAATTGGAACGGCGGAGAGCTTCTTTGGTGGCTGTTGCTAGGCTGGGCAGTGTCCCGAAAGGCAAGAGCCATGGTGACAACGAACGGTGGAAGGATGAACAGAAAAGTAGGGGCTTGACGGTGGCAGATTAGAGAAGAAGGAGGCTCGGTAGCTCAGGAGGATGGTGATGGTTCTTGAACAGGAGAGGAGGCGGCTACTTGATGGAGACCGACCGGTGGATCGAACGGTGATTTGGGAGGAAGAGGTCAACAAATCCAGAGAAGGAGGAGGCGGAGGTGGATTTTCCGGTTGCTTCGAGCAACAGGTGGTGGCGAGGTGAAGATGGTGAACAGAGAAAGACGAAGAGTGGCTCAGATGGCGATTCCTGGTTTTTTCGGCCATCAACGGCTTCTCAAGTATCCTGGCGGTGAGGAGGTCATCTCCGACATCTTCCCCGATGAAAACAACTCTTGGGGAGGTCTGTGGTCTATGGACAGGAGTCATGGACCATAGCAATGGCTGCTAGCAGTCCATTGAGCTTTTGATAAACCGTTCAGTCGGTCCACCGGCTGCTCTAATTTTTGTGCAACAAAATTCCAAATTTGATTCCGGGGCTATCCGAACTCTAGATTAAGTGTCGTTTGCACCATTGGATCCCAAAAATTGGACTCTTCATGTTGGCAGGATTCTTTAATTAAAACACTATATAAAAATATTAATTTTAAATAAATAAAGTTAATTTGATCTATAAATTAATATACTTATGGCTAATATTTATGCACTTATCACTCCTCTCAACTTGAACTTTACTCGTCCTCGAGTAAAAATAGTTTATAAATTTCTTATTAGAAATAATTGAGGAGGCTTCCAAAAACTCTTATACCTTGCACAAGTTTACTTAGACTCGAAGGTTGTTCTCATATCCTTTTTATAAGTAGAAGATTTTTCATTGGATAGTAGATGAAACAAGTCATTGGAATATTAGTAGCTTCAAGTAAATTGGTTAAGTGCAAACTCCTCACTTTTTCAAATAATTCTTAACCAACTCCTATTGTTATTTCTAAATCTTTTACTCTCATGGAGTAGTGAGATATTGTTTAATGAAAGTATGTTCCTCTTATTATTAAACTTTTCTTTTTCTTTTTTTAATACAGACTATCCAATGCCTTAATCTCTTAAGCTTTCTATCTGACCCTTGTAACAAGTTTTCAATCAATATCTCCCAGACTAGTTGATCTTAGGGCACTACGTGTAGAACACCCCTCGAGCTTACTGGCTTAAGTCAGAAAGGCTATAAATCAAAACTGGTTGTATAGAAAAATTTCTCCACATCTCCACTTTTTGATGCAAGACTCAACCATTTACTTAGACGAAGAGACCCGGTTACTCGGTGTAACAATGTTTAGAACTTACTTTTATTATCTCTTTTTTTTCTTTTTTAACTAATAAAGGAAACTTTGCATTTATCAACCCCCACACACATCCAAGAAGTAGATTCTTCTTTAAAGCAAATAGAAGAGTTAGAATTATCTAGAAATTGATTTCATTCTTACTTACCATTTTTACTTGAGTCTATTAGTATTTTATCCCTCAGTATTTCAAAAATTATCTAGACTGTTCAATCAATTACTTATCAAAAGTGTGTGATTTATTCTAAGTCCAAGATCGACAAGTATAAAAAAAAGAAGGTGAAGGTTGCTCCAAATATATGTTTATTCTACTTTTTTATTCCCCCATGAATAAAAATAATTTTTAAATATATGCATGATATGGTATAAAAGAAAACGAAGATACCTGAGGAGGAATTTTAGTGAGCTCTCCCCCTAACTTAGCCAATGGAGCTCATTTGTGTCAGGATATGAAAACCTAACAATATTAAAAACAAAATAATTAAAAAGAAAGGAGCTGGGTTGCCTCCTATAAGCGCTAAGTTTAAAGTCTTCAGCTAGACTTGACAGTAGGCTAATCAAGATATATCGGTTCATAAAGAACCATGGCTTGCTCTATTGATTCTGTGGATAGTTCCAAGAATGGTTTTAATCATTGACCGTTAACTTTGAAAACAACACCATTACTTAGGTTCTTTATTTCTACAGCTCTATATGGAAAGACTTCTTTAACTAAGAAAGGTCCTGTCTATCTAGACCTAAGTTTTCCAAGAAAAAGATGTAACCTCGAATTATATAATATAACTTTCTATCCAGGAGTAAAAGATTTTCTATAAATTGCTTGATCATGAAATACTTTTGTTCTTTCCTTGTACATCCTAGCATTCTCGTAAGCTTCATTTCTAAATTTTTCTAATTCATTAATCTGAAGCTTTCTATGATTTTCAGCTAAGTCCAAATCCATGTTTAATTTTTTTATTGCTCACATAGCTTTGTGTTCTAATTCAACAGGCAAGTGACATGATTTTCCAAACACAATCCTATAAGGAGACATTCCTAGGTTGGTCTTGTAGGCGGTGCGATATGCCTAGAGTGCATCAACTAATTTCAAAGACCAATTCTTTCTACTAGCATTAACAGTCTTCTCCAAGATTTGTTTGATTTATCTATTAGACACTTCAACTTGCCCACTAGTTTGAGGATGATATGGTGTAGCCAACTTGTGGATAACATTATATTTTTTCATTAAGATGGCAAAGGGTCGGTTACAAAAGTATGTCCCTCGATCACTAATGATTGCTTTAGGAGTACCAAAATAGGAGAGAATATTTTTCTTAAGAAATTTAATGACCACTTTGCTATCAGTGGATCTACATGGAATAGCTTCTATTCACTTAGAGAAATAATAAACAGCCACTAGAATATATTCATTTTCGAAGGAATTTGAAAATGATCCCATAAAATCGATCCCCCATATATAAAAAAATTTGACCACCAAGATTGGATTGAGTGGCATCATATCTCTCTTGGTGATTCGACCCATTTGTTGGCATCAAGCACAACTTTTACAATACACATGTGCATCCTTAAATAAATTAAGCCAATAAAATCCACGTTGGAGTACTTTGGCGGCTGTCTTCTTAGATGCGAAGTGACCACCACATGCTTGGTCATGGCAAAATGACATAATACTTCTAACCTCATTATCTAGGATATACCTCCTAATGATCTGATCAGGACACTATTTAAATAGGTACGGGTCATCCCAGATGAAGTACTTGGAAAAAGAATTTATGTTTATCTTTTGTAGTCCAATAAGAAAGAACTTTACCAATGGCTAAATAATTTCAAATATCAGCATACCATGGTTCAGTGGACATGGACATGAGTTTTTCATCAGGGAAGAATTCATTAACAGGTGGTTCACTAGATGGTATGATTATGATTCAGGACAAGTGATCAGCTACAGCATTCTCTGTTCCTTTCTTGTCCTTAATTTCCAGGTCAAATTCTTGAAGGAGCAGAATCCATCTTATTAAGCATGCCTTAGCATCTTTCTTTGCTAGGAGATGTCTAATTGCCGAGTGATCAGTATAAACAATAGTGTGCGACCCAACTAAGTAGCATCTAAATTTTCTAAGGCAAAGACAACAGCTAAGAACTCATTTTCAGTAGTCGTATAATTAAGTTGTGCATCATTTAAGGTTTTACTTGCATAATAAATAACTCTATGCAACTTATTAATTTTTTGACCTAAAACCGTACCTATAGCATGATCGGATGCATCACACATGAGTTCAAAGGGTTCGCTCCATATAGATGGATGAATAATGGGAGCAAAAATAAGTGCCTTTTTAAAGAATTTAAAAGACTCTAAGTACTCAGGAGTAAACTCAAATTTTACTTCCTTTGCTAACAAATTTGTTAATAGGTGAGCTACTTTACTAAAATTGGGTATGAACCTTCTATAAAATCCAGCATATCCTAAAAATGAATGAATTTCTTTAAAAGACTTGGATGGAGGAAGACTTCCAATCAGGTCAACTTTGGCCTTGTCAACTTTTATTCCCTTTTTCGAAATTACATGGCCAAGAGCTATACCTTTTCTAACCATGAATTGACATTTTTTTCAATTAAAAACTAAATGCTTCTCCTTACATCTCTCTATAACTAATCTCAAATGATTTAAACATTCGGAGAAGGTAGGGCCAAACATAGAAAAGTCATCCATAAAAATTTTTAAAAATTATTCAACCATATCAGAAAAAATGCTGATCATACATCTTTGGAAGGTTGCTAGTGCATTGCATAACCCAAAGGGCATGCACCTATAAGCAAAGGTTCCAAGTGGGCAAGTGAATGTAGTTTTTTCCTGATCTTCATGGGCTATGGGGATCCGATTATAGTCAGAGTATCCATCAAGAAAATTATAAAACTCTTGTCTGGCTAATTTCTCTAATCTCTGGTCAATAAATGGCAAAGAAAAATGATCTTTCCCTGTTACCGCATTCAATTTTTTATAGTCTATATAGACCATCTATCCTGTTTGAATCCTAGTTGGGGTAAGTTCATTTGCTTCATTATGGACCACTATTATTCCAGACTTTTTAGGTACCACTTGTACAGGACTTACCCATGAGCTATCATAAGTGGGATAAATAATTTCATTATCAAGTAACTTCAAAATCTCTTTCTTGACTACTTCCTTCATTACTGGGTTTAATCTTCTTTGGGCTTCTCTAGTTGGTTCAGCCTTTTCCTCTATGTGTATCCTATGTTGAACTATGAAAGGGCTTATTCCCTTAATTTCTACCATGGTCTAGTCTATTGCTTCTCGATTTTCTCTCAAAATAATTAATAACTCCTTCTCTTGTTTAGGAT
Organism: Areca catechu; assembly: GCA_021397845.1. Lineage (NCBI taxonomy): Eukaryota > Viridiplantae > Streptophyta > Magnoliopsida > Arecales > Arecaceae > Areca > Areca catechu. Next base: position 145,065,992 of record CM038049.1, on the reverse strand, counting down.
TTAGGTCTGGGGCAAAAATTATAGGTAAGGTTTCCTCTGGACCTAAATATGCATACTTAAGGTGCTTAAGGAGGGATTTTAATTCTAATTTGGGTGCTCCCTCTATTGATGGCTTGGTTGATGGTTTAGCCATTTCCATGAGTGTTTCAATAGGAGGCTCCCATCTCTGACTATTTTTATTATCTCCAAGTATTTTATCAATATTCTCACATTCATAGGTTGGCCATATACTAGACTCAAGTCAACTTTTTCATCACTAATGTCTATGGATTCATAAATTTCATCTTGGATTATATTTATATTAGCATGCTTGGTGGATTCCTGTTCCAAATTGAATATATTTAGCTCAATAGTCATGTTCCCAAAGGATAGCTTCATAAGTCTATTTCGATAATTAATTTCAGCATTAGCAGTAGCTAGGAATGGTCTTCCTAAAATAACTAGGATATGACCTTTAGGATTTGATACTGCTTCAGTCTCCAAAATAATAAAATATACAGGAAAAATAAAGTTGCCAATCTTAATTAGGACATCCTTTACCATTCCTTTTGGGATCCTAAAAGATCGGTCTGCTAATTATAATGTGATCCCTGTTGGCTGAAGTTTTTCCAATCCCAATTGCTCATAAACTGAATAGGACAGAATATTTACACTAGCCCCTAAATCAAGTAATGCCTTCTCAATGTGGGTTTCTTTTATAACACATGAAACTATTGGAGATCTTGGATCCTTATATTTTATAGGCATATGATTTAACAAGTATGAGCTTACACTTGCTGTTAAGAAAGCTCTCTTTGGTATATTGATGGTCCTTTTCTTAGTACAATTTTAAGAATTTGGTATAAGTCAGAATCTATTAGATCATGTCTAGTAGAGGAATATTTATTTGAACTTGCTTAAACAACTCTAATATTTTATCTAAATGTTCCAATTATTTATTAGATCGTAATCGATTTGGAAAAGGAGCTCTAGAAATTTCAGGCACTTGATTTGGTGGACTATTAATTTCAGAATCTTGAGTTTGTAAGGTAGGTTGTTTATTGGGTGGCTCAGCTGACTCAGCAGTTAAGTCTTCTCTAGTGTCAGATGTATCTACCTTATTATCCATTTATTTTCCTGATCTTAAAGAGTGAATAGCATTTACTTGATTAACTTGTTTTTCTTAGGATGGTCGATTATTTTGGTTTCTTGGGTTGGGTTCAGGTTGGCTAGGTAGCCTACCTCGTTCTCTTTCATTAATAGTAGATGTTGGCTGACCCACCTGCATTATCAAATAAGCTATGGCCTGGGAGTTTGAATTTAGGAGTTGGGCCATGGTTTGCATAAAATTACTTAATGTAGCATTAGTGTCATCATTGGATTTGGCTAGAGCTTCCAGGCTTTTCTCTAAAGAACTAAATTTTTTATCATTATTATTGAAGCCTGGTGGTGGTGGGTTATTCATCATAGGGTTAGGTCTTAGATTTTGTTGATTGAAGCTAGGACCACCAACATTTGGATTCTGTGACCATAAAAAATTTGGATGATTCCTCCATCCTGGATTATATATGAGTGTATAGGGATTGTTATTAGTCTTTGGTATGTAGCATTCACTCGTGCACATCCATTCTCCATTGGGTTCATTTGGATGGGATATTCTTCAAGGACATGGTCTGGTGCATTGCACCCATTGCACATGGGTACGGATACTAGGTTCACACTGGATGGTCTTTGAAGTCCTAAGGCCTCTAACCTATGTGTGAAGGTTACAATTTTGGCCTCTGCAGCTAGGAAAGTTTGAATTTGGTATATTCTACCTCTCGAAGGTGTAGATCTTTCTGGTTTCCTAGTTGTTTTCCATTGTAAATTCTTTTCAACTAGGTCTTCTAGAAATTGCAAGGCTTCATTGGGTTCTTTATACATAAATTAACCTTGGCACATAGACTCTAGCATGGTTCTTAAATTGAAATATAAACCCTCATAAATTATTTGGCATAGTCTCCAAGTGTCTATTCCATAGTGTGGGTATTAGGTCAAGAGTTCTTGAAACGATCAAAGTATTTCTAGAATGACTTGCCAGCTAATTGATAGAATTGGTTTATTTCATTTCTAATTTTAGCTATTTTATGATGAGGAAGTATTTTTTCAAGAATACTCTTACAAAACTCTTCCAGGTCGTAACAAATTGATTTGGAAGACTATAAAGCCACTTTTTAGCATGATCCTTAAAGACAAAATTAATCAATCTCAACTTGATTTTGTCTTCTGATAATTGTTGCAGCCTCATGGTTGCACAAACCTCTTCAAATTTTCTAATAAATATATATGCATCCTTTATTCCCGTGAATTTTGAAAGCATATTAATCACCTGAGGCTTGATTTCAAAATTATTTGCTATGGGTTGGGGCAACCTTATACAAGAAGGTTGGATAGAACTAACTGGATAACATAAATCCTTAAGGGTTTGGGTTTGTTTTCTTAACTCCATTATAGAGGTCATAGGATCTGAAATAGGAATTAAATCAGTTCTAACTAGTCGACCTGATATCCTTCTCCACATAAGAGATGGAGAATTTACTATATTTACTATATATTCAATTTTTTAATTTTGTATGTATATATTTTTTAATTTTTAATTTTTTTAGAAGCTTTTATTCAAAAAAAATTTAAATTAATTCAACCTTTTCATACTCTAGGACAACCATGCAACATAACTTCCAGTTATGTCAAGGCAACTGTTTTATCAGGGCAATCAAGATTGAAAATACCTAAAGTAAGTTTTTTTCTTTTTTTTTTTCAAACATGTTTCACACAAAATTAATTCTATCCTTGCGTTAACCTAGAACTAAATAGCTCCTAAATGTTCTAAGTTGACCTTCGAGCACTCCAAGTTTGAACCACTTCACCAAATTGGTCAAGTGTAAGATTAGCGGGGGTCCCTCTATTGCTTTTCTTAGACACCAATTAGGCTGGCTAGGTTAGCGAACGGAACCAATTAAGTAATTACCTTTCTTCGGGACTAAGATCCCTGAAACACTTTCCTAGACACCAATTCAATGATTAAAACTAGCTTGGTATAACTCTTAGGTGTCCTTGTCCTAATGAGCTCGGATGTCCCTAGGGTCAGCATGTAATTAATTTTATTTAAAGGCTTGGGTTAATGCAAATGAAGGAGTCTTATTTGTGGATTAAGAAAGGGTGATGAACTCACCACCTTATCTTATTTAGGTTTGTGTCCTTAAAATAATTTAAAAATACCTATGCATAAATAGAAAGAACAAACAAGTTCAAATTAAAAACTAAACTAAACTAAGATCAAGATAATATGCTGAAAGAAAATAATAATAATAATTTAATTATGTACCTAGCTTCCAGCACTCACCAACTTAAAGAAAAAATGTTAGACATATCATATTAAAGTTAAAGCAAGAATTTTAAAACACAATTTAAAACATACCAATTCCCTAGCAATGGTGCCAAAAATTTGATGTGAACTTTAAGTTGAAACGGTAAGTGCACGTATGCAGAGTAGCATGTCCAGCGAACATGGGTCGATTCCACAAGGAATTTGTGTTTGAACTATGTTCAAATCTTTGCTTAGGTGAGCTTCAATAAAGACAAGTAAAAGTTAATCAAATTGATGAAATAAATAATTTTAAAAAAAATTAGGACTTTTGAATCCACTAGACCAATGACTTGCAAACCTTTCTAATGATCCCTCTTATAACATCCTTCCAACTTCTTCCTTTGTATTAACCAAGTATGGATTATGAAGAGAATTTAATTCAACTATAATCCATCAAGGTTTTATAAGGAAGAAGATAAAAGAATTTTAAAAAAATATTGACAGCCTTCTAACTATTACCCTTCTTGTATCGAATCAAGTATGAATTATGAAAGGATTTAAACCTAACTATAATCCATCAAGTCTCTTGGCAAGAAGTTTAAAAAGAAAGAGAGACTCTTAAAAAAAATTAAAGTCCAAGAAAAAATCTATGAAAAGGGCTTCTAATCATGGTCTAGCTTCATCGCCAACCCTAGAGGGTTCGCTTAGCCAGACATGATCTAAAATAAAACTTTAAAAATTATTAAAAAAATAAAATCAATTCTATACTACTTGTAAAAATATAAATTATAGAATTTAAACTACACTAATTGCAAAAAATTAAATTGCATAATTTAAATTGCAAGAATTAAAACTATCCTAGTGCTGGAATTAAAAATAACAACTAATAAATTAAAATAAGAAAAATAATTTTTTATTTAAAAGCTAATTTAATTATAAAAGATTTAACTCATAAGCCATTAACAGGGCTTGGAGTTAAATAAATAAAAAAACTGACAATCTCTCTTTCCCTCAACTTACTCTCCTTCTCGTATGTTGGAAAGGTGGAAGAAAATAAGAAGAAGAGATGGGAAGGGGCAAGAAGAAAGTGGCAGCAGAATACAGGCTGGAAGTGGAATGCAGAATTCTATGGTAGCGAAGATTTATATAGACAGAGGGAAACGCATCAGGCCTGTGTGAGAATCATGTTGGTTTCTCATCATGATCTACCTCAACAGCTTCTATTCCGTATCCTTATCTAGTACCTATTTAACCATCACAACCGCATTCCATTTTATCCTTTCTTAAAAATTAAACTCTGCTCAACCTAACAACCTTTCAAGAGAAGTTTAAACTATCCCTTCTATTTCATCGAACAAATCTTCCTCTCGTTCGGACATCCAAACTCCTTATAACATGCTTCTTCTAGACTGTCATTGTGGTGATGCAGCAACGGAGATGATGGCAACAGCAGAAATCTATTAGATGGTGGAGACGGTGATAATGGTTGATCAAATCTGGCAAAATGGTTGGTTCTTGGAGCAGAAGCAACATATGGTGACTTCGAAAAAGAGGATCACTCGTAGTGAATTGGAACAGCGAAGAACTTCTTCGGCAGCTGTTGGTAGGCTGGGCAGTGTCCCGAAAGGAAAGAGCCATGGTGACAACGAATGATGGAAGGATGAATGGAAAAGCAGGGGCTTAATGGTGGTGGATCAGAGAAGAAGGAGGCTCGATAGCTCAGGAGGATGGTGATGGTTCTTGAACAGGAGAGGAGGTAGCTACTTGATGGAGACCGACCGGTGGATCGGACGATGATCTAGGAGGAAGAGGTCGACAAATCTAGAGGAGGAGGAGGCGGAGGTGGCTTTTTTGGTGGCTTCGAGCAGCAGGCAGTGGCGCGGTGAAGATGGTGAATAGAGGAAGACGAAGAGTGGCTCGGACGATGATTCCTGGATTTTCCCGCCATCAACGGCTTCTCAGGTGTCCCGGTGGTGAGGAGATCATCTGCGGCATCTTCCCTCATGAAAATGGCTCTTGGGGAGGTCTGTGGTCCATGGACAGGAGTCGTGGACTATAGCAATGGCTGCTGGCGGTCCATTGAGCTTTTGATAAACTGTTCAGCCGGTCCATGGTGGACCGGCTGCTCCAATTTTTGTGCAACAAAATTCCAATTTTTATTTCGGGGCCATCCGAACTCCAAATTAAGTGTCGTTTACACCATTGGATCCCAAAAATTGGACTTTTCACATGACGAGATTCTTTCATTAAAACACTACATAAAAATATTGATTTTAATTAAATAAAGTCAATTTAATCTATAAATTAATGCATTTATGGCTAATATTTATGTACTTATCATTGACCCGAGTACTAGGTTCAAGGCATAACAAAGTGGTATTAAAGCTTAGATTTTAAGATCTGGGGCATGATTTTAAAGAAAATATTTATGGATCGATCATTAGATTGGGGTAAAAAATAATGAGGCATATTTTGTTATATATATGAGATGTGTAGGCTATGTGATATGTGAATGCTAATAATGATCGATGTAGGATTTCATGGCATATGGAAGTGGACATGGACACTCTAGGAGGCCAACTCAATTTGTTGATGGCTTGAATGCTTGGGAGCCTTCGAATTAGCAAGAAGATACTGCACCCTCATAAGTTAGCGTTATGCACCAGTAAGGACAATCAAGCAATCTTGCTAATAATACTTTGGAGGTAGGAAATATAGAAATGAGAACCTCTGGTGAACTTGAAGTTTAGCTTGAGAAATAAGTTAGCATCTCCCAGCTTATGCAATTACTAGTGCAACAATAAGCTACTGCTAAAATTGATATGATAAGGATGGTAGAGATACAACAATAGCAACAATAACTAATATGACAACAACAATAATTTATGCAGCAACTATTGTAGTAGTAGCAACAACAACATGGGACTCCTTAGTAGCAAAAGACTCCTCAACAGCAATAGGGAGTCAAGATCTAGGAAGAGATTCAAATCACTCTAATAGATTTCAATAAGTATGTTCCGTCGATATTCAAGAAAACCTCTAACCTTATGGAGGCTAAAGGTTGGTTTAAAATAATAGCGAAAGTATTTTAGGTCCTAAGATGTTCAATGGAGGAAAAAGTCAGTTCTACCACTTTTATGTTATAAGATGAGATAGCTGATTAGTAGGATATGGAGCTCAGGAATTTGGGATCAAATAATGTACCCTTTACTTGGAAAGGTTTTAGGAGAGTCTTTCATGAGAGATGCTTTTCTCAGGATATCCAATTTCAAAAATTTTGAGAGTTCAATTGGCTGGAGTAGGGTTGTATGATAGTTATCCAATATACGGTAAAGTTAGAAGAAATGTCCAGATACACTCCAATACTGATAGCAAATGAAAGTATCTGGGCTAAAAAAATTGAGAATGGACTTTGAGATTGGATCCAGTAATAGGTGATTGTATTTGAGCTACTCACTTATAAGGAATTTATTAATAAAGCCTAGGTGATATAAAAAGGTTTGGACATTGCTCAAATGGAAAGGGAAGAGTATTTAAGAAGATGTCCAGACTGGGAGATTATTAAGGTCAATACAATAAGAACACTTATGCAAAAGTTAGGAAGTTTAACAATATTGCTCCAAATAATAAAACTTAACAAAAAAATGATGTTTAGTATTACAAATATGGTGGACCTTCCTATCAGTGAGATTGCACATGGTCATAATGGAAATGTTATAATTACGGTCGAGACGGTCACAAAGCTATTGCATGTTGGAGTGGAAAGGTTCACAACACCATCAGGTATCTCAAACTTCTCAAGAAGCCCTTCCAAATCGAGCACCTTAAGATGAACATCAGCAAGGAGGAGGATGATAGAAGCCTAAAACCCAAGTGTGGGTATATGCACTTACATAGCAGAATGCCAATATTTCTAAGTTGGTGGTGACAAGTATGATTAGGATATCATCCAGTAATGTTTATGTTCTATTTAATCTTGGTGCTACTTATTCTTTTATATTAGCTAGTCTTGTTAGGAGGAATTATGACATGTCTTCTATATCCTTGGAAATTGATCTCTGTGTCTCCACACCAAGTGAAAATGTCATCCTAGTCTACTCAATCTATAATAATTGCATTTTGGTTATTAAAAGTAGAGAGATGAAAGTGGATTTGATAGTTCTAGAGATGGACTTTGATTTGATCCTTGGGATGGATTGGTTAGCGGCATATCATACCTCCATTGACTGCTTTGAAAAGGCGGTGAAGTTTTAGATCCCTGGCTAATCAAAGTTAAGGCTATAATAAGGCCGGGCTGGGCCGGGCCATACCCCTACTCAAGCCCAGCCCAAAAAATCTTGGACTTCAAATGGGCTTAGGCTCAAGAATTTTTGGAAAAAATTAGGCCTGAGCCTGATTAAGCTAGCTCAAATCATAGCCTCATTGGGCTGGTTCGAATAAAAGCCCAACTGATCAGGAAAAAAAAGAAATCAGAGCTGGGGGGTCGTGCGAAAGGAGAGGGAGGGAAAAGAGGTGGCAATGGTGGTGTTGAGGTCGGTGATGGACGGGAAGTTGTTGGGCCCATAGAGCCAGCCCTCGAAGATGGCATTGGTGAAGTCATTGAGGATAAGCTTCCACTCCTTTTGGAAGTCACAGTAGGGTTTAAGGGTAGGGGATCTCATCGGAGTGGACAAAGAGCCAGGCATTCATGCCCTTGATGCAAGGGCTCCCACTTGGTGCCTTCGATGGCCTTCTTGATGGTGGTGTTCTTCGCCACCACCAACTTGGTGGTCTCCAAGAGGGCTCCATGGATGGACTGGAGCTACTTCACCATGAGGTCATGCACCAAATCTTGGCAACCGGGTGGCAATTCTCTAGCTCCTGCCAAACCACATCTCGCTTTGATCGGCTGACAACCACGTGGATCGACAGGAGGCAGGAGGTTATAACAAAGGCTAGGGAAGTCATTGTTGAGGGTTAAAGCCAGTGGTGGGTTTGGTAAGTAGAGAGAAGGGGGTTAGAGGGCACCACCAGGGCCGGGTTGGGGGGTTGGTGGGTGTTGGGTTTGCCCTTGATTTTGATGATTAACAAAATATTGAGTATATATTTTGTACTAATATTTCAAATGTAGTTATGAGTTTCAGGATACAGGTATCTCAAATTCTCAAAAGGAAAGTATCTTAAAGCTGGGTAAAATTCATGTCTTAAGAAGTTTTCTCACCATGAAAAAGGGCTAAAAAATACTCAATTATTGTTTACATAAGTGTATCTAAAGTTTGATTATATATCCTTATATTTTTTAGAGATTTAGCACTCATTTTGACAATTTCAGAAGTGTCGACTCAAGTATTGCCAAGTGTCGACACTTCAGTGAATGGCATGCAAAAATCTATGTCTGGCATGCCAAGTATCAACACCTGAGTTCCAAGTATCGACACCTAGAATCCAAGTATCAACTCAAGGCCTGAGACTTTTTGAAAATCTAGAATATGCCTTTTGGAGGATTTTTGTATCAAGTGTCGACACCTGAGCCTTAAGTTCCAATACCTAAAAATTAAGTGTCGACACCTACATGATCAAGTGTCGACACCTGAGAACCAAGTTTCGATACCTGAGAACCAAGTATCAACTCACAGGTTCTGACAGCTCTAACGGATCTATTTTTCTATGTTGTAGATTTATCTTTTCAAGCTCCCAACGGCTATTTTTGATCCTCCAATGGTCTCAAACCGTTTTTTGGAAGTTTTGAAGTATTTAAGCTTTACCAAACTCATTCATGAAGAATGAACTCCATTGAACACTCAAAAATCAATATTCCCTTAAGGACTTCACTTCAAAATCCATAAAAGGAGAGATTCCCTGAAAAAGCTTACAAGTCCATCCTTTCATCCTTCCAAAAAGAGAGCTTGAAGAAGATTCCAAAGAGAAGACAAGACAAGCATCTACTAAAGCCTCAAAGCTTCACATTCTCCTCTTTGAAGAGAGTTTGTTGTGTTTTATTTATTGTATCTCTGAATTTATTATTGTTTGACCTAGCTTTCAAATATTTCTTGAAAGTATGTTGTTATGATTGTTGGTGAGCCAAATGGACAAAACCAACTAGGGGTTTGACTTATGAGCCCGAAGACAAAATAAGTTGTAAAGGTTGTTGGTGAGCCTAGGTAACAAAACCAACTTAGGTTTTGACTTGTGAGTCTTGTAAAACAAGTCGGCTGTAATCTTGGAGAGATTATAGTGAAATTTCCAATGGTGGCTTGGGGAGTGGACGTAGGTGCTTGTTTGCAATGAATCACTATAAAACTTGTGTTTGTATGTGATTGATATTCTTATTTCTTGCTCTTAGCATTTAGTTTTTTTATATCCATTACACATCTTTGAGTTATTCACATTGCTCGCGAACACTTCAAAGACCAGCACATAATTTCTTTAATTTTTTAAAGGCTCAATTCACCCCCCCCTCTTGGGCTCCATTTCTGGGCAACAAGTAGTATCAGAGCATCGGTACTCTACTTATAAGTCCAACGATCTCAAGTGAAAGATCATGGCAACCCCAATAGGTATGGGTGTTATAGAAGGTCAAGCCTCTAACCATCCCCCCTTGTTTAATGGTACAAATTACATATATTGAAAGACACGCATATGCATTTTCATTCAAGCCATTGATTATAATCTTTGGAGGACTATTGTTAAAGGTCTTCATCAACCTACTATCTTGATTAATGACATTCTCACTCCTAAAATGGAAGATGATTGGGATGAGAATGACATTAAGCAAATAGAGCTTAATGTGAAGGCTATGAATCTATTGTTTTGCTCTTTGGATTCGAGTGAATTCAATAGAATCTCAAATTATCTCTTCGTAAAGAAAATATGGGACACACTTGAAGTTACCCATGAGGGTACGCATCAAGTGAAAACTACTAAAGTTAACATGCTCATTCACACATATGAAATATTCAAAATAGAACCTACTAAATCTATTAGTGAAATGTATACTAGGTTCACTAATATTGTGAATGGCATGAGAAGTTTAGGAAAGATTGTTTCTAATGATGAACTTGTAAATAAACTCCTCAGGTCTCTTCTGACTTCTTGGGATGCAAAGGTCACTGCTATAGAAGAAGCCAAAGATGTCAATACTCTTCCTCTCGAGTAATTGTTGGGCTCATTGATGACCTATGAGCTCTCATTAAAGTAAAAGAATGTGGACGTTGATAAGAAGAAGAAAGTTATTGCTTTCAAGTCCACCACTAAAGAAGAGTTAAGTGAAGATTCTGAAGAAGAAGATGAAGAAGATGAGATGGCTCCCATGCTAGAAATTTAGAAGGTTCATGAGAAAGAAGAAGTATAACTTCAAGAAGAAACCTCGAAAGGGAGAGCCTAGCAAAGAGATGGACAAAGAGAAAGAAAAGGAGTAGCCCACATGTTTTGAATGCAAGAAACCGAGCCACTTTAAGATGGACTACCCCCTACTCAAGAAAAGTAGAAGAAGATTGAGAAAGAAAGTCATGATGGCAACCTAGAGCGACAGCGAGGATTTAAGTTCCGAAGAAGAACAACAAGAGGTTACAAATTTTTGTCTAATGGCCAACAATGATGAGGTAACATCTGAACCTGAAGAAGAGTTTACATTTGATGAGTTGCATGAAGTTTTTGATGAAATTGTTATCGAATTTCAAAAACTAAAACTGAAATATAAAGAACTAAAGAAGCAAAATCTAGATTTAGTTAAAACAAATGATAAATTTCTAATTGAAAATGATTGCTTGCTTCTTCAAAACAAAAGGCTAAATGATAAAATTATTTATGATTTTTCAATAACCGGTATCATGGTCCAACCCATTCAATAATTGGTGTCATGGTCCAACCCACTCAATAACTGGTATCATGGTCCAACTCATACAAATATCACATTATTTGATAAAGCATGGTATACCAGAAAATAGCTAGTAATAACAACAACCATACTGTCCAACATAAAAAGTCAAATTATTCCTTACAAAACAAATCATGCATGCCAATGCATATGCGCACGGATCAAACCATGTCATAATAAACACATATATAACTGGTGAACAAGTCAGAGATCCTTACATTCCTAGAGCTAATCCAAAAACACTCGAATCAGTCTGTATCCGAAACCCGCACAATAGCCTTCTGCTCAGAAGGCTATTCCCCGTACAATAAAAATTTTTTAAACATAAATAAATAATTCTAAATCAATCATAAAAATCCAAAACCTTTTTACCAGAATTTTATCAGTGATCTTCCTATTGATACCCTCTCTTCATCTTCTCTCTCTTCTTCTTCTCATTCAACATCCCAACCTCTTGCAAAACTCCCTCTCTCTTCCTATAAACCAAATCCTAAGATCTCTCTACTTCTCTATCTCGAACTCCAACATATTCCCAAAACAGGTTACTATCCCATGCCATCATAGCATGACAACCTTCCTCTACTTCCGAACCGAGATCTCTTTCTTCTCCCCTTCTCTCTTCTCTTCTTTTACTTTGTTTCTTATTCTCTTTTGGATTACAAAATCCCTTCATGGCTCAACTTTTTGGCTCTCTGTTCTCAGTTGTTGGCCCTCTAAAGTAACTCTTGATGTCTTGACGTCTCTTGTTATAAAGAAGATCAAAACCAATCCAAAATGGAGTCCTAAACCCATATCACAGGCCCAAAACATTAAGGAAATATCACATGCCATCAGATCTAAGATCAACGCCTCAGATCGTATCCAAATCCAAATCCAAAAGCCCATGATCAAGCCTAATCTTTCTCGAATTCATCTATCATATGATCAGCCGATCGGACAGTCCAGATCACTCAGAAATCCCATGGATCGCTGTGAGCCGCGAGAAACCTTGGAGAAACGTCTGGGAAACATGCGGGGAAATGCCTCTACGTGCACCGCTTCCGACTGGGCTGAGCCCACGTGCCCGCGTGCTCCCACGTGTGGGCTTGGGCCATGCCTCACGTGCCCGCCCCCGCCCCACGCGCTTGCCCGCACCCTGCGAGCTCGCCAGCACCCCGCGCGCTCGCCAGTGCCTGCCCACACCGTGCACGCTCGCCCGCACCCGCTCGCGCCTGTGCTTGGGCTGTGCGCTGGGCCGGGTGCGTGGGTCTGCACCGGGTCCAGCCAGGAGGGCCGGCCGGGCTACAATTTTTTTTCTCGATTGTTACATTCTCCCCCCATTAAAATAATTTTGTCCTCAAAATTAGCTTGATTGAGAATTTAAACCTTAAAAATAACAACCATCAGATCATTCTCAAACTCATAATTAACCTTCCTCGTAGAGCACTTGTTTCTTAAGTCTCAACAAAACTAAATTATATTGATATGGCTACACCGCTGACATGGAACATGTGTCAGATCTAGCTGGAAGCTGCCAGTAACACATGGATTTTTCTTTCAAAATTTCTGAACCTTCGTCAGGTGGCAACCCGAGACGGGTCCACCTCGATCGAAGTCGAGCACCTCTCTGCCACTCCGCCAGGTGTCCACCCAGGAGGGGTCCACCTGGGACGAAGCAGGCGGCCCCTTGCTCCCTCGCCAGGTGGCACCCCAAGATGGGTCCACCTCTACCGAGGTCAAGCCGGGCACTCATGCTCCTTCACTAGGTGGGGCCCCAAGACGGGTCCACCTCGGCCGAAGTCGAGCACCTCTCTGTCACTCCGCCAGGTGTCCACCCAGGAGGGGTCCACCTCGGTCGATGCTGGCGGCCCCTTGCTCCCTCGCTAGGTGGCACCCCAAGACAGGTCCACCTCTGCCAAGGTCGAGCCGGGCCCTCCTGCTCCTTCGCCAGGTGGTGCCCCAAGATGGGTCCATCTCGACCGAAGTCGAGCACCTCTCTGCCACTCCGCCAGGTGTCCACCCAGGAGGGGTCCACCTCGGTCGAAGCTGGCGGTCCCTTGCTTCCTCACTAGGTGGCACCCCAATACGGTTCCACCTCTGCCGAGGTAAAGCCGGGCCCTCCTGCTTCTTCGCCAGGTGGCACCCCAAGACGGGTCCACCTCGGTCAAAGTCGAGCACCTTTCTGCCACTCTGCCAGGTATCCACCCAGGAGGGGCCCACCTCGGCCGATGCTGGCGGCCCCTTGCTCCCTCGCTAGGTGGCACCCCAAGATGGGTCCACCTCTGCCAAGATCGAGCCAGGCCCTCCTGCTCCTTCGCTAGGTGGCACCCCAAGACGGGTCCACCTCGACCTAAGTCGAGCACCTCTGTGCCACTCCGCCAGGTGTCCACCCAGGAGGGGTCCACCTTGGCCGAAGCTGGCGATCCCTTGCTCCCTCGCCAGGTGGCACCCCAAGATGGTTCCACCTCTGCCGAGGTAGAGCCGGGCCCTCTTGCTCCTTCGCTAGGTGGCACCCTAGGACGGGTCCACCTCGATCAAAGTGAGTACCTCTCTACCACTCCGCCAGGTGTCCACCCAGGAGGGGTCCACCTCGGTCGATGCTGGCAACCCCTGCTCCTTTACCAGGTGGCAACCCCTGATGGGTCTACCTAGGTCGAGGTTTGCCCTACTCTACAAAGCTTCGGGGAGGCAGAGACATGGGTCGCAAGGTTGCCACTAGAGCCGGCGCACACCGCATCCCGTACAGGGTGCCAGTACGGCCTACAGTGATACACGAAACCTCGTTTACATCAGTTAAATAAGGCCCCACAACCGAGGAATGAAATCCTTGCGGGCACGAGCCTGAAATGGCTAGAAGCCCACCGTCAACGCCCCGAAAGGAGAGCTCACGCGCTCGACCCAAGGCCTCATCAGTCTTCCCCTTTCGTGACACATGGCAGACGAGGCGGGCCGGCCACTTAACTTCCAGACTTGAAGGAGAAGGGGAGGAGAAGATCTAGAGATCTCGGGGAGCTCCCCGGAGGGGATGTGGGCTGAAGGCCGTCTGGTGGTATAAAAAGGATGGTAAAAACAGATGGAAAGGTAAGTGGAAAAGAGGAGAGAAGATTGAGAGGATGATTCAGTGTCCCCAAGAAGTCCTCAGGCATGAGCTTGGTGAACCCAGCGCAGGAAGCCGGGCTTCAACTCCTCTCTTCCCCACACTTCTTTCATCTACATCTCCTCTAAGCATGGGAATCCTTCGGGAACCAGCCTTAGAGGATCTGTTCCATCTTGCCGCTCTCTGACTTGACCATCGGAGTGCCCCTACCGAAATCCCCGGCTCGGGTCTCTGACTTTGTTTTGCAGGACCGAAAGCTTAGAGATCTCATGGTGTGAGAGTTCGAGAACCGGTGCTAGCTCACGAGCTATAGGCCACCGCGATAAGATTGGCAACAGATTGGCACGCCTGGAAGGGGGACAGAATAGTAACCCCTGTATAAGCAAGCTCTCCGTGGGCAAAAGCGTGCTCCAACCATGGTGGTGATGCGTGGGCGTGAAGCATTTACCAGCCGAGCAAGAGAGGTTCCTTCCCCCCAGGGGCAGCGCAGCCCGGAGAGGGAACTTCCTGCTCCACCTCCTCCTCAGCCGTCCTCGGTGGACGTTCCTTTCACAGCTGTCATCCAGCAGCTGCAAACACTGACTACAGCTGTGCGGCAGCTGCAGCACCAGCAGCGTTCCATGACCACTCAGCCCCAGCCAGGGAGCCCCGCGGCTCAAGCCACGGGCCCCCGCGGAAGCCTGCACTCCATTCAAGGCAGGCCTTCTCATCCACGAGCAGTTTCCAATCCCCACGGGAGCCACCAAACTCCAGCAAAAAGAAACCACTCCGGTTCGACGGATCACGAGAGTCGATCCCCAGCCAACGATGCTGAAGTAGTATAGCACAGCAGGCGCCAAAGGGGCAAGGCCCCTCGTCGAGACCGATCGGCACCCGCTTCTCCAGCGACCTTGGTGGAAGACTCCACCGACGAGGCCATTAGGCGCCAAGCCGAGAGGCGCCTGGAGGAGCACGAGCGCAAGTTGGCAGAGTTCTCCCGTCGCTTTGCCGACATGCAGAGCTCCCCGACTGATCCAGCAGGCTACAATGCCCAGCCACCCTTCTCTCGGGAAATCCAAGAGGAACCGATCCTGAATCAGTTCCGTATGCCTCAGGTGGATCCCTACGATGGGACCACCGACCCCTTTGACCACTTAGAGAGCTATAAGGCTTTCATGAGGGTCCAGGGAGCAACAGACGCTCTTTTGTTTGCCTTCCCAGCCACTCTCCGGAAGGCTGCTCGAGTTTGGTTCACCCGCCTCGAGCTGGAATCCATCAGCTCCTTCCATCAGCTGGAGGAAAAGTTTGTGGCGCACTTCGACACTTACCGAAAGGTGCTAAGAAAGGTGGATAGCCTCTTCTCTATCCGCCAGCAAGACCAGGAGCTACTGCGGGATTATGTCACCCACTTTAAGACCGCCGCCTTAGAGATTTACAGTCTGGATGAGCCCGTCGCCATGCTGGCATTGAAGGGCGGGCTCAAGACCTCCCGCCTGACGTATTCCCTGGACAAGAAGCCCCCCAAGATGTATTCTGAGCTCCTCCTCCGCGTCCACAAGTACATCCGAGCTGAGGAGGCCGACCGCACCAGGCGAGAGCTGGACGGGAAGCCTTCGAAGAAGCCTGCCCCAAGAGATGTCCCTGGAACCCGGAGGCCTGGGCCACCTGTGGACTTCTGTCCAGGTCCGAAGCCGAAGAATGGTGCTGCCCCGGAGTGGAACTTCACCCCTCTCCTTGCTCCCAGAATGAAGATCCTCATGGAAATCGAGGGTGAAAACTACCTCCGCCGACCTCCTCCTCAGAACCTAAGGTACACCCGTGACAAGATAAAGTATTGTCAATTTCACCACGAGCACTGCCACGACATGGAGGAGTGCCACCATCTGAAGTGGGAGATCGAGGAGCTGATCAAGAGGGGCTACCTCAGGAAGTTTGTGAGGAACGAAGCCCCGGCAAAGGGTCAGCCCCTCGTAGCCCTTCCCCCCATCCCTGCAATTGACAACCGTCCAACGGAGAAGCCGGTAGGCATGATTTCTTGGGGGATAGGGCGCACACCGAAGAGAGCCCGGGAGGTGGGAGACCTGGAGAATGTACGCCCTTTTGAAAAGGAAAATAAAAATGAAAATGTAAACAATGATGCGGTGGTGGTCGAGATGACCATCGCTAAGCATCCTATACATCGTATTATGGTGGATAGTGGGAGCTCTACTGATGTACTTTTTTACGATGCTTTCTTCTGAATGAATTTATCTCATGTTCAATTAAAGCCGGTGCACACCCCTCTTGTGGGCTTCACCGGAGATTCTGTGGGGATCGAAGGAGAGATCACTCTCCCTGTCACCACCGAATCCCCACCTCGGAAGAGTACGATCATGATGACGTTTACCGTCGTCAGGCTTCCATCACGTTACAATGCTATCCTAGGTCGTCCAGGGCTCAACCTGCTGGACGCAGTTATTTCCACCAAGATATTGCTGGTACAGTTTCCTACCGCCTCTGGGACAGGAGTAATGAGAGGGACGGCCCAAACCGTTCCACATTGTCTGCAGACGGTCTCAGGGGCCCGAAGTGCCGAGGTCGGTTCCGACGTCAATGACCTTGATCTCAGAGTGCAAGATCCTAGGGGAGGGCCCATGGAGCGCTTATTGACGTATCCCCTTGGCTCGGACCCTCAGAAAATAGTGCAGATAGGAGCCCAGCTCCCGGAAGAAGAGCGGGCTCACTTGCTAGAATTCCTCTGGACGAATGCTGACGTGTTCATCTAGTCTGCTGTTGACATGCCAAGTATCCCCTCGGAGGTCATCACCCATCAACTGAAGATTGATCCGAGGTGCCACCCAGTCTGCCAGAAAAAGAGAAGTTTCGCTGCGGAAAGACAGAAGGCCATCAATGAGGAGGTAAAGAAGCTTCTCCCTACTAGCTTTGTACGAGAGGTGCAGTATCCCAGTTGGCTGGTGAACGTGGTGATGGTGAAGAAGAGCAACGGCAAGTGGAGGATCTGTGTGGACTACACCGACCTCAACCAAGCTTGCCCGAAGGACAGTTTTCCTCTTCCCAAGATCGACCAACTCATGGACTCCACTTCGGGACATCGCCTCCTCTCTTTTATGGATGCCTTCTCTGGATACAACCAGATCCGAATGCATCTAGAGGACGAGGAGCACATCGCCTTCATCACCGACCACGGAACCTACTGCTTTAAGATGATGCCGTTCGGCCTCAAGAACGTAGGTGCCACGTACCAACGTCTGGTCAACAAGGTCTTCAAAGACCAAATTGGTCGCAACATGCAGGTGTACGTGGACGACATGCTGGTGATGAGCAAGCCAACTTCAGACCATGTCGGTGACCTAACGGAGACCTTTAGTAACCTCTAGCTTCACCAGATGAAGTTAAACCCAGCAAAGTGCGCTTTCGACGTATCCGTAAGGAAGTTCCTGGGGTTCATGGTGACCCAGAGAGGGATAGAGGCCAACCCGGAGAAGGTCCAGGCGATCCTGGACATGGAGCAGCCCACCTTCAAGAAGCAAGTGCAGCGACTCACCGGTCGGATAGCAGCCCTGAGTCAATTTATCTCAAGGTTCGCTGATCGCTGCCAGCCCTTCTTTAAGGCATTGAGAAAGATGAATGACTTCACCTGGACGAAGGAGTGCCAGGAGGCATTCGAGGAGCTAAAGAGGACATTGGCATCCCCGCCATTGCTTTCCAGGCCAGAGGAAGGAGAGGAGCTCCTCCTGTACCTGGCGGTCACACCAGAAGCTGTTAGTTCGGTCCTGGTTCGGACTGATGACAAAGAATGCAAAGACAGATCTACTACACGAGCAAACTCCTCCGCGATGCGGAACTCAGGTATTCTCGGTCTGAGAAATTGATTTTTGCACTAATCATGTCCGCTCAGCGTCTCAGGCCTTACTTCCAAGCGCACCCCATTGCGGTCCTAACGGATCAGCCACTGAAAGCGATGCTCAGCCAACCTGACACGTCCGGGTGCCTGGCGAAGTGGGCGCTCAAGCTTAGCGAGTTCGACATCACCTACAGGTCGAGGTCGGCCGTGAAGGCACAGGTACTCGCTGATTTCTTGGTTGAGTGTGCAGGCCTGGGCGAGGGGCCAAAAGAAAGCCCCAAGGACTGGCAGCCGGAACCAGGACCGGAGGAGGACGTCTGGATCCTTCACGTGGACGGAGCCTCAAACTTCGATTGGAGCAGAGCAGGACTCATCCTCGCCAATGGTGAAGGGGTCGTTGCCGAGTGCACGCTCCGCTTCCAGTTCGCCGCCACCAATAACCAGGCGGAGTATGAAGTGCTCCTCGCGGGGCTAAGAGTGTCCCGCGAGCTGGGCACCGCCTGCCTCAGGGTCTTCACCGACTCGCAGCTGGTGGCTGGGGAGGTCTCGGGGGAGTACGAGGCGCGGGACCCCCAAATGGTAAAGTACCTAGAGCTCGTACGAACGAGCATGGCAGGATTTCGGCGCTTCAGCGTCTCCCATATCCCTCACGGGGAAAACGCTCGCGTAGACACCCTCTCCCGCCTTGCAACCTTGTTGGACTCATCACTGGGCCGCGCTTATGTCGAGCATCTTAAAGCCCCGAGCTACGAGACACCCATGAAGGTCCAGCAGGTCAACCCAGAGCCCAGCTGGATGGATAAGTACATCGAGTACATCACCAATGGCACATTGCCAGAGGACCACGTGGTGGCTGGCCTCATCAAGAAGAAGGCCGCACGGTTCGTATTGATGGATGGGCTACTGTATCGGAGATCCTACTCCTACCCGCTCCTCAAGTGTCCGAGACCCGCAGAGGCCGCACTCGTGCTCCAGGAGATCCACGAGGGCATCTGTGGGAATCATGAGGGGGGCAGGATGCTGGCGTATAAGGCCCTCCGTCAAGGTTATTTCTGGGAAACAAAGAAAAAAGACGCAGCTGACTTCATAAAAAGGTGCGACCGGTGTCAACAGCACACTGTAGTGCAACGTCAGCCTGCTGCTCCACTCTCCCAGCTCTCTGCCCCATGGTCGTTTGCTCAGTGGGGCATGGATCTCCTAGGACCTTTTTCTCCGGTATCCGGGCAACGGAAATTCTTGATCGTGGCTATCGACTACTTCACGAAGTGGGTCGAAGCCGAACCCTTGGCCCGGATCACGGAGGCAAATGTCATCAAGTTCCTCTGGAAGTTGATTATCTGTCATTTCGGCCTACCCCACACCATCATTACCGACAACGGATGCCAGTTTGATTGTTGGGAGTTCGAGGAGTTCTGCGATGACCTCGGAATCCATCATCGTTTCATCTCAGTAGCGCATCCACAAGCAAATGGAGAAGCTGAGGTAACGAACATGACCATCTTGCAAGGCCTTCGGACAAGATTAGACCAGGCCAAGGGAAGGTGGGCAGAAGAGCTCCCGAGCATCCTTTAGGCATACAACACTATCCCAAGGATGGCTACAGACGAGACCCCATTCAACCTTGTCTTCGGAGCGGAAGCGGTTATCCCAGTTGAGCTCAGCCTACCAACCCTGCGTGTGGAGCAGTATGACGAGGCGGAGAACCCTGTAGGATGCTGCTGAACCTGGACCTCCTTGAAGAAACGAGGGACAGGGCTCGAGTTCGGATAGCGGCTTACCGGCAATGAGTGGCCAGATACTACAACTCCAGGGTGCGACCGAAGTCCTTCCGCCAGGGAGACTTGGTGCTCCGTCATGCTGAAGCTTCCCAGCCATGGGAGTGCGGAAAGCTCTTCCCAAATTGGGAAGGCCCTTATAGGGTGGCAGAGGCACTTCCCCATGGGGCGTACTACCTGAAGGAGCTAGGTGGATCGCGGTTCCCTCGGACCTGGAATGCCTCAAACTTGAGGATGTACTACAAATAGTGTAAGGCTCCTTAAACTTTAGCAATAAAATATTTTTCAACAAAAGCCTACTTTCGTCTCATAAGATAAAAGCCATCCAGCTCAAAGTTCGGCATGCATGGGCACGACAAAAGGTCCGCGAAGGCGCGAAGTCCCCTATCACAAAAATCTCGGAGTTCGGTCTGGAGCATCACATGGAATTAAATTCCAACATGCGGCCCCAGAGTTCTGTCCGAAAGAGGTCCCGATGACTTAGGTCATGGTCCTACAAAATTCCGGAGAACAGCTCGGCAAGCCGCACAAGGCTTAACTCCAGCCTGCGTCCCCGGGGTTCAGTCCGAAAGTTCGCAAGGAACCTGGTTCCAAAGCAAAGTCCTGGACTTTGATCTGGAAGGTGGAGCAGAACCCAGTTCGTCCGCGCAATCCCGGAGTTCAGCTCGGAACGCACTACGGGACTTAGTCCCAGTAGCTAGCACCGGGGTTCAGTCCAGAAGATGTACAAAAAAAAAAGAAAAGAGAAAAAGAAAAGAAATGAGAAAAGGAAGAACAAATTCATGAAAGAAGTCCTTCATTTCAAACAAAAGTTCCTTACAAAAAGGGGCTCCGATAAGCCGGAAGACCCCAATGAAAGAAAAGAAATACATGATAAAGAAAAAGAAATAGAGCCGCAGGGCTACTTTGGTGCGGCCGTGTCCTCCTCGGGCTGGGGGGCAGCCTCTCCGCCGGCGCCGTTGTCTAGAGGTTGTTCGGGAGCCACCACCTCAGCACCTGCGGTAGCTGAAGCTCTCTCGGCGGGCTCCTCCATCTGGCCGCCCAGCACGACCCCACTGAGGTCGAGCTCGGGGAAGAAGGAACTTACCTTCACCTGGCACACCTGGAAACCCTTCAGGAAGGAGTCCACGGCCACCTCGTGCACCTCCACCCTGAAGTCCTCAGAGGCCCGGAACCTCGGCATGGCCTCCTGTGCCTCTTTCCTAGACGCCTCCACTAGCCCGCTGACGCGGGAGGTCTGCTCCATGGACGCTCTCAGCTCCTTTAGGACCTCCTCGACCCGGCGCTCCAATGACCAGGATTGGGCCCTGAGATGCGCCATCTCCACTATGTCGTCCTCGACATGATGCTAGTTCAAGATCCTCTCCTCAGACAAAGAGGTCTCGAGCTCCCTCACGCACCCCTCGGTGCAATCCAGGTCAGCCTAGAGGGCCTGGTTGTTCCCCCGCAGTTCGACCCCCTTCTCCATGAGGTCCTTCACGTCGGTCGCTAGTTTGCCAAGCCTCTTCTCCTTCTTGGCATCCTTCTTGGCGTAGCCAGAGAAAAAGTTCCTCAATAGGAGAACGTCCGTCCCGATCTGCATCGAAAAAGACACAAGATGTCAGTAAGATCCAACTAGAACCTTAAAGAAGGAGAGCTCGGGACTTACCGTGAAGAGCTGAGGGAGGATCCCTAGCAGCGCATCAGCATAGTCTCGGCCGCCCCTTAGATGGTGGTCCCGGGAGGTGCTGGCGAACTCCATCACTCTTTTCATGAGCCTTTGGTCATGGATGATGGAGGAGTTGGCGGCAAGACTTGGAGGCGGGACGTGGGCATCAGCAGCAGGTTGGGCAGCCACCCCTCTACCGGGCGATGCAGCCGTTGGTGGGGCCGCCGTCACCCTGGTGGCCACCGTGGAGATGACCGGTGCGGCAACTGGAGCAGGCGCTGCCTGAGGAGGTTCTGGCCTCCTCTCCTCCCCAGCCCTGTCGAGCTCAACGACGAGGACATCGGGTGCATGAGTTTGGGGCAGCCTGGGAACAGAACCCGTCACCCCGGACCCGGTAGCAGCAGGAGTGGGCGCGGGCCCCCAGCTCGTCTCAGTGCAAGCCCTCTTCACCGAGGTCTCCTCGATCCCTTCAGCAGCGTCCCTCTTCAGGGCACCCTCCATCAAGCTCTCGACAGAGAACTTCATTCCTGAAAGAAAAGGTCAGTTAGGCTAGTTTAAAGAAAAAGAAGTGCAAAAAAAAAAAAATGAAGGCAACAGTAGGAGATCCGGGTCTCACCCAACTCCCGAATAGGACTGATTCCTGCCTCGAATAAGTTCTGCTCCGAGAGCAGAACTTCGAGAGCCGGAACCACGTCACCTAGCAACTGCGTGAAGACCTCTTGGTCTGCTAGCTCGACCTGGAAATTCCGATTTGGGGACCGGTCTGGCTCGCTCTAGGCCCAGTCAACATCCTCGATCGAGGCAAAGAAGAAGCGGTTCTTCCAACCCTTGATCAACGAGGGGAGGTCGAACCTGAGGCACCTAGGCCGGGATGAAATATACCACCAGCCATCATCGACAGAGTAGCGCTTTAGGATGAAGAGGGAGAAACGGGCAACGAACTCGTGGAAGTGACAGAAGACGATGAAAGCAAAGATGACTCGGATGGCATTGGGAGCTAACTGGGCCGGGACAAGATGATAGTGACTGAAAAAAGAAAGAAAGAAGGGATGAAGGGGGAAACGAAGATCCCCAACAAGGAAGTCTTCGTAGAAGGCGACCCTCCCAGGGCCACTCGAGGTTACTCAGTCCCTAGGTCCCGGGAGGGAAAGACGGACTGAACCCGGGACCCCATAGGTATCCCGAATCCAAGAAAGGTCATCTCCGGTCATCGTCGAGGCGTAACCAGAGGGACCGGAAGAAGAAACCTCCTCCACCGGAGGAGGAAGAGAAGAAATGGGAAGTGCAAGAATTGCAGGGGGAGACCTAGGACCCCTAGGGATGCCTATGGTCAAAGTCCCCGACCGAAGTTACCTCCGGACCTCGTATGGGATCTC
This sequence comes from Areca catechu, assembly GCA_021397845.1. Lineage (NCBI taxonomy): Eukaryota > Viridiplantae > Streptophyta > Magnoliopsida > Arecales > Arecaceae > Areca > Areca catechu. Next base: position 145,043,114 of record CM038049.1, on the reverse strand, counting down.
TTCCCCCTCCGAGGAGGAAGACGATGGAGTCCTCAGCCGGGAAGGACCGGCTTCATCCGGGTTTGAAGAGACATGACGATGGCGCGCCATTAAGGAAGAAGAAGAAGCAAGAAGGAAATCGGATTCGTGGTGACATAGAGGCTGGAGGTAGGAGAAGAAGAGAAGGGGTCGCAGGCACTCACCGAAATGATTTGTACCAAAAGATTGGCAACCCTTGGAAGGTGAAGGGAGATCGCTGCAACTGCCGGCGAGGTGTGAGAAAGCCGAGAGACTTCATTTCCAGAAAGTCTCCCTCTTTTTCAAACTCAATCAACAGCAGCCGTATGCCTCTTTCCGTCCCGGACCATTAGATGACTGCCACATGGAGGCACGCTCGACATCAACGCTTCGGTTCAATGGAAACTGCCTCATTTTCGAAACGGCGTATTAATGGCCCGTCAGATGCGCGCACGTGGCAGCCTCCCACAGCGTCTCGGGTGCAACAGAAGCAGCGGCAGGGATCATGATAATTATGGCACAGGATTTTCATCCTTTCCATGTCATCTCCGCATTAAATCCCCACGTCCCAAGCTGCGACGCTTTGATGGGACCTGGGGATGGGGGCCAACTGATATGGCTACACCGCTGACGTGGAACGTGTGTCAGATCCAGGTGGATGCCGTCGGTGCCACGTGGATTTTTCTTTCAAAATTCCTGCTCCTTCGCCAGGTGGCATCCCGAGACGGGTCCACTTCGACCGAAGTCGAGCACCTCTCTGCCACTCTGCCAGGTGTCAACCCAGGAGGGGTCCACCTCGATCGAAGCTGGCGGCCCCGTGCTCCCTCGCCAGGTGGCACCCCAAGAAGGGTCCACCTCTGCCGAGGTCGAGCCGGGCTCTCCTGCTTTTTCACCAGGAGGCATCCCAAGATGGGTCCACCTTGGCCGAAGTCGAGCACCTCTCTACCACTCCACCAGGTGTCGACCCAGGAGGGGTCCACCTCGGCCGAAGCTGGCGGCCCCTTGCTCCCTCGCCAGGTGGCACCCCAAGACGGGTCCACCTCTGCCAAGGTCGAGCCGGGCCCTCCTACTCCTTCGCTAGGTGGCGCCCCAAGACGGGTCCACCTCGGTCGAAGTCGAGCACCTCTATGCCACTTCGCCAGGTGTCCATCCAGGAGGGGTCCACCTCGGCCAAAGTTGGCAGCCCCTTGCTCACTCGCCAGGTGGCACCCCAAGATGGGTCCATCTCTGCCGAGGTTGAGCCGGGCCCTCCTACTCCTTTGTCAGGTGATGCCCCAAGATGGGTCCACCTCGGTCAAAGTCGAGCACCTCTCTCCCACTCCGCCAGATGTCCACCCAGGAGGGGTCCACCTCGGTCGAAGTTGGCGGCCCCTTGCTTCCTCGCCAGGTGGCACCCCAGGATGGGTCCACCTCTGTGGAGGTCGAGCCGGGCCCTCCTGCTCCTTCGTCAGGTGTCGCCCCAAGACGGGTCTACCTCGACCGAAGTCGAGCACCTCTCTGCCACTCCGCTAGGAGTCCACCCAGGAGGGGTCCACCTCGGCCGAAGCTGGCGGCCCCTTGCTCCCTCGCCAGGTGGCACCCCAAGACGGGTCCACCTCTGCCAAGGTCAAGCCGGGCCCTCCTGCTCCTTCGCCAAGTGGCGCCCCAAGACGGGTCCACCTCGATCGAAGTCGAGCACCTCTCTGCCACTCCGCCAGGTGTCCACCCAAGAGGGGTCCACCTCGGTTGAAGCTGGCGACCTCTTGCTCCCTCTCCAGGTGGCACCCCAATACAGGTCGACCTCTGCCGAGGTCGAGCTGGGCCCTCTTGCTCCTTCACCAGGTGGCACCCCAAGACGGGTCCAACTCGGCCAAAATCGAGCACCTCTTTGCCACTCCGCCAGGTGTCCACCCAGGAGGGGCCCACCTCGGCCGAAGCTGGCGACCCCTTGCTCCCTCGCCAAGTGGCACCCCAAGATGGGTCCACCTCTGCCGAGGTAGAGCTAGGCCCTCCTGCTCCTTTGCCAGGTGGCGCCCTAAGATGGGTCCACCTCGGCCGAAGTCGAGCACCTCTCTGCCACTCCGCCAGATGTCCACCCGGAGGGGTCCACCTCGGCTGAAGTTGGCAGCCCCTTGCTTCCTCGCCAGGTGGCACCCCAAGATGGGTCCACCTCTATCGAGGTCGAGCCGGGCCCTCCTGCTCCTTCGCCAGGTGTCGCCCCAAGACGGGTCTACCTTGACCGAAGTCAAGCACCTCTCTGCCACTCCACTAGGAGTCCACCCAGGAGGGGTCCACCTCGGCCGAAGCTGGCGGTCCCTTACTCCCTCGCCAGGTGGCACCCTAAGACGGGTCCACCTCTGCCAAGGTCGAGCCGGGCCCTCCTGCTCCTTCGCCAAGTGGCGCCCCAAGACGGGTCCACCTCGATCGAAGTCGAGCACCTCTCTGCCACTCCGCTAGGTGTCCACCCAGGAGGGGTCCACCTCAGTCGAAGCTGGCAACTTCTTGCTCCCTCTCCAGGTGGCACCCCAATACAGGTCTACCTCTGTCGAGGTCAAGCCGGGCCCTCTTGCTCCTTCGCCAGGTGGCACCCCAAGACGGGTCCAACTCGGTCGAAGTCGAGCACCTCTCTGCCACTCTGTCAGGTGTCCACCCAGGAGGGGTCCACCTCGACCGAAGCTGGCAGCCCCTTGCTTCCTCGCCAGGTGGCACCCCAAGACGGTTCCACCTCTGCCGAGGTAGAGCCAGGCCCTCTTGCTCCTTCGCCAGGTGGCACCCCAGGACGGGTCCACCTCGGCCGAAATCGAGCACCTCTCTGCCACTACGCCAGGTGTACACCCAGGAGGGGTCAACCTCGGCCGATGCTGGTAGCCCCTGCTCCTCTGCCAGGTGGCACCCCCTGACGGGTCTACCTCGACCGAAGTCAGCCCTACTTTGCAAAGCCTCAGGGAGGCAGAGACACGGGTTGCGAGGTTACCACTAGAGCCGGCACGCGCTGTGCCCCGTACAGGGTGCCAGTACGGCCTGCAGTGATATGCGAAACCTCATTTACATCAGTTAAATGGTGCCCCACATCTGAGGAATGAAATCCTTGCGGGCAGGAGCCTGAAATGGCTAGAAGCCCACCGTCAACATCCCGAAAGGAGAGCTCCCGCGCTCGGCCCAAGGCCTCACCAGTCTTCCCCTTTCGTGACACACGGCGAACGAGTCGGCCGGCCACTTAACTCCCGGACTTGAAGGAGAAGGGGAGGAGAAGATCCAGAGATCTCGGGAAGCTCCCAGGAGGGGATGTGGGCTGAAGGCGGTCCGGTGGTATAAAAAGGACGGTAAAAATGGATGGAAAGGTAAGTGGAAAAGAGGTGAGAAGATCGAGAGGAATATCTGTGGGACCCCATGAAGTCCTCAGGCTTGAGCTCGGTGAACCCAGCGCAGGAAGCCGAGCTTCAACTCCTCTCTTTCCCACACTTCTTTCATCTACATCTCCTCTAATCACGGGAATCCTTCAGGAACCTGCCTTAGAGGATCTGTTCCATCTTGCCGCTCTCTGACTTGACCGTTGGAGTGCCCTCACCGGAATCCCTGGCCCGGGTCTCTGACTTTGTTTTGCAGGACCGGAAGCTTGGAGATCTCGAGGTGTGAGAGTCCGAGAACCGGCGCTAGCTCACGAGCTACAGGCCACCGTGGTAAGATCGGCAACATATATAATATTCAAAACTTGATCTTTTCCATTTACAATCCATATCGAATTTTCTCGAGTTCTTCATAAAGAATACTAATCTTTTGATGTCACTATAATTAATTATCCTTGATCAATTCTACAGAATTTCATGATAGCTCAACCTTGGATATATATAATTTAACATCATCCTCAAACTTCTGTATGATCCCTTTCTTAGATCATTTTCTTCAAAGTCCATAACAAACTTATACTACATTTCAATTCTTACTCCTTATGATTCACGGTACATAATAATTCTCTTAGTTTCTTTCAAATGAACATTAACACCTCAACCTCGAATTAAAATATAAAATTCTTTGCCCCTGAAATTTATTTCTCTTGATTAACCCCCACATGGAAGCCATAATCGGTCTCTCTATTCTTAACCAAAAGTTAGAAGAAGGCTTGAATACTAGGCACTTGCCATGGTCTTTAACATTCTTTCTTCTCTTACGCCTCTCCTTGACTTTACAATCAATCTTTTATCTTACTTGGTACCAGAAAGATCCAAAATCAATAAAGTAAAGCTGTTGAATCTCTTTATCTCGTTCACACCTCGATCATATCATATCAAGATTTATCCTGACCCAGTTTGCATATTGAAAGTCCTTGCATACATTTCACCATCCGTTTAAGGTACCAGTAACTCTAGTTCGAGTCCAGATTAATCATACTTTTCTTAACAATGCAATTAGATAATCCAGATCAACTTTTCTCTAGAAAAGTTATCATTAACTCTAACAAAGTAATTGACTTCCAATCAATGCTATTATGAAAAGAATCAATCATCTTATCGTTCATAGAATTATCTTACCATATCTCTTAGCATCAATTAACAAACTACCTAAAATATTATCTCTCATAGGCTAAACCCATATAAATCTTCCAATACCAATTTGTCTACTTCCTATATTCCAGTATTATGATAACTTAGATCTTCTTATAGATCTTAATTTGACTTGGTGTTTAACATATCCAATAATCTCCAATAATTATAGAATATATCCAGTAATTCAATCCCAAATTACTAACCTATACCATCAAGGATTCTACCAAGATGTGCATGGCATGACGACATAATATCATTTACTCTACTAATTACAAATCTATGTATTATGCCAAACACATTTTCCATTACATAATTCTATTAATAATCCACATACAGATTCATCGAAGACATATCCTTTCTAATATCATTGAACTCTTTTAAAACCTATATTTTAAACATCTTCTTACAACAGTCCAAAAAATTTACAATCTGATAATTAATAATAAAACTAGCATATTGTCATGATCCGGATCCACATCAAGTTCAGGATTCCAAAATCATTTAATTGATAATTGGATCTACTTATTCAGCATGATCCATTAACATAGCATATTATAATTTCAGCTAGTACTCTTGATGCTTGGATCAACCCATTTATCAAAGACAAAGATATATCTTATCTAACTCTTCAATATTCATCATATACTTACTAATCATGATCGAAGAGTACAAATCATCTAGCCCTTTACATTCATCCTAGATAATCCCATTACTTCTATTACAAGTAAAAATCATGATCCTCTTTGATACTAATCTTATATCAGATCCTATACGTAATATCTAAAGATTAGAATCCAAACTTTAAGTCCATTCCTGTAGCTTTTATCATGTCCCGACTGATCATGATACTAAGTTCAAATACCTTTGAAGTCATAGTCCATAATGATCATTATCCAAATTTTGATATCATTCGAATCATATCTTGATCATTTATATCATCGTTCCAAGTGATCATAACCTAAACTTTGATACCACTCTGTCACATCCCGAATCTAGCACCGAAATCGGCTACGCGACCGGTCGCACAAACCCTAAAATATCCTCTAGAATTCATGCAAGGCCTAAAATTTTTTCATTATAATCTCAATCCTTCATAATATCATCGATCACAATTCATAAGAAATTATCTAATACCAAGAAAATAATACAACACATATGGTTTACTTTCAGTCATCCTTCAATCATTTGATCGATTGTAATGACTTTCTAGATATTCCTTATTTCTTCACGAATCTAATCCACCACTAAGCCTGAAGATCCTGCACAACTCTGATAAGGAAAAACAAATAGGGGTTATGAGCTTTACAGCCTAGTAAGGTCTCCAAACAGTCACCATCAATAATAATAATTTTAAAATAGCAAAAATATAATAGTGTATCATGTCGTGCAACCAACCAACTCAATGTCATAACAAAATCTTGATAACTTTATATTTTTCTTCTTGAATTTTCATTAGCTAACCTTTATCTTTAGGGTTCTGGACTGCCACGGTCATGCTCCAACCCATGACTGGCAACTTTATAATCGACCATGCATATTGTGATCAGTCCTGCTCACGTACAAAGCAAGTGGCTCAGGCTATCCCACATACTATCCACCCATGGTTGGCTATTCCATGTACAAAGCCCGTGGCTCAGGCTATGTAACCACGGTACCACCGTGACATGGCTAGTCCAAATACCGTATTTACTTGATTAACTATTCATCAATGTAGTCAAAACATGCCTTTTATGATTTTTCAATAATCGGTGTTATGGTCTAACCCATTCAATAACTGGTGTCATGGTCCAACCCATTCAATAACCGGTGTCATGGTCCAACCCATTCAATAACCGGTGTCATGGTCCAACCCACTCAATAACCGGTATCATGGTCCAACTCATACAAATATCACATTATTTAATAAAGCATGGTATACAAGAAAATAGCTAGTAATAACAACAACCATACTGTCCAACATAAAAAGTCAAACTATTCCTTGCAAAACAAATCATGCATGCCAATACATATGCGCACGGATCAAACCATGTCATAATAAACACATATATAACTGGTGAGCAAGTCAAAGATCCTTACATTCCTAGAGCCAATCCAAAAATACCTGAATTAGTCTATATCCCAAACCTGCACGATACCCTTCTGCTCAGAAGGTTGTTCTCCCTGCAATAATAATTTTTTAAATATAAATAAATAATTCTAAATCAATTATAAAAACTCAAAACTTTTTACCAGAATTTTATCAGTGATCTTCTTGTTGATATCCTCTCTTCATCTTCTCTCTTTTCTTCTTCTCTTTCAACATCCCAACCTTCTCTCTTCCAACAAACCAAATCTCTAAGATCTCCCTACTTCTCTATCCTGTACACATTATTCTCTCTCTTATCTTTTGTTATTCTTACTTTTCCTTTTTCTTTTCTTTTTTGTTTTTCTTTTCTCCTTATTTTTCTTTTCTTCTGTAGCTCGCATTTCATTTCTTCTACTTTCTCACACGCATCAAAATATTCCACCGTGACACAGATCATAGTGGGGACATTGATTGGGATTAAGTTTGGGACCGAGGCCCGTGGGGCAAGCAACTCTATCCAAAGCTCTTGCTTCGAGTGTGGTGCTCTTCATTTGCCTTTATAAGGCTGGATTGGCACGGTCATGGGCACCCTTGGATGGTTGGTCCCTGGTGAGATCTACCAGATCCGGCCGGCAGGCCAAAGCAATCTGTAAAAATGTTTGTGACCTTTGTCAATGCTCAAATATTCCTTGCTCTCTTTTTGGCATGAGATTTAGCTTCTTCTATTTTTTTAATGGATAGGGTTAGGCAAGGCTAAAAGTAGGCTGATCTAAAAAATATATTTTAAAAATTTTTGGATCAGATTTGGACATTTTTTTGATCCAAAAATTAAATGGACTTTATTTTACAATCCGAAGACTAGACAGATATGCTTAAAATTTGGTCCGAAGTTTGAACCAGTTTCAAACCGGTCCGAAATTTATTGAGTTGGTCCAACCAAGTTCCAGACAATGAACTTTTAGACCGGCCTATTTCCAACCCTATGGGTAGGTGACCATGATGACCATTTTTATTGCCTTATTCCAACCTGAAGCCAAAATTTTGCCGATCGAAGAAATGATCATTGTGTGGAAGAAGCATTGGCTTTGGGGCAAGTTTATCGCAGACGAGGATGTTCGTGTTAGAAATATTGGGATGAACAATGGCAAACCAGGAGCCATGGATGTGTGATATATTTTTAAATTTTTTTTTTCCCCTTTTATCTACTGTAATTGAGCTTAAAAATCTTGACCTCTCCGTGTATTCCTATCATTCATGAAGATTTCAGGTTGAAGAAAACAAATTATGAATGAATAAAGCATGATTTATATGCTTTTTCGCTCTTTATCTCGAATGCTACAAGAGAAAATACAAGTTTGAATACATGAACCATATTAAATATAATTTAGATGAAAAAGTTACGGGGACATAACCTAAAATTTTGGCTCATCTGTATTTAGATCTCAAAAGTTTAAAAAGTTACAAACAGATCCTAAAACTTCAAAATCGTAGCAAAGTGGCCCAGTCATCAGTCTCCGTAAAAAAATATTATGACACGAGGGTCACTTGATAGATTAATTTTGATAAAATTTCCTGACCGCCTCTCCGATTAATATGGCAAGGAGCACTTGTTTTGATAAAAGGTAAAAGGAATGGAGGAAAATGACACTTTTAGATTAGTGCTAGTAGATAAATTACTTTTTTCTTTCAAATCTATGTAGGTGAAAGATAAAGCTTCGAGTACTTTAAAATTTACACAAGTAGATAAATGATAGTTGATGGATTGCTTTGACATTTGTTCATGTATATGAATAATGATTTATGGAGTGCTTAGAGATCTATATGGATAATGAATGACAAGGATGGAATGCTTTAAGATCTGTATAGATTGACGGATAATAGAAGATAAATATGGAGCTTTGAGATACGTGCAAGTAAATAAATGATAAAAGATAGTCTTTTTGTGGCAAGAATATTTTTATTTTTTTGTTAATTCAGTTAATGATATTAGGATCCAACTAGATGCCCGGTTGTTGTGCTATTTTGTTATGATTTTAAAGTTTTAAAATTTATTTAAAATTTTTAAAATTTTTAAAATTTTTAAGGCCTAACCTGTAAATGAGCCAAATTTTAAGGAATATCTTTATTATTATTTTTTAATTAGAGTGCATAAACAGAATTCAATGCACATCATATTCCTCGTGGTGGATATTATTTTCACCCAAAAAAGGACCTTTCATCGGTCCGGGCAGTTTGCAAGATAAGTCCACCACATTCTTATATAACAATTTATTTTTTCTGGCAAGGGCATGACAATATAATAAAGTGAAAAGGTGATCTTTCCGGAAAAAGAATAAAAATAAGTCACCCATTAGAACCATTAGAGAGATGCATGGAACATTGAAAATGCTAACCCAACGGTAATAGATACGCCCGTGTTTGAAGATTATTTGTAGGATAAGTCATAGAGTGATTATATATAATATTAAAAGATTCGGTGATGCAGAAATTTTTTTTTTTTTTTTAAATTGGAGCATTTAATCAAGAATTTTATAAATAAATACATCCAAAAAAAACAGTAAGAACAATATCGCAAAGAGCACCCGAGACAGCCCTAGATGGATCCACAATATATAACCCGAATGATTGGCGACAAAGAAAGCAATCCAATTAACCACGGTGTTTACCTTTCGATATACATATATAATAAAAATAACCGAGCAGCCCTGTAAAAAAAAAGAGCAATATCATAGATTAGAGGGTGCATGGGTATCATCCTCATAGCCCCCTGTATCTAGAAAATAATAGCTGTCGAATCATCCTCGATGATAAAATGCTCCACCTATAAGATCTTCTGAGCATAAATAATATCGGTCTAAGCACTCCGAAACTTCATGGTCAAGACAATCGATTCAAAAAGATAGCATTTCATTGCAACCACTGTACCAAGTTCAGAACTATAAATAATAAAGCTAGTTTCACCATGCCCATTCATGTTATTTTTATCAAAATTGGTTGCGGCGAATTTAGGAGGGAGCTCCCGGTAAATAAGATATTCTCTCCTTGGCCCGCTACAATTACCAAGCTTCCACTGTCCTATCTTCTAGCATGTGGACGTCCCATGAGGTGGGGTGACCAGTACTTTATATAGGCAGGCCTTGGGTCGCCGTTGGCTCTTCAAGGACAGAGAAAACAGGTAAAAAAAAAGCTAAGGAAAAGGGTTGATAACGATGGTCGATGGAACTAGAGCCTAGATAAGGGTAGAAAAAGTAACATTAGAAAAGATTTAACCCTGGATACAAAAAAACCGAGGTCCATACCTCTTTATATGGAAAGGGAATGGGGCACTCCTACCACGCATCTACTACGTAGGTGCATGGGATCTAGAAACGAAAAATTCGAACTCTATGTAATGTAAACCCAAGATGCTAAGACTTGGGGAGCTTTGACAGTGGTGGGCACCTTAGGGGGTTAAGGTCAAGGATCCTAAATCATCTCAAGGATGCCGTAAAAATAGAAATATAGCATAGATTGATCTAGAGAATTATTAGATTTAATGTGGACCACTCTTCCTTCTATGAAAAGTATTGGACGAGATCTAGGAGAGAAATTTGCTTATATTGGCATGCCAAAGTTTTGAAGACTCGACTTATTTATATTGCACTTATTTGGGATGCTCTATTTTTCTTTTTTTTTAAAACCGAGTATTGTTCTAGGCTCTACAATATTTGCTCGATCAAGGCCAAATACTATTGTTTAGACTTTGAAATAAATTGGTTGAAGCAAAAAATTTCTTTTTAAAGAAGATTTTGATCGGGCATATCTCTTAATGTAGGAGAAATTAGATGAAGTAGCAAGAGATAAATTTATCATTAAAATCAAGACCTATCTGTTGTAGGATTTTAGCTTTTTTTTGTAATGATTTTCAATTTTTTAACTATAAGGAGAATCTTATCCAAATTGTATAGAAATGGACCTCATTCATATAAAGAAGATTTATAACTCAATTTTGTTTATTAATGAAAGAAAAGCGAGTTTGGACGACTCCTTTATTTCGTTTTTTGGATACCGATGGAGTTACACCTAGAGTTAGAGAGATGCTGTACCCTTTAGAAGGTTTAAAAAATTCCATCGCCCCTTGAGCACGCGGAATGGACGCGAGCTATTATGCCCGCTCCGCCTTTCATGAGCGATTTTGCGAGCGTTGCTGTTGGGCGTACTTCGCGAGTTGTTGCAGACCATTCTAATTTTTTTTAAAAAAATATTTTAATACATTTCAATGGCTAATTAAGGATAATTTGAGATTTTTAGAAAAATTCTAGGCCCCCTTTTCCTAGTTTTCATCTATCCAAAAGTTCTCCCTCTTTCTTCCTCTCTCACTCTAAAACCTCTCCATTACTCTCTCAATTTTTTTAATATTTTATTTGTTTGGATTGATGATACATTTGATCGGCATCCGTTCAAAATCGTGCCATCGACAGGCATTAAATTCTTGGCTTCCATGTTGTACCTTAGAGGGACTGAAATCTTTATACTAGAAGGGGCCGAAATTATTTTTAGGACAGTAATTTTAGCATTTTTCAAGCTAGGTTCTATTTTAATTTTAAAATTATTGATCACATCAAGAATATGTTGTTTTACACACATCATGAAAAATTATTTTTAATTTTAAAAAAATATATAAATATGTATTATTTTATGTAATATAAATAACAATCTAAAGGAGACGTCTAAGATATTTTGTAGTATATGCATATAATTTTATATTAAATATAACTGATTGTACATAATCATAACTTATATGCTTTGTATATATTATATTTATATATAAAAATTATATTTTTAATTGATTAACTATGGTATCATTTCTGTTATTGTGTTGTGCAAAATTAATCAAAGTTCACTACAAAATTTATACTGCAGCAAGCTAAATTAATTTAAAAAATAAAAAAATAAAACAAATCAAATAAATTTATAGGACCTTTTAGAGGTAATAAATTAAATAAAAATTTCAACCAACTCCATGTTTTTAGCATTTAATTTAACCTTAATAAATTTTATTAAGTGACACTAGTATCATCCCTTAAATAAATGTTAAATAAATAACTAATAAATTTTTTTTCATATTCCAGATTCTCCCTTTTGAACCTTTAACCAAATGTCTTCCCTTAAAGATGAAACTTTTAATCTTAAACGTGACAAGTTTGATAGAACTAACTTTAGGGAATGGTAAAATGAAATTTTAGCTAAGCATCTTGGGACTTTGGTCAATTATTAACCAATTATTTACATTTTCTAGTTAAACCACTTCTGTCACTCCTAAAGAAGACTATCTATGTAAAGGTCAAATTTTAAGTGCCATTTCTGATTCATTTTATGATATCAACAAAGAGTACAAAAAAATTATGAGACAACCTAGAATCTAAATATGGCCTTGATGATGCTGAGGTTAAACAATTAAACAACGTATCATTTCTTAGATATGTCATGGTAATGACAAACCTATAAATGACCAACTCCACCAATTCCAAGAATATTTTAGGAAGCTTCAAACTAATGGGATCATTCTCGCTGAATAGTATAAGGTCTTAAGCTTTCTTGATAAAATGCCTCCTTCTTATGATGGCTTTATCAAAGATCATCTCCACAAGCAAGGAGAACTAACCCTAACTTAACTTCTGAATTCAATTAAGATAGAAGACCAACATAGATCCAAAACTTAACAAATCAATCTTAAGGTACCCAAGCTAACCTTATCCAATAATACTAGATCAATAACAATAACAAATCAAAATCAAAATCTAGATTTCAATAAAACCATTATTACTAGTCAAACCAACCCAACCATTCTAATCCAAATAAATTCAAGTCTAAGGATAAAACCTTCAAGGCCAATAATACTAGATCCAATAAGCCTGCCCAAGGTCCAAGTAAAAGATTTTACTTTATATGCAAAAGGACAAACCATTTTGCAAGATCTACTTTTATTGGAAGGAGTCCTTTTGCAAATCTTCTGGTCCCTCCGGATTCTAAGCTCATATAGTTGAAGGTCCAAAAGGCACTATCTTTAGGTTAGTTAACTTTAACACTAAAATTAATGTTACTTCTTCTAACCTTGATTGGTGGCTAGATTCAGGAGCTAATATTTATATTTATTTTGACCGCTTCTGGTTTACTACTCTTCAAGACTCAAGCAAAGGAGGTGAAACCCTTGAGAATAATATAATCACCAGGATCATGGGATAAGGACGAATCAATTTGAAGATGATTTCTAAAAAAGTTCTTACCATGATGAATGTACTATATGTTTTAGACTTTAGGAAGAACCTTATTATTTTTATGATGACTAAAAATAATGCCTTCATAGGAAGATGATATATAAGTGAAGGCTTATTCAAATTAAATATAATACATTATTTTATTAATAAAGCTAAGAATCAAATTTATTTTGTAAATAAATCTAATCAAAATTTATGGCATGATAGGCTAGGTCATGTATACTTAGAAAAAGTCAAACATATGATGGACTTAAAACTAATTCCCAAATCTAACTTAAATATATCTAAGTGTAAAATATGTGTTAAATCTAAACAACCGAGAAAACTATTCAAATCAATTGAAAAAAAAAATAATTTTGAAGTTGATATATAATAATGTATGTGACTCTATCAAAACTGCAACCCATGGTAGTAATAGGTATATAATAACCTTTATAGATGATTATTCTAGATACTGTTATTATTACCTAATTAAATCTAAGGATGAAACTTTTAGTAAGTTCAAAATTTATAAGAGTAAAGTAGAGAATCAATAAGAAAAGAAAATTAAGATTCTTAGGTTTGATAGAGAAGAGAAGTATACTTTAAATAAATTTTTTCTGTTCTATCAAGAACATGAAATAATTCATGAAGTAACTACTCTTTACTCTCAACAGTCCAACGTTAGGGCTGAGTATAAAAATCGTACCCTTTTAGATATGATAAATGCTCTTATGTCTTCTTGCTTTATCCTAAATAAGATCCGTGTTAAGGATAATACTAAGTCCCCTTATGAACTTTGGAAAGGCAAAGCTCTTAACTTAAATTTTCTCAAAGTGTGGGATATTTAGTTAAGGTAAATATTTTTGAACTCAAAAAAAGAAAGCTAGAACTTAAAACAATAGATGTTGTATTTATAGATTATATCCCAAATAGTAATACCTATAGGATTTTAGTGATTAAGTCAGATATTAGTGATATAAGTAATAATTCAATCCTCGAAGCTAGAGATATTTTTTTCTTTGAAGATATATTTTCTTTTAAAACTAGAATTTCTAGATTCCTAAAATGTGAACCATTTTCATTTAGATTTATAGAACCGGAATTGAAAATTGAACCTGAATTAAAAAAAATAAAAGGAATAGAATAAAAAAAATTTTGAAGAATATTTCTTTACATATCTTGTAGAGGGTAATCCTTGTACATATGATGAAGCTGTGTCATTATTAGATTCATCATATTGGAAGACAGTCATAAATAGTAAAATTTAATCAATTCTAGAGGTAAAACTTCAATTTTATTAGATTTATCTTTAGAAAATAATGCAATAAGAACTAAATAGATTTTCAAAAAGAAATTAAAACCAGATGAAATAGTAGAAAGATATAAAGCTATGTTACTAGCTAAGGGATACAACTAAAAGAAATACATATATTATTTTGATATCTATGCTCCTCTAGCTAGGATAATTTTTTTTAAGAATCTTAGTAGCATTAGCATCAATTCATAAATTAATAATTCATCAAATGGATATAAAAACTATATTTTTAAGTAAAGAATTAGAAGAAGAAATCTATATAAATCAACCTCCTAGACAAGAACATAAGGTTTGTAAACTAATTAAATCATTTTATGGATTAAAATAGCTTCTAGATAATGGCATATTAAATTTGATAAAATTATCATAGGTGATAACTTTAAAATTAACAAATATGATAAATATGTGTGTTATAAAAAGAATAATTCAGATTATATTATTTTATGCATGTATGTAGATGATATTCTATTATTTGGAACATTATTAAAAATAATGCAAGAAACTAAAGATTATTTATCAAATAATTTTGATATTAAAGTCTTAGAAGAAGTTGATATAATCATAAGAATGAAACTTAAAAAAATGAATAATGAAATAACAATAAACCTAATAAACTCAATAGAAAAAATGTTTAAAAAATTTGAATATTTTGATATAAACATGTCTCTATCCCATTTGATTATAGTTCTTACTTAACTAAGTGATGTGGCAAGATCGCTGACATGGAGTCCCTTTCGGATCCAGTCAGATGCCATGCTGGCAGAAGCTGCCATGTCAGACCCCCTCTTTGAGCTATTTCATCGGGTGACTCTCTCATGGTTGAGCCCGCCTCGGCCGAAGTCGAGCTCCTCCTTCTTCAAGCTCCTTCGCTAGGCAGCTCCCTCGAGATCGAGCCCGCCTCGGCTGAAGCTAAGCTCCCGCTCTTCAAGCTCCTTCATCAGGTAGCTCCCTCGAGGTCGAGCACATCTCGGCCGAAGTAGAGCTCCCGCTCTTCGAGCTCCTTCACCGGGCGACTCCCTAGAGGTCGAGCCCGCCTCGGTTGAAGTAGAGCTCCCGCTCTTTGAGCTCTCTCATCAGGCGGCTTCCTCGAGGTAGAGCCCACCTCGGTCGAAGTAGAGCTCACGCTCTTCGAGCTCCTTTACCCGACGGCTCCCTCGTGGTCGAGCCCATCTCGATCGAAGTAGAGCTCTGCTCTTCGAGCTCCTTTACCGGGCGACTCCCTCGAGGTCGAGCCCATCTCGGCTGAAGTAGAGCTCCCGATCTTCGAGTCCCTTTCGCCGGGCGGCTCCCTTGAGGTCGAGCCCATCTCGACTGAAGTCTTCGAGGTTGAGCCCGCCTCAGTCGAAGTCAAGCTCCCTCTCCTCGAGCCAACGCTCTTTGGTCGAGAGGTCCAATGGCCGAAGGCCATCCCCATGGCCAAAGTCTACAATGCTTCAAGGGGTTTGGAAGCAGAAAGAAAGGGATGTCACCACCTCCCTTGGGCAGCAGTGCACCACCTAAGAACCATGGAGGGACACCCCCCAGGGTGCCATGATCTCTCCGGCCATTGTTTACACCAGATAGAAAAAGGCATCCCAATCAAGGCACCGCACTTCCCAGCCGATCGTTTGCACCACCCAGAAGAAGAAACCCACACCAGGGGATTCAAACCAGGGGCGACTACCCTAAAATCGAGGTCCCATCAAATTTCTCAAAGTATAGCGATTAACTGGGAAGTCAGAACCTGTGACATTACTCCCTATCATGAAGGGGAAAGGCAATGGGGTACGCCGCACGGAGCACTACTGATCGTTGACCTTCCAGCACCTGCAGAGAGGGAGGAACCTGAGGTGGGTAGCTGGAGGGATCCTTGGCCTAAAAGGAAGTTCCAAGGGTCTTCGAACAAGGTAAGCAAGCAAAGGTAAGCAAAGGGAGAGTTAGCAAGAATCAAAGAATTCTGAGGCTATCAGAGAACTCACCAAAAGAGTCTCGACGGACACAGCCACCATAGCTTGAGCTCTCCTCCACCGCTGCCGTTTTCACCCTACTCTTTCCTTTAAAAGCAAAACCTCCTCCTAGCATGGAGTCCGAACAGGGGCCTATCAGGAAGGATTTTTTTCCTGGATCATCCACTGACTTGATCATCGGAGTACCCCGCCGGGATCCCCAGCCTCTATCTCCTCTTTTTTACAGATCTGGGCATGCAAGCTAGATTCTGGGTGACGAGGTTGGTGTCCGGTGCCATCCCTAAGCTGCAAGCCACGGTGATATAGGCGGCAATACTAAGAATCTAGGAGAACTTATAAGATAATTAGAGTATTTCTAGATGATAAAATCTCTATTATATATAGTAAATAGAATCTGTCCTAAAATAGCTTATGTAGCAGGAAGACTAAGTTGGTATACTAGCAACCCTAATGAAGAATATTAGAAAGCCCTTAAAAGAATCTTTATATATCTAAAGGGAACTCTAGATTATTATCTTGTATAATCTAGTCATCCAGAAGTGCTAGAAGGATATAGTGATGCTAACTAGGTAATAGATAATTTAGATGTTAAGTCTATCACAATATATCTCTTTATATTTGGAGGAGGTGCAGTATCTTGGAGATCATGTAAATAAACAATAATAACAAGAAAGACATTAAAATTTAAATTAATTGCTCTTGATACCACTTGCATTGAAGCATAGTAACCGAAAGACTTAATTAATGATATTATAATTCTTTTATTAAAAATATCTATAATACCAATAAATTATGATTATAGAGCTCTAATAGATCTATTTAATTAACAGACATCAAATAAAAAAATGAATAAATATATCATGATCAGATACAAAATTATGAAAATTAAAATAAAAAATATGATATTACTTTAATATATATGATCAAAAAATAATCTATCTGATCTTTTGATCAAAGATCTTTCAAAGGCCTCAGTACTTGAGATATTGAGGAGGATGGGGCTTAAGTCTATATATTAGTTACCAGAGTGGATCCCTATTTTTGTGATTGGAGATTCTATGGTCAAGGTTCAAAGGACAATGATCTCTGAGAGATTTTTTCTAGAAGTTTGTCTACAACCCATTCCTATGGTATAATACTCTATGTAATAGTTTGGTTAAGCATAGCTCTTAATAGATTCAAGTTTAGCGAGATACAATTTCATTTCACATATCCTTGGAGGATCTAACTTAGTGAAAATAGTCATGAGATCGTGATTGGGGATTAGGATGAATTTCTAGTAACTCTTATAAAAAATAAGACAAGTGAATGGCTTAGATTGCACTACCCATATTATAATCAATTTATCTTCATACTGTATATATTTTTATACAAATATAAGTTCAAACCTAGAAGATACTTGTACTAAATAATAAAAGTCTAAACAAATATTATTTAAATTATTTATTAAATTTAAATATTTAATTATAATTTTTTTAAACTTACAAGGGATTGTCATACATTTTGGGAGTTTTCAAAAACTCCACTCCCTAGGCACACGGAATGGACACAAGCCATTGTGTGAGTATTGCTGTTGCACGTGCTCTGCCCTACGAGCCATTCAAAATTATTTTGAATTATAAATGATTTTATTATATGACATTTTAAGAAAGGTTGATGTAACATTATTGACCCCTGGCATGATTTTACTGATTACAAAATATTGGAGCATGCATTTGATACTGATACTTTTTAAATATTTAAAAAGTTTTTGTAAGATGTTTCGAATGGACAATCATCCACCCAACATTTCTAAGACCATTGGAATGAATTCATGTACTCAAAGAAAAAGTTTCATATATTTAAGAGTCATAAGTAAACTCAATTGTATGATTATGTAAAAGGGTCAAATCAATGTAATTTTAAATTTAAATATCTTAGAACTTGTTTAGAAATTGTTTGGAAGAAGTTTGAAGCTTATTGGAAGACTCTGAACAAGTTTCATTCGAGCTGACTCAATTAAATAGAGCTGATACATTATTTGGCATGGCACAAATTTTCTGATACACAACATTTGAGCCGACTCAATGAAAAATAGAGCTGACTCTCAAAGAGTGGAAGATATTTGCTTCTGAGACTTTAGTCAATTGAGTCGACTCTAATCTGAAATGAGTTGACTCTTATAGACTACAGTTTTACTTTATTGTCAATATGAGCTGACTCAAATTCCAGAATTTGAATAGTAATGGCTAGTTCTAGAATTTGAATTTCTTGATTCTAAAGCCTTCCAACAACTAGTTTTTGACTTCTAAGGACTTCTAACAGCCATATTCACCTAGAAACACTTCAAGAAGCTATAAATGAAGGATTTAAGTGAAGGAAAAAGAACTTTGATGGAATTTTAAAGAAAATATTGAATGTTCTAAGAGCTTTCAGGGCAAAATTGAAGTTATCCAATAACTTCCAACCAATTTCTTGAGTTTATCTTTGAAGAGATAAGAGAGCCTTGAAGAGCATTAAAGAAGCATTCAAGAAGGCCTCATTGAGAGCTTCAGCTGCAACCATTCAACACTTTGGATTTGTTTTAGTGTTGCTTCTTTTGTTAACTCTATTTTTGAGTTGTTACAAGTACAGCAGGTGGCTGTAGCTTGTGAGTTGGTTTTAGGTTATTGGTTAACCTTGAAAATCAATTGGGTTGTTAGTGAGCCCAAGAAAACTAACTTTGTATTGGATTTTAGATTATGAGCCCGTAAAAAAATAATCCAGCTATATTTGAGATGAATATAGTGGAAATCCCAAGAGTGCATCTTGGATAGTGGATGTAGGAGCTGGGTTGTTTCGAACTACTCTAAATTTTGTAGTGTTTGTGCTTGCTCTTGACTTATTTACTTTCGCTTGTAATACTCTATCACTTCACTCACCACACAAAGTTTTCAAAAGGCACATACTTACTAAAATTTTTACTTACCCAATTCACCCCCCTCTTGGGTTGGCCAACTGGGCAACAAGTGGTATCAGAGCCACGTCTCAGTGCCATTAATCTAATGATTAAGAGAAAAGCTTTATGGCAATCCAAATGAGCACATCTTTGGCTGAAGGTCAATGAAGCAACAGACCTCCATTGTTCACCGGCACCAATTACACCTAATGGAAAGCTAGAATGAAAATTTATATACAAGTTGTTGATTTTCAATTATGAAAGATAATCTTAAAAGGATCACACATATCTATTAAGAAAGTAGATGGAATAGACATCCCACAACCGGAAGAGGAATGTGATGAATATGACATGAAAATGGGTGAACTTAATGCCAAAGCCATGAACCTTCTTTATTGTGCTTTGGATGCAAATAAGTTTAACCGGATTTTTACTTATACTTCGACAAAAAAAATTTGGGATAAACTATGAGTTACACATGAAGGTACTATACAAGTAAAGATCTCAAAAAATAATATTCTTGTGCACAATTATGAGCTCTTTAAAATAGAACTAAATAAAACAATAATTGAAATGTTTGCTAGATTTATAGATATTATTAACGGTTTAAAAAGTCTTGGTAGGGTATATTCTAATACTGATCTTGTTCAAAAGATTCTCAGATCTTTATCAGATAAATGAGATCCCAAGGTCACTGTAATATAAGAAGCCAAGGACTTAAACACATTTTCACTTGGTGAACTTCTTGGTTCTTTGATTATACATGAACTAACAATGCAGCGCCATAGCGAAGATGATAGTAAGAAAAAGAAGTCTATAGCATTCAAGGCTATAGCTGAGATTAAGAAATAAGAAGAGAAAAAAGAAGAAGAAAGCCCCTTATCGGATGAAAAACTAGGAGATGATGATATCGCTCTAGTTATGAAAAGATTCCAAAGATTTATGGGCAAAAGAAAGTCAAGATATTGGAGGAAGCACCTTGGCAAAGGTAAACAAAGTAAAGAAAAAGAGAAAGATAAAGATAGAAAAGGAGCAATAACCCATATGTTATGAATATAAAAAGCCGGGGCACTACCGTTCTAAATGTCCTACATTGAAAAAGGATTACAAGAAGAAGAAAAAGAAAGCAATGATGGCTACATGGAGTGACAGCGATGAATCTACTTCCAATGAAGAGGAAGAGACTTTAAAATCCGTAAATATATGTCTAATGAATCTAGAAGATGAGGTAACATCTACTGAACACACTCATAAATTTACTTATGATGAATTGCATACTACCTTTTTGGAACTTTTAACTGAATATAAAAAAGTTGGTTTGAAAATCAAATCCATCAAAATAATTATGATATATTATTGAAAGAAAAGAATAAAATTTCTGAAAAGAACAATCTTTTACAAAAGAATTAAGTAATGTTTCTGAAAAATGCAAAATATTACAAGTTGAAAAAGATGAATGTTTTGAAATGAATAAGAGTTTGCAAAATAAAATGAATAGACTCAAACCTCTTGTTGATAAGTTGACTCTAATTTGAACAAACTTGAGCTAATCCTGAATAATCAAAAGAAATCTAATGATAAAGTTGGAATTGGGTATAATACAATGCATATAAACAAATTTTTAGCTTCAAAACCTTATGCATCAAAGTTTTCAGCATTCAATTATTTTCAAAAGCTAAAAGTTATTTGTTTTTGCTGTAATGGGATTGGACACAAATCATATGAATGTAATATGAGAAAGAAAAATAAAAATAAAATAAAAAAGATTTGGATTCCTAAAGAAATCATAGCTACTAATCATCAAGGATCCAAGAAATCTTGGGTACCTAAAAATTTTACTTGATTATTTTGCAGGAATGTCTTGCAGCCCAAAATTCAAAGAAGAGATGGTATTTAGAGAGCGGCTATTCAAGAAACATGACAGGTGACAAAGATTAATTCATCACTCTTAAAATGAAAGATAGTGGAATGGTTACATTTGGTGATAATGGCAAGGAGAAAATCATTGAAATTGGTAAGATCAAAATTATCCCTTTATTTATATTGAAAATATATTGCTAGTAGACAAATTAAAGTATAATCTATTGAGCATTAGTCAATTATGTGATAGAGGCTTCAAAGTTGTGTTTGAATCTTCAATGTGCATAGTAACTAGCTCTCTTAATTCTAGCATTAGGTTTATTGGTCATAGACTTGGAAATATCTACATAGTAAACTTGAATGATTTGGCAATGTCAAGCAGTATAAGTCTAATGACTATGAATGCTAAAACCAAGAAATCTAGTTTACTTTGGCATAGAAGATTGCAAAATTAATTTTCAAAAATTTAGTTAGAGGTTTACCAAAGTTTAAAGTTGATTTTGATCATATTTGTGATGTATGTCAATATGGTAAATAAACTAGGAAGAATTTTAAATATAAAAACATTGTTTCAATATCAAGATCCTTAGAACTGCTATACATGGACTTATTTGGACCAACTAGGACCACAAGCCTAGGAGGTATAAAATATGGATTAGTGATAGTAGATGATTTTTCATGATTCACATAGATTTTATTTTTAGCACATTAAGATGAAGCTTTTAAAGTTTTTCGAAAATCTCACAAAAAAGTTTCAAATCAGAAAAATCTTTCAATTGTTTCAATTAGAAATGATCATGGTATTGAATTTGAAAATCAACACTTTGAAGAAATTTGCACAGAACATGACATTGATCATAACTTTTCAGCTCCTAGAATACCATAATAAAATGAAGTTGTGGAAAGAAAAAATAGAATATTGGAAGAGATGGCCCGAACCATAATACGTGAAGCAATCTTCCAAGGTACTTCTGGGCAGAACCTGTGAACACTCCATGGTACATATTAAACCGTGTTTTAATTAGATCAATTTTGAAGAAAATTTTCTATGAGCTTTGAAATGATAGAAAACTAAATATTCATTACTTTCATATTTTTGGATGTAAATGTTATATCTTGAATAATGAAAAAGATAACTTAGGTAAATTTGATGCAAAATCTGATCAAGACATATTTCTTGGATATTCAACTACTAGTAAAGCATGTGGAGTATTTAATAAAAGAACTTTAACTATTGAAGAATCAATTCATATTATTTTCGATGAGTCTAATCTCACACCTTCAAGAAAAAATAGTGTATTGATAATGATGCAGGTTTCCTGAATGATGGAGTAAAGGATATGAGCTTGAAAGAAAAGCAAGTTGAACAAGAAAAAGAGAATGTAAGTGTAGAACATGATGAGCTACCAAAGGATTGGAGGTATTTACATTCTCACCCTAAAAAACTAATTATTGGTGATCCCTCACAAGGAGTAAGAACTAGGTCATCCTTTAGAGACACCTTTAACTATTTAGCATTTGTTTCTCAAGTTGAACATAACTGCATAGAGGAAGCCAAAAGTGATATGTACTGGATGATGGCTATGCAGGAAGAACTTAATCAATTTGAAAGGAACAATGTATGGACCTTAGTAGTTAGACCTAAGGAACATCCTGTTATAGGTTCTAAATGGATTTTTAAAAATAAATTAGATGACAAAGGCAATATAGTTAGAAATAAAGCCAGATTAGTTGCTAAAGGATATAACCAAGATGAAGGAATAGATTTTGATGAAACTTATATACCTATAGTAAGATTAGAAGCCATAAGACTCTTACTTGCATTTGCATGTCACATGAAATTCAAACTTTTTCAAATGAATGTAAAAAGTACTTTTTTAAATGGCTATATTGAAGAAGAAGTTTTTATGGAACAACCTCCTGGATTTGAAAATCACTCTTTTTCAAACCATATTTTCAAACTAAACAAAGCTTTATATGGTTTAAAATAAGCACCTAGAGCATGGTATGAGAGGTTGAGCAAATTTCTTTTAGAAAATGATTTCAAAAGAAATAAAGTAGATACAACATTGTTTATCAAGAGAAAAGATGATGAATTATTAGTTGTACAAATATATGTTGATGATATAATCTTTGGTGCAACTAATGAAACTTTATGCCAAGATTTTGTCAAGCTTATGCAAGAATAATTTGAAATAAGCATAATGGGTGAACTGACTTTGTTTCTTGGATTGCAAATCAAACAAACAAAAGAAGGGATATTCATCAATCAAGCAAAATATATTAAAGAACTATTGATGAAGTTTAGGATGGAATCTATAAAGAAAACTGGCACACCCATGAGCCTAACCTGTGACAAAGATGAAGAAGGTAACAACGTAGATCAAAAATTATTTCGAGGTATGATTGGATCTGTACTTTATTTGACTGTAAGTAGACCTGATATACTATTTAGTGTTTGTATATGTACAAAATTTCAAGCTAATCCTAAAGAATCACATATACTTGCTGTTAAAAGAATTATAAGATATTTCAAAGGTACATCAAACTTAGGATTATGGTATTCTAAACCTCCATCTTTAAATTTAAGTGGTTATTCAGATGCTGATTATGATAGATATAGAATTGATAGAAAGAGCACTAGTGGCACATGTCAATTTCTAGGGTTGAACTTAATCTCATAACACAGCAAGAAACAAAACTCCATGGTACTATTTACTATTGAGGCAGAGTATGTGGCTATAGGGAGTTGTTGTACTCAAGTATTATGGATTAAGCAACGACTAAAAGATTATGGTGTTATTCAATCTAAAATTCTAATCAAATATGATAACACAAGTACTATTAACTTAATAAAGAATCTTATTCAGCACTCAAGAACTAAGCATATTAAAATTAGACATCATTTCATTAGGGATCATAATCAAAATGATGAAATTGAACTTGAATTTATTTATACTAAAAAATAATTGGCTGACATCTTTACTAAACCACTTAGTGAGGACATATTTAAAATGATTAGAGAAAAATTAGACCTTTATGATCCTTTTTAGAAATTTGACCTAATTTCTTCAAAACTTTAGAAAAATTTATCTAGAAGACCTCCATCACCTATTTAAGGTTGATACATACCTTTCTTAGTATTATTCTATGATTAGAAACCATTTCCTTGAAATTTGGAACCTTTTTTCTTAGTTTTGCTCGAGCTGACTCGAGCAGGAAAAGTTGTATAGACGAGTCGACTCGAATGGCGGACCTATTTAAGAGCCACAAGCCCTAAAAATTCATTTTCACCTTTCTATTTCCTGTTGAACCCAAACATTAGGGACCACTTTCCTCTCTAGCCCTAGGGACCACTCAATCCTTCCAAATCCCCTTGATCTTAGATCCTATGGCATCCAAGAGAGCTGTGGCAAAGAGATCTAAACGGGCGGCACCTAGCACTATTCAAGCAGAAAGAAGATCTAAAAGATGGCAAGATGAGCCAACTCAACAAGATCCTCAAGTTTCACCTCCTCCATAGTGGCAAATCATCCAAATGGGCAACATACTAGTTACTTCAGGTAGAAGAGTAGATTTTACTTTTCTAGAACAACAAAGTTTTTGCATTGGAGATTGGATTAAAGCTCAAGGTTGGGAGTTCTTTTGTTCATTGGATGTCCGTACTTATCCTACATTGGTTAGGACCTTTTTTGAGCATTTGTCCTTTGGTGCACACCAGATACTCTCTATAGTGAAAGGAGTCACTATTTCTATTGATGAAGTTAGGTTAAGCAGGGTTCTTCAAATGCCAAAAACTGGGAAGTGTTACTTGAATCTGAAAGACAAACAAAGTACTTTGAGAGCTATTTTAGAGAGAAGAAATGTGGAAAGAATTTCAAATGTACAAGCAAATAGACTTTCACTTGAGATGAGATTACTTCATAATATTATTAGCAGAGTGTTTTTGCCCAAGACAGAGAGATTTGACTGGGTTAGTGAGCATGA
Organism: Areca catechu; assembly: GCA_021397845.1. NCBI lineage: Eukaryota > Viridiplantae > Streptophyta > Magnoliopsida > Arecales > Arecaceae > Areca > Areca catechu. The sequence continues at coordinate 145,018,265 of CM038049.1, read as the reverse complement.
CCTGATGTTTATGAGATATATGACTGAGGGAGAGGCCCTTAATCTACCATTCATCATGATGGGTCAGATCAGAGATGCAGCTCGCAAGGCCAGAGCATGTCTACCCTATGGGATGGCCTTCACTCTTCTATTTCTTGATTGTAGTATTGACCTATCAAGGGAGGACAGTAGACCATTATTGCACATAGATAGATATTTAGAGAAGTTACTATACAAGATGGGCTACCACAGAGTTAAGGTAGTATGGACGAAGAAGGTATCTAGACAAAGAGCAGTTCATTCTGATTATGATGATGAGGATGATATTCTAGATGGTGCAGATGCTACTGAGCAGACTGATGATGAGGGTAATCACGATGATGAGGCTGGACCCTCAGAGCTAGCACCTACCACACCTCCTCCATCAATTCCTTCTGAGCCTAGTTTGGTGGGCAGCAGGATTTTGTACAGACACAGATGCTTCAGGATGATATTTCGACTCTTAGATCTGATTTACAGACTGTTCGAGCAGAGATACATTCACAGATTGATCTGTTACAGACTGAGATGAGAGATAGTTTAAGTCAGATTCTTGCAGCTCTACATCCGACTACCTCGGCTGGACCTTCCAGATCACCTCCTCCACCACCAGATGATGGACAGGACTTTGATCATCAAGCTAATGAGCATTTTACAGATTCACATGTCATGGACATACCTGCAGCACCCAAGACAGAGTAGTATGAGCAGAGCATTCCTGATACACCTGCTACTCAAATCCTCTCTAGTACTAGCACTCTTGCATTATCAGATGCTTTTACAGATCAGAGGATACCATTACTTTCAGCTACTGAGCCAGAGCCTACTCCTCCTCCTCTAGCACCTACTTGAGATACACCTAGATAGTATCATAGATCTAGAGCCGGCCCGTCTCTTAGGACTAGGAACATGACTCATCAGACTCCTAGGCCTTCAGCACATAAGGTTATGGCTACTCTTATCTTAGATCTTCCATCTGATGAGGACTAGTCTCACGATGTCTTATGTATGTTGTGTTTCATGTATGTCATTATATTACATATATTTAAATGAAACTTCACTTTTTATGACAATCACAATTATTTATACTTTCTCTCTAAATGTGTGATAATGTTGCATTATATAGTAAGGGGGAGCATTTATACTTTTTGTTGATGACAAAAAAGGAGAGAAATATGTGAAGCATGGAAAATGATGATAATATTATGTAATACAAAAAATATGAGGAAAATATGAAATTATGGTGGAAAATTACATGAGAAATTATATGTGCAATGTATGTGCAAAATGCTTAAGCAAGGGGGTGTATATTTCATAAAATTACAATGGACCTTGACATTTCACTTAACAACTCTGATTCCTCAATTAAAGCTTTGATACTTCAGTCAACTTGTAAAATGAATTGACAATAGCTCTGATACTTCAGTTAACTTGTAAAATGAACTATTATGCAAAGCTCGATACTTCATTTAATTTGTAAAATGAATGCTCAACAACTTTGATACGTAACTTGTAAAGCTCTGATACTTTAGTCAAATTATAAAATGAACTCCTACAATAGATCATAAATTGCCTGATACATTGTATAGCACATTCTAAACTCATTAACTCTGATACAATTATCATACTCTGATACAGTTGAAAATGTAAAGGTACTTATTATTTCCATGCCCAGTATTTTGTCATCATCAAAAAGAGAGAGATTGTTGACTCCTAGGATGATTTTGATGATTACAAAACATTGGAGCATGCATTTGATATTGATACTTTTCAAATGTTTAAAAAGTTTTTGTAGGATGTTTCAAATAGACAATCATCCACCTTACATTTCTAAGACCATTGGAATGAATTCATGTACTCAAAAAAAAAGTTTCATGTATTTAAGAGTCATAAGTAAATTCAATTATATGATTATGTAAAAAGACCAAATCAATGTAATTTTAAGTTTAAATATCTTAGAAGTTGTTTAAAAGTTGTTTCGAACAACTTTGGAAAAAGTTTGAAGCCTTTTGGAAGATTTTGAACAAGTTTCACTCGAGTCGACTCAATTAAATACAGCTGATACATTATTTGGCACGGCATAGAAATTTTTTGATACACAATATTCGAGCCGACTCAATGAAAAATAGAGCCGACTTTTACAAAGTGGAAGATATTTATTTTTGAGACTTCAGTCAATTGAGCCGACTCTCACAGACTACAGTTTTACTTCACTGTCAATCCGAGCTGACTCAAAGTCTGTGAGCCGACTCAAATCTTAGAATTTGAACAGTAATGGCTAGTTCCGAAATTTGAATTTCTTGATTCTAAAGCCTTCCAACGGCTAGTTTTTGACTTTCAAGAAATTCTAACGGCCATATTCACCTGGGAATACTTCAAGAAGCTATAAATGATGGATTTAAGTGAAGGAAAAAGAACTTTGATGGAACTTTATAGAGAATATTGAATGTTTTAAGAGCTTTCAAGTGAAAACTCAAGTTCTCCAACAACTTTCAACCAATTTCTTGAGTTTATCTTTGAAGAGATAAGAGGGCCTTGAAAAGCATTAAAGAAGCATTAAAGAAGGTCCCGTTAAGAGCTTCAATTGTAACCATTCAACACTTTGGATTTATTTTAGTGTTGCTTCTTTTGTTAACTCTGTTTTTAAGTTGTTACAAGTACGACAGGTGGCTGTAGCTTGTGAGTTGGTTTTAAGTTATTGGTTAGCCTTGAAAATCAAGTTGGGTTGTTAGTGAGCCCGAGAAAACTAACTTTGTATTGGATTTTGGATTGTGAGCCCATAGGAAAACAATTCGGCTGTATTCAGGGTGAATATAGTGGAAATCCCAATAGTGCACATTGGATAGTGAACATAGGAACTGGGTTGCTCCGAACCACTCTAAATTTTATGATGTTTATGCTTGCTCTTGCTTTGCATACTTATTTACTTCCGTTTGCTATACTCTATCACTTTACTCACCACACAAAGTTTTCAAAAGGCGCATACTTGCTAAAATTTTTACTTACCCAATTCACCCCTCCTCTTGGGTTGGCCAATTGGGCAACAAATATTTTGCTACTATGAGATAATTTAATTTTTATCTTAATGTTTGTGATTTTTTTAAAAAAAATATAATGTAATGAATGAATAAATTTATTATAAATTGAAATTAGTATTAAATTTGTTATGAATTAGTTTTTATATTTGTGATGGAATTGTGACATAATTTTATGATGGATTTGTAATAGAGTTTTCTCATGAATTTGTAATAGAAATTTGTGCTAGATTTGTGATAGTTTTATTATGAATATTGTGATAGATTTGTGATGGAATTTTATGATAAATTTGTGATAAGATTTTGTGACCAATTTGTGACAAAATTTTGTGATCGATTTGTTTTGAATGTTGTAATGGATTTGTGATAGATCGGTGATAGACTTTTGTGACAAACAATCCATCACTAATCTATTACAACTTTTGTTATACATCGGTCATAATTTTTCATCACAAATCTATCACTAATCTCTTACAAATTTGATCACAAATTTATCACAGATCCATCATAATTTATGACAGATTTTGTTCTAAATAATTTCTACTATTTGTGACAGAATTGGTGATAGAAATTTTCATCACAAAAATTTTTGATGGAAATTTGTTATAATTATTTTGTGATTAGGGTTCCGGTGATGAATTTTTCCATCACAAAATCTATAACAAAATGTATTTGTGACAGATTCTTAGGCTTCGGTGACATCACGAAAGTCTTGTTTCTTGTAGTATTCATGGTAGACTCTGATTGGACAGTTTTGCCATGCTAGCTAAAGTTGATTGTGAGGTATGTTACCAATTATCAAATGCCTCTTCAAATCTAGTTGAAGTAGAGCCCCTTCAACCTTTTGGGATTTGCAATGGTTGATGGTCTATTATGCAATGTCCAAACTATCAAGAATGGATATCTCATGCAGAAAAATCAAAGTGCTGATTATATTATAGACTGCCCGTCTCCATCCTCTCTCTCCTCCCTCCCCCACGCCCCCCCCCCCCCCCCTCTTCTTCTTCACTTTTTTCTTTTTTTTTTCTTTTGGGTATATTGAAAAGAGGAAGTCTTGATATGTACTCTTATACAACCAGAGTCATAAGTATCCACCGTTATCAACCTATCAAGTATAGACGGTAAGACATCACCCTACTTCAAATACACATCTCTATGAATAGCCACCAAAGCCATGAAGTCGGCCATCTGATTGCCTTCTCTGAAGATGTGGTTGGCTTTGAAAGCCCACATAGCCTGCATCTTCTGGATAATTTCTGTCGGATAATTGGAGCCCAACTTGCATTTATCCTCCCTAGTAATCCATAAGATTATTATTTGAGAATCGACTTTCCACCAAATTTACGTAGTTTGAAATTGGAAAATGGCTGTTGCCAGTCCCACCCAAACTAGCACTAGTTTTGCAAACGATACTGAGCACATAGGTTGTTTGCCCTTCGTCTGAGTTGTCTCGAACAATATATATATCCTCCCGCTGCTGAATATGGGATATTGTAGGTCATCAGAGTTCACTTTAAAAACTTCCAAAGAAAGGAAAACATGCAATCCATACGAAGAGGGAGCAAGATACTGATATTAATGATTTCTTGTTAAAATCAATCCTGTATATATTTACATAGTTAAAATTTTTTATATATAATATATTTTTAATATCATCCGTGTAGAAAAGAAGCCGATAGCAACCAACTTAGACTGCACGTGTTATTAATCGAAATAGAGTGGCAGCAGCTAAGAGTCCCGATCACCTTCAATAATTTAGGTTTTAGCTCGATCACATATTGATCAAAGTCGAGTAGTGATTGGATTTGGATATAACAACTAACACGTATTACCTAACTTAATCATTCAATACACATGGTTGGCTGCTGGACGTTGAAAGAATTAAGGATGGATGGAGCTGTAAACGATCCCGGCATCCAGTCCGCGAGAATATATATATATATATATATATATATGCAATTAAACCATCGCCCGAAATTTCAAGCAGCCAGATCGATCGTCTTCTTCTTGACTTCTCGTTGTTTCTCCAGGTGGACAGGTGTCAACAGTTCAAGCCGATCACCCACCACCCATCAACCAGCCAAATTAAATTGCACCAGCACCAGCAGCAAACCATCCACCAACAAACCCGACGGATAGCTGTTCGCGTCGGGTATCGTTGGGATTTTAATTTCTTCTCTTTCCCGGTGGTTGAGCGTTCCACTCCGGCCTTTAGAAACTACTCTCATTAATAGGCGACCAGCCCCACCTATCATTCCATCCAGCCCTCTGTCGTAGCCCAGCTGCAAGTTGACCACGCAACAGCACCACCGCCGTCGCAATGTGGGTTTCTCTTTCGTAAAAACACACTCGCAGCCTTCCCGCAAACCACGCGTTCTATTTGAACAAGTTAATCATCTCGATCGTTTCCTATAGATAGAGTTCTAGCTAGCCTTATATCAACTTCTCTATATCTAGGATTCTCTCCAATATCTAGGATAAGGAGGTGACGGAGCCTTCTGTTATGGATAGAGAGCAGCTCACCGCCGAGATGGCCTTCAACGAATCGTCGATCGTCATCAAGATCCGGCGCCGCCTTCCCGACTTCCTCCAGTCGGTGAAGCTCAAGTATGTGAAGCTCGGGATTCGCTACACCAACCCCTACGCCTTCCTTTCGGTCCCTCTACTTGCCCTGGCGGCCGGCTCCTTGCTCCGGCTCGACCGCATGCTGACCGTGCCGGAGAAATTCTCCGTCGACCTCGCAACCTGCATCGCTTCATCTGCCGTCATGGCGGTCCTCCTCGCCGTCTGTTACTTCAAGCGGCCGCGCCCTGTCTACCTCGTCGACTTCGCGTGCTACAAGCCGGGGGACAAGCACAAGATCTCCAAGGAGGGGTTCCTCGAGATGACGGAGAGCACGGGGTGCTTCACGGTGGAGTCGCTCGACTTCCAGACCAAGATCACCAAGCGGTCCGGGCTCGGCGACGAGACGTACCTCTCGCAGGGAATTCTGGCGCGGCCCCCAAGACTGTGCCTGTCCGAGGCCCGAATCGAGGCGGAGGCCGTCATGTTCGGCTGCCTCGATGCTCTCTTCGAGACGACCGGCATCAACCCGCGGCGAGACGTCCGCATTCTTATCCTGAACTGCAGCCTCTTCAACCCGACCCCATCGCTCACGGCCATGATCATCAACCACTACAAGATGAGGGAGGATATCAAGAGCTTCAACCTCGGCGGAATGGGGTGCAGCGCCGGACTGATATCTGTCGACCTAGCGAAAGACCTGCTGCAGGCCAACCCGGATTCGTATGCCATCGTGCTGAGCACGGAGAACATTACACTGAACTGGTACTTCGGCAACGACCGGTCGATGCTGCTGTCCAACTGTATCTTCCGCATGGGCGGCGCGGCGCTGCTGCTCTCTAACCGGAGGAGCGACGCGGGGCGAGCCAAGTACCGGCTGGTGCACACGGTGCGGACGCACAAGGGGGCCAACGACGGGTGCTACGGATGCGTGTACCAGCGCGAGGACGGGAACGGGGCGGTCGGGGTGTCGCTGGCGAGGGAGCTGATGGCGGTGGCCGGCGACGCGCTGAAGACGAACATCACGACGATGGGGCCCTTGGTGCTGCCGCTGTCGGAGCAGCTCAAGTTTCTGACGACGCTGGTGGCGCGGAGAGTGTTTCGGCTCAGGGGGGTCCGGCCATATATCCCGGACTTCCGGCGAGCGTTCGAGCATTTCTGCGTGCATGCCGGGGGAAGGGCGGTGCTGGAGGAGGTGCAGAAGAACTTGGGGCTGGGGGAGCGGGACATGGAGCCGTCGAGGAGCGTGCTGCACCGGTTCGGGAACACGAGCAGCAGCTCCCTTTGGTACGAGCTGGCGTACGCGGAGGCCAAGGGGAGGGTGGCGAGGGGGGACAGGGTGTGGCAGATCGGGTTCGGGTCAGGGTTCAAGTGCAACAGTGCAGTGTGGCGGGCGATCCGTGACGTGCCGCCGGTGGGAAGTGCTGTCGGCGGCCGCCGTGGAGGCGGGTGCAACCCTTGGGCCGACTGCATTGATAGCTACCCAGTTCAATGACACATTGGAATTGACTTACTACCTACTGCTATAATGTTGGGAAAGGCAGGAACACAAGTTAATGGTCTTTCCCTTGTTTTTTTTTTTTTTTATATATATAATTTTCTCTTTTAAGCTTTCCCATAATAGCTGTGCCTAGGCTGTAAACGTGTGCCTCATTCAATACGATGTTTAAGATCGAAGTTATGTGCATGAGATTGTTTCACTTGTGACATTTTTAATGACATTAAAGCAAGCTTGAAGTTAGCTGGAGATGACAATGCTCTACTTATGCTTGTTAGTCCCGGTTCCTTGCCCAGCTAGCTGCTAGCCAGGGCAACAAGAATTGATACAAGAAACTCAGAAAGTTGCTTCCAAAATTTACCGAAGCTGGATGTGGCTCTCTATGAATGATCTAGAGACTGGTTTATAGGTACAAGTTTAGAGCCATTACCCCCGGTTTAAAGACGATCGAGTTTGATAGCAACGTACACACCAGAAGTATATATGGGAATAACCTTTCTATTGTTGCTTGCCCCAACCGGTAAGGTATGCCGCTTACATCAGACAGCATGGATATACGGTGCTTGTCGAAAGGGCGTGGATGGTGGTTACATCGGTATTCCGTTCAAAGTTGCACCGCAAGACTTCACCTTTTTAGTAGTAAATGTCGACAGCCATCCCTAATCTTGTGCCTTCGTGACGATTGTTCAAAGTTCTCGCTATATTATTATTATTATTTTGTCGATGGTGACAATTTTTTTTTATCCTGAAATATCAGCGACCTCACATATAGTCAAAAAAAAAAAAAAAAAGAAAAAAAAAAAAAAAGAAAAAGAAAAAGAAAAGTAGAAGTGATTACTAATGTCTCATTATTGTAGGTAGATTAAAGAATAGTTGCTCCAAAATCACTCTTAGCAGAAAAAGAGAAAGGTCACCACTAGTAGACAATTTGATTCGTTGTCATTAATAGTCACTATAAATATCTATCTAACTTGGCCATTGATGATTTTTCTCATTATTCAAAATTACAACTAACCATTGTCGAGAACCAGAAGCAAACAAATTTCAAGAAAAATCTTTTCCAACAAGGTGGGTGCTCTTATGATCGTACCCATGGGATAGTTTTGCTAGCACTGGCCATGGTTTCATACCCATGGGATAGTTTTGCCATGGTTTCATACTCTTCACGTCTAAGATTCAAGTTGTAACAGAGTCGATTAAATAAAAAAATTTATCCTGGATGTTTAAAAATGGATGTGTGGGATTGGCTATTAGACCGGTTAATATTTTGGTAGAGTTAGGATGACGTACTCACCAAAGATAATGGAGAATGGCTAAATCATGCATCTTTATTGTTGTTATGCATGGAGCATTCTCCAATAGAGCAAGGTCCTTATGGTCATGCCTGGAGGTAGTTTCCCTCCATTCCTTTTGATTATCCAAAAAAAAATAGAATTCAAGAGAAAATCTTCCGCTTTGAATTTTTCTGGTTCTCGACAAGAGACTTCGATGAGAGGATTAAGCAATGGTGTACATCAGCTCTAACTTCGAGCGATGTGGCAAAAAATCTAGTCCTCAAGCGCAGATATCTCGGAAGTATACTAAAATTGTGGAACAAGGAGCACAATGGAAACGTCATTCAGAAGAAGGAATACATAAAATGCAAAATATCAAAGCTTGACACCGAGGAAGAGGATAGATATCTGAATACTGATGAGATTAAATACCGTGAAGAACTAAAAAAGCAGTTATACTAGGAAGAACAGCTTCGAAAACAGCGGCCATGCATAACTTTGATGGTTCAAGCGCGGTGACCAAAACACAATATTCTTCCACAAATATGCAAGCACAAGAAGAAGGAAAGTAACATAATTTTCATTGAGAATTATGGGGAAATAATTGAAGATGCTGAACAAATAAAGGAATCTTTTGTACAATATTTATCATAATTAACTACCTAAACAGAAACCTAGAGATCTAATTGAAGTAAGCTGGGAAAAGCTATTTCAACAAGAGTAATTAAGTAAACCCCTCAGAACTTGAACTCCCTTTCTCTAAAGATGAAATCAGGAAAGCAATTTTTGACCTTGCCGGTGACAAAGCACCGGGCCCAGATCGCTCCCTCGCGTCATTTTATCAACGCTAGCCATTGGCCTATCATGAAGGAAGATCTATGCAAACTATATATTCAAAGGGATCCACTCAAATTCGGTTGATATCTCCAGACTCAATTACTCATATGTTGCTCTCATTCCAAAAAATAGGAGAACTTCATGGTCAAGGATTATAAACCAATAAGCCTCATCCATTGTATTTTGACAATTCTCTCCAAAGTACTAAGTAGCAATCTCTTATTCTCTTAAAATTTATGAGTTTGTTGGTGTTGCCGATAAATCACCCTTTATTGAACTCTGGTGATGCCTGAGAGTCTACCGATCTTCTCTAGTAAAATGAAGAGCTACTCCTAGGTGCTCTGCTGATGGAGACCTGCAAGAACAGTCCCTTGACCGGTGATAACCAGCGAAGGATCCTCCGACATTCAAGTCAGTGAGAGGATGAGATGGACTATGGCAGTTAGAGCTGAGAGCAATTCAGAGACTGAAATGAACATAAAAGTTGTATAAGGATGCTTTACCTTTGTCGGGAGTCTTCTCTTACCAATTTATAGGATTATGTGGAGTAACTGAATGCTATATGGAAGGCGGCCTCATTCGATATATGTAATAAAATCTATTAAAATATTAGAATTTTGTTTCCTGGAATCTTTTCTGTTAATATCTTTTCATTGGAAGAGTTGGTTATGTTAGAATCTTGCTCTTTACTATCTTATTTGCCATAATCTTGTCTGCCTCAATCCCTATTGGGACAGTTGTGATCCCTGCTGGGACTACTATGGTCGGTCGATCTTTGTCACATACTCAGGTATCATCAATTTTGAGTAGCTGGATGACTTACTTGTTACTGAGAGGAAGAGCCTTGTCGAGAGAGAGATAGCTTAGACATTATATCTCAGTGCATCCGATTAAGTTTCTCATGAAAGTTAGTCGGGTTCAAGTAAATATAGGTACGTGCATGTAAGGGGATGTCAGTTGAGCATCACCATTTATAGTCTCTTAGTATAGAATATTTTAAATAGTTGATGGAGCTTCTAGTTTACTCATCTTCCACTCAGCCAGTTGCCGGGTAGAATGCTAGTCGGTAGTTATCTTCTTCTTACTTGAAAGTGTAGTTGGCGGTCAAGTAGTTAGCATGATTACTTCTTAGTCGGTTATCTGATGGCCATCTTTTCCTTCATCGATGATCGGTAAATGTCTTGAGACCGAGCTAGTGGTTGTCATAATAGTCATAACAAATGCTCTTCACTCCCGAGTATAGAGTGTTGTCATGTAACTTTGTCAGGCTCTATTGTCTCTGGATGAAGGGAGTAATTGCTCCATTAACCTTGAGAGTTGGACAAATCACTATAAAAAATTATTGGCATGTCATAAACCTCACTAACTTGTTTTGTTGCCTTGATCATGAAGAAGAGGATATTATTGGTGTAGTACTCAAAAGGACTGCTTAATAACTCTTGAAACAATTCATATATGGTTTGTTTGATCTTCTTTGGCCAATGGTGCTGCACCACGAGATCTAACAACTATGGTATTTTAAATGATTTGCACAGAATCCAGTGCCAAGGGTTGATTAGCCAGTTGCATTTTCGAAGTGATACGAGGTTATTGTGCTGGGAATGGGCCATATGGCAAGATCTGGGGGTTCCAACTAGGACTAAAGTTTTGGTCCTAACCATTGAAATGGCTATAAATAAAGCTTTTTCTACCATCATCTTCCCGTTATTGTGCTTTCAAACTTACAAGGAAAAACCAAAGAGGGGAAAGGAAAGTTTGGCTTTAGCCCTCCGGAGATTCAGCTCCCAGGTTGGTTTTTCTTGCCTTCTTCTCAATTTTCTTTATTACTCTTTCTCTAAGCTTTTCTTTCTAGATATCTAATGTTTTCTTGGGATTCTTCCTCTTTGCCAGTTGCTTTGGTCCTTTGTTTTCTACCTTCATACGGCTCTTGGGATGAAGGATTTTCCCTCGAACTTTTTTTTGACCTTTATCTTTTTCTTAATTTTCTTGTCCTTGAAACCTAGAAGATGTCATCCAAGGATGAGTACTCATCTTTGGCAAGGGGTTCGGGTAGTCAAGAAGTTATATTGGCTAGCTCATTGGCTAAGGTCTCGACCATGACTAAAGTTGAGATCCTTCAAATATGTGAAAAGTATCACTTTTTCAGTGATTTTTTATCCATGCTCCTAGATTGGAGGATTGAGTAACCTCCTACCAGGCTGATCGAATAGCTATGTATGAAGAACTCCTTTATATCGAGCTTCAGTTTCCTCTTCATCTATTCTTAGCATGTAAATATTCTTGACTTTTACCAAGTTGTCCCAACCTAGGTGGCACCAAACTCCTTTCAAATTCTTTTGTACTTCCTTATGCTTTGTTATTTTTTTGCTATTTGGTCCCAGGTATCCTTATTCATACTCTCTTTATGCTGAAGAGGTACCCTAAGACATAGAGCTAGTGGTTCATTGGCCCCTACCATGACCGTGCCTTCATTCATGGCTTCCCCTCTTCCATTCATAGCTGGAAGGGGAGGTTCTTTTTTGTATCCTCTTCCCAACCTTAGGGAAAGAACTAGATCTGGGAGGAGCTAAACACTTCTTCAAATAGGAATGCCCAGGTCCTTAAAGTCATTAAAGAAGACTATGAAAAATTATCCAGCAAGAAGAAATTCAACCTTCAATAGCTTTTGATTGATGAGAACCTTTGACTCACCAGGTTCAGCTTGTTTGATTCCCTCGGTGAGTCTTTTTTGGACTACCCCTTCCTTTCTCAAATTTTCAAAATTTTGGTCGAGTAACTTACTTGTTTTGCAAGTATGAAGAAACTTTCAGCCAAACAATTTTGGGAGATTGTGAGGAAGAGGGTGGCACCCCCAGGAGATCAATAGAAGATGGCCATTATGAAATGGCCATGCTTGGGGCCCTTTGTTAGGGCCCCCTCCATTGCCATGAGGGCTCCACCACCACGATCGAGGAGCTTAGTGCCAAGAGAAGACCCTGCAACAATGGGTAGAACAAGTCGGTAGCTATTGCTACCCCCCCATAGTCCTTTAGGGATTGACTTCGGATGGCCTATCTTCAGCTCCAGCTCCAGCTCCAACTCCCTCGGCATCAGTGTTAGCCGTGCCCTTCAGGGTATTGATTCCTTCGGCCTCCTTGACTTCAGCGATGACCGGAACCTACAAGGTGAAGGCCCCCCTACAACACCTTTCGGAGTCCAATGTAGATGTCACGTGCTACAGGGAAGGTGATGAACACGTTCACCGAACCAACATCTGTGCAGTTGACTCTACCCTGCACAACTTCTGCATGGCCTAGGAGTTGTTCAAAACAATGCTCCTCTTACAGGATATGGAGGAGTGAAATGATCATCCTATGGACGATGTCACCACGTGTCTCTTCCTAGCATTAATCGGGATAAGTTGGTTACACCTCTTTTTTTCTTATTTTGGTTGGTCAGTGTGTACTCGATTAACTAATTCAATATTTCTTTATTGTTCTTCTACTTTTGACATCCTCCCAGCATTTGTTGGGATATCTTCTACTTTTGACATCCTCCTTGCCCTTACCCTACCGTTGGTCCCAAAAAAAAGTTGATGAATTTGAAGTATCTAAGTAGGTGGTGGTCCAGGTGTATTCTGGGAGTGCTGTTGATATCTAAAGTTCTAGCAACGGGGGGAGTCCATAGCCTTTTGGCCTTATCGACCATAACCAATGTAGGATTTGAAAAATTAGTGTCAATTCTGCTCCAAATGGAATCCTCTACATCTACCACATCAAGGTTCCTTCTTTGGTTGGTCTCCATTGCCTTTTTGATGAGTTCCATGCCGCTTTGCCTAATTGCAAAGAAAACACCCGATTTAGGCCTCCTTTTCTATTATTGCTCCCTTTATTGCTTAATGTTGTTGACCTCCTGCTCCATTGTTTTGGCTATATTGACTATCTCCCGATAGGAGATTAATTGCATTAGTCTCATTCCATCATGGATCATGGGCCTTAGTATAACAATCCAGGACCTTATTTAAAAAGGCTAGTCAGAAAGTATTATTTAGATTCTTTAGTCCTATATAAGTATTCAAGATATTTCTAGCAAATAATCAATATAGGACTAAAAACACACCATCACAGGTCGTCACATACTCCCCCCATTTAAGCATTGACATTCTTGTCAAATTAAGAGTCGCAATCAGTACATTCATTCATAAACGCCATGATCAGTACATGGTCAATCCAATAAATCTGTAGTATTCTCTAGTCTACATATACTATAGACTAGGTCAACTCTGATACTATTTGTAATAACCCAGGACCTCATCCAAAAAGACTAGTCAAAAGGTATTATTTGTGTTCCTTGGATCAATATAAGTATCCAAGATCTTCTCGGTAAATAATTGATGTAGAACTAAATACATGCCCCCACGGGTTCTTACATTTAGCCATTTTCCAAATCTTTGGGGTTTGTGTCATCAATAGTCAATAAATTTGAAGCAAAGCGAGACGGCTTTATAAATTTGGCCTTATACTAGCCTACCATTTTTCCTAAGTCAATCTTGTGAATTCACTTACCTTCTGAAATTTGAGGCTCTCAGAAAAATACATATCTATAAATCTTGATGGAGGGTGTCCTAAGTAATTGGCCTATTATTTTTTTGTTTCTTCTTGATAGCTTCCTACCATTCAAATGCTTCTCTCTATAATTACTAAGTAGCAAAGTGGACCTTCTCTTGGTCAGTGCACTCCATTATAGAAAATGCCTTCTCTATCTCCTTAAGCCACTTTAGTGACACGATATGATCAGTGGAGCCATCAAAAATAGGTGGTGCTAATTTTTTAAATTCTTCTATCTCTCATTCTGACCTTGAATATTGACTACCTTTATTTCCCTTGTGCCTTATTTGTTGTAAAAATTCGATCAGGGCTTGTATAAGGTTTGCCACTTATCTATTAGAATTTGCAGTCCCTAGATTGTCATTTGGGGCATTAGGGACATAACCTTGTTGGAAAGAAGGGCTAGCTACCTAGCTCAAACCTTGCTCAAATGATGGGCTACAAGTTATCCTAAAGGCATTAATAGATCAAGAGGCACTAGTAACTCAAGAAGAGGCAGCAGCTCGAGAAAAGCCAATAGCTTAAGAAGAGCAAGCAACTTGAGAAGTGTCACAAGTTTGGGAGGCACTAGGGGTTCACGAAATGTAACCATTTGGATAAGTATAATATGTGTTCACCGTATGAGAATCTTCCATAATGTCAAATGCCCTCATAGATTAGGTTCGAGCCATCATAAACCTATTTCACAAAAAAGAATCAGATATAATATAATTATGATTATTTTTTTACTAGTGATTAGAATCATCCAATCACAATCTAATTAATTTTGTCCCACTCTTACTAACTAACCTAAGCCAAGGTCTTGAACCTATTCTCTAATACTACTTAATTTGTCAAGTCATGACCAAATGACTTGAGCCAGGCATGCAATAGATAGTTTGCATGTCCTTAGGGTTTAACCCTATCAGATGTTTAAGGCTTGTCTTATTATTCATATATATTCACATCTAGCCAACTTAGACTATGGTAATAAAAATAAATTCTCTAATGCATTTATTCAATAAAAACATAGTTCACTAAGCTAAAAGGTCCAAATCAATTTTGTGCTAAGATAAACTAAGCAAATGACATTTAAAGCCCTATGCTCCTCACTACTCGGTTCTAAGTCTCATGTGCTTTTCCAGAATAAAAACATAAAAAAGAGAGAGTGAGCTTTACTGGATCAATAAGTGACCAATATTTCTGAGGGATCAAGCATAATTAGTTTTTTTAAAATATAGTAATTTGACAATATTAGGATACATATACTAACATATTTTTTTTCAAAACATGTATGCATAAAAATAAAATACCAAATCCTTTTTCAGTCCTTGGTGACTATGACTATGATCACCCTCATGATAAGGTCCAAAAGAGACTAGTCCCTAAATACAAAATATGCTATCCATCGGTGTGTACCAATGATCAGCCCTATATTTTGGCTAGGTCCAGAAGAGAACTAGCTTTGACTTAAATGGCTTTGACTAACTCTGTAACAAAGCAAATGGATTAGTCCTAAAAATACATTCATGGCATATTAGTGTATGCCAGTGATCAGCCCTGACTAGTTTGTCTAGAAGGACTAACTCTATCAGCAATCAACCCAAACAAACAAAAATTAAAAGAAACTAGTTTCTAACATGTGGCCAGCGATCAATCCTGTTAGTTAGATCCAGATTATAGTTTAACTAAAGAGTTTTTCTTATGATTTCACAAATATTTTTTTTGTAATATAAGCATACTAATTTCCATAACAACATCAAATCAAATTTTTACATCTCATTTTTAAAAGTTAGAGAATAATTTTTATTCAAAAATTTATGCAAAGATAAATATGCATAATCACCTTTTCAAAAAATTATGGAATACTAAAATAGAGAAATTAATTTATTTCAAATCAATAGTCTTACTAGAGTGACATCTTATGTTTGTTCTATAGTTTGAATTACTTTTTATAATAGCACGTACAAGATACATATATTTCGTTTCCAAACTTTTTGATTTCTAAATATTTAAATAACTTTGTATAAATCTAATTTTGGAGACATATGCATTAAAAAAACTCTAGAGATAAAAGGAACTTATAGTCAATCGAATCCATAATTGAAACATGGCTCAATCTCTAAGTCCTATGCTATTCTAGTGTTGAAGGCTTTGATAAAATAAATTAACAACACCATTAGCCTTTAATTAAGAAAAGTGAAGACAGAGACTCTTAATCCAGTCTTGGTCTGGGCATAGTTATTGGCTCAATCTCGATAGCGATTTGGACTCAATCTATGTGGATCGAGTCGATTAGCAAAGAATCAGTTTAGATCCAATCTAATTAAAGTCCAATCAAAGAGATGGGTTCACAAGGTAGGGTCCTCCCCTTTATTCATTATTTATTATTTATTATTTTCTTTTTCTCTTTCTTTTCTCTCTAACTCTCTATGTCCTTCTCTTTCTCTTCTCTCTCTCTCTCCCACAAGCCACAATAAGTGTTCTCCTCGTGGTTAAAGAAAATTGAAGTTTTCTTGGGAGGGGGAAGTTGGGTCGGGGTTGCTCAACATGAGTGTGTCTGGGATAGCTAGGGTAAAGGTGAAACAATCGAAGCGGTCGAGCGAGGGTGGCATGGCTTAGCACAGTAGCAATTAGCCAAGCATAGGGAAGCCAAGAGAGAAGGAAGAGGGGTGTTGCCCTTTATTGCTTAGTGGTAACATCCAAGTCCAAAAAGAAAACAGGGGGGTGGAGGGCTTATTGAAAGTGGGGAAGGTGGTGGTGGGTGGTCAGTGATACAAATTTCTAGTGACAAAATGCCCAAATGATTCTTGAATAGAAGGGTAAAACAACCAGAAATTTTGAGAGGGAAAAGAGGGATTTTGGGGTTGGTGACTCTTGGAGTTGCTCGGTGGTTATCAGAGGTGATGAAGAAGGGAGAGGAAGGCGGAGAGGGTTTTGATGGGGGATCAATGGAAAAGAAGGGATTTAAAAAGGGGGGATTGCAAGGGAATAAGCTCCGCTCAATGGCAAATAAGTCCAGCCATTCATTGATGCAACCATCCCAAATAGCCTTTCACCATTCCTTACCGGCCCATGATGTTTGTTCCAACCATTTGTGTGGCCTTATCTCCTCCATGGCAATGGATCAGGTAGGGGATAAGTTTTCCTTGCATTGATCATTTTTTTTTTGAATATTTGAACTTAAGTTGGCAAGACTTATCAACTTCGGCCCAATATAGATTCAGTTGGGTTGGGCTTCACATGGATTATGACCTAGCCATATATGTCCATTACAAAATGTTTTCACACAAGGATCACATAATAACTAGGTTTTTGGAGAATTTTAAAGCTACCATTTCTATTAACTTAGAAAGGGACTCTTATTTTAGTGAAAATTGAAGGAAGAGAAGAACATAGCACTTTAAGATATGAACCAATGGATGATTGACTCCATTCTTTGAGATCTATGCACGTGGGTGGATGACAAAGGACAAAGCACTTTAAGATCCATGAAATCGATGCATGATAGATGATTGGGTGTTTTGAGATCTATGCAAATAAATGAATGATAAAAAATGGGATGCTATAATATCTATGCAAGCATATGAATAATAGATAGAGCACTTTAAAATTTATACATGCAAATTGATGATAGAGAATAGAGTGCTTTGAGATCCATGCAGATAGATAGATGATGTAGGATGGATCACTTTGAAATAAATACAAGTTGATAGATTAAAAATGATGGAGCTCTTCAAAATTTGTATAGATGGATGATTGAAAGAGGATGGAGTAATTTGAAATCTTCATAAATGGATGATGATAGAGGATAAACTACTTTGATATCTATGTATGTGGATGGATGATAGAGAATAGAGCACCTTAAAATTTATGCAAGTAGGTAGATGATAGAAAATATAGTGCTTTAGAATTTACATAGGTAGATGGATGGCTAATAATAGTATGCTTCAGCATTTGTGCAAGTGAGTAAATGATAGAGGATGGGATGATAAAGGATGGAGCATTTTGAGATCCGTATAGGCAATTATGGATCATAAATGAAGTATTTTGAGATCTATGTAGGTGAATGGATCATAGATAGAGCACTTTGAGACCTGTATAGGTTAATGGATCATACATAGTGCTTTGCGATCTATGCACATAAATGGATGACAAAAGATGAAGCTTGTTAAGATCTATTAATATAGATAGATAATTAAGGTCAGATCACTTTAAGATCTAAGTTAGCAAATGAACAATAAAGGATGGATGCTTTAAGATTTGTACTAGTGGATGAATGATAAAGAATAGAGCACTTTGAAATTGTGCATGAGACAAAGGACAACCTCTTTGAAGCAAGGGTGTTTTTGTTATTTTTCTTATTTCATTAACAGTGTTAGGATCCATATAGATGGTTAGGTCCATTATAGAAAATAAACTATTGGTGACTATTTTCTCCCGATACTAGGGTGAAGCATCGGGAGGTGGCAAAAGACTGTCGATGCTTTTAAAAGCATCGGCAACTAACGATGCTCAAGTATCCATACTGTCCAGTGATGTTACAAAGTATCAAAGCTATCTAATTTTCAGCTTCCCCCATCGCCAAATTTCAGCTTCCCTCCTTTTCCCATTCTATTTCTCCTCCATCTCCAAATTTTCAGCTTCCCTCCATCGCTAAATTTCTTTCTTGATTTTTTCTCCTCCGATCCCCACTGATGATGCTGAACCCAGCGACTAGGCAGCCGATCCTCTTGCTTGGACTCCTTCTTCTCCTACTACTCTGACACCAACATCGCCTGTGCCTCCTCCTCCTATGCTGCCGCCTCTTCCGTTGCCTCTGGCTCCTCCTCCTATGCCACCACTGCCAACATCCCCAACCTCCACTTCTCCTCCTACTACCTCGTCATTGTCCACCGCCCCTGCACCATCTCCTCCTACTCTCAGGAGTCTAACTTTGATGGCCAAGGCTTCTCCTCCTATGGCCAAAGGGCCACCACCTCCCTAGCAACCTTCTCCACCTATGCCACTAACACCAACATCCTCGGCACTAGCTTTACCGGCTACACCAATGCTACCACCATGGCCAATGACACCTTTTCCTTGTATGGACCCCTTTGGAATTGTTCGTCAAATACCTTCTAGATGTACAGCGACATTGAGAGCAGTGGGGTAGAGAGTTTCAAGACTTCTTGAAAGGGGCCAACATTGGCAAGGATACCTTGCATTCCTATGCAAAGCATGTTCGAGGATAGGAGCAGCAAGGTGGCGGATGGCTGCTTCCTCTATGGCAGTGAAGCGAGAGCAATGAAGCATGAGGCATTGGCTGCAGGCCATTGTTCAAGAATGGGAGGGTGCTGTTGCTAGTGAAGGGGAATCAGTGGCAGCAGCAAAAGGCTACGAAGGGGTGGGGTATCTAGGGAGGCTGCCAGTGCTATTCACCGGGATCTGCAGTAGGGTGAGGCTGGGGTAGACTCATATTTCTTTTTAAAAAAAAGCCTGCCAGAGCTCTAAAGTGTAGGCATAATTTTTAAATAACGACGCTCTTCAAACATGTTGGAAAAATTTCTCTCCACTTGTGCAAAGGCAATGCTTTTCCGATGCTCTGTAAAGCATTGGTACATTTTTCTGGGATGCTAATTAGCATTGGAAAAATCTTTTTTAGTCTTGTCTGATGGGGGCACCAAGATCCGACACAGATTACTGGGCCTCATCTGGTTCACCGATTAGGTTTCTTTAAGCCCTTAATAATGTATCAAGTTTTGTAATGAAGTTAGTCCAGTTGAGTTGAGTTGAGTCCTGTAATAGGATTCTGAGTCCTGTAGTTCATCAGTACTGTGTCACTTGTATCAAAGTGAGCCAAGTTTTGTAATACTAATAAGTATTATATTGAGTCCTGTAATAAGTTATGGCAAAAAGTCCAATTGAGTCTAGTGAGTCCCTTGTCTCAACCTCTTGAGTGCTATATGAGTGTTTGGGTCCTGTAAGTATGTTACAAGTCATTGTAAGTGTGTTTATTGTCAAATTTTGTACAAAAGAGGAGGATACTCAATTCAGGAGTTTACATGCCTCACCTAGGAGCTAGAGACCACACTATACAAGCCACCCTGGGCTTTGCATGCCGCCCAAGCCCAAGATGCCACCAAGATACCGAGGGAATATACTTCCTTCCAAGCCCATGGCGCCACCAGGATACTCGGGAATATATTGCCCTCCAAGCACCCAAGCCTAGAAGCCCATAAGCATTTGGCACCCCAGGCCCATTCATGACAAGCCCAGACGACCAAGAGGAAGACCAGGTCAAAGGAAGGAATATTCCTTCCCAACCCAACAAGGATGTCCTTTCCGAAGTCAACAAGCAAGTCCTTTCCGAAGTCAACAAGGAAGTGTAGTTTGCTTCAAATTTTGTAATCCTTTTTCCAAGTAAATTTTGTACTCCTTCTCCCTGTCAACTTTGTAATCCAATTCTCATAAGGAGAGGACTTGGGTGAGCCTATAAATACCCACCCCCTCACTCTCATGTAATCAACTCTTTTGATGAATTAAAACTCTAGTGAAATTTCTTTAGATTGTGTTCTTGTGTGTTCTTCTTTGAGTGAGTGTGAGTGATACTTGTATGCCCTAATACATCCAAGCCCTAGCTGACCCAAGCCTTCTCTACTCAAACCCTAACACGCCCAAGGAGAAGAAGCCCTAGCCACCCATAAACAAGGAGCCTTCTTCCTCCTCCAGCCGCCAGCATCAGCAAACCTAACTCCATCCTTTTTCAAACCCTAGTTTTTTTTCTTTTGCTTTCTATTTGTTCTCTTACTAATCTCTGATGCTTGCAGGATCCATGAGGTGTTCACCTCCAAAGAGGAGGCCCTCTTTGCCTCCTAGACTGAACCTCAATAGTTGATTGATCTGAGGAACTACATGCTTATCTTCCAGGCGACGATCCAGAGTGATGTGTGACCCCATCTTCGATCGGATCTTCAATCGTTGTTCAGTACTATCCTTCCTCCTCCTAATTTCTGATCTCATTAAATGTACGCTATCCTAACCAAGGGTTTTTCAATCTCTAAGGTCCTTTCTTTTATTATTTTGCATGAGTTTATATGCGGCTATGTTAATTCTTTGCATTGCTAGTTTGTTTGCTAATCTTTACTTGATTTCAAAACTTTAGCCTATAAATTAAAACTCTAAAAAAATATAAAAAAATTAGTTTCTATTTTTCTGCATTTATATCGGTCTTAGGTTCATCTCACATCAGTTTGATATCAGAGCGGGTTTAGGATAGCTTGCATCTTCATCAAAATCACAAAAACATTTATATTTATTTTTTCTGCATCCTGTCATCTGCATTAGGGGTCTGAGTTTCGGTCTAGTTCATCATCTTAAAAATTTTATTTTCTATTGAAATTTGCATGAAATATTTTATGATCAGTCCTAATAATTTTAATAATTTTTATTTTTTTTACAAAAACAAAAAATATAAAAAAATTTGCATCATAGAAACCCTAGTAGAAATCCTGAACTTCTGCACATAGTCTGAAAACCCTAGGTTTTGCATCCTCATCCAAATTTTTATCTACATGAAATTTGGTAGGGATCATCTAAACTGATTTATCCTCTATCTTGAAATTTTTTAAATTTTTTTCTGCATTGAAAACTATACCAAATTCTATAACGAATCAAGCCCTAATTTCAGTTTCTGATATTTTTGCATACTTGATTAACCCAAATCTAATCAACTTCCAAACCCTACCTCACCCAAGTCCAAATTTTTGTTTGATAACTTAACCAATTTAAGCTTAATTTGCCACCTCATAAAAGACAAAAAAATATTTTTTATTTTTTGATTGTTATTAGATTGCATTAGGGCTCATTGAGTGTCATCATCTCATTCAATCAACTTTAAGGGCAATTTCCTATCTCAGATAAGGGCAGGATTTCATCACTTGTCCTGGGCCCTAAACAACCACCCAGCATCAGAATCCAAGCCTTAACTAAAATCAATTAGTAACCTAATTGCTCTAGTGAGCTTAGGGACACCAACAGGTTGGGTCCGAATTGTGTCGGCCAACTAGTGCACTTAATTCCCCAGCTATTATTGAAAACTGGTATCTAAGGCTAGAGGTCCAAAGGCAAATATCCCAAGTGGACTGGTGGTTTTTAATTAGGACCCTGTCACAGGCAGGGGGAGCCTCCCACCACCCCATCTCTTACCTGGCCAGTAGAAGGATTAGCTATTGAGTTAAGTGTAAGTTGAGTAGACCCATTCAATTTTGGCTCTAGGTCTAGCAAGCTGTAGTACGTGTTAACCATTGTGTGTTTGATTGCATCATACCACCTTGCTTGTTTGATTGCATGACCATCAGGTCCGGGGTCTAGTACAAACAGTCTAAGCCCCAACCCAGTTCAGCCATGGAATCCAGTTTTGAAACTCTCATTAAATCCATGAATGAACAATTGACCACCCAAACGATCCAAATGAATATCCAAACCCAAAATCAGTTTGCCTAGATGAACCACAAGTTCGACCAATCCAATACCCAATTGACCACCCAGATGATCCAATTGAATCATATATTTGACCAAATTACCTAATCAAATAACCAAGCAATCCATAGGATTGACCAATTAACCAATAGGCTTGACCAAGTAGAGAACCGATTAGGTACCATAGAAAGAACCCAAGAGTCCAATACTGAACCTGATCCTGATTCGCCCTGTTCCACCTCTCATAACCCTAGGGGAGTCCCAAATCAAGACCAATTTATGGAGCCCAATCCTAGGAGAACCCATAACAAAGGCCAATTTATGGAACCCAATCCTACGATAGCCCCACACCAGGAACCCTACCAGGATCCTAACCCTAGGAGGCCCAATCATGATGACCATAACCATAATGAGAGAATCCTTAAAAGAATCAGAGTAGATCCACCCATCTTTGATGGCACCCCAGATTCCAAGGTCTACATAGATTGGGAGGGAGGCATGGAGCAATATTTTAAATGGCATGCCTTGAATGATGAATGAAAGTATCAATTTGCCAAGCTTAGGCTAACCGATCAGGCTAGGTTATACTGGGAACATGTAGAGCGCCTCACTAGACAAAGAAACTATCCACCCATCGCCACGTGGGAGGCCATGATGTTAAAACTTAGAGAAAAATATGTTCCCCATACTACCAACAATGTCTCCTAGACCAATGGCAAAGATTAAAATAGGGAGCCAAGACTGTGAGAGAGTATATAACCCAGTTTGATGAATGTGCCCTTAGGTGTGCCCTAGATGAATCGGAATCAGTCACTTTATCCAGGTTTAGAGCTAACCTTCATGAGGATATTCAGAGAGAACTGTACCTAAGGGGAGTTGAACATATAGATCAGGCCTATCTGATAGCTGAAAATTTTGAGAGATTCCAAAAAGCACCGTTAGCCCATCGACCTAAGACCTTTAGGACCAACACTTCTAGTTTTAGACTAAACCAGAACCCAGGCTATTGAGGCCGACCCAGCTCTAACTTAACACGACCTAACCCCAACTTAGGCTGACCTAATCCTAATCTAGCCCGTCCCAACCCTAATCCAACCCAACCCAATCTCAACCCAACCCGTCCCAACCCTAACCCATCTCATTCCAACCCAAGTCCGAGTCAACCCAATTCTAGCAATTCTACATCTTTTAGGAATGGCAAGGGTAAGGCACCCGCATTTCAGAAAGCCCCAAGCCCCAGCCCCAGCCCCAATGCTTGCTTTAGATGCAACAAAGTAGGTCATTATGCTAGCCAATGTCCCACAAGATCTTTACACATAAGGGAGCTTGAGGAGGAGCCTGAACCCAATGATGATGAGGAAGAAGAGGTTTATAAAGCGGAGGCAGACTTGATAGAGGAGTATGAAGGAGATGAGGAGAAATTTGATCAGTCTGACTTAGTAGGGGTAGTTAGGTGCATTCTGACCCAGACCAAGACACAGGAAGATTGGCGTAGGACTAATATCCTACAAACCTTTATAAAAATTAGGGATAAGGTATGCAAGATTATAATAGATAGTGGGAGTTGTGTCCATGCCATCTTTGTCGATACAGTTAAATCATTAGAATTGATCCCAGTTCCCCATCTTAGGCTCTATAAGGTCTCATGGATAGATTCCACATCCATTCCAATCAAGTCTAGGTGCCAAATCTTGATCAAACTGCAATCATATGAGGAGAAGATTTGGTATGATGTCCTTCCCATGGGAGCCAGTAGTATCATCTTAGCTCGACCATGGCTTTACGATCATGATGCATCCCTATTTGGTCAAACCAATAACTGTACCTTTAGTCATCATGAAAAGAAATTTGTAATTCATCCGACTTAACCCAGAGATCTAGTTAGGAGAGATTCTAGTAGCCTTAAAGAAAAGAAACTAGGAGTTAATCTAATTAAGGCTAATCCTGAGCCCATTGAAGGATCTAAAGAGGACATCGATGAGTTGAGTCCAATAGAGGAGCCCGAAGAAGAGGATTTTGAGAGAGGACCCGGTGAGGAATCAAAGGAAAATGATCCTGAACCCACTATAGTATTTGAGAAACAAGTGACTGAGCCAAGATCAAACATTATAGATGAAAGTGAGGGTTCACAAGAGTTGTTCATAGAAGATATCCAAGAACAAGTCCCTAAGGAACAACCCCAGGAAGTAGATGTAAGTAGTGAAATAATATCTAGTTTTGAGTCCAATTGGTCCACAGACCTGATCCATTTGTCCACACCTGCACTGACCTCTGCACAGTATTTGCATCAAGACATTATTCAAAAGATAAACATTATTAATGAACTCTATAAAAACTTGGTTAATTCTTGAAAATGAGCAAAAAAGTTTTCTACAGGGAATTATGTGATGATCAGGCTTAGGCCTGAGCGGTTCCCTCCAGGGATTGTAAAGAAATTACATGCTCGCAGAGCTAAACTGTTCAAAATAATAAAGAGAGTTGGATCCAATGCTTATGTGCTCGAGTTGCCACCCGAATTAGGTATTAGTTCCACCTTCAATATTTCAGACCTTGTGAAGTATCGGGAGCTAGCGACGATACCTAGCGAGCACTTTGAACCTATCCCTTCCCTTGAGAGTGAGCCCACCCTAGAGTGTCCACTTACAAACTGGCCTATTAGTGAGAAAAGGATTGAGAGCATCCTGGATGATCAAGTCATTAGTACCTGGAACAAAGGCTATCAATGGTATTTGGTCCAATGGCAATGTTGGCCAGAATTCAAAGACTCGTGGATTATCCAAGAGAATCTGCAGCACCTCAACCCAGACCTTCTTGAACAATATGAGAGCCGCATTGACCTTTACTCGATGGGATCGAGTTCCTTCCATCCCGAGAGAATTGGTGAGGGCACCAGGATCCGATATAGATTACTGGACTTTATCTGGTTCACTAATTAGGTTTTTTTTAAGTCCTTAATAATGTGTCAATTTTGTAATGAAGTTAGTCTAGTTGAGTTGAGTTGAGTCCTGTAATAGGATTCTAAGTCCTATAGTTCATCAGTATTGTGTCACTTGTATCAAAGTGAGCCAAATTTTGTAATACTAATAAGTATTATATTGAGTCCCGTAATAAGTTGAGGCAAGAAGTCCAATTGAGTCCAGTGGGTCCCTTGTCTCAACCTCTTGAGTCCTGTATGAGTATTTAAGTCCTATAAGTATGTTATAAGTCATTGTAAGTATGTTTCTTGTCAAATTTTGTACAAGAGAGGAGCATACCCAATTTAGGAGTTTATCAGGCCTCACCTAGGAGCTAGAGACCACACTACAAAAGCCACCTTGGGCTTTGCATGCCGCCCAAGACCAAGATGCCACCAACATACCCAGGGAATATACTTCCTTCTAAGCCCATGGCGCCACCAAGATACCCATAGAATATATTGCCCTCCAAGCACCCCAGCCCAGAAGCCCATAAGCAGTTGGCACCCTAGGCCCATTCATGACAAGCCCAAGCGACCAAGAGGAAGACCATGTCAAAGAAAGGAATATTCCTTCCCAACCCAATAAGGAAGTCCTTTCCCAAGTCAACAAGGAAGTGTAATTTGTTTCAAATTTTGTAATCATTTTCTCAAGCAAATTTTGTACTCCTTCTCCCTATCAACTTTGTAATCCAATTCTCATAAGGAGAGGACTTGGGTGAGCCTATTAATACCCACCCCCTCCCCCTTTTGTAATCAACTCTTTTGATGAATTAAAACTCTAGTGAAATTTCTTTAGATTGTGATCTTGTGTGTTCTTCTTTGAGTGAGTGTGAGTGATACTTGTGTGCCCTAATACATCCAAGCCCTAGCCAACCCTAGCCTTCTCTACTCAAACCCTAACACGCCCAAGGAGAAGAAGCCCTAGCCACCCATAAACAAGGAGCCTTTTTCCTCCTCCAGCTGTCAGCATCAGCAAACCCTAACTCCATCCTTTTTCAAACCCTAGTTCCTTTTCTTTTGCTTTCTATTTGTTCTCTTACTGACCTCTAACGCTTGCAGGATCCCCGAGGTGTTCACCTCCAAAGAGGAGGCCCTCTTTGCCTCTTGGACTGAATCTTAATAGCTGATTGATTTGAGGAACTACATGCTTGTCTTTCACGTGACGATCCCGAATGCTGTGTGACCCTGTCTTCAATTGGATCTTCAATCGTTGTTCGATACCATCCTTCTCCCACCTAATTTCTGATCTCATTGAAGGAACGCTTTCCTAACCGAGGGTTTCTCAATCTCTGAGGTCCTTCCTTTTATTATTTTGCATGAGTTCATATGTGGGTATGTTGATTCTTTTCATTGCTAGTTTGCCTGCTAATCTGTACTTGATTTCGAGACTTTAGCCTACAAATTAAAACTCTAAAAAAATTATAAAAAAATTAGTTTCTATTTTCCTGCATTCATATCGATCTTAGGTTCATCTCACATCATTGTCTTTTCCTCTCTTTCCTGTAGTAGTCACATTGCAACAAATTTAAAGTTTTGGTGGCCCATTGATAATTTTTAAATTTCTATGTTCTGAGTATAAATAATCCAAAGCTGAAGGGGTGTCCTCATGTCTCTATAATTTTTCCTCGATTATAAGATTTTGTAAGATTTTATTGTGCCATAAAATGATGGGTCTTTATGCTTATGAACATGGTAAGTTAAACTATATGGAGGGATAATCATTGTTATTTAGGGTTGTACTTAAGGGTTAACTACTTACAACATAAGTTAGATATCTTTTCACTAATTTTATGCTTCATGATTCATGGAATGTCTATGTTATTTGGTGATGCTTGTTGTCATATTGAAGATAGGGATGCTTGTTTGTAATACTGATGATGGGCATTTGCCTTACAAGTTGTGGCTTGTGTTTTTTCTTGGGCATTTTCTCTTTTATAATATTTTAAAAATTATTCACTACCCTTTTGGTTGGTTAGGCTAAGAATTTGAACTTTTTATTTCAAATTAGTGTTACTTTAAGTATTGCTAATATTTTTTAAAACTTTTTATTGCCCCCTTCATGCTAGTGTTATTTACTACCCTATCTTATGATTTGGTTGTTAAGTTAATTGATACATTTCCTTTTTGTTGTGTAGGGATCTGGTGCGTAATTGAGTTTTATTAGATAATAAATGGATACCACTTTTTAATTATTTATTTAACAATTGATACTTGTTGATAGATTTAGAAAATAGATCTTAGCTTATGTTGTTTTTGACACTTATAAGATATCATAGAATTTGGATTTAGAATTGTATTATATCTATTTCCGAGATGGACATGCATAGATTTGGAGCTACAATTGAATTGGATAATGTATATTTTGATTTTATATTGGTTTTCAATTATGTGAATGAATATAAGTTCCATAATAAGTTGGGTTATTATGTATATATTAATCAAAAGATGGGTCTATAATTTTTACAATACAAATTTTATAAAAATAAATATCTAATTAATTAATTATTTATTTACACATAATTATAAAATATGAATTCATCAATAATAATAATTTTTATATATATTAAAATATGATAATATTATTAAATATGAATTCATTAATAATAATAGTTCATATATATTAAAATATGATAATATTATAAAACATGAATTCATTAATAACAACCATTCATATATATTAAAATATAATTATATAGGAAGAAGATGATAGTTAAATATAGGAGGATGACAACTAAACAATTTTTCTAAGAGCTCAAGAAAATAACTCCAAAAGTCTATACCTCACCAGTAATGACAAGATCTCTCATACAACTCGGGAAGGCTTCTTGGACACTCTAAGATGCTGAGGTGGTGCCACCTACTATTGCAGCAATGCCACTAGGGCCTTTTCACCTATCCGTATCCCTGTCCCTCTTGGGGAGAAGCAAGATGATAAGGTATCGAATCAAAATTTATCATTTAGCTAATGACAATAATAGCGATGTAGCTATCTCATCAGTCATTCCTGATACATTTCATTCCAAAGTTAGCATCCATCATCATGCCTTGGCACCAAAGGAGCTTTGAACCCCAGCTTGTGTTTTGCATGCTAAAACCTGAGTTCTGTACATACAAGACATGCATCAATGCACACCAAATTAATTAATTAATTAATTAAAAAATAACCAATTAATTAAACAAATAGTTAATTAATTATATAGATAACTAATTAATAAATAAATAACTAATTATATAAATAAATAAATAAATAATTAATTAACTAATTAACAAAAAACTAATAAATTAAATAAAGAACTAATTAATAAATACTAAATAAATAAATAAATAATTAACTAATCAATTATATAAATAACTAAGTAATTAATCAAATAAATAAATAATTAATTATTAAATAAATAACTAATTAAATAAATAACTAATTAATAAATAATATCTAAATATAACTAATTAATATTATTATTTAATTAATTAACTAATCATACTTATTTAATATATTTAAATAAATAAATAATTTTTAGCAATCGCTCTATTGCCATCATCACCACTGTCACTAAAACTCACCAATATTCAACAAAATAAATAATTGTTGGCCTCACGAATGGCAAATCCAAATAGCAAATTCAACTAGAAGATCCAGGTAGATCCAACATACATGGATTGGATCCCATGGATGGCAGATCCAACGTACATGGATTGAGAAACTAAGATATGAGAATGGATGGTGGCACAGGAAAAAGATGGTAGTTATGGGGCCATGGAAGGGTGGCAAAGGACCGCGGGGAGGGCAAACGGTTATGGGAACAATGATGCAGAGCCACAGGAAAGGTGAACGACCGCAAGAACAGTGGCACAAGGCTATAGGGAGGGCAAATGTTAGCGAGAACAGTGATGCAGGGCCTTGAGGAAAGTGAATAGCTATGGGAGAAAGAATGACAGTGGAAGGAAGAACAACCATGAGAACAACAGCGTAGGGCCATAAGGAGGGCAAACGATTATGGGCAAACGATTATGGAAGAAAGAACGGTTGTGGGAATAGTGGCATAAGGCACCAGGAGGAAGAACAACTATGAGAACACTGGCACAAGGCTGCGAGGAGGAAGCATGACCATGAAAAGGTCGTATCCAACTAGGGGGAGGGCGAACAGCCATGAGAGAAAGAACGGTCATGAGAACATCAGGGAGGGAGAGTTGGTGGGAGAGAGGGAGCTAGCATGAAAGGGGCACCGGCGGTGGTGGGGGAGCTGATGGGGGAAGGGGGAACCAGGGGTGAGGGATTGTGGTGGCCGGCAGGGAGCGGCGAGGGATGGGGGAGCATCGGTGAGGGAGGGGGTGCACCAATGAGTGAGGGGGAGCACCATTGAGAGAGGGGCCGCACCGTCAAAGGAGTATCGATGAGGGTGCACCAGCAAGGGAGGGGGAGCATCGACAAGGAAGCATCGGCGAGCGATCGGGAGCCAGTAGGGGAGTGAAGGAACCGGGGAAGAGAAAAAAATCTTTGGAAGGAGGGAGAAAATTTCTTCTCAGCTCGGGCTCCTTGGAAGGTTAAATGGGATCAATATTAGTGACGACAATGCATATTATCGCTAATAGTTGTCGCTAATTTATTAATTTTAATACAGCTATTAGCAACGACAATATACCATCGCTGATTCCGTCATCAATAATTAAAACTTTTTTAGCAATGGATAATGTCATCACAAAAAAAAAATCCATCATTAATAAAAAATTTCAAAAAATTTTAAAAAATTTTAGAATTTCAAACATTTTAGCAATGTCTTTATCATCATTAATAAAAAATTCCCTTCATTAATAAAAAAAATTTCAAAAAATAATAAAAAATTAAAATTTTAAACATTTTAGTGACAGCTTTGACGTTGTTAATAAAAAAATTTCCATCATTAATAGAAAATTTAAAAAAAATTAAAATTTCAAACATTTTAATGATGGCTTTGCTAATCACAAATAAAGAATTTTTGTCACTAATAAAAAAATTTAGAAAATTTTTTAAAAAGTTGGAATTTCAAAAGTTTTAGCGATGGCAAAAATCATTGCCAATAAAAAATCGCTAATAAAAAATTTTAGAAATTTTTTTTTAAAATTTAGTATATCAAATGTTTTAGTGATGGCTTTGCCATCGTTAATAGTCGATTCCATCCCTAATACTATTATGAATGAATATTTTTTTGATCGATTTTGTGGTTGTTAAAAATAGTTAGTTGTCGCTGATTCCCATCGTTAATACTTAAATTTCTTATAATAGGAAGACTTGGTAAGAGCCAATCAGATGAGTTCTGTTGTTCTTCTTTCTTCGTGCGTGCAAGTTAACTGTTGCCCTCCGAACGTCCACTTTCATCAAATAGGATTTTGGCACCAATAACGGGTTCCCTCTTTGGATTGGACTATAACTTTTGGTCTCTGTTAATTGGGATATCATCATGCGTAACAAGTTTCAAAATTTTCTAATTACCGATATATAGTGATTGTTTATGTTTAGTTTTTTTAATATGTACATGGTTACAAGTAACTATACATGTACAAATATAAGTGCATGAGGAGAAAATGTAGGAAGAGTGTAGCCATGTATGCAAAAACTAGCATAGGTTTATGTAAGTGCATGCAGGTGTAAAAATTAAATCATAATGGACATGGAACCAATGTGTTAAAGTCCGCGACTGTCAAGATCCTGTGCCAACTTGCATGATTTGATTCAGCACTGCCGCATCAAATTTTCTAGTTTGTATGTCTTGCTCGACTCTCCCATTGCTTCTTTGTTCCATGACATCTAATTTACTCATCTTCGATATCTCTTCTTCGTGTTATTTATTCTCTCATCTTCCTCAATCCTCATGTTCTCCAGCTTCGCCTCTGATCATTTGTTAGATGCAGAGTCGTATCCATCTAAGACCTAAGCCTAGAAGTCCAGTAAAAAAATCAGTAAAAATAAAAAGAGAGAAAAAAAATATAGCAGCGGGCCGGTCTACCAGACTAGGCCCGGTCCAGACCCACGCCCGCGGCCCAGGTGTGCGCGGGCGGGCACGCGGGAGCCTGGCCTAGGCCACTCACGGGTGTGCACGGGCATGTGGGCTTGGCCTAGCTCCAGGCGGTCGTTGCAGAACCGTTTCCCGGGCATTTCCTGGACATTTTCCCTGCCGTTTCGAGCGGTTCACCACGGTCCACAGGCCTTCCGAGGGTTTTGGACCGTCCGATCGTCTAATCGAATAGTTGAGATGGATCCGAAGGAGATCAGACTTGATCAGAAGGTTTTTGATTCGGATTTTGACGCGATCTGAAGCGTTGATCTCAGATTTGATGACCTGGAAGGTTTCTGACTATTTTGGACTTCTAAGACGCATTTTGACGTGGTTTTAAACTGGTTTCGTTTTCTTTTCAATAGCGGCCCCGCTGTGAGAGCCAACAGAGCAATAGAGCTGAGCAAAAAAACCAAGAAGAGAGCCAGAAGAGAGGTTTTGCAATCCAGAAGAGCAGTTCAAAGATTTTCCAAGAGAAAAATAAGGGGAAGAGATAGAAAGGTAGAGAGAGGGCAAGGATTCCTCGGGTATTGATTTATTCTTATTTCTTTCTTCTAATTTGGCTGTGGTTTGCATCCAGGAAGGGTTCTTTTGTATAATAATTTCCTGTATTTGTTTTTTATGGTAAATATTTGATCCGTGCAGCCGTGGACGTAAGAGCAAGAGGCTCCGAACCACGTAATTTTTTTGTGTTGCTTGTGCTTGTATTTTTATTTGTCTTTCAAGTTTTCTTTTTCATTTCTTCTGCGAACTTTTTCAGCATCCCACCGTGCACCATATTCTAACACCATTGAAGCTCCAACTCTATCACCACCTTGGATTGCCCCTCTACGTCTCGAGCCCACCATCTTACTCGAGCCTCCACAAGCCATCTAAGTTTTTATTGATCTGACTCTCATCGTCACTTCACTTGGAACGACGGTGCAGCGAGGAGTGAACAAGCTTGCCCGAATCTCTCAAGTGATGATGCATATTGGGCTTCTCATTCTCGAGGATGCTGGCAGTGTTCCAAATTTACCGGCGGTGGCAGCATGTGTTGAGAAATGTGATTATGCCTGAGCCTCAGTTGCAATCTCATTGAAATCTATGTTCACTTTAACTGCAAATCAATCTATCGCAAGATAATTTTATAAGTTATAGTCCAACGAGTAACTCAACTTATCATGCAATTTATTTTGAAGTACTTAAACAACCCGATAGGCCCATATTTGCTACTTGCTTGAGCTACCTGCTGCTTCATTTATAAAACTATGAACAGCCCCATCATGCAATATCAATCTTAGAAAGTTATGTTTTTGCTGCTGCTGCTGCTGCTCTTAGCTTTAATTAACCATGTTCATGATCTAGCTATATATCATCAGTCCTTGCTATTGTGCGACAAGTTCTCTACTTTGGTACCAAGAATATCTTTGGTCCCGTACAACTAGAGCAAGATCAGTCCTCGTCTTGTGAGTTTTATCTTTAAAAAAAAAATAACTAGTTCGTAAAGAGGTTGGAGCAATTCTGGGGTTATTTGATACAAAGTGCGGGCATTAGACAAGTGAAGTGCCACTTCGGTTTCCATGTTAAAAGCGTCTAAGCCGGACAACATGTGGGGTCCATCGTACAGACCCAAGTCCAAGCTACGCAGTACTGATGCCCAGGTATGTGCAGGGTATGATCTCAATGCAAGAAGAACCAAGGTTTTGGATAGTGCATTATTTCACTGTAAGGAAATTCATTGAAAAGGTTACTGACCTTGGTGTAAAAATCTTAGGTACTCATATCATTTGTTGTGAATCCTGGATCAGTGCCTAATCGTGAAAGCATCGTGAAAGAGATCCGATGAGATGATGGCAACCTTTTTGATTCACGAAGAAGCAGGAGAAAATATACAGAAAAGATTAGGAAAAAAGAGATTGTATTATTATCCTTGGAAAAAATCTTAATACAGGGCACAAGACACCAGCCTCCTCTATGAAATCCAGGAAGAAACTCCCAAACATGTGGACTTCCTCATGCTCGGTTTCCTTCTCCAAGCCCATGGAACTCCCACGTCTCAAGCCCTTGTTTCGCGTGATGTAACCCTCACGCTGATTCCTCACAGTAAGAAAGAGAGATCACGCACACTCCTCTTAAACCAAAAGGGAACCGACTATACCTCTGAACCTAAAACCCCATAACCCACAAACCGGGTCATGTTACAATCTCTCGAAAACTCCCCCGTAAGTCACATATATGAGAAAATACTGAAACCTAGGTCAAGCCCCCTGACTCAACTGACTCACATGTTCTCTCAACCTCAGACTTAGAGTATCCCTTGGAACACCTCCGGGACCTACTTGGGACATACCCCCAAGCCCTAGGGATCCTCGAACATCCCTGCCATAGCCTTCCAAGTCTCTCCAAGGCTTGGGAGTACCACAAAATCTCTACAATCTTCATCTTGGTACCCCCAAGCCTTGGCAAACCTGGCAATGTCCTCCTGCACAACCTCACTGTAACTGCGTATCCTGACAGTCTCTTGTACGGACCTCCTTGCCTCTGCCAACACCCTTCAGATGCTGTGCACCCTTGGAGGCCTTTGGGATGACCGCGTCCATAGCTGAAAATCTTTGCTTGTACCCTGGCACCACCATTATAGCCTTCCTTCTGCCTGGCAGCTGCATCAGATTATTTTCTTGGACTTTCCTGGAGAGAACCCAGCAAACCTGAACCGGCACTCACTGCAACTGGAGCTCTACCTGACACCATCTCCCAGAGCCACGCCTGACTACCTGTGCACGCTACTCCAACGTGGCCCAATCATGGCCATTCGTTTCTGTAACCATGCATTGAGAGAAGTGGGTAATGGATACAGTCCACGTGGTGCATGCTTGCAGGCGATACAATAATATATATATATATATATATATACTTACATATATATATGTATCTACATGTATATATATATATGTATATATATATATGTATATATATATATATGTATATATATATATATGTATATATATATATGTATATATATATATGTATATATATATATATGTGTGTTATATCCATCCGGCTGGTCTAGGTTGGACCGGACAGGACGTTCAGCCGGTTGATACGGGTTGACGCTCCCACCGATCGGCTATCGTGGAGTCCTGACAGGTTCTCCACCGAAGGTCCAATGAGCCGATTGGCTACTGGGCTTATTGTTCTAGGGGCCAACCCATCTGAAGATTTGCTGACTCAATGGTAGCCGACCTACCAGAAGTTGACCTACTGAAAGCCGACCAACCTGGGACCGGCTGTTCTGTTTCTGTTTAGCTCGTCGGGCTTATCCGCATCCGGGGAATCGCCCGAAGGTTCCGGAAGATTCCCTCCAGCTGGTACCAGAATTCTGTTACAACAGACTCCACGACATGGCCACGACTTTATGCCACCTGGCCATCACTTCGATCCTCCCAGGGGTAAATCGGAGACTTCATCTCTATCTTCTAACGAATTTTGGCAGTATTTCACGCCTATAAAAGGTGTCCAGGGGGCCTCCATGGAGGTAAGACGCTCTTCCTCCCCAACATTACGCTCTTCTCTCTTTCTCTCTACTCTGTTGCTCTAAATCCCCTGCTAACTTAAGCATCGGAGTGTCCCTCGCCGGAGCACCTCTGGAGCTTAGGGGACTTTTTGCAGGTTGGCCGGCTGAGGAGCTCTCCAGCGCAACAAGGCAAGCCGGTTCAGGAGTAAGCGCGGCAACAGATTGGCGCTAGAAGGAGGGCCCCGAACCTCCATTCCGCTCTCTACTCTAAAAGGAGGGATTGACTGAAGAAAGTTGTCAATGGCAAGGGGAAGAACGTGAAGCGTCTCCGCCAGAGGGAGGCATTCTCCCCACGGGCCTGAAGCACCTCGCGGAGAAGATGCCACGGCCACCACCGCCGAGCCCACCATCACTCCGGGGCTGCAGCAGTTTTAGATGCTGGTAAATTGTATCGAGACACTCACCTCAGCGGTCCAGCATTTCCAGGAAGCGGCAGATGACCGGCGGCAGCCATCCGTGGCGTCCTGCATCAACCATCAGCCGACTGTCGGGCGGAGTCAGCAGCCGGAGGAGCCACCACCTCTCTCCCACGCTGCTCCAGAGCCTCGAAGGTCTCTAGGGGCTCACGCTAGCGGGAAGAGGGCAAGGTCGGCTTCCCCATCTTTCGCTGACTCCGCCCCCCTCGGTGGTCGGCGCCCTGCTGAAGACCCGTATGACTATGGCAGTAAGATCATGTGCATGGAAGAGCGCATGGCAGAGATTATCAAGCGCCAGAAGGCCAAAGGGGGGCAAGCGTATGACACCCGCCCACCTTTTTCTGCTGAGATCTTGGGGGAGCCTATTCCCCGACACTTCAAAATTCCCCAGGTGGACCCCTACGACGGTACCACCGACCCACTGGATCATTTGGGCACCTACAAAGCCCACATGATGGTACAGGGCGCCTCTGACGCCCTTCATTGTATCGCCTTCCCAGCCACCTTGAAGAAGGTCGCCCGGATGTGGTTTGCGGCCATCCGACCATGTACGATCCGGTCTTTTTCTCAACTTGAGACTCTTTTTCTTTCACATTTCAGGACATGCAGTCGAGCCTCGAAGAACACCGATTGCCTCTTCCTCATACTTCAAAAGGAAGGGGAGACCCTCCGGGACTACATGGCCCGCTTTAACTCAACGGCCATGGAAGTCCCATACTTGAACGAGGCGGTAGCGATGCCCGCCTTCAAGAGAGGGCTCCGATTGTCCAAGCTTACATTCTCCCTGGACAAGAAGTTTCTAAAGGATTACACTGAGCTATTGACCAGGGCCCACAAGTATGCCTTGGCAGAGGAGCAATCTGCAAGCCACCGCCAAGCGGAGGGAAGATCAACCACTAAGAAGCAGAGTGACAAAGCCCCCGCAGTCCGACCTCCTGGCGACGACGGCCGACCCACTCGATGCCGAAGCCCGAAGTCGAGAGATTTCTTTAAAAAGTTTGAGACTTATGCGCCCCTCTCCCTTCCGAGGGAGAAAATACTCATGGAGATCGAGAACGAGGCTTACTTCCAAAGGCCTCGACCGATGAGAGGCCCCCTGCCGCCAAAAACAAGAACAAGTACTGCCGGTTTCATAATGACCATGGACACGACATCGAGGAGTGCCTCCAGCTGAATGGCGCTATCGAAGACCTCATCAGGAGAGGATATCTGAGCAAGTACGTCCGTCCCCGCTGGGATCGGGCTGAAGCTTCAATAGTCAGAGACCCACCTGAAGAGGCTGAACTCCCCAATCAGTGTCCGACGGGTGGAGGCGTTGGCATGTTCCACTGAAGGTCCAAACGGGGGTTTGAAGGGGGCCAGGATATCATGAAGAGGCCCAGGGACTCCACTATGATCAGCTTTTCTGATGAAGACCTCTTGGAACCCCATCTCCCAGGAGATGACCCTGTCGTTGTGTCGGCAATCATTGCCAACTATGATGTAAAACATGTCCTTATTGATAATGAAAGCTGTGTGGAGGTTTTACTGTACGACGCTTTTGTTCGAATGAACTTGTCCAAGTCAAGGCTGCGAGACTCCTTGGTGCCGCTCACTGGCTTTTAGGGAAACTCCGTTGGAGTAGAAGGAGAAATCACCTTACCCATCACCCAGGGGATGGAGCTCCGCTAACAGACTTTTCCTATCAATTTTGTAGTCATCCGTACGACCTCGGCGTACAATGCCATCCTAGGCCGACTGGCCCTTAATAAGTTTCGCGCCATTGTATCCACCTATCATTTGCTGGCAAAGTTCCCGACTCGTAATGGGATCGAGGAATTGAGGGGAGACCGCAGGATGGCCAGACAGTGTCTGGCCATACATGATAGGCAGCTGGACGGGCGCCCCACATTTGAGCAATTGGATCCCAGGGATGAAACTGATGACTACGGTCAGCCTGTTGAAAAGGTTGTGTTTGTTCCACTCAGAGAGGATGATCCTACTAAAGTACTTCAAATCGGGAGCACGCTAAGTGAATAAGCCCAACAGGAACTGATAGGGTTCTTGAGAAGCAACGCGGATATTTTTGCTTGGTCAGCCTCGGACATGCCAGGCATCCCGTCGGACGTTATTACTCACCAACTCAAGGTGGATCCAATGTACAGACCCGTCCGACAGAAGAAAAGGAGCTTCGCTGCCAAAAGGCAGAAAGCCATCGAAGAAGAAGTGGGGAAACTCCTTGACACCGGTTTCATTAGGGAGTCCCACTATCCGGAGTGGGTGGCCAATGTTGTTATGGTGAAGAAGGCCAGTGGAAGGTGGAGGATCTGCGTGGACTACACGGACCTCTACAAGGCCTATCCGAAGGATAGCTTCCTCCTACCAAGGATTGACCAACTGGTGGATGCTACGGTTGGCCACCAGCTTTTGAGTTTCATGGATGCCTTCTCTGGGTATAACCAGATCAGGATGCACCCCGAAGACGAGGAGAAGATGGCCTTTGTCATGGACAGGGGGCTGTATTGTTACAGGATGATGCCTTTTGGTTTGAAGAATGCGGGTGCCACTTTTCAACGGCTGATCAACCGAGTTTTTGAGGAGCAACTCGAAAGGAATATGGAGGCTTACGTTGACGACATGATTGTTAAGAGCCTCCGAAGGGTCGACCACATCAAGGACTTGCGGGAATCCATCGACGTGCTGAGACGTCATTGGATGAAATTAAACCCTGCCAAGTGTATCTTTAGGGTGACCTCCGAGAAATTTCTCGATTTCCTGGTCACTCAAAGGGGTATTGAGGTCAACCTTGAGAAGATCAAGGCCATTATGGATATGGCACATCCGACCAGTAAGAAGCAGGTGCAAGAGCTCACGGGCCGCATTACCTCTCTCAGCCATTTCATTTCCTGGTCAGCTGAGAAGTCCTTGCCCTTCTTCAAAACTTTATGCCGGTCAGACCATTTTCAATGGACCGACGAATGCCGGTCGGCCTTCGAAGCCTTGAAGGACTATTTGAAGAGCCCCCTGCTATTGGCTAAGCCAATAGAGGGGGAGGTGTTGTACCTGTACTTGTCGGCCTTTGATGAAGCTGTCAGCGCTATCCTTGTGCGGGTGGGAGAAGATGGCCAGCAGAAACCTGTTTATTACATCAGCAAAGTCCTCCACGATGCCGAGACAAGGTACCCCAAAGTCCAAAAGCTGGTTTACTCATTGGTCATGGCAGTGAAGCGCCTCCGACCCTATTTCCAGGCGCACCTGATCATTGTGCTGACTGACCAGCCTCTCAAGGCAATCCTCCAAAGTCCTGACACCTCAGGACAGCTTGCTAAGTGGGCTGTCAGGCTGGGCGAGTTCGACATCTCCTTTCAATCCCGATCAGCCTTGAAGGCCCAGGTAATTGCTGATTTCATTGCAGAATGTACATGTGGGCCGGAGGCCACCTCTTCGATTGCCGAAGTACCTATGGCCGGTCCAATAGGAGAGATCGAGCCCACCTGGACTCTTCACGTAGACGGAGCCTCCAATTTTGCTGGATGCAGGGCAGGCCTGATTTTGGCCAACCCCGATGGGTAATGTCTGGAGTATGCCCTGCACTTTGCATTTCAGGTATCTAACAACCAAGCGGAGTACGAAGCTTTACTTGCTGGGCTGAGGATAGCGGGCGAGTTGGGCATCAGTAGAATTCGGGCCTTCTCTGACTCCCAGTTGGTAGTCAACCAAGTAAAGGGCGAGTTTGGAGCGAGGGACCCTACCCTGGGTTTGTACTTGGACAAGGTACGAGGATTTACATCTTTGCTCAAGTCTTTCGAAATTCTCCATATACCTCGACTGTAGAACTACCGGGCAGACGCTCTGTCGTGGTTAGCCATGTCTATGGTCAGCACCTCCGACCGGACCTTTGTGGAGCATCTGCAGCATCCAAGCATTGCTGAAGAGTCAACCAACATCCATCAGGTTGAGCAGGAGGCATCTTGGATGGACCCGATCCGTACCTTCCTGGTTCAGGGCACTCTTCCGGACGACCCGGTTGAAGCCAAGCGCATGCGCTCGACAGCCTCTAAGTACATCATCCTCGACAGAACCCTCTACAAGCGGTCATTTTCACAACCATTGTTGAAGTGCTTGGGGCCGACCGATGCAGACTATGTGCTCAGGGAGGTGCATGAAGGCATTTGCGGTGACCACCTTGGAGGAAGATCCCTGGCCTATAAAATTATTCGGCAAGGATATTACTGGCCCATAATTCAAAAGGATGCATCAGACTTCGTGCAGAGGTGTGATGCATGCCAAAGGTATTCGGGTGTCCAAAAGATGTTCGCCAGCCGGCTGACCCCACTTATGGCGCCATGGCCATTTGCCCAGTGGGGCATGGACATCCTAGGACCCTTTCCCCCAGTGTCCAGCCAACGAAAATTCCTCCTCGTGGCCATCGATTACTTTACCAAATGGGTGGAGGCTGAAGCAGTGGCACAGATAACAGAAGCCAAGGTGGAGAACTTCGTCCGTAATTGCATTATCTTCAGATTCGGCATCCCACGGACGATCATCACAAATAATGGAAGGTAATTTGACAACTCAAGGTTCCGAGATTTTTGCCAGCAATACCATATTTCCCATCGGCTCACCTCGGTCGGCCACCCGCAATCCAATGGAGAGGTGGAAGTCACCAACAGCACGATCCTGCATGGGTTGAAGACTCGACTGAATGAAGCCAAAGGACTTTGGGCGGAAGAGCTTAATTCGGTACTGTGGGCATACCGGACTACCGCCCGGACGGCAACCGAAGAAACTCCATTCAACTTAACCTATGGGAGTGAGGCATTCATCCCCATAGAAATCTCTTTACAATCCCTGTGGGTTGATCACCTCACCGAGCTGATCAACTCGGAGCAATGAAGGGCTGACCTAGATTTGCTGGAGGAAACTAGGCTACGGGCAAGCATGAAGATGGCAACTTTCCGGCAAAAGATGGCTCGATATTATAATTCGAGGGTTAAGGCACGAACCTTCCAGGTTGGAGACTTGGTCTTGCGGAGGACGGAGATTTCGAGGCCAACTGAACAGGGAAAACTTTCTCCTAATTGGGAAGGTCCTTATCGAGTCAGCGAAGTAATCCGGGCCGGAACTTACCGGCTCGAGCAGTTGGACAGGCAACAAATATCGCACCCATGGAATGTAGACAACCTTCACAAGTACTATCAATAAAGTCTACAGTTTTTCCCATCAATGCTTCGAAAGTCCGACTCCGGTCGGCAGAGGCTCTAGGGAAGTCCACTCTGAAAGTCCAACTCTGGTCGGCATAGGCTCTACGGCAGCCCACTTCGACAGTCCGACTCCGGTCGGCAGAGGCTCTAGGGCAGCCCACTCCGAAAGTCTGACTCCGATCGGTAGAGGCTCTAGGGCAGCCCACTCCGAAAGTCTGACTCCGGTCGGCAGAGGCTCTAGGGCAGCCCACTCTGAAAGTCTGACTCCGGTCGGTAGATGCTCTAGGGCAGCCCACTTCGAAAGTCCGACTCCGGTCGGCAATCCCCGTGCATGGCCCATGAGGAACTACGAGAAGAACAGATGGCAAACCCAAGCTAGTTGACGGATCAAGCTGGGAGCAAATCTCCTGGTCCATGAGCCCGAACTAAACAGTTGCCAACATTTCTGCTTCGGACCTCAAAAGGCCGATCGAAAATACTTAGAAATTTCTTAAGTATCTAAGCCAGGCCGGCATCGAATAGCGATCTGAAAAAAATGGTAACCTGTGGTACGAAGAAGCCGACCGGAAACACTTAGAAAAATCTCGGAAGAAAAAGAAAGTAACCTGGGGTACGAAGAAGCCGACCGGAAACACTTAGAAAATTTTGGAAGAAAAAGAAAGTAACCTGTGGTACAAAGAAGCCGACTGGAAATACTTAGAAGGATTTTGAAAGAAAAGCATCTATTCCACACATATACATAGGAGACAATTGTAAGGTCTTTCATTAAACTCAAAAGCAGACGCTTACAAAAGGTGGGTCGGACCTTTACAAACCCCTTAGGTCGGACCCACGGAAGGTGCATCAGGGGCCCCAATTTCGGCCCCGTCTGCTACAACTGGAAGGACAACAGGGATCGCGATGCTAGGGGGCTCGACCGGGACGTCCGCTGCCTCTACTTCGACCCTGGCCTCCTCCATCTCAGCTTCAGCTTGGGGCTCTCCCTCCTTCGCAAGCCCTTTCAGCTTCGCGCTTGACAGGTCCAGCTCCGGGAAAAGTAGGGCCACCTTCTTCAAACAGTCATCGTAGCCTTCTTTGTAGAAGTCCGACGCTGCTTCTTCAACCTCCTCGTCGAAGTCGGAGGAGGCCTTGTATGCCGTTACCGCATCCCGGACCTGCCTCACGGCCTGCTCCCTGGCTTCTTCAACCTGGGCCGTCAGCTGCACCACCATTGCCTTCTCGGCCTATGCTCTCTTGTCGGCCTCCGAGAATCAACCCTCCTCTTTCTGCAACCGGCGAGTGAGGGAAGCCACCTTCACTTTCCTCTTCTTCAGTCTGGCCTCCCAGTCGGCCTGTCAGCCCTCTGCCTCCTTCAGGGTCTCCTTAGACGACTCGGCCTCCACTTGGGCGGCCGATGACCTCTCCTCTGTAGATTTCAGGGATGCCTCCATGGCGGCTTGAGTTGCCTCCATGGCAGCTCAAGCGACCTCCAGCTCCTGCATCTTTCTGGCGGAGGTTTTAGCTGCGTGGAGTACCCGGCCGATACCATCATCCATCAGGGAGATGTCGTGGAGGAGCTGTAGATATAAGGCTAAGTTAGGGCCGAAAGAAGGAGGAAAGGAAGCAAAGGATTAAGTAAGATGCCTTACCTTCATGAGATTGCGGTAAGACTCTACCGCCACGTTGCTTAGGTTTCTTTGGATTGACCGCTCTCAGTCAAAGTCGGTCATTGCCACCCTAAGTAGGCTCCGTGCTCTTCGGGGGTGGTCTAGAGCATTCCAATGTTGGAACTCCTCCTGGCAGACTTCTTCATCGGACTCCTCTTTGGCCCCCTCGTCGTCAGCCCCTTTCGTGGCTATCTCCTTTCCCATGCCCTCCGAGGGCCCCGCTATATCCGAGCCGATGGGTGTAGAGGCTGGCACAGCCGGTGTACCCAGTAGGGCCTACCTC
Source organism: Areca catechu (assembly GCA_021397845.1). NCBI lineage: Eukaryota > Viridiplantae > Streptophyta > Magnoliopsida > Arecales > Arecaceae > Areca > Areca catechu. Next base: position 144,975,947 of record CM038049.1, on the reverse strand, counting down.
TCCTGCTCCTGTGGGGCGGCCGACTCCCCGGCGATAGAAGAAGCCCCGGATGCCTTCCTGGCCAGCACCTCAGTAAGAGGGGTGTCGTCCTCGTCGGCCTCCACTTCCACGATGGGTGCAGGCTGCTTCTCCTCCGCTTCTTCTTCTGTCTTTCGGCCGTCCATGTTGGAGCCGACCCTGGGGCGGGCCTTTTCCACATCGTCCACTGAACAACTTTCGCCTTGTCTATTTTCCTTATCCTCCCTCTTGTTACAAAGAAATTCAGGATTAGTCAAAGAAAGAAAAGCGACAAGGACAGAGAGGGCTAACCATGAGAAAAGAGTTCGGCCCTTGCCTAAAAATCGTTTGGAGCTGATCCCTGCCCAGTGAAGGTGGTCTTCGCCCAGCAGCTCAAATGACACGGTCGGGCCAGCTCCAAAGATCTCGTTGAATTTAGCTTGGTCGGCCATCAAGATCGACCTCCCCTCTCGGAGCCTCGCCCACGGCTCCCTCCATAAGGGCTCGAACCCCTAGGGCTGGAGACTGCTCATGAGAAAGAATCGGGCCTTCCACCCATGGACGGCCGTTGGAAGATACTTTAGGGTTTTTCGGCCGGGATGGGGACTGAACATCCACCATTCCCGGCTCCTAAAGTCTTTTTTCAGATGAAAGAAGTTGCCAAAGAGGGGTAACTTAGGTTCAAGTCTGATCCTATGACATAGTACGATAAAACAGCATATGATCCGGATGCTGTTCGGAGTTAACTATGCCGGGGTTATCCTATAGTGCCTAAAGACCTCTACAAA